>OX451738.1:1626044727-1628444727 GCA_948472305.1 Vicia faba | reverse complement strand
TTGAGTTGAGGAGGGATTCTTACAAGGTTGATTTGTATTGTTTTCCTGCGAAGAGATTCCATGACCTACAAAACAAGAACAAAGATGAAGATCCAAACCCTTGAAATGGTTAGTGGATGCATATAATGCTTTATGATGTTCATGATGTATGCACAAGCACATGTACAAACAAGTCACACAAGATCCTAGTTTCAGGCTTGCATGAGGTTTCATAGGTAAGTACCCTCTTGAAGTTAGTTGGCTCAAACCTGTCCTATAAATAGTAACCGGGTTCTAAGGAGCTCAATATCACTGGATTATTTTCTATGTTCATTGTTTTGGTTTAGCCACTTAACTGGCGACCAAAATATTCCAAGAAAACAACCCTCAATGAGTTTAGTATCGAGTATCTACCAACTTCGGACTGCACCAAAGCCGGTCATCTCACTACCCCTAAAAAGGCCAAGATGGTCAAGTAAGGTTCTAAGAGTTCATTAGTGCTTCATGACATCACTCAGCGGCCCCGTATTCTCTTTGATTGACTCAAAGGCTACCGGTACTCACAAATATGTCGCACTAATATAGTTATTGCTTCAACCATGTCGGTATACCCCGCACAGTTTCCACAACGTATTGTTATTTACCTATGAATGTTTCCCAAATCCGGGTGGAGTATTCAAACCCAAACAATAGGACCAAGTGTAAAGCAAACAAAGCAAACAAGATAATCATGCAAAGGATATCTAAACCCTAAGGTTACTCCACTTTTCAGTTACTCCCCAGCAGAGTCGCCAGTTCTGTGATACGGTGGGAGAACTGACTTGAGGTTTTGCGTTTGTATTCGCAAATGTTTCGGTTTAGCAAGAGTCGCCACTGACTTTTTATTTTATCCAAAGGAAAGGTCAAAAAGCACAGGAAAGACCTTTGAGATGTTTTCTTGGGTTCGGGGAGTAGATTATGAAAAGGGAAGGTGCTAGCACCCTTTTCATCCATGGTTTTCCATGGGCTCTTAGTTACTTGTTTAGATCACTTGTTTTTGCTTTTCAATTGTTTGAAATGGTGCTTTGTGTGTGGCTTTAAAAAATGTTTTGAAAAGAGGCCATCGTTGTGGAAACCTTTGTAATGATTCTTGTTTGAATGTATACAAAGGTTTTTTTATCTTTTGAAAAGATTTCAATGTTTGAAAGTTTTTTTTGAGAAATGTTTTGAAATTGTGTTGTGAAGTGTGTTTGAAAATAGCAAGGATGTTTTTGCAAGCTTTTTGATCAAGTAACTAAGAGCTATCTACCCTATTTTACTCAAATATCTTCCTTATGTTTTTAACCCTTTTGACAGTGTTGTTTCACCATTGTATTTGGTGAATAACCTTGTGTTAGGATGTTAAACGGGACAGGCGCGGGTCATCGTATAGACCATGATAGCAATTGTGTCAAGCATCTTTGGCAATTTTCTTGAGGGACTTGATCATTTTTGTTTTAGGCAACCAAGATAGCGTCCTCGAGGGACTATGATCTTTTGTTTTATTTTTGTTTTGCCAAAGTTCCCAACATGCATACCATGGCCCATTTTTTGAAGGCAACAAGTGGATTGTAACCCTAGGGGTGTAAGTGTGCATTATGTTTGATTTTCATGCATTTTTTGTCTTTGATTAGATCAAACTATTTGTTAATTTGGATTTTTGCATACAAACCCTAATTCTCTAATCATGGCATAATTGAAAACGTAAAGTGTGAGAATTTAAATTCTAAGCTATTACAACATGATTATGGGGATGGGGGTACAATTTTGAATGGGGGTATTTAATAGGAAATATAAACCCTAGATTATTATTACATCCAAATTGAATCTCAAATGCATCAATATTTAAATGTACAATATTTAAATACACAAAATAAATAAATATTAAATAAAATATATTATGCAAAAGGAAGTTTTTTTTTATTTGTTTATGTATGTAAAGTATTTTCAACGTAAAAAGTATAAAGAAATAAACAAAAAGATTGATTTTATTTATTTAAGGGTAAACCCTAATTTACTTTAAAATAATGATATATTATATTACTTATATAAAAATATATTAATATGTACAAAAAATAAAATATACTTGAAAAAAGTATTTTTTTTAGTGTATTTAATTATAAAAATAAAATGTAATATTTTTGTATTTTTCTTATTCTAAGTATTTAATAAAAGTATATATGTTTATTATGTGTATATTAATCAAATTAAATATGTACAAAAATAAAATAAAATATGTACAAAAATAAAATATATTCAAGAAAATATTTTTATTATAAATAAAAGTAGAGAATAAAAATAAAAGTATAAAATGTAAGTATTTTTCAAGTCTTAATAATATAAAAGAATAAAATGCCAAATAAATTAAAAAAATTATGAAAATATTTTTTGAGCATTTATTATATTTGGAAATAAAATAACCAAGTCAGGAAAGAAAACAAAAATGCAAAAATGCAAAAATATAAGAAATTGGGCCAGGGGGTGTGAAACTGAAAAGAGGGGTGTTAGAAGCAAAAAGGGCCAAGCCCAGCCCAAGTCAACTTCATCTTCTTCCTCCAGACAAAAAAACACGCGCTTGCCCTGTTCAAATGCTACATCCTGTATACGTGATCTTTTGCCAAAACTCACAACATCAAACTTGTAGAGAATTTCAATACGATTCTAACCATATAAAGCATTAATCCTAACTCTCAAAGACTACAGAGAAATTCTCCTAGCGCACTTAATATAAATGAAAACTGAACATATGTACAGCTTCATGGCATTGAATACTATATTTTTCATTCACAAACCTAAGGCTAAATGTTCCAAAATAGAGAGATAGAAAGTGATGAAAAACCTGTTTCAGTTGGATTCGTGTAGGGCAATGCAGTGCTTCTCAATAAGTTTTGAGCTGTCTGGTAGCTTGCCTGAACTTCACTTGATCTTTTACAATAGCTAGCTTGCCTTGAATGTCCCTGAATCGACCTCTAGAACTCAACCTGCACAAGCTTGAAATGAAAATAGTGAACACTGTAAATGGAGTTACAGTTGGCAATGGAGATTTGGGATAGCTTGAGTAAGTTGAATGGAAGGTGTTTGAAGCAAAAAGGAGCAAAACGCACGAGACAAATAAGTTGTGGCACTCAAGTTGCAGCACCTGCCCTGTTTTGCCAAAAGAATGTGATTTCTGGCTATGGGTGGTTTTGGGGCTCAAGCATTCATGTTTATGGCTCAAAGGGTTGTGTGAAATATGTTTGCAATGTTTTTGTAAGCTAACAATGGCCGGTTCTCAAGTTGGCAAGTGTTTGGACAATTTCTTGTTTTTGAAGCAAGAATGTGTAAGTTCTCTATACAGGCCTGTACAAGCCATCTAATATGCTGCACACAATCCTCTTGGTTGCTGGAATTTATGGATTTTATTTGGCTTCTGAGATCTTGGCCCTATGCTTCAAAGATCGTGTTTTGACATAAAGCATACCTTTTCCAAAATAGAAATGTACCTTTTTCTAATTAAGGCTTAGTTTTGTGTACAATGCCCAAATGGACAAAACAAATGCTTAGACTGATGGATTTGCATTTAATTAAGGAGTGTGAATTGGTTTAGAGGCCTTCAAACTAGTACAAAGCATGCTGGTTTGAAAATGCCACTTGAGTGAACATGTATTTGCCATGGATACAAAGTGAGTTTTTGCCAACTTCAAGCATTCGATTCTCCCTAACCACAAATGTGTTTGAGGAGTTCTTAGACAATTTGGAAAGCTTCCAACATGCTTTATAATCCATCTTTGAAATTCAACTTGAGAATCCAAGTGGAACTATGTGAAAAGTGGCCAAGAATATAGGTCAAAATTCTGCCTAGACTAGGGCAAAATTTCTCTAAGTTAAAAGTTTTAGGGACCCTTGTTCCAAAAATCATAACTTGAGATCCAAGCTTCTTTTGAGAAAACTTTGTGAATCAAAGTTGTAGACTTTGTGGAGGACCACAACTTTCATGTTATAATTTTTGTTTGAATCCATTTTCATCTTGGTGAAAATGTGGGACAAAGTTAGGAAAAATTAAGAAAATTTCATAACTTAGAAAAATTTCTAAGTTATGAAAATTTTCAATTTCAAACCCTAATTTTCAATTTTGGGTTTCTTGATGAACAAGTTTCATAATTTGACACATCTTGATGAAAAATGACCCTTGGCACTTGATTTTGACCAAAAAGTCAAAGTTTGACTTTTCAGTGTACAGTCAAATTTTGATCAGTTGACTGAAAAATTCATCTGTCAATCCCATGCAATTGAGGTCTTTTGAACTTGATGAATAGGTCAAGATGATTCCATTGATTCCTTGAGTCCATGGTTGAGCTTAATTTGCAATTGTCTAGGTCAAACAGTCAAAAATTTCCTTTGTACAATCAAAACCCTAAAAATGACCATTTTGCCCTTTTGGTGATCTGATCAAATTTCTTGTGGAATTGTGGTCCAAACTTGATCAAATGGTTAATATGAGTTCATAATGTTGATGTGGGTCAAAATTCATGAGGTTTGACTGTAAATTGGCCACAGTTGACTTTTCCCCCAATATAGTTGATTTCTAGGTCAACTGTCCAATTGACTGGGCAAAAATTTGATTCAAGGCTTGAAACTTGGTATGGACAAACTTATGAGTCCAACATGAAGTATGAAAGTCACTTTGGACATTGAAGGTCCAAAAATCCCTATGCAAACTCAAACCCTAATTTAGGTCAACAATGCAATGAGGTGTCTTGAGCAGAGCAAACCCTAACTTGATCTTGAGTTCCAAGAGCCTTGTGATGAGAAATGTTGATAAAATGAGAGGGAAAATTTTGGGGTACAACAGACACCCCCTGTTTACTCCCTGCATCCCCTTGGCCCATTTTCTTCATTTTGTATATTTTCTCATTTTCTTTTATATTTTCTGACTTTTATTATTTTTCTTGAACGTTAAAAAACCCAAAAATATTTTCTTGTTTTTTGCGTTTTTATTTTATTATTTTTATTATTTTTTTGGACATAAAAATAGCTTACTAATAATAATAACTTATTTTTCTAAATAAAACTTGTAAATAATACAAAAATATTATATATTTTTATTTTTATTATTTATACACTTAAATTAATATTTTCATGCAATATTTATTTTTTTAACATTTTTGTATATATTATTATTATTTTTATTGTACATAAAAATGAATAAATAAATAATATAGAATATTTCTTTTAAAACCAAAATTAGGGTTTTCACCCTTTCTAAAAGAATCATTCTTTATTTTCTTATTTTTAATACTTAAATAAATTTATTTTACATATATAAAATAAATACAAAACATTTTTTGCATATTTACAATTTATTCCATATTTAAATATTTGTTTTGTTTATTTATTTGTACAATAAATTCAATATGGTTGTAATAGTTTTAGGGTTTTATTTTGAGCAATACCCCTTATTCAAACTTGTACCCCCCTCTAATAATATTGTTGTAATAGTATTATATTTACTTTACGCATTTTATCGCTTTCATATGCCATGATAGTAAATTAAGGTTTTGTATGCAAAAGACCAAAAATCAAACAAATAGCATGACTAAACACAAGACAAAAATGCATGAAAAATGACAACACATTGCACACAAGCACGCCTAGGGTTTCATCCACTTTGTTGCCTTAAAATGGCCATGGTATGCATGCTAGGTATCTTGGCAAAATCAATCAAAAAAACAAAAATATCATAGTCCCTCGATGACGCTATCTTGGTTGCCTAAACAAAAATGATCTAGTCCCTCAAAAAACTTGCTAAAGATACTTGGCAATATTGTTATCATGGTCATACAATGACCTACGCCTGTCCCGTTTAACATCCAAAGATAGGGTTGTTTACCAAATACAATGGTAAAACAACAATGTCAAAGGGTTAAAAATGCACAAGAAAGACTTTTGATTAGGGTAGACAACTCTTAGTTACTTGATCAAATTTGCAAACCATCCTTGCTATTTTCAAACACACAAACTTTCAAACATTGAAACATTTTTCAAAAGACAAACGTCTTTGTATACATTCTTCAAACAAGAATCATTACAAAGATTGCCAAAATGATGGCCTCTTTTCAAAATACTTTCAAAACCACACAAAGCACCATTTCAAACAATTGAAAAAGAAAAGCAAGTGATATAAACAAGTAACTAAGAGCCCATGGAAAACCATGGATGAAAATGGTGCTAGCACCTTTCCTTTTCATAATCTACCCCCCGAACTCAAGAAAACATCTCAAAGGTCTTTCCTTTGCATTTTGACCTTTCCTTTGGATAAAATAAAAAGTCGGTGGTGACTCTTGCTAAACCGAAACATTTGCGAACACAAACGCAAAACCTCAAGTCAGTTCTCCCACCGTATCACAGAACTGGAGACTCTGCTGCGGACAATATAAAAGTGGGGTTACCTTAGGGTTTAGATCACCTTTACATGCTTATCTTGCTTGACTTGTATGCTTTACACTTTAGTTCTATTGTTTGGGTTTGAATCCTCTACCCAGATTTGGGAAACATTCATAGGTAAATAGCAATACGTTATGGAAACTGTGCGGGGTATACCGACATGGTTTAAGCAATAGCTATATTAGTGCGACATATTTGTGGGTACCGGTAGCCTTTGAGTTAATCAAATAGAATATGGGGCCGCTGAGTGATGTCATGAAGCACTAATGGACTTTTAGAACCTTTACTTGACCATCTTGGTCTTTTAGGATGTAGTGAGATGACCGGCTTTGGTGCAGTCCGAAGTTGGTAGATACTCGATACTACACTCATTGAGGGTTGTTTTCTTGGAATATTTTGGTCGCCAGTAAAGTGGCTAAACTGAAACAATGAACACAGAAAATAGTCCAATGATATTGAGCTCCTTAGAACCCGGTTACTATTTATAGGACAGGTTGAGCCAACTAAACTTCAAGAGGGTACTTACCTATGAAACCCCATGCAAGCCTAAACTAGGAACTTGTGTAATTTGTTTGTACATATATACTTGTGCATAACATCATGAGCATCATGAAGCATCATATGCATCCACTAACCATTTCAAGGATTTTGGATTTTCATCTTTGTTCCTGTTTTATAGGTTATGGATTCCCTTCGCAAGAAAATGATCCAAGTCAACCTTGTGAGAATTCCTCCACAACTCAAAGAGCTTACTTCCAAGATTCCAGAGTATTCTCCATTCACTGAGAGACATGGTCGACTTCTCAAATTGGTCAACTCCAACACAGAGGAATACATGGTGAAAGTTCTCTTCCAGTTCTTTGACCCCCTACACCACTACTTCACATTTCCTGATTACCAGCTAGTGCCTACTTTGGAGGAATTTTCTCAACTCTTGAGGATTCCTATTCTCCATCAACTACCTTTCAACGGTACGGAAAGAGATCCAAAGCCTGAAGATGTTGCTCAAGCCCTACACTTACAACCATTTGATGTCATAGGCCATTTGGAAACTAGAAGTGGTGTCAAGGGTTTCTTGGTAAAGTTCCTGTTTGAGAAAGCTCAAGAATGCTGGAATTCTCTTGACCTACAAGCTTTTAAGGATATTATAGCTCTTCTCATCTATGGGTTGGTCTTGTTCCCAAACTATGACCAGCTTATAGATGTCAATGCTGTCAAAATCTTCATGGCTTGCAACCCGGTGCCTACTTTGCTTGGGGATATCCTTCACTCTTTTCACACTCGAACAATGAGGAAAAGAGGTGTTCTCATGTGTTGCACTCCTCTACTGGCAAGATGGTTTATTTCTCATCTTCCTCAATCAGTCTTGAAGAATGAGCAAGGTTTGAGGTGGTCACAACGATTGATGACTCTTACACATTCTGATGTTCATTGGTGTTCTCGATCTAGAGAAAATGTTATCATCGTTGTCCGTTGTGGGGAATTCCCTAATGTCCCTCTACTTGGCATTAGGGGAGGCATCACCTACAACCCGTTCTTGGCTCTGAGACAGTTTGGGTATACCCGAAGGGATGACCCACATGACATACTGATTCCAGACTTGGTTTTCGACTTCGACAACGACGATCAAAGACTTCGACAAAGGTTTATTCGAGCTTGGAGGATGCCCAACAAGGTGGACAGTAAGACCTTGGGACACAAGAATTCCATCCCCCTTGAGCCTTACCTCAAGTGGGTACAAACCCGCGCCCAAAGTCTTATGATGCCTTACCCATACATTCTCCCTATGATCAAAGAGCCTGTTATGGAAGGAGAGGTTCCATACACCCTCCTACATCCTGACATGCCAACATCACTAGAAGATTTGCAAAGGAGTTGGATACAGCTCAAGGGAGAACGTGATACTTTTGAAGCCCAATTCTACGCCAGCAAGAAGAAGGTTTTAGAACTTACTCGTCAACTTCACGAAGAGCAGACTCTCAACACCTACATTGCACCAAAGAGGATTCACAACGTCTTTTTACATTAGAATTTTGTATTATTTTGCCCATGGGGCATTGATGTACTAACAATTCTATCTTATTAATATGACGTGTGTTCCTTTTTTGTTTAAAACAAATTTGATTTTCTGAATCCTTGAATGCATTACATGAATACATATCATTCATCATATGCATAAACAGGTCTTCACACCAAGTTTCTTCATCTCTCTGTTGTTTATTTCAGCAAGATGGATATTGAGCAAATGGTCAAAGACTTACAAGCTCAGAATTCACAATTCCAGCAGTTGCTCATGACCCTAGCCAAGGGGCAGGAGGAACTCAAGACTCTGCTAGAAAAGGAAAAAGAGAAAAAGAAGAAGAAGAGAGTTGGTGTGGCTACATTGGGCAGAAGATTTGAAGGTCAAGCCAGAAGGGTCCTAGATTTCCCATCAACATCTAAGGAGGGTGAAGGAAAGGGTAAAGGAGCTGCAGTGCCATCTGAATCTGAAGCTGAAGAAGAGGAAGATGAGGATTACTCTAAACAACAGTATCCTCCTGCCGATGACAAGTACAAGAACTTGGAAGAGCGTCTAGCTGCCATGGAGATACAGAGAATGCCTGGGCTAGATTTTGAGGAGCTAGGTTTGGTTTCTGGAATTGTAATCCCTCCTAAATTCAAGGTGCCGCTGTTTTCTAAGTACGATGGGGTGTATTTCCCAAAGATGCACCTACGATCTTATGTCAGGAAAATTCAACCACATTCTTCTGACAAAGACCTGTGGGTCCACTTTTTCTAGGACAGTTTGTCGGGGACGCAGTTGGATTGGTTCTACCAGCTGGAGAGGTCTTATGTGCATAATTGGGAAGATTTGGCGGCCGCCTTCTATAAGCAGTATCAATACAATATGGACTTAGCACCAACCCGTACTCAATTACAGAGTATGGGCATGGTCTCTAATGAAGGTTTCAAAGAGTATGCCCAGAAATGGAGAGACTTGGAAGGAAGGGTGCAGCCACCTTTATCTGAGAGAGAGCTTGTTGATATGTTCTTGGGGACGCTGTCAAGTCCTTTCTTTAATCACCTGATAGGAAGCTCTTCTGCGGGGTTCACCGAGTTGATTCTAACTGGTGAAAGAGTTGAAGCTGGCATAAAAAGCGGCAAAATTCAAAAGGATGCATTTGCTTCCGCTGCCATCAAAAAGAATTTTCTAGCAAAGAAGGAAGTTTCAACTGTCTACTCCCAAAGAGGTCAAGGAAGAGTTGAGCGTCGGTCAGCGGTGGGGGCCGTAATGATTCAGAAGTCTGCAGCTGATCAGCCCATAAACAATCAACCAAGAACCAACCAAACAAGGGTGGAAAGGCCTGTAAGGCAATTCACCCAGATAAACATGACTCCCACTCAGGTTCTACCCCATCTCTTTAAGTTAAACCTTGCCAGTCTGAAAGAGGCCCCAAAGAATCCGAATACAACTTCTCCTTACTACCATTCAAATGCCAAGTGTGCTTATCATTCAGGGAGTATAGGGAACGACACCAACAATTGTTAGGCCCTGGAGAATAAGATTCAGGATTTGATAGACGCTAAAGAAGTGGAATTTGACGCCCCTGAAAAGCCGAATGTAATCTCTGCTCCAATGCCGAGGCATGGCCACAATGCCCATGTTATTGAAGAGGATCTGTTTGTTGCTACTGTTTATGATTTGATAACTCCTCTACCAATAATCAAGATGAATTTGTTGAAGGCTTGGATTTTCCCAGGTTGTGAAGAAGATTTTTGCCTTTGTTCATCCTTACCAACCGATTGTCCATTGTTGAAGTTAGGCATCCAACGCCTAATGGATAACCAAGAAATCCTTTTTGAAAAGACTCATGTTACACCGACTCCTGTCAATGATGTTTCAATAATAACCATATCCGCCAATCTTTCCAAGGTCTCCAAAATACTTGTTAAGATTACATCCGCTCTAAAGATTTCACCTTTGAAGATAACCATGCCCGGGCTTGTCCCGTACAAGTCCTACAAATCAATACCGTGGAACTATGGTGGAGAAATCTACTACCACGGTGTTAAACAAATTGAATCAACTGAAGAGAGTTCTGATGAAGAGACTTCCGACATTGGAAACATTGTCGGAACGAGCAAAATCACCCGCAGTGGAAGAATTTTCTCTCCGGAGATTGCCCCTCCAAAGGCAATCTTCGGTCCCTCAACTGCTCCTAAGGTTACCCCTGAATCGGTACACATATCTGCGAGAACTCCAATTATTGAAGAAGTTGTAACTCCTGTGGTTATCCCCTCTGCTGTTGATGATGATAGAGGGAAAGGGATCCGAGAAGAGCCTGTCAGGACGAGGGCTCAGCCGTTAGTCATCCCTGAGACCTCTCAAAAAGAAATGGAAGAAATTTAGAAAATAATCAAGAAAAGCGATTATAATGTTGTGGAGCAACTGGGGCAAACCCCCTCAAAGATCTCTATGTTGGCCATGCTACTTTGTTCTGAAGCTCATGTTAAAGCTCTGATCAGATTCTTGAAGACGGCCCACGTGCCACAGGAAACCTTCGCAGATCAGTTCCAGGAATGTGTAGCTAGCTTAACAGCTGACAATGGTCTAGGATTCTCCGATGCTGATTTAACATCTAAAGGGAGAAAGCATAATGATGCTTTGCATGTCTCGGTGGAATACAGAGGGACTACTCTAGCTCATGTTTTGGTTGATACTGGATCGTCTTTAAATGTCTTGCCGAAGAAAGCCTTGGATATACTGGACTGTGAAGGCCTAACCCAGAAACCCAGTAACATCATTGTCAGAGTCTTTGATGGTTCTAAAAGGACGGTCCACGGGGAGGTGGACATCCCGATCAAAGTGGGAACTGAAACCTTCAACTCCATATTCTATGTGATGGACATCCGTCCTTCCTATTCTTGCTTGTTGGGAAGACCCTGGATTCACAATGCTGGAGCCGTCACTTCTTCTCTGCATCAAATGCTCAAGTACCTTGTCTAGGGGAAAATTATAACTGTTCATGGCAAAGAGGAATACATGATAAGCCATCTAAATTATTTCCGCTATGTAGAATTGGATGGTGAATTCATTGAGACCCCTTTCCAACACTTTAAAGAGGTTTCTCCTGAAGTAGCATCAACCAAGATAGTGTCTTCTGTACCCAAGGTTTCAAAACCTGTGCCTCGGATGTCATATCTCAAGGATGCTAAGGCTGTGATTGAAGAAGGTGGATCCACAATCTAGGGGCAGCTTCCCGACTTTCCTTTCAAATCATACAAGTTCGGCCTAGGGTTTACTTTGGCTAGTCAGAAGGTTGTGTGCCGCTCCTGTGCCGGAGGGCCACCAGTGAAGATCATCCATCATGGAGTCAATGCTTTGGAGGATAGTGAAGAGGAGAGCAACTTGGAAGACTGGATTTTCCCTACTGTTGACGGAGGACTGTGCAACTGGGAGGTAAAGGACTTTATTCCGATTACTTTCATACTGCAGTAATTTATCTTTCAAACATTTATGTTGGTTTGTAATAATTCTCAAACAATTCGTACACTTTTATCCTTGTGCCTTACCCGAGGCACATAGGTCCATTTGTAAGGGTTTGATTTTTCATCTTCATATGCCATTTTAATGAATCATGGTAGTTTTCACATATACACTTTTGTGTTCATTGTCTTTCTTTTTACATTTTATTTGCTTAAATGTGGCTATCCCTTACACACACCCATAATCACAAATGCAGGTACCCTTTCATTCCAGATTCCATGGGTAACAATTCTGATATGGCCTTCAGTGACTCTGAAGATCCGGTCTAGCATGCCGAATACGAAGGTAATGAAGATTGTGAGGTGCCAGGAGAATTGGCTAGGCTGCTACAATAGGAAGAAAGAGCAATTCTACCTCATGAGGAGCTATTAGAGACAATTAACTTGGGTACTGAGGAAGACAGAAAAGAAGTCAGAGTGGGTGCCAACCTAGAGCCAAATGTCAAAGAGCGCTTAATTCAGTTGTTGAATGAATATGTTGAGATCTTCGCCTGGTCTTACGAAGATATGTCGGGACTCGATACAAATATTGTGGTTCACCGTCTGCCCACAAGAGAAGACTGTCCACCAATTAAACAAAAGGTCCGCCGCATGAGGCCCGACATGTCTGAAAAGATCAAAGCAGAAGTTATGAAGCAGTTCAATGCTAGATTTCTTGTTGTTACTTACTATCCACAATTGGTTGCTAACATTGTGCCCGTGCCTAAGAAGGATGGCAAAGTGAGAATGTGTGTGGATTATAGAGACTTAAACAGGGCCAGCTCTAAAGATGACTTTCCACTTCCGCACATTGACATCTTGGTTAACAATACAGCTCAGCATAAGGTATTTTCTTTCATGGACGGATTTTCAGGCTACAACCAGATCAAAATGGCACCTGAAGACATGGAGAAAACTACTTTTGTTACACAGTGGGGTACGTTCTACTATAAAGTGATGCCATTCGGACTGAAGAATGTCAGGGCAACCTATCAACGCGCCATGGTAGCTTTGTTTCATGATAGATACATCATGAGATAGAGGTCTACGTAGACGACATAATAGCCCGATCACAGACGTAAGAAGAACACCTCGACCATTTGCAAAAGATGTTTGTCAGGTTGAAGGAGTACAAGCTCAGACTGAATCCTAACAAGTGCACCTTCGGAGTCAGGTTCGGTAAACTCTTGGGTTTCATTGTCAGAACAAAGGCATTGAGGTCGATCCTGCCAAAGTCAAAGCTATACAAGAAATGCATGTCCCTCGCACTGAGAAAGAGGTCAGAGGTTTCTTGGGACGCCTAAACTACATTGATAGGTTCATTTCTCACCTAACATCTACCTGTGAGCCAATCTTCAAGCTGTTGAAGAAAGATCAAGTGGTTAAATGGAATTATGACTGTCAAATTGCTTTCGATAAAATCAAGGAGTATTTGCTAGAACCTCCTATCTTGATGCCTCCCATCAAAGGAAGCCGGTTAATCATGTATCTGACTGTCCTAGAGAATTAAATGGGGTGCGTACTGGGCCAACATGACGAGTCTGGCCGAAAAGAGCATGCCATTTATTACCTTAGCAAAAAGTTTACCGACTGTGAGACCCGATACTCACTGCTCGAGAAAACTTGTTGCGCTTTGGTATGGGCTGCTCGTCGGCTAAGGCAGTATATATTGACTCATACCACTTTGCTGATATCTAAGATGGATCCGATCAAGTACATCTTTGAGAAGCCTACTTTATCTGGAAGAATAGATAGATGGCAGATGATCCTGACTGAATATAATATACAGTACACAACCCAAAAAGCTATAAAAGGAAGTGTGTTAGATGACCATCTGGCTCATCAAGCTGTCGAAGATTACCAATCCATGAAGTTTGACTTCCCCGACGAGGATATCATGACTTTGGACAATGTTAAAGATTTCAGACCATATGAAGGACCTGAACAAGGATCCCGATGTACCCTGTACTTTGATGGTGCCTCTAATGCACTTGGCAACAGTATCGGTGCGGTACTCATCTCTCTAGAAGGTTGCCATACACCTTTCACCGCCAGACTTTGCTTCAACTGTACCAACAACATGGCCGAGTATGAAGCTTGCATCTTTGGTCTCAAGGCTTCCATAGACTTGGGAATCAAATCTTTGATTGTATTTGGGGACTCAGCTTTGGTCATCAGTCAGATCAAAGGAGAGTGGGATACTAAACATCCAAACTTCATCCCTTACAAAGAACATGTCTTGACATTGTTACCATATTTCAAGCAGATTAACTTCGAGCACTTCCCGCGAGAGGAAAATCAGCTAGCAGATTCTCTAGCTACAATATCATCCATGTTTAAACTTAACTGGGATAATGAGGCTCCCCAAATCACCATTGAACGGATGGACGAACCTGCACATTGTCACGAGATTAATACTGAAGAAGTAGTGGACCGACCTTGGTTTCACGAAGTCAAAAGGTATCTCGAGGCTCAAGAATATCCTGAAGGAGCTTCAGTCAACGACAAAAAGTTCTTGAGGAGATTCTCTTCCAAGTTCTTCCTGAGCAATGGTATCCTGTACAAGCGCAATCATGATTGCATTCTGCTCCGTTATGTGGACAAGATCGAAGCTGAACAGATCATGGCTGAATTGCATAATGGTACCTTTGGCACTCACTCTAGCGAGCATATGATGGCTAAGAAGATTCTACGGGCAGGCTATTACTGGTCTACCATGGAAGCTGACTGCCATCAACATTCCCGTACTTGTCACAAATGTCAAATCTATGAGGACAAGGTACATATACCTCTAGTTTCTCTCAATGTCTTAACAGCTCCTTGGCCATTCACTATGTGGGGAATCGACATGATCGGAGAGATCAAGCCTACAGCATCCAATGGACACCGTTTCATCCTGGTAGCCATTGATTACTTTACCAAATGGGTCGAAGCAACTTCCTTCGCCTCCGTTACAAAGAATGTTGTTGCTCGCTTCATCAAATAGAACCTCATTTTCCGGTACGGCATCCCCAAAAGGATCATTACTGACAATGGTACAAACCTAAACAACACTATTGTGATCGGTCGGAATGAGAACTGACTGTTTTGGAATACTGGTTCGCGTTTTGCGTTTGTTTTCGCAAAATGTCGCGGTGAGCAAGAGTCGTCACCGTCTTTTATTTTATCCAACAAGGAAAGGACAAAAGCATAGAAAAATTCCTTTTTGAGATATTTCTTGGGTTCGGGAGGTAGATTATAGAAAGGGAAGGTGTTAGCACCCTTTCTATCCATGGTTATCCATGGGCTCTTAGGTACTTGCTCATTGTGTTTTCAAAAATTGCTTTTCTTTGTGTTTGTGGGTTTGAAAGAAGTTTTTGTTTGAAAAGAGTGTAAGTGCGAAAAGTTTTGTTTTTGTTTTTAAAAGGAGCAAGTACTTAAGAACCATCTACCTACTCGAAAAAGGAATTCATCTGTACAAATGTCCTTTAGACAATGCTATCCCACTATTGAGGAGTAGGTAGCACCGTCGTTTGAGTTTTTGGGTCAATTCGATTAAGGGATGTGTGGTCACTAAAGCAATGTTAGGACGCCTTAGCGGTAACCCTAATGTCTTAGATCATTTTTTCCAAGGAAACCGTTTCGAGGCAACTTATGATCTTTGGACAAGAGGACGACCTCTAAAACTTCCTATACTCAATGACCACGTTCGAGGCAACCAAGTGAGGTGTACCCTAAGAGTGGCATGTGCGAGTGTGTTAGTTCGGTTGATTTATCTTTGTACATGTCATGGGTGAGCTACTATTGATTTTAAGTTCATACATTGGATCTTGTCATGCATTCCCTATTATCAAACATCTAACAGTTTATAGTTGCGGAAATTAAATTTGCAGAAATTAAATCTAAGCTATTACAAGGCGTCGGGTATTTATATTGCCAAAAACAAACCCTTTAATTTAAATTGCGGGAAGCAAAATAAAGCGATAAATAAATTAAAGTCCTAATTAAAAGCTATTACATACCGGAAGAAATTACAATATTGGAAATAAATGGATCGCGTGCAAGAAAATTAAATTGGCGCATTTTTAGGGTTTTGACCCTTTTTTTGAAAGAAAGAGATTTTTTGTTATTTTTTTAAATTTATGGAAATTAAATCTAAGTTAATAATTAAATTAATTAATTAAAAATATTTTTTTGTTTTTTTTTATATTTAAGGAAATAAAATAAAATTGATTAAAAATATTAAAAACCTAATTCTATATTAGTTTTAATTTATTGCAAAAATATTAAATGTTTAAACCTATTTAAAACTAAGTGTGATCGGTGGGAATAGAACTGACTGTTTTGGAATGCTGGTTCACGTTTGCGTTTGTTTTCGCAAAATGTCGCGGTAAGCAAGAGTCACCACCGTCTTTTATTTTATCCAACAAGGAAAGGACAAAAGCACAGAAAAATTCCTTTTTGAGATGTTTCTCGGGTTCGAGAGGTAGATTATAAAAAGGGAAGGTATTAGCACCCTTTATATCCGTGGTTATCCACGGGCTCTTAGGTACTTGCTCACTATGTTTTCAAAAGTTTGCTTTTCTTTGTGATTGTGGGTTTTGAAAAAAGTTTTGTTTTTGAAGAGAGTGTAAGTGCGAAAAGTTTGTT
Source organism: Vicia faba (assembly GCA_948472305.1). NCBI lineage: Eukaryota > Viridiplantae > Streptophyta > Magnoliopsida > Fabales > Fabaceae > Vicia > Vicia faba. The sequence continues at coordinate 1,628,428,173 of OX451738.1, read as the reverse complement.
TTTGTTTTAAAAGGAGCAAGTACTTAAGAACATCTACCTACTCAAAAAGGAATTAAACTGTGCAAATGTCCTTTAGACAGTGCTATCCCACTATTGAGGAGTAGGTAGCACCGTCGTTGGAGTTTTCGGGTCAATTCGATTTTAGGGATGTGTGGTCACTAAAGCAATGTTAGGACGCCTTAGCGGTAATCCTAATGTCTTAGATCATTTTTCTGAGGCAACCGTTTCGAGGCAACTTATGATCTTTGGACAAAAGGACTACCTCTAAAACTTCCTATACTAAATGACCACGTTCGAGGCAACCAAGTGAGGCGTATCCTAGGAGTGGCATGTGCAAGTGTGTCAATTTTCAGTTATATTATCTTTGCATGTCATGGTGAGCTACTGTTGATTTTAGGTTAAGAGTTAATCTTGTCATGCATAGCCTAGTTAGCATACATCTATCAGTTAATGGTGGCGGAAAATAAATTGCGGAAAATAAAGCTAAGCTATTACAAGGCGTCGGGTATTTACATTGCCAAAAAACAAACCCTTGAAATTAAATGCGGAAAAATAAATAAAAGCGGTAAATAAAGTCCTAAGTTAAAACTATTACATCCTCGAAGCAATTACACAAATATAGATAAAAAATAATACGCGCGAGAAAATTGAATCGGAATGTCCTTTAGGGTTTTGACCCTTTTATTGAATAAAGCATATTTTTGGTCTTTTTTTATTTAAGAATTAAGTCTAAATTAATAATGGAATTAAAGAAAATATTTTTTGAATTTTATTTTAATTAAGGAAATAAAATCAGAAATAAAAAAAACTAATTATAAGTTAATTTTAATTTATTGTAAAAAATGTTAAGATTAAACCTAATTAAAAAAACTAAATTAATTAGTTAATGGTTTATTTACAAAAATAATGAAATTAATGATGAAAATAATATTTTTGATTTCTGGGTTTTTTATGAAAAAAAGGTTAGTTTGTTAATTAATTAGTTAGTTTTTAGTAATAATAATAAAAAGCAAAAGAAATATGAAAAGAAAATAAAAACATAAACAAACTTTGGGGGGCGCTGGGCCTGAAGAAGGGAGGTTGATTCAGCAATTCCAGGCCCAGATTCGAACAACCTCGTTTGACTTTCAGATTTCCTGGACGTTTGTTGATCGAGGTTCATGGTGAACCTCATCCTGGACCATTGGATCTGGATCTGGAACCACCTGGCGCATGGGCGCCTGAGGCATATGGTGGACCACGTTCTTGCATGCTGCGTGGGATTACCTGAAATCAAAATATTTTAAAGTTTTGGGGGACCTGGGATTCGAATCTAGATCCCAATGGGTCCTGCACTAACACGCTCACCAACCAGCTAGCTTGTTCTCTTTGTTATGATAATAAGGAGCAAATATCAAATAAAGAAACAAAATACTAAGCCTACAAAATAAAAGAACGCGCCACTGATTCAAATTGGCCAATCCCGTTATGACACCTCTTCATCTTCTTCACAAAACCTGGTTAGATTACCTGCAGATTTTGTTCCACAGGAAGATTCGTAGCCTCTCTTAAAAATTCTCCCTAGGCCACAAAAATGGAATCCCAGAGTACCAACGTACTCGTCTCACTCCTCTGAACTCATCCATGGCCATTATTTGCATTGATTTTGCCTGCAATTAAAAACCCCAAAAACGAGATACACGAACCCTAGAACTGGGCATGGTGTTACAGGCTATGAAAATAAAATTCAATGATGCCAAAAGTCTCAGAATACAGCACAGAGTATGAATATGCAATTATTTCAATGAAAGGATGCAAGATTGAAGCTTTACGATTCCATAAGTATGGTGGTTTAGAGCGATACTTATAGGGCTTTTTGGGGCAGGAGAGCACACGGGAATGATTGGTACTGCTTCAGTGAGGTCCAAGGAAACGATTGGAACCTTTGTTTGATCCTGAAAAGGTCTCTAAGTTCAATTTCAGATCCAAGGTTCTCAAGCTTTTTTCTCAAAGCTGCATGGCCGTTTCTGCAGAGTTTTTGTGTCTTTTTTCGTGTGTGTAGAGTTTTGTCTGTTCTTCCCGTGTCTTTTTTGTTTGTGAGCATGGGGTTTATATAGACAAGGAATTTAGGTCAACATTTGTGTATCAAATCTTGGTCCATTATGATGAAGAGATTTGATTTGATTTCTTCATAAAGACTTGATATATTTGATTCAATCATGTGCCAATCTATTTTCATGCGTTACTGCCAGCCTGTTATGAGCTGTTTGGGCCTCCAACATGATGAAAATCGAAAGCTGACATGCCCCTTCAGATCCACTTCCCTTCGAATGACACTCCCCCTGCTTCGATTGCTTCAAAGTCCCGATTCGAACTACTCCAGTCACAGCCCCTTCGATTGAGACTCCCCCTGCTTCGATTGCATATTTGCAAGGGACACATGCCATTGTGAACTTTGGGTATTCTGGACAGGTTAGGATATGTGTTTTTGCTTAGTCATGCCATCCTACTTCATTCCTTCGAATCTGCCTTCTTTGCCAGCTTCAAAGTCCAATTCGAATCTATTTAGAACATTCCCTATTAGACAACTTCGACCAGCCCTTGGCCTTGTGATGGGTCTAAGTTCTGATTCGAAGTGTTTAGAACTTCCTTCATCAGAGCATCTTAGATCAAGAGAAACTCTGCACCGAAATGCCATTTGAAGTTCATTTCGTTCTGATGTTCTGATTGAGGTAAAGTATGAAGTTCCAGTCGAAGGACCCTCTGAAGTACTAGTCGAAGCATTGTGAAATTGACCTGATCGAAGGGGTCCAGCGCTCAATCGAAGACTTGCACACCAAAGCTTGATCAAAGGAGGTCCAGCGCTCAATCAAAGACATGCAGACCAAAGCTTGATTGAAGGAGGTCCAGCGCTCAATCGAAGACTTGCAGACCAAAGCTTGATCGAAGGAGGTCCAGCGTTCAATCGAAGACTTGCAGACCGAAGCTTGATCAAAGGGTTCCAAACACTTAATCGAAGCTTACTAATCAAAGCCTGATCGAAGAATGCCAAATGCCCAATCGAAGACTGGTGAGTCAAGCCTGTATCGAAGGATTTTGGATACCCAATCGAAGACTTTTCCCAGATGCCAATTGAAAGACACTTTGTTCATCTTCAGAAAACTTTATTTTTCTTTAGACAAGTGTTTGTGACCAACCATGTAAGGGAAGACCTTTGAAAACATGAGAGGGCAAATTTTGGGGTACAACAGTTGCCCCTGTTAAATTTTCTTAAACTTGAGGATGTAGATTGGTTTGCATGCCTTTCGAAATTCGAATGTGGAAGATGATTGAACACTAGAGTGCCCAGAAATTTGCACTCGCATGGTGTAGTATCAGCATTGTGATGTCGGGAATGGGCTTACAGATGCCATTTGGAGATTGTTGGTAGGTGGTTTTGTCTTCGTTGACGGGTTGTCTCTTCTGACGGGGTGTCTCCTTTGACGAGTTGTCTCCATTGACAGGTTGTCTCTATTGACAGGTTGTCTCTATTAACGGGTTGTCTCCATTGACAGGTTGTCTCCATTGACAAGTTGTCTCCATTGACAGGTTGTCTCTATTGACAGGTTGTCTTCATTGACGGGTTGTCTCTATTGACAGGTTGTCTCTATTGACGGGTTGTCTCTATTGACGGGTTGTCTCTATTGACAGGTTGTCTCCATTGACAGGTTGTCTCCATTGACGGGTTGTCTCTATTGACAGGTTGTCTCTATTGACAGGTTGTCTCCATTGACAGGTTGTCTCCATTGACGGGTTTTCTCTATTGACGGATTGTCTCCATTGACGGGTTGTCTCCATTGACGGGTTGTCTCCATTGACAGGTTGTCTCCATTGACAGGTTATCTCTATTGACAGGTTGTCTCTATTGATGGGTTATCTCTATTGATAGGTTGTCTCCATTGACAGGTTGTCTCCATTGACGGGTTGTCTCTATTGACAGTTTGTCTCTATTGACAGGTTGTCTCCATTGACGGGTTGTCTCTATTGACAGGTTGTCTCTATTGACAGGTTGTCTCCATTGACGGGTTTGCCTCAGAAAAATCTTTAGGAGTCGATTTAACTGATTTTGTCTCCATTGACTGGCTTTGCCTTAGAAAGATCTTTAGGAATCGATTTAACTGACTTTGTCTCCATTGACTAGCTTTGCCTCAGAAAAATCTTTAGGAATCGATTTAACTGATTTTGTCTCCATTGACATGCTTCTCCTCAGAAAAATCTTTAGGAATCGATTTAACTGATTTTGTCTCCATTGACATGCTTCGCCTCAGCAAAATCTTTAGGAATCGATTTAACTGGTTTTGTCTCCATTGACATGCTTGGGAATTTAACCGCATCTTTCCTGAAAGGTAAAGGTCAGTCATATGCAATGCATGATATGGATCAAGCAATGATGTTCTTAACATAAATGAGATTGTATGGTATGATGCGTATATGCATGTATCATGATGTATGCAAATGTGATGTTTTAGTTGGGGAAAATAAATCCCGAATGGCTGCTGGAGAATAGGGTTGAATTCTTCGTTTCCACTGGGGATGATGAACGAAAATGGTCGCAAGAATAAACTTGAAGGAGAGGATAACTCCGTTGGGGAATAAACTGGTGAAGAGATTACTCTGAGGGGAATTACTCTGTGGGGAAGAGATACTTCGCTGAGGATTTTAACGATAAACTCCATTGGGGATAGAAAGAACTTCGCTGGGATGATCTTTCAGTTGCAACTTGCTGAGGATAACCCGGTTAGACTCTTGTGAGGATAACCTCTGAATTTGGCTGGGGAGATGCATTTATATTCTTCAATGGATTAGCTTCCAGAATCTACTGGGTAAGATGATTTAACTCTATTGGGAAAACCTTCTTTAGACTGCGCTGAGGAAATGGCTCCACTAGGGGTACCTTGCATTCTGCCGGGGAACATTCTTATATTCTGTTGGGGAATATTAAGACTTCCAGGGATACTCTTATACTTGCTGGAGAATATTCTTATACTCCGCTGGGGAATATTAAGACCTTCTGGAGATACCAAACCTTTTTAGGGCTGATGGTAGGCTAACTCTGCTTGGGGAGAGTATTGTTAATTTGTTCATAGTTGCAAGTCCCAGCTGGGAGAGCTACTATTAATGTCTTATTCTGCGGGGAGTGAAGGTATCTTAGCCATATTCTTCAACTGAATCTACCTTGTACCTGGTGGACAGAGCAACTGTATAGTTCGGACAATTCTTATTGCCCCTGTTTCTGCGGGAGAAGGTGCCTGTGGAGGCCCTGTGGATCGAGTATTATCCCCACCTATGAGGTGCTTGGTATCTTTTGGTCAAAATGACAAGTCTTCTTCTGGTAGGCCAGTGACGAGATGATGAGACATTGTCGTACGCTTTGATCCCTAATTTTTGCATGGACCGCCCTTTCGGGTTTTCAGTTCATCGGGATACCGTTTTTTGCCCAAGTCGCCTTTTCAGGTTTTCGACTTGTCGGGTGTATAAATTTTTCATTTTCATCCCTTATTTTTGCCCGAACCCTTTTGGTTCGCCGGGAAGCCCTTATTTTTGCCTAGGCCAGTCAACCTAGCGGGTCTTTGATTATGCGTAGTACTTTTTTGACTATGTCCATGCTCTCAGGATGTATGGAGGTTCCACTGTTGGTAGTGTTGTGTTACCATACTACCAGAAGATCTTCGTTTGATCATGCAAGATTCGTTGCTGGAATTCATGTCCAATGCCCCAATTGATTCAGATGGAGATCTGCCCCTGGCTATTTGGCATTTTGAGAGATTCCTTGAATCTTGGCTTGACTGCCCCAGATGATAGACAGTGCTCATGTCGTGCCCCTTGGTTGGAAGTGTTTTTTTTTCACTTGAGGTGATCCTTTTATTGAGAAGGTTTTTTTTTCACTAGATATTCGTCGTGCGAATTTCTCTGCTGTTTGAACAAATAGTCATATGAAAACAATGTTATTTTAAGAATGCAAAGCTTATGTTTGTCTCGAAGTTTTTGAAAATGCATTTTTCCAGTAAAACAGGCCAAAAAAAATTTGTAAAATGTGATGTCAACTCAAGATTTACAGCAAGCCCTACAGGAGTCAGGATACCTTTTGTAACAGTATGCTTTCGAACTAACCCGTGCTTCAGCTAGGACTTTTAAGGGTTATAACGTGGCCTGGTTCACGATTTAAGAAACAAAGGATAAAGGCTCAAATTTTATTTGTACCCACCCGTTCTTCGTGGTGTTCTTCGATCCTAAACTCAGCTAATCATGCATTTAGATCTTGTTTGAGTCTTTGCTCTGATATACCAGTGATGGTTCAGATACTGACAATTTATTTTGAACAGGCAGTCATTTTTGTTGAAAGTTTGTAGGACCTCTTTCTTTTTTATTTTATTATCCCTGTCTTTTACTTGAACTGTTTCTTTTGTGATTACAGTCAGCGGGATGCCCCAGTTTTGTAAGTCTCCTTCATAGGTTTTGACTTATTGGGCTTTTATTTTGAGAAATAATGACTGCCTGTCCTTACGATTATACAGAACCAACACCGTATTTTGTTTCAGAATGACCTCTTTGATGCCTTTTATTGTGCACCTGGATCGACTGAGAGAACTACCCTGCCCCAGGTTATAATTAAGGGTTTTAATTCATGAAAAGAAAAACTCCAACTTCTTTGGCTCAAAGGGGTTGACTAGGGATTATCTTCCTTATAACTCCACTGTTTAGGATTTTGAAACAATGCCTGTACCTCATCAGCGGGGTCTATTCAAAAGCATATTGTAAAGATTGTGGTATCGTTTTCGTCATCCTCCCTCAAAAGGCTTAGAATTTTTTTAATCGAGAGTTGAACATCACAAAAATGAAAGCAATTTGAATATAGTGAATACGAATGGATTGATTCAAAATAGACATATGCAATGCATTGATAAAGTAATAAAGTTTGACATGAATAAATGTTCGAACAATCAAAATAAAATTACAAATTGAAAATTCTAATGAACAAAAGTCTTCTTGTCTCAGTACTTGTCACTTCAAATGGTGAACCTTGGAGGGATGGTAGAAGAACTCAGCCTGACCATCTTGTGTGAATTCCAAAGCTCCTTCGTCAATCAGGTCTTGAATTTTGTTTTTCAATTCCCAACAGTCGTCAGTATCATGCCTCGGGCTGTTGGAATGGTATGCACACCTTGCATCAGGATTGTACTTTGGGGAGGCTGTGTTGGGATTCTTAGGATGGTCCCTTAACGTCACCAGATTCAATCTTAACAGGTGTTGTAAAGCTTGAGACAGCGGCATGTTGAGCTTGGTAAATTGCCTCCTGGGCACGTTTGGCTTACTCTGATCAAACCATTGTTCTTGGCAAGGTCTTTGTTGGACCTGTGAGGTAGTAGCAACTTGGAGAGGTCTATTCTTCATCAAACCAAACCTTTGACTTCTCGGACGTTGATTAATGACTTGGTCCCCGGCCTTGACTATTTGCTTCATGTTGTTGTATCTGAAGCTGGTTGATCAGGGTTCTCAACTCTTCTTGTTCCCGAGCTAAGCCTTGGATAAGAGCCATCTGCCCCAGCATCTGGGTTTTCATGGTATTAAACTCAGCTTGCATTTGTTCCAACCGTTCGTCCTTATTGTCTTCAGGACTTTTCTTGACCAAACTCCCCACGAGGAGTGTCCTCAACTCTTCCTGCCCCTTGGATAGGTTTAGGAAGATTTCCCTGAACTGAGTCTCTTGAGTATGAAGATCTTGGTTGTCTTGTTGGAGAGCCATTGCTGAAATAAACAGCGAGAACATGAGAGACCTGTATTAGAAGACCTGTTATGCAATGATATGTATGATATATGTATGCAATGTTTTCAAGGATCTCGCGGGGTAAACAAGAAACTTGTTAGAATTTGAATTTTGCAGCTTTGATTGAAGAAACTTCATGTTGTTAAGAGTCCTTCTTCAAGAGTCAAGCTCACCATATCGAGTGGGTCATAGCCCCTGACTCAAGTTATCATGTTTTGATCTCTAGATGACATTGGCTAGAGGAAAATAAATCCCCTTTGCCCCTTGCTGGACATTTGATTTACCATAACCTGCATCACAAGCCCTTGAGATCCTTGAAATGGTTAAGGAAATGTTAAGGCATGATGTTATGATGTGTATGATATGCGTTTAAGTAAAAGTGTGAGGTGATGTAAGTAAGCCCTGCAGTAAATCCAGATTATTGGATAAGGACTGTAAACAAAACCTGCAAGGAACTCATGTTGTCAGATAACAAGAATGTGCAAGTAGTTCAAGTTTGAAGGCACACAAGTCACACATATAGCCTTAAGTTTAGGCTGGCATGGAGTTTCATAGGTAAGTACCCTCTTGAGTGTAGTTGGCTCAAAACCTATCCTATAAATAGTAACTGGGTTCTAAGGAGCTCAATATCATTGGATTGTTTTCTATGTTCATCGTTTTGGTTTAGCCACTTACTGGCGACCAAAATATTCCAAGAAAACCACCCTCAATGAGTGTAGTATCGAGTATCTACCAACTTCGGACTGCACCAAAGTCGGTCATCTCACTACCCCTAAAAAAGGCCAAGATGATCAAGTAAGGTTCTAGGTCATTAGTGCTTAGTGACATCACTCAGCGGCCCCGTATTCTCTTTGATTGACTCAAAGGCTACCGGTACTCACAAATATGTCGCACTAATATAGCTATTGCTTCAACCGTGTCGGTATACCCCGCACAGTTTCCACAACGTATTGCTATCTATGAATGTTTCCCAAATCCGGGTGGAGGATTTCAAACCCAAACAATAGAACCAAGTGTAAAGTAAACAAAGCAACCAAGGTAAGCAAGTAAAGATGATCTAATCCTAAGGTACACCTCACTTATAATTCCCCAGCAGAGTCGCCAGTTCTGTGATCGGTGGGAATAGAACTGACTGTTTTGGAATGCTGGTTCGCGTTTGTGTTTGTTTTCACAAAATATCGCGGTAAGCAAGAGTCGCCATCGACTTTTATTTTATCCAACAAGGAAAGGACAAAAGCACAGAAAAATTCCTTTTTGAGATGTTTCTCGGGTTCGGGAGGTAGATTATAAAAAGGGAAGGTATTAGCACCCTTTATATCCGTGGTTATCCACGGGCTCTTAGGTACTTGCTCACTATGTTTTCAAAAGTTTGCTTTTCTTTGTGATTGTGGGTTTTGAAAAAAGTTTTGTTTTTGAAGAGAGTGTAAGTGCGAAAAGTTTGTTTTTGTTTTAAAAGGAGCAAGTACTTAAGAACATCTACCTACTCAAAAAGGAATTAAACTGTGCAAATGTCCTTTAGACGGTGCTATCCCACTATTGAGGAGTAGGTAGCACCGTCGTTGGAGTTTTCGGGTCAATTCGATTTTAGGGATGTGTGGTCACTAAAGCAATGTTAGGACGCCTTAGCGGTAATCCTAATGTCTTAGATCATTTTTCCGAGGCAACTTATGATCTTTGGACAAAAGGACGACCTCTAAAACTTCCTATACTCAATGACCACGTTCGAGGCAACCAAGTGAGGCGTATCCTAGGAGTGGCATGTGCAAGTGTGTCAATTTTCAGTTATATTATCTTTGCATGTCATGGTGATCTACTATTGATTTTAAGTTAAGAGTTAATCTTGTCATGCATAGCCTAGTTAGCATACATCTATCAGTTAATGGTGGCGGAAAATAAATTGCGGAAAATAAATCTAAGCTATTACAAGGCGTCGGGTATTTACATCGCCAAAAAACAAACCCTTGAAATTAAATGCGGAAAAATAAATAAAAGCGGTAAATAAAGTCCTAAGTTAAAACTATTACATCCTCAGAGAAATTACACAAATATAGATAAAAAATAATACGCGCGAGAAAATTGAATCGGAATGTCCTTTAGGGTTTTGACCCTTTTATTGAATAAAGCATATTTTTGGTCTTTTTTTATTTAAGAATTAAGTCTAAATTAATAATGGAATTAAAGAAAATATTTTTTGAGTTTTATTTTAATTAAGGAAATAAAATCAGAAATAAAAAAAAAAACCTAATTCTAAGTTAATTTTAATTTATTGTAAAAATGTTAAGATTAAACCTAATTAAAAAAACTAAATTAATTGGTTAATGGTTTATTTACAAAAATAATGAAATTAATGATGAAAATAATATTTTTGATTTCTGGGTTTTTTATGAAAAAAAGGTTAGTTTGTTAATTAATTAGTTAGTTTTTAGTAATAATAATAAAAAGCAAAAGAAATATGAAAAGAAAATAAAAACATAAACAAACTTTGGGGGGCGCTGGGCCTGAATAAGGGAGGTTGATTCAGCAATTCCAGGCCCAGATGCGAACAGCCTCGTTTGACTTTCAGATTTCCTGGACGTTTGTTGACCGAGATTCATGGTGAACCTCATCCTGGACCACTGGATCTGGATCTGGAACCACCTGGCGCATGGGCGCCTGAGGCATATGGTGGACCACGTTCTTGCATGTTGCGTGGGATTACCTGAAAACAAAATATTTTAAAGTTTTGGGGGACCTGGGATTCGAATCCAGGTCCCAATGGGTCCTGCACTAACACGCTCACCAACCAGCCAGCTTGTTCTCTTTGTTATGATAATATGGAGCAAATATCAAGTAAAGAAACAAAATACTAAGCCTACAAAATAAAAGAATGCGCCACTGATTCAAATTGGCTAATCCCGTTATGACACCTCTTCATCTTCTTCACAAAACCTGGTTAGATTACCTGCAGATTTTGTTCCACAGGAAGATTCGTAGACTCTCTCAAAAATTCTCCCTAGGCCACAAAAATGGAATTCCAAAGTACCAACGTACTCGTCTCACTCCTCTGAACTCATCCATGGCCATTATTTGCATTGATTTTGCCTGCAATTAAAAACCCCAAAAACGAGATACACGAACCCTAGAACTGGGCATGGCGTTACAGGCTATGAAAATAAAATTCAATGATGCCAAAAGTCTCAGAATACAACACAGAGTATGAATATGCAATTATTTCAATGAAAGGATGCAAGATTGAAGCTTTACGATTCCATAAGTATGGCGGTTCAGAGCGATACTTATAGGGCTTTTTGGGGCAGGAGAGCACACGGGAATGATTGGTACTGCTTTAGTAAGGTCCAAGGAAACGATTGGAACCTTTGTTTGATCCTGAAAAGGTCTCTAAGTTCAATTTCAGATCCAAGGTTCTCAAGCTTTTTTCTCAAAGCTGCATGGCCGTTTCTGCAGAGTTTTTGTGTCTTTTTTCGTGTGTGTAGAGTTTTGTCTGTTCTTCCCGTGTCTTTTTTGTTTGTGAGCATGGGGTTTATATAGACAAGGAATTTAGGTCAACATTTGTGTATCAAATCTTGGTCCATTATGATGAAGAGATTTGATTTGATTTCTTCATAAAGACTTGCTATATTTGATTCAATCATGTGCCAATCTATTTTCATGCGTTACTGCCAGCCTGTTATGAGCTGTTTGGGCCTCCAACATGATGAAAATCGAAAGCTGACATGCCCCTTCAGATCCACTTCCCTTCGAATGACACTCCCCCTGCTTCGATTGCTTCAAAGTCCTAATTCGAACTACTCCAGTCACATCCCCTTCGATTGAGACTCCCCCTGCTTCGATTGCATATTTGCAAGGGACACATGACATTGTGAACTTTGGGTATTCTGGACAGGTTAGGATATGTGTTTTTGCTTAGTCATGCTAGCCTACTTCATTCCTTCGAATCTTCCTTCTTTGCCAGCTTCAAAGTCCAATTCGAATCTATTTAGAATATTCCCTATTAGACAACTTCGACCAGCCCTTGGCCTTGTGATGGGTCTAAGTTCTGATTCGAAGTGTTCAGAACTTCCTTCATCAGAGCATCTTAGATCAAGAGAAACTCTGCACTGAAATGCCATTCGAAGGTCATTTCGTTCTGGTGTTCTGATTGAGGTAAAGTATGAAGTTCCAGTCGAAGGATCCTCTGAAGTACTAGTCAAAGCATTGTGAAATTGACCTGATCGAAGGGGTCCAGCGCTCAATCGAAGACTTGCACACCAAAGCTTGATCGAAGGAGGTCCAGCGCTCAATCAAAGACTTGCAGACCAAAGCTTGATCGAAGGAGGTCCAGCGCTCAATCGAAGACTTGCAGACCAAAGCTTGATCGAAGGAGGTCCAGTGCTCAATCAAAGACTTGCAGACCGAAGCTTGATCGAAGGGTTCCAAACACCTAATCGAAGCTTACTAATCAAAGCCTGATCGAAGAATGCCAAATGCCAAATCGAAGACTGGTGAGTCAAGCCTGTATCGAAGGATTATGGATACCCAATCGAAGACTTTTCCCAGATGCCAATCGAAAGACACTTTGTTCATCTTCAAAAAACTTTATTTTTCTTTAGGCAAGTGTTTTTGACCAACCATGTAAGGGAAGACCTTTGAAAACATGAGAGGGCAAATTTTGGGGTACAACACTAAGTTAATTAATTAATATTTATTTACAAAATAAAATAATGAAATTAATAATATTTTTGTGGTTTTGATTTTATTAAGAAAAATGTTAATTGGTTAATTTAAATAATAATAATAAATAAATAAATAAAACAATTGAATAAAAAAGAAATATAAAGGGAAAAGAAATAACCCATTGGGGAGGGTTTGGGCCAAGACTGGGAGGTTTGATTTGCAATTGTCTGGCCCAAAACGTTCAAGCCTGTTTTGACCTTGGCCATTCCATGCATGTGCGTTGACTGGAGAGTATGGTGAACCTTCAATCCTGGCCTTCAGATTTGGCCTGAAGGCCATCTGGCGCCTGGATCTCTGAGGAGTATGGTAGTCCACGCACTAAGCTTTGCACTGGATCTCCTGGAACAAAATAATAATAAGCGTTTGGGGGGACCTAGGATTCGAACCCAGGTCCCAAGGGGTTTTCCACTAGCGCGCTTGCCAACCCAACTGACTTGTCTATTTGTTATTAGAATAAGAAACAATTATTATATATGAAACAAAACATTATGCCTGAAAAAATAAAAAAATAACGCAAAATTCAAAGTTGGCCAATCAAAGGAAGACACCTAGTCGTCTTCTTCAACAAATCCCTGGTTTTCTTACCTGCGGATTTTTATCCGCAGTCAGATTCGTGGGATCATCCTAAAACAATTTCCAGGCCATGTAAACGCAAGCTAAGACCATCATCATGTTCGTCTCTCTTCCCTGAACACAACCATATCCATGGTTTGTATTGATTTTACCTGTAATCGAAACGCCTAAAAACAAAGAACCAAAACCCTAGCTTCGGGCATGGCTATACAGGCTACAAGAACGAAATTAAATATTGCAGAAAGGTTTGAAATTATGCAAGGATCAAGAATATATCAATATTTTGGAAAAAAGATGCAAGAATCCAAGATTGTGAATTCGTGCACAGAGCCATGTTCTTGAGTACTTACAGCGTGATTTAGGAGGTCTCAAGGCTTGGTTTTGATCGCTTTGGCTTCAGTGAACGTCAGGCAAGGAAGCTATGTTGAGATTTTGGACTGAATCGAGCTCTAACCAAGATTTTGATCTCACACTTTTTCAAACTTTTTTCAGTTTTGCTTTGGCCGTTTCTGTCACTTTCAGGTCGTGTTCTTGATGCCTCTAGCTTGTGTGTGTATATGGGAAGCAATTAGGTTAAACCTTAGGCCTTGAATCCATGTGCATTGAAGATTTGAGATTTGATTTGATCACCATTAACAAAGCTTCCAAAATTGTACCAAATCCAAGATTTTGTTCACAATATGGCATGGTACGAATTTGATTGGGGGTATCATGATAATGAAGACCTGTAATGATCAAAAAAAATCTTATTCCATCAATTTTTGGATTTTATTGAATTAATATTGATTTAAAATGAATTAAATCAATAAAAATTAAATAAAATAGAAAAATTAATAATTGGTCATGAAATTGAAGATAGGACACGTTTGTGGTGTGACAAGATCATATCAAGTGGAAAAAAGTGGGCCCTTTTGACAAAATTTGAAGTTTTGGGGATAGTTGAGTTTTGGCAATTTTGGAAAAATGCCCAACTTCAACAATGCATAACTTCTTCAATTTTGAAATTTTGGAAGTGTTATAGGACTTTTTAGAAACCTTGAGATGTCCTCTAACCAAAATTTTTGGTCTCATCTCATTTTGATATTCCATGCTAAATTTATAAGCTTTGGAAAAAAAGGTGTTTTTGTTGACTTTCAAAAATGACCTATAATGTCCAAATTTGTAACTTTTTGTTAGTGCATTTCTTGATCTTGGGGTGTGAAGATGGATTGTAGGAAATTGCATCCCCTTCAAAATTAGATTTGGATGGGTCATTTATCATAAAGTATGAGAATGTTATGCTTGGTCAAAGTTGAGTTGACTTTTTCTACAAAACCCTAATTTAGCCACTTTTGAATCTTGATGAATCTTGGGTAATCCTTGATGAATCATGATCAACCCTTGATAAAATGATGAATTATCCTTCAAAATGACAATGCTGACAAAAAATCTTGAGGTTTGACTGTTTGTAGGTCACAGTTGACTTTTGCCCTAGCACAGTCGATTTTTGGGCCTCTTGAGCAATTGATTGACCAAACTTCCTCTGCAAGGCTTGAAATTTGGCATGGATGATCTTAAGAACATACTAAGACATTGGGAAGCACTTGAGGTCATTTGGATGTAAGGACCTTGATGCAATCACAAAACCCTAATCTTGAATTGACTGCCTTAGGAGATGATTTGATTGTCCAACCCTTGAGCAATTTGAGCCACTTGGAGATTATTCTTGACATGTATTGAGAAATATGGGAGGGAAAATTTTGGGGTACAACAGTTGCCCCTGTTCAATTTTCTTAAACCTGAGGATATAGATTGGCTTTCGAGCCTTTCGTGATCCGAAGGTGGAAGATAATTGAACACTAGAGTGCCCAGAAATTTGCACTCGCATGGTGTAGTATCAGCATTGTGATGTCGGGAATAGGCTTACAGATGCCATTTGGAGATTGTTGGTAGGAGGATGGGCTTACATATGCCATCTGCAGGAGTGTCGATTGCATAAGAGATTCCTTAGCGAGAACTTGCATACCTGTTGTTTGTAGAAGATTCCGTTGGGGAAATCTAACTTTTGTTGAGATTTAGGAACTTGCCTGTGCTTCAACTGAGAGAATGCCTCGACTGAGTCTTAAGAACTTGTCTATAACTCAATTGGGGGGAAACATCTTCATCAATATCTAGGAACTGTCTGGTGCTCAATGTAGTATACCGTTGAGGTTAGAGAACTCATCCACACTATGACAGAGGAAAAACATCAAGATCTAGGAACTGACTAGTGCTCAACATAGTATACCGTTGAGGTTATATCACTTGTCCACACTATGACATAGGGAAACATCTTCATCAAGATCTAGGAACTGTCTGGTCTTCAACGTAGTATACCGTTGAAATTAGAGAACTTGTCCACACTATGACGGAGGAAAACATCAAGATCAAGGAACTGACTAGTGCTCAATGTAGTATATCGTTGAGGTTATAGCACTTGTCCACTCTTTGACATAGGGAAACATGTTCATCAAGATCTAGGAATTTTCTGGTCTTCAATGTAGTATACCGTTGAAATTAGAGAACTTGTCCACACTATGACAGAGGAAAACATTAAGATCAAGGAACTGACTAGTGCTCAACGTAGTATACCGTTGAGGTTATAGCACTTGTCCACACTTTGACGTAGGGAAACATCATAAATATCTAGGAACTGTCTGGTGCTCAACGTAGTATACTGTTGAGGTTAGAGAACTTGTCCACACTATGACGGAGGAAAACATCAAGATCAAGGAACTGACTAGTGCTCAACGTAGTATACCGTTGAGGTTATAGCACTTGTCCACACTATGACGTAGGGAAACATCTTCATCAAGATCTAGGAACTGTCTGGTGCTCAATGTAGTATACCGTTGAGGTTAGAGAACTTGTCCACACTATGACGGAGGAAAACATCAAGATCTAAGAACTGACTAGTGCTCAACGTAGTATACCGTTGAAGTTATAACACTTGTCCACACTATGACGTAGGGAAATTGTCGAGATTGAGAACCTTATCTAAAATTCAACCGATGATAATTTAATTGAGATTTAAGAACCGGTCAGGTCTTCGACGTAGCTGAGAACTTTAACTGTATCTTTCCTGAAAGGTAAAGGTCAGTCATATGCAATGCATGATATGGATCAGGCAATGATGTTCTCAAAATAAATGAGATTGTATGGTATGATGCGTATATGCATGTATCATGATGTATGGGAATATAATGTTTTAGCTAGGAAAAATAAATCCCGAAGCTGCTGGAGAATAGAGTTGAGTTCTTCGTTTCCTGCTGGGGATGATGAACGAAGATGATTGTGAGAGTAAACCTGTAGGAGAAAATAACTCCGTTGGGGAATAAACTGATGAAGAATACTCCGAGGGGAAATACTCTGTGGGGAAGAGATGTTCTGCTGAGGATTTTGACGATAAACTCCGCTAGGGATACCGCTGATAAACTCCGCTGGGGATTTCAATGATAAACTCCGTTGGGGATGGATTACCATTGCTGGTGATAATGAATCTGTTGAGGATTGAATTCCTGTTTGTGAAAGGAAAGAACTTCGCTGGGGGATGATCTTTCGGTTGCAACTTGCTAGGGATAATCCTGTTAGACTCTTGTGGGGATAACCCTCTGAATTTGGCTGGGAGATTTGTTTGCGCTCTGCAGGGGATAAGCTTCCAGAATCTACCGGGGATGATGATTCAATTCCGTTGGGGAAGCTTTTTAGACTGCGCTGGGGAAATGGCTCCACTGGGGTATTTTGTATTCCGCCGGGGAACATTCTTATACTCTGTTGAGGGATATTAAGACTGCCGGGGATACTCTTATGCTTATTGGGGAATATCTTTATACTTCGCTGGGAAATATTAAGACCTTCTGGGGATACCAAACCTTTTTAGCGCTGATGGTGGATGAACTCTGCTTGGGGAGAGTATTGTTGATTTGTTCATAGTTGCAAGTCCCAGCTGGGAGAGCTACTATTACTTGTCTTATTATGCGGGGAGTGAAGGTATCTTGGTCATATTCTTCAGCTGAACCTACCTTGGTACTTGGTGGACAAAGCAACTACACAGTTCGGACAATTCTTATTCCCCCTGCTTCTGATATTATCAGTAATTCATCTTTGTTTCACATGTAAATATTTATGAGTAGCAATTAATGTCAAATGCATATATAAAAAATGAACTTTGGACGTTCTTTGCAAAACAAAACAGATAAAGGAAAAACAGTTTGAAATTTGTCTGAAAATGAATTTGTATTGATTTTGAAGTTTGGCCTGTAAATAGGCATTTTTTTTGTACAAGAGGCTGACGTCCTAGTAAGAGAACGCCGCCGAACAGATAGAATTTATACAATTTGTAAAAAGAAAACAAAACAGCTATGTGAATAATCCCACTGGGTTCCAACTCTGCTATTGCCCTTATGTCCTCGAGCATCTCATCACTTTGTTACTGGTTGAAGATAAATCAGATTGATTAATGTTGTCTGAGCTTGATAGTCGATACCGGAGTCCGGATGCAAGGTGATCCAATGAGAAATAGTGTTACGCTTTAATCCCTAATTTTTTCCTGGACCGCCCTTTCGGGTTTTTAGTCCACCGGGATACCCATTTTTGCCCAAGCCGCCTTTTCAGGTTTTCGACTTGCCGGGTGTACAGATTTTTTTCATTTTCGTCCCTTATTTTTGCCCGAACCCTTTTGGTTCGCCGGGAAGCCCTTATTTTTGCCTAGGCCAGTCAACCTAGCGGGTCTTTGATTATGCGTAGTATCTTTTCACTATGTCTGCATTGACGGGGTGAGGAAGGTCATCACCATCCATGGTGGTTAGAATCATAGCTCCTCCTGAGAAAATGTTCTTAACCACAAATGGCCCTTCGTAAGTAGGGTTCCATTTGCCCCTGGGATCACCTTGAGGTAGGATAATGCGCTTGATTACCAGGTCCCCAACTTGATACTCTTGTCGTCTAACTTTCTTGTTAAATGCCTTGATAATCCGTTTTTGGTACGTCTGGCCATGACAAATAGCAGTAAGTCTCTTTTCGTCAATTAGGTTCAGCTGATCAAGTCGGGTCTGAATCCAGTCATCTTCGCTCAAACCTGCATCCTTCATGATTCGAAGAGAGGGTATCTGAACTTCAATAGGCAAGACTGCCTCCATGCCATAAACCAAGGAATATGGTGTTTCCCCTGTTGACGTCTGCGCTGAGGTACGGTACCCATGAAGAGAAAATGGTAACATCTCGTGCCAGTCTTTGTATGTCACTGTCATCTTCTGCACAATCTTCTTAATGTTCTTATTAGCCGCTTTGACAGCTCCATTCATCTTCGGCCGGTAGGGAGAAGAGTTGTGATGTTGTATCTTGAATTGCTCGCAGAGCTCAATGATCATTTTGTTATTAAGATTGGTACCATTGTCCGTAATGATCCTTTCTGGTACACCATATCGACAGATCAGATTGTGTCGAATGAACCGTGCCATGACGTTCCTGGTTACAGTAGCAAAGGAAGCTGCTTCAACCCACTTCGTAAAGTAATCGATCTCTACCAGGATGAAACGATGCCCGTTGGATGCCGTAGGTCTGATCTCGCTGATCATATCAATGCCCCACATTGCAAAAGGCCAAGGTGTCGTCAAGACGTTTAAAGGAACTGGAGGTATGTGCACCTTATCAGCATAGACCTGACACTTGTGACATGTCCGAGAATGCTGATAACAGTCGGCTTCCATTGTGGACTAATAATATCCTGCCCGGAGGATTTTCTTTGCCATGGTGTGTCCACTGGAATGAGTTCCGAGGGTACCTTCATGTAACTCCGCCATGATCCTTTCTACCTCGGTCTTATCCATACATCGCGGTAAGGTTGAATCATGGTTACACTTGTAAAGAATGCCATTGCTGATGAAGAACTTCGCCGCGAACCTCCTCAGAAACTTCTTGTCATTAACAGATGCACCCTCGGGGTATTCTTGAGCTTCAAGATACCTCTTCACCTCATGATACCAGGGCTTTTCTGTTACTTCTTCAGTCTCAAGATCACAATAATGTGCAGGTTCGTCCAATCTTTCAATGATGATTCGGGGAGCTTCGTTGTCCCAATTGACTTTGAACATAGAAGAAATGGTAGTTAGCGCGTCCGCCAACTGATTCTCCTCTCTAGGGAAGTGTTCAAAGGTTATCTCCTTGAAATGGGGAAGCAATGTCAACACATACTCCTTGTAAGGGATAAGATTTGGGTGTTTCGTATCCCACTCACCTTTGATCTGAATGATCACGAGAGCGGAATCTCTGAAGACACTTAGAAACTTAATCCTCAGGTTAATTGCAGCTCGAAGACCCATGATACATGCTTCATACTCCGCCATGTTGTTGGTGCAGTTGAAACATAGTCGGGCGGTGAATGGAGTATGAGAGCCTTTAGGAGATATGACTACAGCGCCAATGCCGTTACCCAAAGCGTTTGAAGCTCCATCAAAGTACATAGACCATCGGGATCCCTCCTCAGGTCCTTCATCCGGTCCAGCTGTCTCACAATCAGTTACCAACATGATATTCTCGCCGAGAATTCAAAGTTCATAGACTGGTAATCATCCACTGCCTGATGTGCCAAATGGTCTTCCAATACACTTCCCTTAATTTCCTTTTGGGTCGTATACTAGATGTCATACTCAGTCAAGATCATCTTCCATCTTGCTATTCTTCCGGTCAATGCAGGATTTTCGAAGATATACTTGATTGGATCCATCTTTGATATCAATAGAGTAGTGTGAGTCAACATATACTATCTCAGCCGGCGAGCAGCCCATGCCAAAGCGCAGCAAGTTTTCTCGAACAGTGAGTATCGGGTCTCACAGTCGGTAAACTTTTTGCTAAGGTAATAAATAGCATGCTCTTTTCGGCCAAACTCGTCATGTTGCCCCAGCACACACCCCATTGAGTTGTCGAGTACTGTCAAGTATAAGATCAGAGGTCTCCCTTCAACTGGTGTCATTAGGATAGGTGGCTCTTGGAGATACTCTTTGATCCTTTCGAAAGCGGCCTGACATTCATCGTTCCAACGTACTACCTGATCTTTCTTCAGTAACTTGAAGATTGGCTCACAAGTAGCAGTTAGGTGCGAGATGAATCGGGCAATGTAGTTCAGACGTCCCAGAAAGCCTCTGACTTCTTTCTCTGTTTTGGGAGCTGGCATCTCCTGTATAGCTTTCACCTTTGCAGGGTCTACTTGAATACCTTTGTCGCTTACAACGAAACCTAGTAGTTTTCCAGATCTCACCCCGAAGGTGCACTTGTTCGGGTTCAACCTCAGCTTGTACAACTTCATCCTGTCAAACAGCTTCTGCAGATGGTCAAGATGTTCTTCCTCGGTTTGGGACCTTGCAATCATATCATCGATGTATACTTCAATCTCATGATGGATCATGTCATGAAACAAAGCAACCATGGCACGCTGATACGTTGCCCCAACATTCTTTAACCCAAAAGGCATGACCTTGTAGCAAAAGGTACCCCACTGAGTAACAAAAGTTGTCTTCTCCATGTCTTCGGGAGCCATTTTAATCTGGTTATAACCGGAGAAGCCATCCATGAAGGATAAGACCTTGTGCTGAGTGGTGTTGTCAACCAGAACGTCAATATGAGGTAGAGGGAAGTCATCCTTAGGGCTCGCCCTGTTCAAATCTCTGTAGTCAACACACATTCGGACCTTACCATCTTTCTTCGGCACTGGAACCACATTGGCCACCCACTGAGGGTAAGAAGTAACTGCTAGAAAACCGGCGTGAAACTGTTTCATAACTTCAACCTTGATTTTCTCAGACATCTCTGGGCGCATACGACGAACCTTCTGTTTCACTTGAGGACAATCTTCCTTGGTAGGCAGGCGATGAACCATAATATCAGTATCCAAACCAGGCATATCTTCGTAAGACCAGTCAAAGATCTCAACATAGTCACGCAGCATCTGAATCAACCATTGCTTCCCATTAAGCTCCAGATTTGCACCGATCTTGACCTCTTTCTTATCTGTCTTAGTACCCAGATTCACTGTTTCCACTAGCTCTTCGTGCGGCTGAATGGCCCTCTCTTCTTAGAGTAACAATCTTGCAAGTTCACCAGGAACTTCGCAATCATCTTCACCTTCGTCTTCGGCTAAGTTGATCGGATTTTCGAAGTCATAACCGGTAGTAGCAGAGTCGTTACCAGTGAGATCCA
Source organism: Vicia faba (assembly GCA_948472305.1). Classification (NCBI taxonomy): domain Eukaryota; kingdom Viridiplantae; phylum Streptophyta; class Magnoliopsida; order Fabales; family Fabaceae; genus Vicia; species Vicia faba. Next base: position 1,628,406,893 of record OX451738.1, on the reverse strand, counting down.
GAGTGGATGTGGACCTGTATATGTGAGTGTGTGTAAAATAGTTGTTTTGCAATATATAATAAAGAAAAAAAGGAGCGCAAAATTTGAAATGCAAGAAACGTCCAATGCTTTTATTAATGATATATGAAAATGACACACAAAAGCCCTCACAAATGAAGCCACGATGTCCCGGGTAAGACATCGGGCCATGAAGTTTAAAACATTGTCTATTACAAATATAAAACAAAAGTTTCATTACTGGGTAACAAAAGTAATAGGGATGAAGTCCTTTGTTGTCCAGTTGCTCGGTCCACCGTCGGTCGTAGGATAGACCCAACTGTCGAATTCAGACTCTTCCATATCATCTTCAATGGCATTCACTCCCGAGTTGCTGATGAACACGGGAGGTCTTCCGATTCGTGCATTCTGAACATCCCTTTGAGCTACTGCAGTGAAACCCAAACCAAACTTGTTAGTCTTCTGTGTAAAATCAGGAAGTCGGCCCCAATTTGCACACCCACCTTTCTCAACAACAGCCCGGGCATCCTTTAAGGAAGCCATTTTCATAGGAGAATCTTCAACCACAGTCTCAGCTGATGCCAGTGTCTGGGGAACCTCTTTAAAGTGCTGGAATGAGGTCTCAATGAACTCCCCATCAATTTCTACATATCGGAACGAGTTGAGGTGGCTGACCATGTACTCTTCCTCTCCTTGTACTGTCACAATCTTCCCTTTGACCGGGTACTTCATCTTCTGGTGGAGCGTTGAGGTTACGGCTCCGGCTTTGTGGATCCATGGATGACCCAGTAGACAAGAATAAGATGGCTGAATGTCCATCACATAGAACGTAGAGTTGAAGACCTGAGAACCAACCTTGATCGGGATATCAACCTCTCCATGCACCATCCTTTTAGACCCATCAAAGGCCCTGACAACAATGTTACTTGGTTTCAACTCCAACCCTTCGCAATCCAACCGGTCTAGAGCTTTCTTAGGCAAGACATTCAACGAAGAACCAGTATCCACCAATACATGAGCGAGAGTAGTGCCCCTGCATTCAATGGAGACATGCAGGGCATCGTTGTGATTCTTCCCTTTAACGGTTAAGTCGGCGTCCGAGAAACCCAACCCATTATCAGCCGTCAAATTGGCCACACAATCTGTAAACTGATCAGCTGATGTCTCCTGTGGCACGTGAGCAGTCTTCAAGAAGGTAATCAGAGCCTTGGCATGGACCTCTGAGCATAACAACAGTGACAACATAGAAATATTAGACGGGGTTTGCCCCAGCTGTTCAACTACATTGTAATCACTCTTCTTAATAATCTTCAGAATCTCTTCTATCTCCTGTTTGGAAGCTTCAACAGTAATTGTCTTCGGTGCCTCCGTCAGGGCAGGCACATCAATGGTGATCCCTTTGCCCCGAGTGTCAGATGACTCGGCGACAGGGGTAAGAATAGGAACTTGATCAGGAATAGTAGCAGGTACACTGGCAGGTGTGATAACAACAGGTCTTCGGGCAGTTGGTGGAGCAATATCAGGTGAGAAAAGTCTTCCGCTGCATGTGACTTTAGTAGGTCCAGTGATGTTGCTGATGTCAGTACCAGCATCCAACTCTTGCTTAACTCCATGAAAATAAACATCGGCCCCATAGTGCCAAGGGACATCTTTATCAAGTATAGGGGATGGGCCCCGGAATAGTGATGACCACAGGTGCGATTCTTGGAACAGATGTAATCCTAACAGGCTTCCTCGAGGGAGCCTTGGAAGAATTGTTGAAAATGGTAATGATGGCAACTTCTTCAGAATGAATTACAGGAACAACAGTCTTCTCAAACAGAATTTCTCTACTATCCATCAGGCGTTGGATACCTAATTTTAGAAGTGGACAACCGGTAGGTAGAACATAACATGTATGGCAATCTTCGTCACAGCCCGGAAATAAACCGGCTAACAAAAGGTTCTTCTTTACAGTCAACAGATGGGTAATAATATCATCCACAGAAACCACGAACAAATCTTCTTCTAGAGCATTCACTCCATGCTTGGGCATAGGGGCAGTCACAACATTAGGCCTCTCAGGCGCCTCAAACTCAATCTCCTTCGCATCAATTAAGTCTTGTAACCTGTTCTTCAACACCCAATAATCATCTGTATTATGCCCCGGGCTATCAGAGTGAAAAGCACAGCGGGCATTAGGGTTATACCTCGGTGATGTGGTATTTGGACTCTTCGGGGCTTCCTTTAGAACCACCAGATTAGTCTTCAGCAACTGTGGCAGAATCTGAGACAAAGTCATGCTGAGACGAGTGAATTTCCTTCGAGGTCTCTCGTCCTTCTGCTGATTGTTGTGCTAGGGAGCACCAGCAGGTTTTTAAATAACAACCCCATTGACAGCTTGGCGGTGTTCAGGTCTATTTTGTCTTCTCGAACTGTAGACAGCACTGGACTCTTTCTTAAACGGCTTCTTCTCGGTGCTTGATGAGGCACCCTTCTGTATCTTCCCATCCTTAATACCAGCCTCAATCCTCTCACCGGTCAAAATAAGATCTGTAAACCCAGATGAAGAGCTTCCAATCAAGTGGTTGAAAAATGGACCAGACAGGGTCCCTAGAAACATATCAACAAGTTCTTGGTCAGCTAAGGGTGGTTTCACCCTTCCGGTGAGGTCTCTTCACTTTTGAGCATAATCTTTGAATCCTTCACCCGTTCCTATTGACATACCCTAGAGTTGGGTACGCGTAGGAGCAAGGTCGGAGTTGTACTGATACTGCCTGTAGAATGCAGTAGCCAAGTCTTCCCAACTGCGAATACTGGCTCCGTCCAACTGATAGAACCACTCAAGCTGAGTCCCTGAGAGACTGTCTTGAAATAAATTGATCCATAGGTTCTTATCAGCAGTGTAAGGCTGGATCTTCCTCACATATGACCGGAGGTGCAGCTTCGGACAAGAAGCTCCGTCATACTTAGCAAAGGTTGGTGCCTTGAATTTGTGGGGAATGACTACTCCAGATGATAGACCTAGATCACCGAAGTCTAGACCAGACACCTTTTGAACCTCCATAGCACTCAATCGGTCTTCCAGTTGCTTGTATCTATCCTCGGCAGGAGGATACTGTTCTTCATCGTAGTCTGTCTCGTTGTCGGAGACCACAGGGCTAGGAGCCCTCCTTTCTTGTGGACTATCTTTCCCTTCAGATGAGGTGGTCAGATTAACTTCATTCTGAAGCCTGTTCCCAAACCTGTGTCCTGTGTTAAACAGGATGGTCCTCTTCTTCTTATTCTTCTTCTCTTTCAGAATCAGGGTCTTCAGGTCTTGCTGACCCTTAGCTAGACTCATGAACAGCTCTTGAAATTAGGCATTATGGGCCTGGAGGGCCTTGATGGCTTGCTCAGTTGAAGGTTCAGTAGAAATGATGAGTGAGTGCTGAAATAAACATCGAAGAAGATAAGAGACCTGTAAAGGGTACCTGTTTATGAAGTACATGGGATGAAAATGCGTATGATTTATGATTTCAAAGACAATTGAGAGATTCAAATTTGTAAACAAGAAAGGAAACACACTTTATTAGATAAACCTTAGAATTCAAATTGTTCAACTGATGCCATTAAGGCGTTACATGAAAAGAAATACTGAAAAGTAAAAATAAAACTGGAAAGGAAATCATCAAAGGCCCATCAATGCTCCCATGGTATCTTCTTATCAGTGCGGACATAGTCGTTCAGGATCTGCTCGTTCTCCAATTGCCTAGTCAGCTTCTGGATATTTTTCTCTTGCTCGTTGAACTTCTCTCGATAAGAATCTCGTTCATCCCTGAGCTGCATCCAAGACCTCTTCAGTGCCCCAATATCAGTGGGCATATAAGGATGGAGAATGGTTGGAAGAAACCCTTCTTCATTAGCAACTTCAAGAGTGACGGGCCAGACAACTTCATATGGCATACCTAGCTTCTGGGCACAGATGCAGACCCATCTGAGATATGGCTCCATTGGCAAAGAAGTCTTTGGGCCCAGCTCATGTGGAACAGATTGGTGAACTCTGTCCCAAGCCCTTATGAATATAAGACGTTGCTCGTCGCTATCCCCTTGAAAATCAAAGATGATATGAGGCATTAGCATCTCATGAGGTCCTTCTCTTCTGGCTCTTCTAAACTGACGGAGAGCTAAGCATCGGTTGTAAGAAATTCCTCCATGGGTTCCTATCAATGGAATATTAGGATACTCTCCACAGCAATCAATGATAGTCACCTCATCCATACCTCTGAGAGTCCAGATAATGTCATTGTGAGATAAAGACATAACCCTATAGGCCTAGCCCATGCCTTCTTTATTCTTTAGCACTGACTTAGGGAGGTGCGAAATAAACCACCTCGACAATAAAGGAGCATATCACATCAAGGTTCCCCGCTTTCGGGCAGTACGAGCATAGAGCTGATGAAGAATGTCACCCAAGAGAGTGGGTACAGGGTTCTGAGAGATGAAAATCTTTATGGCATTAATATCAACAAAAGTGTCAGGATTCGGAAACAGTACCAAGCCATATATTAGGAGAGCCAGAATATCCCCGAATGCCTTAAAGTCTAGGCTGTCCCAGAAGTAGTTAGCCTTGCCAACCAAGAACTTAGTCAGAAAACCCTTAGCTCCACTTCTAGTTTCCCAATTAGTCATTACCTCCTCTTTAGTCAAATGAAGGGCTGAAGCAATCTCTTCGGGCCTAAGGGTCTTCTCCCAACCAGTAAACGGGGTCTGCTGTAGAACAGAGATACCGAGCAGCTCAGAGAACTCTTCTAGGGTAGGAACCAGCTGATAGTCTTGAAAAGTAAAACAATGGTACAGCGGATCATAGAACTGGACCAGGACACTCATCATCTGCTCGTCCAATTTGGAAGTGACCAAACTGAGAAGGGAACCATGCCTCCTGATGAAGGAAGTAATCTCAGGCATCTTGGCAACCAACTCTTTAAGCAAGGTAGGAACTTGGACAAAGTTGATCCGGATGGTATTCTTACGCATGGGCATCATTATGACCTATAAAACAGAACAAAGATGAATCCCTCCTGTCTTTGAAATAGGTTAGTCCTCATGCAAGATGTATGCAATGTTATGATGTCATGATAGTAAGCACACCACAAGTATCCACAAATGGCAAACATGTTAAAGGCACACAAGTCACACAGAGAGCCCTTAGATTTCAGGCTGGCAAGGATCTTAGGTACTACCCTCTTCCAGTTTAGTTGGTTCAAACCTGTCCTAAAAATAGTAACCGGGTTCTAGAGGATCTCAATATCACTGACTACCCTCAATCGGTCATAATTCCAGTTTAGCAACCTTTTCTTGTGGACGGAATCATCGCGAGAGTTTAGTCTCAATGAGTGTAGCATACTGCTACTGTTTTATGGCCAAGTTGGTCAATTTAAAGGTTCTAAGGTCAGTTGGTGCTTAATGACCCCTTAGAAGACCCATATTCTCCTCGTTCCAACACAAGGGATATCGGTACAGACTAAAGTGCCACACCAATGTAGCTACTGCTTCAACCGTGTCAATCTACGTCGGACAGTTCCCTCATAGTTTATTGCTACTTACCTAAAGGGTATCCCTAAGATCCGGGTTAGGATTTATAGAAACTCTGATACAAGCCCACAAAATTAAAGCATACAAAGCATACAATTGAAAACATAATGATCTAATCCTAAGGTACACCTCACTTATTAATTCCCCAGCAGAGTCGCCAGTTCTGTGATCGGTGGGAATGAGAACTGACTGTTTTGGAATCCTGGTTCACGTTTTGCGTTTGTTTTTGCAAAATGTCACGGTGAGCAAGAGTCGCCACCGTCTTTTATTTTATCCAACAAGGAAAGGACAAAAGCACAGAAAAATTCCTTTTTAAGATATTTCTCGGGTTCGGGAGGTAGATTATAGAAAGGGAAGGTGTTAGCACCCTTTCTATCCATGGTTATCCATGGGCTCTTAGGTACTTGCTCATTGTGTTTTAAAAAATTGCTTTTCTTTGTGTTTGTGGGTTTGAAAGAAGTTTTTGTTTGAAAAGAGTGTAAGTGCGAAAAGTTTGGTTTTTGTTTTTAAAAGGAGCAAGTACTTAAGAACCATCTACCTACTCGAAAAAAGAATTAATCTGTACAAATGTCCTTTAGACAATGCTATCCCACTATTGAGGAGTAGGTAGCACCATCGTTGGAGTTTTCGGGTCAATTCGATTAAGGGACGTGTGGTCACTAAAGCAATGTTAGGACGCCTTAGCGGTAACCCTAATGTCTTAGATCATTTTTTCCGAGGCAACCGTTTCGAGGCAACTTATAATCTTTGGACAAGAGGACGACCTCTAAAACTTCATATACTCAATGACCACGTTCGAGGCAACCAAGTGAGGTGTACCCTAAGAGTGGCATGTGCGAGTGTGTTAGTTCGGTTGATTTATCTTTGTACATGTCATGGGTGAGTTATTGTTGATTTTAATTTCATACATTGGATCTTGTCATGCATTCCCTATTATCAATCATCTAACAGTTTATAGTTGCGGAAATTAAATCTAAGCTATTACAAGGCGTCGGGTATTTACATCGCCAAAAACAAACCGTTTAATTTAAATTGCGGGAAGTAAAATAAAGCGATAAATAAATTAAAGTCCTAATTAAAAGCTATTACATACCGTAAGCAATTACAATATTGGAAATAAATGGATCGCGTGCAAGAAAATTAAATCGGCGCATTTTTAGGGTTTTGACCCTTTTTTTGAAAGAAAGAGATTTTTTGTTATTTTTTTTAATTTATGGAAATTAAATCTAAGTTAATAATTAAATTAATTAATTAAAAATATTTTTTTCTTTTTTTTTTTATATTTAAGGAAATAAAATAAAAATTGATTAAAAATATTAAAAACCTAATTCTATATTAGTTTTAATTTATTGCAAAAATATTAAATGTTTAAACCTATTTAAAACTAAGTTAATTAATTAATATTTATTTACAAAATAAAATAATGAAATTAATAATATTTTTGTGGTTTTGATTTTATTAAGAAAAATGTTAATTGGTTAATTTAAATAATAATAATAAATAAATAAATAAATAAAACAATTGAATAAAAAAGAAATATAAAGGGAAAAGAAATAACCCATTGGGGAGGGTTTGGGCCCAGACTGGGAGGTTTGATTTGCAATTGTCTGGCCCAAAACGTTCAAGCCTGTTTTGACCTTGGCCATTCCATGCATGTGCGTTGACTGGAGAGTATGGTGAACCTTCAATCCTGGCCTTCAGATTTGGCCTGAAGGCCATCTGGCGCCTGGATCTTTGAGGAGTATGGTAGTCCACGCACTAAGCTTTGCACTGGATCTCCTGGAACAAAATAATAATAAGCGTTTGGGGGGACCTGGGATTCGAACCCAGGTCCCAAGGGGTTTTCCACTAGCGCGCTTGCCAACCCAACTGACTTGTCTATTTGTTATTAGAATAAGAAACAATTATTATATATGAAACAAAACATTATGCCTGAAAAAATAAAAAAATAACGCGAAATTCAAAGTTGGCCAATCAAAGGAAGACACCTGGTCGTCTTCTTCAACAAATCCCTTGTTTTCTTACCTGCGGATTTTTATCTGCAACCAGATTCGTGGGATCATCCTAAAATAATTTCCAGGCCATGTAAACGCAAGCTAAGACCATCATCGTGTTCGTCTCTCTTCCCTGAACACAACCATGTCCATGGTTTGTCTTGATTTTACATGTAATCTAAACGCCTAAAAATAAAGAACCAAAACCCTAGCTTCGGGCATGGCTATACAGGCTACAAGAACGAAATTAAATATTGCAGAAAGGTTGGAAATTATGCAAGGATCAAGAATATATCAATATTTTGGCAAAAAGATGCAAGAATCTAAGGTTGTGAATTCGTGCACAGGGCCATGTTCTTGAGTACTTACAGCGTGATTTAGGAGGTCTCAAGGCTTGGTTTTGATTGCTTTGGCTTCAGTGAACGTCAGGCAAGGAAGCTACGTTGAGATTTTGGACTGAATCGAGCTCTAACCAAGATTTTGATCTCACACTTTTTCAAACTTTTTTCAGTTTTGGTTTGGTCGTTTCTATCACTTTCAGGTCGTGTTCTTGATGCCTCTAGCTTGTGTGTGTATATGGGAAGCAATTAGGTTAAACCTTGGGCCTTGAATCCATGTGCATTGAAGATTTGAGATTTGATTTGATCACCATTAACAAAGCTTCCAAAATTGTACCAAATCCAAGATTTTGTTCACAATATGGCATGGTACGAATTTTATTGGGTGTATCATGATAATGAAGACCTGTAATGATCAAAAAAATCTTATTCCATCAATTTTTGGATTTTATTTGAATTAATATTGATATAAAATGAATTAAATCAATAAAAATTAAATAAAATAGAAAAATTAATAATTGGTCATGAAATTGAATATAGGACACGTGTGTGGTGTGACAAGATCATATCAAGTGGAAAAAATTGGGCCCTTTTGACAAAATTTTAAGTTTTGGGGATAGTTGACTTTTGGCAATTTTAGAAAAATGCCTAACTTCAAAAATGCATAACTTCTTCAATTTTGAACTTTTGGAAGTGTTATATGACTTTTTAGAAACCTTGAGATGTCCTCTAACCAACCTTTTTGGTATCATATCATTATGATATTCCGTGCTCAAGTTATAAGCTTTGGAAATAAATGTGTTTTTGTTGACTTTCAAAAATGACCTATAATGTCCAAATTTGTAACTTTTTGTGAGTGCATTTCTTGATCTTGGGGTGTGAGGATGGATTGTATGAAATTGCATTCTCTTCAAAATTAGCTTTGGATGGGTCATTTCTCATAAAGTATGAGAAAGTTATGCTTGGTCAAAGTTGAGTTGACTTTTTCTACAAAACCCTAATTTAGCAACTTTTGAATCTTGATGAATCTTGAGCAATCCTTGATGAATCATGATCAACCCTTGATCAAATGATGAATTATACTTCAAAATGAGAATGTTGACAAAAAATCTTGAGGTTTGACTGTTTGTAGGTCACAGTTGACTTTTGCCCTAGCATAATCGATTTTTGGGCCTCTTGAGCAATTGACTGACCAAACTTCCTCTGCAAGGCTTAAAATTTGGCATGGATGATCTTAAGAAAATACTAAGACATTGGGAAGCACTTGAGGTAATTTGTATGTAAGGACCTTGATGCAATCACAAAACCCTAATCTTGAATTGACTGCCTTAGGAGATAATTTGACTGTCCAACCCTTGAGCAATTTGAGCCACCTGGAGATTATTCTTGACATGTCTTGAGAAATATGGGAGGGAAAATTTTGGGGTACAACAACTATGATCACTGTCTTGTGCGAGCAGTTCCAGATTCAACATCATAATTCATCTCCCTATCGGCCAAAGATGAACGGTGATGTCGAAGCTGCGAACAAAAATATCAAGAAGATCATACAAAAGATGACAGTCACCTACAAGGACTGGCATGAGATGTTACCGTTTTCTCTCCACGGGTACCGTACCACGGCGCGTACGTCAACTGGGGCAACTCCCTATTCTTTGGTATACGGTATGGAAGCTGTTTTACCTATCGAGGTTTAGATTCCCTCCTTGAGAACCCCATGGAATTTTTACACATAGCCATCTTTCTTTGTATAAATATTTCTCATTTTTTATGACAACATTCTCTTACTAGGATGTCTGTCTCCTTTGTACAAAATACTTACACAAAGTTAATACAAAGATACTTCAAAGTGCAGAAAACTATTTGCCTTTTCTTCTTTTTACACTTGTATTTTATTTGAAAACGTCCAATGATTTATTAATGAGCATATGCATTTGAATATAATCACTATTTACAAATAAACGAAATGGGAAAGAATAATTACTGACAGGTTGAAAGTATAGGAAAACGTCTTTGGACTATTCCAGGAGAAATCCCCTGCAGTACATCATCTAGGTCCCCAGCGGAGCTAAAACCTTGAAATACATATCCCCGGCGGAGTTACAATTTCAAGTCCCTTAATCCCCATCAGAGTTAAACTTCAAACTCCCAATCCCTAGTGGAGCAAAAACTTTGAACTACAGACCCTCAGCAAGATGAAACCTTCTTCCCCAACGGAGACAAAATTCCAACTACCAATCTATAGCGGGAACCATTCAGTTTTCCCCAATTCCCCAGTAAGTTGTCTTGAAATCTGAGAATCAACCAGATAACAGTTAACTTTTATCCCCAACCTAGGATAATTCACCAGTAGATTGGCATACAACCCAAACTCTTGATCTTCCCAGCAGGATAGCTACTCCCCAGCAGTATAGCTACTCCCCCAGAGTCCTGAACTTCTTCTCCAGCAGTAAGCCTTCTTTCCCACAGAGTTTTTACTCCCCAACAGAATGAAGATTCTCATTCTTGATTCCCCAGTGAAGTTGCCAGAGTCTTCATTACTCCCCAACTTGAATTTGTCAGAATTTTCAATCCCCTGCAGATCGAAGATTCTCATTCTTGACTCCCTAGCATGAAGTCCCCAAGGATTTAAATTCCCCTAGCAGAATGAAGATTCTCATTCTCAGTTCCCCGCAGAAGCCATCAGAGCCTGCCTTATTCTCCAGCAGATCAAGGTTTTCCTTTGTATTGATCCCCGGTAGAGATCGCCAGAGTTTTCCCTATTCCCCAGCCGAGTAAGGATTCCCATTATTTAACCCCCAGTAGAAGTCTTCAAAGTTCTCTGGATTCCCCAAGCGGGTTTCTCAAGCAACACATGGCATTATTTTCACAACAGAATGTTTATCATCCTCCAACTCCAAAGACTTGAAGGATCCCTATCCCTAGGAAAGTCGTGAAGGATTCTCACATCCCCACAGAAGTCGCTCTTTCTTCAGCTGAATCCAGGATCTCTGTAATTCTTCAAGATCAGTGGGCATATCAGGATGAAGAACCGTATAAGGAATATCCCCTTCGGTAATAGGCTCCACAATCACTGGTAAGATGTCTGCATATGGCATCATAAGATTCTGAGCACGAGTTCGTACCTATTGGAGATAAGGCTCCATAAGAATGGAAGTCCTCGGCCCCAAAGCCTTGATGTCAAATCTGTTTACCATGCCCTAAGCTCGTATGAACTTATGGCGATACCCTTGAACATCATCCCCATAGTTAAACATAACTCCCTGGATAAGCATCTCGTGAGGATCATCCCTTCGAGCGTAACCAAATTGTCGCAGGGCCAAAGAAGGATTATAGGTTATGCCTCCCCTGATGCCAAGTAGTGGGACATTAGGAAATTCCCCACAGCGGCCAATAATAGAAATATCTCCCTAGATCGAGAATACCATATAATATCCGTGTGAGAAAGTGACATTATCCTTTGTGACCAGCCCAAACCTTCTTCATTCTTCAGTACTATCTTAGGTAGGTGAGAAATAAACCACCTCAAAAGAAATGTCACACAACACATAAGAATCCCTCTTTTCTTCGTGGTACGCGTGTGGAAGGTATGCAAGATATCTCCGAGTAAAGTGGGCACAGGGTTGCGAGAAAGGAAGACCTTGATGACATTCACATCTATGAGTAAGTCTGGATTAGGGAATAGTACTAACCCATAGATGAGAAGGGCCAAGACCTCCTCAAAAGCCTGGAAGTCCAAATCATCCCAAAACAGTTGAGCCTTCTCTATTAGGAACTTGGCTAGAAAACCCTTAACTCCGCTTCTTATTTCCCAGTTGGATACAACATCGGACCATTTCAGGTGTAAAGCTGCTGCGATGATCTCTAGTTTTAGAGCTTCTTCCAAATCGGTGAAAGGCAACTGATCCAAAATAGGTACACCCAATATCTAAGAGAACTCTTCCTTGGTGGGTACCAACTGATAGTTTGGAAAGGTGAAACAATTATGCTTAGGGTCAAAGAACTGAAAGAGCACACTCATCATCTTCTCATCAAAACCTGAGGTAACCAGATTGAGGAGTCGACTGTAGTTCTTGGTGAATGAGGAAGTCTCAGAAACCCTGGATATTAGCTCTTTGAGTTGATGCGGTATTCCCACAAAGCTGATTCGGATGGTATTTCTACGAGCGGAAGCCATGATCTACAAAACAGAACAAAGATAAATTCCCCTAATCCTTGAAATGGTTAGCGTAATAAAGAACGAATGTTTATGATGCATGATGTCATGTTTAAGCAAATTAATCACACACAAGCAAAGCACACAAGACCTTAGGTTTAGGCTTGCATGGGGTTCATAGGTAAATACCCTCTTGAAGTTTAGTTGGTTTCAAACCTATCCTAGAAATAATAACTGGGTTCTAAGGAGTCTCAATATCACTGATCTTTCTTTATCGAGTTATTTCATCTTAGCAATCTTTTCTTGCGGCCGAAACATCTTGAGAGTCCGATCTCAATGAGTGTAGCATCGAGTATAAACCAATCCCCAGCTTTACACCAAGGTCGTCTATCTCACTACTTTCTAATGTCCAAGTTTGTTCAACTAAGGTTCTAAAGTTCGTTAGTGCTTCACGACACCATGCAACGGCCCCGTATTCTCCTTGATTCAACACAAGGGGATACTGGTACCAACTAAAGTGTCACACCAACACAGCTATAGCTTCAACCATATCGGTCTATACCGTACAGTCTCCACGATCTATTGTTGTTTACCTAAAAAGATGCCCCCAAATTCGGGTGTAGGATCCATAGTAACAACCCAAACAACCCTCAAAAGTAAAGCAAACAAGCACAAAAAGCTTTTTAAATGATGAACTAAAACTCTAAGGTAACCCCACTTTTTTTATTCTCCCCAGAAGAGTCTCCAGTTCTGTGATACGGTTGCAGAACCGACTGTTAATACTGGTTTGTGTTTTTTGTTCACAAATATGCAGTAAGCAAGAGTCGCCACCGTCTTTTCTTTTATCCAAATTAAGGAAAGGGTGAAAAGAAAAAAAAAGACCTTTTCGAGAGTTTTCTGAGTAAGGGGGTAGATTATGGAAAGGGAAGGTGTTAGCACCCTTTCCATCCGTGGTTTCCCACGGGCTCTTAGAGGTTTGCTCATTTTTGAAATACTTTTGTGCTTTGTGCGTTTGAAAATGTTTGAAAAATACCTTAGTACAGAGAACTTTGTAATGTTTCTCGGGATAGTAGAGAAAGTATACAAAGTGTTTTGAAATTGTTTTTTGAAAAGTAGTTTTCTGTGTAAGTGCAAAAATGTTTGAGCAAACTTCTAACAGCTATCTACTTTATTACTCGAAAAGGGTCGTTCTTTTCCTTTTTTCCTTTAGAAAATGCTATCCTACTATTAGTGAGTAGGTAGCCTTATCGTTGTATTTTGAGGGACAATCGAACAGACGTTTTACAGTCATAAAGGCAACATATGGAGACGCTTTAGCAATTTCGTTTAAGGGACGAGATCATTTACCGAAAGGCAACACCGTAGGGTCATCGAGGGACTATGATCTTTTTTATTTTTGCGGGTCTTTGCTAAAGCGTCCCCATTCTCGAGGGACGTGACTATTTTTTTTCGAAAGGCAACCGAAGCGTGGATACCCTAGAGGTGCATATGTGCATATGTGTTGAGATTCAGTTATTTTTGTCTTTTTATTAAGTTAGATAACATTTTAATTTACAGTCTTTCCATGCAATCCTAATTACTAACAGTAATATTGTACAGAAAATGTAAAGTACGGAAAATAAAAAGAAAAAGCATAAATCCTAAACTATTACAGCGCTTTGTGACAGTTACATAAAAAATGCAAGAGACTAATAGTGCGAAATTTTAAATCTAAATCTATTACAACTGTGAGCAGTTACAATAAAATAAACGTGCGCTAATTTGAAAATAACGTCTAATAATTCTAAGAATAAAATCTTTTTTTTGTTTTTATTTTATTTTGGGAAAAAAGATTTTATGTCTCTTTGGAAATCTTGGATGAACTTGGACACTAGACTCCTTCGAACACCCTCCAGCGTTTCTCTTCGATTGGCCTATGAGTTGCCTCCTTCGAATGGACTTCTCATACACCCTTCGAATGGGCCTTCTGAATACATCTTCGAATGGACTTCTTATGCACCCTTCGAATGGGCCTTATGAATACATCTTCGAATTGACTTCTTATGCACCCTTCGAATAGGCCTTCTGAATACATCTTCGAATGGACTTTTTATGCACCCTTCGAATGGGCCTTATGAACACATCTTCGAATGGACTTCTTATGCACCATTCAAATGGGCTTTTTGAATACCTCTTCAAATGGACCTTTACATGTTCTTCGAATGAGTCAATGTTACTTCCTTCGAATGAAGGACCTTTTCGAATGCCAATCGAAGGGCGCTATGTAGATGCCAATCGAAAGGCATTTTGGAGATGTCAATCGAAAGGAATTATTACCATGCCAATCGAAAGGTACTATGTAGATTATAATTGAAATACACTGTTACCATTCCAATTGAAAGGTACTTGTTAAAATGCAAATCGAAAGGCCTTGTTAACGGGCCAATCGAAGGATCTTGTTGACCGCCCGAAAACTTTGTTCTGCTCTCTTTGATTTCCTTCAGTTGGGACCAATCGAAGTGACGTTAAAATGCCAATCGAAGAAGCCTTTGTTCAGATGGCAATTGAATGACATTGTGTTGCCATGCCTTCGAAGTACACCCCATCGAAGGACACTTTGACCAACTTCAAAAAAAAATATTTTTCTTCAAGCAAGTGATTGTAGCCACCCATGTAAGAGAAGATCTTGTAAAAAAAAAGAGGGCAAATTTTGGGGTACAACATATATCAAACTTTGTTATTTCATCAATGCATTGCATTTGTTTATCTTGAATCAATTCATTCATATCCACTATATTCAAAATGTGTTTTTACTTCCTTTTTGTGATATTCAACTCTCGCTTAAAAGCTTAAGCCTTTAGAGGGAGGACGATGAAAATGATGCCACAATCTCTACAATATGCTTTTGAGCAGACCCCGTTGACGATGTACATGCATTGTTTCAAATCCTAAACAGTGGAGTTATAAGGAAGATAGTTCCTAGTCAACCCCTTTGAGCCTAAGAAGTAGGAGTTTTTCTTTTCACACAAATTAAAACCCTTAATCATGACTTGGGGCAGGGTATTTTTCTCAGTTATTTCAGATGTGCATTCATTCGCAAGCTCTACCTTCATACACAACAAATAGTTTAGAAGGTGCTCTCCAAAATATGGTGATGGTTCCACATAATCATCAAGACAGACAATCATTATCTCTCAAAGTAAAGGCTCGTTAAGTCAAAAACCTATTAAGGGGACTTAAGAAAAACTGGGGTATCCCGCTGACTGTAATCATAAGAAGCAGTTCAGGCAAAAGTAGGGATAAGAAAATATAAAAAAAGGGGACCTACAAATCCTCAACAAAAATAAAAGGTTACAAAAATGACTGCCTTCTCAAACAAACATTCAATACCATCACCAAGTATCAAAGCAAAGATTCCAGATTGAATTGGGATCTAAACACACAATTAACTGGGTTTAGGACTGAAGAACATCACGAAGAATGGGTTGGGTACAAATAAAATTTGAGCCTTTATCCTTTGTTTCTTAAACCATGAACCAGACCATGTTACAACCCTTAAAATCACACTCTTACAAAAGGTATCATGACTCTTGTAGGGTTTGCTATAAATCCCAAGTTGATATCACACTCTTACAAAATTTGTTTGTTTTACTAAAAATGGATTTTCAAACTTCAAGATAAACATAAGCTTGGCATTCTTCATTACTATTGTTTGCATATGACTATTTGTTCAAACGGCAGAGAAATTCGTACAACAGATATTCAATGAATAGAAATTCTCTCAATGGACAGAATCACCTCAGATGGAAAAGGCATTTCCAATAATAGGCCTTCCACATTCAAGGGGCATGAAATGGTTCCTAGCTAATCTAGGGCAGTCAAGTCAAGATTCGGGGAACCTCTCTAAAATGCCAAATAGCCAGGGACAGATCTCCATCTGAATCACTTGGGGCATTGGACATGAATTCTAGCAATGAATCATGTACGATCAAATAAACATCTTTTGGCAGTGTGGCAACACTTACTACTATGGACAGTGACAATTCTCTGTACCCGATGAACATGGACATAGTCGGAAAATACTACGCATGAACAAAGACCCGCTAGGCTGACTGACCTAAGAAAAAATAAGGGCATCCCGACGAACCAAAAAAGTTAGGGCAAAAATTAGGGATATACATATGAAAAAAATCTATACACCCAGAAAGTCGAAAACCTGAAAAGGCGGCTTGGGCAAAAAAGGGTATCCCGATGGACTAAAAATCTGAAAGGACAGTCCAGGAAAAAGTTAGGGATCAAAGCGTACGACTATGTCCCGTCATCTCGTCACTTGTCTATCAGTAGAAGGTTGACCACCCTAATCAACATCTACTCAGGACTCCAAGAGTTGGGATAACATTCCAAAGGACCATCCACAAAATTCCTGCAAATATTTTTCTTCAGCAGATACTTTCTCCAGCAAGTACAGAGGCAGGGGCATCTTACTACAAGGTCACTGCCATATTCTCAACATACAACCTAATGATGACAGGTGTTTTCATATCCCCGGTGTTGTACCCCCAAATTTTCCCTCCCATTTTCACTCAAGACATGCTTCTAAAGGTCCTCAATTGCTCAAGGTTGACCAAGAATTGATCAGACAAACTCTCTTCCGGAGCAATGAAGCTCTAATTAGGGTTTTAATTTTCATCAAGATGTGTAAGCTCCAAAGGTCACAAATTTTTTTCCATGGTCCTAATATGCATTCAAGATTGTCCATGACAAATTACATGCATTCCACTACAAGTTTGCTCAGTCAATTGCTCAAATGCCTGAAAATCAACTGTACTAGGTCAAAAGTCAATTATGGCCTATATACAGTCAAACTTCAAGATTTTTGGTCAACATCAACATTTTTAAGTGATATTCATCATTTAATCAAGGGTTGATCATGATTCTTCAAGGAAAGTCCTCAGATCATCAAAAGTCAAGATTTGCTAAATTAGGGTTTCCTAAGAAAAGTCAATTGAACTTTGACCAAGCATAACTTTCACATACTTCATCCATTTTTCCCAAACCAAAGATAATTTTGAAGAGAATCCAATTCCCTACAACTTCTCTTTTATCCTCAGGTTCATGAAATGCAACATTTGAAAGATACAATCTCATACATTACAGGTCATTTTGAAAAAGTCAACAAAAGACACTTTTTGTCAAGACAACTTACATTAGGATAATGTCTTCAAAAGTAAAAATGATCAACTAAGATATTTTAGAGGACATCTTGGGCTTTTCAAAAAGTCCAAAAGCATCTTCAAAAGATGCAAATTGAACAAGTTATGGTTTGCACAAGTTGGGAAAATTTGTGAAAAATGCATGAAGTCAACTTTGAGCAAAATTCCATTTTCTATGTTAATGGACCTAACTTCCAAGTTCATTGAACATTCAAAAAGAGACAATGATCTTCAAAAATGGCAAGAACAAACTCAAAAAATGGAAAGTTTTCAATATGTTTGATTTTTGTTTTATCATGGTTTAATTAATTGATTCCTTGCCATGTATGTTGCCTCATTCATACATCTATATAAGCATAAGCAAACCATATGCAAAGGGGCACGAAATGACTCTTCGAAAATCTCTTCAAAAACTCTTCACAAAGGTCTCTCAAAATTCTCAAAATTGTTCAAAAGTTGTGAAAATTCAAAACCTGATCTTCAGCTTTTCTCCATCAAATCTTGTGCCATCTTTGCACTCCTGAGGTCCCTAGGATTCATTTCCATTCCTCACCTTGGCCTGAAGTGCGCACAAGTCATCGATATAAGTTGCATCATTCGATATAGTTTATTTAAATCTAATCTTGTTAATCTGCATTTATTAATCTATTTGACGTTTGCATACATGTTTGTAGTCGTATATAGAGCAGGTTGGACGTGAAGCATGTAAGTTTTAAGGTCTGGTTCATGAGATTCCATTCTCAACATTGATCGGAAGCTTGGCTTCGAAACGCAAAATTCAGAGACATTTAACCAAAACTAACGCCTGATTTCTTTATTTACTTCTTTTTATATTTACTTTTTCAAAATCATTTTTATTTAATCATAAAATATAAAATAAAAATAAAAAAAAATAGATTTAGGTTTTCTAAAATTATTTTAATTAATTAATTAATTATTTTAATTTTATTTTATCAACTTAAAATCAATTAGATTTAGGTTCATTTTAATTTAAATGTTTTCTTAATAAAAAAAACACAAAAAAATATTAGAATTAGGTTAATTTTAATATTTATTTTCTTAAATTAAATTTAGATTTAGTTTAATTATTTTTCTTGAAATAAATAAAAATAAAATCAAAAGATTTTCATTCTTAGGATTTATTAGACGTCTTTATTTTTGCGTGTTTTATTTACCTTCGCATCTTTTATATTCATGTAATTGATTATGGGATGTAATAGTCTAGATTTAAAATTCCAAACTTTATTTTCTTGCATTTTTTTATGTAATTGTCCCGAAGCATTGTAGTAGCGTAGGATTTACAATTCCCGCACTTTAAATTTCTGCAAGATATTAACTGTTAGTAATTAGGCTTGTATGGAAAGACTGTAAACAAAACATTAGCAAACTTAACACAAGACTAAAATAACTGAAAACCAACACAATTGCACATATACACCTCTAGGGTACGCCCACTTTGGTTGCCTTTTCGGAAAATAACAGTCACGTCCCTCGAGAATATGGACGCTTTAGCAAAAACCCTTTGAATCAAAAGATCATAAGTTCTTCAATGACCCTACAGTGTTGCCTTTCGGTAAATGATCTAGTCCCTTAAGTAAAATTGCTAAAGCGTCTATACATGTTGCCTTTATGACTGTATGTCCCTCAAACATCCAACGATAGGGCTACCTATTCACTAATAGTAGGATAGCGCTGTCTAAAGGATAGGGGGAAAATAACAAACCTTTCGAGTATAAATAAATAGTTCATAGATGCTTGCTCAAAAAAAAAAACTTTCACATTTACACAAAATATTTCAAAACACTTTCAAAAACATTCGCTTTGTTAAACACTCTTGAGGACTGATACAAGAGTTATCATAAAGTGAATCACCGCACTAAGGCATTTTCAAAATGATTTTTCAAAACACGCGAAGCACAAGAAATTTTCAAAACATGAGCTAAGCATCTAAGAGCCCGTAGAAAACTACGGATGGAGGGTGCTAACACCTTCCCTTTCTATAATCTACCCCCCTTACTCAAAAAATTCTCGAAAAGGTCTTTTTATGTTATCTTCACCCTTTCCTTAATTTGGATAAAAGAAAAGTCAGTGGCGATTCTTGCTTAACGCAACATTTGTGAATACAAAATGCAAAACCAGTATAACAGTCGGTTCTGCCACCGTATCACAAAAATGGCGACTCTGCTGGGGATATAAAAAGTTGGGTTACCTTAGAGTTTTAGTTCATCATTTTAAATGCTTTATTGTGTGTTTGCTTGCTTTATCTTTGATGGTTTGTTGGGGTATTCTTGTAAATATGCTACACTTGGATCTGGAGCACCTTTTAGGTAAGTAGCAATAAATCATGGAGGTTGTACGGCATAGACCGATACAGATAAAGTGGTGGCTACGTTAGCGCGATACTATGGAATTTACTAATGTTCCTTGAGTAAGTCAAGGATAACATTAGGCTTCCTCATAGTGTCACTAAAGCGCTAACTGACCTTTAGAACCTTTAATCGAGCCACCCTAGCCATTAGGAATTAGTGACATAACCGGCTTTGGTTTCGATCAAAGATTGTTTGATACTCGATGCTACACTCATTGAGATTGGACTTTCTGGATTTTTTGGCTGCAATACTTTGGTGTGTGAGCTGAAACAATTCTTGATGGGAAGGTCAATGATATTGAGACTCTTTAGAACCCGGTTATTATTAATAGGATAGGTTAAGCCAACTGAACATTCAAGAGGATAGTTACCTACAAACTTCATGCAAGCCTAAACCTAAGGCTGCTTGTGTGATTTGTTTGCTTTCAACTTGAGCTACCTGCATGGTTTTTATCTAACAACATGATCTCCTTGTATGATTTGTTTACAGTCATTATCCAGTAACCTAGACTTATTAGACTCACTTGTATTCATCACCTTACACTTTTGCTTAACGCATAGCATACACATTATAACATCATGCCACATCATTTCCTTAACCATTTCAAGGATCTCAAGGGTTTGTGATGCAGGTTATGATAAATCAGACGTATAGCAAGGGGAAATGGGATTTATTTTCCTCTAGCCAATGTCATCAAAAGATCAAAACTCAAGAACTTGAGTCAGGGGCTATAACCCACTTGATATGGTGAGCTTGACTCTCGTAAAAGGACACTTAATGATACAAAGTTCTTCAATCAAAGCTGCAAATTTCAACCTCTGACATTTCCTTGTTTACCCCGCGAGATCCTTGAAAACATTTCATGCATGTCATTTCATAACAGGTCTTCCAGTACAGGTTTCTCATCTTTTCACTGTTTATTTCAGCAAAATAAATGGCCCTTGAACAAACAGTAAAAGACCTTCAAGCTCAAAACGCTCAGTTCCAACAAATGTTCATGGCTTTGGCCTAGGGGCAGGAAGAACTGAAAGCTCTCGTCATCAAAGAGAAGAAGATGAAGGCAAAGAGATCGGCTGGCATCTTAAATATGGGAAGAAGACTCAGAGGACCTGTTAAACGAGCTCTAGATCTCACAACTCCATCAAACGAAGGGGATAATCATGAAGAAGTTAACAACCCCGAGGCTGATAAAGAAGAAGTTGATTACTCTGAGGAACAATATCCTCCTGCTGACGATAAATACAAACAACTGGAGGATCATCACAATGCTATGGAGATTCAGCAGGTACCTGGCTTAGACTTTGAAGAGTTAGGGATGGTTTTTGAAGTGGTCATCCCACCAAAGTTTAAGGTTCCCAGATTTTCTAAGTATGACGGTGTCTTCTGCCCTAAGTTGCACTTAAGGTCATATGTCAGGAAGATCCAGCCTCACATTGCTGACTGAAATTTATGGGTCTATTTCTTCTAAGAAAGTTTAGCTGGCACGCAACTGGAGTGGTTCTATCAGCTAGAAAGAACAGACATTCATACTCGGGAAGACTTGATTGCTGCTTTCTACAAGTAGTACCAATACAATGCTGACCTCGCTCCAACTCGTACACAACTTTAAAGCATGTTTATGGGTTCTATTGAAGGCTTCAAGGAATATGCCCAGAAATGGAGGGATCTAGCTGGCAGGGTATAACCTCCTCTTAATTATCTGGAAATGGTAGACATGTTCATGGGAACTCTGAAATGCCCGTTCTTTAATCTGCTGATTGGGAGTTCCTCATCTAGGTTCACAGAGATGGTTCTGACTAGAGAAAGGATCGAAAGTGGTATCAAGAGTGAGAAGATCCTGATGGCTGCATCTTCTAATGCTAAGAAGAAGCCATTTACTGGTAAGAGGGAAGCCAGTGCTGTATATGGCCGGAAGGGTCGTAATAAGGAAGACTACCACCAATCTGTAGGGGCAGTGCTTGTAACACCCCAATTCTACCCCAAGCAAATTATGCAAAATAAATCAGAGTTATGAAATTTCAATCATACAAATGAATCGGAACGTCACAAATTCTTCTAATAAATTCATTGCATTCATCATGAATATATAACACTTTTTCAAAACATCGGGTGAACCATCAACATAACATCTTTCATTAAATAATTCAACAACTACGCAGCGGAATTCTTCAATAGCATCTTTAAATAAAACAGTAACTTCAAAACATCTCATATTTAGTAAATAAACAATTTAAGGTTCAACAACTAAAAATCAGCAATCAAAAATCAACAAGCGTTCATCCCCCTGAGTGTTACATATCAGAGCAATGACACTGACTCGATCTATTGAAGGTATACGGCCTTCACTCTCGATTACCTGCACGTTACCAACATAAGGGCAACATTCAAACAGAAGGGGTGAGATATCTAACAATATAATAAAGCACATGATAATTAATATATTAAATTAGATCAATAATATCACCACTTCTCATCTCATAATCAACAATAATTACAACATATATACTCATTCCTCAACATCAAATACATTTCGTTATTCAATCATATAATGCGACTCAAAACTATGCAAATGCATGTGGTACCATTGGAGCAGAACTCCCATCTCAAAAATATGCCAATTAATAGAGGCATCAACAAGGCATAGCCTTCATCTCAAAATTTTCCAATCCAGGCCATCTCAACGAGCATAAGCTCCATCTCAAAAATGCAATGTATACGACTCATCATGAATGTAATAACGACACCCAAGTTAACAACATTTCAAATCATCTCAAAATAACAACATCTCAATCATCTCAAAACAACAATATCTCAATCATCTCAAAACATCTCAATCATCTCAAAACAACAACATCTCAATCATCTCAAAACAACGACATCTCAATCATCTCAAAACATCTCAATTAACAACATCTCATAACATCAAAATAATATATTAAACATCATTTATTTATCAAACGTCATTTGTTCATCATAACTATCAAACACAACTTTAATAACCACATCTTACTAATAACTCGGTTGTATATTAATACTACAGTAATCCATATTGTTATTCTTCTACTGTACATCATTATTGTCACTAATCCTACTGTCCTATTTCTAAAAGCAGTCTCTAGCATCACATAGTCATCATTTTGTCCAAAATCCAGCATAATTGTCAATCACGGGAATTAATCCTAAATCCTAAACTAGTTGCTAGGATTACACTTCTTATTCATCATTTAAATCATCTAGAATAATATTCACCACGTTAGCTAATCAACGCTTCGAACGACATCTCAAACAGCATCCTACAACTCAAGTTACAGCAACTTAAAACTGATTCTGTCAAAAATCAGACCTTATGGGTCGACACAAAACTCTATGGGTCGACGCAACTGCTTCATCTGTACAACATGGGCCGATGCAAAACCCTATGGATCGACTCATCCTGGCTTCAAAACACAGCATGTATCGACACATGCATCTCACCGGTCGACTCATCATGAGTCTCACACACTCATGTATCAACACATCCTCTCTTCGTGTCGACTCATACTGAGTCTCGTAACTATCATGCATCGACGCAAGCCCTCCTTGTATCGACTCATCCTGAGTCTAACACCCTTCATGTATCGACACATCCAGTTTGGGGTCGACGCATCCTGCTACAGTCTGCATAATTTTCCGCATTTTCTTCTGTAATTTCGCTACGGGAATTATGTTACAGTCCTATAAACCTCATTATAACCATGATAATTCATCACTTAACATTATACTCTATTACTCCATCGATTAAACAACATAATAACATCATTATTCATCAAGAATCCATCAAATCTTTATCATACATCATTCATAATACATCCAATTCAAGAACAAACAGCAATCATCTCTAACCCCATATATCAAACATCATGAACCCAATTATAAAGTCAGAACCCCACCCTTACCTTGGATTGAAGGTCGCTCTACAATTTCCGGGTTGAATCTTCGTTCTTGTTGTCTCCTTCTATTTCCAGCAGCTTCACGTTCTCCTCAAATCCTTATTTTCTTCTTACTTCTTCTTTCTTCTATTCCTTCTCACAAATAATAATATAACCCTATTATTATATTATTATTATTTCTTCTTGGGCTTAAAGCCTACACACCCTTAATACATCTACTATCTCAAATTAAGCCCACCTTAATAATATTACACTTCTAATATTATTTCACCACATAATAATATAATACCTCTAATATATTATTATTTCTCCACTTAATAAAATAATAGATCCAATTCAATTATACCACAACTTCTTAAATATTCCAAGAAAATAATTTAATTAAATAATTAATTAAATTACGGGCGTTACAGTGTTGGTCTCTAATTCGGCACGCGTGCAACGACCATAACAACGGGGTAACCAGCAAAGGCAAGACGAGCCTAAGAGACAGTTTACCAAGATCAACATGCCGCTATCTCAAGCATTACAACATATGTTGAGGATGAATTTGATTACGTTGATAGGACCTCATCCAAACCCTAAGACTTCTTATCCTAACTACAATTCTGATGCAAGGTGTGCTTATCATTCTGGCAGTCCTATGCACGATACTAGCGATTGATGGGCACTGAAATACAAGATTCAAAATATGATTGATGCCAAGGAGATTGAGTTTGACCCTCCTGAGACTCCCAACATGATCACTGCTCCCATGTCAAATCATGTCCAGGATTGAGAGCATTTTTGTTCATTTGAATTCTCAAGTTATATTTTCTTTGTTTGTTTAAACAATTATTGTCATGTCAAACTTTGTTATTTCATTAATGCATTGCACATGTTTGTCTTGAATTATTTTTTTTTCATTATGCTTAAACTGCTTTCTTACTTCCCTTTTATGATATTCAACTCTTGATTAAAATCCCTAAGCCTTTAGAGGGAGGATGACGAGAACGATACCGCAATCTCTATAGTATGCTTTTGAACAGACCCCACTGACGATGTACATGCGTTGTTTCAAATCCTAAACAGTGGAGTTATAAGGAAGATAATCCCTAGTCAACCCCTTTGAGCCTAAGAAGTTGGAGTTTTCTTTTCACACAAATTAAAACCCTTAATCATAACTTGGGGCAGGGTAGTTTTCTCAGTTAATTTAGATGTGTATTCAGTCGCAAGCTTTTCCTTCATACACGACAAATAGTGTAAAAGATGCTCTCTAAAAGATGGTGATGGTTCCACATAATCATTAAGAACAGGCAGTCATTATCTATCAAAATAAAAGCCCATTAAGTCAAAACCTATGAATGAGACTTATGAAAAAAACTGGGGCATCCCGCTGACCGTAATCATAAAAGAACCAGTTCAGGCAAAAGATAGGGATAACAAAATCAAAAAAAGAGGTCCTACAAATCCTCAAAAATAAAGGTTACCAAAATGAATGCCTTCTCAAATGAACATTCAATTCCTAAACTATCACCAAGTATCAGAGCAAAGGTTCCAGACTCAATTGGGATCTAAATGCACAATTAGCTGAGCATAGGATTGAACAACATCACAAAGAACAGGTGGGTACAAATAAATTTTGAGCCTTTATCCTTTGTTTCTTAAACTGTGAACCAAGCCACATTATAACCCTTAAAAGTCCTAGCTGAAGCATGGGCTAGTTCGAGAGCATACTATTACAAAGGTATCCTGACTCCTGTAAGGTTTGCTATAAATCATGAGTTGATATCACATTCTTGCAAATTTTGATTTACTATAAAAAACGCATTTTCAAAAAATTTCAAGAGAGACATAAGCTTTGCATTCTTTAAATGACATTGTTTGCATATGGTTAATTGTTTAATTGGCAGAGAAATTCACACAATGAATATTCAGTGAACGAAGACCCCCTTAATGGACATAATCACCTTAGATGGAAAAAACATTCCCAATAACAAGCCTTTCATAATCAAGGGGAATGACATGGTGTCTAATTAATCTGGGGAAGTCAATCCAATATGCAAAGAATCTCTCTAAAATGTTGAATAGCCAGGGGAAGATCTCCATCTGAATCACTCGGGGCTGTTACGTTGATCCAGGATTCTAGCAGAAAATGACTGTGAAATTTGAATCTTTGGTACCACAAAATTGCTTGTCTGTGCCAGTAGTATCAAATGGTGTTAGTATCATGTCTTAGAATCATTCCATGACAGTTCTTAGAAAAGATACATAGGAAATTCAGACTATCAGAAACTTAATCAAACATCAGGTGCACCGAATTCATCCTGAAGTAGCCCCACACAGGCTCTCACGTGTGAAAGGGAATATGCAATCACATAAACATTTTATGGCATTTCTACAACACTTGTTGTCATAGACGGTGACAACTCTCCACATCCTATGAGCGCGGACATAGTCAGAAAATACTACGCATGAAAAAGACCCGCTAGGTTGACAGGCCTAGGAAAAATTAAGAGCATCTCGGCGAACCAAAAGAGTTCGGGAAAAAATTAGGGATATATACATAAAAAATTGTACACCCGGCAAGTCGAAAACCTGAAAAGGTGGCTTGAGCAAAAAAGGGTATCTTGGTGGACTGAAAACCCGAAAGGGCGGTCCAGGCAAAATTTAGGGATTAAAAATGTATGACTATATCCCGTCATCTTATCATTGGTTTATCAGTAGAAGACTTATCTTCTTGATCAGCATTTACCAAGCACCCAAGGAGTTGGGATGACACTCAAACCATCCACAAAGTCTTCGCAGGTACTTTCTCCAGCAGGTACAGAGGCAAGGGCATCTTACTAAAAAGTTTCTGCCATATCCTCAACTTACAACCTAGTGATGTCAGGTGTTCTTGTATCCCCGATAGAACAGGAATTTCCAACTACTACTCCGACATCAGGTTTTCCCCAGTAAAGTCGTCAAACTTCTCAGGATTCCCCAATAGGATTTCACAACATCCTCAGGCAGTGCATAAAGCTTTCCTTCCCCAACAGAGTTTATTTCTCTGACAACGGAAGATCATCTCCCAGCAGTTTAGCTTCAACAAAATTTGAAGACCTACATTCATCATTTCCAGCTGCAATCAGGGATTTATTTTCCCTAATTCAATAGCGCTGCAATAGAACAACTGATACATTCACATATTGCATCCATACATCATTCTACAAACGCCATAGCATCTGTAGTACAAATGCATACATCTCAATCTCATTTATTTTGAGAACACCATTACACAATGCATTTCATACATCATGACATTGCATACAACTAACGCTTTACCTTTTCAGGAAAGATCAATCAACAAATGTTTATCATCAACAATTTTAAACAGGTCCAGGATTAGCTCCTAAAACAAAACAAAGTAATTATCTGTGCTACCAAATACAGCTTTAGACGGGCTCATCATGAAGAAATCTTACACGGATTTATTATGACTTCCAAATACAGCTTTACATGGGCTCAACATGAAGCAATCTTACACGGGTTTCTTCTGACTTCCAAATACAGCTTTACACGGGCTCATCATGAAGCAATATTACACGGATTTCTTATGAATTCCAAATACAGCTTTACATGGGCTCATCATGAAGCAATCTTACACGGGTTTCTTCTGACTTCCAAATACAGCTTTACACGGGCTCATCATGAAGCAATCTTACATGGGTTTCTTCTGAATTCCAAATACAACTTTACACGGGCTTATCATGAAGCAATCTTACACGGGTTTCTTCTGACTTCAAATACAGCTTTACACGGGCTCATCATGAAGCAATCTTACACGGGTTTCTTCTGACTTCCAAATACAGCTTTATACGGGATCTTCATGAAGAAATATTACACGGGTTTCTTCTGACTTCCAAATACAGCTTTATACGGGCTCTTCATGAAGCAATCTTACACGGGTTCCTTCTCCCTCTTCTGAAGTTTTACACGAACTCATCCTGAAGAAACCCTACCCAAGTTCCTTCTCACAATCTCCAGCTGAAGTTTTACACGGACTCATCCTGAGGCAACCCTACCCAGTTTCCTTCTCTTGAATTTCCAGATGCAGTTTTACACAGACTCATCCTAAGGTAACCCTACCCAGGTTCCTTCTCTTCAACTTCCAGATGCAGTTTTACATGGACTCATCCTTAAGCAACCCTACCCAGGTTCCTTCTCACAATCTTCATATGTTGTTTTACACTGACTCATCCTGAGGCAACCCTACCCAGGTTCCTTCTCACAATTTCCAGATGCAGTTTTACAGACTCATCCTGAGGCAACCCTACCCAAATTCCTTCTTATAATTTCCAGATGCAGTTTTACCTGGACTCATCCTGAAGCTGCCCTACCCAGGCTCCCTCTCATATATCTCCTAAAACAGCCCTACCCAGGTTCCTTCTCATACACTTCCAGATAAGTCTTACCCGAACTCATCCTAAAACAACCCTACACGGGTTTCTTCTGATACATTTCTAGATAGCAGTTAATTTCATTCTCCTCAGCAAATTACTACGAAGCCTGGATTTCAACCAGAAAATAACAAACTTTCATCTTTCCAATCCAGAGATAACCCCTCAGTTGAGTCATGGACAACTAAAGTTCCTAGACTCAATTCCCCACAGAGTTTTCCTCAAACAAGAAAACAACATAAATCAACATCCCCCAGTGGACTCCTCCTCAGACAACAGGAACAGGAATCCCCACAAAGGGACCATTTGTGACTCTCAGTCATCTACTTCTGATGGCATCTTTAAGCCCATCTCTGACGAATCTCAGTCATCTACTCCAAATGGCATATGTAAGCCCATTCCCCATTAGCATCAACCAACAGTGTTACTTCATGCGAGTGCAAATTTCTGGGCACTCTAGTATTCAATCCTCTTCTACCTTCAGATCACGAAAGGCAGACAAGCCAATCTAAATCCTCAGGTTTAAGAAGATTGAACAGGGGCAGCTATTGTACCCCAAAATCTCCCCTCTCATTTTCACTCGAGACATGCTTCTAGAGATCCTTAATTGCTCAAGGTTGACCAAGAATTGATCAAACAAACACTCCTCATAAGCAATTAACCTCTAATTAGGGTTTCACTTTTTATCAAGATGTGTAAGCTCCAAAGGTCACAAATGTTTACCATGGTCCTAATATTCCTTCAAGATTTTCCATGACAAATTTCATGCATTCCACTACAAGTTTGCTCAGTCAATTGCTCAAATGCCTGAAAATTAACTATACTAGGTCAAAAGTTAAATATGGCCTATATACAGTCAAAATTCAAGATTTTTGGTCATCATCAACATTTTTAAATGATATTCATAATTTAATCAAGGGTTGATCATGATTCCTCAAGGAAACTCCTCAGATAATCAAAAGTCAATATTTGCTAAATTAGGGTTTCCTAGGAAAAGTCAATTGAACTTTGACCAGGCATAACTTTCACATACTTCATCCATTTTTACCCAACCAAAGCTCAATTTGAATAGAATCCAATTCCCTACAACTTCTCTTTTATCCTCAAGTTCATGAAATGCACCATTTGAAAGATACAAGCTCATACATTACAGGTCATTTTGAAAAGTCAACAAAAGACACTTTTTGTCAAGACAACTTACATCAAGATAATATCTTCAAAAGCAAACATGATCAATATAGAAATTGTATAGGACATCTTAGGCTTTCCAAAAAGTCAAAAATCATATTTAAAAGATGAAAATTGAGCAAGTTATGGTCTGCACAAGTTGGGAAAATTTATGAAAAATGCATGAAGTCAACTTTGAGCAAAATTGCATTTTTTAGGTTAATAGACCTAACTTTTAGGGTTCAAACATGTTTATGACATACCCAAGTACCTCTAAACCTAACCATGCATTATTTTTATTTCTATTTATTTGAATTTTTATTCATTTAAATATGAATTAAATCAAATAAATTAAATAAAAATACAAAGAATAATGGGCCATGACATTTAGGTTTGATTTGATCTATTAGAAGGCCCATATTTTCCTGAAAGATACATCCAAATGGTCCAGGTTCATTGAACATTCAAAAAGAGACAAGGATCTTCAAAAATGGCAAGAACAAACTCAAAAAATGGAAAGTTTTCAATATGTTTGATTTTTGTTTTATCATGGTTTGATTAATTGATTCCTTGCCATGTATGTTGCCTTATTCATACCTCTATATAAGCAAACCATATGCAAAGGGGCACGAAATTACTCTTCAAAAATCTATTCAAAAGCTCTTCACAAAGCTCTCTCAAAATTCTCAAAATCGTTCAAAAGTTGTGAAAATTCAAAACCTGATCTTCAGCTTTCCTCCATCCAATATTGTGCCATCTTTGCACTCCCGAGGTCCCTAGGAGTCATTTCCATTCCTCACCTTGGCCTGGAGCGCGCCTGAGTCGTCCATATAAGTTGTATCGTTCAGTATAGTTTATTTAAATCTAATCTTGTTAATCTGCATTTATTAATCTATTTGACGTTTGCATACATGTTTGTAGTCGTATATAGAGCAGGTTGGACGTGAAGCATGTAAGTTTTGAGGCCTGGTTCATGAAATGCCATTCTCAACACCGATCAGAAGCTTGGCTTTGAAACGCAAAATTCAGAGACCTTTAGCCAAAACTAACGCCAGATTTCTTTATTTACTTCTTTTTATATTTACTTTTTCAAAATCATTTTTATTTAATCATAAAATAAATAAAATAAAAATAAATAGATTTAGGTTTTCTAAAATTATTTTAATTAATTAATTAATTATTTTAATTTTATTTTATCAACTTAAAATCAATTAGATTTAGGTTCATTTTAATTTAAATGTTTTCTTAATAAAAAAAACACAAAAAAATATTAGAATTAGGTTAATTTTAATATTTATTTTCTTAAATTAAATTTAGATTTAGTTTAATTATTTTTCTTGAAATAAATAAAAATAAAATCAAAAGATTTTCATTCTTAGGATTTATTAGACGTCTTTATTTTTGTGTGTTTTATTTACCTTCGCATCTTTTATATTCATGTAATTGATTATGGGATGTAATAGTCTAGATTTAAAATTCCAAAATTTATTTTCTTGCATTTTTTATGTAATTGTCCCGAAGCATTGTAGTAGCGTAGGATTTACAATTCCCGCACTTTAAATTTCTGCAAGATATTAACTGTTAGTAATTAGGCTTGTATGGAAAGACTGTAAACAAAACGTTAGCAAACTTAACACAAGACTAAAATAACTGAAAACCAACACAATTGCACATATACACCTCTAGGATACGCCCACTTTGGTTGCCTTTTCGGAAAATAACAGTCACGTCCCTCGAGAATATGGACGCTTTAGCAAAAACCCTTTGAATCAAAAGATCATAAGTTCTTCAATGACCCTACAGTGTTGCCTTTCGGTAAATGATCTAGTCCCTTAAGTAAAATTGCTAAAGCGTCTATACATGTTTCCTTTATGATTGTATGTCCCTTCGAATGTCCCTCAAACATCCAACGATATGGCTACCTATTCACTAATAGTAGGATAGCGCTGTCTAAAGGATAGGGGGAAAAGAACAAACCTTTCGAGTATAAGTAAATAGTTCATAGATGCTTGCTCAAAAAAAAACTTTCACATTTACACAAAATATTTCAAAACACTTTCAAAAACATTCGCTTTGTTAAACACTCTTGAGGACTGATACAAGAGTTATCATAAAGTGAATCGCCGCACTAAGGCATTTTCAAAATGATTTTTCAAAACACGCGAAGCCCAAGCAATTTTCAAAACATGAGATAAGAATCTAAGAGCCTGTAGAAAACTACGGATGGAAAGGGTGATAACACCTTCCCTTTCCATAATCTACCCCCCTTACTCGGAAAATTCTCGAAAAAGGTCTTTTTCTGTTATTTTCACCCTTTCCTTAATTTGGATAAAAGAAAAGTCGATGGCGACTCGTGATTACCGCAACATTTGCGAATACAAAATGCAAAACTAGTATAACAATCGGTTCTGCCACCGTATCACACCCGGCAGAGCAAGAATCTCTAATTACTGCTCCAACATCTAAAAATTCCCTAGTGAAGTTGCCAAAGCTTCTCAGGATTCCCCAGCAGGATTTCACAAAATCCCCAAACAGCTCACGGAGTTTCCCTTCCCCCAACAAAATTTATTTCTCTAATAACGGAAATCCGTCTCCCAACATTTCAACTTCAAACAAAATTTAAAGACCTACATTCTTCACCCCCAGCAATAATCGGAGATTTATTTTACCTAATTCAACAATCTTGCAATAGAACAACTGATACATTCATACGTTGCATTCATCATTTTTACAAACATCATAGCATATGTAGCACAAATGCATATATTACAATCTCATTTATTTTGAGAGCATCATGCAATTCATACATCATGACATCGCATGAAACTGACTTTACCTTTTCAGGTTGAATTCGCAGACACACGAATACTATCAACTTATGCACATCAGGTCAAGGATTAACACCCGAAACCAGACGGGGAAACCATCTACATGACCGAGTGGTATGAACTACCGGAGCAAGACGGGTTTACCAATAAATACAACAGGCCATAGATTAATACCTGAAACCAGACGGGGAAACTATCTATGTGACTGATAAAAAAAAGTTCTAGATTAATACCTGTAACAAGCCAGGACAACTATCTGTGGATGACCGACTATAGATTAATACCTGTAATAAGCCAGGAAAACTATCTACTGAAGAGATTGAAGATTAATACCCAAAACCAAACGGGAAAACTATCTTTCTTTCTCAGGCCAGAGATTAATATTTGAAACCAGACAGGATAACTATCTGAAACGACCGACAATTTTCAAGTTCCAGATTAATACCTGTAACAAGCCAGGACAACTATCTGTGGACGAATGATTATAGATTAATACCTGTAACAAGCCATGAAAAATATCTACATGAAGAGATTTAAGATTAATACCCGAAACCAGACGGGAAAACTATCTTTCTTTCTCAGGTCAGAGATTAATACCTGAAACCAGACAGGACAACTATCTCAAACGACCGAAAATTTTCAAGTTTCAGATTAATACCTATAACAAGCCAGGACAACTTTCTGTGGATGACTAATTGTAGATTAATACATGTAACAAGCCAGGAAAACTATCTACATGAGGATATTGAAGATTAATACCCGAAACCAGATGGGAAAGCCATATTTCTTTCTCAGATTAGAGATTAATACCTGAAACCTGACAGAACAACTATTTCAACGACCGACAAAAACAAGTTCCAGATTAATACCTTTAACAAGCCAGGAAAACTATTTGTGGACGACCGATTGTAGATTAATACTTGTAACAAGCCAGGAAAACTATCTACATGAAGAGATTGAAGATTATTACCCAAAACCGGACGGAAAACTATCTTTCTTTCTCAGGTCAGAGATTAATACCTGAAACCAGACAGGACAACTATCTCAATGACCGACAAAAACAAGTTCCAGATTAATACCTATAACAAGCCAGGACAACTATATGTGGACACATGGTTGTAGATTAATACCTGAAACCAGACAGGAAAACTATCTACATGAGCAGATTGAAGATTAATACCTGTAACAAGCCAGGAAAACTATATTTCTTTCTCAGGTCAAAGATTAATACCTCAAACCAGACAGGACAACTATCTCAACAACCGACAAAAACAAGTTCCAGATTAATACCTGTAACAAGCCAGGATAACTATCTGTGGATGGCCGATTATAGATTAATACCTGTAACAAGCCAAGAAAACTATCTACATGAGGAGATTGAAGATTAATACCCAAAACCAGACGGGAAAACTATCTTTTTTTCTCAGGTCAAAGATTAATACCTGAAACCAGACAAGACAACTATCTCAACGACCAACAAAAACAAGTTCCAGATTAATACCTGTAACAACAAGCCAGGACAACCATCTGTGGACAACTGATTGTAGATTAATACATGAAACCAGACAGGAAAACTATCTACATGAGCAGATTGAAGGTTAATACATGTAACAAGCCAGGAAAACTATCTTTCTTTCTCAGGTCAGAGATTAATACCTGAAACCAGACAGGATAACTATCTCAACGACCGATAAAAGCAAGTTCCAGATTAATACCTATAACAAGACAGGACAACTATTTATGGATGACTAATTGTTGATTAATACTTGTAACAAGACAGGAAAACTATCTACACGACCGAATGAAGTAATCTTACACGGGTTCTTTCTTTCTAGATGATGTCTAACACAAACTCATCCTGAAGCAATCTTACACGGGTTTCTTCTCATGATCTCCAGATGTAGTCTAACACAGACTCATCCTGAAGGAGCCCCACACAGGCTCCTTCTCATATATCTTCAGATGCAGACTAACGCGGACTCATCCTAAAACAACCCTACACAAGCTCTTTTTATTACATCTTCAAATAGCGGTTAACTCCATTATCCCAAGAAAGTCACTGTGAAGCCTGGATTTCAACCAGAAAGAAGCAAACTCTCATTTCTCCAATACAGAGATAACTCTTCAGTAGAGCCTTGGACAACTGAAGTTCCTAGATTCTATTCCCCACAGAGTTTTCCTCAAGCAAGAGAACAACAGAAATCAAACTTCCCCGTTAGGCTCCTCCTCAGACAGCAGGAACAGGCATTCCCCATGCAGCAACCTCTTATGAAGTCAGCATTTACCCTGGATGGCTTCTTTAAGCCCATCTCTGACAATTCTCAGTCATCTCCTCCAAATGGCATATGTAATCACATTCCCTACATGATCAACCATCACATCATCGAGTGCAAATTTTTGGGCACTTTAGTGTTCAATCATCTTCCACCTTCAGATCACGAAAGGCAAACAAGCCAATCTAAATCTTCAGGTTTAAGAAAATTGAACAGGGGCAGCTGTTGTACCCTAAAATTTTCCCTCTCATGTTTTCCAAGATTTTCTCTTACATGGGTGATTACAAACACTTGCTTAAAGAAAATAAGAATTTTGAAGATAAATAAGGTATCTTTGATTGGCATTGAAACAAGATATCCTTCGATTGGCAGTGGGACAAGGTGTCTTCGATTGGCATCTGAGCAGGTTGTCCTTTGATTGGCATATGGACAAGGAGCTTCGATTGGGTGTCCAAAATCCTTCGACACAAGCTTGGTTCACAAGACTTCGTCTGAGCATGGGTTGTTTCATGGCTGATTCAATTGATAAGGAAATGACTTCCCCTGTGCGTGCCTTCAGCACACAAGGCCAAGACTTCTTCAGATTTTCCCTCAATCTACTAGGCAAAAATATTCCTTTGACCCACAAGGCAAATACATCCTTCGTGCCTGATTCGATTCATTAGGAAATGGCCTCTTTTATGCTTTCTTTGGCCTCCCTCGTGCTAGCATCCACAAAGCATTGGCTTTCTTTGTGCTAGTTTCGACTGGGCAATGGCTCCCTTTGAAACAGTTTCGATTCCATATCTAAAATCCTTAGCACATAGTTCTCCACCTTTTGACACCTTGTAAGGCATATTCGAAGGACACACAAGTGATGCCTTCGAAGGACATGCACTTGGTCCAGTCGAAAGACATACAATGGTTGGAGACAATTTTTGCTTACTGGCCAAAGTCTTGCATACTTCCAGGCCCAAGCCTCATGCACAAGAATATTCATTCCAAAGGAAGCTTCGACTGGCCATAATAAGGTATTTCGATTAGGTTAGTTGGGTAGTGTCAGAGCCAATCAAAGGACAAGGAAACTCAGAGCCGTGAGGAGAAATTCAGAGCCAATCAAAGGACAAGGCAACTCAGAGCCATGAGGAGAAATTCAGAGCCAATCGAAGAGCAAAGATCCGAGGGGCTTTCAAAGAATCCCTGATAAGGGAAACTCTGAACAAATTCGAATTGGAATTCAGAGTCATCGAAAAGAACAATGCTCTGACGAAGAGATATGAGCAATTTGAATTGATGTAGACGGGCTCAATCGAAGGAGCTATAAGAATGAAACTAGAGCCATTCGAAGGAGGCAACTCAAGGCCAATTGAAGGGCATGGCTTGAAGGTATCTAAAAGAATGAAGTATGTCCAGGTTCATCCCAAATCTCAAAGCGGCATGAAAATTCTCTAAATGGTAATCTTTGAATTGGTCTGATTTTATTTTCAAAACCATGTTTAATGGTTGGTCTTTAAGGACATGTTTCTTTCCCAATTTTCTTGTCTCCTCCCACTCCTATAAATACAAGACACCAACACAAGCCATGGGAGAATACATACATACGTACGCATGCCTACATACTGGCTCATACACGCATAAATTGCCTATCAAAAGAACACCCGCACTGCCTCAGAAAGCATATCAAAATTATAACCAGTTTTGCAGGCACCCTTAGTTCAAACGAATACCATATTTGTGCTCCTGACACTCCCAAGAGTCTACTCCAACCCAATCTACACCCAAAAGTGCCAAATCGAAGCATATCATCCTTGGTAAACTTCCAAATTCATATTCATATTCATGATGTATTAATGTTTTCCAGTGTTTGATTCATGTTCAAGGTATCATATAGCACAACATTCACATGGAACATACAAGGATAGAAGGCACGATCTGTGTTCTTCATCGAATCTCAAAAAACCATGGGTTTTAGGGCAAACAAACCCAGATTCAAACTCAAAGGGTTCGAATTAAGGGGAGGTCGAATTAAGGAAAAGATTTGGGCTCCACACCCAGGTCATGCTTTTGTTTTTGTTAACACTTTTTCTTGCAGATTCAGTGCCTTCCTCCACAGGCAATTTATTAGACACCTCCAACAGCATTCTCTGCTGGATCGAAGGATAACATCCTTCACTGGATCGAAGACCATCATTTTTCTTTGCTTGAAAGACTCTTCTTCTTGTATTTATTTTTATTTTTGCTCTTTTTTTTAAATTGAAAATCAAATAAAAAATCACAAAAAACTTAGTATCAGTTTTTTAAATTAAATTCTGAAATTAATTAATTAATTAATTAATTAATTTTAACCTTTTTTTTCAAAATTAAAAAAAGTTAGAACTTAGGGTTTAATTTATGTTTAAATTATTTTCTCATAACAAAAAAACAATAAAAAACTTAGACTATTTTTCTCAATTAAATTTTATTTTTTTCTAAACAAATTTTAGGTTAATCCAATTTAGTTATTCTCCAGATGAATCAAAAATAAACAAAAGATTTCCTTTTCCTTAGGATTTTTAGACTTTCTTTTCCATTTCGCACGCATTATTACATTCATTTTTTCCAAATTATTGTAACTGCTCACAGTATGTAATAGAATTAACTAGGGCTCTTTATTGCTTTCCTATATTTTCCCCCCAAAGTTTGGACATGTAAATACCCCCCTCCCCGAAGTATTGTAATAGTGTAGATTTAAATTCCCGCACATTAAATTCCTGCAACATTTAAACTGCTTAGATGTATAACTAATAGGATTGTATGATAAAGATTAAAATAAAACATTAGAAAACTTAACACAAGACTAAAATAATTGAACATAACACACCTTGCACATATACACCTCTAGGGTACGCCCACTTTGGTTGTCTTTCGGAAAATAAAACAGTAATGTCCCTCGAAAGTAGAGACGCTTTAGCAAAGACCCTCAAATCAAAAAATCATAGTCTCTCGATGACCCTTCGGTGTTGCCTTACGGTAAATGATCTAGTCCCTTAAACAAAATTGCTAAAGCGTCTCTACATGTTACCTTTATGACTGTATGATGACCCACGAACGTCCCTCAAACATCCAACGATAGGGCTATCTACTCACTAATAGTAGGATAGCACTGTCTAAAGGATAGGAGGAAAAGAGCAAGCCTTTTTGCGTATAAGTATATAGTTCATAGATGCTTTCTCAAAAGTAAACTTTTACACTTACATAAAACATTTCAAAAACACTTTCAAAAATGCTTTATCAACACTCTTGAGAACTGATACAAGAGTTATCATAAAACGAATCTCCGTACTAAGGCACTTTCAAAAATACTTTTCAAAACCCACAAAAGCACAAGGTATTTAAAAAATGTGCTAAGCATCTAAGAGCCCGTAGAAAACTACGGATGGAAAGTGTGCTAACATCTTCCCTTTTCCATAATCTACCCCCTTACTCAGAAAACTCTCGAAAGGTATTTTTCTGTTCTTTTCACCCTTTCCTTTGTTGGATAAAAGAAAAGTCGATGGCGACTCTTGCTTACCGCAACATTTGCAAACACAAACGCAAAACCAGTATAACAGTTGGTTCTGCCACCCTATCACACACAGGGAAACACGGGTGTACGTGAGGCGTGTGTGGTTGATTTTTGCTCATTCAATTCACAATGAATATACGATCAAAATTAGAACAGAATCACATTCTTGATTTTGAGGGATTGAGAAGCACGAGTGTTGGTGAGATCTGAGTGAATTTGCACAAGAACAAAGATGAACGACAAAAATGTTAGCTTGAACATACAGCTTCCAGTATTTTATGGAAACAATTGGAATCAGTGGACGATTCAAATGCACGTGTTGTTTCGCGCTCAAGATGTTCTTGATCTCATTAATGATGGTTACACATTAGTTGCAGCAGATGCAACTAAAGTGAAAAGAAACATGCAAAGATAAACAAGGAAGAAGGTTCAGAAGGTGTTATTTTATATCCATGAGTTTGTGGATACAAATGTTTTTGAGAAGATCATTGATTCAATGAAGACGACGGCTGTGTGGGATACACTGGTATAATGTTATGACACTCATGCATCAATGAAGAAGGTGAAAGCTTCAGAGTATACATAAGCCATATGAGAATCTCAACATGAATAATAATGAGAAGGTACCTGATTACATCTCCAAAGTGATTCTGATCATAAATGACACGAAGTCTTATGGAGAAACGTTCTGTAAATAAGAAATCACTGAAAAGGTATTGAGATCACTTACTCCTTAGATTGATTACATTGTTGTATAAATTGAACATTCTAAGAACCTCAGCACCATGAGAAATGAAGAGCTGCAGAGTAGTCTAAAGGCACAAGAGTTGTGTGTGACTAAGATAAACTCTAAAAGAGAGGTATAGCGAGTTCTGAAAGCGTATTTTGGTAACAAGAATACGAAAGAGTCTTTGTCAAAGGATAAGACGAGAAATGATGGTTCTCTAAAGTCAGAATCCTCCAACTATGATGATAAGAAATATCAGAAGGGAAATGAGAAGTTTGACGAGAAAGGTTTAGTGTTACAACTGTAATAGGTTTGACCACTTTGCTGCTGAATGTTGGTCGAATAAGGAAAGAAAGTCAGAAGAAGCAAACATAACCAGATGAGAGATTATGATGATGAACTAGTGCTATTGTTGGCTTTTGAATATGATGGTGGATATTTTGTAGACTAATTGTATATGGTCACTGGCTCCTTAATAACCTAACTGGAAACCAACAACGGATGATTGATTTTGACTCTAGAAAGAGGAAAAAGATCATATGTGCTAATGATAAGTACCTTAATACTGAAGGGATAGGGGCAACTTCAAAGTCAGAGCGAAGAATATAAAAATTGTTCCGATCAAGGATATTTTGTATGTTCCTAATATGAAGATCAATCTGATGAGTGTAGCTCATCTCATTGAGAAAGGTTTCTCAATAGTTATGAAGAACAATCTCTTGAAGTTGTTTGATTCTGATCAGAATTTAATTATACAATCTGAGCAGGGAAGCAACAAAATATTCATGTGGAGACAGCTGAAATTAAATGCCTTAGTGCAGAAGATGTTGAAGGTGACAATGAGCTATGGCACAAGAGATTGGGGAATTTGAATTTCAGAAGCTTAACGCATATGAGTTCTAAGAAGCTAGTATATGGCATTATTAAGATCATGAAGCCTGAGAAGTTATGTGAGATATGCATGAAAGGAAAGCAACCTAGATTTCCATTTGCATCAGAAGTGGCTCCAAGACCAAAGCATGTTTTTGGAGTGGTGTATTCTGATGCATGTGGACCATTTGAATTACCTTCACTTGGAGGAAACAAGTACTTTGTGTCTTTTATGGATGAGTTCACAAGAATCACACGGGTGACACTCGTTAAGTTTAAGAATGAGGTGTTAGTTGAGTTTTAGAAGTTCAAAGTGAAGGCTAAAAAACATAATGGTCAGATGCTGAAATTTCATAGAACTGATGGTGGAGGCGAGTACAACTCTACAAAGTTTAATAAGTACTATGAGGAGAATGTAATTGAGCATGAGATTATTTCTCCATACACTCCTAGGCACAAAGGTCTTGCTGAAAGAAGAAATATTATTTTTATTGATATAACAAGGAGCATGTTGATGGAGAAGAAGCTCCCCCACACCTTGTGGGGTGAAGTTGTTGATGTTGTAAAATATGTGCTCAATAGGTGTCCAACCAAGAAGCTGAAGGAAATTATTCCTTTTTAGAAATGGACTGGATATAAACAAAGTGTGAGTCATTTCATAGTATTTGGTTTTATTTGTTACAAACATGTCCCAGGTGCTACTATGAAGAAGTTGAATGATAGAAGCAAAGCAATGTTGCTAATTGGGTACCATAATACAAGTGCTTATAAGATTTATTGTCCAGTCACCAACAAGGTTGAAGTCAGCAGAGACGTCATTGTGAAAGAATCAGAAGCATGGGATTTGAACAAGTCTCAATCCAACTCTGGTGGAGTGTTAACTCCTGATTTAACTCCTGAAGGGATTTATGACTCTGAAGGGGATTTTTCTTCTGAATATGAGTCATAGTCTGAAGGTGACTCTGAAGCTGAAGTTGAGTCTGAAGATGTGTTTGGTTATGGAGGAGACTGAGTCTGAAGGCGAGCCTAACTGCAAAGGTGAATCTGATGATAATCCAGATTCTGATAATGGTCTAGACTCTGGTGGTAATCCAATCTCTGATGGTGATCATGCCTCTGAAGGTGGACCTTCTGAAGGTGGTCTAACCTCTGAAACTAGACCACAGCGAATTCTTTAGGTACCAAGGAGATTTGCAGACTTCAAGTTACTGCGAGATACTGAGATTGATTCTAAAAGGGAAGTTATTCAGTGTTCCATTATGGTGGACTATGAACCTATCAGTATCAATGAGGCTCTCAAGAAGAAAGTGTGGTTGAAGGCCATGAAAGAAAAACTTGTGGCTATAGAAAGAAACAAGGCTAGGGAATTGACTGGCTTCCAAAGAATAAGAAAGTAATCAATGTCAGATGGGTTTTCAAGATAAAGCTGGAGCCAAATGAGTCAGTTAACAAATACAAAGCAAGGTTAGTAGCTAGAGGATTCCTACAGAAATATAATTTAGACTACTTTGAAGTATTTGCGCATGTAGCTAGACATGAAACAATCAGATTGGTGATTGTTATAACTACTAATAGAAATTGGTCTCTGATACATTTAAATGAGAAATCTGATTTTCTAAATGGTCCTTTACAAGAGGAAGTTTATGTGTCACAACCTCCTGAAATTGTGAAAAAGAATCAAGAAGAGATGGTGTATAAGTTGCATAAAACCTTGTATGGACTGAAACAAGCTCCTAGAGTTTGGAATCTGAAAATTGATTCATGTTTCAAGCTTCAAGGATTCATAAAATGTAAGATGGAGTATGTGGTACTTTATCTTTAGCATATCTCTGAAAGCAGTATGACTTTGGTGTGTCTCTATGTTAATCATTATTATTATTTTTTTGTATCTATAATCTTTTTTCGTACAAAATACATAATATAATATTTTACTCTATAAAAATTATAAATAAAAGTTAAAAAAAATAAATTAAAACGAGTATTACATTGCTTAAAATATATCTATTTATTATAATATATTAATTCTAAGACACAAACCATTTGATTGAATTCATCATATCTCAAACCATTTGATTGACAATTCAACATCTCTCATGTCACACTAATTAAAATATTATGTGACGCTCTTCAAAGTTTATCGATAGAAAACTTTTAATATTTATTTTAATATTGCTTAAAATAAAATGTTTATATAATACTTTCAAATTTAACTTATAGCTTTGCAATAGACAAACAAACGCCTTTCTAAAATATAATTCTTAATTGTAATTATAGTTACATGTTAAAAATTAAACTTTAAATATAAAATTAAAAATAATTATTTTTTAGCCTATTATATATCAATATCCAACAATATATTAATAAACTATAAATATTTAAAATAAAAAAGACAACTCAATTGAATTAAATCAATTGTATGCATAAAATTATTGGTATAATGAAACACAAATACACAACAATATTTTTGTTTGTGTCTATCATTCTTTTTTCATACAAAATACATAATATAATATTTTACTCCATAAAAATTAAAAATAAAAGATTAAAAATAAAATGAGTATTACATTGCATAAAATATATCTATATAATATTATCTATTATAATATATTAATTCTGAGACACAAACTATTTGATTAAATTTATTATCTCTCAAACTATATGATCGACAATTCATCATATCTCATGCCACACTAATTAAAATATGATGTGACACTCTTCAAAGTTTATCAATAAATTTTTTTTAATATTCATTTTAATATTTCTTAAAATAAAATGGTTAAATAATACTTTCCAGTTTAAATTATAACTTTGCAATAGACAAACAAATGTCTCTAAGATATAATTCTTAATTGTAATTATAGTTACAAGTTAAAAATTAAACTTCAAATATAAAGTTAAATAATTAGTTTTTAGCCTATTACATATAAATATCCAACAATATATTAAAAAAGTATGAATTATTAATAAAAAAAGATAATTCAATTGAATTAAATCAATTGAATACATTAAAAGTATTGGTATAATAAAAGATAAATACACAACAACATTTTTGCATTTTTTTAATATGAGATTCATCATCTAACTCATAGAAACATATTAAATCATTATACTTATTACATTCTCAAACTACAAAGACATTGTAAAATAAAGAATTTCATCTTAGATCTTATGTCCACCGTGATGATTGGTTGCGTATTGTGTGAATTGTTCGAATATGGAACATATTCAATCCATAAAATGACGAAAACACATTTTTGAAGATGTTGAAAAAAATGAAAAGTGAAACATTACAAAACTACTTAATTTTTA
Organism: Vicia faba; assembly: GCA_948472305.1. Lineage (NCBI taxonomy): Eukaryota > Viridiplantae > Streptophyta > Magnoliopsida > Fabales > Fabaceae > Vicia > Vicia faba. Next base: position 1,628,364,247 of record OX451738.1, on the reverse strand, counting down.
TATATTTATCTCACATAATTAAAATATGATGTGACACTCTTCAAAATTTATTAATAGAAAATTTTTAATATTCATTTTAACGTTGCTTAAAATAAAATGATTAAATAATACTTTCAAATTTAACTTATAACTTTGCAATATACAAACAAATGTCTTTCAAAAATATAATTCTTAAATTGTAATTATAGTTACATGTTAAAAATTAAACTTCAAATATAAAATTAAATAATTATTTTTAGGCTATTGCATATAAATGTCCAACAATATATTAATAAACTATAAATAATCAATATAAAAAGACAATTGAATTAAATCAATTGTATACATTAAAATTATTGGTATAATGAAAGACAAACACACAACAATATTTTTATATTTATTTTAATACACGATTCATAAACATATTAATTCATTATACTCATTACCTTCTCAAACTACCAAGATAGTATAAAATAGAGAATTTGATCTTAGATCTTATGCCTACTATGATGATTGGTTACGTACCGTGTGAATCATTCGAATATGAAATATATTCAATCCATAAAATGATGAAAACACTTTTTGGAGATGGTGAAAAAATAACAAAGGAAACAATAAAAAAAACTACTTAAATTTTACATATTTATTTTACATTTATCATTTTTAATTTTGATGTCTTATCTTACATTTTCATAATTAAAAAAAAAATCATTTTAAATTGTAATTTTTTTTAAATATTCTCTTCATCTTATTGTTTTAATTAGAAAACTGTTTGTACTAAACATAACCAAGATCTATCTAATCTAATAATGTTTACACAACTCATCTCTGCGCATTGTGCGAGTCTTGTTCTAGTTATGTTATAAATGGCAAAACTAAGATGCTATTATAATTTAAGTTTTATTCAATTATTAGGGTCTGTTTGGTTCAATAGAGGGTAGAAATTTTAATAAAGAGGAGGGGAAGGGAGGGGAGGTGAAGGGGTGCATTTTAATTAAATGTATGTTTGATTCAAAAAAGAGGGAGGGAATGGGAGGGGGAATTTTTAACCAAATATATGTTTGGTTCACTAGGGGAGAGGAGGGATTTTAAATTTAATTTATCTTTTAACACTTAAAATATTATAACAATCATACTAAATAAAATAAAAACAAAGTAATATTCACACAAAAAAGAAATCCGTTCATTCTTAAATAAAATAGATAATGAAACACAAAATATTTTATATTTTAAATACTTTGAAATATATTAAAGCGCATATGAAATATTGATAATTTCATACAATTATTATATGATCCATGATCAGATGAACTATTTTCTCACCTTGATGATCCATCTAATCTTATAAAAGATTTATAAAATTGAATACTAGATATATAACTCATACACTAAAATTATATATAAATATATATAATATAACACAATAACTTATAAAATAATTAAGTTCTTACAAACAAAATAATAAATGAAAAAAATAATAAAACACCTATGAAAAAATAAAGAAATGTTAGTCATATTAATAAAAATAATAGAGTTGCCATAAAAATGGAGGAATTTTAATAAGAGGACAAAAAGTAATGTATAATATTTATAAGAATAATTTAGTATTTTAATAAAAAGTTAGCGACAGTATTCAGCAATATTTTATTGAACACATATAACACAACCACGAAATCTTGACAAATTTTAATGAGAGAGAGAGAGAGAGAGAGAGAGAGAGAGAGAGAGAGAGAGAGAGAGAGAGAGAGAGAGAGAGAGAGAGAGAGAGAGAGAGGAGGAGAGAGAGAGAGGAGAGAGAGAGAGAGAGAGAGAGAGAGAGAGAGGGGGGGGGATGAATTAGGTGTAATAATTTTTTTCTGGTTTTTCGAAATGTGTTTATTTCTTTTATGATTATGACTTGTGATGAAAGCGTTAAATGCGAAAAAGTAAAGAACACTAGAAATTTATCTTAGTTCCTCTTACAATTCGAGAGCACATCTAATCCCTTTACCACATGTAAGAGATTTTATTATTGTTAGATCTTATGGACAAGACCCTCCTAGTCTTCCTATCTAACAAAACCACCAAGAATAATTCTCTTGTGATCAACCAAGTTGAAATGAGAACAATCTTCTCCAATTCAACTATCTTCCTTCCAACAATCTTGGATAATAAGATATACAAACCAAACAAGTAGAAAAGGAAAACAATCAATTCTTTTCCACTCTCTTGTTTCCAATAATCCTAGATAACAAGGTGCACAAAATAATTATGGAAAATATATAAGAAAATAAAGTTGATGAATATTTATCAATCACTAAGATTGATCTTCCCTTTTCAAGTAATCAATTCATAATAATATACAAGTGCTAAAATGTTTATGTTTAATGCTAAAACTTTTTTGGACTGATATGCAAAGGTATGCAGAAAGTTTCAATGAAAATTCAAGACACAATCCACTTGTTTGTGAAAAATGAGAGAGTAATTGATTTGAATTACAATGAAAGAGGTTGTAGAATTGCATTTTGATATGAGCAATATTTATATTAGTATCATATCATTTTGAAATAGTGTTTTTTGATCAAACAATATAATAGTTAATGATACAAAATCAAAAAACGATTGAATATGAAAATGCATGAAAAAATGTCACTAGTTCACTGGTAACCAACTACGTAAAAGGGCGTAATCGGTTATGCCTGAAGCGATACTAAACAAAATTTAAAAATTCGCTTGTGTAACTGTTACCAGAATTGGGGTAACCGATTACACCTCTCTTTTCCAAACAAAATAGTGGTCTGGTTTCTTGTGCGTAACCAACTGGTTACCAAAAATAGTATAACCGGTTACACCTGCTTTAAAAATGAAAAATACTTTAGATAATGAAATGAAACTAGTGGAAAGTAATTTTAAAAGGGATAATGCATGTATATGAAAATGAAGAAATTTTGAGCACTTAAATATCAACATGATAAAATTGCTTATCTATACCTCAAAATATATGATCAACCATAAACATCTAAATCTAGTCTTCATAAGTTGGATGAGATTTGAAACTTGATGCTTTAGCTTTTATTTGAGTTTTTTCCATTATTTTGCTATGATCATTTGCTTCTAAACTTGTCTTCATCAAAACTAATAGTTGAAGAGGCTTGACTTCATATTCCCTCCCTTTTTATGATGACAATCCATTGAAAGTTTGATAGTATTTTCTCCCCCTAACAAAGATAACTCCCACTTGATCAATTATCTCCATTGATCCTTGATTGAGAGAATTTGACATTTTATTGCTTGCTGCAAACTGTTAGAGAAAGACATACACATACACATATATCTTCTCCCCCCCTTTGTCATTAGCAAAAAGGACGGGAAAAAGATAAATTATCTAAAAAGAAATCATAAAATTTATTAATTCTTTTATCTATGAGTTTTCATTAGTGGGTTCATCTTCAGTCAAGCATTCATCTTTTATGTACTTGATTTTGAAACCTTCGTCACAAAATTAACTTATACTTAGTAGTCATTCAACATAAAGTATATCTTCAATGGATGTGAAAGATGCTTCTCCAACTTTACTTATGCCAAGAATTTTTTTTTTATGGTTGTCCTCATGTGTGACATAACCCTTAGAATTTAGAACTAGAGATGGAAATTAGTTTATGTCTCTCATCAAATATTTAGAACAACCACTATCAAGATACCATAGATTTATAGTGGTCTTCAAGTAAACCTACAAAACAAATTAAGTGTTGTTTGGTACCCAATATGCCTTGGGTCCTTCATAATTAGTTTATTTCTTGATCCACACATAATGTCCATTTTCCACACTAAAGTTCCTTACATAGCAAGAATTAAGTGTGTGACGAATTATACCACAATAAAAACATGTAGAAACAAAATTACTTCTATATCTAGGAATATAATACTTTTTCTTAAATCTCTTCTTAGGATGATTATGAAATTTTTGTGCTTTATTCACTTTCTCTTGGGTGGATTGATCACTTGCTTTAACAAATATAGTTTTACTTGTACTTGGTTTGTTAAAATCACAATAGCCAAGTCCAATTTTATCATTGAAATAACTATGTTGACTAAGGACACCATTCAAACCAATTTTTCCTTTTTCATATCTTTCAAAAGATCTTTTTAATTGAATAATTTGAAAATTAAGTGAAACACACTCTTTTCATGAAAAAACTCTTATTTTCTTTTTCAAGAAAAGTTTGTTTTTCAACATCAAAATCTTTTTCCATGGTGTCAATCTTTTCTTCAAGAGATAAGATTTGTTTTTTTTGTGTTGATATTGTTTTATATAGAATTTTAAATTCATTAAGTAATTCATCAATATCACATAGTGCATCATTATCATAAGAAGATATTTCATTACTAACCTCTTATTCTTCATCATCAAAATGATTTGTTGCTATCACTTCAAGATTTACATGTTATTTATCTAAAGACGAACTTATTTCATTATCATCTCATGTAACATATGCTTTCTTTGGCCTTTTTCCTTATTTCTTTTGAAGTATTTATTCTTCTTTTCAAATGCATGGCATTTACTTTTAACATGTCCTTTTTCTCCATATTCAAAGCATGTAACCTTTCTTGTTGGTGCTTCCCTTTTAATGGTCTCCTTTTTTCTTTCTTTTCTTAGAAACTTTTCAAACTTCTTGATAAGATCATCATCTTCATCACTCTTGACTGCTATCATAATTTTCACTCACATTTTTAAAGCAATGTATTTTGAATCTTTTACTTGAATTTCATACTTTTCAAGTCTTCCAAGTCCCGTCTCATGTTCTTGAAGTTTTTCGAACAATGTTGCGGAAGTCAATTTGGATATATTTTTCTTCTCGGCTATTGTCGTCACTTTTGGTTGTCATTTTCTGGTTAGAGATCTAAGCACTTTAAAGTTAAGTTCATAATTAGTAAGAGTCTTACCAAGTGCTTTCAAGTGATTTGTCAAATGCACATATTTTTCTACAAGTCAAGGATTGATTATCTGGGTTGTATTCTGAATAATTCTCATTCTTGACTCAAAGTGTTAAGTCTAGATCTTTTAACTTCAGTGGTTCCTTCATGAGTTTCCATCAATATATCCCATATTTTCTTTACCGTTGTGCATGCCAAAATACGAAAAAATTCATCCATGCTAAGTGCATCTTGAAGAAGATTTATTGCTTTCTTATCATAGATAACTTTTTTCTCATCATCTTTATCCCATGAACTTTCGGGTTTGGGGGTGCCAACACCATTAACAACACTGGTAGGAATGAAAGGACCATCTACAACTGCTTTCTAAACTTCTTTTCCTTGAGATTCTAGATGCGCCTTCATGCGTATTTTCCAAAAATAAAAATATTCACCACAAAACAATGAAGACTTGATATTGCTACCACCGTCTTTGAAAACCAAATTTGCATTTGTGAAAGCCATTATAGATCTTTAGGAACATGTTACATATAACTTGCTCTAATATCGATTGTAAGTACGAAGTGCGTCTAAGAGGGGGGGGGGGGGGGGGGGGGGGGGATGAATTAGGTGTAATAAATTTTTTCTGATTTTTAAAAATGTGTTTCTTTCTTTTATAGTTATGATTTATGATGAAAACGGTAAATACAAAAATATAAATAACACCAAAAATTTATCCTAGTTCCCCTCACAATCCGAGAGTACATCTAGTCCCTTTACTACATGTAAGAGATTTTATTATTGTTAGATCTTATGGAAAATACCCTCCTAGTCTTCCTATCTAACAAAATCACCAAGAACAATCCTCTTGTGATCAACCAAGTTGAAATGAGAATAATTCCCTCATATTCAACTTTATTACTTCCAACAATCTTGGACAACAAGATATAAAACTAAACAAGTAGAAAAAGAAAACAATCTTTTCTTTCGCACTCTCTTGTTTCTAACAATCCTGGATAATAAGGTACACAAAATAATTCTGAAAAATATATAAGAAAATAAAGTTGATGAATATTTATCAATCACTAAGATTTATCTTCCTTTTCAAGTAAGCAATTCACAATAATATACAAGTGTTCAAATATTTATGTTTAATGCTGAAATTTTTTTGGGATGATATGAAAAAGTATGCAGAAAGTTTCAATGAAAGTTCAAGACACAACGCACTTGTTTTTGAAAAATTATAGAGTAATTGATTTGAATTGCAATGGAAGAGGTGTAGAATTGCATTATGATATGAGCAATATTTATATCAGTATCATACCATTTCGAAAGAGTGCATTTTGATCAAACAATACAATGGTTAATGGTACAAAATCAAAAAACGTTTGAATATGAAAATGCATGAAAAATGTTATTAGTTCATTGGTAACCAGTTACGTAAAAGGACGTAACTAGTTACGCCTGAAGTGTTACTAAAAAGAATTTAAAAATTTACGTGTGTAACCGATTGCCAGAAATGGTGTAACTAGTTACATTAATTCTGGTAACCGGTTACACACGCAAATTTTAAGAGGAATAATGCATATACATGAAAATGTTAAGAAATTTTGAGCACTTAAATATCAATATGATATAATTGCTTGCTTGTACCTCAAAAGATATGATCAACCAAAAACATTCAAAGTTAGTCTTCATAAATTGAATGATATTTGAAACTTGATGCTTTAGCTTTGATTTGAGGTTTTTTTTCATTCTTTTGCTATGATCATTTGTTTCTAAGCTTGTCTTCATCAAAACTAATAGTTGAGGAGGCTTGACTTCACACCCATCTTAGAGGATGTTACGAAGGATTATGTATTTTGGAAGGATGAGTGAGATGACATTTATATTGTTAAAATAAATTATAAACTCTGGTTGTAGGAGCTTCGTCACTTTAAAGGTAAAAGGGTGGAGGGAGATTATGGGAGTCTATGAAAAATTAGAGCACCACCAAAAACCAAACACCTTCTCTGGCACTTAGGTTGTGGTTATTTACCTACTAGAAGCAAGTTGTAGGAACACTACTTCACGTGCCCCTATAGTTACCCGTTGTGTGATGTAGAAGTGGAAAATGCTTGACACATTTTTTGACTGCACGTTAACGTCTTATTGTTGGAATGTTGCAGGTTTGGATCATGTTGTTAGACCGCGAATTACTCAAATGAATGAGGTGAGGAAGGTAATACAAGATATTTGTAGCTAAGGTGATAATTATGATTTGGGTGATGTGAAATAATAGAAATAACTGGATTTGGATTGAGGAGAAGAAGGATGCTAACTAATTGGATATGCAAAGGGTATCATATGTGGAAAGATTGGTACACGAATCAAGATTCTCAAGGGATAAACAGTGAAGGTAACAATTAGAACCATCATCATCATACTTGGCAACCACCTCAAGTTGGTTGGGTGAAATACAATGTGGATGCAATGTTTAATGACCACCTAAGTACGACTAATTGAGCCTGGTGTGTTAGAGACAACTCGGGGGGTTTCATTCTGGCGGGTACTGCGTGGGATTATGAGCTTTATTCTATTGTTGAAGCGGAGGCGTTGACTTTGAAAGAAGCGATCCAAGGAGCCATTCAGTTGAACTTAAGTAATATTACTTTTGAAAGTGATTCATAATTGGTGGTTCAAGCTATTAACGCTAACTCCTACGGTAACTTTGAATTTAGCATGATAATTACTAGCATTAAGAATCTTTTAACCTTTCACAATAACTTTGAGGTCAAATTTGTAAAGCGTCAAACAAATTGAGTAATCTATAGTTTAATTAAGGTGGTCAATTCTTAATTCGACGTATGATTCTATATTTGAGTCCTCCTTATATCAAACGATTTTTACATAATAATATGAATTGAATTTTCTTTGGTAAAAGAAAATTATTCAAGATTGTATATAGAAGAAAACAATAATACTACTAGTATGCACGGATATCCATTTCCTTATTGTAGCCAAATATTACATTCACTAACCAATAAATGAATCTCATCTAGGATATAAAGAATTCAATAATAACATGTCTTGTGATCTATTACACAAAATAAATACATTATAACTAGAATTAAAATAAAAAAAGAGAATAAAAACCAAATTTCCCTAACTAGAGTTAATGAATGTAATAAAGATTATTTTATGATAACTAGAATTAATGAGTGTAATAAAGATTATTTTATGATAAAATTCAAGATTGCATATAGAAGAAAACAATAATACAACTAGTATGCAGGAATATCTATTTCCTTATTGTAGCCAAATATTACATTCACAAACCAATAAATGAATCCCTACCATACAAAGAATTCAATAATAATATACCTTGTCATCTATTGCACAAAATAAATACATTGTAAACTAGAATTTAAAAAAAAATCAAATCAAATCTCCCTAACTAGAATTAATGAATAATAAAGACTACTTTATGACAAAATGTCAAGGGTTGTAGAGTTGAAACGAGTAGTAGGCAAGCAACACCTTGAAATGAGTCATGTCCTAGTCAGTGATGCCAAATTCATGGGCCATATTTAAAAATTGTCATGCTAAATAGTCAAATTTGTAAAGAGGGGGTCCCATATAATGGCCAATGAAGATGGAGGGTGTGGCCATATTGATATGATTTATGGGCCCAAGGAATGGAGGAGTGATTAGAAGAGTTAGCATAAGTGCCAAATGGCCGTAGTAATGGTAATAATGCAGGCAATAATTTGAGAATGGAGCAGCACATGGGTGCACATGGCTTCTGAGATTTCACTTTGATTATAACCACCTTCATACACCATTGTGTTGTCATTGTTAAGCTGAGGTGTGGCAGAGTTGGATTTTGAAGAAGATGAACTTTCCTGTTTTGTGTCTTGCCCTTGTGTTGCCTTTTGACTGAAAATACAATAGAAAAAATATTCAGAAAACTACAAAAGAAATCAAAATGCATTAACAACTAACTGTACATAATGTAAAAATACGAGTCGCAATGTAATTTGTCTAATGGTTGTGAAGTTCAGCACTTTGGTTATTTTGATGACAGTTGACATAGTATTGAGTATTGACAATAAAGTTGTGTAAGTAACGATACCCTTGGCATGTGTGCCACTAATATTAACATTTTTAATTATTCTAACTATATATACTTCATCTCACTTGATTATTCAACTAATTTAAATTAATAATTAAAATTAATATATTTTAATAAATAAAACTCGTATTATAATTATAATTATGATTAATCCAGTAAAGTAGTAGTATTTGTACTAGTATTGATTGTTTTTTTGATTGGGTCACATTCATAATTAATTTTGCCACCATCATTACTCCATCTACCACATTTTGCTTACTAGATTGCTTGCAATTGCAAAAAAAAATGGTTTCTTTGAGTACATCAAATATCTCTTGAAACTGAATACACACCCAATCATGGTGGCTAAAAAGTAAACATTTATTTCATCTACTTTCCTACTATTACTCTATCAATTTTAATCAATTTTATACTTCTATATGTTTTAGAGAAATAAGTCCCACCTAATATTCACCTACTCAAAAGTTAATATTTTTTTGCTATATTATTCTTTTATCATACTTTTTGCTATATGAATTTTAATCAAATTATACAACGGTAAATTTCTGACCGTTATTATTTAGAGAGTAGTAAAAAATTGAAAAGACGTAACTGACCTTGTAGTTGGAGAAGAACAAAAAGTGATGGTATAATCTATAGCATTTGCACAAGTGAAAGTACTAGTTTTATCATCATACGCGTAGCTATACGCGCGTGGGCAAGCGTTTTTAAACAACTCAGAGTAAGAAGAAGGTTTGCAAGTATCAGGAGTCCCAAACGCGCCGCTGCAACAATACTCGGGCGAATTAAAAGCCTCACACGCGCTCTTACACGCGACGTTCTCTTTCCCATCCAAACTCATAACACTAAGCTCCGAAGGACACGCGCCGTTGAGATCTTCAATACACCCCGTCGTGGTGCATTTATCGCCGGTGCCACCTTGAGGGGAAACTAACATAGGGACATTGTAGCCGTCGACGAGACTGACGTCGAAGAAGTCAAGACCACCGGATCCGTCTAAAGTGAACTCTGCCAATGTTGCCGGCGGTGCGGCTCCGTTACCGGAGCATTCGATTTTGCCGGAGCCGCAATCTCCGGTGAGGCAGGAGAATTTTCCGGTAGTATCTTGGGAGCAGAGAGTTCTTCCCCAGAAACGACCGCCCCAGGAGGTTGGAGCGGTTACGGTGGTTGATTCGCCGGTTTGAAGAACGAAACCGGTGGTCGGAATAGGTGGAACTCCGGCATTTGAGAGAAGTCCTGGCCAGACTGTGTAGTCACATTTGTTAACAAATGTGAATGTTGTTGAAATTACACCTGCATATATGTTAAAATTAAATCATATTAATCAAATTTTACTAGTATAGTGAAAAATATAATGTTAGTTTGGCTTAAAAATCTAAATTACCTGATATTGATAAATGAATTGTTAGTAAGAATGAAAAAATCGATAGTACTTGGTGGTGGTGATCCATGTATAGATATAGAAAAAAAACAAGTTATGAATGAGTAAATTTGAGAAAATGAAATGGGAGAGAGGGAATTGAGAATTATGAAGTGAGGAGGAGAAAGTATTTATAGAAAAGTAAAGGAGATATTTTTATGGGAACTCTTTGGTTGTAACGTGATTTTTTTGTTGGTGAGACAGCATCTGACCAAAGGAACGTTGAACGTTACTTTTTTGTTTTTTTAATTCAGAAAATGACAATTCTAGTATGATGGATTTGTATTGTTGGCTCAAGGTAAAATAAATTTGGGTTAAATTGGTTAATATCATACAACATGTGAATTCGAATAGAATCTACTAGTAGCAGCAACTAGCAACTAATGTGGAACTTTGAAGCATACTTGTAGTTTCTCAAATTAGGATATGTAAAAATTCTTTCGCTAATCTTAATAAATATTTTAGAAATATTCATCAATTTCGACATTTACATAAGTTAACACACTTTTTATACAAATGTTTATCCACAAGTATACTTAAATTGACTCAAAGTGTAAAGAACAAATGTGTGATTGAATTTCAATTGAATCTTGTTGTGTAGCTTCTCCGAATCCAAGCAGCTACTTGTAGTTGCCAGCAACTGTGTAACCTTTCCAGCAGAGATAGCAAATGGATAATAAAAAGTGAGTTTTATTTGACCTTTTTCAACTTTGACTCATTTCAGACCAATATAGATATGCTCTATATCAATATCATCCATTATTAATGATATCTTATGTTTAGTGTTAGACTTATAAACACCAACTTTTGACAATTTTTTCACAATTGTTCAATGTTTGTTTTGCCAGTTGAGTAGCTGAGTCTACTGTTCAAGTTAGCTTCAACTTCCCACTTTCTGATTGGAATAATTTGTATTTACTAATTTACTATGGTTGCATATTTCAGTTTCTGCTGCAATTAAAAGTTTTCATAGGAGGAATTAGATACTTGCCATGAAACTAAGTCACATAAGAGAACAACCTCTAACATTTACACAAGAGTCACAAAGGTATTAATCTTAATTACATGACCGTTTTTGAGGACGTGCAAGACGGTTTATGACACATGATTTCAAATTTATCACAGTTAACTTGTGGTTAAATAGACCTTTATAAAAACTTTATCATTGTTAAAATGTTGTTAAATAAAACCTCTATGTATTTTTTCATAATTAAATTAGAACTAATTTACAAAGTATGTTTAAGAAACTTGAGACCACTCTATATTGTAACTTAATAGAGTGGACAAAAATCACACCAAAACACTGCGACAAAAAGATATCTAATTTCCAACAATGTCAATGTCTATTATCTAACAATTGAGTTGGAAAACTGAGCATAGCCAGAAAATTCATTCATCTTGTTATAGATGCATTGAAGCTTAATTTAATTCAGCACTTTGCATTTGGAATTAGGTGAAATAGATAGAATACATTAGGCCAAATTTGGTTTATGATTGAGCACTTGAAATTGCAGCTGAAGTATTGGAAAATTTTGAAGACAATATGCTTCAGGTTATGTTGCAGTCCCATATCAAATAATTTGGTAATATTGGAATAATTGGGCGCTATAAGAAAAGAAGATTAAAACCAGTATAGAACCATGATCCTTCAGGCAGAAACGGAAAATGAGGAGTGGTCGAGTCTCGCAATTAATATGCGAGTTGGGTGTCTGCCCAAAGCCTGGTTACAACAATTGGGCACTCTCCTTTAATCAATCTGATCCCTAAATGTCCAACCCCCAACCCCAAAGGGTTAATTAAGTTATAACTTTTATAATTAAATATTTAATTTAATATTTCTTTTGTAGGAATAACAGTAAATTAATTAATGTTACAAAATCTTTCGGGAAATAAAAACATCAACTCACTCTTTATCAGTTGAGTTGAGATACATACATAAAATATCTTTTTAACTATGTAGAAAATTTTGGACTAACATAGGTCTTTTATATAAAATATACTAGTTCTTCCATAGTCGTCGACATATTTGAGAAAATTATTTCATTACAAATGTTTTAGATGATTTCAACCGCCAAATGTCAAATCACAATAAAGTAGACATTTAACCCTAACCCAACCCTTAAAAGCTCTTACAACTTCGAATACAAGGCACGCTAGTTTGTTAAAAGCTCTTATACCAAACATTCGAAATAAACATCATATTATTGAAAGTATAATTATTTGTGTCGAAGTAGGTTATTTTTTGACATAAGGTGTGTCGAAATTAGTCTGTGTCGAAGTGTGTCGACTTGTGTTAGCTGTCAGTGTCGAAGTAGGTTGTTTTTCACATGATTTCGACTAAGATTTAAAATAGGTATTTTGAACTTTTATGTTTTTGACTTTGGTTTAGGGAGCAAGCTAACCTAAAATATGAGAGAGAGAGAGAGAGAGAGAGAGAGAGAGAGAAACTCCTATTTTTGTAATGAACTCATAATAACTTGTATTCACATAATTTTATAGTTGCAAAGTGAATAAAATTTTTCCATAGTTTGTTGGCAGAGAGGAACTCTGTAAAAACCCTAATCTCTTTTCTTCTTTAAATTTTCTTTTCATTATCATTGTGAGGTGATAACAATCTTATTCATCAAGATTAGTAGAAATTCATCATAGACTTTGGTGGATTTCCAAGATCTGATAAAGAGTTTCGGTTGAGCGGTTCAAGACAAGCAAAAACGATGGCAATGAATCATCCGAATCAGAATTTCCTAGCAAGTCTTCCAATTCTTAAAGTTGTTAACTATGAGAATTGGTGCAAGCAAATAAAAGTTGTGTTTTATTGTCAAGATCTTTGGGATCTTGTGAAACATGGATTAGAACCACTTGAAGAAGACGTTTCATAAGAAAAGGCATAATAAAAAGAATCAAATAAGAAGAATTATAAATCCCTCTTCATAATTCATAAATGTCTGAGTCCAGACAATTTCAAAAAGGTTAGTGATATAAAATCTGTAAAAGAAGCTTGGGAAGTTTTGAAGAAATCGTTTGGAGGCGCTGAAAATGTGAAAGAGGTGAGGTTACAAACTCACAAAAGAAAGTATGAATTGCTTCAGATGAAAGATAGTGAAGCATATATGATTTCTTCACTAGGATTATGAAACTAGTGAATCAAATCAAGGTTTGTAGAGAGACGTTAACAACAAGAGCAGTTGTTTCAAAGATCTTGATATCTTTGGCTTTGAAGTTCGACCATGTGGTAATTTCCATAAAAGAGTCGAAGAACATGTCAACTTTGTCGAAGGCAGAGCTTCAAGGGACACTTGAATCTCATGAACAAAGAATGACTGAAAGAGCTGCAGGAAAGTCAAAGAGTGATGTGACTTTACAGGTGCAGTCAACAAGAAACAAGAAAGGCAAAGGAAAGTGGTTCGACAACAAAGGTAGATGAGGCTACAACAATTCAACTGATGAAGGAGATCAGCAGGAAGTAATCGTGTCGAATTAGAGAAGACCCCAATATCAAGGCAACCAAAGATGTGGCGCTGGAGGTAGAGGAAGAGGTGGTGGTCGAAAGAATGACAAGAGTCACATTCATTGTTTCAATTGTCAAAAGTATGATCATTATTCTAGTGATTTCCCAGAAAAGTGAAAGAATCAAGAAAGCGATGCTAAGTTCGCAAAGTATGAAGAAGAAGAGATGATGCTGATGGTCACAACTAGAGATTAAGAGAAATTTAAGGACCAATGGTACTTGGATTCAAGATGCTCATCACACATGTCTGAAAGGAAAGATTGGTTTGTCAACATAAAATCCTCAATGAAGAACATGGTGAAATTAACAAATGACAATACTCTAGTAGTTGAAGGTATTAGAGATGTTTTTATTATAAAGGAAAGATGGCAAGAAGTCAGTAGTTTCCAAAGTGTTGTATATACCAGGCATGAAGAGCAATTTGCTCAGCATATGGCAGCTGTTCGAGAAGAATTATAAAGTGTCAATCAAAGACAATATGATAAGATTCGTCGACACAAATGAAAGGTTAATCTTGAAGGCTCCCAGGTCTCAAAATAGAACCTTTAAGATTGAAATAAATTTGATGGAGCACAAATGCTTAGCAACTGCAGCTAGCGGAGATGAGTGGTGTTGCACCCCAAAATTTTCTCTCTCATGTTTCCCAAGGTTTTTTCTCTTATATAGGTGGTTACAAACACTTTCCTAAAGAAAATGAAAATTTTTAATGTTAGCAAAGTGTCTTTCGATTGGCAGTTTAACAATGTCCTTTGATTGGTATCTAAACAGTGTCCTTCGATTGGCATAACAACAAGCTTCGACTGGGCTCCTAAAAACCCTTCGACCAAGCATTGGCCCATCAGCTTCAATTGTGCGTTGGTTCCCCTTCGAGCAAGCTTTGGTCCATGAGTATCATTTCAGTAGTGCCCTCTGTGCGTGCCTTCAGCGCACTAGGCAAATACTCCCTTTGTGCGTGCCTTTAGTGCACAAAGCAAGAATCCCCTATAATTTTGCTTCGATACACCAACAATGAACTCCTACATACAAGCTTTAATTGGGCGCTGAATCTCCTTCGATCAAGCTTAATTCACAAAACTCCCTCATACTTGCCTTAGTTTCACAAGGCAAAGACCCATCAACTTTCCTTTGATCTATAAGGCAAAAGGCCCTTTTCACTGGTCTTCGATTCACAAGACAAAGGGCTATGTTGTACCCCAAAATTTGCTCTCTCATTTTACTCAACAAATGTCAAGTGAGGTCCCCAATTTGCTTAAGGTTGTCCAAGAGTTGACCAGACAAACTCTCTTCTAAGGCAGCATACATCAAATTAGGGTTTCCATCTTCATCAAGATGTGTGAATCACAAAGGACTCAAATACTCACCATTTTCCTAATATGTTCTCAAGATCATCCATGTCAAGTTTCAAGCCTTGCAGAAGAAGTTTGCTCAGTCAATTGCTTAAATGCTTGAAAATCAATTGTACTAGGTCAAAAGTCAATTGTGGCCCACATACAATCAAACTTCAATATTTTTGGTCAAAATCCTCCTTTTGAAGTATTATCCATCATTTTATCAAGTTTTGATCATGATTCCTCAAGGATTGCTCACAATTCATCAAAATCCAAAAGTTACTAAATTAGGGTTTTATAGGAAAAGTCAACTCAACTTTGACCAAGCATAACTTTCTCATACTTTATCAGAAATGACCCATCCAAAGCTCATTTTGAATAGGATGCAATTCCTTATAATTCATATTCATCTCCAAAGTCCATAATATGCACTCACAAAAAGATATGAATTTTTACATTATAGGTCCTTTTGAAAAGTCAACAAAAACACCTTTTGGGTCAAAGCTTCATACATGAACATGGAATACTCAATTGAGATGAGACTAAAAGGGTTGTTTAGAGGACATACTAATATTTCTAAAAAGTCCAATAACACCTCTCTAGGATCAAAATTGAGAGAGTTATGCATTGGCCAAGTTGACCATTTTTGCAAAATTGCCAAAAGTCAAATGTGCTCAAATTTGCATTTTTTTTTTTGCTAAATGGGCCCAACTTTTTATGCTTGCACCTCAATTATAATGTGGTCCACGACTCAAATGTTCACTCACCCATTATGTGTTTCATTTTTCATTAATTAAAAAGTGAATTAAATCAAGTAAATGATGAAAATTAACAAAGATATGATTTGATTTGTTTTTTTTTACAGATTGGCAATCAATATATGCTGAGTTAACAAGATCAAATCGAATTAAGGTCAATTGGTACAAGA
Source organism: Vicia faba (assembly GCA_948472305.1). Taxonomy (NCBI): domain Eukaryota; kingdom Viridiplantae; phylum Streptophyta; class Magnoliopsida; order Fabales; family Fabaceae; genus Vicia; species Vicia faba. Next base: position 1,628,348,077 of record OX451738.1, on the reverse strand, counting down.
AAGGCATGATTTAGCTCAAAATAGCAACATATCATATAGCTTTCAAATCAAATCAAATCTTGGATAAATGCAAAGATTTAGTCCAAGTTTGTTAACCTAATTCACTCTAGGTTATATAATGAACAATTCCAGATCAAAATAGAAGGGTTAGAGTCGTGAAAAAAGGAAGAGCAAAGTCACAAAATTCAAAGAAAAGTGTGAATTGGTTTTCACACCACAAGCCATCCTAGCTATCCCAATCCATTGCTGGACGTCCCAGGGAGTTGTCCCAATCAGTTGTGAGGCTTAAAGCACCCAGAAACACCAACTATAACTCACACGGTTTGCGTTTTTTTCCAGAATCGATTATCCCAATTCTTGCATCATTAGCAATTTTAATTGTCATATTTGTGATTATCAACATGTTTGCAAGCTAACTGTATGATTTAATTTCGTTTTTGAAGCCTGTACACGATGTTGCCATTGCTAGGGTTTTTGTGTTTTTTTAGGGTTTCTTGATGCAGGAAAAATTAGGCCTTGAATTAGGTAGCATGATGCTCGTGAGGATGAGACGAATTGATTGGTACCATTACCTTTCATTTATCTTGCGTGTACAACATTTTTGAAATATGCAGGGTTATACCTACAGTGGATGTCTGTAGGTAAAAGTCCTTTTTGTTAAAATGACGGTTGCAGCAAAGAAGGTGATGCGTGGCAGCCAACTATTGGAGCTTTTAAATCTCGCGCATTTTTCTGACCCAACCATCTTGTTTTGTATATTACGTTTTGTTTGCATTATGTTAACAAATAACTTGTGTAGCGCAACTGGCATTGTAGCATTGGCAAAGAGTACAAGGACCTGGGTTCGATCCCAGGTCCAAACCGTTTCCTTTATTTTCTTTTCTATTCATTGATTCAGCGCATCGTTCCTCTTGTTGACCACCATGCGCTATAAACTTGTGATCATTGGATGGAAGGATGATCAAATCCAACGCCCAGATAGCAAGAGACCACAATGTTCCTCAAGTCAACGCCCACACTTGATCCAACGCATTGACTGGGCTTGGAGCATTTGGGCCAAGAAATTCAGATTTACACCCCCCTCTTCAGCAACACAATCAGGCCCAATTTCCACTCTTTCTCTTTTTTATTTTCTTTATTCTTTTAAATTTATTTATTTATTTTATTTTTTAAAAATCAATTTTTTCATAAAATAACAAAATCAAGAATTCACAAATTTAGAATTAGTTTTTTATTATTATCAAATTTAATTTTTAATTAATTAGCTTAATTTAATTTAGGGTAACTTTAACTTATTTTTTACAATTAAAATCAATTAGAAAAATTAGGTTTAATTCTTGATTTAATTGTTTTCTTTTTGAAAATAAAATAAAAATACAAAAATAGGGTATTTAGAATTAATTGCTTTTCATTGATTTATTTATTTTCCTAAATTAACATTAATTAGAACTTAGGATTTTCTTTGCAATTTAATTATTCATTATTTTCTCAAATAACAAAACATGACAAAAAAAACATTTTTTTTATTTAATCAATCGCAAGTAGGGTTAGTCAAAGGGTCAAAACCCTAATTGCCTCGCATTTAACTTACCGCGCGCATTTAATTCTTTTATTATTTTTGTAACTGTTTTGAGGATGTAATAGTTTTAACTAGGGGTTTTACTTATCGCTTTTCCCCGATTTTTGGTTATGTAATTAACCCTCCTCCCCGAAGCCTTGTAATAGTTAGGTATTATATTTTCGCACTTTTACTTTCCGCAAAACTCTTAACTGTTAGATGTATGTTTAGGATTGTATGGTAAGAATGCATGACAAAATTAAAAATGGTTAGAAAACCCTAATGTGCAAAGATAATAAACTGAAAATAAATCACTCGCGCATATTCACTCTTAGAGTATACTCTCGCTTCGGTTGCCTTCGGTAAACGATCATTAAGCATAGGGTGTCTTAGTGGTTGCCCTCCCGTCTAAAAAGATCAAATGTCCCATTCGAATGTTGCCTCGGAAATGTTGCCTCTGAAAAGATCTTAAGACTCTAGGGTTACTACTAAGGTGTCCTAATATTGCTTTAGTGACTGTACATCCCTTTCGAATTGACCCTTACAAATTCCAATGACGGTGCTACCTATTTCTCAATAGTAGGATAGCGTTGTCTAAAGGAAACAAGAATAGAAACGATCTTTTTTCGAGTAGGTAGATGCTAGTAGGTACTTGCTCAAATCAAAACTTTTCACACTTACACTTTTCAAACAAATGTTCAAGACAACTTCATCACACCCTTGAGGACTGATACAAGGGTTATCACGAAGTAAAATATTTTCAAAAACAAGCACACACACAAGAAATTTCAAAATGAGCAAGTACCTAAGAGCCCATGGAAAACCATGGATAGAAAGGGTGCTAACACATTCCCTTTCTATAATCTACCCCCGTACTCAAAATCTCGAAAAAGGATTTTTTCTGTACTTTTTTCCTTTCCGATTGGATGAAATAAAAATCGGTGGCGACTCTTGCTTACCGCGACATTTTGAGAATAAAAATGCAAAATGTAAACCAGTAAAAACAGTCGATTCTGCCACCGTATCACAGGCTGCTTTAAACATGTCTTTGATTCACAAGGCAAAGGCCTCCTCTTCAGCTTTCCTTCAGCACACAAGGCCAAGACTCCTTTAGATTTTCCTTCAATCCACTAGTCAAAAAGGTTTCCCTCGACCCACAAGACATTGGCTGCCTTTGTGCCAGCTTCGACTGGGCAATGGTCCCTGTTGTACCCCAAAATTTGCCCTCCCATATTCTTCAAGATTTGCCAAGATCAATCTTCAGATGATTCAAAATCTCTCAAGGGTTGCACAGTCCAATTGCCTCCTAACACAGTCAAAATTAGGGTTTTGGTTCTGGCAAAGAAATTGAGGTTTTCAAGGGTCCAATCAAGTCCCACATGCCTATATACATTGTCAAGCATCCATATGCCAAGTTTCAAGACTCACAACATCAAATTGCACAGTCAAAAACCCTAATTGCTTGACAGTCAACTACAGGGGCAAAATGGTCATTTGACAGTCAAAAGTCAAAATTTTTGGTCAACATCTTATTTTGAAGCCACAAACATCATTTGGTCAATTCTTGATCATGATTCTCAAAGTATGGCTCAAAAAGTCTCAAGATGCAAAAGTTTCTATTTTTGGACAGTTGAAAAAGTCAACTGCAAATTGACCAGGGCATAACTTCTTCATGGCTTATCAGAAAAATTCCATCCAAAGCTCATTTTGAATAGGATGACATTTCCTACAACTCATCTTCACACTTCAAGTCCAAGAAATGCTCTCACAAAAAGTTATCAATTTTAACATTATAGGTCATTTTCAAAAGTCAACAAAAGGCACTTTAAGTCAAAGACCATAACTTGAGATTGGTAAATCAAAATGACATGGGACCAAAGAAATTGGTTAGAGGACTTCAAGAACTTTCCAAAATGTCAAAGAACATGATCATAGCTTCAAAATTGAGCAAGATATGCCTTGTAGAAGTTGGGAAATTTTTGGGAATTTTGAAAAGTCAACTTTGCTTCAAAGGCTTCAAAATTGCTAATGGGCCACAAATTCTTCCATGAATCATTACCCAAAGGCTATGCACGACCCATTAAGCTTAAAGGGAGTTATTTTCTTATTTTTGATTAATTATTTGAATTTTTATTATCATTAATTCATTTAATTAAATTTAAATATAAGAAAAATACCAAATCATGTTTTTAAATCTTTTTTGTGCAGAAAATATCTTCCACATATGCAAAAGATTTCGTGTACTATCTCAAGGGGACAAGATCATCCCTATTTGGCAAGTTTCCATGGCAAAAAGATTGAAAAAAAGATGTGACAAAATCAAATATTCAAAACATGAATGCATGGATCTTTGGACTTGGTTTTGACCTAATTTCGTTCAAATACTTATACACAACCATAACCTAATGCATTGACACGAAGGCTGCTCAGAAAAGGAAGAACAAAATTGCAAATTTTTTGGCCAAAAGTTGAAAACTGATTTCACACCTAGAGGACAATTCAAAGCTCCAAAAGCATTCCAATACATTGCCAAAGCATCCAGGAGTCGATTACAATCAAAACCAGGTCTCCATACCCCAAGAATTGGTAAAACCGGATCACACCTTTCATGAACATGTCCATTATCGTTTCTTAATTCTCATGCATTATTCATATGTTCTAAGTGTTGATTCTTGCTAATATTGATGTTCTGAAGCCATTGGTAGCAATTAATTGAACTAATACTGCCTGTAGCCAGATCTGCCATGGACGTGTTTTAGGGTTTCAGAAGCTCTAAATTAGGGTTTCCCTCATATGGTAAAATTGGACATTCAAACCGGTGCAGACCAAATCGTGGCAACAAGACGAAGCGATTGAACTATTCGCGCTCAATTTATGTTAACCATAGGTGTATTCGCTATTTTTTACAGGTTTCACTTAGTGGGGGTTTAAAACCCCCGCTATCTGTTTTCTATTTGCAGGCAAACGAAGAAGAAAGCTAGCGTGGCTTGATGTTACTGGATAATTCAAATTTGGCGCGTGATTTTTCGTGCATACCACTAACGCTTCTTTTTCTTATATAATAATCATGTTCCATTATGTATACAAAGAAACGCGCTGGCTTGGTTGGTGAATGAGTTGTCCAGCAGGCATTGGGACCTGGGTTCGATTCCCAGGTCCCCTCTCATATTTCATAATTTTTTCATTAACGTGTTCCCATGCAGTTTCCTTCAAACGCCCTACCATATGTCCTAACGCTGAGGCTTGCCAAGTGTCCCTGATGATCAATCCAATGACCATAACATGAACTCCAGGATACGCCCAAGTCAACCAGCATACACACAAGCTGGAAAGTCAACGAAGGCCTTGGATTCTGATGGGCCAAAATGCTTCAATAAACCTCCAAATTGGGCCAGATACCCCCTTGTTTGTATTCTATTCTTCTTTCTAATTTTCTTCTCTTTCCTTTTCAATTCTTTTTTTAATTTGTTTTAATTAATTCACTCAAAATAATTTCCATAATAAAAATCAGAAAAATCAAAAATGTTTATTTATTAATATTAATTTCACCATTATTATTTTTGTAAATAAACTTTAAACAATTAATTAGATTAATTTAGGTTTCAAAACTTTAATATTTTTCTTAATAAATTAAAATAGGTAGAAATTAGGGTTTTTAACTTTTTCATCATTTTTTTTAATAAATAATTTTCTCATCATTATTATTATTATTAATTAATAAATATTTTGTAAATAAATATGTACATTAATTATTTAGTAAATTAGGTTTTAAAACTTTAACCTTTTCTTTAATAATTAAAAATATTTAGAACTAGGGTTTCATTTAACTTCTAATTAATTTTCTTTATTTCCATTAAATACCAAAAACCTAAAAAACATTTCTTTTCTTTTATTAAATAATTAATTAACTAGTTTTAATTTCAATTTAATTTCAAAAGGGTTCAACGCCCTCGAACGTTCTATTTTAATTCTTTCGCGCATTTATTCTTATTTTCCTTTTTCAATATTATGTAATTGTTCAAGCCATGTAATAGTAATTAAGAATTTATTTACTTTCCGCATTTTTATTAAAACGGGTCTTTGTATTTTGGCGATGTATAGACCCGCGCCTTGTAATAGCGTAGGATTTTACTTTCCGCATTTAAATTTCCGCACTTTTAAATTATAATTGCATGAAAGAATGTATGGCCTAAATTAAAAACAAGCGTAGATCACCATGATACATGTACAAGATAATTGCTAAACATGAAAACAACACACCAATTCACACACCACTTTTAGGGTACGCCTCACTGATGCCTTACCTTCGAAACGTGGTCGTCGAGTATAGGACGTTTTAGTAAGTCCTTATGTCCATGACATGATCCAGTTGCCTCGAAACGGTTGCCTCGGAATTAAAAAGGATCAATGGCATAAGGGTAGCTTCTAAGGTGTCCTACTGTTGCTCTGGGGACCACATTGTCCCTAAAAACAAATTGACCCGAACACCTCCAACGGTGGTGCTACCTACCTCTCAATGGTGGGATGGCACTACCTTAAGGACATTTACACAGCCTAATTCCTTAGGGTAGGTAGATGACTCATAGATACTTGCTCTATTCAAAAACAAATCAAAAACTCTTTTCACACCGACACTTTCCAAAAAGCTTTCAAAACAATTTTTCAAACACTTTTGAGGACTGATACAAGAGTCATTCTAAAAACTTTGACGAAACTTTTTTCAAACCCACTCACAATTGAAAAGCAAACACTTTTGAAAACACAATGAGCAAGTATCTAAGAGCCCATGGATAACCATGGATAGAAAGGGTGCTAACACCTTCCCTTTCTATAAATCTACCTCCCGAACCGAGAAACTATCTCATAAGGAATTTTGCTGTGCTTTTGTCCTGTCCATGTTGGAGAAAATAAAAGACGGTGGCGACTCTTGCTTACCGCGACATTTCGCGAACCAGCGTTAAACAGTCAGTTCCAGATCCACCGATCACAGTCCCCTTTGAAACAATCTTCTACACTTCAACACACATGATAGTCCCTTCGAAGGACACATGACTATTGAAAACAAGTTTGCTTTGTGATGAGTCTTGGTCCAATTCGCTTGCTGACTAAAATCATGTGGGCTGCCAAGCCTAAACCCCCTACACAAGCACATTCCTGCCATAGGAAGCTTCGACTAACCAGAGTAAAGTCTTTCGATTGGGCTAGTTGAGTAGTGTCAGAGCAATCGAAGAAAGTGAACTTAGGGGCTGATCGATGAAGTCGGAATGTTGAGACTTTGTACAAATAGAATCAAGATCCAGAGTCAATCAAAAAGCAAAGATCTGAGGGGCTTTCGAAGAAGCCCTGATGAAGGAAACTCTGAACAGATTCGAATCCAGAGTCATCAAAAAGGATAAATGCTCTGACAAAGAGAATTTTGGGAATTCGAATTGATGCAGATATTGACTTAATTAAAGAAACTATGATAAGGGAAAACTCTGAATTCAGAGTCATCAAAGATGCGAGCAATTCGAATTGATATGGACGGACTCCATCGAAGGAGCTGAATCAGATCCATTCGAAGGAGGAAATTAGAGCCATTCGAAGGAGGCAAACACATTCATTCGAAGGAGGAAATCAGAGTCATTCGAAGGAGGGCATTCAAAAGTCAAATGTGTCCAGGTTCATAGCAAGGGACAAGAAGCATGTCTTTGGCAAGGTTTCAAAGTGATATTTATGGCCTTAAAACACCAACTTAATGGCTGTTTATTTCTTTTCCCTCTTGTCCCATCCATCCCCTCTATATAAGGAGCACACTAGCAAGGAAAAAAAGGGAAGACGAAAAAGAATAGAGGAGACCACATATACACATACACACACACACACACACACTGGAGACATAAGCCCAGGAACCATACACACATATTTGTTTTACACGCATATACAGCCTAAGAAAAGCACACCAAAAACTCTCAAAACTCAACAAGATCACACCACACTTGCCTCTCTCCTTTCGAATCCAAGAGCATCCAACAACTCTAGTCCCCCATACAAATTCCAGTTTTAAGCAAGGTAAGTCCCCTTGACCTTGCATCTTTCGTTTCAGCATGACATGTAAATAGCCTTTTACTTATTTTCGTTTCAGCATAATATGTAGATAGCCTCTTAGTTATGTTCTTCGTTTCTGCCCTCTGGGTTTGTTTGCTTTTTTTATCTGTATATATGTTGGAACTAACCTGTACAGGTTCAAACGAAAGACAAAAAGAGTGTGAACAAAGGATATACACTCATGCTGCTCTACAGGTCTATGTTACTTCATAGTCCAAATCGAAAGAAGCAGAGGAGTTTGCAGTCGAAGGTTGCTCATGCCCACTCCTTGGCTCAATCGAAAGAAATAGAGAAGGTGCAAATTGAAGGTTGCCCATACCATTACCAAACTCAATCGAAGGAGGCAGGAAAAGGTGCAAATCGAAGCTTGCTCATGTCAACTCTCAAGCCTAATCTAAAGAAGGCAAAAGAAGGGTGAATCACAGGAGTCCATGGCCTGGATCGAAGAATTCATTTCTCTTCTTTATTTTGTTCTTTGTTTTTACATTTTTCTTGTCTTTCGATTTGGTTGTAGTAGCGTAGGACCCTTACTTTCTGCATTTTTTTACTACTTTTCGTATTAATTGCTAGATGTATGATTAATAGGATTGTATGGAAAAGACTAAAATCAAACGCTAGCAAACCTAACAAAAAAGACAAAAATAACTGAAACATAGCACACATGCACATATACACCTCTAGGGTACCCCACTTTGGTTTCCTTTTGAAAATAGTCACAACTCTCGAAACATGAGAGGTTTTAGTGGCTACCCTCTGGTTCAAAAATATCATAAGTCCCTCGATGACCCGCTCGACGTTGCCTCGGTAAAGATATGATCTTAGAACCTTAGGGTGGTTACTAAAGCTTCTTACCCAGTTGCCTTTGTGACTATAAAGTGTTCCTTCGAATGTCCCTCAACCATCCAACGACTAGAGCTACCTACTCACTAATAGTAGGATATCACTGTCTAAAGGATATGAGGAAAAGAACAACATTTTCGAGTACAAGTAGATATCTATTAAATGCTTACTCAAGTAAAACAAACTTTTTTACACCTACACATTTCAAAAACAACTTTCAAAAAGACATTTGCTTTGTCAACACTCTTGAGGACTGATACAAGATGTTGTACCCCAAAATTTTCCCTCCCATTTTTCATAGAAAACACAACCCTAGGGTTTCTCAGATTTTCAAGCTGGCTCAGAAATCGATCAGACAGATTCTCTTCTGTGGTGGTAAACTAACAATTAGGGTTTCTTGCAATTCTCAAAAGAAATGAATTCTCAAAAATTCAATTGGCTTTCACAGGTCTTCATGATTCCTCAGGTTTACTAAAAAAAAGACAATGTTTGTTCTCAAGGCATGGTTGTTTGGGACAAGAGATGGAACTTAAGATTGTCATTAGGGACGGCCATGATTTTGATCTAGGTTAACCAGATGATTTGCGTCTTTTAAAACATTTGCTTGGTTAAGAAATGGAATATACAGTGCGTGTTTGTTTGGAATGCAGTTGCAAGATTACAAAATTATTGGAATTTAAGTTATCAGATTGGAGCATTTTGTTTTAATTGTCTTGATTGGGCATTCCAAAAATCAAATAGGATGCGAAGAGAAAAATTACAAGTTATTGTTGATCAAAGATTTCAAGTAACACCAGAACATTTCATATGATTTTCTCCAATTTCAAACGTTGTTACAAAATAATTTATTATTTAAATACTTTAGGTTTTACAACTTATCGTATTTGAAAATGAATTAGTACAACTATTGGATACAATACAAGAATGATTGTTCTAAAATACAAAGGAAATTCAAATGTTTGATTGGCCTATGAGAATTAATCTATGCCTAAGTTTGTATGAAGATTGAAGTCGTATCCAATTCTTTTGCTTATCTCCAAGACTTCCATGCTTGCCATAAAGTTCTTGCCTTCCTTGCTTTGTCATCTCCATTTTACTCACATGAAAACACAAGAAAGAAAAATAGTTAGTACAAGCTATTTGGGCATGAGCAAGAATTTTCCAAAAAAAAAAGAAGAAGTATTCATCATTAAAGTTTGCAAAGTGGAACCAGAATGCCATTATTCATCATAATTTATTTCCCCTATTTGCAAATCACAAGAATATTATTCTTCTTGGTTCACAAAAAGAAAGAAAGAAAGGAATGCTACAAAGCTATCCAAACAAGAAATGGTACAAACTTATCCAAAGAGAATGCAACAAACTAACCAAACAGAATGCAGCAAACTAACCAAACATAATGCTACAAAGCTGGACAAAACAAACAGCAAAACTGTCCAAATAGAATGGTACAAACTTATCCAAACAGCAGCGCAACAAACAACAAAAACAAACAACAATATGGTAAACAACAAACAACATAAGCTAGAGCAGGCAGCAAAGCGGAAGTATGGAAATATAATAAGCTAAGTCAAATAAGCAAAAGCTTGTTCAAGAAGCATAATTCATCATTTTCCATTTTTCATTGCAAACTTTTCAAAATTGGAAAAAGGGGGGAAAAGCAATTTGCTTTCCTAATGTCATTAAGAGAGAAAAGAGGAAAGAAGTCACCTAGGATATTGGAATACACAGTCCTGCTACCCTGCCTGTCACAAATTTCATAGAAGTTGCTAGAAAACAAAACTGTAATAAAAAGGGCATAGAAGCAATATACTGAAAATATTCAATTGGTGGGTTTCCCACCATTTTGAATAGGAATTCAACAGAAGCAACACCAATATAACAGTAAACAAAACTCTCAAGCAAAAAGAGGATAGAAACATTTATCAAACTCAAAGACTTGAAACAAGTCTCCAATTTTCAAAAACCTGTCAAACTTCCAAAACCTCCAAAAACCAAAAGTCTCAACTGTCAAAAAATCCCAAACCTGATCTCAAGCCAACAAAACACAAATCTCAAGTTGAGAAATCAGAACCATTAACAAAAGCAAAAACCTGCAACCTGTTAACAAACATACTAAGCCAAATATCCCAAACCATCTCAAAAACTCATCAAACCTGCTAAGCCTCCATAAAAAACAAGCTTAGAAAATATCATCAAACCCGAAAAACCAGAAAAAGTCTCAAACTGTAACAAATCCACAAAACCAAAAAATATAGTAGCCATCCTCAAATCTCAAATCCTGCAATAGAAATCTCAAATCTGTAACTCACAAAACCTGTCAAACATTTTAAAGACAAATAGCCAAAACCTGAGACAAGTCTCCAACAGCAAAAAACCAGGAAAAAAAAACCAGAAAAAATCTCAAACTGTAACCAAATCCAAAAAACTACCAAACCATCAACCAAACCTGCAACAGTTTCACAAACTATCAAAACAAGCCTAAGGAAAAGCTCAGCAAACCAAAAGTTTCAAACCAAACCAGTAACATCATCAAAGATACCAAACAAAATCCCAACAAACTCAAAACCATTAACCATCATCATCATCATCATTCAAACACAGGAAACATAATAAAGTTACCAGAAAAGCAACGAGTATCATCCTCATCTCCTCCCCTCGCGCAGCTCCGGCCACCAAGGAACGCCGCCTTCATTCTCGCCGCTCCCTTTCAAAATCGCAAGAAACTGTAAAGTTCCAAACAGGTATGGATTCTTCACCTTCCTCATAACATATTTCCCTACATCCCAAAGAATGGAGTAGTCAAAAGAAAACGTATAAACATGATAAAAAATAAAATCAGTAAAATCATAATAACAGAATCTCACCCTATTTCAAAGAAAACCACTAGAAACTAGATTAGGGAGGCAAGAGAGGCGACGTTCCGACAACTGAGAGTTGAGGGGGAAGATCAGACGAACCGATTTCTTCGTTTTTAGGGCAATCCGAAATTAGGGTTTCAAAAACGCGAATCATGGTGAGATAAAGAAATAATGAGTGATTATGTTCGCCAAATTAGAAAGGGACAATTAGTGAGAAGGTTAGAGGTTTCACAAAGATGAACAGAGATGAAAAAATGGAAAAGTTTGGATGAACGAGGATGAGAGCGCTGTTGTGAACCACAACACTCAAAGAACCATAATTTTTCTCTTAATCAAATCACTAATGCCATTTAAGAGTTTGGGCTGGTTGTTTACATTAGCCTTTAAGCCCATGCGTTTTACTGATTTCACCCCCCCCCCCCCCCGTTTGGTTCGTTTTGTTACAGCTAAAACAACACCTTCTTTGGGCCTTCTCCCAAATAGTCCTTTAAGCCCACTGCATTTTTTGTTTGCTTAATTTGTTTTCCTTTACATTTTTTTTTATTATTATGCAAATGATAAGAAAACTTAAATATTTTTTATTAAAATTGATTTAGGTTTTGTAATTTAATTTTTATCATTTTTCTTTTCTTCAATAAATTTGTTTTAGATTTTACTCAATAAAACACCAAAAATAATAATAATAGAACTTAGTTTAGTCTCTTTTTTTTAATTTATCTTGTTACTTACTTAATTAATAAAATACAAAAAATAAAGATTTTAATTGAATCAATTTTTTTTTTAGAATAGGTTTTATTTTCCTCTTTTAATGTAAATACTTAACATTTCATTTCATACTTTGTTGATTTTATTTCATGAATTATCATAATTTTAAATAAATCGCACAAAATTTGATTGGGTTGTATTGTTTGATATTTGGATCTTTCTATCCCATTTGATTCATCCCCATTTGTAAAAATTGTACCCCCATTCCCGAATACTTTGTAATAGCGTAGAATTTCAATTCCTGCAATTTACTGTTTTCCATATATTGTATAGTAACTAGGCGTGTATGATAAGATTCAAAATCAATCGCTAGATGACCTAATAAAAGAATAAAATAATTTGAAACCAACACACTTTTTCACACGCGCACCTCTAGGGTAACCTCGCTCGTTGCCTCGGAAATAGAATCATGTCCCTCGAATACGGGACGCTCTAGCAAATGACTCTTCAATAAACAAAGATCGTAGTCCCTCGATGACCCTCGATGTTGCCTTCGATAAAACGATCTCGTCCCTTACAAAAATTGCTAAAGCGTCTCACAAGTTGCCTTCAATGATTGTAAAATTGACCCGCGCCTGTCCCTTCACATCCAATGGTGGGGCTTCTTACTAAATCAATGGTAAGATAGCATCATTAAAAGGAAGAAGAAAGACACAATTTAAGACCTTTCGAGTAGATAGATTCGCTCTTAGTTACTCGCTTGCTCACGACAAAAACTCTTTACACCTACACTCTCATTTCAAAACATTTTTAAAAAGATAAAACATTTTCTATACATTCTTATAGAGACGAGAACCATTGCAAAACCTCTTTTCAAAACACTTTTCGAAACACTATTCACAAACACATCTTTGAACCACTTTTTGAAACAAAACTTTGTATACGTTCTTATAGAGACGAGAACCATTACAAAGAGATTTTTAAAAATACTTTCAAATCCCACACCACAAGCAAAATCAAGTGATCTAAACGAGTAACTAAGAGCCCATGGAAAACCATGGATGAAAAGGGTGCTAATACCTTCCCTTTTCATAATCTACCCCCGGAACCCGAGAAAATCTCGAAAGGTCTTTCCTGTGCTTTTTTACCTTTCCTTTTGGATAAAAGAAAAGTTGGTGGAGACTCTTGCTAACCGCACAAGTGCGATCGAAACGCAAAACATCTAGTCAGTTCTCCCACCGTATCACACAAGAGTTATCACAAAGTAAATCGCCGCACTAAGGCATTCCAAAACATTTTTCAAAAAGCATAAAGCACAAGGTATTTTTCAAATGAGCTAAGCATCTAAGAGCCCGTAGATAACTATGGATGGAAAGGGTTCTAACACCTTCCCTTTCCATAATCTACCCCCTTACTCAGAAAATTCTCGAAAAGGTCTTTTTCTGTTCTTTTCACCCTTTCCTTAATTTGGATAAAAGAAAAGTCAGTGGCGACTCTTGCTTACCGCAACATTTGAGAATACAAATGCAAAACCAGTATAAACAGTCGGTTCTGCCACCATATCACAGAACTGGCGACTCTTGCTACGTTGATGTGACACTTTGGTTGGTACCGGTAGCCCTTTTGTAGTCAAGGAGAATACGGGGCCACTGCATGGTGTCATGAAGCATCAACTGACCTTAGAACCTTTAATTGAATAGCTTGGCCATTAGGAAGTAGTGAGATAACCGTCTTTGGTGTAGTCCTAAGTCGGTTGATACTCGATACTACACTCATTGAGATTTGACTCCTGAGTTTTGTTTGGTGGTAAGTCAGTTGTCGATCGAAACGAAACTTGTGGAAAAAATCAGTGATATTGAGATTCCCTAGAACCCGGTTACTATAAATAAGACAGGTTGAGCCCACTAAACTTTAAGAGGGTACTTACCTATGGAACTCATGCAAGCTTGAACCTAAGACTATTTGTGTGACTTGCTTGTTTTCCCTATCTAATGACTTGAACTCTTTGCAAGGTTTTGTTTATTATCTGGTGATATGAGTCATTGTCCAATAACCTGGATTTCTAGCAAGACATACTTGTCTTCATCACCCTACATTTTGTTTGATGCATAGCATACACATCATATCACCATACCATAGCCATTTCAAGGATCTCAAGGGCCGGTGATGCAGGTTATGATGAACCAGACGTCTAGCAAGGGACAAGGGGGTTTATTTTCCTCTAGCCAATGCCGTCAAAAGATCAAAATACAACAATTTGAGTCAGAGGCTATGACCCACTCGACATGGTGAGCTTGACTCTCGTAGAAGGACCTTCAACGATATGAAGTTCTTCAATCAAAGTTGCAAAATTCAACTTCTGACATTTTCTTGTTTAACCTGCGAGATCCTTGAAAACATTTACATATCATACATGTCATTGCATAACAGGTATTCTCTGAACAAACTTCTTATCCCTTTGTTGTTTATTTCAGCAAAAGAAATGGCTCTCGAACAAACAGTGAAGGATCTCCAAGCTCAAAACGCTTAGTTTCAACAAATATTCCTGGCTTTGGCTAAGGGGAATGAGGATCTGAAAACCTCGATCATCAAAGAGAAGACCAAGAAGCCAAAGAAACAGGCTGGCATCTTGAATATGAGAAGAAGATTTAGAGGACCAGTCAAGCGAGCTCTAGATATCACAACTCCATCAAATGAGGGAAATAATCATGAAGATGATAACAACCCAGGGACTGATGAAGATGAAGCTGATTACTCTGAGGAGAAATATCCTCCTGCTGATGATAAATACAAATATCTGGAGGATCGTCTCAATGCTATGGAGATTCAGCAGATACCTGGCTTGGACTTCGAAGAATTAGGGATGGTTTCTGGCGTGAAAGACCTTTCGAGATTTTTTGAGTAAGGGGGGTTGGTTATGGAAAGGGAAGGTGTTAGCACCCTTTCTATCTGTAGTTATCTACGGGCTCTTAGTTGCTAGTTCATTTTAAAAATGCTTTTTTTTTTGTGTAAGTGCATTTGAAAATATTTTGAAAAAGATGACTAAGTGCGACGAACTTTGTAATGTTTCTCATTTCGGAGAGAACGTATACAAAGTGTTTTGTCTTTGAAAATATTTTAGAGAAGAGTTTGTGTATGTGCGAAAAATTGTTTTGTTTATTTTTATGAGCAAGCAACTAGGAGCTATCTACCTACTCGAAATATTTGTTCTTTTCCTCTTTTCCTTTAGATAATGATATCTTACTATTAATCAGTAGGTAGCCCTATCGTTAGATGTTTTGAGGGACAGGCGAGGGTCATCGTACAGTCATGAAAGCAACTCATAAGATACTTTAGTAATTACCCTAAGGTTTTAAGATCATATAACGAGGCGACATCGAAAGGGTCATCAAGGGACTTATGATCTTTAAACCAAAGGGTCGTCACTAAAATTTCTTACGTTCGAGAGTTGTGATTGTTTTATTCTGAAGGCAACAAGAGGAGGTACCTTAGAGGTACGTCTGTATGAGATATTCTAGGGATTTGTAGGCTTATACTGATGAGCATAAACTCCAAGCAATGTGTCTTGCTTACCCCTCTGTCGGAAGCCCTATATATATGGAGGCACATGAACCTTACATAACTGAGTTGATATTAAGTTGAGTAACGTTCGCTGCTGCTAATGATGATTATTGTCATAACCTGCGTCGCCGCATATTGATGAGTGGTTATGTCATTAAAGAGTCGACCACTCTGTAACGCCCTTATTGAGGTCAGACTCTTTGTAACATATGGATTCCAAGGGTCGTCCGACGTATAAGCTCGTTTGATGCCCTTCTGACCTCCTATATGTCTGACCATGTCCTCTTTTGACTATATTACCCGACACAGCTGCTGGTACACTTATCCGACCATGTATCGTCTATTTTATTTATCCTTCCTAACCCGATCAATGGATCTATGTATACTTAATATTCCTAACTATTGAATGAAAAGAATTAATGGTGTGGAGTAAGTCTTAATAACTTACTCTTGGAATAAGTTGATCCCCAATATATATATATATATATATATATATATATATATATATATATATATATATATATATATATATATATATATATATATATATATATATATATATATATATATATATATATATATATATATATATATATTATTTGAAACCGTTAAATTAGATCGAACAATCCATAGATCCCTGATTGTAATAAATCTGGTTTCTTTCTCTATACTTTTTCAACGACTTTTTTAATAGGTTATTTCTACGATGTATAGCAAGAGAAATACTATTTTAAAATTAATTTATTTTTAATTGAGATTATGGGATAATTGTGATAAAAAAGAAGAGAGGAAAACTTATTTTATTTTTTAATTAATAAAAAAATTATGATTAGTTATTTTTAATTCGACTTATTATGTTTGTGTTGAATGAAGTATTTTTGATATATTTTGGTTTGTCAAATGTTTTCTCAATTTGATTTCCATGCTTAAAAATATGTCATTTTGTATTTTTTTTTCCCAGATATCACGTGTTTATTAGAGTTTGGTTTTGTTTGTTTGTTTCAAGTCCTTTTGTAAGCATTAAATAATTTGTTTTGTTTTGTGAAAAATTAATTTGAGTTTTTGGACCAAAGTACTAGGTCTTAAGTATTTGCTTATATGAAAATGTAGTCTAACAAAACGTTAATCTAAATAAATTTATAAAAGGGTAGCCTTCTGGTTAGGATTTTTGATAAGACGGGTGGTAGCAAAAAATACGACCAACCCTAACTGCACCGTCACTGCATCTTCCTTTCGATCTGGTTGCAGAAAACCTCTGTAGACCTCCGTTGCGTCTGTAAGTCATGGAATTCTCTTATCTCTGAAGATTCTAATTTTGCCAAAATGCAACTCCGCTTGTCAACCTCATGCCAAGGCCGCCACCATCTCTTCCTAAATTCTACGCAGTTCCTTCATTTACACTGCCCAGTCTGCACTATCTTCATCTCCAAAGACGCCACTGTGTCTAGCTACTCACTTAAAGATGGAAAATCTATAGGGGGTCATGTCTCCACTTGTGACGGCATGCTATGTTATACGATAGATAGTTCTTCAGCTCTTTTGTTTCATAATATTGCCTCCTTTGAAATTTCCTGACCAAGAATATCTTCAGATCATATATACATTCGTGTATGACCGTTTCATTAATAATTATAATGTTATTGCTCTTAATGACCTTAGTACCAAAAGAGAAGTCAATGTTCATATTTTGGGTACACATTGTTGGACAAGGATTCAAGACTTTCCAAGTCCCAAACCAGGGAATATTTGTAAGTGACTCTGTTAATTGGTTGCTATCCAAGTTTATTGTTTCTCTTGATTTGAAGAAAGAGTCGTATCAAAAGCTTTCACTACCCGATCCTAAGCAATTAACAATTTCAGGTTTTGTTTCCTTAGAAACATTGAGAGGTTGTTCGTCCCTTCTTTTTAGTGACAACTCTTCTGCTGATGTTTGGATTATAAAAGAATTTGGTAATCAAAAGTCTTGGACTAAATTGTTAACTGTTTCTTACTTGAAAGCATGGGGTCCTTGTCCCATTACTTAGGTATTATATATTTCAAAGGATGACCAAGTGCTAATGGAGATTCTTATGAAATTGGATTATAAATTTATGTTGATTGTTTATGATTCCATAAATAATACTTTTCAATTTCCTAAATTTCAAAACAAGATCCATGAAGATATGGTACCAGAAGTCTTTGTCGAGAGTTTGATATCACCTTTAGAGACCGAACTATATCCTATAAGTTAACTATGTTAGTGCGTGAGGCATTTTTAGTGAGAGAGAAAGAGAGAATAATAAAGGAAATAAGGATTTATATTATTCAGGTGTACAAATAATGATACACACTATGACTATTTATATACAACTCTACAACTTAGATTATATTAAATATTAAATCTAATCTAATCTAATTTAATATTTCAACACACCCCCATAATCCAAGTTGTCGAACATCCTCAAAAATAGTCAATCTGAACTATTCTTAATTTCTTTCTCAAATTCAGGAATCTGTCAATCTTCATCCTTTGGTGAAAATGTCGGCCAATTGTGTTTCACTTGAGCAATGTCTACTTCAAGTTCACCTTGATTCACTTTTTCCCTCAAGAAGTGAAACCTTACTTCAATATGTTTACTTCTTCCATGCAGAATTGGATTCTTCGCCAGATTTATGGCTGACTTGTTGTCGATTTGCAATACTAAAGGTTTCTTCACTTCGACAGTCATTTCTTCAAGTACAAATCTGATCATAATTGCTTGACATGCAACATAGGATCCCGCTACATATTCAACTTCACACAATGACAATGCCACTACAGGTTGCTTCTTCGAACACCATGAGATTGGGGCACCAAATACTTGAAAGAAATATCTAGTTGTGCTTCTTCGATCTTCCTTATCTCCACACCAATCAACATCTAAAAAACAATTAACTATTGCTTCTTTGCCTTTAGAATCTCGTCGAAATAGTATTCCACAATTTATTGAACCCTTCAAATATTGAAGGATTCTTCTATATCTGCTTACTAATCCGACTGCGAAACCTATATCAGGTCGACTATTGCACACATACCTCAGATATCCCACAATTTGCTTGAACAAAGTTGCATCGACTTTGTCTTTCTCTCCATTCTTCTCCAACTTCACATTTGGTTCGACAGGTGAGGATGCAGGATTCGAATCATCCATTCTGAATCTCTTGAGTATTTTTTTGACATACTTTCTTTGATGTAGCACTATACCTTGCTTCAACATTTAAAATTCCATGCCTAGAAAATAAGACAATTTTCCTATATCCAACATTTCAAATTCCTTCGTAATCAACTCTTTGAACTTCGACAAGTTCTCCAAACTATTTCCAGTTACTAGCAAGTCATCAACATACAAGCAGATGATTGTTATATCTTGTGCTACAACCTGAACATAGACACCATACTCTGATTTCCATTTGACAAATCCTAATTCGACTAAGTATGAGTCGATCTTCTTGTTCCATGCCCTAGGTGCCTGCTTGAGGCCATAGAGCTCTTTGTGCAATCTATATACTTTACTCGCTTCCTTCTGAATCACAAACCTAAGAGGTTGTGTGACATAAACTTCTTCATCTAAAAGACCATTCAAAAATGTTGATTTCACATCTAGATGAAATGTTGACCAGCCTTGGTTGCATGCCAATGCTACTACTAGTCGAACAGTCTCTAATCTTGCTACTGGAGCAAATACTTTAGAGTAGTCAAGTCCTGCTCTTTGAAGAAAACCTCAAGCTAATAATATTGCTTTATGTTTTGCTATTGACCCATCTGCATTGTGTTTCAACTTGAACACCCACTTTACTTCGATAGCTTTTGTATGTGTTGGCAATTTGACTAACTCCCATATGTTTTTTCTTTCGATTGCCTGTAACTCTTCGACCATAGCTAACTTCCACTTGTTAATCTTCAAAGCTTCACTATAGTTGATTGGTTCAGCACCTGCAAGTAAAGCAAAATGAACTAATTCTTCATCTGGTGTGATTTTATCATCATCCATCACTTCATAATCATGAAGTCTTGTTGGAATAACTCTATTTCTTTGAGGTCTTTGGCTTGTTTCAGCCACAACCTCTTCGACTTCGACTATGACGGGAGTTTCAGCAACCTCTTCTTCTTCGACTTTGACTGGATTCTCAACAATTCCTTCGAACTCTACTTCATTAGTTTCTTCGTCGAAATCAAAGTTCATTAATAATTTGTTAATTGAATTGCTAGAATTCCAATCCCAGGCAGAATTTTCATTAATCACAATATCTCGACTCAACACAATATTTTCATTAACTGGATTGAATAGTCTGTATGCACCAGTTTTATGATATCCTACCAGAATCATAGGTTTCACTCTTGTCATCAAGCTTCCTTCTCCTTGCATCAGGAACATGCTTGTAACACATAGAGCCAAACACCTTCAAGTGACTTACTGATGGTCGTTTGCCACTCCACACTTCTTCAGGAACCTTGTTCTTCAATATCTTAGTAGGACACCTATTCAAAATATAAATTGCAGTCGAAACAGCTTCTCCCCATAAAGATTTTGGTAAATTCTTTTGCTTCAGCATGTATCTTTCCATATCTAATATGGTTCTATTTCTTCTTTCAACAATTCCGTTATGTTGAGGTGTGTAAGGAGAAGTTACCTCATGATCAACACCATGTTCTGTACAGAAATCTTCAAACATCTTCGATGTGTATTCGCCACCTCCATCTGTTCGTAGAACTTTGATCTTCTTCTCACTCTGGTTTTCGACAAGTATCTTGAATCTCTTAAAGATTTCGAATACTTCGTCCTTTCATTTGATCATATAGATCCACAACTTTCGACTAAACTCATCGACAAAGGAAACAAAATATTTGTTTCCACCAATTGTATGTTCTTCAGATGGACCACATACATCTGAATGCACCACTTCGAGAATGCAAGACGATCTCATTGACATAGTCGAAACGAAAGAATTTCTGGATTTCTTTTCCACTAAACAACCTTCACAAAGTTTTTCAAACATCTCAAGACTTGGAATACCAGCAACCATATCTTGAGTAATCAGTTGATTAAGTGATCGAAAATTCAAATGTCCAAACCTCAAATGCCACAACCAACTATCCTTGTGGTCGACAACAATTTTCAAACATTGAACTTCTGTCGAACTGATCATAGTCTTAAATATCCTGTTCTTCGACAATGGAGATTTTAAAATCAAATTGTTCTTAGTGTCGAACAATTTTAAAACTCCATCTTTCATGACAACTGAGAAACCTTTTTTAACTAGTTGTCCAACACTTAACAAGTTGTATTTCATTCCAGGTACATAGAGCACATCTTTGATCATAGCTTTCCCTCCATTACTCATTTGAAAGACTATGTTGCCAGTACCTTCTGCTTGTAATGAACTATTATCAACAAGTTTTACCTTACTCTTCTTCGACTCGTCAAAATCTGCCAACCACTCCTTTCGACCAGTCATGTGGTTCGAGCAACCTGAGTCGAGAAACCAGATATTAGATTCAACATGGTTATCTGCAACTGCAGCCATAACCATCATACCACCTTCAGAATCATCTGAATCTTGGCGTGCAAGGTTTGCTCCTTCGTCCTTGCCTTTCGATCCCTTGTCTTTTCTGTACCAACAATTCTTGGCCAAGTGTCCCCACTTTTCATAGTTATAACACTGCATACATTTCTTATCTTCTTTGTCCTTTCGATAGTTTCCTCCTCCTTTTTTCGAGGATTCAGAAGATCTATCTTCGACCTTATTCTTATGGGAATTCGATCAAGACTTCTTGCCATGAGTCTTGTCGAACTTGCCTTTGAATTTGTTGGAACCACCATCTATTTTCCATGATTGAGCTTGCAGTTCTTGTATCAAGTCCTGAACTCCTTTCCTTTCGACAATCCTCATCTCATGCGCCTCCAACGAACCAACCAAATCTTCCACTTTAGTGGTTTCAAGATTGTTGGATTCTTGAATAGCTACGATAACGTGATCAAAGTGAGAGGTCAACGTTCTCATTACCTTCTCAACTATCATCTTATAAGTAATGGTTTCCCCACAACCCTTCATGAGATGGACGAGTTTCTGAACCTTCGACACATATTCTACAACTTTTTCATCTTCTCCCATCGACAACAACTCATATTATCGACGCAAGGTTTGTAATTTGACAACCTTGACTTTCTCACCTCCTTCGAAATACTTTACCAGAATATCTCATGCCTCCTTCGCTGTTTCAGCATGAGAGATTCTGTCGAAGTTAGCAGCATCGACATCCGTTTGAATGCAATAAGCAGCCTTGCAATCTTTTTTCTTGACTTCGTTGTGGGCTTTTTTCTGTTCGTCGGTTGCATTTGTAGCCAATGCCGGAACGCCGTTGGTAACCACTTCTAGGGTTTCATGGAAGTCAAATAAGGATTGCATCTGTTTTTTCATCGGATCCAATTTTTACCGTCAAGCATTAGAAGAGAATTTGAAATGCTCTTATCACTAGCCATCTTCGCAGCTGTTGATTTACTTGCCCTAAAAAAACGATCTCTGACGTGAAATTTTTGAAAACTTGATCAAGAACAATAACCAGAAGCTCTAGATACCAATTTGTTAGTGCGTGGGGCACTTTTAGTGAGGAGAGAAAGAATAATAAAGGAAATAAGAATTTGTATTATTCAAGTGTACAAATAATGATACACACTATGACTATTTATATACAATCTTAATTGGGCTTGGACTAACACAACTTAGATTATATTAAATATTAAATCTAATCAAATATAATCTAATCTAATTTAATATTTCAAGAAACTAATTCCTTGTTTTTCATTTTAATTATTTTATGCCTTGTTTGATTAGTAGTGATTTCATGAGTTACTTTTAATTAACTTAAGGTGTATAGACTATGCCACTTGAGAAATTGCTATGTTATTTTTCATTTATATCAGTTTTGTTTAGTTTATAATCATTCATATCTTCTACCATAAATTATAAATTTCTCTTAATGCTTATTCTACTATTCGCAATGTTATTGACAACAAATTGATGGATCACTGTCAGTTAAAAGAGCAATCATTGACTATTATCTAGCAAGAATTCGGGTGATATTGATCAAGGTCATTCATTATATGTAGAAATTCCATTAAGTAACTCATGAAGAAATGATGTATTCATTTCAGTTTGTTATATTGTTCTTGCCTTTAAGAATTTTATTGAAGAGCTCTTGTAATTTTGATTGATCAATTTTTGTATTGTATATATACATATATGATAGTAAAATTATGGGTTTAGTATAGATTTACATTACGCAGTGCTAAAAACATAAGTTAATATAATACCCCAACTGTGATTCCTTCAAAAACAAAAGTAATATGACTAAAACATTAACAGTGGGTTTAAAATTTCAAAGTATTTACGTATGAACAAAATGCTCTTAACTTTTAAAAGTGTTACATCCTCTGGACACATTTATAAACAATAAATTTTTTTTTATATTCATTGAATAATTGATGTATCTGATATAAAACAATGACTAAATATATAAATGAATCTAAAAAACTTTTTATTACTTATAAAAGTGTCCTGAAAACGTACATATAATTGGCCCCAATTTTTATTTAAGTCTCGTATAGTTTGTTAGAGTTAAAAATTGACAATAGTCCCATCCATAGATAAGATGAGGTAGAGCATCACTTAGGAAAAACTAAAATAGATAAATTTCATTGTGTGTAGGTTTGGCGGCGAGATTGTGAAACTATGGTGACACCGTGTGGCAATCCAAGAGCACCAAGCTTTAGTTTCACAAACTCTGCAACCAAAGAGCATCGGAACACAAAGAAATTGAATGTGATGTGATTTGAACACGAAACCAAATATATGTCATGTTCTCTTGTACAGTCTACAATGAAAATTAAATGAGACATGATAGCAAATTTGTAATGAAGAATGTGTATTGTTTATTGAAGCTGATGCAATGTTACCCTTAGTCGATTTTTTTCTAAATTTTGTAAGAGTTTATAATGCTTAAACATGTTAGCAAATCTGGTAACCGGTAATATATTAGAATGAAATACTGCTATATAAATAGCTTACAAAAAAAGAAAAACTGAATTGAATGTTTCCTAAGAATCAGGGCCACTAAGTCATACTTGACTCCCTACAATTTAGGCTTAATTAAAACTAACAACCATGATCCTCTCACGATCAATAGAGACTAAGTCAGTTACATATAGCAAATAACAATTAATAACAATATTAATAATAACATAACAATTCTCCCCCTAAACTAGACTGTCTAGTTTATCTCTGAGATGTCACATACGCCAAGCTTCTTCCTGAGCTCTTGAAAGACTTCAAGCTTGAGCGGCTTAGTAAAGATATCAGCTATCTGCTGTTTGGTGCCGCAATAATTCAATTGGACCTTTCCTTCATTTACTAAATCACGGAGGAAGTGAAAGCGCACATCAATATGTTTGCTCTTACCATGCATAACCGGGTTCTTTGAGAGCTTGATGGTAGAACTGTTATCACAAAAAATCACTGGACTTTTGCTTCCATTGTAGTCCAACTTGGACAGCACCCTCTTCATCCAAATCAGTTGGCAGGCACAAGCTGACGCAGCTACGAATTCTGCTTCGGTGGTGCTGAGTGTGACTATAGGTTGTTTCCTTGATGACCATGCCACCGCTGCATTGCTAAGTATAAAGGCATAGCCCGAGGTGCTTTTCCTGTCATCGATACATCCGGCATAGTCGCTGTCTGTGTATCCCACAAGCTCCTGATTGCCTGATCTTTGATAGAAAATCCCAAAACACATAGTTCCCTGCACATACCTCAGTATTCTCTTTGCTGCCATAAGATGCATCTCAGTTGGCTTGGCCATATATCTACTGACTACACTAACTGCATACATCAGATCCGGCCTGGTAGTGGTTAAGTATATCAAGCTACCAACAAGTTGCTTGAACATGGAGCTGTTTACTGTCACGCCTGTATCATCTTTATCAATTTTAACCCCAGGAACAATAGGATTTAGGACCAAGTTGCTTTTATCCATTCCAAACTTCTTCAAGACCTCTTTGGCATATCTCTTTTGAGAGATGAAGATTCCACTGTCAATCTGCATAACCTCTAAGCCAAGGAAGAAGTGCATTCTTCCCAGATCAGTCATTTCAAATTCCTCCATCATTGATTGTTTGAATTCTTTCAACATAGCTTCATCATTCCCAATATAAATCAAATCATCAACATATAGGCTAACGATCAAATGCTTCCCTTGTTGATTGATCTTGGTGAACAAGGTTTGTTCGCTTGCTTCTTTATCAAAGCCCATGTTTCTGAAGTATGCTTCAATTCTGCTAAACCAAGCTCTCGGTGCTTGTTTAAGGCCGTATAAAGCTTTCTGGAGCTTGTATACCTTAGTCGTCTCATGCTTCACTTCATATCCTTTTGGTTGATCAACATACACCTCCTCTGTAAGTTCACCTTGTAAGAATGCGGACTTCACGTCGAGCTGATACACAACCCAACTTCGTTGCGTAACAAGAGCCAAGATCATATGCACAGTGTCTAGCCTTGCCACTGGCGCGTATACTTTTTCATAATCAATTCCGTGTTGTTGCGCATATCCCTTTGCTACTAAGCGAGCCTTATACTTGTCAATCTCACCATGTTGATTCAATTTTGTTTTATACACCCATTTAACCCCTATGCTTGCGACTCCCTTTGGTAATTCAACTAGAGTCCAGGTTCCATTCTTTTCAATGGACTGAATTTCAGCATCCATGGCTTTCTTCCAATTGGTATTTAGCACAGCTTCCTCAAAGGATTGGGGGTTAATACATGCTGCCACATCAGAGTTTGAAACAACAGAGTTCACCACATAATCCTCCATCCACCTTGGAGCTCTTCTGCTACGTTGGCCCACTGCTGCAGATTTTTCTGTTGTAGCTACTACATTATCATCCTCAGTAGCAATCTCAGTCCCAGCTGCATTCTCAAGCTCCTCATTCTCAGCTGTTGAGTGACTTGTATCTCCACTGTACTCGATGGCTTCTTCATGCTCTGATTGATCTTGTGGTGTCACTGTATCACTCTCTTGGTCAACAATAGTAGTATCCATATCTCCACAATCAAGCTGATCTTTGTTAAATTCTGAGTGACTTGTATTCCAATCCCATTTCTTATTTTCTTCGAACACGACATCCCTGCTAACAATGATCTTTCTTTTAATTGGATCATATAACCTATATCCTTTCGACTCAGTACTTACTCCAAATAAAACACATTTAGTGCTCTTGTCATCAAGCTTGACTCTTCGAGCATCTGGAATGTGGACATGAGCAATGCAACCAAAAACTCTGAAGTGCTCGACTGTGGGCTTCACTCTAGACCAGGCCTCTTCAGGAGTCATTCCTTTTACGGCAGAGGTAGGGCTCCTGTTAAGCACATGGAATGCCCAATTAACCGCTTCAGGCCAGAAAATCTTAGGCACTTCCTTCTCGGCAAGTAAACTTCAGGCCATGTTCATGACAGTTCGGTTTTTCCTTTCGGCAACTCCGTTTTGTTGTGGCGTGTAGGCTGTGGTGAGCTGTCTTTTTATCCCTTCTTGTCTACAATAATCAGTAAACTCGTGTGAGATAAACTCGCCTCCACGATCAGTTCTCAAGCATTTCACAAATAAACCGGACTACCTTTCTACCCGACTTTTAAATTGCTTGAATGTAGAAAATGCATCACTCTTATAAGCAATAAAATACACCCAAGCCTTCCTACTAAAGTCGTCAATGAAACAGATGAAGTACCTTTTTTGACCATGTGACATTGGCGAGATGGGACCACATATGTCGGCATGTATAAGCTCCAATCGGGCTTCAGCTCTCCACATGGATTTTCTTGGTATGATCTCCCTGTGTTGTTTTCCTTTCAAACACTCAGTGCATACAGCAGTAGTTTCTCTAGCAGCAATGATTTCTCCAAGATTTGGAAAGCCTTTAACCATGTTGTTGCTTGTCAAAGTTTGAAGTCCAGTATAGCTAAGGTGGCCATACCTGCAGTGCCATAGATGAGCAATTTCTTGGATGTCAGTTTGGAAGCAGCATTCACCTGACTCATTGGTAGCCGAGGAGGTCTTCGAGAGCAATATGAACATTCTGTTGAGTGTCATTCTGCTTTCAAGGATAAGGCCCTTTAATGGATGATAGATTCTGCACTCATTGTTCTTGATTAGAAAGGCCAAGCCTTTCTCCTGCAATTGTCCGATACTTAGTAAATTGTTCTTCAATTCTGGAATATAGAACACTTCTTGAACAACATAACAAACACCGCCAAGATTTAACCTAACACTCCCTTTGCCCACAACCTTCATCCTCATATGGTTCCCTAGACTGACTTCTCTTTTGAACCCTTCCTCCATGGTACAAAAGAGAGAGATGTCTCCGCTCATGTGGTTGCTGCACCCGCTGTCTAAGAACCATGCAGTCTCTCCTTTTTCCCCTGATGCTTCAATATAAGCCATAAGAAGCATCTCTTCATCCTTGCTCATCTCAGCATAATTAACCGTCTTCTCGAGATTAGGGCATTCATATTGAAAATGCCCTAATCGGTGGCATTTGTAACATTCAATTGTTGCTTTATTGTAGCTTTGACGGCCTCGTCCATGACCTCTTCCTCCTCTAAAGCTGTTTCTCCCTCGTCCTCGACCACCGGTGTTACCATAAGAAATCGCCAGTGCTTGTTCTTCATCTGGTTCCCTCTTGAACTTTTGTTCATGGACCAAGAGGGAACTTTGCAAGGCATCAGCTGTGAGCTCATCAACATCATTAGCTTCCTCAATGGAACACACAATGTAATTCCATTTCTCCGTCAGTGTTCGCAAAATTTTCTCTACGATTTTGACATCTGTCATGTCTTCACCGCAATTTCGCATGTCATTGGCTATGGTCATCACCCTTCCAAAGTAGTCATTGACTGACTCCCCTTGTTTCATAGCCAACACCTCGAATTCTCGTCGGAGTCGATTGAGCTGAGCACGTCGAACCCGATCATTTCCTTGGTACTTCATCTTCATGGAGTCCCACAACTGCTTGGAAGTGTCCTTCTTGGTGATGGTTCTCAGAATTGATTTGTCCAAGGATTGGAACAAATAATTCTTCGCCTTCAAATCCTTAAGTTTCAAATCATCCAGGGTCTTCCTTTGCGTATCTGTCTGCACTTCTCCTTCTTTGGGCAACATGTAACCGTTCTCCACCACGGGCCAATATTCTCTGGATCTCAAGAGATTTTCCATGACCATCTTCCAATGATCGTAATCTCCATCGAATCTGGGAATGGAGGGTACAGAAAATCCACCATTCTTCTCTTCGAATCCCATACCCCAAACACTCTATTTTGTGGTACTCTCACACTTTTGGATCCCTCACACTTTTGAGGTCTTTCTCGCTCTGATACCAGATGTTAGCAAATCTGATAACTGATAATATATTAGAATGAAATACTGCTATATAAATAGCTTACAAAAAAAGGAAAACTGAATTGAATGCTTCCTAAGAATCAGGGCCACTAAGTCATACTTGACTCCCTACAATTTAGGCTTAATTAAAACTAACAACCATGATCCTCTCACGATCAATAGAGACTAAGTCAGTTACATATAGCAAATAACAATTAATAACAATATTAATAATAACATAACAAAACATACATGATGTTTATTGGTAAGGGTTAGTTACCTATTTAAAAGATTACATCACGGTGTATTGGTAACGCTTAAACATACATGAGGTGTATTGGTATTAACTAATCTTAGATATCTTAATGAACATGGATGGAGTTTATATACCATGGTATCAATCAACATAAAAATAAGCACATATATTCCATTTACAACTATCCATCAAAAATATCAAATAAAAGTAAGTGTTCCTATACCAAAAAAGTGTTATATATGATTGAAAAACTTTTTAAAATTGAAATTCCAAGCACATCTTATAGGCCATCCATAACATCCAAGTCCAACTTGGTAGCAAAGAGCCACTTAGCTGGTGAATTACCAACACTGTTGCTAAAATGCCAAACCATAGCTTCTTTTTTCTTAGTCCCCTCAAGATTCTCACTTTTGCTAATTCCTGGAATCCATCTCCTCGTAGTTACCTCTTCCAACAATCTTCTTTCCTCTTCAGACAACTGAGTCAGTGAAATGAATTGCAACATCTTTGACTGAAAATGAAGTCCTTTGTTGGGAGAAGATGTTCTTGTACTAGACATTGGTCTTGTGGCACTGTGTCTGTATCCTGCAAAAGTAACTAACTGGTGAAGCAGAACCAATAGTTCCAGGATGTGGAAATCTATCTTCTGTTTGTCGGCGTAATGGAGTGTGTGAAGCCGAATAAGGTTGGTTTCTTTGCCTGCTGTTTTTTCTACAAACTCGTTACTGCAAAACCCACATCAAAAGTTAATAATCACAAACTAAATTTCAAGTCTAATTGTCCTATAAAGCAACTAAAACTAGTGCATGTTTGAATTGACGATGAACCATCATGTATCACTGTAAGTCTGAGAAAAACTACATTTTAAAGTTTCAAGGAAGTCACATTGCTCTACTATAATTTCATCAAACTCATGCACAACTAACCAATCTACCTTGTATTTGCCCATTCGCCAACCCATCCAAAACCTTGGTGTGCTCTGCAACATATACAGATAAGAAAAACAGAATAAGCCATTTAGAAGATATTGATTTTTCAAACAAAGACTCATTACGGTTACTTGGTGTGAAAGTTACTCTTATTACATGTCTGTTTAAATTACAGATGCATCATACATCTTGTATATTTTAAGAAAATAAAGGGACATGTGTGTAATTGAAATTTTTATATGATCACTAGTTACAAAAATAAACCTGTGAAAATATGATTTATACACTTAGATGTATAGCAAAGTTATATAAATTTCAAATATTGATTTGTCAATGAGTGACTATAATTAGTCACTTCATCTTTTAAAGTGACACTTTTGTTTCTAGAGAAAGTCAAATTACTAATTTTCAATTCAAATAACAAAACAAGGCAACTGAGATACCATGTGCAAAGAATAATAGTATCATCTTACTTGGTCGTATTTGTGGCAAATGGAGTAAGCCACAGGAGAATCTTATCCATTTCAGCTTTGACTTGAGCAATGGAGAGCTACACAAAGTTTCCAATTAGCATATTCCAAACAAGAAATTAAACTCTAATCTTCAGGCAGAAGGTAAAAGGTACTAGAAAAGTCGTATATACCTCTCTTGTAACGTCGTCGTTTTGCAACCTGGAAGGAAGAGCGTTCTTAATATTTTTGGGCAAACCTTTATACAATGTGTCCCTCATATTTGGAGGAAGAATGGTTGGTCGTGATGCCTGATATAAAGTTAAAAACCATCATTTTATGTAGATAAAGAAACCAAATAAATAAATGAACTATCTCCAAAGGCTGCATTTTATTGCAATTTTCTATCTCACGTGACCGCGATTGCTATTTAAAACCTTGGTCTCTATTATGTTGATTAGCATATTAGTATACAAACTAGACTTACTATCACATTTATCTGATTGATAATGTTTGCATAGTGAAGTGCAAGACCAGCTTCGCCTAGTCTTTGAGCTCCGTTACGATTTTTTACTGCAATTGTACCTGCTATAAGAATCCGCGAGTTAATAAAAAAATTATGCATATATATCAGACAAGTAACAATTGGTTTCAAATTCATGTTTGATATGTTTCCATACCATTTTTCCCAAGGAACTCGAAAATCGCTTGATGTATATGTGTAGCTATATCAACAAGCTTTTCGACTACCTATAGCAGGTACATGCAAAGAATAAGTCCATTATTGTAAAGTGTGCTGAAACTGAACAGTTACTCAACAAAGAATAGATTCAAATGAGGAACTATTTCTTTATATACCTCCTCCAAATTTTTGGACCAAAGGGATTTCCTTCGCAAGCTCTTCACAAGCTTTCTTTGATGCTTAAGCTCGCTATGAAAAGCTGTGAGACCTTCCCCTACAATAACAAAGAAACTGACTTATGAATGTGTAGATACAAATTACAATACAAACATTTTAGTCAACGGTTTTCTAGAAATAATGATATAGATTACAAGAGTCAAAATAATCTCGGCACATTCTAAAAAAAATTGATATTGAGAGTGGCAACTTTTGAGGGGAAACTAGTTTATGAAGTTTCTAACCGTTGAGAGGAAGATTTAAGGACTCCAACTCCTTAACCTTTTGGTTATAATCTTGTTGAAAACGGTCCAATGCATTTAACTCATGGTACAATTCCTACACACAGAAAATAGCATTACTTATTTAAAGAAGGAACTAAAAAAGTCATAGTACAAAGCAGAAATTCAACTCCATCAGAAGTAGAAAACATTGATAATAGCCTAAACACAATCCGAATATGATTAGACTTTGTCGGTATGCTACAAAATGAATATTCATAAACTTTAAGGTATTGTATAAGAAACAATACCAACAGCATACATACAATGCAAGATAACCAAATATCAAAATAATGTTTTTGCTCTTTCCTTAGAATCAGTTAACCAATTTGATAAACCACAGAAGCAAAACTTAATTTAAAATTACTATTTGCTTACAGCAGTATTTTGAGCTAGAGAGGACAAGTCTTGCATAGTCTTTTCTGCCTCTACCCTAGGTTGTTTGTTGCTCAAGGCATTCAAATATGATCTGAAATTGTTTGCAATATAAAATTATAATCCCAAAATATTTGTTTCAAAATGATTTATGATATAATCTTGTCCTAAATTTGAAGGTAAAATCAAACAAACTCACCGCAAGAAATATCGATCGAGGTTATGCCATTGAGGGTCCTTACATGTATTTCCAAATCTAACTACTTCCCGGGAGAAAACTTTGAATTCTTCCCTGCAAATTAACCCAAAGTTCAAAGCTAACGAACATAAGAGAAAGCAAAATATAATACATTCATACGATTTTGAAATCGAAGCTTATGAACAAGTAAGAACCTTTTATCAGCCTCGACGAAACTGATTAACTCCTTTGTATCAATAGAAACTAACTTCTGCACCCCTTCTGATTGCAAAATCTCATTTTTAAGTAACTGAATATTTTCCTCCGATAATGAATGAAGCAAAATTGATCCTCTTGTTATTGTATTAGCTACTTCAAATGCCAACATTGAAATTTTATTCCTTTTAGGAACCATGCCAGTGATAAAACCATCACTGGTACTTAACTTGGGCAAACTACTCCCTAGTGTGTCCAAAACTTCCACTGCCTTCTCACTAGCTCTTCCTAGAAAGGACCCTCTTTGGGATACCTATAAAACAAAGACTTGATACATCAAAATGTGTGAAAGTCCATTTAAAAATTTTCATAGTCGAGATATGTGACTTGCACCAAACAAATTACTTATACAGAAACTTGTGAATTCCAATCATATGCTATAAATTTATATAAATCCACTATTTACCTAATAAAGTCATAGTACTAATTAACATTAACAAATAAAGTAATAGTAAAATCGATTATTAGAGGAAGGAATTACCTGTTTTCTCGTTGTTAATTTGAGATTTGTATCATCAACTAGTTTAAATTCAGTAGAAAATCCAGAGTTTGGTTTCCTTGAATTTGAATAACAATTTCCCTTTCTGTTCACAAAGCTCTTTAACCTGTTAAGATTCTGCACACCAGAAACTTTACTCTCACCATTTTTATTTTTCTCTACTTTACCAGACGAACAAACCGATCCCATAATCGTCGAGAGATCAAAAAAACCTGCACAAATTCAACTGAAATGAAAAGAATAACTAACACATTGACATGCACAAAAGCGTGGAAAGAGTTGGTTAGTTAAGATCGATTTAGAGTGTACCTGTTAAAATAATGTGTAGAAGAGAGTATGGAAAATTCAGTTAAGAATTGAACACGAGGAATATACTTCAATAAGGAAAATTAATCACATGAGTTTGACTAAAAGGGGATGAGAAAAACGTAGTTGAATATTGGAATTGGAATCATATTAATTAACAAAAGTAAACAGAAACAAGAAACAGAATTGAATTGAAACGTTGGGAGGAAACATGTGGTTATGGAAATTTCGTGGCAAGAAGCACGAGGAGGAATGACTCGAGGGAAATAGTAATAGAAAGAAAGCAAGACTGTTTCAATGATGGTAATTTTATTCTAGTACGTACGCATGTCGCTATGTTGGACTAGGTAAAATGAGAGAGAAAGGACGTAGTTTTGGTGCCGCCTAATGCCTACTTTCGTTTGTTTTAGCCTGCGCTTTTCTTCTCAATACCATCATCACTTCATGTTTGGTACACATGATAAACATATTAAATTCAAGAGAGGTCTGTTATATATTACAATGACCCAGAGTTCAACACTAAACTCTTTACCAATTTAAAATTCTAAGATTAACCTAACCTTACATTTCAACTTCATCTTTGACTTCTATTCCAAAACAAACAAAAAAACGTTTCATTTTATCACGAAATAAACTTTCATCTTTTATAAATGTTCAAGTAAACTAACTAACTACTACAAAATTAGGGAAGTTTATTTTGAAATTAAAATATAATAATTAAAATAAATAAAACAATAAAAATAATATTTAAATAAATAGAATTAAAAAATAAATATCATCAAATAATAAATTAATACTACGTATCATATTAATTAAAATATATATATATATATATATATATATATATATATATATATATATATATATATATATATATATATATATATATATATATATATATATATATATATCATGGCTCTGATCGATTTTGAAAAATCAAACTGAAATCTAATTATAACCAAACGATTTTTACAAAATGTCATTGAAACACATCTAATATTATTCATATTTTTACGGGTTTTAATTTTTTAAATCAATTTGTGATTTTTATTTGGATCAGTTTGAATTTTATTATCCCTACTTCAAATATATATTTTAGTCTCTACTGATTAAGAGATTTTGATAATTTAAGTTGGTGTAATCAGTTAACACGGGAGTGTAACCGATTACATGCATCAAAAAAGGGTTAAATAAATTGTAGAAAATTGCTTTTGGAGTTCTCGTGGCGCAAGGGTGAATGGACTGAGGATGTCTAGCCCTCATTGTAGGAACGATCATGGTGATATGAGAACATGCAACTCTGTAGATGGAGCATTGAAAACATCCACGTGTCACTGACATTGATCGCACTTTTCCCATATTCCTAGGCATCTTGAACCATGGTCGGCCAGAAATATCATGCTCTCAGCATCTTCTTGGTCAATGTCCTACCTCAAGATGGTGACAACTATCCCTATATGTACTTCTAGAAGAATGTGCGCATCTTCCTCTTTTTCTAAGCACTTCAGCAAGGGCGTAGATAGGTCTCTTTTATACAAAGTCCTTCCGATCACTGTATATTCGTTATCCCATTTTCTTCACCAGGGTCACCTCAGACGGATTTGATGAAGTGCTTCCTATCTCAATATACTTTTGAATTAGGGTCATTCAGGAAGGTGGGAAGATACTATCCACAGTTGTTACTATCTTCCTCATGGACTCGATGCTTGTTGCTTTCCTAGTTTCTTGGAGGAAAGAATGATTAATCTCTAGGCTACTTGTGTTGTCCAACAGGAATAATAAGTTGGCGCGAGTATTTACTTCTTGCGGAACATGAGAAATTTCGAATGCCTTAAATCTCGCCAGCTTTCTGGTAGCTAGTTTGAAGTATTATTGCAATGACGGGTCTTTGGCATGTGCCTCACTTCTTATTTGAGAGACAAGGGAGTTCGTTCTCAACCCGATTTATTCATACCCCATTTCTTTGGCTATTATTATCTCTATAATTACTATTTCATACTCAGCTTGGTTGTTGGTGGTCAAGAACACGAACCTCAAGGAGACTTCCACTACAAGTTTAGATTTATTTTCCAGAATTACGCTGCACCACTTCTCCGCCTATTAGACGATTCCTCTGTGAACGTCACGTACGTGTGATCTAGCTATGGAGGTACCAAAAACGATTCAACAAACAATACAAGTTTATGTCTAACCAATCAATACAAATTTGACGAAGAAAATGCCAAAAAATAAAACATATGTATATTTCGAAGTACAATGTAATTTCCCTATTGTTGTACCCCAAAATTTTCCCTCTCATTTCTCAAGACATTTCCTCACAAGGATTTTCAAAAGTTCAAATTTGCACAAAGTACAATTGGGCTTTCAAGCATCAAATCGACGAAGAGCATGTCTGCTTCAATTTCACATCCTTCGATTGGGCTTTTGGCCTATTTCGATACAAGCTTGGCTTACATCCTTCAATTGAGCATTGGCCCCTGACATGCTTGCTTTGATTCATAAAGCAATGGCTATCCGCATGCAGCCTTCGATTGAACAATTACCTCTTTCCTGCATGCTTCGATTCACAAAATGAGGGGCTCCCACCATGCTAGCGTACACAAGGCAAAAGCTTCCCTATGGCTAGCATTCATATTAGCACCCACAGGGAATTGGCTATCTTCATGCTAGCTCTGACTGGGGAAAGTCTCCCTTTGAAACAACTTGCTTTTGTTTCAAAAGGGCAACACCTATCTTTATACAAGCCTCGTTTGGGTGAGTAGGGACCTCCTGCATGCAAGCTTCGATTGCACCATTGGCCTTACATGTTTGCTTGATTCACAATGCAATGGTTACCTGCATGCCTACTTCGATTGAGCAAGGGCCTTTGCAGGTTTGTCTTGATGACTACCTGCATGCAAGCTTGATTCCTGCTTTGATTGGGCATTTGATTTCTTTTGAGCAAGCTTGATTCCTGCTTCGATTGGGCATTTGATTTCTTTTGAGCAAGCTTGATTCCTGCTTCGATTGGGCATTTGATTTCTTTTGAGCAAGCTTGATTCCTGCTTCGATTGGGCAGTATCTCCCTTGGAAAGTTTGTTTCGACACGCATAGTTTCTTCACTATGGTGGCCCATTCGAAGGGCATGCAAGACATACCTGGATGTCCCATTCGAAGGACATGTTTGGTGGCCCATTCAAAGGGCATGCAAGACATACATGGATGTCCCATTCAAAGGACAAATTTGGTGGCCCATTCGAAGGACATATTTGGTGGCCCATCCAAAGAACATAAATTTGTTGCATTCGAAGGAACATGCAAAAGGTCCATTCGAAGAACACAATTAATGTTTGGTCTCTTGATGAGTCTAATCGAAGGATTGCTGACCAAAGTCCAATGCGCTGCAAGTCCAAGCCTGATGCACTGGCCACAACACTCCAAAACTGCTGCACAACAGTCCTGCTACATCGCTCCTATATTTGCACCAATTTGGCATACAAATACTGCCCCTCGAAAGCTACAAAAACAGTATACTCAATTTGTTCAAATTCTTTTGTTTTCCCTCTCAAATCTCAACCAACTTCATCTATAAATAAGATGTTCCACAACATCTAAAAGGGGCTGGACAACACATCCAGAGGGTTTTATAGATGGAGAAACTTTGATTGTGTGAAAATCATCAAACACTTATACATTCTCAAACCCAGAATCAAAATACCACACCCTTGTTTCTAACCAAACGATTTTTACAAAATGTCATTGAAAAACATTTAATATTATTCATATTTTTACGGGTTTTAATTTTTTAAATCAATTTGTGATTTTTTATTTGGATCAGTTTGAATTTTATTATCCCTACTTCAAATATATATTTTAGTCTCTACTGATTAAGAGATTTTGATAATTTAAGTTGGTGTAATCAGTTAACACGGGAGTGTAACCGATTACATGCATCAATAAAGGGTTAAATAAATTGTAGAAAATTGCTTTTGGAGTTCTCGTGGCGCAAGGGTGAATGGACTGAGGATGTCTAGCCCTCATTGTAGGAACGATCATGGTGATATGAGAACATGCAACTCTGTAGATGGAGCATTGAAAACATCCACGTGTCACTGACATTGGTCGCACTTTTTCCCATATTCCTAGGCATCTTGAACCATGGTCGTCCAGAAATATCATGCTCTCAACATCTTCTTGGTCAATTCCCTACCTCAAGATGGAGACAACTATCCCTATATGTACTTCTAGAAGAATGTGTGCATCTTCCTCTTTTTCTAAGCACTTCAGCAAGGGCGTAGATAGGTCTCTTTTATACAAAGTCCTTCCGATCACCGTATATTCATTATCCCATTTTCTTCACCAGGGTCACCTCAGACGGATTTGATGAAGTGCTTCATATCTCAATATACTTTTGAATTAGGGTCATCCAGGAAGGTGGGAAGATACTATCAACAATTGTTACTATCTTCCTCATGGACTCGATGCTTGTTGCTTTCCTAGTTTCTTGGATGAAAGAATGATTAATCTCTAGGCTACTTGTATTGTCCAACAGGAATAATAAGTTGGCGCGAGTATTTCCTTCTTGCGGAACATGAGCAATTTCGAATGCCTTAAATCTCGCCAGCTTTCTGGTAGCTAGTTTCAAGTATTATTGCAATAACGGGTCTTTGGCATGTGCCTCACTTCTTATTTGAGAGACAAGGGAGTTCGTTCTCAACCCGATTTGTTCATACCCCATTTCTTTGGCTATTATTATCTTTACAATTACTATTTCATACTCAGCTTGGTTGTTGGTGGTCAAGAACACGAACCTCAAGGAGACTTCCACTACAAGTTTAGAGTTATTTTCCATAATTACGCCGCACCACTTCTCCGCCTATTAGACGATTCCTCCGTGAACGTCACGTACGTGTGATCTAGCTATGGAGGTACCAAAAATGATTCAACAAACAATACAAGTTTATGTCTAACCAATCAATACAAATTTGACGAAGAAAATGCCAAAAAATAAAACATATGTATATTTCGAAGTACAATGTAACTTCTCTATTGTTGTACCCCAAAATTTGCCCTCTCATTTCTCAAGACATTTCCTCATAAGGATTTTCAAAAGTTCAAATTTGCACAAAGTACAATTGGGATTTCAAGCATCAAACCAAAGAAGAGCATGCCTGCTTCAATTTCACATCCTTCGATTGGGCTTTTGGCCTCTTTCGATGCAAGCTTGGCTTACATCCTTCAATTGAGCATTGGCCTCTAACATGCTTGCTTTGATTCATAAAGCAATGGCTATCCGCATGCAGCCTTCGATTGAACAATTACCTCTTTCCCACATGCTTCATTCACAAAACGAGGGCTCCCACCATGCTAGCGTACACAAGGAAAAAGCTTCCCTATGCCAGCACGGTTGTTCTTTTCTTTCGTATCCATAAACAACGAATACAACTCCACTCTTCTTGGCCTTCGAATTCAGTCAAAGAAACACCACGCTTGTTTCTTTCCTTCAAATCCAGGAGCACTCAAGGAAGCCACTCAAGGTCCAGCACACACATTCCAGCTTCAAGCAAGGTAAGTCACCCGACCTTAACCCTTTCGTTTCAAGCATGTAAATAAAATTTGTTCACTTTTTATTTATGTACTTTCGATTGCATGCTTTTCTTGTCCAAATATATGTTAGAACTAACCTGTATAGACTCAAACAAAAAAAAAAACAAAACAAAACAAAGTCTATTGAATCGAAGCCTTAGGCTTCGCCCCTGGCTACTTCACAGTTACAAACAGAACATAGAGTGTGGTATGAATCGAAGCTTTAGGCTTCGCCATGCTGACTTCCAGGCCCAATCGAAAGAAACAACAAGAAGGGTGAATCGAAGGGTGCATCTCACGCTGACTGCTAGGCCCAAATCGAAAGAAGCCAGGAAGAGCATAATTGAATGGTGTATTCTGCCTGGATCGAAGAACTTATGTTCCCTTCTTTTATTTTATTTTGTCTTTATATTTTCTTGCTATTCAATATGGTTGTAATAGTGTAGGATATTTATTCTCTGCATTTTTATTGCTTTATATAAATGTTAGTAATTAGGGTGTATGACAAGATAAAACCAACAAGTATATGCCCTAATCAAAGATAAAAATGCATGCAATCAAACACACTTTGCACACATGCATCTCTAGGGTAATCTCACTTGTTGCCTCGGAAAATAGTCATGTCCCTCTAATATGGGTGCTTAGAAAAGATCCTCGATAAAAGATCGTTGTCCCTCGATGAACCTCGATGTTGCCTTCGATAAACGATCTAGTCCCTAACGAAATTGCTAAAACGTCTCATAAGTTGCCTTCTATGACTATACAAACGACCCACGCCCGTTCCTTCACATCCAACGATGGGGCTTGTTATCAATCAATGGTAAGATAACAACATCTAAAGGATGAGGAAAAGAATATTAGACCTTTCGAGTAGGTAGGACTCTCTTACTTGCTTGCTTGCTCACAACTGCAAAACCATTTTCACACCAACATTTTCAATTGAAACATTTTCAAAAGTCAAAACTCTTTGTACGCATTCTTATAGAGACGATAATCATTACAAAGACGATTTTCAAAATCACTTTCAAAAACACCTTCCACAAATACCTCTTTGAACTATTTTCAAAATCAACACTTTGTACGCATTCTTATAGAGACAAGAATCATTACAAAGACGTTTTCAAAATATTTTCAAACCCACACTACAAGCACATTTTCAAACAAAGCAAGTGATCTAGCAAGCAACTAAGAACCCGTAGATAACTACGGATGAAAAGGGTGTTAACACCTTCCCTTTTCATAACTTACCCTCCGAACTCAAGAAATAATCTCGAAAGACCTTTCCTGTTCTTTTCAACCTTTCCTTATTGGATAACAGAAAAGTCGGTGGCGACTCTTGCTATCCGCAACAATTGCGATCAAACGCAAAATAATAAAGTCAGTTCCCCCACCGAGTTAAACCTATAACTATGGATAATGAGAAAAGTGCATCCAACATATTATAGATTAAGGACGTAATCTGGAGAATACTGAGTTCGATTCTTAGGTGGGAATAACGCTTGGCCAGTACTCGAATTTTTGATACATGAGCTAGATTAGTCGATTCACTAAATAGATCAGAAACCGATATAAAAGCCTAAAAAAATATTATGTATTAAGATATTAATTTGACAAATTATCAAAGCCAAATATAAATGTGTGTGTCGAATTCAAGTAAACATTTTGTTGAAAATAACTTAGTAAATAATTGGCAAAATATCAATAGACAAAATCAAATATAAAATTGTGTATCGATTTCAAGTGCACATTATATTAAAAATAATTTAATAAAATAATGAGGATCATCTTTAAAGATATATAAGGTGGATTATTGCACATAATTTAAAATTTGTCAGGATTATAACCTATTTAAATAGAATTTCATAAAATCTTTGTCACTATTAAAATGTAGTTAAATATAATATATAATTGTTTTGACATGCTTAAACTATATTAAAATGTAGTTAAATATAATATGTAATTATTTTGATATGTTTAAATTATAACTTAACATATAAAAGACCTTCAAAAACTTAAGAGAATATAAATAATTGTCACAAATATGATTTGTCATTAAAGTGGTGCTAATTAATTTCAATTAATTTCGTTAATCTAAATAATAACTCTAAAAGAATAAAAAATCAAATACGTACTTAAGTCGACTCATAACCATAAACAGTCTTCCATCATCTTTTAATTCCTTTCAATTTTTATAATCCACCATCTATATCTAATTAAGAACCAAACATGAATATGAACTTTTTTGATTATCTTTTTAATTTTATAAATTACATTGTCATTTTAATAATTAACAAAAAATAAAGTTTTAAAGCTTACAATTCCCTCAATGACATACTTTTATCTATTATCATTCTAAAAAATAAATTTTTGTAATAACTAATTGGACTGAATAGAAAAATCTCAAAACCTTTTTCATTTTCTCTCTCTTTGCTTTCTTAGTTCATTTCTTCTTCACTCTTTTTCTTCTTTCAGGTAGTAGCTATTAATCATAATTTAAAGTTAGTTAATGTCGCACAAGGTTAATTACATGATTATTAGAGGATAAGACTTTTACAATAAATGTGCACACCGTTCAACTTAAATATATAACAATTTAGTTCAATTTTGGATTCTCAATTCAATTCTATTAATCCATCCGAAGCTCATAGCTCGATTTTTTGGTACAACTACTTTGGTTGTTTGATAAGATTTAAAAAAGCAATTCTCATAGCATGGTCTAGTAAAAATCCCTTGTCTGTTACCAATTGCTTCAATAAATTATAAAATTTATGGAAAATATGCAAAGTTATTGATCTATTTCTGAATATAATTATTCTATTAAAAGAATTTGAGTTTCAATTGCTACAATCCTTTGAAATTTTGCAAGGAAGATAAGTCATCAAATTTATCATGGGACTTTATGACTAATTTGCAATTCCATGGTCTCAGGTTGTACAAATGGAACTCATTCCTCCCTTGAATATAATTTTCTCTATGATGTTTCAGTTAGCGAAAAAATATATGTTTCAGCTTAAGGACTAGGATGTATATTCAATGAATATAAAAAGTTAAAATTTACTTATAAATAAAAAGTTAAAATTTACTTATAAATAAGAATGGAGAGAGTATTGAATATGTTCACTACATCATCAATTTCACATATGGTAAAAACCAATCATGTTTCACTCCTAGGAAACTCCAAGTACTCAAAGCTTTACTTCAAAGAAAGCCAACTCAGTCTATGTCTAGCCAATCAAGTTTCACCCTTAAAGAACTAAGTACTCAGAGCTTTACTTCAAGAGAACTAGGACTTGTGTTGTAGCAATAATAACTACCTTTGACACTTGTCATTAAATTAACCAATAATAACTGTTCTTAAAAACTATGTTTATGTGGAATCTGTGAAAATATCAGTAAGAGACAGCTTCCACTATAGATGAATCTGTAGAAGGCACAAAACTAAAGAAATTGTGTCAATGGCTTCTTTCCTCTTGTGTGAATATAGTTCTATAGTACAATGTTAACAGTTATTGTTTTTAATGAAGGAATATTTGTGTTTATAGTTATTGTTTTTAGTGAAGGAATATATGTCTGGCAAACCAATGAGTGAATGAATTGATTATGTTTTGAATCAACTCTATAACCTATATTTTAAAAATAGATGTTTAGACAATGAATTTATGACATCTAGTTAAAAATTGTTTGAAATTGTTTTCATTGTGAGAAATTGAATGAATGTAAAAATTGTTTGAATAAAGTGGACAGAAGAGTAAATTATTTTATTTTTAAACAAGTTAAAAACCAGTGTACTATGAATTTGTTAGACACCTGGTAAATTATACAAGCAGCGGGCTAAATCCCTCGGCTGGCTATGAACATGCAAATCTCCTAGCATTCAATAAAATCGAAGAGTAAACTCAGTTAGAGCCGTTATCAGATAGGAATGTTTGCAAGATTGACACTGCTATAAAACTGGTTCATTGAGTACTACATCACCATGATCACAATTGAAGGAAGGAAACAGACAATCAAAGATAAGGAATCACAACCACTGATTAACTTTTTAAAAACAAAACTTAGACTTCAAAACTAGGTTTATCAACTTATGCAGAAGAAATGTATTAAAACTATACAATACAAATTCAAAAATAGCACCTCAAATCAAATGGTAACTTTGTTTCAGGACCTAAACATAGTTCATGACAGAAAAGGCAGCAACTAGATCATGGTTTCAAGTCCATCAAATACATTCAACCAATTCTTTGCTCCTTCTTCTCATTGTTAGAAACAAAATAAAAAGGAATACAAAAAGGTAGGCACTAAGATACTACATAATATTTTAATTCTGTTTTAACAGAAGCACAGTAACAAACCATCAAAATTCATGTGAGGGACACCATAAACCATCAAAACTTTGATAGTACCGATAGTATATTGACCTACATTAATTCATCTTATTGATGAGCTCGTTGATGAGATCTTCACGGTCCCCTGAATCCCCACCATGTTTGAATCGGTTTTTCAATCCGTTCAATCCATCTGCTGGCTTGTTCAGTTCAAAAGGCCACATAAATCTGACAACTTCCTTAAAGTGAGGACCAACATTCTCAATTTGATGCACAATGTCTTCTATGCAAACAATACCGAACTTTCCTAATTCCTGCACATCAAAAAGTGGAAGAATTTCAAAAACCACAAGGTTACTATCATATAGCATTACCAAAAGAAAACTAGTAATCAATAAATATCGTATAGCATTACCTGCTCAATAAGGTTATTATCTGTCAAAGGAACTTTTCGCTTATCTAATTTTGCATTTCCCTTCTTGTAAATTAGATCCTTTATGCTTTTAAGATTCGGATATCTTCAAAATAAGCAGATTTTTGCAAGATCAGGAAAAATCCACATCAACATAAATTGAGGATAATACATTCAGGAAAATAAAGTTACAAGAAAAATAGCAATAATAAATTTAACTTTATAACAGACTGGTGCTATTTGCCATACTGATGCACCTTAGTGTAAGAGATGCAGAGGAATATATGATTATAATTAGTACACATAAGGTTAAGCATCTTCGTATACTAAGTTAGTTGCCACCTTCTGCTATAATACCGTTGACTACTGTCAAACTCAAAAGCATGCTTAATGATAAACTGGTGAGGTATCCATATTACTCATTTTCCTCAGTAGTCTGTTAAGAGTGAAATGTATGGTTTTAACATGTCGGAACAGATTGGAGTTCGTTTGACATAGTAATTTAGCTATTACTATATATTTGATATCAGTAAACCCTAAACCCTAAACCCTAAAAACATATGAAAGTTCCACAACTCTAATATATCATATCATATATCCCAAACACAAATAATACGGCATAAAACACAATGAACATTAACAAAAATGTCTTACCCATAGGTAACATATGGTTCAACTCTAGCAAGCTTAGCCATAACTCCCTCAGTAGGCTTCAAAAAAACAGCACTGAAAATTCTTCTCAATCCCAAATCAAACAAGTGCTTCCTAGTTGTAGGATGCATATCTTGTTTCCTAAAAACAAAAACATTGTTAACACAATTCCCAGAAACAAAAATTCAAAACATGATAGCAAAAAAAACCGAAACAGTACACACCCTTGTATACGAATAACAATTATAGGCTTAATGATTGAGGTAGTTTTTTCACCACGTTTCCTCTTAACCCTACGTTTCATCCTAACAAGATCAATCTCTCTATTACGATGTTCAAAGATGAAATCCTCAGGCTTCTTGATGAAATCCTTGGATTTTCTGAGCTGGAAACTTTTCTTCTGGAATTGGTCCTTTTTTCTCAAAGCCCATGCTTCACTGTTTTTCCTCTTCTTCAATATAACCTCTGGAATATAATTCAGAGCTTTGGGTTCCTCTTCAACCATCGCCATTTTTTCACTGCATTCACAAACACAGTTAGATTATTCAATTCGTAACAAAATACATAGTGCAAGAAAGATGTAGAAGAAAAAAAACGATGGAAGAAGGATTGAGCGACGTACGTGAATTGAAGATGGAAAAAGGAATAGAGCGGCTAGAAGGT
Organism: Vicia faba; assembly: GCA_948472305.1. Classification (NCBI taxonomy): domain Eukaryota; kingdom Viridiplantae; phylum Streptophyta; class Magnoliopsida; order Fabales; family Fabaceae; genus Vicia; species Vicia faba. The sequence goes on along the minus strand of OX451738.1, from coordinate 1,628,303,960 downwards.
TGATGAAATGTGGAGAGAACAAAGCTAGGGTTTATCTTACTGGGCTTGGGCTTTTATATTTAAAGATTACTTTACAAAACCACAAAGCTCACATTTTTGTAATTCGGTGTAATTAGTAAAATGCATTTCAATTTTACATTGAAAATTATATATAAAAAAAAAAAGATTTGAATAAAAATTATTTAACACAAGCCTCCAAAAAAAATATCATGTCATTGCTTTTTCTTTAGACTAATGTACCGCTTACACGTAAGGAAATATGTAGGGTTATTTTGTCTATTATAAATATATAAAAACTAAAGTATACGATAATTACATATTAAGTTCTCTGATTAAAAGATTAATTTAATTTAATTATAAAAATAAAATAGACTAATTAAACATTATATTTGTTTTATATTGATTTGATATTTAATAACGCTGATTTGATATTCTCATATTTTTTATTGTATTTTATTTTTTTTTAATTGTAGAATAATTAACTTAACCTAATTATTTCTTATATTTATATAATATATCTGCATTTGGAAAAAGTAAAATCAGCCGAAATTGTTTGAACTTCACACTGTATACGATAACTCTTCGTTGCACTTTGTTTCTCTGAAGTAGTTTCAATTTTTCTCCTCATGAACCTTCCTAGAAACCAAACACGATTATTATTATTATTATTATTAATTTTAGTTTTTCAAAACTTCAAAAGGTTGGTGTGCATTATCTTATCCATGGAAGATAAATATGATCATGACTCTCTTCTTCTCGCCAACGCTTCTTTTCAACAACGACAATCAGAAGAAATCATTTCTACTGGTAAAAATTCTTTTTGGGTCAAAACAAAATTGAATTCTTACTTCACAATTCTTAATTTCATGATTAAAATATCGTACCCTTTTGAATTGATTTCTTTTAGGGCTTTTACAAACATCTAAAAGAAATCATTTCTACTGGTAAGAATCCTTTTTGGGTCAAATCAAAATTGAATTTTTACTTCACAACTCTTAATTTCATTTTGAATTGATTTCAACGAGGGCTTTGGCTTTTACAAACATCTAAATTGAATTCAGCTATATCAACATAGCTGACTTTTCCTGTGGTGAGAATTCTAGGTTTTAATTAGAATGTGTCTGCTTTTGATCTGGTACTTTCGAAAGCACAGTCGTTGCAAACCAATGTATCTGGATGTTTACAGCTTAATTCGAAGGTATGAGTAATGGGTTTGTTTGTTTACATTGCATGTTGAATCTTAAAAAGTTGTTGATAATAGTTTCGTTTTTTATTTCCACGTTGCTTGATTCAAAGGTATGAGTAATGGGTTTGCTTGTTTATATTACAAGGGAACCTTACGCAATGGTCTAAATAGAGGATTAACAACTCTTTCTGCACGATTGTTGACATTTTCTATTGATGTATCTTACAGATCTATTGAGTTTGCTCAAGCTCCACAGAAAATTGGAAGCGAAGGTAACAATAAGCAAACTGCAACTTCTATTGAGTTTGCTTGTCTGTTTTGTTTGATTGTCTGTTTGCAATCCATATGATATAGGTTCTTATTGTTTGCGTTGTTGCTGCAATGGTTCATCATGATCTACTACATCATAAATACTTTTAATTATCAAGTTGAATCAATTTTCGATTACTTCTGGTGGGGAGGCAACTAGTATTAAAGGCAAAATAAACTCTGCAGACTTTCGGGTTATTAGCATGAAAAGAAACAAAGTTAAAAGAAATCATCCAACACCTTATATATCACCAACACTTCAGCAAGATGATGCAAACAAATTGAATTTCTCAGAAAGTCACACAATAAAGGTACAAATTATAATTTATTCCTATTTTATTTTTATCGTACCTGATCACAAGAGATCGTCGAGGCCCACGAGTTTCAAGTTAAGCAGCGGTTGAATGTGAAGTGGGGGGTACCTGCAAGACACTCTGATGCCAAAGTGAGGTTCAGAGTGAGAGCAAGTAAAGTAGGTGAGGTAGAATGAGTGAATGAATGAATGGATACTTGGCCCTCTTAGGTGAGATGGTATTTATAGCCCCCAGCGCTGGGCCAAGATCCATGTAATGGGCCAAGCGATTTGGACCCAATAACATGGACTGCCAGGGTTTACACGAGTAATGGGGTCCAGCACGTGGCCCCCTCCCTAGTGAAGTGACCTGAGAATGTAGGGACAGTGGACCTGTTATTCTTGGAGGGCAGGTGGTGGTTGATGATGACTAGGGACACATTCTCTAATGGGCACGTGGGGGGAATCCCCAACGGCTATCAGTCTTGGACCAAAGTTATTGGGCCATAACAAAGGCGCTGGACTGGGCCTTCTGTTGGCTCTTAAATTCGACACCCTTGTTTCATTAATGTCAGCCATTAAAGCTGAAGGATGTTTTCGATCAGCTGGGTCTGTCGAAATGCCCATCGAAAGATGACACTGTACTTAGAAGATTTCTTCCAAGGGAGAAGTTGGTTGCCTTCGACGTCGAAGGCGTTTCTCGTCGAAGATGCTTCTCGACGAAGATGTTCGATGGTTCAGAGTGGAACAGTTTGAAATTCAAGCGTTTGGAGGGAAAACGGTTTCCAGCGGTTACCAAGTGCAACGTGCAAAGATCTGGAGTGTCGAACGTTGAGAACGTGCCAAGTGGGATCATCTCGAAGCAGTGTAACTGCCCGACGGTTACTTGGGATGTTTTAGTATAAATAGTAGTAGTTCACGCAGTTTCTCGCGTGTGTTCACAATTATATACAAAGTCACTCATATAGATTCGAGTACCCAGCGTGTGAGAAAGAATTGTTGAGAATGTATGTGTGAAACACCACTTTTATTAATCAAAGTCATTTACTTTTCCAGAAACTTTACTTGCTTTCTTCTTTACTTTCCTGTCGAAGCCCTTTACTTCAAGCCTTCATTTATTTTACCAAGCCTATTTCTTCATGCAATTTACTTAAAGCCTCTTTATTTTATTGTCATTTAACCATTATCCAATTTAATCAAAACCTCAAAATCAACCTATGTCCTAGGATCAATCTGATCGATCCTGCGAGTAACCAAATAAGTAACCATTTGGAGGATCAGCGGTTGTTTACCAATAACCAAGGTAAACAAATTGGCACACCTAGTGGGACTGTGTGTTGATTTTTGAAAATAATCTCATCTTTTCGAGGAGTGTTGCATGTTATTGAGAAGTGGTAGAATATACACTAACGATAACAATACTGCTAGAAGAAGGGAAGAGATGGCGAATCCGCCAAACAATAACGAGATCCCACAAACAAATGTGGGAGCAACGGTTATCCCGACCGTAAGTGAAGCGATAACCGCTGGTTCGACACCAGCAGTAACGGTCACGGCAATGGGGCCATTACCTCCGTTCACAGGCCCCAGAGTGCCTTTGGGAACTCCCCCACCAAGGGGAAATTTAGGCACAAGGCCTTTCGTTCCCCCAGGATTTATGACAGGCGGTCATAATCGAGAACCACTCTATGGCATGCCAACTTCTGACTTGGCTAGCCTGACGAATGCTGCGTCCACGTTTTCAGACCCTTTAGTGAGTGCCTCTTCGCCACTCCAAGGTTCTGGAGTAGGTATGGCGAATAGAAATAGGACCCAACTCTTAGGAGGAACGTCCCAAGTAGCACATGGCCTTACAAATGCCTCGACAGCAGTCTTGAGGCAACAAATGGACGAAAGCAACCATGATATGGTTCAAATGTTGGCACAAACTTTAAGTACAGTGCTGAACCCTCTAATACAAAACACTACTCAATCGAATCAGCAGATGACAGCGCAAATGTCGCGTTTGGCTGATTTCTTTGGAGTACCCCAACCTATTCGACAGCCCCAAAGGGCGCAAATAAGGGGAAACCAGGGTGTGTTCTTAGAGGAAGAGACCACTATCAACCAGGTCCAACAGCCTGTCGAAGAAAACCTTAGGGCACGATTGGAGCAACCTGTCGAGGAACCTAGGGTAATAACCCCAGAGGTAAGGTTAGTTAACAGAAACCAAAATGCTGACGAAGTGGTTCAGCATATCCAATACCAAAACCTGGGTTTGGAAAATAATCTGGCAACCATGATCGAAAGGATCATGACTCAAAATAGGATGAACATGGGCTTTCGAAGGCCCAACTTCACATCCCCGTTGTCAGAATACGTGTTACAAACAGACTTACCTCCTAGATGTAAAGTCCCCAAATTCACTAAGTTTTCGGGGGACACGACAGAATCTACTGTCGAACATGTGGCGAGATACTTGATCGAAGCAGGAGATATTTCGAACAACGAAAACCTGAGGATTAAGTACTTCCCAAGTTCTTTAACAAAGAACGCTTTTACTTGGTTCACAACTCTTCCCCCCAATTCGATCCATCATTGGCCAGTGTAAAGAGACGTTTCACTGAACCTATAGACAAATATCTAAATAGGTTTAGGTTGCTCAAAGCGAGATGTTTTACACAAGTGCCGGAACATGAGTTAGTCGAAATAGCCGCAGGCGGTTTAGATTATTCCATTAGGAAGAAGTTAGACACTCAATACCTGAGAGACATGGCCCAACTGGCCGATAGAGTTCGACAGGTAGAACGCCTCAAAGCTGAGAAAGCAAAGGCAACGAAAACTCATAAGAGAGAGAGGATAGCGTATGTTGATATGGATGATGAAGATCCAGAATCCTTCGACGATACTATAACTGTTGAAGAAGGAGAAGTCAATTTAGCGGAACTAAAACAAGGGCCACCATACTCTTGTAAACTGTTAGTCCCCTCAAGTGGGAAAAATCCCATTGGTCCAGAAAGGACCAACGATAGGTTCCCCAAAAAGACTTATAGTTTTGACATTACAAAATGTGATGAGATATTTGACTTGCTTGTAAAAGATGGCCAAATGATAGTACCCCCAGGGGTAAAAGTGCCTCCTCTTGATCAAAGAAAGAAGAGAGGCTTTTGCAAATATCATAATTTTTTGGGCCATAAAACTTCTCAATGTTTTCTTTTCAGGAATCTTGTGCAAGACGCTATCGAAGAAGGGAGGTTGAAGTTTGCTGACAAGACCCCCATGGCTGTCGACTCAAATCCGTTGCAGGCTGAAGCCTACTATGCTGAGCCTTCTGAGGTGAACGTGATCGAGGCATCCAGGAGCCAGTCGAAGAGGCCAGGAATCACAATGGTCGAAGTCTCAAAGGACCATATCAACATGCCAATCTTTGGCAGTTTTTCTGGGAATTTATCCAGAAAGACAATTGAAGCGGTTCAGAAAGCGGTCGAAAGCCCAAAACTGGAGACCGTTGAAGCCCAAAAAACTGGACCAAAACCCAGTTCTCACTTGGCCACAGTTCAAGGCCAGACGGAGAATTTGGAGATTCAAATGAAGCAGTTGACTCTTGCCAACAAAGATGCAATGAATGTCAACATGGTCGAAGTCTCTGACCCAAAAGCATCAGAGGAGGCCATGAGGCAAGAACAGGCTAACAAGACTGCTTTCCCTCGGGAAAATGAAAATCTGGCAGATTTTCTGCAAAGATGCCAGAAAAAGAAGTCAGAGGTGATGCTGTGTCCAAGATGCAGTTCGATCTTTGACAAAAAAGCTGCTGAGCATATTCAAGGCGTAAGAGCAGCAAATAAGAGAAGGGAAAATGTTGATCTTCGACATGACCCCAGAAGAGCCTCCCAAAGAGGTTCAAACCAAGAAAAGAGGCCATTGACTTTCAGGCCTCCAACTAATGTGCCAGTAGATACCTGGTACAAAACATCTGGTCGAAAGAGGCCAAGTGAGGAGAGATGGCACTCTTTCGACGTGCCAAGGGGTTCATATTTAACACAAAAGAAAGAGCCTCAAGTTGCTGCACCTAAAGTTGCACAAGTGTCAAGCAACTACAAAGGGAAAAATCCCATGTCTCGATCTCAATGGAGGAGATACCAAAGGAGACGAAAAGCTGAGAGGGAGGCTGCCAATGAACCAAAGGCAGAAACCAGTTCAAATGTTCCTCTAAGGAAGCAAAGGAAACCTCTAGAAAGAGAGTCAGTAACCAACAGGCTAGTTTGGCCTAACCAAGGTGAAATCGAAGACAAAGATGGTTCTGAGTCTGATGATACTTTGGACATAATGGTGAATATAGTCTCAGTGCTGCCCAGAGAATTCAACCGACAGGTGGAGGTCGAAACAAGTAACTGGGAAGTGGAGCAAGAAATGGCCAAACATAGGCCAGTGTGCTATTTCGTCATGGACAATGGCACTACAGAGGAACAAAATGGATTCTTCGAACCACCTACAGAGGCGATGAAAAATCACCTCAAACCTTTATTTATAAGGGCTAAACTCGAAGAAACTACAGTGAATAAAATCTTGGTGGATTGTGGGGCAACCATCAACATTATTCCTCACTTTATGCTAAGGAAAGTTGGCAAAAGGGATGAGGACATCAAGCCTCACAACATGGTCCTGTCGAACTATGAGGGCGGCATAGGGACCACTATGGGAGTGATCCAACTAGATATCAAGGTAGGATCTATCTTTCGACCAACAATGTTTATGGTCATATCGGCCAAACCTAACTACAATCTTTTGTTGGGCCGTGAATGGATTCATGGTGTTGGAGCTGTGCCATCATCAATGCACCAGAGGCTGCTCCTATGGCGTCCAGATGGGATGGTCGAAAACATAGAGGCAGATCAAAGCTATTACCTGGGCAAAGTGAATCACCTAGGGCTGGCAGATTTCGACAAGAACTTGGCTCACATAGGGCCATGTCCAACGCCTGACTTCGACTTGGCGCCAGCGCCAAATACTTTTTGTTCCCTATACCTGCATCCTGAGCATGGTTTCCAATGGGACAGAGAAGACTTGTCCCACATAGACTTCAGTGGGTTAACTGATATCCAACCAACTGGTTGGGGAAGTGAATTCAGTGATAATGACTGAGTCACAATCATTGAAGCGAATTTCGGCTTATGTAGCCGAAACAAAGATGATAACGGCTCTCGAAGCCGAAGTAAAGTACATGGCCACACAGGCCAATGATCAACAGTTATCTGCTGCAGGTCCAGGAAAGGATTTCGATCCAGAGCCTCCTGATATCATGCCAGAAGGAATGCAGGAACAGAGGCTCGACGCCATCTATGACGATGAGCCTTCGGGCTTCGAAAAGGACCCCTTGGCGAACAACATTAAAATGTTAGCGCAAGATCCTTTAGAAGAAATCAACTTAGGCGAAGGGTCAGAGAAAAAGCCAACTTACATCAGCGCCAAAATTGACCCAGAACTTAGGTTGGAAGTAATCCAATTGTTGAAAGAGTTCAAGGACTGTTTTGCATGGGATTACGACGAAATGCCTGGTCTCGACAGAGGATTGGTAGAACTTCAGTTGCCAATCAAACCTGGGAAGAAGCCAATCAAGCAAAGTCCAAGACGCTTCGCTCCAGAAATACTGTCGAAGATCAAAACGGAAGTCGAAAGACTGCTGAAGTGCAAATTCATACGCGTTACAAGGTATGTCGAATGGATTGCAAACATTGTGCCAGTAATTAAGAAAAATGGTACATTGAGGGTGTGCATAGATTTCAGAGATTTAAATGCTGCTACACCCAAAGATGAATATCCTATGCCTGTGGCGGAAATGCTAGTCGATTCTGCCGCTGGCTATGAATACCTGAGTATGCTCGATGGTTATTCAGGATATAATCAAATATTCATTGCTGAAGATGATGTGTCGAAAACAGCTTTTCGATGCCCTGGGGCCCTAGGCACTTACGAATGGGTAGTGATGCCTTTTGGCCTAAAGAACGCTGGGGCAACATACCAGCGAGCAATGAATTCTATCTTCCATGATTTTATTAACACTTTTATGCAGGTATATATTGATGACATTGTTATAAAATCTGTTTCCAGGAAGAATCATATTGACCACCTTCGACAATCATTCGAAAGAATGAGAGAACATGGTCTGAAGATGAACCCTTTGAAGTGTGCATTCTGTGTGAAAGCTGGAGATTTCTTGGGCTTCGTTGTCCACAAGAAAGGAATCGAAATCAACCAGAACAAGACGAAGGCAATTCTGGAAGCGAAAGCGCCATCGAGTAAGAAGGAACTGCAATCTCTGTTAGGCAAGATAAATTTCTTAAGGAGATTCATATCTAACCTAAGTGGGAAAGCTCAAGCCTTTTCACCCTTACTTCGACTGAATAAAGAGGGGTTCGAATGGGGGCAAGAGCAACAAGAAGCCTTCGACAAAATCAAAGGGTACCTCACTAAGCCACCTATTTTGGTGCCTCCTTGTAGCAATAGGAGTATGAGATTGTACATAGCTGCATCCGACAAAACTTTGGGAAGCATGTTAGCCCAGGAAGATGAGAATGGAGTCGAAAGACCCATTTACTATCTTAGCAGAGTTTTGAACGATGCAGAAACTAGATATAGCGAAGTTGAAAAATTGTGTCTATGTCTGTATTTCTCTTGTACAAAACTCAAGCAATATATAAAACCAGTTGATGTGTATGTTTCGTCTCATTTTGATGTTTTCAAGTACATGTTGTCGAAACCTATCTTGCACAGTCGAATTGGCAAGTGGGCACTAGCATTAACTGAATACTCCTTGACCTTTATGCCTCTTAAGGCAGTGAAAGGACAAGTGGTTGCAGACTTTATAGTCGACCACTCAATTCAAGTTGAGGATATTAATTATGTGGAGATAGAACCTTGGAAATTCTACTTCGATGGTTCCAGCCATAAAGATGGAACGGGAGTAGGAGTCTTGATCATTTCTCCAGAAAAAATTCCAACAACATTCAAGTACAAGATATCAGGTTCTTGTTCGAACAATGAGGCTGAGTATGAAGCTCTAATTACTGGCCTTGAAATATTGTTGGAATTGGGGGCAACTCGAGTCGAAATAATGGGAGACTCAGAGTTAGTCATTAAGCAAGTCACAAAAGAATATAAATGCATAAGAGAAAATCTCATTATGTACTTTGTGATAGCAAATCGTTTATTGAAGAAATTTGAAATGGTCAATATTCGACACATACCCAGAGTGGAAAATCAAATAGCCAACGATTTGGCACAAATTGCGTCTGGGTACAAGATTTCAAAAACGAGATTACAAAGAGCAATCGAAGTTCGAGAAAAGATAAAAGCAACTTGTCTATCACCAACAGACTTGGAATCGACAAGACTAGGATATGCTGATCAAAGTAACTTCGAAATTTCGTTCATAGATAATTTGTCAGAGCAAGATTGGAGGAAGCCCATTGTTGATTATCTTCAAAATCCAGGAGCTTCGACAGAACGAAAAACAAAGTACAGGGCGTTGAGTTATGTACTCATGGGTAATGAGTTGTTTAAAAAGACGCCTGAAGGGGTATTGCTAAAATGCTTAAGTGAAACTGAGGCATACATAGCCCTTTCGACTACGCACGCTGGAGCATGTGGGGCTCACCAAGTAGGCCATAAGATGAAATGGTTGTTGTTTCGACAAGGACTATACTGGCCCACTATGCTGAAAGATTGTGTTGAGTTCGCTAAAGGTTGCCAAGAATGTCAAGTCCATACAGGCATCCAACATGTACCAGCAAGCGAACTTCACTCGATAGTGAAACCTTGGCCCTTTAGAGGATGGGCGTTGGACCTCATTGGAGAGATTCGACCAGCATCATCAAAGAGTCAGAAGTATATATTGGTAGGCATTGATTATTTTACTAAGTGGATCGAAGCTATCCCTTTAGTCAATGTAGACCAAGAAAATGTCATTGAATTTATTCAAAAGAACATTATCTTTAGGTATGGAATCCCTGAGACTATAACTACTGATCAAGGATCAGTTTTCACCGGTCGAAAGATGCAGGAATTCGCTCAGGAAACAGGTTTCAAACTCCTAACATCAACGCCTTATTATGCACAGGCAAATGGTCAAGTCGAAGCAGCGAACAAAGTAGTGATTGGCTTGATAAAAAAGCATGTTAGGAAGAAGCCAAAAAATTGGCATAAGACGTTAGACCAGATTTTGTGGGCTTGTCGAACGTCCCCAAAAGAAGCCATAGGTACAACACCATATAGGCTAACTTTTGGCCATGACGCAGTGTTGCCAGCAGAAATTTGTCTTCAATCTGCAAGGGTTCAGAGACATTATGATATTCCCTCTGAAATTTATTGGGATATGATGTTAGACGAACTAGTGGATTTAGACGAAGAAAGATTGCGCGCTCTTGACCTACTCAGGCTTCAGAAGAAAAGAGTAGAAGACTCTTATAATAAAAAGGTGAAACCTAAGATATTTTCGCCTGAAGAACTAGTTTGGAAGGTGATTCTTCCCATGGATCGAAGGGATCGAAGCATGGGAAAATGGTCACCCAAATGGGAAGGACCATTCAGAGTTATCCAGACTTTTTCTGGTGGAGCCTATGAAGTCGAAGAGCTAGGTGAAGACAAAAGGCTCTTGAGAGTAAATGGTAAATATTTGAAAAAGTACAAACCTACACTCCAAGAGATAAAAATAAAAATAACAAGTAACGACTAAATTAACCATAAAAAAAAGCCAAAATGGAAAATTTTTATAATTTAGCCAAAATGGCAATGTTGTCGAATACATATTACAAAATATGGTTAAAAGGCTGAATCAATCAGAAGGGGATGGAGTCCTTGAGTCGAAGGTATTTTGTTTGCTGCAGCTCTAATCTTTTGTTGCACAAAGCATTCGCCTGCGCAAGCTTGGCAATTTGATCGTCGAAGGATTGAGCTTTCTCAGCAAATTCTAGGCCTTGTGTGATTTCAGTTTGACTTTCGGTGTCTGGAACAGTCGAGAGAAGTTCCTCCTTGCGCTTAGTATTGGCATTTATCTTAGCCTCTATTTCTTCGATTTGCGTCTGGAGGGAAGCGTTCTCTCGATCGATGGCATCAACTTCTTCTTGTTTAGATGCTTTTTGCTTCGACAACTCCGTAATTCGAGAAGTTGTCTCCGATACAGCAGTCCATGCAGAAGAGCTTTTGCCATATAACACTTCAAGCTGGCTATTGAAGCCCCTTTGTCGCCGATAATCTGCTGAGACTTGATCAATAATGGAGTGTAACTCCATGATAAAGCCTGAAACTTCTGGAGGCACAGCTAACAAGTCTACAGCATTCAAAACATCCCTCAAGTATGATGGAGCAGTAGGGTCCCCCTCCAAAGCTTTCATCAAGTCCTTCTTGAAAAACTGAGCCTTAACCTTCGTCAAAGCCTCATCGAGAGGAGAAGTTTCAGTGGACTTCCCCGACAGAGTAGGAACCTCCTGACTAGCATCAGACGAACTTTTGCTCTCGATGATGGTGTTCAGATAGCTAACAGGATCAGTTTGCTTCAAGAGTTCTAAGTCCTCTTTCGACCTATGCTTTGTTGAGGTAACAGCCTTTGCAACATCATTGTCTTGGGTTTGAGGCTGTTGAGTAGCATTTGCCTCGACTTGACTCTCTTCGACTCGGACTGCGGCAGTACCAGCGTCATCATGGTTCCCTTCGCCAGCGTCATCTTGGTTCCCTTCGCCAGCGGCACCTTGATCTTCTTCGCCAGCGTTGCCGTGGTCCCCTTCGTCACGATTCTCTTCCGACAGATCCACCACCTGAATCTCTTTTGGCTGTTGCTCTTCTGTTTGTGGATCTTCTGCTGGTTTTTCTGCTGTCTCAGCATTGGCCTCATTTATTTCAGTATTGGCTTCATCGTTCGCCAAGTCTTTTTCTTGTGGCCTGCTAAGTTCAGCAGACTCCAATGTTTCAGAAGTCCTTGGCGCTGAGCTTTCAGTGGTGTCCTGAAAAGAGAAGAAGAAGAGTCTTCTAAATTCGAAAGAGACATAGTCGAATGTAGGTATCGACACCTGAGTTACAAAGGGATCAAAGAGATTACCTGTAAAGTAGCTTCATCCCCAGGGCTGGAATTGTCGCTTTCGACAGGTTTATTGAGAAGAACGTTTAATTCCTCCTTCGTTGGCTCCTCAATGATTACTGGAGGTGGCCTGGGCTTTCTCCCAGCAACCTTTATTCTAATTGTTCGACCCTCAGGAAGAGGAACGTCCTTCTTCAGCTTTCGCCTTTTTAGAGGAGCAGGGGGAGAATCATCTTCTTCGTCGCTCCCGGATTCGACCGTCAGTGCTGGCCGTTTCTTGGGCGAAGGTGCCTAAAAAACCAATTGGAGTTCGATTTAGCAGTTGCATCGAAAGTAAAAAATTAAAGCCAGAAGAAAATAATGAAAGTCTGGTTACCGATGCAGAAGGCTTTTTCGAAGGGCCTTCCCCCTGTTGGTTTGTTGTGGTCTTCGTCGGCGCTATAGTCTTCGTCGGTGGTGGAGGTTTTGTTGAGGGGCCTCCTCCCTGTTGGCCTTCTGCAGCCTTCTTGGCTGCAGGCTTTCGAACAACTGAAAGTAGATAAAATAATTAACAGGCTAGCAGTCGAAAGAGAAAGACAAAGTAATTTGAAAGGATGAACTTACATTTCTTTATTTTGTCCAAGACAAGGACAAAAGATTTCTGAAGCTCATCCATGAAGTCCTTCTCGTCGAAAAACTCCTCAGCGTAGTAACTTTTTCACCACTCCTCGAAGGATGGTGAGCAGAGAAAGTTAAGCTGGTAGTCAAACAACGAAAGAACTGTTCGACCAGCATATCTGCCGATATGCTTAGTGGCAGCTTCTTCGGTGTAGTCGTTGCAGAAGTATAACATAGACTTCTCCCTGGGAAAAATTGGAGAAGGCAGTGTTTGGATAATACCAAACTGGCGAGACACCAGGTTTGGTTGATATGCAATCAGACTCAAGTGAGTCTTAGAGCTCTTGAATCGCATGGGCATTATTCTTGGTGTGAGAAATGCCTCCCACACAGTTGTATGTTCGTCCACCTGAGGACCACTCGACGTCCTAGGATGTGGCCTTGTGAACCACTTTGGGCCAACCTTTCGTCGAGCAAACGGAGCCATGGTCAAAGAAAACTCTTTCCTTTTAGCAAACATCAGGACGGAGTTTGTAAAAGTTTGTTGAAGCTCCAGCCCATCTTCCATTGGAGTCAACAGAGCCAATCTGGTGCCTTTGACGCGTCTGTGTGCTATTTCTGGAGCCTGCTCATTTATTTGAATCTTCTTAGGCAAGAAAGACTCGAAGGTAGCATTGAGCCACAATTGAAGCAGCCAAAAAGGTCCAGCAAGCAGCAGACTGGCTCTGTTCTCGATGATCTTCAGAAGAGTCGCTCCGTTGCTAATCGACTCATACAGACTAGCCAAAATCAATTCTGCCAAACAGATATTTTGGCCATGGTGGAGTTGAGTGGCGAGAGTGACCATCTTCTTGGTCACCTGTAAGGACTTGGAGCAAAACACGAAGCGTGTCAGCCATAAGGCTAGAAACGCAATATGTTCGACATCCGACACAGCATCTGTCGACCTATCGTGGTAGTGATTGATGAAGGTGGTGTAGGTTGGTTTTGTGGCAGAGAATTCAATCTGATCCTCCGACATTTCCTCCGGGTCGAAGTAGTCCCCAGTGGGTCGAAGGCCAGTGATGGCGGCCACGTCGAAGAGCGTGGGAGTCAGCATTCCACAGGGAAGATGGAAGGTGAAATGGGTGTAGTCCCAGAAGAGTAAAGAAGCTATCAACATCTCTGGGGAATAGTTAAGACCTGTCTTCGACAGCATAACCAGGTCGAATATCCCCATGTCTTTCCAGATCGAAGCCTGGCGTTTCTCCATTTTTTCCAGCCAAGCACTATAATCAGGAGTAAGGCTAGGGCCAGACCTGAAAGCCCTAACACCTTTGTTGAAGAAACGGAGGTCGATTTTCTCTTTAGCAGGATCTTCATTATCCTCTGCATCTTTCTTGGAGCATCCAACCGGTTTGAGTCTCTCAAGTACCAGAAAGTAACTTTTGATCTTCATGGCCTCAGCAATGCTTGGGTACAATGGGCCAGACATAACAAAGATTTGGTTGGAATATCCAACCGGAATCATGAGGTGGCGTGAATAAGCATCACGTACAGCAATGTCCAAAGGCTCAGGGACCCTTCGTTGGCCCGTGGGAGTCACTACTGGAGCGGTGGCGAACACCCTGGGTTTAACATTTCCAGAGGGAGTGTTGGCGCTAGGAGCGTTGGAAGAACCAGATGCCATTGTTGGTAACGAGGTTGAAGACGAAGTGAAGAATAAGAGGTTTGCAAAAGTTGGCAAAAGTTTGTATGCAAATGAGGAATTCTGAAAGCAAGGTAGCGTAAAAAGTCCCACAATGGGTACTTACCGCTATTTATAGTAGTGGGGAAAATCCCCAAATTCAAGGACATTAAATGCCATTTAATGTTGCAGAAGGTAGCGGGACACGTGGCGTCTCCCTGTTGTTGTAGCCGTTCTGCAGAAATGGAAGGGTGCAGCGTGCGCCCTCGTTTTTGGGAATTGTCATGATGACAATTTGTGAAATGACTTTTGGTGCACTGCACGCCGTACTGAAGTGACGTCTTAGGTACGGATAAATGATGGTTTTTCCTTGGGATTGTCAGTGGTTGGTAGAAGACAACAAAAAGTGCACAATTTAATTTGTAACTAAGAATGAAAAGACAGGTGTCGAATGGCATTTCAAAGAATGCCTTTTTCTTTCAGAGTCGAAATAAGGCATTCTTGGGGGGCAATTTGTTGGCTCTTAAATTCGACACCCTTGTTTCATTAATGTCAGCCATTAAAGCTGAAGGATGTTTTCGATCAGCTGGGTCTGTCGAAATGCCCATCGAAAGATGACACTGTACTTAGAAGATTTCTTCCAAGGGAGAAGTTGGTTGCCTTCGACGTCGAAGGCGTTTCTCGTCGAAGATGCTTCTCGACGAAGATGTTCGATGGTTCAGAGTGGAACAGTTTGAAATTCAAGCGTTTGGAGGGAAAACGGTTTCCAGCGGTTACCAAGTGCAACGTGCAAAGATCTGGAGTGTCTAACGTTGAGAACATGCCAAGTGGGATCATCTCGAAGCAGTGTAACTGCCCGACAGTTACTTGGGATGTTTTAGTATAAATAGTAGTAGTTCACGCAGTTTCTCGCGTGTGTTCACAATTATATACAAAGTCACTCATATAGATTCGAGTACCCAGCGTGTGAGAAAGAATTGTTGAGAATGTATGTGTGAAACACCACTTTTATTAATCAAAGTCATTTACTTTTCCAGAAACTTTACTTGCTTTCTTCTTTACTTTCCTGTCGAAGCCCTTTACTTCAAGCCTTCATTTATTTTACCAAGCCTATTTCTTCATGCAATTTACTTAAAGCCTCTTTATTTTATTGTCATTTAACCATTATCCAATTTAATCAAAACCTCAAAATCAACCTATGTCCTAGGATCAATCTGATCGATCCTGCGAGTAACCAAATAAGTAACCATTTGGAGGATCAGCGGTTGTTTACCAATAACCAAGGTAAACACCTTCCCCAATAGTAGGGCAAGTGCCAGCCCAGTCCAGAACACGTGCCCCCCAAGTTATTACCCTTAGGCAAAAGGGTGATGACTTGAGACTAGCTCGAGTGCTAGGGAGGAGCTACCCGATAGGGAAAACTGTCAACTACCATTGGGGAAGGTTTTGTGGCTCATGTCGAGAAGGACTCAGAGATTTGCGCGTGGTGTGCCCGAGTCAGCTCTGATAAAGTTTCATAGGTCAAGTTCGCCCCCTGCTCGTATCGACGAGGTGCCCGGTAGTAATTTTCACTCGTGGAGAGGTGATGAGTTTCCCCAAACGCGCGCATATGAGGTGCCCATTCATGAGGCATTGCAAATGATGTCGGGCGTTTGTCCTCCAACGAGAGTAGAATGGCACAGGCATATGGTTTTGCGTAAGACTATTGTGGGAGATGTGTCCTCTCGTGAGCCCCACATGGCAGCTGTTTGGGGTGTCATCATTGTATAGGGCAGTCTAAGAGCTCAAGTAATGATGACTTTTCCCGTACTACCTTGTGAGATGAAGGCTATCTATAAAAGGGGAATCAAATATTTACTTTGATATTTTCAAGCTCTCTATCCTCCAATTTCCCTTACGTTTATCTCCTCCAACACCGTTGTAGACACCTTCACGTTCATCTCATATAAGTAAGTGATTTCATATTGATCGTGTTTTTTCTTAGATTTTTTAGATTAAGCACTTGGGTTTTACCATGAACAAATGAACCTCTAGATGAAGATTCATGGGTTTTAGAATAAACCTCCATGGATGTTCATCTGGGTTCATGGATATAGATGAAGATTCATAGGTTTTGGGATGAACCTCCATGAATGCTCATTTGGGTTCATGAATATGGACAAAGGTTCATGACTCTAAAATTTCATTTTGACTTGCGTCGAGGTTGTCCCCCCCATATAGTGAAGAGGATTTGGGCAACTTGCTCGTTCGACGAAATGTCCCCGCATAGGGTGTCGACCTCTTTGGCGTTCGTTGTTGAGGTCTTGGGTCGAGGACCATTCCTCGATGCATTCATTGCCCTTTCACTTGATTCACAGTGGAAGGGTGAATTTGATGATGTTAAATTCACTGTTTTCCCATACTTTTCAAGTACGATGGTGCAACTAGTCAAGGAAGACATCGTGCCTGATACCAATGAGGGTGAAGTTATGGTCACAGACGATCCTTTGGCTTGGGTCGCACCCAAGCCCCATAGTAAAAGGTCGTGTTTTTCGAAGGACGCTTCTGATGTGTTCAATGTCGTCGAGGTTTGAGTAGAGGGTGCCCCCGCCAATTGGTTGCTTTAAATCCATCATCAAAATCAGATGCTATGCTTGTCATTTCCATGCAAACGCTTCCCTATATACGAATTAACCTTTACAGAAGCGGGATGCGTTTGCCCTTCAACGATTTCCAAGTGGGGGTCTTCCAATAGTTACAACTGGCACCCCCCAGCTTCATCCAAATGCGCTCACATTTATGCGGGTGTTCGAGCCGGTATGCCAATATCTCAAGATTGGTGCCACTTTTACCCTCTTCTTACGTATCTTTCACCTACAACGACAGACCATTGGAGGGCGACAAGCTTGGGTGTCGTTCAAACAGTTCGGAAAACTCTTCCAGTTGTACCTTGAATTTGTGCACAACTTTAAAGAGAGGTATTTCATCGTAAAGCCTCTTACTGATGCGGTTGTGGATTCTTCATACAACCGCTCAAAAGAGGTATAGGATGGTCGGACAATGGCTCGACTGACGGTAAAGTTTCCTCTTGAGTGGCAATGGAAACATTTTGAGCAGAAGCCCGAGTATTATACGGTGAAGCCCGATGGCTTAGATGTCCAGGATAAGATCTCTTACAACAAGCTAGTGATTTATGTCAAGAGCTTCTCACTGGCAAAGTGTGTGGATGTAGACAATAACTTCCTCTTTGACGATAAAGGTGAGCATCTCTTTGTTCCCCGACTGATTAACACAAAAGCGCTCCTTGAGTGCTCCTCTGATAAGGAGAGTTTGAGACTTCTAGGTAGGGGACGTGCCTGTAATTTTATGTTCGCACTTTTGTCTCGTGGACTATAGTTTCTTTTGATTGCATGCTGGATGGAGACTCTCTCTAAACATTTGCTCAAGTTGAGGTCCAAGAATATATTGCACTTCGCGCCTAAAACTCGGCTTGCCCAACTTCGGGAACAAGCCAAAACATATACACGTCTAAGCGGTTCATATTCCCCTCCAGGGGCCCAGGCTCCCCGCCTCGAACAACCGGAAAAAAGGAAGCACATGGAAGACCGTAAGCACGTGGAAGCTGTCGACAAGAACAAGGGTGTCGGGGCAGTTTTCGTGTTTCCCCCTGCTATCTTAACTGAGGTATCTTTAATGGAGAGAGTTTCTTAGGTCTCCATTAAGAGGAGAGTGAGGCCATTTTGTCCAAGGATTGAGAAAACCGGTAGAAGAATCTGTCAGAAGATGTTGCCGCCGTGATGAGGGTTCTCGAAACCTCTTTGACACTTAATGATAAAGTTGAGGGCTCCCAAGTCGCCCTGGATAAAGCTTATGCCTGAATCCAAAATTTGAAGGGGGCTAATGAGAAGCTGAAGGCAGATATTCTTAATCATGATACAAATTATGAAGTGCATGTCCAACTCCTCAAGGATTTGAATAAGATCAAGCCTCAACGGGAGGCTGCAACCAAGGAAAACGAGTGACTGGCTGCTCGCGTGAAGGAACTGGAGGAAATTATGGCACCGCCGAGGAAGAGAACGACACAGAGAAGGCCCTTGTGATCAGGCAAGACCTAATTGGTCGAAATCGTGTGCTCGAGCAGAATATCATGGACACCCTCAGTTATGGCTTCAACACTATCGTGGAGTAGCTTAAGATCATCAACATAGGGGTCGAGCTTGTGGTCAAAGGTGTTAGGCCCTTTAACCAGGTGGTCGACAGGAAGATATTTTATTCTCTCGAGGATAATCCTGAGGAAGAAAGCGATGGTGAGGATGATGGGGGCCAAGATTAAGTTTTCGGGCCTGCGTGCCTGTTTTTTTATTTGGCCTGCGTGCTAACTTTTGTTTAATTATTTTGGGCAGGGGCTTTGCCTGTTTTTTGTGTCTGTTTAGTTTGGGTCTACATGCCCCCTTTTGATATTGTATAGACAACACCTGCCTTCTTGGTCGGCTTTCTAATGCTTTTATTTTTCTCTTGTGTTTTGCATTATGATATTTTGTCGTTGTGTTTGACGTGCTTATTTCAGTGTGGAAATATGACACGTGGAAATTTATGCTCGACCATAGTTATGGTCGACACATGCTAGGATGTGTCGAGGAAGTGGAATAAGAGTCTGTATGGATGAGGTCAAGATTGCGGTCGGGGTCTTGACTTCATGGCGTGAACTACCCATCGTGAGATGGGTGTTCTGCCTATCAGGTACTTCGACGGTAGAGCTCAGTGGAGGTGTCCCCATCGGGCTAAGGTTCTACTCGACCAATGAGCAAAAACCTGCCTTTCATTATTGGTTGGAGACTATGTTCGTACCTCAACATGCTTCCATGACCGAGCGAGCCCTGTCATTTATCAGAGAGGGTATGTCGACTGCTAGGACCCAATTTTTATCAGAGACCTAGTTGTAATATTGTTTCAGCTTTACAGCATTTCATGGTCGAGGTAGTGTTCTCCACGTAGGCGTTCGAGGTGGTAGGCTATAGTCCATGTTTCCACGGGCGCGGTAAGGTCCTTCCCAATTGGCGGTCATCTTTCCTTCATGGGAATCTTTCTGATTTTTCCGCAAGACTAGACTGTCGACCTGGAATTCACATTTTATGACTTTGGTGTCATGATGTAGAGTTATCTGCTGTTTCAGTGTGGCTTCATGAAGAGATGCTCCTGATCGGATTTCTTCGAATAGGTCGAGCTCTTCCCTTAGGGCCTCGTCATTTAATTCCTCGTCTAAAGGGACTTCAGTTCTTTTGGATGGCTCCAGGATTTCCACGGGGATGGCTGCTTCGGTGCCATAGGTTAGTCGAAACAAGGTTTCACGAGTCGTCGAATATGGCGTCGTTCGTTAAGCCCATAAGATAATGTGTAGCTCCTCGACCCACCCCCTTTTTGACTTCACCTAACCTATGCTAGAATCCTCGTAAGATGACTCTATTCGCGGCCTTGGCTTGCCCGTTGGTTTGGGGGTGTTCGACGGACGTGAAATGTTGTTTGGTGTCGAGCTTGGCGACGAGAAGCTTTGGTCAGTGAACTGCATCCTATTGTCGGTTACGGGTGCTTGTGGTCTTACACGTCTTCAAAGACGGCCCGGTTAAAAGTCATAATTATAAATAATAAGGTTAAAAGTCATAATTATAAATAATAAAATTTTAAATTCTCTTACATGAAAAATACTTGAAATTTAAGTTTTTGTAAAAAAAAAATCAATTATGACTTTTTTAAATGATGAAGAGAGTGTTTTAAAAGTGTTGATTTTAGTATAATTGAATATAAAATATTGAATAAAATTTATTAGAAAATTTAATAATTTTACATTCTAAAAATCTAAAATAAAAATATATTAATTTAAATTTTTGCCTTAGGCCTCAATATGTGTTGGGCCGACCCTGACTGAAATTTGACAGGCAAATGTCATTCATATTAGGTTTGAAGAAATAATATATTAATATCTAAAATAGGTTTAATAAATTATTAAAGTCAACTCATTTGAATTCAATTGGGATTTGTTAACTCATACGGGTTCAGTGTAGATGTGAACGTATCTATGAGAAACCCGACATTGACTGGTTATTTTAATGTCTATCTTTTAACAATTTTATAAATACGAAACAATACTTAAAAGTTGATACATATGATTAGTATATAATTGAAACAACATGAATATTTATAAACTGAAAAATAAGTTATATTATATTTGATATTTCAAACACATGAATTAAAATTTTATAAATGATTATAACTTATAACTATATTGATGTTATCGAATTGAAAATATTGTGTCATACTTAATAATTTTGTCATTGATACGTGTAATATGAATCGGACGGGACCCGTGCGACAGCGCAAGTTTCTTACTAGTTTTAAATTAAACATCAAAATGAATAATGATGAAATACATAGACATTTGCTACAAAAGATTGTTTCATGATGTCTATTATGAGATGAGAGTTTATTATTGGTGAACATCAAAAAGAGTGAAGGAAAGAATAGTTTTTCATTGAATTAAATGGTTGAGGGTTACATTATATATATATATATATATATATATATATATATATATATATATATATATATATATATATATATATATATATATATATATATATATATATATATATATATATATATATATATATATATATATATATATATATATATATATATATATATATATATATATATATATATATATATATATATATATATATATATATATATATATATATATATATATATATATATATATATATATATATATATATATATATATATATATATATATATATATATATATATGGAGATGATGAAGACTTACACTACACTATGGTATATCATAGGTATTATATAAAATCTTGTAGTGTAACTAACTATCTAACCATCTAACTAACTTTTTATTATTAGTTGATCCCCCTCTCAAGTTGACACTTGATAAATATTGATCAAGTTCAACTTCGACTTGAGAAAAGAGAATGGTTATGGCAAGTGGGATTTGGTAAAGAAATCAGGAAGTTGACTTTTGGATGCAATAGGAAGAAACTTCATGATGTCGACTTGATATTTTTTCCTTACATTATGATAGTTGAATTCTATATGTTTGATTCTTTCATGTAACACGAGGTTTGCAGGAATATGCAAAGCACTATGATTATCACAGTAGAGAACCGAAGGTTTGATACAAGTGACTTAAATATCGCGCAAGAGGTATAATATCCATTGGAGTTTATAAGTATTTGCAGCTAGTGCTCTATACTCAGCTTCAGGGGATGATCTAGATACAATTTGTTATTTCTTTGTGCACCACAAAATGAGAGAGAGGACAATGAACAAAAATGAGAGATACAATTTGTTGACTTCTTCTCGAGTAGGGGGTTTTCACCAGCATTGACAACATCCCTCCTCTGATTGGCCTCTGTGATTTTCTTATTAAGTTCGTTAACCTGAGCTTGATAGTGAGAAATTTATGTGTTGATTGTCTGATGTTGGTCGAGACATTATTATTTCTTAGCCTCGAATACAATTAGCTTCTTCTCACGAGCTTTGCTTAAATCCCACTTCAGAGCCATTTCATTGGTTTTGTTTTTGATTTAGAGATCATCATTCTTCCTAATGGCGAAGTCTCGATTAATTTTGCTGAAGAAAGCCTCAAACTCAATCAGATATTGGGAAGTGGGTTCGGAAATCTCATAATGATTGAGTTCATCAATCAACTTGAGAACATCTCTCCCCAAGTCATCTTCTTCTTTGACCACTGTGAGAAAATCACCCTCTAGAAGATAAGTTTTGATTTGTTGTAGCTTGAGATTAATTGTGGCGTCAGACTCACGAATAATGGTCGAGTTAGGAATTCTAGAGTCGAGTGGCACATGTCGAAGTCTCTGAATATGCCTTAGGGTCTCAATTGGGTTTTGATTTCTCATAGCCATTATTTCCTCTTGACCGGGGGAACTATTGGAGTTAGCATCCTGAACGTGAGGAAAAGACTCGCCTTCGATAACAGGGGGTTGGAAATTGGTACCTTCGATGCCTGTCTGTTCAGTTGGAATTGGTTGCGGATCTTTAGTGGCATTGATAAGATGTGGTTGAGGACTTTGATCTGTCAAACCAGCCATGTTGACAAAATCATATTGTCATTGGGTACTTAGAGTAATGTTTTCATCCACATGAAGGGAGTCCAAGGAAGGATCTTGGTCCAAGTTTTTTGTCTTTGTTTGATCCCGATGATGAAATCAAAAGTTAGCACAAATCGAAATCTGAAATTCAAAGTGTTAATCGTTTTAAACAAGGATTAGCACCTTAGGGATGTTTATTTTTTGTTTTTGTGTGGGTGATTTAGGAGAGTCTGGATTTTTTGGTTGAAAGCTTATAGTAGAATGTTCTTTGTTAAAGGTAGTAGGAATTGGAAGAGTAGCCTGTTGAGTAGCACTACGCAGCCTGATAGTCCTCTTTGAAGCCTTTTTAGGTTTAGTTAGAGTTGATGCTTTTAAAGAAGAGTAGATTTGAGCACGTCCACCATCAGAATTTCCTTCTCCTTCAAAAGATGGTTGAGGTGGTGTCCCAAGAACCTGAAAGTAAGATCAGTAAAAAAGGGATTCGACACAAAATTTAAGAAGTTGGAATACATATTGTACCCGAGGATTTGGAGGTTTGCTACTTTGTTTCCTATTTGATGGTTAAACAGGGCCAGATACCATGGTCGAAGTCTGCTTGCAGCCCTAAGAAAGGAAATTTGTTAGACTAATCCTTTGACAAACAAGTCAGAGAAATATATGATTTACCTTTTTGGTTGGGTTGCCTTTGACAACAGTAATTGATATTTATTGAGTGTCGCTATGATCTATCCAAGTGGGGTCCTAAGTGTTCATTGTGGGGCATTTGAAGTGAAAATGAGCAACATTATCACAAAAGAAAATTAATCAGAGTTGTTGACAACACAAATGTCAAGATAGTTGGTTGGTTTTCCAGTTTGTCGAAAGCTTTTGATAGTCGTTGCAAGAAGGCGACTATAGAGAAGTGTTGCTCTTGATATTTAGACCACCATGATTCAAACTCAGTTGTGGTAAAGAAAGAGTGTTGGAAATGGAATATCGGAAGTTCCAAGGTTTGAGTAGTCATGTGTAAGTGGAGACAATCAATGTGCTCTTCAGCAGAAAGATTGTGTCATGCCCAACAGATGTATGTATAGCAGGAATATAAAGATTTGGGTAGCATTTGGTTAAGAGCAAACTGGCATGCTACCAAATTTGGTTGATATTTGGTAAATCCATAACCCTTCGACCCAGTGTTGATCTGAAAAGAGATGAGAGTATGGGTCAAGAATGCTATTCACACATCATTCAAATGAGCAGCAACGTGAGGGGAAACACCATGAAAAGGGTTTTTGAACCAGATGGGGCCAACATGTCGGCCCATAAAATAGGCCATATTAGATCCAAAAGGGGTTTCAAGGAACATATTGATATACTTCATGAAGTTGACTTTGTTCAAGTCTTCTTGAGAAGTAGTCAAGGCAAGTCAAATGCCTTCGATGGGTCGATTGTTATAAAAGCGCATAAGTGTTTCAAAAATGGGATAACTCACACGATGTGCGAAAGTGGCATTGATCCAATATTGTAATAACCAGAGGGGACCAAAAAGAAGGAGTGCTTTAGTTGTTTTAGGGATAATCATAATTCTAATAGAAGAAAAACCCAAAGATTGATGTAAAAAAGCTAATAACAACTTACCCAAAGAGATCTTTCGACCTTCATAAATTTGGATGGCTAAATTGATTTAGCCTTTAGCTACTTAAAGAGAATCGGGACAGAACAGATAATATAAGATCTAGTGTGTCAAAAATATGATATGATCTATGTTATCAACATTTGTACCATTATTGACATGGTGATCTTCGATGATTGGTGAAGACTGGGTCAACTGAAGTCAAACTTAAATTTGGTCGACAATGTAGGGTCGAAGGTTTCACCTAGAGGTGAAATACTCGTAATGGCAGCAACATCGAACGGAGTAGGATTAGCATCCCACTGGGGAGTTAAAAGGTGTTGGTCAAAACTTCCCAGGAGTAAATCAAAGTGAGAATCATGCTAGGGTTTATTTTGTGAGCAACTCTCAATAGTTGGATGGAATCGAAGATATCGTCTTTTTTTTATTATGTTTCTTTATTCTCTTGCACTTTGTCGATCCATGCAAGCCAAGCCTTATTACCAGGCATTGGCATGGATCAAAAGATCCTTGTGGATTTCATGAATTTTATGTCGAGAGGACGTTTTTTGTAAGTAGATGGCGAAGCAAGGGCAAAACAAGGAAAATATTGTTGAACCTTTCAAGGACGAGACCTTGCATATGGGTATGGGCCGTGAAATGTGAAAAGTTTCTCAGCTACCACGAAAGGTATGAGCATTTTATTTTGCTAGTTTTCTTTCTTAAAAGCATCAGTAAAAGGTGGCTGAGGAATGTCGTGCAAGCATTTGTTTTCTATAAGAACAAAATCTACGGGGTTGTTACCAGTATTCATTTGGTTTATAGCAGAAGAAGCCATGGCATTAAATAATCGAAGGAGAAAGAGTAAAAAAAGGGTTGATTTGGTTGAAAATTTGTAGAAAATTTGTAGAAAACTAAGTCTGTGAAATAAGAAGAAAAGAAAAGGATGGACTTGAAAGGTTATTTATAGGCAGATTGAAGTTGTTAATGATGGACAAGTGGCACCCACTTGTGAGACTTTGATTGTTACGAGTTATAGAAGTGGAGGAGTTGGTGGGGTTTGTTGAAATCCTACACCTTAAGGACTAGGAATAATCACGAGAAATGATGAAATAACTTTGGGAATAGTGGCGCAAAAGTAGCCATTATGACACATGACGTAATTTGAGTAGACAAGTGGTCAAAAATTCAGAAGCACGAAAACGCCAAGATTCTCGGTCGAAGTTATCTCCGTCAAAATTGACATTTTGGGGAGAAATTTGTTAGCTAGCTATTTTAGACTAAGGAAGAGGATTACAAGTGCATCGACGCCACCCACAATAGGATAAGCGATATCGACACAGGCTATTTACAGAGATTTCAGGGACTTAGCCAAAATCGAGTTTTGAGATTTGAGTCTATCGACCACGAGCGGAAGCAGTTGACAAAGAAGCAATTACTTTTGATGGTTGTCAACAAAATGTGGGAAGTTTAGAAGGTGACTCCACACGAACCCAGAACATTTTAGTTTAGTAACTGGCGAATGGTTGTTTCGTTTATTTATTTAAGCAAGTTTTTAGATTCATTTTAAGGGGTCACATTTTACTACATTCAAAGAGTTACTCAAAGTATCCATATTCTATAGTGAAACGAGTTCAAGTTTGAAATGTATGCATGCTTCCACATTTAATTTAATGCAATTTACATTGTTGCGTTTTCTTTAAAAGTTTTGTTTTGTCCTTTAGTTCTTACTTTGAAATTATTTTCTTTCATTCATTACATTTACGATTCGTTTCAACCCAGTCTAAACACTAAATTCATACCCAACTTAACACTAAGTGTAAGATTTCTGTAGCTGGTCCTACAAGTAACATTTAATTAAGAAGCTAGAGATTATTTGCTAGAAACACCTGCAAACAGTTAAATGCACATAGACAACCAAAACCTAACTTAATTCCACATAAAGTATTCTAAGTACTAAAATTGAATTATAAACTTATTTTACAAAATTCCTTTAATATTGAGAAAATAAGGTATTGCAACACGTAAACGATTACATAAAATAAGTTATAATTAGTGTAAATAACTCATATTTCTATAAATAATCAACTTCTCCCAAACCCCGCTAGATTTATTTAGAACGGTCTGCATCACTATTTACTTTAAATGTGATTTTATTGCATTATTATTATAAATTATCAGCATGTAATGAATTTATCTATTCGCATTTCTATTATTTATAATTGTGTGTTACTTTAATATATTTATTGTATTGTTATTAATTGAATAATCATATCTTATTGGCTAATCATATTAACTACTCACACTAGCATTTAACAAACACCTTAATATCGAGTCTCTCACGTCCTTTAACATGATCCATTTCTGATCCCTCACCATACCAAACTAAGACTCTGTCAACATTTGTCAAGACGTTCATATGAGTGATAACCACAAAAAAGAGTCAATGCTCTAAAATTGACCACAAGAGAATAAAATTTCACAGATATACTCAAAACGATAAATCATCATCCAATGAGTAAGTTTAAAAACTTACTGCAAATCTTAACCATAGATCTTCATTAATCTAACGACTTTAATTGAAACTTTACATGGAAAAATATTTACAAAAATAATTAGATTAAATGATCATTAATCTAGGTGACTGCTAAGTGAGATTGAATCTCCATTCTCAACTTAATGTTTGAGGTATTTATGAGAATCCCTTGGGTTGGATCAAAGGACACAAGAAAGTGGTTCTGCATTATGCTCTAAAAATGTGGGAAGTTGAGTCGTTATTTTCCGTATGATCCTAGAAAATGTGGCTTCATTCTTTAACTTTCCTCATATACTATTGTAGGATAAAGATAAGTCATTCCCCATGTTTTCATAAGTGGGCGAGTGTATCAAACAATGGGTGCACACTATGATCAATGGATGCATATTGTAATAAATGGGTGTTCAGTATCCTTGCTTCAGGCAATGAGTGTTATCCACCCGCACTTGGTGAATCTTGTGTTGTCGCTTATATATAGTTTATAAATATACTAGTACAATTATTAATGTGTTGCTCTTTCTTCATTTGACAACATCGTCACATGGATCTCTTAGGGTGACTGTGATACAGTGGGAGAACTGACTTGAGGTTTTGCGTTTGTGTTCGCAAATGTTTCAGTTTAGCAAGAGTCGCCACCGACTTTTTATTTTATCCAAAGGAAAGGTCAAAAAGCACAGGAAAGACCTTTGAGATGTTTTCTTGGGTTCGGGGGGTAGATTATGAAAAGGGAAGGTGCTAGCACCCTTTTCATCCATGGTTTTCCATGGGCTCTTAGTTACTTGTTTAGATCACTTGCTTTTGCTTTTCAATTGTTTGAAATGGTGCTTTTGTGTGTGGTTTTGAAAATGTTTTGAAAAGAGGCCTTGTCTAGGCAATCTTTGTAATAATTCTTGTTTGAATGTTTTACAAAGGTGTTTGTCTTTTGAAAAGATGTTTCAATGTTTGAAAGCTTGTTTTGGGAAATTGTTTTGAAAGTGTATTTTTGAAATTAGCAAGGATGTTTGCAAGAGATCAAGTAACTAGGAGTTGTCTACCCTACTCAAAGATTTTTCCTACACATTTTTAACCCTTTGACATTGTTGTTTTACCATTGTGTTTAGCAAACAAACTTGTGTTTGGATGTTAAACGGGACAAGAGTGGGTCATCGTATGACCATGATAACAATATTGCCAAGTATCTTAGCAAGTTTTTTGTGGGACTAGATCATTTTTGTATAGGCAAACAAGATAGCGTCATCGAGGGACTATGATCTTTTTGTTTTGATTTTGTTTTGCCAAGATACCTAGCATGCATACCATGGTCATTTTAAAGGCAACAAGTGGATGAAACCCTAGGGGTGCTTGTGTGCATTGTGTTATCATTTTCATGCATTTTTGTCTTATTTTAGTCAAGCTATTTGTTTGATTTTGGATATTTGTATACAAACCCTAATCTTTCTATCATGTCATATTTGAAAGCAATAAATGCGTAAAAGTAAATCTACCACTATTACAACATGATTACGGGGAGGGGGATACAAATTTGAATTTGGGGATATTTGCAAGAAATTGAAAACCCTAAAATTATTACAACCATATTGAATTCTTTGTTCAAATAATAAAATAGGCAAATATTTAAATGGACAATTAAATAAATATGCAATATATTATAAACATGCAAAAAATGTTTTTGTATTATTTTTATGTATGTAAAAATAAATTATTTAATGCATTAAAAATAATAAAATAAAAGATTATTTTTATTAAGGGTGGAAACCCTAATTTGTTTTAAGAATATATATATATATATATATATATATATATATATATATATATATATATATATATATATATATATATATATATATATATATATATATATATATATATATATATATATATAAATGTTTAGAAAATATATATTATTTATGTACAAGTAAATAAAATAAAATATATACAAATGTTTAGAAAATAAAAATATATGAGAAAATATTATTTAAGTGTATAAATAATAAAAATAAAAATATATGGTATTTTTTGGATTATTTACAAGTTTTTATTTAAGAAAATAAAAGTATATTATTAAAATAATTATTTCTATGTCCAAAAAATAATAAAAATAATAAAATAAAATGTGAAAATTTATGAAAATATTTTTGGTAATTTTTAATGCTTAGAAAAATAAAATAAAGTCAGAAACTAAAAATGAAATTCAAAAATATAAAAAATAATGAAAAATGGACCAGGGGGTGCAAAAAGCACAAAGGAGGGTGCAAATAGTAGGAACAAACAGGCCCAGCCCAAAGTCAGCTTCTTCTTCAACCTTTGAACAAGAAAACGCGCGCTATGTACAAATTCGTATCTCCTGTTTCAATGCTTAAAAACAAAAACTTGTAACATGAAAGTTATAGAGCATAATCATACGATTCTAACCATATAAAAAACTTAATCTAACTCTCAAAGACCAGAGAGAATTTCTCTGGCCCTAATTTCTAACCTAGCTTTTTCAGAAAGTTCATCATTCAAATTCTCTCAACACAGTTAACTTAAATGAAATCTATGCATATGTGCAGCTTAAGGGCAATGAGTACTACATTTTTTATTCACAAACCTAAGCCTAATGTTTCCTAAATAGAGAGATAGAAGTTTGAACTTTACCTATTTCAGTTGAGCTCGAGTATGGCAATGTAAGGGTTTTCAGTGAGGCCTGAAATGCTGGTGAGCTTGCTTGAAGTTCCTTTGAGCTTTCCCAATGCCTAGCTAGCTTTGAACTTGCTTGAATAAGCTTGTAGAAGTCAACCTGCACAGTCAGAATTCAAGAATGGTGAAGCTTGAAAACAAGGTTACAGTTGCTGGCCAATGGTTAGGATAGCTTAGATAGGTTGTATGGAGGGTGTTGGAAGAGGTTTGGGGAAAAATGCACAAGTAGTTTTTGTTTTGGCAATCAAAATGCAGAAGCTGCCCTATTTTGCAAGTTTTTGGTGTTTTGATGTTCAAGGGTGTTTGAGGACTGGCTAACTCGTGTTTTTGACCATAGGCAATATGCAAAAGTTGGTTCAAATGTTTACAACACTTGGTTTTATCAGATTGCAAAGTTATGTCCTTTTTGCAAGTTGACTTGGTTTTGAAGAAAAGTGTGAAGTGATCAAGCAAAGAGCCTATACAGGCCTTCTTCCTAGCTGCACAAAGTTGTTGTACTTTGCCCTGAGTTTGTGGAGTTGGTTTGCTGCAAAAGGCTTGGTGCAATGCTCAAGAGAAACAAATTGACATAAAGCCAACTTTATCAAAGTGGCAATGCTACCTTTTTTCCATTTTTAGATTAATTCAATGTGTAAACTTCTAAAGATCAGAACAATGCCTTAATCCATTGAGTTTGCATTCAATTTTTGAGTGTGGAAGGGTTTAAGGACCTGTAAGAAAGTACAAGCAAGGCTGGATTGAAATTGCAACTTGTAGCAACATGAAAAATGCCATGGATCAAAGTGACTTTTTGCCAAATTCAAACCTTCGATTCTCCCTAACCACAAATGATTTTGGAGAGTTCTTGGACATTTTGGAAAGCTTGTAACATGCTCTACAATCCATCTTTGAAATGAATTTTGAGATTCCAATTTGAACTATGTGAAAAATTGCCATGAAGATAGGTCAAAATCCTGCCTAAATTAGGGCAAAATTTCACTAAGTTAAAAGTTTCATGGACCCTTGTTCCAAAAATAATAACTTGAGATCCAAGCATCTTTTGGGAAAACTTTGTGAATAAAAGTTGTAGATTTTGTGGAATACTACAACTTTCATGTTGGAAGTTTTGTTTGAATCCAATTTCGTCATGGTGAAAATGTTGGGCAAAGTTGGGAAAAAATAAGAAAATTTCATAACTTAGAAAAATTCTAAGTTATGAAAATTTTCAATCTTAAACCCTAATTTGCAAAATTAGGTTTCTTGATGAACAAGTTTCATGTTTTGACACATCTTGATGAAAAATGACCATTGGCACTTGATTTTGACCAAAAAGTCAAAGTTTGACTTTTTAGTGTACAGTTGATTTTTGATCAGTTGACTGGAAAATTCATCTGTCAATCCAATGCTTTTGAGATCTTTTGAACCTTGTGGTTTGGTCAAGATGATGCCATTGAGTCCTTAAAACCATGCTTGAACCCAATTTGCCATTGGCTAGGTTAAAAATCAGAAATTGCCCTTCTGCAGTTAAAACCCTAAAAATGACCATTTTGCCCTTTTAGTGATCTGATCAAATTTCTTGAGGAGTTGTGGTACAAACTTGATCAAATGGTTCATATGAGCCTATAATGTTGATGTGGATCAAAAATCATGAGGTTTGACTGTAAATTGGCCACAATTGACTTTTCCCCAATACAACTGATTTTTAGGTCAACTGTCCAATTGACTGGGCAGAAATTTGATTCAAAGCTTGAAACTTTAGATGAGCAATCTTAGGAGTCCAACATGAAGTATGAAAGTCACATTGAGCATTGAAAGTCCAAAAATCCTTGTGAAAACTCAAACCCTAATTTAGGTCAACAGTGCAAGGAGATGTCTTGAGTTGAGCAAACCCTAATCTGGTCTTGAATCCAAGAAGTCTTATGAGGAGAATATTGATAAAATGAGAGGGCAAATTTTGGGGTACAACAGTGACGATCCTCGAAATGGGTCTAGCTACCATCTCCACCCCATGAGTCACGAGGAGGGGAGTTACTGGGTTAAGGTCGAATGTGCTCTTGCAATTTGGATGCCCTCATACATTATGATGCGGTGTTACAAGGAATTTGTTATACATGATTTTGAGATTGTTGTGTTGGAGTATTGTCGTACCCCAAATTTGCCCTATCTCTTTATTTTTGGTCTAGCTTTGAACTTTGCATTCCATTTGCATCATTTTATCATTCAGTCATTTGCATATCCTGCATCTCATGGAATCAGGCACTTTGGTTTGAAGTATTAGGGCTACGCCCTCTTTTTGTCTAATCTTATTTTGAGGTTTTTCTTATCAGGTAAAAAGGAAACGCATCTGGTTCTCGATTAGTGGATCGTGGAACGAATTTTGTCATCACGTTACAAGGTTGGTTCTCGCTCAATTTTATTAGAGCCTGGATTAAGGTTTATTTCCCTATGTGTGCTGGTCAAGATGCTAGGGTTTCGAGTTTTTGGTTTCTGTGAAGATTTTTCTGTCGCCTGCCTCGAGGGTGGCTCAAAGCTCAGTGTATTAGGCCTTTCTCACAAGGATTCTCAGGGTTTAAGTTTGCACAAGTGCGTTGGGATCTTCTAGTACCAAAATTAAAAGGAAACTGTCAAAAAGAGAGAAAACATATAAAAATATTATTTTGACAAATTTGGAGGAAAACAGGTCTCCTTTGATTCAGCACCTTTCGATTGACTCTTGGCCTCCTTCGAATGCAACTTCGATTCAGCACCCTTCGATTGACTCTTAGCCTCCTTCGAATGCAACTTGGGCATGTCCTTCATTTTGAACTTAAAGCCTCCTTCGAATGAAAGTTTAGGTACATCCTTCGTTTGGATTCGAAACCTCCTTCGATTCAGCCTTTCGATTGGACAAGTGTGCTGCCTACATGCTTGCAATCACAGGCCATGAAATGTTGGCCACACATGCCCCCTGCAAGGAAACCTTTTAGATTCACCAAGCGTGCTGCCTGCAAGCCTACTTCGATTTGGACAAGTTTACTGCCTACAAGCCTGCTTCGACTGGACAAGTTTGCTGCCTGCATGCTTGTTTCGTTTGGACAAGTTTCTATGGGACAAAGTAACCATCTCTATGCATCCCTCGAATCCACTTGCACCAAGGGCATCTTGCATACTTTGCTTCATACAAGTTTCGTTTGAGCCAAGAGGTATCTTCATAGAAGATTTGACTAAGTTCTTGCTTCCCTTGAAAAAGCGCCCTTCAATTTAGAAGCCGAGAATTTCCCTCATGCTAAAAAGACACAAGACAATGACTCCCTTTATGTGTGTTTCGATCCCCATGCTTCGATTGGGCAATATGCTTCCTTTGAGCATGAGCTTTCGATTTGGCAGTATGTTTTCTTCGATACAAGCTTCGATTGGGCATTATCTTGTTTCGACCACAAGGCTTCGACAAAACATTGACTACGCTTGTACTAGCTTCGACTAGACAACATTTCTCTTTAGTATGCTGCATTTCCATCCTTGATAAACTTCAGCACATGGTTGATGGCCCCTTCAAATGATGCACAAAGGTGATTTGTTCGAAGGACACTTGTTGGAGGAAAGTCGAACAATATGTTTGGAAGAAGAATCTGGTCGAAGGAGGGTCAAAATGAAAGGATGAAATATTCAAAGATGCTTGCTGCCAAGTTCAGGCATGGTACACTGGCCAAAACTGCTACAAAGCAGTCCTGCCACGCTGCTCCCATACTTGCACCAAAATAGCATACAAGCACTGTCCCTCGAAGGCTACAAAGAGCAGTTTACTCAATTTGTTCAAATTATTTTGTTTTCCCTCCAAAAACTTCAGCCAACTTTGCCTATAAATAAGAGGCTCCAACACATGTTTAAGAGAGGATCTTTGGACCAGAGGAACGAATCCCCCAAATTTTCTCAAACACAACAAAACTCTTAAGTTCATCAACACTTGAGAAATAAAAAAAAACCCAGAATCCCAAACACTCACCTCTTTTGATTCTTAAGAACACCCCACACATAAAAGTTTGCTCAAACTCAAAGACAACCTTCTGTGACAACTCTTCGAACCAAAATCGAACCCCCCGTGACTACTCTTCAAATTCCAGAAACGTCCAGGTAGCAGTTCAAGTCTGAAACCTACATCCATTCAAGGCCTGAAGCAAGGTAAGTTATTCTTACCTTTGAACTTTTCGTTCCATGGCATAGTAATTTTCCCTTTCATTTGAAACATGTACATACCATTGTTCCTTTCGTTTCCACCATTTTTAACATATTTTTTAGAGTTAAGCCTTTCGTTTTGCTTTCTATTTACCTGAACTTGCTTTAACTATTAAACTGTTTACAATACAAATACTAGCATGGCCTCATGCCATGTTGCCATTTAATGCTTGAAATGAAAGAAACAGGAAATAGGAAACGAAGCTTCTGGCTTCTACCCTCTTTTTCCAGGTCAAACGAAAGAGACAACCAGGAGGAAAACCATGTTGACTTCTAGGCCCAAACGAAAAGTATGCCTTCACTGACTTCCAGGCTCAGTCGAAAGGCATTCCCTCACTGCTTTCAACCTCCAGTCAAAGAAGAGAACAAGGCAACAAGGCAGACTTTGCCATACACTGACTTCCAGGCCAATCGAAGGACAAAACCTCACTGGTGCCAACCCCTAATCGAAGGCCATGACCTCACTGGTGCTAGCCCAAATCGAAGGAGGCCAATAAAATGCAAGTCGAAGGGTGCTATTGCCTGGGTCGAAAGACACTCATTTTTCTTACTTTTATCTTATTTTTTCCTTCATATTTTTTATGCCTTTTGATATGGTTGTAATAGCGTAAGATTTCATCTTTCTGCATTTTATTTACTTTGTACAAATGCTAGTAATTAGGCATGTATGGCAAGATAAAATCAACAAGTAAACAAACCAAAAAAATCCAAAAACACTCTTTAATCATTACTTGAATATATCTTAAAACCCGCAAAACACTCAACAAATCAAAACTCCCCCCAAGGGCATGTTATCTCCGTTCTACCGCGATACCGGCCGTGCCTATTGCTAGAATGCGTGCGTTAATGTCACCCACTAAAAAACACTCAACAAATCAAAACTCCCCCCAAGGGCATGTTATCTCCGTTCTACCGCAATACCGGTCGTGCCTATTGCTAGAATGCGTGCGTTAATGTCGCCCACTAAAAAACACAAACAAATCAACCTTTTTCTAGAGGAACTACGGTGTTCTGATTCCTTCATTGGATACGTAGGCAAAGGGTCGCGAAACCCTCACGAACGCAATAATAAAAAACTATTCATTTCCCTTTAAGCAAGCATAGTTGTAGATAAACCCACCCTTTAAGACAAACAAACAAAATGGATCCCGTTGAGTACAACGGATGTGAGGGGTGCTAATACCTTCCCCTCGCATAACCGACTCCCTTACCCTTTCTTTTGGTCGCAAGACCATCTTATCCATTCCCTTGTGGTTTTATCGATATTTCCCCTTCCTTCGGGATAAATAAAGTTCGGTGGCGGCTCTGTGTTTTCAGCCAGTGGTTTCAAGTATCTCTAGTTGAGTAGTAGTTCATGTTATATATTTTTGTTGGTTCTCCTCTATACGTAAGATTATCTCGTTTAAAATGTGTGTTGTATTGATGCATTAGGTAGTAGCTATTTGTTATGATTTTGTTCGAACCTTGTGCCCCAAGTGTGGCTTAAAGTTGCTGAATGTTATGTGAGATTTCTAGTCACCAAAAATTTCACGTGAGGTAGAAGTTGTTTCAACTTTTGAACTTGGTGTATTTGTTTAAATGGTTAGAATTATTGATAGAACCTAAATTTTTTCATGTCTAACTGGTTGAGAGATCAGAATCTAATGAGAGGTGGTGGTCGGAGAATGTAATACGGTGGCAGAACTGACTGTTATACTGGTTTTGCATTTGTATTCGCAAATGTTGCGGCAAGCAAGAGTCGCCACCGAATTTTCTTTTATCCAACAAAGGAAAGGGTGAAAATAACAGAAAAAGACCTTTTGAGAGTTTTCTGAGTAAGGGGGTAGATTATGGAAAGGGAAGGTGTTATCACCCTTTCCATCCGTAGTTATCTACAAGATCTTAGATGCTTAACAGTTTTTTGAAATACCTCGTGCTTTGTGTGTTTTTAAAAAGTATTTTGAAATGCCAGTAGTGAGGCAATTTGCTTTATGATAACTCTTGTATCAGTCCTCAAGAGTGTTGATAAAGCATTTGAAAATGTTTTGAAAGAATTTTGTGTATGTGTAAAAGTTTATTTTTGAGCATAGCATCTAGGAACTATCTACTTTACTCGAAAGGTTCGTTCTTTTCCTCCTTTCCTTTAGGCAGTGCTATCCTACTATTAGTGAGTAGGTAGCCCTAGTCATTTGGATGTATGAGGGACATCCGAAGGGACGTTTATAATCATGAAGGCAACTTGGAAAGGAATTTTAGTAACTACCCTAGGGTTTTAAGATCATTTTTACTGAGGCAACATCGAGAGGGTCATCGAGGGACTTATGATCTTTTTAAACCGGAAGATAGTCACTAAAATCTCTTGCTTTGAGAGTTGTGACTATTTTTCCGAAGGCAACCAAAGTGGGAGTACCCTAGAGATGCGCATGTGCGAGTGTGTTATGTTCAGTTATTTTAGTCTTGTGTTAAGTTTGCTAGCGTTTTATTTTTAATTTCCTGTCATGCAATCCTATTAGGCATACATCTAAAACATTTAATATATGTACATGAAATAAAAATGCGGGAATTAAATCCTACGCTATTACATCCTGTGGGCAGTTACATAATAGAAAAATACGGAAAAATAAACTAAACGATTACAAAATTTCCCATGCAACCTATACATTCTTTCTAGAATTTAAATGGTAAATAAATAGAAAAATGATAATAAAAAAATACAAAAAGTGTCTTGAAACCTTAAGCATTAAGAAAAAAAATGATTTTTTGAGAAATAGAACTAAAATTGATTAGAATCTTAAGTCTATTGATTTTAGTTAAACAAAATGTTAAAGTAATTAATTAATTTATTTACAAAATTAGCTTAATTAATAAAAATACTAACCTAATTCTTTTTTTTGTGATTTTATTTATTTATTAAAAAAAGATTAAATCTTGAAAGTAAAATATGAAACAAACAAACAAAACATACTAAAACAGTAGAAGAGGAAAACGCAAACGGGTCTGCTAAAAAATAATAAAGGGGGTGAAATGCTTGAAAATAGTGAGGCCCAAATAAGTTGGCCCAAGGTGCATTAGGATCTGGTGAGAAGGCATCTGGAGAGTCCACAGTGGGGACTGCATGCTGGAGGCATTGGATCCATGTTGTATGGATCTGATGGTGTTGATGGTAGAGTGCATAGTGCACATATATGGACTTGAAGTGCCAAATCTATCAATATAACATGAGAAAAAATAGAAAGACTGAGGCCTGGGATTGAACCCAGGTCCTCTAGCCCATCGCGCGCTTCTTCACCACCCAACCATCTGCTTCAATTGTTAGTACAAACAACAAAATAATAATATATTTGAAACTCAGTCAGAAACATGTTTAAATAAAACAATAATATGCCATGGCTGAATGGAACAATTTCAAATGCCCAAACAAGTGGCAGATTTTTATCCTGATGTCAATATTCGTATGTGAGGACTGTAACACACACAAACATGTTAGAACGATAAAAAGAAATGCTCGAATCAAGAGATTGGATTTCAAAATTTATACATATGGATGGTATACTTTGATCTGCAGTTTTGAGTATGGAACCACTTTATTGAAATTTGGAGAAAAAGTTGGTGTGGCTTTCTGGGGGTAATGTTGTCGTCTGGCTGGTGGTATGAGTGTCTGGAAAAATGTTTTTTTTTGTCTGGCAAAAGTGTTTTCGTCTTTGCTGGCAACATGTTTGTGTCTCTGCAAGAATGTTTCTATGGCAAAGTTTCATCCGTCCAATGGTTTTTTTTCCGTCCTTGGCAATGTGTCCTTAGCTCTGTATTTATAGAGGGCAATGGTGAATGTAAATGGTAAGAAATAACCATTAACCAGGCTTTGAAGGCATAATCGAAAGCCTTAAAAAGGGTTGCCTTTTTGAGGATTTCATGTCGTTTTGAGCTTTGAGTGAACCTGGACAAGTTATGGTTGGTGCCTTGCACGAATTCGAATTGCTCAGAGCTTTCATCATCAGAGCTTCTTTGATTAAGTCAACATCTGCATCAATTCGAATTGCTCAGAGCTTTCCTCATCAGAGCATTGTTCTCTTCGATGGCTCCGAATTCCAATTCAAATTGTTCAGAGCTTTCCTTATCATAACGTCTTCAATTTAGCCACCATCTGCATTAACTCTTTCTTTTGACCAGCTCCCAGGCATTATTCTTCCATTGGTCCTGAATTACAATTAGAATGGATCCAGGCCTCATCATTGTGGCTTCTTCGATTGAGCCACTATCTGCCTTAGTTGCTTGATCTGAAACTATCCAACTAGCCCAATCAAACACTTCCTTATGGCCTGTCGAAGCTTCTTTTGTTATTTCCTTCAAATGTAATTGTGCAGGACGCTTGGGCTTGGCAGCATGTAGGGCTTTGGCCAATAAGCATCTTGAACCAGACTCATCAAAAGATAAAACAACACTTGTTTCCAACAATTGTGTGTTTTTCGAATGGACCAATTATATGTCCTTCAAAGACACCACTTGTGTGTTCTTCGAATGGGCCACCAATGCATGTCCTTCAAACCCACCAAATTCATGTTCTTCGAATGGAACTTTTGAATGCTTCTACGAATGGACCATATTTTGTGTCATAGTGTAGAAACTGTGTGTTGAAGGGTTTAGAGGTGGAGTCAAATCTAGCATGAGGGAAGTCACTTCTTTGTGAATCGAAGCACGCATGAAATAAGCTCTTCCCTTGTGAATCAAAGGCAAGCCTGAAGCATATATTTTCCTTATGAATTAAAAGCAAGCCTGAAGGATGTACTTGCCTTGTGAATTGAAAGTAAGCCTGAAGGATATACTTGCCTTGTGAATCGAAAGCAAGCCTGAAGGATGTACTTGCCTTGTGAATCAAAGGCATGCATGAAGGAAGTATTTCCTTGTGGATCGAAGGCAAGCACAGAGGAAGCCTTTGCCTAGTGAATCGAAGGCAAGCCTGAAGGATGTACTTTCCTGGTGAATTGAAGGCAAGCATAGAGGAAGTCTTTTCCTTATGGATCGAAGGCAAGTTAAAGGAGACTAAAGTCCTATCGAAGCTTGGGAAATCAAAGCAAACTTGAAGGAGACCAAAGTCCAGTCGAAGCTTGGGAAATTGAAGCAAACTTGAAAGAGACCAAAGTCCAGTCGCAGCTTGGGAAATCGAAGCAAACTTGAAAGAGACCAAAGTCCAGTCGAAGCTTGGGAAATTGAAGCAAACTTGAAAGAGACCAAAGTCCAATCGAAGCTTGGGAAATTGAAGCAAACTTGAAAGAGACCAAAGTCCAGTCGAAGCTTTGGAAATTGAAGCAAGCTTACTTTTCTTTGATTTGATGTTTGAAAGCCTAATATAATCCATAGAAACTATATGGGGCACCAAAGATCCAATTGTATTTGTACAAAGTTAAACTTTTGAAAAATCCTTGTGAGAAAATGTCTTGAGGAAAGAGAGGGTAAATTTTAGGGTACAACAGTTTCCCCTGTTCAATCTTCTTAAACCCGAAGAGTTAGATTGGCTTGTCTGCCTTTCGTGATTTGAAGGTGGAAGATGATCGAACACTAGAGTGCCCAAAAATTTGCACTTGATGATGTGATGGTTGATTGTGTAAGGAATGGGCTTAAAGATATCATTCGGAGATGGGCTTAAAAATGCCATCCAAAGTAGATGCTGACTTCATAAGAGGTCTCTTTGTGGGATTCTTGTTCCTGTTGTCTGAGGAGGACTCCGCTGGGCAATGTTGATTTCTGTTGTTCTCCTGCTTGAGGAAAACTCTATAGGGAATAGCGTCTAAGAGCTTTAGTTGTCCATGGCTCTAATGAGGAGTTATCTCTGGACTGGAAATGTATTAGAAGGAGCCTGTGTAGGGCCGCTTCAGGATGAGTCTGTGTTAGACTGCATCTAGAAATATATGAGAAATAACTTGTGTAAGATTGCTTCATGATGAGCCCGTGTAAAGCTGCATCTGGAGAGAAGGTACCCATGTAAGATTGCTTCATCTGGTCATGGAGATAGTCACCCCGTCTTATTTCAGGAATTAATCTATAATCAATTGTTCATAGATAGTTGTCCTGTCTTGTTTCAGGTATTAATCTGGAACTTGCTTTTGTTGGTTGTTAAGATAGTTGCACTGTCTGGTTTCAGCAATTAATCTCTGACATGAGAAAGAAAGATAGTTTCCACGTCTTGTTTTGGGAGTTAATCTTCAATCTGCTCATGTAGATCGTTGTCTTGTCTGATTTCAGGTATTAATCTACAATCAGTCGTTCACAGATAGCTGTCTTGTCTTGTTTAAGGTATTAATCTGGAACTTGTTTTTGTTGGTCGTTGAGATAGTTGTCCTGTCTGGTTTCAGGTATTAATCTCTGACTTTAGAGAAAGGAAGATAGTTTCCTCGTCCTGTTTAGAGAGTTAATTTTCAATCTGTTCATGTAGATAGTTGTCCTGTCTGGTTTCAGGTATTAATCTACAATCAATCATTCACATATAGCTGTCCTGTCTTGTTTCAGGTATTAATCTGGAACTTGTTTTCTTCGGTCATTGAGATAGTTGTCCTGTCTGGTTTCATGTATTAATCTCTGACTTTAGAGAAAGGAAGATAGATTCCCCATTCTGTTTCGGGAGTTAATCTTCAATCTGCTCATGTAGATAGTTGTCTTGTCCGGTTTCAGGTATTAATCTACAATCAGTCGTTCACAGACAGCTTTCCTGTCTTGTTTCAGGTATTAATCTGGAACTTGTTTTTGTCGGTCGTTGAGATAGTTGTAATGTCTGGTTTCAGGTATTAATCTCTGACTTTAGAGAAAGGAAGATAGTTTCCCCGCCCTATTTCAGGAGTTAATCTTCAATTTGCTTATGTAGATAGTTGTCCTGTCTGGTTTCAGGTATTAATCTATAATCATTCGTTTATAGATAGCTATCCTATCTTGTTTCAGGTATTAATCTGGAACTTTTGAAAATTGTTGACGATATTCATCTGTCAATCTTTCCTGAAAAGGTAAAGAATTAGCTGCATGCAATACCATGATGCATGAAGTGCAAATGATGCTCTCAAAATAAATGAGATTGTGATATATGCATTTGTGTTGTATATGCTATGACGCTTGTAAAATGGTGTATGAATGCAATGTATGAACGTGTCGGTCGTTCTATTGCTGTATTGTTGAGCTAGGGAAAATAAATCCCTGTTTGTTGCTGGGGATGAATAGTGTAAGTCTTCAAATTTTGTTGAAGTTGAAATGCTGGGAGATGGATTTCCGTTGTTAGAGAAATAAACTTTGTTGAGAAAGGGAAACTCCATGAACTTCTTGGGGATTTTTATGAAATCCTACTGGGGAATCCTGAAAAGCTTGTGAACCAGGTTAGGGAATTCTTTAAGATGTCGGGGCAGTAATTGGAGATTCTTGCTCCGCTGGGGATATAAGAACACCTGGCATCATTAGGCTGTATGCTGAGGATATGGAAGTGACTTTATAATAGGATGCCCTACCTCTATACCTGTTGGAGAAAGTATCTGCGAGGATTTGCAGATGGCCTTTAGACACTGTCCTATTTTTTAAAGCCCGCAGTAACTGTCTTTTTGTTTTTTATGCGTGTACTTGTAAACGGTAATCACATTCAAATTCATATGTTCAAAAATAATCACTGGACGTTTTTGCAAACAAAACAGAGAAAAAAAAACAAATAGTTTTACACTTTCGAAGAAATGGTTTTATATTAATTTGAATAAGCTTTTTTTGTACAAGGAGACATACATCCTAGTAAGAGAATGTCGTCGTAAGAATGAAAACTAAACAAAATAGTATACAAAGAAAAAACAACTATATGAAATGATCCCAATGGTTTCCCATTCTGCCATTGCCTTTATGTCTTTGAGCGTCTCATCTTTTTTGCTTCTTGTCTGAAGTTGACTGGATTGATTAGTACCACTTGAGCTTGATAGTTGCTACCTAAGATTGGTTGTAAGGTGATCCAACAAGACATAGTTATACGCTTAAAATCCCTAACTTTTGCGTGGACCGCCCTTTCAGGTTTTCAGTCCACCGGGATACCCTTTTTTGCCCAAGCCGCCTTTTCAGGTTTTCTACTTGCCAAGTGTATAGAGTTTTTCCATATGTATATCCCTAATTTTTGCCCGAACCTTTTGGTTCGCCGATATGCCCTTATTTTTTCCTAGGCCAATCAACCTAACGGGTCTTTGTTCATGTGTAGTATCTTTTAACTATGTCTGTGTTTACCGGGTGCAGAAGGTCGTCATCGTCCATAGTGGTTAAGATCATGGCTCCACCAGAAAATATGTTCTTGATCATAAATAGACCTTTGTATGTGGGAGTCCGTTTTGCCCTGGGATCACCTTGAGGCAATATGATGCGTTTGATTACTAGGTCACCAACCTGATATACCTAACGTCTGACCTTCTTGTTAAAAGCTCTAATCATACGTTTTTGGTACATCTGACCATGGCAGACAGCCGCGAGCCTCTTCTCGTCGATCAGGTTTAATTGATCAAGTCAAGTCTGCACCCAATAGTTTTCATTCAAACCTACATCCTTCATGATTCTCAAGGAAGGGATCTGGACTTTGATGGGTAGGACAACTTCCATACCATATACCAAAGAGAAAGGAGTTCCCCCTGTTGATGTGCGCATTGTGGTATGGTAACCATGAAGAGCAAATGGTAACATCTCGTGCCAGTCTTTGTATGTCATCGTCATCTTCTGTATGACCTTTTTGATATTTTTATTAGCAGCTTCTGCAACACCATTCATCTTCGATCGATAAGGAGAAAAGTTATGATGCTGGATCTTGAATTTCATGCAGAGCTCGGTGATCATAGTATTATTGAGATTGGTACCTTTAATATGGTGGGAGAACTGACTTGGGTGTTTTTGCGTTTGATTGCAATTGTTGCGGATAGCAAGAGTCGCCACCAACTTTTCTTTTATCCAACAAAGGAAATGTTGAATAGAACAGGAAAGACCTTTAGAGATGTTTTCTTGAGTTCGGGGGGTAGATTATAAAAAGGGAAGGTGTTAGCACCCTTTTCATTCGTAGTTATCTACGGTGTGATACGGTGGCAGAACCGACTGTTATATTGGTTTGTGTTTTTTGTTCGCAAAATATCGCGGTAAGCAAGAGTCGCCACCGACTTTTATTTTATCCAACCAGGAAAAGGAAAAAGAACAGAAAAACCTTTTTCGAGATGTTTCTGAGTACAGGGGGTAAGATTATAGAAAGGGAAGGTGTTAGCACCCTTTCTATCCATGGTTTTCCATGGGCTCTTAGGTACTTGCTCATTTTGAAAACTGCTTGTGTGTGCTTGTTTTGAAAAAGTTTTACTTCGTGATAACCCTTGTATCAGTCCTCAAGGGTGTGACGAAGT
Organism: Vicia faba; assembly: GCA_948472305.1. Classification (NCBI taxonomy): domain Eukaryota; kingdom Viridiplantae; phylum Streptophyta; class Magnoliopsida; order Fabales; family Fabaceae; genus Vicia; species Vicia faba. The sequence continues at coordinate 1,628,261,398 of OX451738.1, read as the reverse complement.
TGTTTTTTTTGTTGAAAATTGCTTCGAAAAGTGTTTGTGTGAAAAGTTTTGTTTGATTGATTGAGTAAGTACTTAAGAGTTAATCTACCTACTCGAAAAAGACTGTTCGTTTTCTTTTAGACAACACTATCCCATTATTAAGGAATAGGTAGCACCGTCGTTGGAGTTTTAAGGGACGTTCGAAAAGGACAAATACAGTCACTAAAGCAATGACTAGGAAACCTTAGTAATTACCTTAAAGTCCTAAAGATCTTTCCGAGGTAACATTCGAATGGGTCATTTTTATCTTTTAGACTAGAGGGCAACCACTAAAATTCCCTATGCTTAGTGACTGTTTACCGAAGGCAACCGAAGTGAGGCAAAAACTAGGAGTGGACATGTGCATGTGTTTATGTTTCAGTTAATTTAGTCTTTGCACAATTAGGGTTATCTACCGTATTAACTTTCAAGTATTCTTTCCATACAATCATATTAGTATACATCTAGGCAATTCATAATTGTGGAAATTAAAAGTGTGGAACGTTTAAAGTTCTAACTATTACATGGCTTTCGCAGATACATAATTATTTTTTACTGTAAAATAAAATACTGAATTAAAACCTAGTTAAATCGATTACAACCTCGGAGCAAATACATAATAGTAAAAAAACAACTAAAATGCGCGCGGATAGTTAAATGCGAGGATGATTAAAAGAACCTAAAAAAAACTAATTGAGAAAATATTTAAATTAGTTTTGAAGAAAAAATTAATTATATACAACCCTAATTTCTAATTATTTTTAATCATGAAAAATAAGATTTAATTGCCCTAATTTAATCAAATTAATTAATTCAAGGAAACAAAATATTTTTATGAAAAATATTTTTGGTGTTTTTTTTTGTGATTTATTGGTTTTTATGATTAATTAAAAAATGATTAATTTGTAAAAATAAATAATTAAACAAATAAAAGAAATAAAAAATGCATTAAATGGGCCTATGTTGATGAGTAATTCTGGGGGTGTGTTGTCGAAAATATCTTGGCCCAATAGCTAGTCAGCCCAGTCAACGCTTGATCCCATGTGGTGCTGACCTGAGCATACACCATGATCCTTCATTGCAGGAGGCGTTGGATCTGATTGATCATGGATCCCATGGGTGGATGTTGATGGCGTATGGAAGGCGTTTGAGAGGATGATGCACATGATATGTGGAAAGAAAACAAGAAAATGAAATATGCTGGTACCTGGGGTCGAACCCAGGTCCTCCCACTCATACCATGCGCGCTTCACCACTGGGCCACTTGCTCTTTCTTGTTATTATAATAAAAACAAACAATATTATATAAAAACAAAATGGATTAGTGGGTAAAACAGAAAACGTGCACCCAATTTGAATGAACCAGTGAGGTGGTGACAAATCACCGTCTTCTTCCTTCTGTCCGTCATCTTAGATGTTCACCCTATACCCACAGACAATGTTTGTAACTAAAACCTACGTGCTTCAAACATTAAAAAATACACATGATAAATGAATTTAAAGACCAGAATTCAACTGATCTTGGTGCCACGATCATCATGATGCCATGTTCGTGGTCTAATTTTACCTGTGGACAAAAACCCTAAAACGAACACCAAAACCCTAGCCATGGAAAAGGCATATACAGGCATCAAAAATTCAATTAAATCAGTCAGTCATGTTGTCAACATCTCAACAATCACAAATATATCAACCAAATGCGCTAATGATGCAAGAATTACTATAATCGATTTTGAAAAAAGGAGCAAATGGTGTGAGTTGTAACGTGCATTTCTGGGTGTGAAAGGACCTGCAATTGATCCAATTAGCTTCAGAGATGCTCCAGGATGTGATTGGGAGCCTTGGTTTGCTTTGAATTGTCCTATAGAATGGAAATCGACCCACCACTTTTTGTCCAATTTTTGAGTTTGTTCTAGTGTTCTTCACGACTGCAATCCCTTTGTTTCGTGCCTGGCCTTGCTCCATATATATCCTTGAATGAATTAGGGTTATAAAAACCACTTGTATCTTTGGAATTTTTGAAGATTTGATCTCATTCTTCCTTTGTGTGATTTGTTTCCAAATTAGGCCTAATCATGCCATTCTTGTGCCAATCCACCTTGATTCGATTTTATCCTGATATACCAACATAATTAGCTTGTGATCTTGTCCAAAAATCAGATCAAAACAAATCTTTGTTATTAGTTGTCATTTATTTGATTTAATACAATTTTTAATTAATAAAAAAATCAAAATAAAATGAAAAATTAAGCAAACAATGTGTGGGTGAATATTTGGATCGTGGACCATGTTATGAGTGAGGTGGAAGCATAAAAAGTTAGGCCTATTTGGCAAAAAATGCATCTTTGAGCACATTTGACTTTTGGCAATTTTGCAAAAATGGTCAACTTTGACAAGGCATATCTCTTCCAATTTTAACCCTAGAGAGGTGTTCTTGGACTTTTTAGAAATTTTCGGATGTATCCAAAACAACCCTTTTGGTCTCATCTCCATTGGGTCTTCCATGTTCATGTAAGAAGCTTTGACCTAAAAAGTGTTTTTGTTGACTTTTCAAAAGGACCTATAATGTGGAAATTCATATCTTTTGATGAGTGCATATTTCGAACTTGAGTGATGAAGATGAATTGTAGGGAATTGCATCCTCTTCAAAATGAGCCTTGGATGGAAAGTTTCTGATAAAGTATGAGGAAGTTATGCTTGGTCAAAGTTTGGTTGACTTTTCCTGAGAAACCCTAATTTAGCAACTTTTGAGTTTTGATGAATTAGGAGCATTCCTTGAGGTATCATGATCAACCCTTGATCAAATTATGAAAGTCACTTAAAAATGTTGATGTTAACCAAAAATCTTGAGGTTTGGCTGTATGTGGGCCACAATTGACTTTTGACCTAATACAGTCGATTCTCAAGCATTTGAGCAGTTGACTGAGCAAACTTCTTGTGCAAGGCATGGGTTTTGACATGGATGATATTGAGAGCATATTAGGACTATGGAAATCATTTGAGGCCTTTGGAGTACACACATCCTAATGAAAATGGAAACCCTAATTTGAGACACATTGCCTTAGGAGAGAGTTTGTCTGGTCAACTCTTGGGCAACCTTGAGCAAATTGAGGATCTCAATGGGCATGTGCTAAGTAAAATGAGAGGGAAAATTTTGGGGTACAACAGCTACCCCTGTTCAATCTTCTTAGACCTTATGATGTAGATTGGCTTGTCTGCCTTTCGTGATCTGAAGGTGGAAGATGATTGAACACTAGAGTGCCCAGAAATTAGCACTCGTATGAAGTGAGTGTCGATCGATGGTATTAGAAATGGGCTTACATATTCCATTTGGAAAGCGAAGGAGAGTTGTCAAGGATGGGATTAAAGATGCCATCCAGAGAAAATATTGGCCGCATAAGAGATTCCTTTGCGAGAATTCCCGTATTAGCCGTTGAGGAGGACTTCGTCGGGGCATGTTGACTTATGTATGGGGCAGTAGAGTATAGGAGCTTCGGTTGTCCATTACTCTATTGGGGATTTAACTCCTAATTGATGAGGTGGAAGTAAGTTATATATCTGGTCAGGGTCCAGGTTGCACAACGACTTACTAGGGAAGCATGAAATCGATTGTATCTGATCGGGTTCGAGTCTTACAGCGTTGTAAACTGTTTTCTGGAGATAAGAGTGAAGGAACCTGGATAGTAGGGTTGCTTCGAGATGAAAGCCTAGATATTAGGGTTATGATAAGGAACCTGGATAGTAGGGTTACTTTGAAATGAAAGCCTGAATAGTAGGGCTATGAGAAGGAACCTGGGTCGTAGGGTTACTTCGAGATGAGAGCCTGGATAGTAGGGCTATGAGAAGGAACCTGGGTCATAGGGTTGCTTCCAAATGAAAGCCTGGATAGTAGGGCTTATGGGAAGGAACCTGGGTCGTAGGGTTACTTCGAAATGAGAGCCTGAATAGTAGGGATATGAGAAGGAACCTGGATAGTAGGGTTACTTCGAAATGAAAGCCTGGATAGTAGGGCTATGGGAAGGAACCTGGATAGTAGGGTTACTTCGAAATGAAAGCCTGGATAGTAGGGCTATGAGAAGGAACCTGGATAGTAGGGCTATGAGAAGGAACCTGGATAGTAGGGTTACTTCGAAATGAAAGCCTGGATAGTAGGGTTACTTCGAAATGAAAGCCTGGACAATGAATCCCAGAAGCTTACCAGACCTTACCCCAAAGGTGCACTTGTTTGGATTCAACCTCAACTTGTATATCTTCAACCTGTCAAACAAATTTTGCAGATGATCAAGGTGCTCTTCTTCGGTTTGAGACATGGCGATCATGTCATCCACATAAACCTCTATCTCATGGTGAATCATGTCGCGGAACAAAGCGACCATGGCGCGCTGATAAGTTGCCCCAACATTCTTAAACCCGAAAGGCATCACCTTGTAATAGAAAGTGCCCCACTTGTAACGAAGGTTGTCTTCTCCATATCCTCAGGAGCCATCTTGATCTGGTTGTAGCTAGAGAAACCATCCATGAAGGAGAAGATTTTGTGTTGCACGGTGTTGTCAACCAGAACATCAATGTGAGGAAGAGGGAAGTCATCCTTGGGGCTTGCCCTGTTCAGATCTCTATAATCCACACACATCTGCACCTTACCATCCTTCTTAGGTACTGGGACGACGTTAGCAACCCATTGTGGGTAGGAAGTGACAACTAGGAACCCAGTGTTGAACTGCTACGTAACTTCCGCTTTGATCTTCTCTGACATTTCGGGACGCATACGACAGACCTTGTGCTTTACCAGAGGGCAATCTTCTTTAGTCGGTAGGCGATGTACCACAATATCAGTGTCCAAACTAGGCATGTCTTCATAGGACCAGACGAAAATCTCAACATAGTCGTGCAACATTTGTATCAACCTCTGTTTGACACTAAGCTCCAGATTTGCACCTATTTTAACCTCTTTTTTGTCTTCCTCAGTTCCCAAGTTCACTGTCTCAACTGGCTCTTTGTAAGGCTGTATGACCCTCTCTTTCTGCTGCAGTAGTCCAGCAAGCTCTCCAGGCACCTCATAATCTTCCTCACCTTCGTCCTCGGCTTGGTTGATCGTATTTTCGAAGTCATAATGAGCAGTAGCAAAACTGTTATCAATGGGATCCAAAGTGGATATGGATCTGCAGTTTGATACGTGAGTGTATGTAAGAGCATAACTGTATTTTAAAAAACAGGAAAGAAAAAACAGAGAGCACAAAATTTGTATGCAAGAGCGTCCAATGCTTTATTGATGACATGTAAAGATGACATATAATAGCCCTCACAAATAGAACCGTTGTGTCCCGGGCAAGACACAAGGCCATAAAGTTTAAGTTGTTTATTACAAGCTCAGAAAACAAATAAGACAATTACTGCAGAATGAAAGAAACTGGTATAAAATCTCTGGCCGTCCAATTACTAGGTCCACCATTGGTAGTCGGGTAGATCCAATTGTCAATGTCATAGTCTTCCCCGTTGTCTTCAATGGCGTTAACCCCACGATTGCTGATGCGTAGGGGAGGTCCTCCAGCCCGAGCGTGTCGAACAACCCTTTGAGCCCCTATAGTAAAGCCCAAACCAAATTTGTCAGTTTTGTGAGTGAAATCAGGGAGCTGACCCCAATTGGTACACCCACCTTCTTCAACTACGACCCTGGTGTCCTTGAGAGAAGCCATCTTTATAGGAGGTTTGTTGCTGGTAGTAGTTTCAGTCGATGCCAAGATCTGAGGGACCTCTTCGAAGTTCTGACAAGGAGTTTCTATGAATTCCCCGTCCATCTCTATGTACCAGAAGGAATTGAGATGGCTCACCATATACTCCTCTTCACACCGCACAGTGACAATCTTCCTTTTTACTGGATACTTCAACATTTGGTGTACTGTGGAAGTAACTGCCCCAGCCTCGTGGATCCAAGGACGACCCAACAAACAAGAATACGACAGCCTGATGTCCATCACATAGAAGGTGGACCCAAAGGTCTGATAACCCACTTTGATAGGGATGTCCACCTTCTCGTGCACCATTCTTTTCGACCCGTCAAAAGCCCTTACCACAATGTTACTAGGCTTTAAAGTCAAACCCTCGCAATCCAACCGGTCCAACGCTTTCTTGGGCAGAACATTCAGCGAAGACCCAATATCCACCAATACATGAGCCATAATGGTGCCCATGCAATCAATCGAGACATGCATGGCATCATTATGTTTCTTTCCCTTCGGTGTCAAGTATGTATCTGAAAAACCCAGCCTATTGGCAGCAGTCAAGCTAGCCATGCAATCTTTAAATTGATCAGCTGAAGTCTCTTGTAGCACATGAGCAGTTTTGAGGAATGCAATCAAAGCCTTCACATGGGCCTCAGAGCACAACAGCAGGGATAACATGGATATCTTTGAGGGGGTCTGCCCCAGCTGCTCGACCATATTGTAGTCGCTCTTTTTAATTATTTTCAATATTTCCTCTATCTCTTGCTTAGAGGCTTCCACAATAATTTTTCTAGGCGCCTCCGTCCGGGCAGGCTCGCCTATGATTTCTTTGCCTCAGGTCCCAGATGACTCGTCAGCGGGGGTGATAATTGGAGTAAACATAGGAGTAGTAGTTGATGTACCAGCAGGAGTAGCACACGAAATAACAATAGGCCTCTTGACAGTCTTAGGGGAAATCTCAGGAGAGAATACCCTTCCACTTCCGGTAACCTTGCTGGTCCCGACAATGTTATTAATATCAGGATCAGCCTATTCATTTTTCAGATCTTGTTTGATGCCATGATAGTACACATCAGCACCATAATGCTAGGGGGCAGCTTTGTCTGAGGCATATGGGACAGGACCAGGAACAGTGATTATTAGTGGAGCAATTCTTAGAGCAGATGTAATCCTAACAGGTCTTCTCGAGGAGACCTTGGAAGGATTGGAATAAATGGTTATAATGGCAATGTCTTCAGATGGAACAACAGGAACCAAAGTTTTCTCGAACAAAATTGCTTTGCTGTCCATCAGGCATTGGACACCTAACTTCAACAAATAGCAACCAGAAGGCAGAAATGAACACATGTGGCAACCTTCACCACAACCCAGAAATAAACCGTCAGACAACAAATTCTTCTTCACAGCCATGAGAGGAGTAGGAACTTCATCTACCAAGGTCACAAACAAGTCGATATCAACAATATTAATTCCACAACCGTGCTTAGGCATGGGAGCAGTTATGACATTGGGATTTTCCGGAGCATCGAACTTAATTTCCTTGGCTTCGATCATATCTTGTACCATATTTCTTAGAGCCCAGCAGTCATTGGTGTCGTGGCCAGGACTTTCAGAATGATAGGCACACCGAGCATTTGGATTATATCAGGGAGATGTGGTGTTTGGATTCTTGGGAGCCTCTTTCAAGGTCGCCAAGTTGGATCTTAACAGATGAGGTAAAACTTCATCCAGTGTCATGTTGATTCGGGTAAACTGCCATTGTGGTCTTTCCACCCTTGGTTGATTGTTGTGTTGTGGAGCGGCCGTAGGCCTAGGTATCATTACGACACTTACTGTCTGACGATGTTTAGCTCTATTTTGGCCCCTCGGGCTATAGATAGGACTGGTTTCTTTCTTACCAGCAAAAGGCTTCTTTATCGAACTCGAAGAAGCATCCTTCTGTATATTTCTGCTCTGAATCCCATCTTCTACTCTCTCTCTAGTCAGAATCAGCTCGGTGAAACCAGCTAACGAGCTGCAGATTAAATGATTAAAGAATGGACCAGATAACATCCCTAGAAACATATCAACCAACTCCCTATCGGACAATGGGGGTTGGACTCTTCTAGCCAAGACTCTCCACTTCTGTGCATAGTCCTTAAAGCCTTCACCTGCGCCCATGGACATACTCTGGAGTTGAGTACGAGTAGGAGCAAGGTCGGCGTTGTACTGGTACTGCTTATAGAAAGCAGCAGCCAGATCTTCCCAATTTCGGCCATTGGCTCTCTCCAGTTGGTAGAACCATTCAAGCTGAGTCTCTGACAGATTATCTTGAAAGAAATGAACCCACAAATTTCTATCAGCGGTGTGGGGCTGGATCTTTCTGACATAAGAGAGGAGATGGAGTTTTGGGCAGGACACCCCATCATACTTTGCAAAATTTGGAGCTTTGAACTTCTGCGAGATGACCACTCCCGACACCAATCTCAATTCTTCGAAATCCAACCCAGGTATCCTCTAGACTTCCATAGCACTCAAGCGATCTTCCAACTGCTTGTATCTATCCTCAGTGGGAGGATACTGCTCATCATTGTAGTCGGTATCATTGTCAGAAACTTCAGGACTGAGATCCTTCTCCCTTGTCTCTTCTTCTTGATTCTCCCCTTCCTTGGATGAAGAAGTCAGATTAACTTGTTGCTTCAACGGCCCTCTAAACCTTCTTCCCATATTCAGAATACCGGAAGCCTTCTTCTTTTTATTTTTCTCTTTCAGGATGAGGGCTTTCAGATCCTCCTGCCCTTTTGCCAGATTTATGAACATTTACTGGAACTGGGCATTTTGTGCCTGAAGATCCTTAATGCTTTGTTCGAAAGACATTTCTACTGAAATAAATAGCGAAGAAGATGAGAAACCTGTAATGGTACCTGTACATGTAATGTTATTAATGGGATGCGTATGCAATGATTTCAAAGACTTTGGGAAATTTAAATTTGCGAACCAAAATGAAACAAAGATTTTATTAGTCAAATTCAAAGTTCAAATGCCTTTTAGGCGTTACAATTAAAAACAAATCTAAAACTAGAAAAGAAATCAAAATTCCCATGAATGCTTCCTCTTCGTGCCGAGATAAATATTGAGTCCTCTTTCCTCATGGAGATGCTTTGTGAGCTCTAAAACCTTCCTCTCCTGGGCATAAAACTGATCCCTGTAAGTATCCCGCTCTTTCTTCAACTGAATCCAAGACCTCTGTAATTCTCCAAGATCAGTGGGCATATCAGGATAGAGAACCATGTAAGGAATACCCCCTTCAGTAGTGGGTTCCACAATCACTGGTAAAACGGCCATATAGAGCATCATAAGTTTCTTGGCGCGAGCTCGTATCCATTGGAGGTAAGGTTCCATAGGAATGGAAGCCTTTGGCCCCAAAGCCTTAGCACCAGATCTGTTTACCATGCCCCAAGCTCGTATAAACCTCCGACGATACTCTTGAACGTCATCCTCATAGTTGAATACAATTCCTTTGATATGTAACTCATGGGGACCATCCCTTCGAGCGTAACCAAATTGTCACAGAGCTAAACAAGGATTGTAGGTTATACCTCCTCTGATGCCAAGTAACGGGACATTAGGGTACTCCTCATAGCGGTCAATAATAGCAGTGTTTTCCATGGCTCGGGAACACCAGAGAATATCCATGTGAGCAAGTGACATTATCCTTTGTGACCAACCCACACCCTCTTCATTCTTCAGTACGGACTTAGGGAGGTGAGAAATAAACCACCTCGACAACAATGGCATGTAGCACATAAGCACCCCTCTTCTCTTCATGGTACGAGTATGGAGAGTGTGCAAAATATCCCCGAGCAAGATAGGAACGGGTTTACGAGAGGGGAAGATCTTGATAGCATTCACATCTATGAATAAGTTTTGATTAGGGAATAGTACTAACCCATAGATTAGAAGGGCCAAGACCTCCTAAAAAGCCTGAAAATCCATATCATCCAAAAACAGTTGGGCCTTGTCTGTCAGGAACTTGGCTGGAAAACCCTTGACGCTGCTTCTTGTTTCCCAATTGGATACCACGTCGGCCCATTTCAGATGCAAAGCTGAGGCAATGATTTATGGATTAGGAACCTCTTCCAGACTTGTGAAGGGCAACTGTTCAAGAATGGGTATATCCAACAACTGAGAGAATTCTTCCATGGTAGGCACCAACTAATAGTCTAGAAAGGTGAAGTAGTGGTGCTTGGGATCGAAGAACTGAAAGAGTACACTCATCATCTTTTCATCAAAGTTTGAAGTAACTAGGTTGAGAAGTCGACCATGTCTCTTAGTGAATGCAGAAGTTTCGGAAACCTTTGATACTAGCTCTTTAAGTTGGGCAGGTATCTTCATAAAGCTGATTCGGATAGTGTTTATACGAATGGAAGCCATGATCTGCAAAACAGAACAAAGATAAATTCCCTTGGTCCTTGAAATGGTTAGTGCAATAAGAATGGATGCTATGTTATGATTTATGATGTCATGATAAATCACAGGTATAACAAACACAGACAAATCACACCAAGCTCTTAGGTTTAAGGCTTGAATGAGGTTAAAGGTAAGTACCCTCTTGAAGTTTAGTTGGTTTCAACCTGTCTTAGAAAAGTAACTGGGTTCTAAATATTCTCAATATCACTGACCATCCTTTATCGGGCATTGTTTCAGCTCAAGCAATCTTTTCTTGCGGCCGAAATATCCTGAAAGTCTGATCTCAATGAGTGTAGCATCGAGTATCAACCAATCCTCAACTCTATACCGAGACCGGCTATCTCACTACTTTCTAATGGCCAAGTTTGTTCAACTAATGCTCTAAGGTCCGTTAGTGCTTCATGACACCACGCGGAGGCCCCGTATTCTCCTTGTTTCCCCACGAAGGATATCAGTACCAACCAAAGTGCCACACCAACACAACCATCGCTTAAACCATATCGGTCTATGCTGTACAGTCTCCACGATCTATTGCTGTTCACCTAAAAAGTGCCCCCAGACCCGGGTGTAGGATCTATAGTAACCCAAGCAAAACCCTTTAAGAATAAAGCAAACAAACAAGAAAGCAATTTTAAAATGACCTAGATCCTAAGGTAAACCCCACTTTATTTTAAATCCCCAGCAGAGTCACCAGTTCTGTGATACGGTGGAAGAACCGACTGTTATACTGGTTTGCATTTTTTGTTTGCAAAATGTCGCGGTAAGCAAGCGTCGCCACCGACTTTTATTTTATCCAATCAGGAAAAGGAAAAAGAACAGAAAAAACCTTTTTTGAGATGTTTCTGAGTACGGGGGTAGATTATAGAAAGGGAAGGTGTTAGCACCCTTTCTATCCATTGTTTCCCATGGGCTCTTAGGTACTTGCTCATTTTGAAAAGTGCTTGTGTGTGCTTGTTTTGAAAAAGTTTTACTTCGTGATAACCCTTGTATCAGTCCTCAAGGGTGTGATGAAGTTGTTTTTTTGTTTTGAAAATTGTTTCGAAAAGTGTTTGTGTGAAAAGTTTTGTTTGATTGATTGAGCAAGTACTTAAGAGTTAATCTACCTACTCGAAAAAGACTGTTCATTTTCCTTTAGACAATGCTATACCATTATTAAGGAATAGGTAGCACCGCCGTTGGAGTTTTAAGGGACGTTCGAAAAGGACAAATACAGCCACTAAAGAAATGACTAGGAAACCTTAGTAATTACCCTAAAGTCCTAAAGATCTTTCTGAGGCAACATTCAAATGGGTCATTTTTTATCTTTTAGACTGGAGGGCAACCACTAAAATTCCCTATGCTTAGTGACTGTTTACCGAAGGCAACCGAAAAGAGGCAAACCCTAGGAGTGAACATGTGCATGTGTTTATGTTTCAGTTAATTTAGTCTTTGCATAATTAGGGTTATCTACCGTATTAATTTTCAAGTATTCTTTCCATACAATCCTATTAGCATACATCTAGGCGGTTTATAATTGCGGAAATTAAAAGTGCGAAATGTTTAAAGTTCTAGATATTACTTGGCTTTCGCAGATACACAATTATTTTTTGACTGTAAAATAAAATACTGAATTAAAACCTAGTTAAATCTATTACAACCTCTGAGCAAATACAGTAATAGTAAAAAAATAACTAAAATGCGCGCAGATAGTTAAATGCGAGAATGATTAAAAGAACCTAAAAAAAACTAATTGAGAAAATATTTAAATTAGTTTTGAAGAAAAAATTAATTATATACAACCCTAATTTCTAATTATTTTTAATCATGAAAAATAAGATTTAATTGCCTTAATTTAATCAAATTAATTAATTCAAGGAAACAAAATATTTTTTATGAAAAAGATTTTTGGTGTTTTTTTTGTGATTTATTGGTTTTTATGATTAATTAAAAATGATTAATTTGTAAAAATAAGTAATTAAACAAATAAAATAAATAAAAGAAATAAAAAATGCATTAAATTGGGCTTGTGTTGATGAGTAATTCTGGGGGTGTGTTGTTGAAAATATCCTGGCCAAATAGCTATTCAGCTCAGTCAACGCTTGATCCCATGTGGTGCTGACCTGAGCGTACACCATAATCCTTTATTGCATGAGGTGTTGGATCTGATTGATCATGGATCCCATGGGTGGATGTTGATGGCGTATGGAAGGCGTTTGAGAGGATGATCCATATGATATATGGAAAAAAAAACAAGAAAATGAAATATGTTGGGACCTGGGATCGAACCCAGGTCCTCCCACTCATACCATGCGCGCTTCACCACTGGGCCACTTGCTCTTTCTTGTTATTATAATAAAAACAAACAATATTATATGAAAACAAAATGGATTAGTGGGTAAAACAGAAAATGCGCACCCAGTTTGAATGGACCAATGAGGTGGTGACAAATCACCGTCTTCTTCCTTCTGTCTGTCGTCTTAGATGTTCACCCTATACCCACGGATAACGTCTGTAACTAAAATCTGCATGCTTCAAACATTAAAAAATACACATGATAAATGAATTTAAAGACCAGAATTCAACTGGTCTTGGTGCCACGATCATCATGATGCCCTGTTCTTGGTCTAATTTTACCGGTGGACAAAAACCCTCAAACGAACACCAAAACCCTAGCCATGGCAAAGGCATATACAGGCATCAAAAACTCAATTAAATTAGTCAGTCATGTTGCAAACATCTCAACAATCACAAACATATCAATCAAATGTGCTAATGATGCAGGAATTACTGTAATCGATTTTGAAAAAACGAGCAAACCGTGTGAGTTGTAGCGTGCGTTTCCGGGCGTGAAAGGACTTGCAATTGATCCAATTAGCTTCAGAGATGCTCCAGGATGCGATTGGGAGTCTTGACTTGCTTTGAATTTCCCTCTAGAATGGAAATCTACCCACCACTTTTTGTCCAATTTTTGAGTTTGTTCTAGTGTTCTTCACGACTGCAATCCCTTTGTTTCGTGCCTGGCCTTGCTCCATATATATCCTTGAATGAATTAGGGTTATAAAAACCACTTGTATCTTTGGAATTTTTGAAGATTTGATCTCATTCTTCCTCTGTGTGATTTGTTTCCAAATTAGGCCTAATCATGCCATTCTTGTGCCAATCCACCTTGATTCAATTTGATCCTGATATATCAACATAATTAGCTTGTGATCCTGTCCAAAAATCAGATCAAAACAAATCTTTGTTATTAGTTGTCATTTATTTGATTTAATTCAATTTTTAATTAATAAAAAATCAAAATAAAATTAAAAATAAAGTAAACAATGTGTGGGTGAATATTTTGGTCGTGGACCATGTTATGAGTGAGGTGCAAGCATAAAAAGTTAGGCCCATTCGGCAAAAATGCATCTTTGAGCACATTTGACTTTTGGAAATTTTGCAAAAATGGCCAACTTTGACAAGGCATATCTCTTCCAATTTTAACCCTAGAGAAGTGTTCTTAGACTTTTTAGAAAGTTTAGGATGTATCCTAAACAACCCTTTTTGTCTCATCTCAATTGGGTCTTCCATGTTCATGTAAGAAGCTTTGACCCAAAAGGTGTTTTTGTTGACTTTTCAAAAGGACCAATAATGTGGAAATTCATATCTTTTGATGAGTGCATATTTTGAACTTGATGGATGAATATGAATTGTTGGTAATTGCATCCTCTTCAAAATGATACTTGGATGGAAAATTTATGATAAAGTATGAGGAAGTTATTCTTGGTCAAAGTTTGGTTGACTTTTCCTGAGAAACCCTAATTTAGCAACTTTTGAGTCTTGATGAATTAGGAACATTCCTTGAGGTATCATGATCAACCATTGATGAAATGATGAAAGTCACTTCAAAATGTTGATGTTGACCAAAAATCTTGAGGTTTGGCTATATGTGGGCCACAATTGACTTTTGACCTAATATAGTCGATTCTCAAGCATTTGAGCAGTTGACTGAGCAAACTTCTTGTGCAAGGCATGGGTTTTGACATGGATGATCTTGAGAGAATATTAGGACTATTAAATCATTTGAGGCTTTTGGAGTACACACATCTTGATGAAAATGGAAACCCTAATTTGAGACACATTGCCTTAGGAGAGAGTTTGTCTGGTCAACTCTTGGGCAACCTTGAGCAAATTGAGGATCTCAATAGGCATGTGCTAAGTAAAATGAGAGGGAAAATTTTGGGGTACAACAGCTGCCCCTGTTCAATCTTCTTAAACCTGAGGATGTAGGTTGTCTTGTCTGCCTTTCGTGATCTGAAGGTGGAAGATGATTGAACACTAGAGTGCCCAGAAATTTGCACTCGTATGAAGTGAGTGTCAATCGGTGGTATCAGGAGTGGGCTTAAAGATGCCATTTGGAAAGCGACAAAGAGTTGTCGGGGGTAGGCTTAAATATTCCATCCAGATAAAAATATTGGTCGCATAAGAGATTCCTTTGCGAGAATTCCCGTATTAACCGTTGAGGAGGACTTCGTCGGGGCATGTTGACTTATGTCTAGGGCAGTAAAGTATAGGAGCTTTGGTTGTCCATTACTCTATTGGGGAGTTAACTCTTGATTGATGAGGTGGAAGTTAGCTGTATATCTGGTCAGGGTCCAGGTTGCACAGAGACTTACTAGGGAAGCGTGAAATCGATCGTATCTGATCGGGTCCAAGTCTTACAGCGTTGTAAACTGTTGTCTAGGGATAAGAGTGAAGGAACCTGGATAGTAGGGTTGCTTCGAGATGAAAGCCTGGATAGTAGTGCTATGAGAAGGAACCTGGATAGTAGGGTTACTTTGAAATGAAAGCCTGGATAGTAGGGCTATGAGAAGGAACCTGGATCGTAGGGTTACTTCAAGATGAGAGCCTAGATAGTAGGGCTATGAGAAGGAACCTGGATAGTAGGGTTACTTCGAAATGAAAGCCTGGATAGTAGGGCTTATGGGAAGGAACCATGGTCGTAGGGTTACTTCGAAATGAGAGCCTGGATAGTAGGGCTATGAGAAGGGACCTGGATAGTAGGGTTACTTCGAAATGGAAGCCTGGATAGTAGGGCTATGAGAAGGAACCTGGATAATAGGGTTACTTCGAAATGAAAGCCTGGATAGTAGGGATATGAGAAGGAACCTGGATAGTAGGGTTACTTCAAAATGAAAGCCTAGATGATAGGGTTATGATAAGGAACCTGGATAGTAGTGTTACTTAGAAATGAAAGCCTGGATAGTAGGGCTATGAGAAGGAACCTGGGTCGTAGGGTTACTTTGAAATGAAAGCCTGGATAGTAGGGCTATAAGAAGGAACCTGGGTCGTAGGGTTACTTCGAAATGAAAGCCTGGATAGTAGGGCTATGAGAAGGAACCTGGATAGTAGGGTTACTTTGAAATGAAAGCCTGGATAGTAGGGCTATGAGAAGGGACCTGGATAGTAGGGTTACTTCGAAATAAAAGCCTGGATAGTAGGGCTATGAGAAGGAACCTAGGTCGTAGGGTTACTTCGAATGAAAGCCTGAATAGTAGGGATATGAGAAGGAACCTGGATAATAGGGTTACTTCAAAATGAAAGCCTGGATAGTAGGGCTATGAGAAGGGACCTGGATAGTAGGGTTACTTAGAAATGAAAGCCTAGATAGTAGGGCTATGAGAATGAACCTGGATAGTAGGGTTATTTCGAAATGAAAGCCTGGATAGCAGGGCTATGAGAAGGAACCTGGATAGTAGGGTTACTTCGAAATGAAAACCTGGATAGTAGGGCTATGAGAAGGAACCTGGATAGTAGGGTTACTTCGAAATGAAAGCCTGGATAGTAGGGCTATGAGAAGGAACCTGGGCCGTAGGGTTACTTCGAAATGAGTTTGGGTAAAACTTCAGAGGGAACCTGGGTAAGGTTACTTTGTGATGAGTCTGAGTAGAACTTTAGGAGGAATCTGGGTAAGGTCGCTTTGATGAGTCTGTGTAGGACTGCATTAGGCTGCGCAGGTAATTACTCTATTTAGTTTCAGGAACTAATCTTGGACCTGCTGGAAATTGTTGATGATAACCATCTTTCCTGAAAAGGTACAAGATTAATTATATGCGATGCATGAAATGCATTGTGTGAGGATGTTCTCAAAATAAATGAGATTTTGCTGTTATGCAATATGTATGTGCATGTCATGATGTATGCATATAAAATGCTATTGTGACATGTCTGAGTCTGGGAAAATAAATCCCTGACTGCTGCTGGAGAATATAGCATTCCTGACTGTGGTAGAGGATTATGATCCTTCTACTTCTGTCGGGGATGGTGAACGGAGACGACCATGCTGTAGATTCGCTCCTTGTTTGTGAATATTCTGCCGGGGAGAGACTCTGCTTGAGAATAACTATGTGGGGAATAACTCTGTTGGAAGGTGAACTTCCGTATCTGAAGGAATAAACTCTGTCGGGGATTGAGTTTTTGTGTCCAGATAAATAAACTCTGCTTGGGAGATAAAAATTTACTGATTCACTCGCGACTATGAAATTCGGCTGGGGAACATACGTCAGGTTTCTGAATGACCCTGGCTGGGGAGGTTACTTCTTGTTTTGGAAAAGGCTGACGTCAATGCCTTTGAAAGCTTTTACTTTGTGGGGAGTACGGATATAATGAGATCGCATGTACTGATGACTGTGTTCCAAAGCCGTCTTTGCCTTGGTACCTGGTGGACAGAGTAATTGTCGGGTTTGACATTCTTTTAGTTTTTTTTACTCCTGTTTCTTAAGTTACGAGCAATTGTCTTTCTGTTTCCTATGCAAATATTTGTGAACAACAATTATATTCAAATGCACATGTCAAGAATAACTCATTGGACGTTCTCGCAAAACAAAACAGAAAAAGGGAAAACAAACATTTTTGTGTGTAAGAATGACTTATATTAATTTTGAAGTTGGCATATAACAGGAATTTTTGTACAAGGAGGCTGACGTTCTAGCAAGAGAATGCCGCCGTAAAAATAGAGGCTATACAAAATTGTGTGAAAGTAAAACAACTATGTGAAACGATCCCATTGAGTTCCAACTCTGCTATTTCCCCTATGTCTTCGAGCATCTCATCACTTTGCTACTTGGCCGAAGGTTAACTAAATTGATTGGTGTCGTCCGAGCTTGATAATTGATACCGAAGTCTGGTCGCAAGATGATCCAATGAGACACAGTGATACGATTTATATCCCTAACTTTTGTCTGGACCGCCCTTTCGGGTTTTTAGTCCACCGATATACCCTTTTTTGCCCAAGCCGCCTTTTCAGGTTTTCGACTTGTCAGGTGTACATATTTTTTTCATTTTCATCCCTTACTTTTGCCCGAACCCTTTTGGTTCGCCGGGAAGCCCTTATTTTTGCCTAGGCCAGTCAACCTAGCGGGTCTTTTAATTAGGCGTAGTATCTTTTCACTATGTCTGCATTGACAGGGTGAGGAAGGTCGTCACCGTCCATGGTGGTTAGAATCATAGCTCCACCCGAAAAAATGTTCTTAACCACAAATGGCCCTTCGTACGTGGGGGTCCATTTTCCCCTGGGATCACCTTGTGGCAGTATGATGTGCTTGATCACTAGATCCCCGACTTAATATTCTTGACGCCTGACTTTTTTATTAAAAGCCTTGATCATTCACTTTTGATACGTCTGACCATGGCAGATAGCAGTAAGTCTCTTTTCATCAATTAGATTTAACTGATCAAGTCGGGTTCAGATCCAAACGTCTTCGTTCAAACCTTCATCCTTCATAATCCTGAGAGAAGGTATCTGGACTTCGATGGGTAGGACTGCCTCCATGCTATATACTAGAGAGTAGGGTGTTGCCCCTGTCGACGTCCGCGCTGAGGTACGGTATCCATGAAGATAAAATGGTAACATCTCATGCCAGTCTTTATATGTCACTACCATCTTCTGTACAATTTTCTTGATGTTCTTGTTAGCTTCTTCAATAGCGCCATTCGTCTTCGGTCGGTAGGGAGAAAAGTTATGATGATGTATCCTGAACTGCTTGCAGAGCTTGGTGATCATCGTGTTATTGAGATTTATACCATTGTCCGTAATAATTCTCTCTGGCACGCCATACCGACAGATCAAGTTATGCCTGATAAACCGCACAACAACGTTCTTGGTCACGGTAGCAAAAGAGGCCGCCTCAACCCACTCTGTGAAGTAATCAATGGCCACTAGAATGAAGCGATTCCCGTTGGAGGAGGTAGGTCTGATTTCTTCGATCATGTCAATGCCCCACATTGCAAAGGGCCAAGGAGCCGTCAAGACATTCAGAGGAATCGGAGGCACATGCACCTTATCAGTATAGATTTTGCACTTATGACAGGTTCGAGAGTGCTGATAATAATCCGCTTCCATAGTGGACCAATAGTATCCCGCCCGTAGGATCTTCTTAGCCATGGTATGTCCACTTGAATGGGTTCCAAAGGTACCTTAATGTAAATCCGCCATGATTCTCTCTGCTTCGCCCTTGTCTACACACCGAAATAAGGTAGAGTCATGGTTGTGCTTGTAAAGGATTCCATTACTGAGGAAGAACTTTGCAGCGAACCTTCTCAGAAACTTCTTGTCGTTGACAGATTCTCCCTCGGGATACTCCTGAACCTCGAGATACCTCTTTACTTCATAAAAC
This sequence comes from Vicia faba, assembly GCA_948472305.1. Taxonomy (NCBI): domain Eukaryota; kingdom Viridiplantae; phylum Streptophyta; class Magnoliopsida; order Fabales; family Fabaceae; genus Vicia; species Vicia faba. Next base: position 1,628,242,578 of record OX451738.1, on the reverse strand, counting down.
CAGGGTTTATCTGCTACCTCTTCAGTCTCAATCTCACAGCAGTGTGTTGGTTCATCCAACCTCTCAATGGTGATTCAGGGTGCTTCGTTGTCCCACCTAACTTTAAACATAGAAGAGATGGTAGCTAACGCGTCCACTAACTGGTTCTCCTCTCGTGGGAAATGTTCAAAGGTTACCTCCTCGAAGTGTGGGAGCAATGTCAGCACGTACTCTTTATATGGGATGAGATTCGGGTGCTTCATATCCCATTCGCCTTTGATCTAACTTATTACCAAGGTTGAATCCACGAAGACGTCCAAGAACTTGATCCTTAAGTCGATAGCGGCTTTGAGACCCATAATGCAGGCTTCATACTCTGCCATGTTGTTAGTGCAGTTGAAACATAGTCGGGTAGTGAAAGGAGTATGACAGCCTTCCGAAGATATGATTACGGCATTGATGCCATTACCAAGTGCATTTGAAGCTCCGTCAAAAACCATAGTCCATCGGGATCCTTCTTCAGGTCCTTCATCCGGTCCAGGTTTTTCATAATCAGTCACTAGCATAATATTCTCATCCGGGAACTCAAAATTCATGGACCGGTAGTCATCCACGGCCTGATGAGCCAAATGATCAGCCAATACACTGTTAGAACATAGTTTGATTCTACAACCCTCAATTAGAGTTTTGATGATAACAAAATACAAGATTAAATGAATTATGAGATTTATATAAGACATATGTGCTACTCAAAATTATGCTGTGTATTCGCAGGAAACTCTGATGGAATCAGCATCAGAATATCAATATCAACATCAACATCAGAAGATATGTCAGCACCAGAAGATACAAACATGTGCTACGCTGAAGTCTGATGTACAGAATCTGCGCTTAACATACTCTGACTCTGAGCAAGATACTTATCATGTCACCAGCACTCAGAAGCTCCAGAATAAGCTAAAGCCAAGAACACTCTGATCTTCGTTAAGCAGAACATTATGAAGTGTCAATGTTACTGCATTCAAGGCAGATTAATTACCAATGGCTTTATTCCAAGACAAAGATCTTCTCAAAAAGGAAAGAACGTTATGAGCATTGAAATGGAATTATGGACAGCAACATATCTATTCCAAGGCTATATAATCAAATCAGTGAGAAAAGAAATGGCCAATACTCTACAATTCTCCTACACGCACATACGCATAAGCCAAACATCTTTACATTCTCACGCATCCAGTTTGCTAAAAGCTCTCAACCGCTTACTCTATAGCTCTAGCAATCTAGTATTATCCAAGCTTTATATTGTGTATTATCACAGTTGTGATATATAGTTTTGTAAGAAAACATCAAACACACACTAGTTCATTTATCTGTAAAAGAATTAACTTGAGATAAACCGGTCTGTGGTTAGACTCAAGAAGGCTTTAGCAGTTGTTAAAGCAGTTGTGTATTCAGTTGAATATAGTGGATTAAGACCTCGTTGGAGAGAGGCGAAATCACCTTGACGGGTGGACTGGAGTAGTTTGAGATCAAACGAACCAGGATAAAAATAACATGTTGTCTGCTTTTGATTTCAAGTTTTAACAATTCAACCCCCCTTCTTGTGTTTTTCACATCTTCATACACTCCCTTTGATTGCCTTCTGGGTTGTACATTGTATATCATATTCAGTTAAGATCATCTGCCACCTTGCTATTCTTCCGGAGAGTGCAGATTTCTTGAAAATGTACTTGATCGGATCCATCTTTGATATCAACAAGGTAGTGTGGGTCAGCATATACTGTCTTAGTCGGCGAGCAGCCCAAGCCAAAGCGCAACAAGTTTTCTCGAGCAATGAGTATCTTGTCTCACAATTGGTAAACTTTTTGCTAAGGTAGTATATTGCATGCTCTTTTCGACCAGACTCATCATGTTTCCCCAACACACACCCCATTGAATTGTCTAGCACTGTTAGGTACAAAATCAAAGGTCTTACTTCAACCAGAGGCATCAAAATTGATGGTTCTTGAAGGTATTCCTTGATTCTTTCAAAAGCGGTATGGCATTCATCATTCCACTTTACCACTTGATCTTTCTTCAGAAGCTTGAAGATTGGCTCACAAGTAGCAGTCAGATGTGAAATGAACCTAGCGATATAATTCAGGCGTCCCAAGAAACCTCTAACCTCCTTTTCTGTACGGGGAACCGACGTCTCTTGTATGGATTTTACCTTCGCAGGGTCTACCTGAATACCCTTGTCACTGACAATGAACCCCATAAGCTTACTAGACCTTACCCCAAAGGTGCACTTGTTTGGATTCAACCTCAACTTGTATATCTTCAACCTGTCAAACAAATTTTACAGATGATCAAGGTGTTCTTCTTCGGTTTGGGACATGGCGATCATGTCATCCACATAAACCTCTATCTCATGGTGAATCATGTCATGGAACAAAGTGACCATGGCGTGCTGATAAGTTTCCCCAGCATTCTTCAACCCAAAAGGCATTACCTTGTAATAGAAAGTGCCACACTGTGTAATGAAGGCTGTTTTCTCCATGTCCTCAGGAGCCATCTTGATCTGGTTGTAGCCAGAGAAACCATCCATGAAGGAGAAGATTTTGTGTTACACTGTGTTGTCAACCAGAACATCAATGTGAGGAAGAGGGAAGTCATCCTTGGGGCTTGCCCTGTTCAGATCTCTATAATCCACACACATCTGCACCTTACCATCCTTCTTAGGAACTGGGACGACGTTAGCAACCCATTGTGGGTAGGAAGTGACAACTAGGAACCTAGCGTTGAACTTCTTCATAACTTCTTCTTTGATCTTCTTTGACATTTCGGGGCGCATACGGCAAACCTTCTGCTTTATCGGAGGGAAATCTTCTTTAGTCGGCATGCAATGTACCATAATATCAGTGTCCAAACCAGGCATGTCTTCATAGGACCAGACGAAGATCTCAACATAGTCGTGCAACATTTGTATCAACCTCTGTTTGACCCTAAGCTCCAGATTTGCTCCCATTTTAACCTCTTTTCTGTCTTCCTCAGTTCCCAAGTTCACTGTCTCAACTGGCTCTTCGTGAGGCTGTATGGCCCTCTCTTCCTACTGTAGTAGTCTAGCAAGCTCTCTAGGCACCTCACAATCTTCCTCACCTTCGTCCTCGGCTTGGTTGATCGGATATTCGAAGTCATAATGAGCAGTAGCAGAACTGTTATCAATGGGATCCAGAGTGGATATGGATCTGCAGTTTGATACGTGAGTGTAAAGTGTCTTCTGTCTGTTAACAACGAGCAATGGATCTGACATAGAAGATTGGGGCATGTTAGTATGAGAAGAATATCTCAGATTAACAAACTCAATCTGGTCAGAGGACTTCCTAACCTGAAGTTCAATTCAGATGCTCTGTGTGAAGCATGTCAGAAAGGCAAGTTTACAAAACCTGCTTTCAAATCCAAAAATGTTGTTTCCACCTCTAAGCCATTAGAACTTCTGCACATTAACTTATTTGGACCAGTTAAAACTGCTTTAGTCAGTGGCAAGAAGTATGGGTTAGTAATCGTAGATGACTATAGCAGATGGACATGGGTAAAGTTCTTAAGACACGGACGAGTCACACTCTGTGTTTGTCACCTTCTGCAACCAAGTTCAGAATGAAAAGGATCTTAGAATCGTCAAAGTCAGAAGTGATCATGGTGGAGAGTTTGAAAACAAAGATTTTGAATAATTTTTTAATGACAAAGGCATTCTGCATGATTTCTCTTGTCCTAGAACTCCCCAGCAAAATGGAGGTGTAGAACGAAAGAACAGAACATTGCAAGAAATGGCCAGAACCATGATCAACAAGACTAACGTTGCTAAGATCTACTGGGCAGAGGCAATAAACACAGCGTGCGACATTCAGAATAGAATCTCTATAAGACCTATTCTGGAAAAGACTCCATTTGAATTGTGGAAGAACAGAAAGCCCAACATTTCATATTTTCATCCATTTGGATGTACTTGCTTTATTTTGAATACTAAAAATTATTTGAACAAGTTTGACTCTAAAGCACAGAAGTGTATTATGTTAGGATACTCTAAACGCTCAAGAGGGTACAGAGTATACAATACAGAAACACAAATTATGGAAGAATCAACCAGTGTTCGTTTTGATGATAAGCTTGACTCTCAAAAGTCAAAGCAGAATGAATTACTTGCAGGTATGGAAGTTGAATTCACAGGTACTGAAGACAAGTCATCAGAAGCTCTTAACAGAGACACTCCCTCAACATCAGAAAGAGGCACTGCAAGCAATCCTGCATCTTCTGTTGATCAACCTCAGAAAAGACCATCCAGAAGCAGCATTGATCACCCAGAAGAAACAATCTTAGGAAGAAAGGAAGATCCAATCAGAACAAGAGCAAGCTTCAGAAACTCTGAAGAATCCCTCATGGGACTTGTCTCTCTGATTGAACCATCTTCAATTGATGAAGCACTTATGGATAATGACTGGATTCTAGCAATGCAAGAGGAGCTAAATCAATTCACAAGGAATGACGTATGGGATCTAGTTCCTAAACCAAAAGGATTCAACGTCATTGGAACAAAATGGGTGTTCAGAAACAAACTGAATGAACAAGGTGAAGTCATCAGAAACAAGGCACATTGGTAGCAAAAGGTTATAGTCAGCAAGAGGGGATAGACTATACAGAAACCTTTGCTCCAGTCGCCAGGTTAGAATCTATCATACTTTTAATTTCTTTTGCTGTTAATAAAGGCATCACTCTGTATCAGATGGATGTTAAGAGTGCATTCTTAAATGGCTATATAGAAGAAGAGGTATATGTGCACCAACCCCATGGTTTTGAAAGTTCAAAAAATCCAGAATATGTTTTCAAACTAAAGAAGTCACTGTATGGTCTGAAACAAGCTCCCAGAGCTTGGTATGAAAGACTAAGTAACTTCCTGTTAGAAAAGGAATTCACCAGAGGGAAAGTGGACACAACCTTATTTTGTAAGACAGTTAAGAATGACATTTTAGTCTGCCAGATTTACGTTGATGATATAATATTTGGATCTACTAAACCCTCTCTGGGAAGAAAGTTTGCTGAGTGTATGCAGGCAGAATTTGAGATGAGCCTAATGGGGGAACTGAAATTCTTTCTGGGCATTCAGATCAATCAAACCCCAGAAGGAACTTACATTCATCAGAGCAAATATGTCAGAGACCTTCTGAAGAAATTTGATCTCTCAGAATGTAAGCCATCAAAGATTCCAATGCATCCCACGTGCATTCTTGAAAGGGAATAGGTAAGCAAAAAGGTTGAACAGAAGGTCTACAGAGGTATGATTGGTTCTCTTCTTTATCTGACAGCCTCAAGGCCTGATATTTTATTCAGTGTATGCATTTGTGCAAGATTCCAATCAGATCCTAGAGAATCTCACTTAACAGCAGTTAAGCGAATTTTCAAGTATTTGAAAGGTACTACTAATCTGGGTTTGTTTTATAGAAAATCTAGTGATTACAGCTTAGTAGGTTACTGTGATGCTGACTTTGCTGGAGACAGAGTAGAACGTAAAAGCACTTCTGGAAGCTTCCAGTTTCTGGGAGAAAATCTGATCTCATGGTCCAACAAAAGACAATCCACAATTGCTCTATCAACAACAGAAGCTGAATACATAGCAGCAGCTGGATGCAGCACACAAATGCACTAGATGAAAAGTCAACTAGAGGACTTCCAGATTTTTGAGAGTAACATTCATATACTCTGTGATAATACTTCTGCTATTTGCTTAAGTAAAAATCCAATTTTGCATTCTAGGGCTAAGCATATATAAATAAAACATCATTTTATTAGGGACTATATTCAGAAAGGAATCTTAAACCTAAAATTTATTGATACAGACCATCAATGGGCTGATATCTTTACAAAACCACTTTCTGAAGATAGGTTCAACTTCATTCTGAAACATCTCAGCATGAAGCTCTGTCCAGAATAAAACTGTTTTAATTTTATATATTAACCTTCAGAACTATGTTTATTTCTCTATGAACTTCTGATCAATCCTCTTTCAGAATTTTAGAAATGCAGATTGTATCAGAATCTATCCATGAAGATCTGAGCGCTTCAGTTCAATGATATATGTGTTGTTCACTCAAGCAAACAAGTGTCATCCAGTCATCAGCTGTTTCCTGAGGCTGAACACGCGTTCACGCTTCTGAAAAGGCAAAGCGCTGATTGGTTGCATTGAGACACATGTCATGGGTAACCGTTTAAGTATCTTTCTGAAATCCCCTAAAATCAGCTATCATTAAATGCTATTAATCATGATTTATTTCTCTCTCTTAAGCGTTTATGTTTTCAAAAACTTTTTCGAAATCTATTTAAACACTTCACACCATTCACACACTTTTACCCTTACATTCGTTTTCAATCATATTTCTGATTTCTGTGTTTGTGTTCTTCCTTCTCAAGAAAACCCTTTCAATTTTTTCAAAAAAAACCTCGTGTGAACATGGCTTCTTCAAGCAATCCATCTTTAGGTTCTCAGAAAGATGCATCAGCTGAGCAATATGAAGTTCCTCTCAGAACACTTCTCACTCCAGTCAAGAACCTTGAAGTTCTGTCAGAGATCATAGGGGATTTCAACAGTCTCAAGGAAAATGGTTTTGATTTATCAGAAGAGATTCAAGCTCAAGGATGGGAGAAATATTTCGACAGGCTGGTGGGTCCAACTTTTCCTATTCTAGTAAAGGAATTCTGGATTCACGCCTCTTCCTCAAATCCCCAAGTCACTTCTTACATCATGGGGAAGAAGATTGTGATTACTGAAGACCTGATTGTAAGACTCATTGGGTACAATGGTGGTGGTATTCGTTGTATTGATATGGCAGAGAGGTGTGCAGATGTTGCTGTGATAGCAAGGGAAATTTTCACGCTGGGGCTTCCCTCCAGCAAGATAAGGGATTTGAAAGATAAGCACAGAATTTGGGCAAAGATTATTCTGGGATGTTTCAACCACGTGAAGCCTACCAGCTCTCCTGATTACATAAACATAGATCAGTAGTTTCTGATCTATTTTATTTCTCAGAGGGTAAAGATTAATCTAGCTCATCTTATGTTCAACCATCTGAGAACAAGAGTCAAGGAGACAAGAGAAGATGAACGCACTAAAAGGGATTTGATACCCTTGGGAAGATTGATATCTGATATTCTGACTTAGAATAGGCTGATTGAACATTTGACAGAGGCACAAGAGATCAGCACCCTGGAACCTTCTGTTGGCAAGCAGCTGAATGCCAAGAATCTAAAGAAGATGAAGCTGATAAAGAACATTAAGAAGGAGCCCAGCATCACTCCTTTTGCTGAAATCTCCAGCAGAAGAGTCCCTCTGGAAGACTTTCCTATGTTCTCAGAGATTGACGCTAAGCCTCAAATAATTCTGAGATATTTGGATGCTTGTAAAGCTGATGGTACAACACCTAATCTAAATATTCAAGATCTTCAGCATAAGGCACCAGAGGTTGTTCTGAAGAAGACAAAGAAGAGAAAAGCTGCTCCAGAAGGATCATCACAACAGACTCCAAAGAAAAGAGGTAATCCTGTTTCTGTATCTGTTTTAGATTCAACTGCTGTTTCCACATCTACTCCAACTCCAACTCCAACTGAAATCCCAACACCCCAAACCTTTGAAGATTTTGACACTGACTTTGACCCTTCTGAGTCCTTAACCCTCAGAAGATCCCGCTTCAAACCACAAAATCCAAACACTGCAACCATACCGGAACCAGAACTTGCACAAGTTCTTTTTGATATAGAACAACAGTCTTCCGCTCCCGAAACAGACAATCCATATTCACAACCAGAAATTCCCATTTCTCCACGACCTGACATCCCACTCTCACCAATACCAGAAACTCCACTCTCTCCCATACCAGAACCAGAAATCCCACAACCTTCCTCTCCTCAACCAGAAAGTAATCCACCCTCTCCTCAACATACACAATCTCCACAACCTGAGACTCAAAACTCTGAGGCTCAAACCTCTGAATCTCCTTAACCATAACTTTTGGCCATTCAATTGCCCTGTGGTACCACTGTTAATATGTCTCAACTTCCCTCTTCACCAGAAACAACTCCACCTAATACCCCATCAAGTCCAATCGTTATTTCTGACTCTCCCACTCCCTCATCTTAGAAAAATTCAGATGACCACAGCAAGACTGTCATTGATCTAACAGTCTTTGAACGCCTTGCTGCAATAAACCAGAAAATAGTCATCCCTAAACCGAAACAACCAGATGTTGGTTCCAACATTTTGAACTTTGAAACAGATATGCAGAAGTGGATCACTTCTTTGAAACAAGCAAGTTTGGAAGTGGTTAATCCTACTGTATCAGATCTCCTCTGGACTCAATTCAGAAGATGGGTTTGCGTTGAAACCTTCAAGTTGCAAGACCAGAGCTATGGACACGCTCAACAGAACTTCAGCAATCTACTGAAGGAAATGGAAGGTCCAGTTCTGAGCAAGCTGCTGAAGGAAGAAGCTCTCCATCTGGACATTGCGCCTTGGTCTGAAAAGCGTCCAGCATCTCAAGTTCAACCTGCAGAAGAACAGATAATTCAAGATGAAGACTTGGGTCAAGCAGAAGAAACTACAGAAAGCTCTGAGAAGCAGCCTGTATCTGAAGATCCTCAAGCTTCCTCTCTTGACAGGCAGGCTCTGGAGGATTTGAAGAGATCAAATATGCTGATGAATGAAAGGATGGACAAGCAGGATATCAAGATTGACTCTATAGCAAACATGGTATATAAGCAACAGGAAACCAGCGAGCAAATCAAGAGCATGTTGGAAGCTCTGTTCACACGACTTCCTCCTTCTTCTTAGAAATTTTCTTGTGTTTTCCTTGTTTTCTTTACATGTTTGTCTGTAATATTTTTACTTGTTCTAAACTATCATTGCTTTTGTTTTAATACAAACGTGTTTTTACTCTGATCATTTTAACTCTGATTATTCGCGCTTTTTGATAACTGACAAAAAGGGGGAGAAAGAATGATATTTTTCAATAACGGATTACTGAGACATAAGTCTCAAACATTCTAACATCCTTATATATTTGCTGTTCTGAAAAGCTTACAGGTACAAGAATCTGATGAACTCTGATAAAGTAAAATTCTGATGCTCCAATAAAGTTCAGTAAAGTTTTGATGCTCAAGGTCTCAAGGAATCAAAGGGAAATAATCAACTCAGGGGGAGTTTTTCTCATCATTACTCTGATACTTTTCATTCCTTACCCTCTTAGCTCTGATACTTTTTACTCATTATCTAATTATCTCTGATACCGTTTCCTCTTTATCCTTAAACTCTGATACTTTCATCATTTTATTTTAATTGAAAAAATCTGGTTATTGTCATCATCAAAAAGGGGGAGATTGTTAGAACATAGTTTGATTCTACAACCCTCAGTTAGAGTTTTGATGATAACAAAATATAAGATTAAATGAATTATGAGATTTATATAAGACATATGTGCTACTCAAAATTATGCTGTGTATTCACAGGAAACTCTGATGGAATCAGCATCAGAATATCAATATCAACATCAACATCAGAAGATATGTCAGCACCAGAAGATCAAAACATGTGCTACGCTGAAGTCTGATGTATAGAATCTGCACTTAACATACTCTGACTCTGAGCAAGATACTTATCATGTCACCAGCACTCAGAAGCGCCAGAATAAGCTAAAGCCAAGAACACTCTGATCTTCGTTAAGCAGAACATTCTGAAGTGTCAACGTTACTGCATTCAAGGCAGATTAATTACCAACGACTTTATTCCAAGACAAAGATCTTATCAAAAAGGAAAGAATGTTATGAGCATTGAAATGGAATTATGGACAGTAACGTATCTATTCAAAGGCTATATAAAAAAATCAGTGAGAAAAGAAATGGCTAATACTCTACAATTCTCCTAGACGCACATACGCATAAGCCAAACATCTTTACATTCTCACGCATCCAGTTTGCTAAAAGCTCTCAACCGCTTACTCTATAGCTCTAGCAATCTAGTATTATCAAAGCTTTATATTATGTATTATCACAATTGTGATATATAGTTTTGTAAGAAAACATCAAACACACACTAGTTCATTTATCTGTAAAAGAATTACCTTGAGATAAACCGGTCTGTGGTTAGACTTAAGAAGGCTTTAGTAGTTATTAAAGTAGTTGTGTATTCAGTTGAATATAGTGGATTAAGACCTCGTTGGAGAGAGGCGAAATCACCTTGACGGGTGGACTGGAGTAGTTTGAGATCAAACGAACCAGGATAAAAATAACGTGTTGTCTGCTTTTGATTTCAAGTTTTAACAATTCAACCCCCCTTCTTGTGTTTTTCACATCTTCATACACTCCCTTTAATTGCCTTCTGGGTTGTACATTGTATATCGTATTCAGTTAAGATCATCTGCCACCTTGCTATTCTTTCGGAGAGTGCAGATTTCTTGAAAATGTACTTGATCAGATCCATCTTTGATATCAACAAGGTAGTGTGGGTCAACATATACTGTCTTAGTCGGCGAGCAGCCCAAGCCAAAGCGCAACAAGTTTTCTCGAGCAATGAGTATCTTGTCTCACAGTTGGTAAACTTTTTGCTAAGGTAGTATATTGCATGCTCTTTTTGACCAGACTCATCATGTTGCCCCAACACACACCCCATTGAATTGTCTAGCACTGTTAGGTACAAAATCAAAGGTCTTCCTTCAACCGGAGGCATCAAAATTGATGGTTCTTGAAGGTATTCCTTGATTCTTTCAAAAGCGGTATGGCATTCATCATTCCACTTTACCACTTGATCTTTCTTCAGAAGCTTGAAGATTGGCTCACAAGTAGCAGTCAGATGTGAAATGAACCTAGCGATATAATTCAGCCGTCCCAAGAAACCTGTAACCTCCTTTTCTGTACGGGGAACCGACGTCTCTTGTATGGATTTTACCTTCGCAGGGTCTACCTGAATACCCTTGTCACTGACAATGAACCCCAGAAGCTTACTAGACCTTACCCCAAAGGTGCACTTTTTTGGATTCAACCTCAACTTGTATATCTTCAACCTGTCAAACAAATTTTGCAGATGATCAAGGTGCTCTTCTTCGGTTTGGGACATGGCGATCATGTCATCCACATAAACCTCTATCTCATGGTGAATCATGTCATGGAACAAAGTGACCATGGCGTGCTGATAAGTTGCCCCAGCATTCTTCAACCCAAAAGGCATTACCTTGTAATAGAAAGTGCCACACTGTGTAATGAAGGTTGTTTTCTCCATGTCCTCAGGAGCCATCTTGATCTGGTTGTAGCCAGAGAAACCATCCATGAAGGAGAAGATTTTGTGTTGCACGGTGTTGTCAACCAGAACATCAATGTGAGGAAGAGGGAAGTCATCCTTGGGGCTTGCCCTGTTCAGATCTCTATAATCCACACACATCTGCACCTTACCGTCCTTCTTAGGTACTGGGACGATGTTAGCAACCCATTGTGGGTAGGAAGTGATAACTAGGAACCCAACGTTGAACTTCTTCATAACTTCTTCTTTGATCTTCTTTGACATTTCGGGGCGCATACGACAGACCTTCTACTTTATCGGAGGGCAATCTTCTTTAGTCGGCATGCGATGTACCATAATATCAGTGTCCAAACCAGGCATGTCTTCAAAGGACCAGACGAAGATCTCAACATAGTCGTGCAACATTTGTATCAACCTCTGTTTGACGCTAAGCTCCAGATTTGCACCTATTTTAACCTATTTTCTGTCTTCCTCAGTTCCCAAGTTCACTGTCTCAACTGGCTGTTCGTGAGGCTGTATGGCCCTCTCTTCCTACTGTAGTAGTCTAGCAAGCTCTCCAGGCACCTCACAATCTTCCTCACCTTCGTCCTCGGCTTGGTTGATCGGATATTCGAAGTCATAATGAGCAGTAGTAGAATTGTTATCAATGGGATCCAGAGTGGATATGGATCTGCAGTTTGATACGTGAGTGTAAAGTGTCTTCTGTCTGTTAACAACGAGCAATGGATCTGGCACAGAAGATTGGGGCATGTTAGTATGAGAAGAATATCTCAGATTAACAAACTCAATCTGGTCAGAGGACTTCCTAACCTGAAGTTCAATTCAGATGCTCTGTGTGAAGCATGTCAGAAAGGCAAGTTTGCAAAACCTGCTTTCAAATCCCAAAACGTTGTTTCCACCTCTAAGCCATTAGAACTTCTGCACATTGACTTATTTGGACCAGTTAAAACTGCTTCAGTCAGTGGCAAGAAGTATGGGTTAGTAATCGTAGATGACTATAGCAGATGGACATGGGTAAAGTTCTTAAGACACAAGGACGAGTCACACTCTGTGTTTGTCACCTTCTGCAACCAAGTTCAGAATGAAAAGGATCTTAGAATCGTCAAAGTCAGAAGTGATCATGGTGGAGAGTTTGAAAACAAAGATTTTGAATAATTTTTTAATGACAAAGGCATTCTGCATGATTTCTCTTGTCCTAGAAATCCCCAGCAAAATGGAGTTGTAGAATGAAAGAACAGAACATTGCAAGAAATGGCCAGAACCATGATCAACGAGACTAACGTTGCTAAGATCTTCTGGGCAGAGGCAATAAACACAGTGTGCTACATTTAGAATAGAATCTCTATAAGACCTATTCTGGAAAAGACTCCATATGAATTGTGGAAGAACAGAAAGCCCAACATTTCATATTTTCATCCATTTGGATGTACTTGCTTTATTTTGAATACTAAAAATTATTTGAACAAGTTTGACTCTAAAGCACAGAAGTGTATTATGTTAGGATACTCTGAACGCTCCAGAGGGTACAGAGTATACAATACAGAAACACAAATTGTGGAAGAATCAATCAGTGTTCGTTTTTATGATAAGCTTGACTCTCAAAAGTCAAAGCAGAATGAATTACTTGCAGGTATGGAAGTTGAATTCACAGGTACTAAAGACAAGTCATCAGAAGCTCTTAACAGAGACACTCCCTTAACATCAGAAAGAGGCACTGCAAGCAATCCAGCATCTTCTGTTGATCAACCTCAGAAAAGACCATCCAGAAGCAGCATGGATCACCCAAAAGAAACAATCTTAGGAAGAAAGGAAGATCCAATCAGAACAAGAGCCACCTTCAGAAACTCTGAAGAATCCCTCATGGGACTTGTCTCTCTGATTGAACCATCTTCAATTGATGAAGCACTTCTGGACAATGACTGGATTCTAGCAATGCAAGAGGAGCTAAATCAATTCACAAGAAATGACGTATGGGATCTAGTTCCTAAACCAAAAGGATTCAACGTTATTGGAACAAAATGGTTGTTCAGAAACAAACTGAATGAACAAGGTGAAGTCATCAGAAACAAGGCACGATTGGTAGCACAAGGTTATAGTCAGCAAGAGGGGATAGACTACACATAAACTTTTGCTCCAGTCGCCAGGTTAGAATCTATCAGACTTTTAATTTCTTTTGCTGTTAATAAAGGCATCACTCTGTATCAGATGGATGTTAAGAGTGCATTCTTAAATGGCTATATAGAAGAAGAGGTATATGTGCACCAACCCCCTGGTTTTGAAAGTTCAAAAAATCCAGAATATGTTTTCAAACTAAAGAAGTCATTGTATGGTCTAAAACAAGCTCCCAGAGCTTGGTATGAAAGACTAAGTAACTTCCTGTTAGAAAAGGAATTCACCAGAGGGAAAGTGGACACAACCTTATTCTGTAAGACAGTTAAGAATGACATTTTAGTCTGCCAGATTTATGTTGATGATATAATATTTGGATCTATTAAACCCTCTCTGGGAAGAAAGTTTGCTGAGTGTATGCAGGCAGAATTTGAGATGAGCCTAATGGGGGAACTGAAATTCTTTCTGGGCATTCAGATCAATCAAACCCCAGAAGGAACTTACATTCATCAGAGCAAATATGTCAGAGAACTTCTGAAGAAATTTGATCTCTCAGAATGTAAGCCATCAAAGATTCCAATGCATCCCAAGTGCATTCTTGAAAGGGAAGAGGTAAGCAAAAAGGTAGAACAGAAGGTCTACAGAGGTATGATTGGTTCTCTTCTTTATATGACAACCTCAAGGCCTGATATTTTATTCAGTGTATGCATTTGTGCAAGATTCCAATCAGATCCTAGAGAATCTCACTTAACAGCAGTTAAGCGAATTTTCAAGTATCTGAAAGGTACTACTAATCTGGGTTTGTTTTATAGAAAATCTAGTGATTACAGCTTAGTAGGTTACTGTGATGCTGACTTTGCTGGAGACAGAGTAGAACGTAAAAGCACTTCTGGAAGCTGCCAGTTTCTGGGAGAAAATCTGATCTCATGGTCCAGCAAAAGACAATCCACAATTGCTCTATCAACAGCAGAAGCTGAATACATAGCAGCAGCTGGATGCAGCACACAAATGCTCTGGATGAAAAGTCAACTTGAGGACTTCCAAATTTTTGAGAGTAACATTCATATACTCTGTGATAATACTTCTGCTATTTGCTTAAGTAAAAATCCAATTTTGCATTCTAGGGCTAAGCATATAGAAATAAAACATCATTTTATTAGGGACTATATTCAGAAAGGAATCTTAAACTTAAAATTTATTGATACATACCATCAATGGGCTGATATCTTTACAAAACCACTTTCTGAAGATAGGTTCAACTTCATTCTGAAACATCTCAGCATGAAGCTCTGTCCAGAATAAAACTGTTTTAATTTTATATATTAACCTTCAGAACTATGTTTATTTCTCTGTGAACTTCTGATCAATCCTCTTTCAGAATTTTAGAAATGCAGATTGTATCAGAATCTATCCATGAAGATCTGAGCGCTTCAGTTCAAGGATAAATATGCTGTTCACTCAAGCAAACAAGTGTCATCCAGTCATCAGCTGTTTCCTGAGGCTGAACACGCGTTCACGCTTCTGAAAAGGCAAAGCGCTGATTGGTTGCATTGAGACACATGTCATGGGTAACCGTTTAAGTATCTTTCTGAAATCCCCTAAAATCAGCTATCATTAAATGCTATTAATCATGATTTATTTCTCTCTCTTAAGCGTTTATGTTTTCAAAAACTTTTTCGAAATCTATTTAAACACTTCACACCATTCACACACTTTTACCCTTACATTCGTTTTCAATCATATTTCTGATTTCTGTGTTTGTGTTCTTCCTTCTCAAGAAAACCATTTCAATTTTTTCAAAAAAAACCTCGTGTGAACATGGCTTCTTCAAGCAATCCATCTTCAGGTTCCCAGAAAGATGCATCAGCTGAGCAATATGAAGTTCCTCTCAGAACACTTCTCACTCCAGTCAAGAACCTTGAAGTTCTGTCAGAGATCATAATGGATTTAAACAGTCTCAAGGAAAATGGTTTTGATTTATCAGAAGAGATTCAAGCTCAAGGATGGGAGAAATATTTCGACAGGCTGGTGGGTCCAACTTTTCCTATTCTAGTAAAGGAATTCTGGATTCACGCCTCTTCCTCAAATCACCAAGTCACTTCTTACATCACGGGGAAGAAGATTGTGATTACTGAAGACCTGATTGCAAGACTCATTGGGTACAATGGTGGTGGTATTCGTTGTATTGATATGGCAGAGAGGTGTGCAGATGTTGCTGTGATAGCAAGGGAAATTTTCACGCTGGGGCTTCCCTCCAGCAAGATAAGGGATTTGAAAGATAAGCACAAAATTTGGGCAAAGATTATTCTAGGATGTTTCAACCACATGAAGCCTACCAGCTCTCCTGATTACATAAACATAGATCAGTAGTTTCTGATCTATTTTATTTCTCAGAGGGTAAAGATTAATCTAGCTCATCTTATGTTCAACCATCTGAGAACAAGCGTCAAGGAGACAAGAGAAGATGAACGCACTAAAAGGGATTGGATACCCTTGGGAAGATTGATATCAGATATTCTGACTGAGAATAGGCTGATTGAACATTTGACAGAGGCACAAGAGATCAGCACCCTGGAACCTTCTGTTGGCAAGCAGCTGAATGCCACGAATCTGAAGAAGATGAAGCTGATAGAGAACATTAAGAAGGAGCTCATCATCACTCCTTTTCCTGAAATCTCCAGCAGAAGAGTCCCTCTGGACGACTTTCCTATGTTCTCAGAGATTGACTCTAAGCCTCAAATAATTCTGAGATATTTGGATGCTTGTAAACCTTATGGTACAACACCTAATCTAAATATTCAAGATCTTCAGCAGAAGGCACCAGAGGTTGTTCTGAAGAAGACAAAGAAGAGAAAAGCTGCTCCAGAAGGATCATCACAACAGACTCCAAATAAAAGAGGTAATCCTATTTCTGTATCTGTTTTAGATTCAACTGCTGTTTCCACATCTACTCCAACTCCAACTCCAACTGAAATCCCAACACCCCAAACCTTTGAAGATTTTGACACTGACTTTGACCCTTCTGAGTCCTTAACCCTCAGAAGATCCTGCTCCAAACCACAAAATCCAAAAACTACAACCATACCAGAACCACAACTTGCACAAGTTCTTTCTGATATAGAACAACACTCTTCCGCTCCCGAAACAGATAATCCATATTCACAACCAGAAATTCCCATTTCTCCACAACCTGACATCCCACTCTCACCAATACCAGAAACTCCACTCTCTCCCATACCAGAACCAGAAATCCCACAACCTTCCTCTCCTCAACCAGAAAGTAATCCACCCTCTCCTCAACATACACAATCTCCACAACCTGAGACTCAAAACTCTGAGGCTCAAACCTCTGAATCTCCTGAACCACAACCTTTGGCCATTCAATTGCCCTATGGTACCACTGTTAATATGTCTTAACTTCCCTCTTCACCAGAAACAACTCCACCTAATACCCCATCAAGTCCAATCGTTATTTCTGACTCTCCCACTCCCTCACCTAAGAACAATTCAGATGACCACAGCAAGACTGTCATTGATCTAACAGTCTTTGAACGCCTTGCTGCAATAAACCAGAAAACAACCATCCCTAAACCGAAACAACCAGATGTTGGTTCCAACATTTTGAACTTTGAAACAGATATGCAGAAGTGGATCACTTCTTTGAAATAAGCAAGTCTGGAAGTGGTTGATCCTACTGTATCAGATCTCCTCTGGACTCAATTCAGAAGATGGGTTTGCGTTGAAACCTTCAAGTTGCAAGACCAGAGCTATGGACAGGCTCAACAGAACTTCAGCAATCTGCTGAAGGAAATGGAAGGTCCAGTTCTGAGCAAGCTGCTGAAGGAAGAAGCTCTCCATCTGGACATTGCGCCTTGGTCTGAAAAGCGTCCAGCATCTCAAGTTCAATCTGCAGAAGAACAAATAATTCAAGATGAAGACTTGGGTCAAGCAGAAGAAACTACAGAAAGCTCTGAGAAGCAGCCTATATCTGAAGATCCTCAAGCTTTCTCTCTTGACAGGCAGGCTCTGGAGGATTTGAAGAGATCAAATATGCTGATGAATGAAAGGATGGACAAGCAGGATATCAAGATTGACTCTATAGCAAACATGGTATCTAAGCAACAGGAAACCAGCAACCAAATCAAGAGCATGTTGGAAGCTCTGTTCACACGACTTCCTCCTTCTTCTTAGAAATTTTCTTGTGTTTTCCTTGTTTTCTTTACATGTTTGTCTGTAATATTTTTACTTGTTCTAAACTATCATTGCTTCTGTTTTAATACAAACGTGTTTTTACTCTGATCATTTTAACTCTGATTATTCGCGCTTTTTAATAACTGACAAAAAGGGGGAGAAAGAATGATATTTTTCAATAACGGATTACTGAGACATAAGTCTCAAACATTCTAACATCCTTATATATTTACTGTTCTGAAAAGCTTACAGGTACAAGAATCTGATGAACTCTGATAAAGTAAAATTCTGATGCTCCAAGAAAGTTCAGTAAAGTTCTGATGCTCAAGGTCTCAAGGAATCAAAGGGAAATAATCAACTCAGGGGGAGTTTTTCTCATCATTACTCTGATACTTTTCATTCCTTACCCTCTTAGCTCTGATACTTTTTACTCATTATCTGATTATCTCTGATACTGTTTCCTCTTTATCCTTAAACTCTGATACTTTCATCATTTTATTTTAATTGAAAAAATCTGGTTTTTGTCATCATCAAAAAGGGGGAGATTGTTAGAACATAGTTTGATTCTACAACCCTCAGTTAGAGTTTTGATGATAACAAAATACAAGATTAAATGAATTATGAGATTTATATAAGACATATGTGCTACTCAAAATTATGTTGTGTATTCACAGGAAACTCTGATGGAATCAGCATCAGAATATCAATATCAACATCAGCATCAGAAGATATGTCAGCACCAGAAGATCAAAACATGTGTTACGCTGAAGTCTGATGTACAGAATCTGCGCTTAACATACTCTGACTCTGAGAAAGATACTTATCATGTCACCAGCACTCAGAAGCGCCAGAATAAGCTAAAGCCAAGAACACTCTGATCTTCGTTAAGCAGAACATTCTGAAGTGTCAACGTTACTGCATTCAAGGCAGATTAATTACCAACGGCTTTATTCCAAGACAAAGTTCTTCTAAAAAAGGAACGAACGTTATGAGCATTGAAATGGAATTATGGACAACAACGTATCTATTCCAAGGCTATATAAACAAATCAGTGAGAAAAGAAATGGCTAATACTCTACAATTCTCCTACACGCACATACGCATAAGCCAAACATCTTTACGTTCTCACGCATCCAGTTTGCTAAAAGCTCTCAACCGCTTACTCTATAGCTCTAGCAATATAGTATTATCCAAGCTTTATATTGTGTATTATCACAGTTGTGATATATAGTTTTGTAAGAAAACATCAAACACACACTAGTTCATTTATCTGTAAAAGAATTACCTTGAGATAAATCGGTCTGTGGTTAGACTCAAGAAGGCTTTAGCAGTTGTTAAAGCAGTTGTGTATTCAGTTGAATATAGTGGATTAAGACCTTGTTGGAGAGAGGCGAAATCACCTTGACGGGTGGACTGGAGTAGTTTGAGATCAAATGAACCAGGATAAAAATAACGTGTTGTCTGCTTTTGATTTCAAGTTTTAACAATTCAACCCCCCTTCTTGTGTTTTTCACATCTTCATACACTCCCTTTGATTGCCTTCTGGGTTGTACATTGTATATCGTATTCAGTTAAGATCATCTGCCACCTTGCTATTCTTCCGGAGAGTGCAGATTTCTTGAAAATGTACTTGATCGGATCCATCTTTGATATCAACAAGGTAGTGTGGGTCAGCATATACTGTCTTAGTCGGCGAGCAGTTCAAGCCAAAGCGTAACAAGTTTTCTCGAGCAATGGGTATCTTGTCTCACAGTTGGTAAACTTTTTGCTAAGGTAGTATATTGCATGTTCTTTTCGACCAGACTCATCATGTTGCCCCAACACACACCCCATTGAATTGTCTAGCACTGTTAGGTACAAAATCAAAGGTCTTCCTTCAACCGGAGGCATCAAAATTGATGGTTCTTGAAGGTATTCCTTGATTCTTTCAAAAGCGGTATGGCATTCATCATTCCACTTTACCACTTGATCTTTCTTCAGAAGCTTGAAGATTGGCTCACAAGTAGCAGTCAGATGTGAAATGAACCTAGCGATATAATTCAGCCGTCCCAAGAAACCTGTAACCTCCTTTTCTGTACGGGGAACCGACGTCTCTTGTATGGATTTTACCTTCGCAGGGTCTACCTGAATACCCTTGTCACTGACAATGAACCCCAGAAGCTTACTAGACCTTACCCCAAAGGTGCACTTGTTTGGATTCAACCTCAACTTGTATATCTTCAACCTGTCAAACAAATTTTGCAGATGATCAAGGTGCTCTTCTTCGGTTTGGGACATGGCGATCATGTCATCCACATAAACCCCTATCTCATGGTGAATCATGTCATGGAACAAAGTGACCATGGCGTGCTGATAAGTTGCCCCAGCATTCTTCAACCCAAAAGGCATTACCTTGTAATAGAAAGTGCCACACTGTGTAATGAAGGTTGTTTTCCCCATGTCCTCAGGAGCCATCTTGATCTGGTTGTAGCCAGAGAAACCATCCATGAAGGAGAAGATTTTGTGTTGCACGGTGTTGTCAACCAGAACATCAATGTGAGGAAGAGGGAAGTCATCCTTGGGGCTTGCCCTGTTCAGATCTCTATAATCCACACACATCTGCACCTTATCGTCCTTCTTAGGTACTGGGACGATGTTAGCAACCCATTGTGGGTAGGAAGTGACAACTAGGAACCCAGCGTTGAACTTCTTCATAACTTCTTCTTTGATCTTCTTTGACATTTCGGGGCGCATACGGCAGACCTTCTGCTTTATCGGAGGGAAATCTTCTTTAGTCGGCATGCGATGTACCATAATATCAGTGTCCAAACCAGGCATGTCTTCATAGGACCAGACGAAGATCTCAACATAGTCGTGCAACATTTGTATCAACCTTTGTTTGACGCTAAGCTCCAGATTTGCACCTATTTTAACCTCTTTTCTGTCTTCCTCAGTTCCCAAGTTCACTGTCTCAACTGGCTCTTTGTGAAGCTGTACGACCCTCTCTTCCTACTGTAGTAGTCTAGCAAGCTCTCCAGGCACCTCACAATCTTCCTCACCTTCGTCCTCAACTTGGTTGATCGGATATTCGAAGTCATAATGAGCAGTAGCAGAACTGTTATCAATGGGATCCAGAGTGGATATGGATCTGCAGTTTGATACGTGAGTGTAAAGTGTCTTCTGTCTGTTAACAACGATCAATGGATCTGGCACAGAAGATTGGGGCATGTTAGTATGAGAAGAATATCTCAGATTAACAAACTCAATCTGGTCATAGGACTTCCTAACCTGAAGTTCAATTCAGATGCTCTGTGTGAAGCATGTCAGAAAGGCAAGTTTGCAAAACCTGCTTTCAAATCCAAAAACGTTGTTTCCACCTCTAAGCCATTAGAACTTCTGCACATTAACTTATTTGGACCAGTTAAAACTACTTCAGTCAGTGGCAAGAAGTATGGGTTAGTAATTGTAGATGACTATAGCAGATGGACATGGGTAAAGTTCTTAAGACATAAGGACGAGTCACACTCTGTGTTTGTCACCTTCTGCAACCAAGTTCAGAATGAAAAGGATCTTAAAATCGTCAAAGTCAGAAGTGATCATGGTGGAGAGTTTGAAAACAAAGATTTTGAATAATTTTTTAATGATAAAGGCATTCTGCATGATTTCTCTTGTCCTAGAACTCCCCAGCAAAATGGAGTTGTAGAACGAAAGAACAGAACATTGCAAGAAATGGCCAGAACCATGATCAACGATACTAACGTTGCTAAGATCTTCTGGGCAGAGGCAATAAACACAGCGTGCTACATTCAGAATAGAATCTCTATAAGACCTATTCTGGAAAAGACTCCATATGAA
The DNA here is from genome assembly GCA_948472305.1 of Vicia faba. Lineage (NCBI taxonomy): Eukaryota > Viridiplantae > Streptophyta > Magnoliopsida > Fabales > Fabaceae > Vicia > Vicia faba. The sequence goes on along the minus strand of OX451738.1, from coordinate 1,628,221,154 downwards.
TTGCGGAAGAACAGAAAGCCCAACATTTCATATTTTCATCCATTTGGATGTACTTGCTTTATTTTGAATACTAAAAATTATTTGAACAAGTTTGACTCTAAAGCACAGAAGTGTATTATGTTAGGATACTCTGAACGCTCAAGATGGTACAAAGTATACAATACAGAAACACAAATTGTGGAAGAATCAATCAGTGTTGGTTTTGATGATAAGCTTGACTCTCAAAAGTCAAAGCAGAATGAATTACTTGCAGGTATGGAAGTTGAATTCACAGGTACTGAAGACAAGTCATCAGAAGCTCTTAATAGAGACACTCCCCCAACATCAGAAAGAGGCACTGCAAGCAATCCAGCATCTTCTGTTGATCAACCTCAGAAAAGACCATCCAGAAGCAGCATGGATCACCCAGAAGAAACAATCTAAGGAAGAAAGGAAGATCCAATCAGAACAAGAGCCAACTTCAGAAACTCTGAAGAATCCCTCATGGGACTTATCTCTCTGATTGAACCATCTTCAATTGATGAAGCACTTCTGGACAATGACTGGATTCTAGCAATGCAAGAGGAGCTAAATCAATTCACAAGGAATGACGTATGGGATCTAGTTCAAAAAATCCAGAATATGTTTTCAAACTAAAGAAGTCACTGTATGGTCTGAAACAAGCTCCCAGAGCTTGGTATGAAAGACTAAGTAACTTCCTGTTAGAAAAGGAATTCACCAGAGGGAAAGTGGACACAACCTTATTCTGTAAGACAGTTAAGAATGACATTTTAGTCTGCCAGATTTACGTTGATGATATAATATTTGGATCTACTAAACCCTCTCTGGGAAGAAAGGTTGCTGAGTGTATGCAGGCAGAATTTGAGATGAGCCTAATGGGGGAATTGAAATTCTTTCTGGGCATTCAGATCAATCAAACCCCAGAAGGAACTTACATTCATCAGAGCAAATATGTCAGAGAACTTCTGAAGAAATTTGATCTCTCAAAATGTAAGCCATCAAAGATTCCAATGCATCCCACGTGCATTCTTGAAAGGGAAGAGGTAAGCAAAAAGGTAGAACAGAAGGTCTACAGAGGTATGATTGGTTCTCTTCTTTATCTGACAGCCTCAAGGCCTGATATTTTATTCAGTGTATGCATTTGTGCAAGATTCCAATCAGATCCTAGAGAATCTCACTTAACAGTAGTTAAGCGAATTTTCAAGTATCTAAAAGGTACTACTAATCTGGTTTTGTTTTATAGAAAATCTAGTGATTACAGCTTAGTAGGTTACTGTGATGCTGACTTTGCTGGAGACAAAGTAGAACGTAAAAGCACTTCTGGAAGCTGCCAGTTTTTGGGAGAAAATCTGATCTCATGGTCCAGCAAAAGACAATCCACAATTGCTCTATCAACAGCAGAAGCTGAATACATAGCAGCAGCTGGATGCAGCACACAAATGCTCTGGATGAAAAGTCAACTTGAGGACTTCCTGATTTTTGAGAGTAACATTCCTATACTCTGTGATAATACTTCTGCTATTTGCTTAAGTAAAAATCCAATTTTGCATTCTAGGGCTAAGCATATAGAAATAAAACATCATTTTATTAGGGATTATATTCAGAAAGGAATCTTAAACTTAAAATTTATTGATACAGACCATCAATGGGCTGATATCTTTACAAAACCACTTTCTGAAGATAGGTTCAACTTCATTGTGAAACATCTCACCCTCTTCATTCTTCAGTACGGACTTAGGGAGGTGAGAAATAAACCACCTCGACAGCAATGGCATGCAGCACATAAGCACCCCTCTTCTCTTCATGGTACGAGTATTGAGAGTGTGCAAAATATCCCCGAGCAAGGTAGGCACAGGGTTGCGAGAGAGGAAGATCTTGATAGCATTCACATCTATGAATAAGTCTGGATTAGGGAATAGTACTAACCCATAGATTAGAAGGGCCAATACCTCTTCAAAAGCCTGAAAATCCATATCATCCAAAAACAGCTGGGCCTTGTCTATCAGGAACTTGGCTAGAAAACCCTTGACGCTACTTCTTGTTTCCCAATTGGACACCACGTCGTCCCGTTTCAGATGCAAAGCCGAGGCAATGACTTCTGGCTTAGGAACCTCTTCCAGACCTGTGAAGGGCAACTGTTCAAGAATGGGTAAATCCAACAGCTGAGAGAATTCTTCCATGGTAGGCATCAACTGATAGTCTGAAAAGGTGAAGCAGTGGTGCTTGGGATCGAAGAACTGAAAGAGTACACTCATCATCTTTTCATCAAAGTTTGAAGTAACCAGGTTGAGAAGTCGACCATGTCTCTTAGTGAATGCAGAAGTTTCAGAAACCTTTGATACTAGCTCTTTGAGTTGGGCAGGTATCTTAACAAAGCTGATTCGAATAGTGTTTCTATGAACGAAAGCCATGATCTGCAAAACAGAACAAAGATAAATTTCCTTGGTCCTTGAAATGGTTAGTGCAATAAGAATGGATGCTATGTTATGATGCATGATGTCATGATAAATCACAGGTATAGCAAACACAGACAAATCACACCAAGCTCTTAGGTTTAAGGTTTGCATGAGGTTAAAGGTAAGTAACCTCTTGAAGTTTAGTTGGTTTCAACCTGTCTTAGAAAAGTAAATGGGTTCTAAATATTCTCAATATCACTGACCATCCTTTATCGGGCATTGTTTCAGCTCAAGCAATCTTTTCTTGCGGCCGAAATATCCCAAAAGTCTGATCTCAATGAGTGTAGCATCGAGTATCAACCAATCCTCAGCTCTATACCGAGGCCGGCTATCTCACTACTTTCTAATGGCCAAGTTTGTTCAACTAAGGTTCTAAGGTCCGTTAGTGCTTCACGACACCATGCGGCGGCCCCGTATTCTCCTCGTTTCCCCATGAAGGATACCTGTACCAACCAAAGTGCCATACTAACACAGCCATCGCTTAAACCAGATCAGTCTACGCCGTATAGTCTCCACGATCTATTGCTGTTCACCTAAAAAGTGCCCCCAGATCTGGGTGTAGGATCTATAGTAACCCAAGCAAAACCCTTTAAGAATAAAGCAAACAAACAAGAAAGCAATTTTAAAATGACCTAGATCCTAAGGTAAACCCCACTTTATTTTAAATCCCCAGCAGAGTCGCCAGTTCTGTGATACGGTGGCAGAACCTACTGTTATACTGGTTTGCGTTTTTTGTTCGCAAAATATCGCGGTAAGAAAGAGTCGCCACCAACTTTTATTTTATCCAATCAGGAAAAGGAAAAAGAACAGAAAAAACCTTTTTTGAGGTGTTTCTGAGTACGGGGGGTAGATTATAGAAATGGAAGGTGTTAGCACCCTTTCTATCCATGGTTTTCCATGGGCTCTTAGGTACTTGCTCATTTTCAAAACTGCTTGTGTGTGCTTATTTTGAAAAAGTTTTACTTCCTGATAACCCTTGTATCAGTCCTCAAGGGTGTGACGAAGTTGTTTTTTTTTTAAAATTGTTTTGAAAAGTGTTTGTGTGAAAAGTTTTGTTTGATTGATTGAGCAAGTACTTAAGAGTTAATCTACCTACTCAAAAAAGACTGTTCTTTTTCCTTTAGACAACGCTATCCCATTATTAAGGAATAGGTAGCACCGTCGATGGAGTTTTAAGGGACGTTCGAAAAGGAAAAATACAGTCACTAAAGTAATGACTAGGAAACCTTAGTAATTACCCTAAAGTCCTAAATATCTTTCCGAGGTAACATTCGAATGGGTCATTTTTGATCTTTTAGACTGGAGGGAAACCACTAAAATTCCCTATGCTTAGTGACTGTTTACCGAAGGCAACAGAAGTGAGGCAAACCCCAGGAGTGAACATGTGCATGTTTTTATGTTTCAGTTAATTTAGTCTTTGCACAATTATGGTTATCTACCGTATTAATTTTCAGATATTCTTTCCATACAATCCTATTAGCATACATTTAGGCGGTTTATAATTGCATAAATTAAAAGTGCGGAATTTTTAAAGTTCAAGCTATTACATGGCTTTCACAGATACATAATTATTTTTTGACTGTAAAATAAAATACTGAATTAAAACCTAGTTAAATCTATTACAACCTCGGAGAAAATACAATAATAGAAAAAAATAACTAAAATGTGCGCGGATAGTTAAATGTGAGGATGATTAAAAGAACCTAAAAAAAAACTAATTGAGAAAAGATTTAAATTAGTTTTGAAGAAAAAATTAATTATATACAACCCTAATTTCTAATTATTTTTAATCATGAAAAATAAGATTTAATTGCCCTAATTTAATCAAATTAATTAATTCAAGGAAACAAAATATTTTTTATGAAAAATATTTTTGGTGTTTTTTTTTGTGATTTATTGGTTTTTATGATTAATTAAAAATGATTAATTTGTAAAAATAAATGATTAAACAGATAAAATAAATAAAACAAATAAAAATGCATTAAATTGGGCCTGTGTTGATGAGTAATTCTGGGGGTGTGTTGTTAAAATATCCTGGCCCAATAGCTAGTCAGCCCAGTCAATGCTTGATCCCATGTGGTGCTGACCTGAACGTACACCATGATCCTTCATTGCAGGAGGCGTTGGATCTAATTGATCATGGATCCCATGGGTGGATGTTGATGGCGTATGGAAGGCGCTTGAGAGGGTGATGCACATGATCTATGGAAAGAAAACAAGGAAATGAAATATGCTAGGACCTGGGATCAAACCCAGGTCCTCCCACTCATACCATGCGCGCTTCACCACTGGGCCACTTGCTCTTTCTTGTTATTATAATAAAAACAAACAATATTATATGAAAACAAAATGGATTAGTGGGTAAAACAGAAAACGGCCCAGTTTGAATGGACCAGTGAGGTGGTGACAAATCACTGTCTTCTTCCTTCTGTCTGTCGTCTTAGATGTTCACCCTATACTCACGGACAACGTCTGTAACTAAAACCTGCGTGCTTCAAACATTAAAAAATACACATGATAAATGAATTTAACGACCAAAATTTAACTGGTCTTGGTGCCACGATCATCATGATGCCCTGTTCGTGGTCTAATTTTACCTGTGGACAAAAACCCTCAAACGAACACCAAAACCCTAGCCATGGCAAAGGCATATACATGCATCAAAAATTCAATTAAATCAGTCAGTCATGTTGCAAACATCTCAATAATCACAAATATATCAATCAAATGCGCTAATGATGTAGGAATTATTATAATCGATTTTGAAAAAAGGAGCAAACCGTGTAAGTTGTAGCGTGCGTTTCTAGGCGTGAAAGGACTTGCAATTGATCCAATTAGCTTCAGAGATGCTCCAGGATGCGATTGGGAGCCTTGACTTGCTTTGAATTTCCCTCTAGAATGAAAATCTACCCACCATTTTTTTTTCCAATTTTTGAGTTTGTTCTAGTGTTCTTCACGACTGCAATCCCTTTGTTTCGTGCTTGGCCTTGCTCCATATATATCCTTGAAAGAATTAGGGTTATAAAAACCACTTGTATCTTTGGATTTTTTGAAGATTTGATCTCATTCTTCCTTTGTGTGAATTGTTTCCAAATTAGGCCTAATCATGCCATTATTGTGCCAATCCACCTTGATTCGATTTAATCCTGATATATCAACATAATTAGCTTGTGATCCTGTCCAAAAATCAGATTAAAATAAATCTTTGCTATTAGTTGTCATTTATTTGATTTAATTCAATTTTTATTTAATAAAAAATCAAAATAAAATGAAAAATGAAGCAAACAATGTGTGGGTGAATATTTGGGTCGTGGACCATGTTATGAGTGAGGTGCATGCATAACAAGTTAGGCCCATTTGGCAAAAAATGCATCTTTGAGCACATTTGACTTTTGGCAATTTTGCAAAAATGGTCAACTTTGACAAGGCATATCTCTTCCAATTTTAACCCTAGAGAGGTGTTCTTGGACTTTTTAGAAAGTTTAGGATGTCTCCTAAACAACCCTTTTAGTCTCATCTCGATTGGGTCTTCCATGTTCATGTAAGAAGCTTTGACCCAAAAGGTGTTTTTGTTGACTTTTCAAAAGGACCTATAATGTGGAAATACATATCTTTTGATGAGTGCATATTTCGAACTTGAGGGCTGAAGATAAATTGTAGGGAATTGCATCCTCTTTAAAATGAGGCTTGGATGGAAAATTTATGATAAAGTATGAGGAAGTTATGAAGGGATGAGCGTGGGTCATTTGTATAGTCATAGAAGGCAACCTATGGGACGATTTAGCAATTTTCGTATAGGGACTAGATCGTTTACCAAAGGCAACATCGAGGGATATCGAGGGACTAAGATCTTTTATCGAGGGTCTTCGCTAAAATGCCCATATTCGAGGGACATGACTATTTTCCAAGGCAACAAGTGAGATTACCCTAGAGGTGCATGTGTGTGAATTGTATGTTTGATTGCATGCATTTAGTCTTGAATTTAAGTTGTCTACTTGTTGATTTTAACTTGCCATACACAACCTAATTACTAGCATTTTATGAAAGCAATAAAAATGCAGAAAATAAATGTCATACACTATTAAAACCATATTGAATAGCAAGAAAATATAAAAACAAAGCAAACTAAAGGAGGGGAAGACAGGTTCTTCGATCCAGGCAATAAGCCCCCTTCGATTCAACCCTTTCTTGCTTCTTTCGATTGGGCCTGGAAGTCAATGTTAGCATGCACCCTTCGATTCAACCTTCTTGCCCTTTGTTTGGACCTGTAAATCAGTATAAGTATGTACCCTTTGATCACGCCCTTTTTCTGCTTCCTTTCATTTGGGGCCTACAACCAGTGTGTATCGAAGCCTGCATCCTTTGATTCACACACCTTTATTTTTGTTTCCTTTTATTTGGGGTTAGATAGCATCATGGGGCGAAACCTAAGGCTTCGATTCACACATCCTTCTTCATGTTTTCTTTTGTTTGGGATTAAATAGCATCATGGGTTAAAGCCATGCTAATATTGTTTCATGGTCAGGTTAATTCTTAAAATATGTTTGACAAACAAAGAAAACAAACCAAAAGATTAGAAACGAAAACAAACAGAAAAGGTGGAAAAGAAAACAAACCAAAGGCTAATAGTGAGGTTTGAAATGAAAGGAAATGGTTATTTACATGTCTGAAATGAAAGGGTAAGGGTCATGAAGACTTACCTTATTTGAAGCTGGAATGTGGGTTTTAGACTTGAGTTGCTGCACTGGGTGCTCCTGGATTCGAAGGGGGGGAAACAAGTGTTGTGTTTCTTTGGCTGGATTCGAAAACCAAGAAAAATAGAGTTGTGTTTGTTTGTTTCTGGATTCGAAGGAAAAGAAACAAGTGTGGTGTTTTTTTAGTTCTAGATTCGAAAGAACATAAACAAGGGTGTGGTCTTTTGATTCTGGGTTTGAGAGCATGTTAAGTGTTTGATGATTTTTTCACACAACCAAAGTTTCTCAAGCTACCAAAAAGCCCCCCTAAGATGTGTTGTGGAACATCTTATTTATAGATGACATTGGCTGAGGTTTGGGAGGGAAAACAAATGAGATTTGAACAAATTGGGTATGCTGCTTTTGTAGCTTTCAAGGTGCAGTCTTTGTATGTCAATTTGGTGCAAATATGGGAGCAGTATAGCAGGACTGCTTTGCAGCAGTTTTGGCGTGTTGTGGCCAGTGCAGCAAGTCTGTATTTGGCAGCACAAGCATCTCGAATACTTCACCCTTTCGTTTTAACCATATAGATCCAACCTTCGACCAAACTCCTCTTCAGACAACAATATTTGTTTCCACCCAAGGTGTGTCCTTCGAATGGATCATATGTGTATCTTTTGAAGGTGTCAAATGTATATCCTTCGATTGGACCATATGTGTGTCCTTCGAAGGGACCACATGCATCACTTGTGTGCACCACTTGCAATTCTTTGAATGGGCCATCAAGACATGTCTTTTGAATGGGACACCCAAGTATGTCATTCAAATCCACCAATGCATATCCTTTGAATGGGACACCAATTGTGTGTCATAGTGTAGAAACTATGTGTGTTGAAGGTTTTCAAGGGTGGAATTGAAGCAAGTTATTTTAAAGGGAGATATTGTCCATTCGAAGCTAGTATGAAAATAGCCAATGCCCTGTGCATTGAAGGCAGGCACATGGGAAGCCATTTCCTTGTGGGTCAAAAGCAAGCACAGATGAGGCACTTATCTTGTGGATCAAAAGCAGGCATGAAGGATGTACTACTTGTGAATCGAAACTAACATGCAGGAAGCTAATGCTTGTGAATCAAAGGATGCGTTTAAGAGGCTAATGCTTGTGAATCGAAGGATGCATGTAGGAGGCCACTACTTGAATGAAGATTGTGGACCAAATCTTGCTCGAGGGGGACCAGAGTTGGATTCGAAGTATGTTGCTTCGAAGGAAACCAATACTCCAATCGAAGCTTTGTTGTGAAGGTAGCCTTTTGTCTGATCAAAGCTTGGTGTCAAGATAGCCATTGTCCAAACGAAGCTTGCATGCAGGAGGTCAAATGTCCAATTGAAACCTCTAGATCGAAGCAAGTTATTTTAAAGGGTGTCACTGCCCAATCGAAGCTAGCATGAAGGAAGGAGTTCAGTCGAAGCTATCATGAACCGAAGCAATGCCCAGTCGAAGCTAGTATGAATCGAAGCAAGCTTGTGTTTCTTCAATTTTGTCAAAAATCAAATTTATCTACTTTTCTCTTTCAATAGTTTCCTCTTTGACTTGATGCTTGAAAACCCAATATGATCTTAGTAGAAATTTTGTGAGAAAAATATTGAGAAATGAGAGGGCAAATTTTAGGGTACAACAGCTGCCCCTGTTCAATTTTCTTAAACCTGAAGAGTTAGATTAGCGAGTCCGCCATTCGTGACTTGAAGGTAGAAGATGATTGAACACTAGACTGCCCAGAAATTTGCACTCGGTGATGTGGTGGTTGATTGTGTAGGGAATAGGCTTAAAGATGCCATGTGGAGAGATGATGGAGAGTTGTCGGATATGGGCTTATAGATGCCATCCAAAGGTGATTGTTGGTAGGAATTGGAAGAAGTATCAGAATAAATCTTTGGTTGATTTATACTGAAATAGTAGACGTAGTGGGATGAGTATCAGAATAATATCCATAAATGGATTGTATCTGACTTGTATTTGAAAGAAACTGAAATGAGTATCAAAATGACATCCGTATCTGGATCATATCTGAACCATTTTAGGAGAAAAACTGGAATAAGTATCAGAATGACATCCGTATCTGGGTCGTGTCTGAATCGTTTCTAGAGGAAGTCTGGAGTAAGTATCAGAATAATATCCGTCTCAGGATCGTATCTGAACCGTTTTTGGAGGGAATATGGAATAAGTATCAGAATGACAGCCGTATCTGGATCGTGTCTGAACCGTTTCTGGAGGGAGTCTGGCGTAAGTATCAGAATGTCATCCGTATCTGGATCACATCTGAACTATTTCTAGAAGGAATCTGGAGTAAGTATCAGAATGTTAGCCGTATCTGGATCGCATCTGAATTGTTTCTAGAAGAGAATATGGAGTAAGTATCAGAATGTCAACCGTATCTGGATCGCATCTGAACCGTTTCTAGAAGAGTGTATGAGAAGGAGCCCGTGCAGGATTGCTTCAGCTGGTCATGTAGATAGTTTCCCTATCTTGTTTCAGGAATTAATCTATAATCAATTGTCCTCAGATAGTTGTCCTGTCTTGTTTCAGGTATTAATCTTTATTTTGTTCATGTAGATAGTTGTCCTGTCTGGTTTCAGGTATTAATCTACAATCAGTCGCTTACAAATAGTTGTCCTGTCTTATTTCAGGTATTAATCTGGAACTTGTTTTTGTTGGTCGTTGAGATAGTTGTCCTGTCTGGTTTCACGTATTAATCTCTGACCTAAGCGAAAGAAAGATAGTTTTCCCGTATGGTTTCGAGTATTAATCTTTATTCTGCTCATGTAGATAGTTTCCCTGTCTGGTTTCAGGTGTTAATCTACAATCAGTTGCTTACAGATAGTTGTCATGTCTTGTTTCAGGTATTAATCTGGAACTTGTTTTTGTTGGTCGTTGAGATAGTTGTCCTGTCTGGTTTCAAGTATTAATCTCTGACCTAAGCGAAAGAAAGATAGTTTTCCCATCTGGTTTCAGGTATTAATATTTATTCTGCTCATGTAGATAGTTGTCCTGTCTGGTTTCAGGTATTAATCTATAATCAATAGATCACAAATAGTTGTCCTATCTTGTTTCAAGTATTAATCTGGAACTTGTTTTTGTTGGTCGTAGAGATAGTTGCTCTTGCTTGTTTCAAGAATTAATCTCTGACCTATTGAGAAATGGTTGTGGTATTTGCCAAAGAGGACTTTTGTTGATTGACTTTTCCCTGCAAGGAAGAGGGTTAGTTGCATGCAGATGTATGCATGGCTTGATGATGTTCTCAAAATAAATGAGATTATGATGTATGCATTTATCATGTATGTAATATGATGCATGAAATGTGAAATTTTGTTGGAATTTATCTCTGTCTTGGAAAATAAATCCTTGACAAATGCTGGGGAGTTTTTGGAAGTTAAATCTCGGACTGCCGTTGGGGATGAAGAGTATGCATACCTTCAGACCTTATTTTAGAATGTTTCCGCTGGGGATTCCTGTTTTATTGTTTGAGGATAACTCCGTTGCAGAATATTGACTTTGTTTGAGGGAAAACTCTGTGGAGAGTGTTAATTTCCGCTTGGGGAAAATAGTTCAGGAGTTTTAGTTGTTCGTTGCTCTACTGGGGAGTTATCTCTTGATTGGAGAGAAATGGAAGTTAACAACTTGTTGGGGATAAGGAAGTTAACTGCTATCTGGTCAGATTCCAGGCTTTGCAGCAACTCACTGGTGATAGTGGTAAACACTACTGGGGAAGAGGAGCTTTATTGATGACTTCACTGAGGATTAGGAGTTGTGGTCCCTAAATTTGTAAAAGTCTGAGAGGCAAACTCAAGCTGGGGAATCTATAGTTTGTTGGGGAAATAAACCATATTAAAGAGAACATTTGACAAACTATTGGGGAGGAGTTTTCTTTTGGTAGAACTCCTCGATGATTCTTCTTGAGACCAACTCAGGTAGGAAGAAGGTTTTTTAGAGATTGAAACTCTGGCTGGGGATTTCCTGGATCCAACCTTGTGGGGATATCCATGAATTTGGACTTGAGAGGTTTGTACCTTTATCTGTGAAGATTATTTTGTGCGGATAACCTTATAGAGATGACTTTGTATGGACTTAACCGAGGATCACCCTATGAAAAGGACTTTGTGGGAATTTGTTACTGCCCCTAGTAGTAAGTGTTGTAGTACTTCCAGGAAATGTTTGCATGGTCATACGTAACCCTTGGCTGGAATTCATGTTCAATGCCCCAAGTGATTCAGATACAGACCTTCCCCTGGTTATTCAGCATTTCTTGAGAGATTCCTTGGGATCTTGACTGGACTTCCCTAGATGAGTTGGACAGAGACACGTCATTCCTCATTGCTTATAAGAGATTTTGTCATTGGAAGTGTTTTTCCATTTGAAGTGAATATGTTCATTGAGAATTTCCGTCCATTGGATATTTGCCGTGTGAATTTCTCCATTGTCAAACAAATATCCATATGCAAACAACGATATTCAAACAATGCAAAGTTTATGCTTGTCTTGAAGTTTTGAAAATGCATTTTTTAACAAATAGAAGAACTTTGTAAAAAACATGAATTTAACTTGGGATTTGCAATAAGCCTTACAGGAGTCAGGATACCTTTGGTAACAATATGCTTTATGTGATACAGTGGGAGAACTGATTTGGGTGTTTTGCATTTGATTGTAAATGTTACAGTTAGCAAGAGTTGCCATCGACTTTTCTTTTATCCAAAAGGAACGGCTGAAAAGAACAGGAAATACCTTTGAGATTATTTCTTGAGTTCAGGGGGTAGATTATGAAAAGGGAAGGTGTTAGAACCCTTTTCATCCATAGTTATCTATGGGCTCTTAGTTGCTTGCTAGATCACTTGCTTTTGTTTGAAAATATGCTTTGTGTGGTTTTTGAAAGTATTTTGAAAAGGTACCTTCGTTTAGGCAAACTTTGTAATAGTTCTCGTTCGTAATAACGTATACAATGTGTTTGGACTTTTGAAAATGTTTCATGTTTTGAAAGTGTTTTTGAAAGTGTTTGGTGTTTGTTTTGAAAATAAGCAAGGGTGTTTGATTTGAAAGTGAGCAAGCAACTAGGAACAATCTACCTACTCAAAAGTCTTTTGTTTATTTCCTCATTTCCTTTGATATTGCTATCTTACCATTTATTGATAAGAAGCCTTATCTTTGGATGTAAAGGGACGGGCGTGGGTCATCGTATAGTCATGATAACAACGTTGTGAGATATCTTAGCATTTCTCTTTGAGGGATTAAGATCATTTTGAAAGGCAACATTGATAGCGTCATCGAGGGACTATGATCTTGTATTTTTGATTGGTTTTTGCTAAAATATCTTACATGCATAACATGGCCATTTTTATAAGGCAACAAAGTGGAATCACCCTAAGGGTGTAAGTGTGCAAGTGTGTTTGATTTACATGCTTGTTTATCTTGGATTAGGGTTTGCTATTTGTTGATTTTGTCTTTTCATACAAATCCTAATTTACTAGCATTTGTATAAAGCGATAAATTGCGGAAATTTAAAATTACTACGCTATTACATCATTAGGGGAGGGGGTATACAAATTTACAAATGGGAATTGCAAGAAAATTAAACCTAATTATCTATTATAACCATATTGAATAATATACCAGAATTGAAAATATAATGCAAGAATATAAATGGAAAAGAAAGGATTTTTGTTTGGTTTTTTATGAAAGGGTTTAGTCTTGACCTAATTTAGAAAATGGTTAATTAAAATTAAACAAAATTAAACCTAAACTAATTAAGAAAAGAAAATAAGTTTGAAATATTTTTTAGGGTTTTTTGTGAAAAAGGTTTTAACTTAATAAAAATAATATGAAAATTAATTAATTAAAAGAAACCTAAATTCTAAATTAATTTTAAATAAAAAAAGAAAAATAATAATTAAACCTAAATCTAAATATTTATTTATTAAAAGGAAAATTAAATTGTTAAGAAAATATTTTTTGTTCTCTTGGTTTCATAAAGAAAATAAATAAATAAGTGTGAAAATAATAATAAAATATTTTTGGATTTTTTATTGATAAAAATAAAAATAATATTAATAATGATAATAATAAGAAACCTGAGATAAAATAAAAATAAGAAAAAGTAAATAAAAGTAAATAAAATAATAAAAAGAAATTGGGCTAGCCTACAAAAGTAAATAGGGGGGTTAGAGAAAGTAAAAAAGGGAAGGCCCATTGTTGGAGGCCCAGGCGCCTGTAGCTGAAACAAAAAAGAGTGAAAAATGTTGAAAAATTTGCACAAAAGGTAGCGCTGGGTGTTGAATCCTTGACCTCTAACACAAACGCGCACTACCTTTGCCACTGGGGTGGCTGTACATCCGTTAACTTGTATCGAACCATAAATATATATTATAAATCAATTCCATGGCCTGAACTTCATCTTCAACCTCACGCCCATCCAGACAACCTGTATCTTGCTCATTTCTCAATGAAAATTAAAATTGCAAACATGAAAGTTGTTCCATTTTTTCTCACGAATCCAACCATGTAAATAACTAAAGCTATAAATCAAAGATGAATGAGAATTTCGTTGGCCCTAATTTGAAACCTAAATTTTCCAAAAATTTCAATCTTAAAATTCTCTGAGCTCAAGCAATATAAATGAAATCTATGGATATGTACAGTTTCAAGGCAATAATATATACGTTTTGTCTTTGAAAATGCAAGCCTAACAATTCCTAAATAATGAGATGAAAAGTCAGAAAAATCACCTTGCAGCTGGAGATCGTGTTTTGAGTTAGAGCTTGATTCAAGTTGTTGTGATGATCAGGTTGGCTTCCTCAAGTTCCCAGGAAGTTAATGCAATGATTAGCTTGATTGGAGAGTGGCTGAAATGGTTTAGAGAAGTCCACTTGCAATGCTCTGTTTTTGGTTATGGAGGTTATGGTAAATGGTGTTACAGTTCTGGAATAAGGATGGGGATGAGTTGTATTTGATGTAAGGAAGCTTTGAAAATTATTTTGAGGGAAAACGCACGATGGAAATAGAAGATACAAGTTCAAGGTCAGAACCTGCACAAAAATGGAGTTTATGTGCAATTTTTGGCTAGAGGGAGTTTGGGAGAATTATCAGGCTTGTAAAATCGTGTCCTAAGTTGCATAATAGTTTCCCAATTTATAGAAAAAGGTTTTGAGAGCTTGGGGTAATCAGAAGTACAAGTTCACATGTTATGGCTCTTTGGCTTGTTTTTTAAGCAAGCTTGATACACATTGTCCCAATGCATATTACAAGGCTATCTAGAGTGGTTACAAGCTTTAAACATGTTTATCTGACTTTGTATGTTGAGTGTGTGCTGAACAAACAAGTTAGAAGCTCAAGACAAGTTGACTTTGTGATTAAAGCAACTTTTCAAGAATGGAATGGTAACTTTGTGCTATAAATGGAAATGTAACTTGGATAATGGCTCAAATGCTTGGATAATGGCTCTATCAGTTGTGTAAACATTCAATTATTGAGTTATTAGCAAGTTTGAAGCCTGCAAAGCAAGATTTGTACATCATGCTTGAAGATTGGATCAAGTGTTCTTCACAAATTTGCCTTGCAAAACAAGAATGAAACCCTAACTTTTTGCCTTCGATTATCCTTGCTCAAGTATTGTCTCAATGACTTCTTGGACATTTTGTAAAGCTTATAACATCCTATACAACCTCTATGTTGGACATTTTTGAAGATTCATCTTGGAACTATGTGAAAAATTGCCATGAAGTTAGGTCAAAATCCTGCCTAAACCAGGGCAAAATTTCACTAAGTTTTCAAGTTTCATGAACATGTCTTCTTAAAATAATAACTTGAAATCCATGAATTTCTAGAAAAATTTGTGTTCTACAATGTTTTATATCTCATTGAGATCTACAATTTTAATGTGGGAAGTTTCCTTTGAATCATCTTGCATCATGGTGAAAATTTGGCTCAAAGTTATGAAAAAAATGTGAATTTCCAACACTTAGAAAAATTTCTAAGTTTAGAAATTTTGACTTTTCAAAATGAAATCTTGACTTTTTATTTTTTGATGAACAAGTTTCATATTTTGACATGTCTTGATGAATTGTAATCTTTGATACTTGATTTTGACCAAAAAGTCAAAGTTTGACTTTTCAGTGTACAATTGACTTTTCATCAGTTGACTGAAATTCATCTTTCAACCAATTGATCTGAGGAATGTTTTGAGCCATGCGATTAGGTCAAAATGAATTATTTGAAACCTTGAGATCATGCCTCAAACCAATAAGTCCTTTGCTAGGTCAAAAATCAGAAATTGCACCTTCTCAATCAAAACCCCAATTTTGACCATTTTGCCCTTTTGATGATCTGATCCAAATTATTGAGGAATTATGATCCAAACTTGATCAAATGATATATATGAGTTCATTATGTTGATATGGATCAAAAATTATGATTTTTAACTATAAATTGACCATATTTGACTTTTCCCCCAATATAGTTGATTTTTAGGTCATCTTATCAATTGACTGAGCAAAAATGTGATCCAAGACTTGAAACTTGTCATGAGCAATCTTGAGGGTCCAAAATGATCCATAAAAGTCATATGGGGAATTAAAAGTCCATTTGTCCTTGTGCAAACTCAAACCCTAATTTTCAGTTATCAATGCTGAGGAGGTGTCTTGAGTTGATCAAACCTTGTGTAGTCTTGAATCAAAGGAGATATTATGAGAGATTACTTGAGAAATAAGAGGGCAAATTTTGGGATACAACAACTGCCCTTGTTCAATCTTCTTTAACCTGAAGAGTTAGATTGGCAGATCCGCCATTCGTGACTTGAAGGTGGAAGATGATTGAACACTAGAGTGCCCAGAAATTTGCACTCGAAGATGTATTGGGAATGGGCTTATAGATGCCATTTGGAGGAATAATGGTAAATACTGGAAGAAGTATCAACATAAATCTGGTCGATTTATACTAAAACTTGATGTTTCACTTGTGGAAAAAGGGTTAGTAAAATGCAGATGTATGCTTGATGTTCATAAGATGTGGTATTATGCTAAATGCATTTTGTATGTACATGCTATGATGTATGAATGCGTGATGCATATTTGTTCAGGAAAATAAATCCTTGACTGCTGCTGAGGAGTTCTGAATCCCAGATTACTGTTTGGGATTAACTCTTGAATATTAAATGTTATCTGGTCAGATCCAGGCTTCACAACTTGCTGAGGATGAGGAAGTCAACTGCTATCTGGTCGGATTTCAGGCTTCACGGTAACTTACTGGGGGAGAAATAAATTGACTGTTATCTGGTCAGATTCTAGGCTTGGCAGAAAATTTCTCGGGGAGAGTGAAGTTAGGCTGTTATTTAGTTGGATTCCCACATTCACAATAACTTGCTGGGGATACAAAAGTTAACTATTATCTGGTCGGATCCAGGCTTCACAGTAACTTGATAGAAATGATGAATTTGAATTGATATCTGGTCGGGTCCAGGCTTCATAGTAACTTGAAGTGGTAACTATTATCTGGTCGGGTCCAGGCTTCATAGTTTTTGCTGGGAAATTAGTTGTTATCTGGTCAGATTCCAGGTTTCACAATGAAATTCTGAGGGGAATTGCTATCTGGTCGGATCCAGGCTTCACAATAACTTACTTGAAAAGATGAATTTGAAAACTGATATCTGGTTGGATCCAGGCTTCATAGTAACTTGTTTGGGGTAGAGGCAAACTCTATTGGGGAAAAGGAGTTAAATCCTGGCCTGGTTGAGTCCAGGTTCTTCAATATCTCGAAGAGTTAAACTGTCATCTAGTCGGGTCCAGGTTTCATAGTATTTGAAAGTTGTACTATTATCTGGTCGGGCCCGGGTTTCATAGTAGCTGGAAAAGTTACAATGTTATCTGGTCAGGCCCAGGCCTCAAAGTGTTTTGAGAAGTTAATTATTATCTGGTCGGGTCCAGGCTTCATAGTAGTTTTGAAAGTTATACTATCATCTGGTCGGGTCCAGGTTTCATAGTATCTTGAGAAGTTAACTATTATCTGGTCGGGGCTAGGCTTTATAATATCTGAAGGGTTTTCACTATTATCTGGCTGGGTCCAGGCTCTATAGTGACTTGAGAAGTTGACTATTATCTGGTCGGGTCCAGCTTCACAGTAGTTTGAAATTTGTACTAATATCTGGTCGGGCCCAGGCTTCATAGTATCTTTTGGAGATAGTAAAAGTTTTGTTGATGAATTCACTGGGGATTAGGGGTTGTGGACCTATGATTTGCAATAGTCTGAAAGGCAAACTCAAGCTGGAGAGGATAAACTCAGCTGGGGAGGATGGACTCAACTGTAGAAGATAGACTATGCCGGGTGTGATCGGTGGATTTAGAACTGACTGTTTAACGCTGGTTTCGCGAAATGTCGCGGAAGCAAGAGTCGCCACCGTCTTTTATGTTCTCCAATATGGAAAGGACAAAAGCACAACAAAATTCCTTATGAGATAGTTTCTCGGTTCGGGAGGTAGATTTATAGGAAGGGAAGGTGTTAGCACCCTTTCTATCCATGGTTATCCATGGGCTCTTAGATACTTGCTCATTTGTGTTTTCAAAAGTGTTTGTTTTCTTTTCAATCGTGAGTGAGTTTGAAAAAGTTTCGTTTAAAGTTTCAGATCGACTCTTGTATCAGTCCTCAAGAGTGTTTGAAAAATTGTTTTGAAAGCTTTTTGAAAAGTGTCGGTGTGAAAAGAAGTTTTTTTTTATTTGTTTTGAATTAAAGCAAGTATCTATGAGTCATCTACCCACCCTAAGGAATTAGGCTGTGTAAGTGTCCTTTAGGTAGTGCCATCCCACCATTGAGAGGTAGGTAGCACCACTGTTGGAGGTGTTCGGGTCAATTCGAGTTTAGGGACAGTGTGGTCGCCGAAGCAACAGTAGGACACCTTAGAAGCTACCCTTATGTCCTTGATCCTTTTTTAATCCGAGGCAACTGTTTCGAGGCAAATGTTTCGAGGCAACTGGATCATGGACATAAGGACCGCTAAGACGTCCTATACTTGACGACCACGTTTCGAACTTGTAGGGACAGTGTGGTCACCAGAGCAACAGTAGGACACCTTAGAAGCTACCCTTATGCCATGTTTATGGACATAAGGACTTACTAAAACGTCCTGTACTCGACGACCACGTTTCGAGGGTAAGGCAACAGTGAGGCGTACCCTAGAAGTGGTGTGTGAATTCTTGTGTTATTTTCAGTTTATGTTATATCTTGTCATGCATTTGGTGAGCTACGCTTTGTTTTTAATTGTCATGCATTCTTTCATACAAGTTAACAGTTAAAGGGGGTGCGGAAAATAAATTGCGGAAACGTAAATCTTACGCTATTACAAGGCGCGAGTCTATACATCGCCAAATTTTTACAAAGACCCGTTTTAAGTAAATAAGTGCGGAAAATAAAAAAACAGTAAAAGGTCATATTTACTATTACATATCCGGAGCAATTACATAATAATCGGACAAATTAAATACGCATGAATAAAGAAAAGGGAATTAACTTTTTTTTGTCTTTTTTTTGGTAATTAAATGAAATTGAAAACTAATTAATTGTTTTAATTACAAGAAAATATTTTTTGATTTTTTTATATTTTTTATGAAATAAAATAGAAATAAAAAGAAACAAAGTTAAAGATTAACCTAAATCTAAATCTATTTTAATTATTAAAATGTTCAAATGGCCTAATTAAAAACTAGTTCAATTATGATTTATTTACAAAATAAAATAATAATAAAAGTGTTAATTATATTTTTTGTTTTTTATGAAAATGATTAATTAAATCAATTACTAATAACCAATAAAATAAAAGGGGTTAGAAATTAAATTAAAGAAATAAAATGAAAAGAAAGAAAAATAAACCCAAATGGAGGGGGTATTGGGCCAGGAATGGGGGTGTGTTATTGAAATTGGAATCAAGTGTGCAAGCATTGACTGGGAACACCATGGTCCACGCCTCATGGCCATCAGATTGGCGTTAGTGGCCACTTGGCAGGATGATCACTTGAGATGCATGATGGACGCTGTTTAGAAGCCTGCATAGGAATACCTTAGAAAAAATAATATTGAGTTTTGGGGCATCTCAAAGCAATTGAACCATACCATTAGTTTCCTGTGGACTCATACAACACAAAACAAGCAACAAATTATGTTAATGATGCATGAACAAATGAATTTCGATTCCAAGAAAATTGTGCAAACCGTGAGTTCGTGTGGGGCGATTCCTTAGGCCTGAGCGCTTGGTTTTGATTCCAAAAGACTCCTGAGAGTTCATGCAAAGTGTTAGAAACGAGAAAAGGCTTTGAATTGCCTTGGAAGGTGGATTTCAGTTTTGACTTTTTGCTTGATTTTTTTGAATATGGTTTTTTTCGTTTTAGAGATGCTTAGCCCTTGTAAATGGTATGAGAGGCTTGCATATATGTCTTTGAATGAGAATCAAGCAATAATGTGAGCCATTAACCCTTGCAATGAAGTTTGAGATTATGCCATGAACACCATTTAAACAACTTGCCATTCTTGTGAAAATTTGAATTTTTATGCCCATAATAGGTCTTGAACGAATTTGGTATATGTTTTATGGTGTATCAAAGCTATTCAAACCACAAAATATCCCTCCATTAATTTCTTTGATTTTTATTTGAATTTTAAAGATTTAAAATGCATTAAATCAAATAAAATTAAATAAAAATGGGAAAATTAATTTTTAATCTTGAAATAAATTGTGGGACACGTGGGAGGCATGGCCAAGATGAAACAAGTGGAAAAAGTGGGCCCCTTTTGTCAAAAATGAAATTTCAAGGATAATTGACTTTGGCCATTTCACAAAAATTTCCCAACTTCTCTAATGCATATCTTGCTCAATTTTGAAGCTATGAACATGTTCTTGGACATTTTGGAAAGGTCTTGAAGTCCTCTAACCAATGTCTTTGGTCCCATGTCATTTTGATTTACCAATCTCAAGTTATGGTCTTTGACTTAAAGTGCCTTTTTGTTGACTTTTGAAAATGACCTATAATGTTGAAATTGATAACTTTTTGTGAGAGCATTTCTTGGACTTGGAATGTGAAGATGAGTTGTAGGAAATGTCTTCCCCTTAAAGATGAGCATTAGATGGGATTTTTCTGATGAACCATGAAAAAGTTATGCCTTGGTCAAGTTACAGTTGACTTTTCAGCTGTTCAAAAATAGAAACTTTTGACACCTTGATGATTTTTGAGCCATTCTTGAGGAATCATGATCAAGAATTGATCAAATGATGATTGTGGCTTCAAAATAAGATGTTGACCAAAAAATTTGACTTTTGACTGCCAAATGACCATTTTGCCCCTGCAGTTGACTGTGGAGCAATTAGGGTTTTTGACTGTGCAACTTGACCTTGTGAGCCTTGAAACTTGACATGTAGGTGCTTGACAAAGTGTATGAGAATGTGGGACTTGATTGAGCCCTTGAAAACCTCAACTTTCTTTGCAAGAACCAAAACCCTAGTTTGACTGGCTTAGGAGAGTGGTTGACTGTGTAGCCCTTGAGAAGACTTGAGCAAATTGAGATGATGCTTGTCAAAACTTTGAAGAATACGGGATGGCAAATTTTAGGGTACAACATCGGGGAATACAAACTCAGCTGGGGAGTTATGCTACTCGTTGTTTGTTGGGGAAATAAACCCTCTTGGGGAAATAAACCATGTTGATGAGTACTCGATGAACTGCTGATGAGGTGATTTCTTTGAGGAAGAGATCCACAAGGCTTCTTCTTGTAGGATCAACTTAATTAGGGAGAAAGCTGCCAAGAGAGTGAAAATCTGGCTGGGAATCAACCTATGCAAAGAAACTTTGTGGGTAACTCTATTGAGGATTGGTTTATTGTAGCCGTCTTGTGGGAATAATGTTAATGAAATAACTCTGTGGGGATAATCCATATATATTAAAGAGATGCTTGCTGCTGCTTAGCAGGACACATGTGCCAAACAATTTAAATCATGTTCATATGCATATGTTTGTTCAATTTTAGTCATTGGACAATTTTGCATTCAAAATAAAGACAGAAAGTTTGCACTTCAAAGTATATTTGTATTGATATTTTGCCCATGAATAGGCATTTTTGTACAAAGAGACAGAGATCCTAGTAAGAGGAAAACGTCAAAAGGAAAACAAAGATTTTGAAAACAAAAACAAATAGCCATGTGGAAATGATCTCATTGCCTTTCAACTCTACTATTGCCCCAATGTCTTCGAATGCCTCTTGCCGTTGACAAAAGTTGATTGGATTGATCTCGGACCGTTTGAACTCAGACCTTGGTGATAAAGTTGACTGTGGTAATTCCACGGGACATAGTCATACGCTTTCAATCCTTAACTTTTGCCTGGACCGCCCTTTCGGGTTTTCAGCCCACCAGGATACCCATTTTTGCCCAAGTCTCCCTTTCGGGTTTTCAACTTGTCCGGTGTATAATCTTTTGCATATATCCCTAACTTTTACCCAAACCTTTTGGTTTGCCGGGATGCCCTTATTTTTCCTAGGTGTGTCAACCTAGCGGGTCCTTTATACGTAGTATTTTTTAACTATGTCCGTGTTTATAGGATGTGGGAAATCTTCACCATCCATGGTAATCAGCATCATGGCACCGCCAAAGAACACTCTCTTGACAACAAATGGCCCTTAGTAGGTGGGAATCCATTTGCCCCTGGGGTCGCCTTGTGGCAAAATGACGCGCTTTATCACCAAGTCACCAACTTGATATACTTGAGGCTTGATCTTTTTGTTGAAAGCCTTAATCATACGCTTTTGGTACGTCTGACCATGACAAACAACAACCAGTCATTTTTCATCGATCAAGTTCAAATGATCCAATCTTATCTGAATCCACTCGTCTTCGCCCAAGCTGCCTCATTCATAATCCTTAATGAGGGAATCTGGACTTCCACTGGCAGAACAACTTCCATGTCGTAGACCAAAGAAAAGAGAGTTGCCCTAGTTGATGTTCTAGCTGAAGTACAGTAGCCATGAAGAGAAAACAGTCTCATGCCAGTCCTTATAGGTAACTACCATCTTCTGCATAATCTTCTTAATGTTTTTATTGGACGCTTCGACGGTGCCATTCATTTTAGGTCTATATGGAGAAGAATTGTGATGCTTGATCTTGAACTGAATGCAAAGTTCAGTAATCATAACATTGTTTAGGTTAGTCCCATTGTCGGTAATGATCCTTTCGGGGATACCATAGAGGCAGATGAGGTTATGTTTGATGAATCTGGTTACCACATTCTTGGTGACTGAGGCAAACGAGGCGGCTTCGACCCATTTGGTGAAATAGTCGATAGCGACCAGAATGAAGCGATATCCATTGGAGGTAGTTGGCTTGATTTCTCCAATCATGTCAATGCCCTACATTGCAAATGGCCATGGAGCGGTCATGACGTTCAAAGGGATAAGAGGCACATGGACCTTGTTAGCATAGATTTGGCATTTGTGATAAGTCCTAGAGTGTTGATGGCAATCAGTCTCCATTGTTGACCAATAGTAGCCAGCTCTTAAGATTTTCTTGGCCATGGTATGTCCGCTTGAGTGAGTGCAAAAAATACCATCGTGCATGTCTTCCATAATCTCCTCTGCCTCCTTCTTGTCCACACATCGGAGTAGAGTAGAATCATGGTTGCGCTTGTACAATATTCCATTTCTTAGGAAGAATTTAGCTGAAAATCTCCGTCAAAACTTTCTGTCATTGATGGATGCTCCCTCAGGGTACTCTTGTGCCTCAATGTACCTCTTCACCTCATGGTACCATGGATTTTCTGTGTCAGTGTCAAGCTCACAACAGTGTGCAGGTTCGTCGAATCTCTCGATTGTAATCATAGGAGCTTCGTTGTCCCATCTGACTTTGAACATAGAAGACATGGTGGCCAAGGCGCCAGCCAACTGATTTTCCTCCCTAGGGAAGTGTTCAAATGTGATCTCTTTAAAGTAAAGAATCAGAGATAGCACAAAGCTCCTTGTAAGGGATGAGATTAGGGTGTTTAGTGTCCCAATCTCCTTTTACTTGGCTAATCACTAAAGCGGAATCCCCAAACACATTCAAATGCTTGATCCTCAAATTAATGGCAGCCTTCAGACCCAAAATACACGCTTTGTACTCATCCATGTTGTTCGTGAAATCAAAGCATAGTCTGGCAGTGAAAGGGGTGTGGCAACCTTCAGGAAAGATGATTACAACACCAATTCTGTTACCCAAGGCGTTAGAAGCCCCATCGAAGACCATAGTCCATCGGGATCCTTGTTCAGGTCTGTCATACGGTCCAGGTTTCGCGCAGTCGGTCATCAGCATGATGTTCTCATCCGAGAAGTCAAAGTTCATAAACTGATAGACATCAACAGCTTGATAGGCCAAATGATATGCTAGTACACTTCCTTTAATGGCCTTTTATGCTGTGTATTGAATTTCGTACTCAGTCAAGATCATTTGGCATCTGGCTATCCGTCTGAAAAGTGCAGGTTTCTCAAAGATGTACTTGATTGGGTCCATATTAGAAATCAACAGAGTGGTATGAGTCAACATATATTGTCTTAGCTGGCGAGCAGCCCATGCCAGAGTGCAACAAGTTTTCTCGAGCAGTGAATATCTATTTTCACAGTCGGTAAACTTTTTTCTCAGGTAATAAATAGCATGCTCTTTTTGGCCAGACTCGTCATGTTGGCCCAAAACACACCTCATAGAATTCTCTAGTACTGTAAAGTACATGATCAAGGGTCTTCCTTCAACTGGAGGCATGAGAATAGGAGGTTCTTGCAGACATTCTTTGATTTTATCAAAGGCAGCTTGGTATTCATCATTCTATCTGACTACTTGATCTTTCTTCAAGAGTTTGAAGATGGGCTCACAAGTAGCAGTCAAGTGAAATATGAAGCAGGTGATGTAATTTAGACGACCCAAGAATCCTCTAAATTCCTTTTCATAGTGGGGGATTGGTATTTCTTGGATGGATTTCACCTTGGAAGGATCAACTTCAATGCCTTTACTACTGACAACAAAACCCATAATCATTCCAGATCATACTCTAAACGTGCACTTGTTAGGGTTTAACCTTAACTTGTACTTTTTCAACCTTTCGAATAGCTTGTACATGTGATCGAGATGTTCCTCTTCAGTTTGTGATATGGAAATCATACCATCCACATATACCTCTATTTCATGATGGATCTATCATGAAATAAAGCTACCATAGCCATTTGATATATTGCCCCCGCATTCTTCAATCTGAACGGCATGACCTTATAGAAAAAGGTGCCCCATTGCGTAACGAAAGTGGTCTTCTCCATGTCTTGGGAGCCATGCTAATTTGATTATAGCCTGAGAAACCATACAGGAAAGATAAGACTTTATGCTGAGAAGTGTTATCGACCAAGACATCAATATGAGGTAGAGGGAAGTCATCCTTGGGGCTTTCCCTATTCAGATCCCTATAATCTACACACATACAAACTTTTCCGTCTTTCTTCGGCACTGGAACCACATTGGCAACCCATTGGGGGTAAGATGTCACAACTAGGAACCCTGCGTCAAATTGTTTCATCACTTCTGCTTTTATCTTTTCAGACATGTCAGGCCTCATGCGACGAACCTTTTGTTTTATAGGAGGACAATCTTCTTTTGTCGGCAGACGATGAACTACGATTTTGTTATCCAACCCTGGCATATCTTCATACGACCAAGTAAACACTTCCACATAGTTGTTGTACCCCAATTTTTGCCCCTAAGATTCCCCTATCATATCATGTCCACTTGATCATAACAAAATCACATTAGGGTTGGTTCTTCCTCTTTTTTCTATCTCTTATCTTTAAGTTTTCTCTTGAGGAATCTCCAAGCACCTTAGTTGTGTATTTTGTATATGCGTTGATAATTAACCTCTAACCAAAATACAAAAAATATTTGTCTTTGTCTTTGCAAAATTTTATTTTGTAGGTACCGAGTCAAAGCATCCGACAAATAAGGTTTTCCGGTATTATTTTCCTAAAATCTCTATTTGCAAAAAAAAAAGAGAAAAAAAATAATATTTAAAATTTTTCATTTTTGTTTTCCTGTACAATCGGTTGCTCCCATAGTGCAATCGATTGCATAGTGTATTGTGCATAATCTTTGAGAAAAGTGTATTTTTAACCTTCAAAAATATTTTTTTAGTATGTATCGACACATACATGTTATGTGTCGAACTCATGCAAAGCAATCAATTCTGTATTGTATCGAAAGGCAGCTTGTATTGATCCATAGAGGCTTGTGTCGAACTCATGCAAAGCAATCAATTCTGTATTATGTTGAAAGGCAGTTTGTATGGATCCATAGAGGCTTGTGTCGAACTCATGCAAAGCAATCAATTCTGTATTGTGTTGAAAGGCAGCTTGTATTGATCCATAGAGGCTTATGTCGAGCTCATGCAAATTGATTGATTCTGTATTGTGTCGAAAGGCAGCTTGTATTGATCCATAGAGGCTTGTGTCGAACTCATGCAAATTGATTGATTCTGTATTGTGTCGAAAGGCAGCTTGCATCGACCCATAAAGGCATGTATCGACTCATCCTGCTTTGTATAACTAGCATGTGTCGACACATACATGTTATGTATCGACTCATGCAAGTTGTTTGATTCTGTATTGTGTTGAAGTAGCAGATTGCATCGACCCATAAAGGCATGTATCGACTCATCCTTCTTTGTATAACTAGCATGTGTCGACACATACGTGTTATGTGTCGACTCATGCAAATTGTTTGATTCTGTATTGTGTTGAGATAGCAGAATGTGTCGATACATAGAAGCTTGCGTCGACTCATGCTGTGTTATACAACTAGGATGTGTCAATGCATACGACTCTTGTGTCGACTCATAGCAGCAAAATACACGTGATTTTTGAAAAGAGCCAGCAATTTGAAAAATGTCATCTTTTTGGCTCCATTTGTTCTGCATAATTTGAAAATTATATCATTAATTCAATTTTTGGCTCCAAGAATCAATTACCAAATTACCACTAATCCCAATCCTAAAACTCTATAAATAGAGACTTCATTTCATTCAAATCACAAGCTTTTGATAGCCAAACTCATCTTGCTAAAAAATCTCTCAATTCTCTCCATCTACCAAATTCACTCAAAGCTCCATTTTCAAAAAAAAGGATAGTAAGCTTTGCATTGAAGCTTACTAATCTTTGAGCTAAACCTTCATCCAAACACTTTTTCTTCATCAATTCTCTACATCCAAGCTTTGGTAATTGATTCTTGTGGTTGAATTGAAGCAAATTCTGGAAGTTGTTTGATAATTCTCTAATTCTACCTTTGGTAAGTCGGATCATCATCTTTCACAATGTGATCTCTTGTGGATTTCTGGTTTTGATTCATTGAGCACTATTTTATGATTCCATTAGTGCTATTTTCTCATAATTTGATGGAATTTTCATGCTCAATTGGATCCATGATCATAAGGTGTTTGATGAAAAGTTGGAACAAGAACTTGATCCTTGAAATGCTGTTTTCTACTGATTTTAACAGGTTGCAATCAATTGTTGTGACATTGAAATCTATTGTCACAGAAAATTGATTTGATAAAAAACTGCACTGATGCAATTGGTTGCTGTCTAAGCACAATTGATTGTAACAGTGCCAAAAATACTTTTTCTGCCTTATTTTAGGGCTGTTTTGACTCAAATATTTTTCTGCTCACTCTCTTTGATGGATAATTTGGATTACAATTTTAAATGTCCAATTTCTCTTTAAATTCAATGGACTTTGTGATGTAGATAAAGTTGGATAAATGTTCATCAATTCAAATATACCTAAGAATGAATTATTTAATTCATTTTTGGTGCTTTGGATTAATGATATGTTTAGTGCTTTAATCCATCTAGAGGAGTGGTTGAATTTAAAGATGAAAGGATTTTGAGATGGTGATCCAAATTAGCTTATCATTCCCCTCTCTCTCCATCTTATCCCTTTCTTTTTTAATTGTGCTACATGTTAAGGGATGGTGATCTCTATATCATTTATCCAAACATGAAGTACATAGATTGCTATTGACCGGCCTCAAAATAGGTGCGACTTCTACATAAGTCCACTTACGATTGCTTAACATAGCGCTAAATTTTGTCCCGATTCGAATAAATGATCATTCGTGGCCCAAACTTATGATTGCAAGCCCAAGTATGTTAATTTGATCTCTTTGATCCAATAACCTTGAGATTCATTGTGTGGAGGCTTTGGTTCTACCAATCCTCTAATGGATCTACAACACCTTTGGTCAACGCGGATCACTTAAACATCGTTGATCATTAAATGTTACTTTTGAGGATTCCAAAATGGATGATATACTTGACAAAAAGCAAATGCAACTTGTTGTGTGGAGGCTTTAGTTCTACCAATCCTCTAATGAGTTCCAAATGCAAGTTTCAAGATAGTCATCCAACTAACCACTAATTTCTAACAATTGACTTTACTTTATACTTTTATTTTTTATGCTTTATGTACCATTTAATTTAAGCATTTACATTTCATGCCATTTTTTTTACTTTGCTCACTTGAGCATTTACTTTTATGTCATTTTTATTTTGCTCACTTGAGCTTTTCTTTTCCTTTTAAAGATACTTAATAATCAACATGAATCATAAAAATCTTTAATGATACTTGGACTATTTGGTTACTATCCTTGGCATTATGGAGTATTGGACTTCTTGGACTTAGGATTAGAGACCTTGGCCTATCTTGGAGACCTTAGACCTTAATTGATATTTTGTCTGGAGTTCTTGAGGTTTACCTCAAGACATTGGGTTGTTTTTTTATTTTGTGTGCAGGTTATTATGATTACACTCTTGGTTTATAATCTGGAATTCACCCATATACAACCGTTACTCTGCCCAATTTTTGCGAAGACTTAATACACTTGAAGTTTGGTTCTCTCAAGAGGTCTAGTATCTTTGCTTGCTTGGTTTCAATCCAAAGAATGGGAATTCTATATTGACTCATAATGTCAAGTATTGGCTTCTTGTTGGTTAGATGGTTCTTATCCCTAGCTTTTACCTTATGCTTTAGGATAGTCTCTTCATCTCCTCCCATCTTCTTTAATTTCAAAAATCTTCTCCCTCCTTTTAAAAACTCTTCTTATTTCTAAACTTGAAACACTTTCATAATAAACTTGGACTTAGGTCCATGCATTTTCAAAACATTTTCATAAATAAATTTCAATCAATTTAATAATACCTTGACATTTTTGTGAGAAGACTAAAAGTCAATCAATCTCATTTCAAACCATCTTTGCCACTTTGGCTTTTTATTTTAAAACTTTTTTTAAAATATTAGACTCTTGTCAATCCTTGTAGTGATCCAAACAACTATACTTCTACAATATGTAGTAAAGAGAGATATTTTCCACTTGGGTGTTGAGTGAGGCATTGTTGATTTTAAAATCCAAGCCATACCCTCTACTTTGAGATGATGCAAATTCTCCTTTCTCATGATTGTGGGTAGTAAGTATGTTTTCCACACGGACAATGACGATGACGTCTTATCTCATAAAATTAACCAACACACTTGTGTTTCAAATTTTTAAAAAAGGAACTACGTGTACCCTGATCCCCTATTGCATGAAAGGTGGTACGTAGGCACTAAAGGTTCACAACCGCGGCAGGTGCAAAAATCATAAAAACATTTATTTTCTCACCTCCACTATCCATTTTATATACAACACATTTTTATAGCCAAAATATACCGATTTTTCAAAGAGGTTCCTGCGGAGTACCGTAGATGTTTAGGGTGCTAATACCTTCCCTTTGCATAACCAAACCCCTTACCTTGAATCTTTTCCCCCTTTTTTGGGGTTATTCGCTCTTTTCCCATTCCTTTGGAAACAATAAAGCGCAGTGGCAATTTTGATTTTGATTTGTATAAATTCTAGTCAATCCAATGGCTTAGTCTTGAACATTTCTACCGCTATAGAAAAATGGCGAATTCACTGGGGAAAGATTAACCTCTTGCTGGTCCATCCCTAAGTGGATTGAGCCTATCTTTGTTTATATCTGTATATGTGTTATTGTGTTTATGTGTTATATTTTGTATATATGTTTGTCTGGATTTTCCTGGTTTACAGGGTGCTTGGTGATTACTCATAAGTCCTATACCCGGACTTGGGCAAACTTTAAGATTGGACGGGCGGTATAGTCATGTTAACTTTGAGGAAGTAATCCCAAAAAAGGAGGCATGAGATCCCCCACTCAGTGGAAGCCCCTTTGACTGTAGTGTCGTTTACTGAGTAATCGGGAAGACATACTGCTTTCGACCTGGGAGCCTGCTGAAGCTGAGGACCGTAGATTACCTAACCCATCTTGGCCTTTTAGGTGTAGTGCGGAAGCTATGACGGAGTAATCCGGAAATAGTTGTCACGCGATACTACGCTTGAACGAGTCTTTCTTGATAATATTACGAATTACCGAGTTAATCGGGAAATTGGTAATATCCGAAGGAAGGATGTAGCCTCTGGGAACCTCTTAGAACCTTGTTCGGTAGGTGATAACTTTTTAGACCAATACCTTATGGGTAGTACCTTCGACCTCATGCTCGTGACGTTGAACCTATGAACCCTACATGTGTGATTTTTTGTGTGATTGTTGCATCATGCATCCATGCACTCATAAGCATCTTTTGAAGAAAACAATATTTCAAGGGATTTAAAGGTTGACTATTTGTGAATATCTCACGTACTTTTAAACTATGGATTCTGGAAAGAGAAAGACCGGGAAATACAGTTTCAAGGATCCTAAGATAGATGAGTTGATCAGTCTAATTCCCGAGATCGAGTGTTCTACAGACTTTCAGAAGAAGTATGGATCCATTATTCCTCTCATGAAGCTGACGATGAAAGAGGGTATTCTCTCAACTTTGGTCCAGTTCTATGATCCGGTGTATCACTGCTTTACTTTTCCTGATTATCAGTTGATGCCAACACTAGAAGAGTATTCCTATCTATTGGATTTACCTGTTACCTATCGTGTTCCTTTTACTGGTTTGAAGGGTGAGCCAAAACCACATGAGATTGCAGCTTTGATTCATCTGGGGAAGTCTGAGGTGGAAGCCCATATGACTATCAAAGGAGGGATTAGAGGATTACCAGCTCAGTTCTTATTGGAGAAAGCTCGTTACTTTGCCAGGATGAAGAGTACGGTTGCTTTTGAGGCCATCTTTGCTTTACTCGCCTATGGATTATTCTTATTTCCTAATGTGGACAAGTTTGTCGACATTAACGCTATCAGGATTCTCATGATTAGAAACCCGATTCCTACACTGTTGGGTGATGCTTATTACTCTGTTCATCTTCGGAGTTCCTATCATGGGGGAATGATTATCTGTTGCACGCCTTTGTTGTACCGGTGGTTTATCTCTCATATGCCTCATTCTGATACTTTTTGGGATGTCAAGAAGGAACCCCGTTGGGCTCCTAAGATCATGGCACTTACTCACTCGGATATTGATTGGTATCATCGAGCTTACCAGGATGTGGAGATTGTTGACAGTTGTGGTAGTTTCCCCAATGTGCCTCTTCTTGGTACAAAGGGAGGAATCAACTATAACCATGTTCTTGCACGTCGACAGCTTGGTTACCCGATGAGGGATAAACCGAATAGTATTCATTTGAGTAGTTTCTTTATGAAGGAAGGAGAAGACCACAGGGAAGCTAGGGAGCAGATTGAGAAGGCCTGGCGTCACATTCATAAGAAGAGTAGGAAGGATTTGGGACCTAGAGGTGCTGTTTCTTTGGAGCCATATCTTCAGTGGGTCCGATCGAGAGCCATTCAGTTGAAGATGCCGTATGCTCGGGAGACACCCATGCCTGACCAATTTGTGAAGACCACTTCTTCCTTATTAGATGATCTAGAAGAGCTGCAGCTTGCTTTGGTTAGGATTCAACAGGAAAGGGATGCTTGGAAGAACAAGTTCCAGACTTTAGAGAGTTCCTACAGAGCAGACATGAAGGAGAAAGATGATTTGATCGAGATCCTTGAGAGTCGAGCGGTGGAGTCTATGGAGAGGCAAGGGGATTTGTTTTCTCCTAAGCCTCAAACAGGCGTTGACTACTCACTTCCTGCTTTAGATGATTGGAAGGAGGTTGCCATCAGACATGTGGAAGAAAACCAGAGGTTGAGGGCTCAGATTGTCAGGCTCACAGGGAAGCGCCAGCGTACAAATTGATCTCCATTAGTTCCTCTTCTCAGGATTTTAGATTGTATTTTCATCTTGTACTTGGGATCATTGAAACTTGTAATCCATTTTGAAGTTATTATAATAATTTTTTATTATTATTTCAAAAGCTTTATTACTTGGATGTTTGCAATATGTCTATAAACCATAAATCCCTTGAAATATTAAATGATAAAGTAAAAATAATCATATGCATTGCATATCATGCATCATATTGCACATATTTCTTGCATTTGTTATGCATATCCAGGTGTCTTACCCAGCTTCTTTACTTCGTTCAGCAAGCTGACTCATCACTACAACACTCGGGCTAATTTCAAAAAGAAGATGGACAACTTAGAACAGGAGAATCGCGAGCTGCGCGAAGAAGTTTCCGCTTTGAAGGCTGGCTTGGCCAACTTGACTACTCTGATGGAAGCTCTGGTGGTTGCTCAGAATCAGCCACCGAGTGTTCAACCTCAACCAACAAGGGCAAATGCTGAAGTTCCGACTATTCCTGTATCCACTACTCTGGCTGTTGTTCAAAACCGTATGCCTCAGGGTTATCCATGGGGAATGCCAGAGAATTTTTCACCTGAAGGTTTCAATCTTGGCCCTTAAGATGCTCCAGTTGTTCAAAATGTTGTTACTCCTGCACCTCCTGTGGTGCATACTGTTCCTGCTGCACCTCCTTCAGTGAATTTGGTTCCATTTGTTAATGAAGATATGTGTCGTCCTTTCCCTCCGCCGAGTGAAGACTTGGGTCTTTATGACAGAATGGATGATTTCCAAGAGCAGTTTGATAGAATGCAAAGAGAGATGAAGGCTCTTAGGGGAAAAGAGTTATTTGGGCAGAATGTGAATGAGCTGTGTTTGGTCCCGAATGTTAAAGTGCCTGCTAAGTTCAAGGTCCTAGAGTTTGAGAAGTATAAGGGCAACACTTGCCCTCGTGCTCATTTGGTGATGTATGTAAGAAGAATGTCTACCCACACCGATGATCAGCGTCTGCTGATTCACTTTTTCCAGGATAGTCTGACTGGCTCATCGTTGAAATGGTACATGAGTTTAGACAGCGCCAACATCCATACTTTTAATGATTTAGGAGAAGAATTCATTAAACAATACAAATACAATATGGACATGACGCCTGACCGTGACCAACTTAGGGCCATGGTTCAGAAAGACAGAGAATCGTTCAAAGAGTATGCGCAGAGATGGCGCGAAGTGGCTGCACAAGTGATTCCTCCCATGGAGGAGAAATAAATGACTAAGATTTTTCTGAAGACGCTAGGCGCTTTCTACTATGAAAGAATGGTAGCAAGTGCCCCAAGTGATTTTACAGAGATGGTAGGAATGGGTGTCCGCCTAGAAGAGGCAGTAAGAGAAGGCCGTTTGACAAAGGGTGAAGGATCCGAAGGGTTGAAAAAGCCAGCTTATGGGTTTACAAAGAAGAAAGAGGGGGATACAAATGCTGTTATGCAAGAGAGAAGGGTAAATGCTCCTAGAAAGAATTATCAGCGTCATCAGCAAGTCGCCTCAGTTACTCCTGTTATGAATTCCGCTCCGACTGCTATTGCATATCAGAGGGCACCTCAACAAGGAAGTCAAGGGCAATGTAATCAGAGGAAAATGAGCTTTGATCCAATTCCAATGACATACACAGAGTTGTATCCTTCTTTGTTGAAGAAGAATCTGGTTCAAACTCGAGCTCGACCAGTTGTTCCTGAAAAACTGCCAAGAGGATATAAGGCTGACGCTTCCCATGCCTTTCATCAGGATGCTCCTGGGCACAATTCAGAAGATTACTTTGCTTTGAAGGTCGAAGTTCAGAGGTTGGTCTGAAGCGGTATCTTGTCGTTTAAGGACATTGGCCCTAATGTTCAAAACAATTCGTTAGTAGGGCATGAATGAATCTCTGTTGTTGATAGTTCCAAAGCTTGGGAAATGTTACCTTCAGCGCAAGTCCAGATAAGAGAGTCATCTTAGTTTATTAGCATTTTTTACTGCTTTCTCATTTGTAATTTTTCTTGTTTATCATTGCACTATTTGCATGTAAGAACTTGTTTACATTTGAATGTTTAATTTTAATACGATGAGTATGTTTGTCTTGAAGAAATTCATTTGTTGCACTCATATTTATTTACAATTTTAAATTGCTTTATGATACCAACTTGTTACCCATTCTCTTGCCTAGGCAGAGATTGGGAGGAGGAGGATGATATTAAAACACAAATTTTCTGGTTGTATGCTTTTGGATAAAACCCTGTTGACGATGTACATGCATTGTTTCAAATCCTCAAAAACCGGAGATATAAGGGAGTGAAACCTTTGTTAACCCCTTTTAGCCTTGAAGTAGGAGTCTCTTTTATATTCAGAAAAAATCCTCATTTTTTTAAACCTGGGTGTTGTACCCCAAAATTTGCCCTCCCATATTCTTCAAAGTTTTGACAAGCATCACCCCAAATTGTTCAAAGTCTACTCAAGGGCTACACAGTCAACCATCCTCCTAAGCCAGTCAAATTAGGGTTTTGGTTCTTGCAAGGAAGTTGAGGTTTTCAAGGGATCAATCAAGTCACACATGCTCATACACATTGTCAAGCACCTACATGTCAAGTTTCAAGGCTCACAAGGTCAAGTTGCACAGTCAAAAACCCTAATTGCCTCACAGTCAACTGCAGGGGCAAAATGGTCATTTGGCAGTCAAAAGTCAAAATTTTTGGTCAACATCTTATTTTGAAGCCACAATCATCATTTGATCAAGTCTTGATCATGATTCCACAAGCCTGGCTCAAAAAGTCTCAAGATGCAAAAGTTTCTATTTTTGGACAGTTGAAAAGTCAACTGTAACTTGACCAAGACATAACTTTTTCATGGTTCATCAGAAAAATCCCATCCAATGCTCATCTTGAAGGGGAAGACATTTCCTACAATTCATCTTCACATTCCAAGTCCAAGAAATGCTCTCACAAAAAGTTATCAATTTCAACATTATAGGTCATTTTCAAAAGTCAACAAAAAGGCACTTTAAGTCAAAGACCATAACTTGATATTGGTAAATCAAAATGACATGGGACCAAATACATTGGTTAGAGGACTTCAAGACCTTTCCAAAATGTCAAAGAACATGTTCATAGCTTCAAAATTGAGCAAGATATGCATTGGAGAAGTTGGGAAATTTTTGTGAAATGGCCAAAGTCAATTATCCTTGAAATTTCATTTTTTGACAAAAAGGGCCCACTTTTTCCACTTGATTCAGCTTGGCCATGCCTCCCACGTGTCCCACAATTTATTTCAAGATTAAAAATTAATTTTTCCATTTTTATTTAATTTTATTTGATTTAAATCATTTTAAATCTTTAAAATTCAAATAAAAATCAAGAAAGTTAATGGAGGGATATCTTTGAGTTTGAATAGCTTTGATACACCATCATTCACCTTCCAAATTCGTGCAAGGCCTATTCCAAGCAAGAAATTCAAATTTTGACAAGAATGGCAAGTTGCTTTAATGGAGGTTATGGCAAAATCTCAAGCATAATTGCAATGGTTAAAGGCTCATCATGTGACTGATTCTCATTCATTACTATATATACAAGCCTTCCCAACCTCATTCAAAAAAGAGTGTGTGCAGAAGCGGCCAAGAGCAAAACCAAAAATTATTCAAAAAAGTGAGAGTTCTAAAACATAGTTGCGAGCATCTTCAGATCAAAACAAGCACGTGGTTCTATTCCTTGCCACACCCTGAAGCTAAAGCAACCTTTGCCAAGTCCTGAGGCTCATACCGCGCTGTAAGTTCTTCCCAGGTCCCCCATAATTCTCATATAATTTTTGTTAACGCGTTCTTGTGCAGTTTCTCAAGTAGTTTCCACCATAAGCCTCACCCATCCAACAAGCCAAGTGTCATTGGAGGCAGATCTAAAGGCCCAGAACGCAAGAGTATTATGCTCTGGAGTCAGCGCATGCGTAGGCAACCGAAAAAAGTCAAATAAGGCTTCTTGTTGTTGGGCCAGAATTACTTCAGAAAACCTCCATGAAGGCCATCTCACCCCCCTTGGGTTTATTTACTTTTTTCTTATTTTATTTTGTTTTGTCATTTTCTTTTCTTTTATTTATTTGCCTTATTTTATTTTTTAATAATTAGCATAATTAACATATTTTCATAAAAAATCAAAAAATAGAACTGACATCATTATTATTATTATTATATTATTTTGTAAATAAACATTAATTGAAATAGTTTAATTAGGCAATTTTGACTTTTCTTTTAATAATTAAAATAATTTAGAATTAGGTTGACTTAATTTTATTTCTTTTTATTTTATTTCATAAAAAACATAAAAAACACAAAAATATATTTTCTTTTAATTAATTAGTTT
The DNA here is from genome assembly GCA_948472305.1 of Vicia faba. Lineage (NCBI taxonomy): Eukaryota > Viridiplantae > Streptophyta > Magnoliopsida > Fabales > Fabaceae > Vicia > Vicia faba. The sequence continues at coordinate 1,628,185,416 of OX451738.1, read as the reverse complement.
AATTATTTAATTAATTGCATTTAATTGACAAAAAGACAAAAAATCAATTTCTTTTCTAAAAAGGGTCAACACCCTTAGACATTCCCGATTAATTTATTCGCGCGCATTTACTTTATTTGATTATTATGTAATTGCCTTCAAGAATGTAATAGTTAAATAGGTTTACCGCTTTATTTAATTTCCGTACTTTATTTACTAAAAAAACGGGTCTTTGTAATTTTTGGCGATGTATAGACCCACGCCTTGTAATAGCGTAGGATTTATGTTTCCGCAATTTACTTTCTGCACCCCTTAACTGTTAAATGCATGCAAGAATGTATGGTAAATAAAAATAACCCGTAGCTCACAAATAACAAATATTAACTGAATACAACACACAATGCACACACCACTTCTAAGGTACGCCTCACTCGTTGCCTTCGAAACGTGGTCGTCAAGTATAGGATGTTTTAGCGGTCCTTATGTCCATGATCCAGTTGCCTCGAAACAGTTGCCTCGAAACAGTTGCCTCGAAACGGTTGCCTCGGATTAAAAAAGGATCAAGGACATAAGGGTAGCTTCTAAAGTGTCCTACTGTTGCTTCGGTGACCACAATGTCCCTGAAATCGAATTGACCTGAACACCTCCAACGGTGGTGCTACCTACCTCTCAATGGTGGGATGGCACTACCTAAAGGACACTTACACAGCTTAATTCCTTAGGGTAGGTAGATGACTCATAAATACTTGCTCTTTTCAAAAACAAACAAAATACTTTTCACACCTCACACTTTCAAAAACTTTCAAAACAAAATTTTCAAACACTCTTGAGAACAGATACAAGAGTTATTCAGAAATCTTTCAAAGAAACTTTTTTTAAACCCACTCGCATTTGAAAAGCAAACATTTTGAAAACATAAAAGCAAGTATCTAAGAGCCCGTGGATAACCACGGATAGAAAGGGTGCTAACACCTTCCCTTTCTATAAATCTACCTCCCGAACCGAGAAACATATCTCAAAAGGAATTTTGCTGTGCTTTTGTCCTTTCCTTGTTGGAGAAAATAAAAGACGGTGGCGACTCTTGCTTCCGCGGCATTTCGCGAAACCAGCTTTAAACAGTCAGTTCTAAATCCACCGATCACAGAACTGGCGACTCTGCTGGGGAAACTTAAAGTGAGGTGTACCTTAGGATAGCTCATACTTATGTTTTCAATTGCCTTGTTTTGCTTGCTTTAATATTATTGGGCCTGTCTTGGGAGTTCTATAGATCCTAACCCGGATCTGGAGGATACCTTCTTAGAAAGTAGCAACAAGACTGTGAGGGAACTGTGCGGGGTATACCGACACGGTTGAAGCAGTCTGCTACGTTGATGTGGCACTTTGGTGAGTACCGGTAACCCTTGAGTCAAGTCAAGGAGAGTACGGGGCCTCCGCGTGGTGTCGTGAAGCATCAACTGACCTTAGGAACCTTAATTGAACCATCTTGGCCTCTTTAGGGTAGTGAGATAACTACTTTGGTGCAGTTCGAAGTTGGTTGATACTCGATGCTACACTCAGTTGAGGGTTGTTTTCTTGGGATATTTTGATCGCCAGTTCAGTGGCTAAATCGAAACGATGAACACAGAAAACAATCCAATGATATTGAGCTCCTTAGAACCCGGTTACTTTGATAGGACAGGTTTGAGCCCACCAACTTCAAGAGGGTAGTACCCCAAACTTCATGCTGGCCTAAACTCTAAGGGCTCTTTGTGTGACTTGTGTGCCTTCAAAACTTGACTACTTGAATACTTGTTATCCGACCCTTGAGTTTCTTGCAGGTTTTGTTTATAGTCCTTGACTGGGACTCATTACAGGGCCTACTTACATCACTCCACGCATATCATAACATCATACCATCATACCATTGCATACATCCTACATAAGGACTAATCCATTTCAAGGATCTCAAGGGCTTGTGATGCAGGTCATGATGAATCAAATGTCTAGCAAGGGGCAAAGGGGATTTATTTTCCTTTAGCCAAGGTTAATGACTTGATTCAGGGGCTATGACTCACTCGATATGGTGAGCCTTGAATCTCGAAGAAGGACTCTCAACAATATCAAGTTCCTTCAATCAAGCCACCGAATTCAAATTCTAACAAGCTTCTTTGTTTATCCCGCGAGGTCCTTGAAAACATTGCATGCATATCATACATATCAATGCATTACAGGTACACTTGTTGCAGGTCACTTACCTTCTTCGCTGTTTATTTCAGCAGTCATCATGAATCCTGAATCATCCAATGGACAAGCTATCAAGGACCTCCAGGCCCAGAATGCCCAGTTCCAGGAGTTGATTATGAGCCTAGCCCAGGGTCAAAAGGAATTGAAGACTCTGATTTAAAAGAAGAAGAACAAGAGGACTGTTTTGTTCAATCCTAGACGCAGATCTGGGAACACACTGCAGAATGAAGCTAAGAGGACTACTCCATCTGTGGGGGAAGGCAGTCACCAAGGGAGAGAGGTTCCTAGCCCTGTGGTCTCTGACACCGAGACAGACTTCAATGATGAACAGTACCCCCCTGCTGAAGACAGGTACAAACAGCTGGAGGACCGGTTAAATGCTATGGATATCCAACGTGTGCCTGGGTTGGACTTTGGGGACCTAGGTTTGTCTTCTGGGGTGGTGATCCCTCACAATTTCAAGGCACCTGCCTTTGTAAAGTACGACGGGGTTTCCTGTCCTAAGCTGCACCTCCGTTCATACGCAAGGAAGATCCAGCCCTACACGGCAGACAAGAATCTATGGATCCATTTCTTCTAGGAGAGTCTTTCAGAGACTCAGCTCGATTGGTTCTATCAGTTGGATGGAACCAGTATTCGTAACTGGGAGGACTTGGCAACTTCTTTTTATAAGCAGTATCAGTATAATGCCGACCTCGCTCCCACGCGTACCCAACTCCAGGGTATGTCACTTGGGACGAGTGAAGGTTTTAAGGAGTATGCACAAAGGTGGAGAGATCTAGCTGGAAGGGTGCAGCCGCCCTTGACTGACCGTGAGCTCGTTGACATGTTCTTGGGGACCCTGTCTGGTCCCTTCTTCAACCATCTGGTTGGGAATTCTTCTGCTGGGTTTACAGATTTGATCTTGACCGGGGAGAGGATCGAAGCTGGCATAAAGGCTGGAAAGATTCAAGAAGCTGCACCTTCTGATACTCACAAAAAGCCTTATACGGGGAAGAAGGAGGCCAATGCTGCGTACAGCCAAAAGGGTCGCCATGATCAACATGTAGGGGCAGTCCAGATCTCTAATCCTAGGCCTGCTCAACAAGGACAGGGGCATCAACGTAAGGAGGTCGCACCCAAGAGACAATTCACTAAAATCAACATGTCGCTGGATCAAGCGCTACAGCAAATGTTGAAGGCAGGGCTGATTACCTTGAGGGCTCCTCTCTGGAATCCAAACACCTATGCTCCCAACTACCATCCTAATGAGAGGTGCGCATACCACTCCGATAGCCCGGGTCATACTACGGACAACTGCTGGCCTTTGAAGAACAAGATTCAAGACATGATCGACGCCGGAGAGATTCAGTTTGAAACGTCAGAGACTCCAAACATAATCAATGCTCCTTTGCCCAATCATTGAAAACTTTTGTTTATTTGAATTTCCGAGTTGTAAATTTTTGCTTATACAAACAATTAAATGTCATAGCGAACTCTTTTATTTCATTAATGCACGACATATGTCTGTTTTTGAATTAATCCAATTATTTTCACTATATTCACATTGCTTTCATATTTTTTGTGATGTCCAACTCTCGGTTAATAATTCTAAGCCTCTTGAGGGGGATGACGAAAACGATACCACAATCTACAGTATGCTTTTGAACAGACCCCGCTGATGAGGTACATGCATTGTTTCAATTCCTAAACACTGGAGTTATAAGGATGATAATCCCTCGTCAACCCCTTTTGAGCCAAAGAAGTAGGAGTTTTTCTTTTCGAAAATTAAAAACCCTTAATCATAACCTGGGGCAGGGTAGTTCTCTCAGTTGATCCAAGTGCACAACGAATGACACCAAAGAGTTCTTACAAAACAAAAGACAATGATGGTTCCGAATAATCATAAAGACAGGCAGTCATTATCTCTCAAAATCAAAAGCCCAACAAGTCAAAACCTATGAAGGAGATTTACAAAAACTGGGGCATCCCGCTGACTGTAATCCTAAAAGAAACAGTTCAGGCAAAAACAGGGATAACACAATCAAAAAGAGAGAGGTCCAACAAACCCTCGACAAAAGGAAATGACTGCCTATTCAAAATAAACTGTCAATATCCGAACCATCACCGGAATATCAAAGCAAAGACCCAAACAAGGTCTAATGCACGATTAACTGAGCTTAGGTTTGAAGAACATCACAAAGAACGGGTGGGTACAAATAAATTTGAGCCTTTATCCTTTGTTTCTTAAACCGTGAACCAGGCTACGTTACAATCCTTAAAAGTCCTAGCTGAAGCATGGGTTGGTTCGAAAGCATACTGTTACGAAAGGTATCCTGACTCCTTAAGGCTTGCGGTAAAATAATGAGTTGACATCACGTTTTACAAAATTCATTTGTTTTACAAAACCACATTTTCAAAAACTTCAAGACAGACATAAGCTTTGCATTTTTAATATAACATAGCTTGCATATGACTATTTGTTTGAACAACATAGAAGTTCGCACGACGAATGTCTAATGAACAAAAGCACCTCCAATCAAGGGGCAGGGCATGATCATTATCCATCATCTGGGGCAGTCCAGTCAAGATTCAGAGAATCTCTCAAATGCCTAATAGCCTGGGGAAAATCTCTGCCTGAGTCACCTGGGGCATTGGACATGAGTTCCAGCTACGAATCTTGCCTGATCAAACATCTTCTGGTCACATGGCAACACAACAACAGGGGCATCTCTCTACATTCTGAGAGCATGGACATAGTCGAAAAATACTGCGCATAATCAAAGACCCGCTAGGTTGACACACCTAGGCAAAAATAAGGGCTTCCCGGCGAACCAAAAGGGTTCGGGCAAAATAAGGGACGAAAATGAAAAAAAATCTGTACACCCGGCAAGCCGAAAACCTGAAAAGGCGGCTTCGGCAAAAATGGGTATCCCGTTGGATTGAAAACCCGAAAGGGCGATCCAGGCAAAAGTTAGGGATCAAAGCGTACGACTATGTCCCGTCATCTTGTCACTTTCCTACCAGAAGAAGATTTGTCAAATCGGCAGTCCTCAAGCACCTCTACAAGTACCTTCTCCTGCAGAAACATGGGCAATAATGAGTTGTCCAAACGATCTAGTTTCTCTGTCAACCAAGGTACCAAGGTAGGTTCGGCTGAAGAATGTAATCAAGTTACCTCAACTCCCCACAGAGTAAGACCAGATTTCAGCAATACTCCCCAGAGCAGAGTTTGGTCTCCCAATCAACCCTGAAAAGGCACATTATCCTCCAGCAAGTCAGCGATACTCTCCCCAAGCAGAGTTAGTCTACTGTCAGCCTCAAGGAAGTTGGTTTATCCCCCAGAAGATCTCAATATTCCCCAGCGGAGTATACAGATCTTCCTAAGCAAGCATCCCCGGCAGTCTTAATATAAGATTGTTCCCCGGCGGAATACAGACACACCAGTGGAGCCACTTCCCCAGTACAGTTCAAAAGTTTCCCTAGGAGAGTTGAATCAATCCCCCAGTAGGAAGCTTATCCCCAGTAGATTCTGGAAGCTTATCCCCTGCAGAGCACGAACGCGTCTCCCCGGCTTTATCCAAAGGTTATTCCCCACCAGGGCTTATAACTGGGTTATCCTCAGCTAATAACCACAAAAAGATCGTCCTCGGCGAAGTTTCTTCCTACCCCCCAACGGAGTTCATCAATTCCCTCAACAAATCTTATCAACGGTATCCCTCAACGGAGTTATCATCAAATTCTCAGCGAAGTATCCCTTCCCCGCAGAGTATCTCTCCAGCAAGTTTATTCCCCAACGGAGTCATCTTCTCCTACCGGTTTGTTCTTGCAACCATCATCCCCAGCGGAAACGAAGAACTCTGTTCTTCAACATCAGCCCAGGATTTAACTTCCCGGCATTCGTCAAGGATTTATTTTCCTAGACGAAAATACATTCATAAACATATCACCTTTCATACATCTTGCTTACATACACAATGCATGCACATACGCATCATATCACACAAATCTCAGTTATTTTTGAGAACATCTTAAAATCATGCAGTTCATGCATCACGACATTGCATACAACTGATGTTTTGCCTTTTCAGGAAAAAGGTCAATCCAAAGGCGATTACTATCAACTGTCGTAAATCCAGATTCGATACCTGTATCTAGCCAGGGTATATCTACATTAAAGAGATAGCATAAAAATGCTCCAGATAGGATGTTGTTCTTTCGCTTATTCAAAACTCCTTCTAGATATAGTTCAGATATGACCCATGCATGGCGATGTTCTGATACTTATTCCAGATTTCCTTTCAGAGATAGCTTGGAAATGCTCCAGATATGGATGCTGTTCTTTTGCTTATTCAAGACTCCTTCTAGATATAGTTCAGATGTGACCCAGGCATGGCGACGTTCTGATACTCATTCCATATTTCCTTTCAGAGATAGCTTGGAAATGCTCCAGATATGGATGCTGTTCTTTTGCTTATTCAAGACTCCTTCTAGAGATAGTTCAGATGTGACCCAGGCATGGCGACATTCTGATGCTCATTCCAGATTTCCTTCAGAGATAGCTTGGAAATGCTCCAGATATGGATGCTGTTCTTTTGCTTATTCAAAACTCCTTCTAGATATAGTTCAGATGTGACCCAGGCATTGCGACGTTCTGATACTTATTCCAGATTTCCTTTCAGAGATAGCTTGGAAATGCTCCAGATATGGATGCTGTTCTTTTGCTTATTTAAAACTCCTTCTAGATATAGTTCAGATGTGACCCAGGCATGGCGACGTTCTGATACTTATTCCAGATTTCCTTTCAGAGATAGCTTGGAAATGCTCCAGATATGGATGCTGTTCTTTTGCTTATTCAAGACTCCTTCTAGATATAGTTCAGATGTGACCCAGGCATGGCGACGTTCTGATACTCATTCCAGATTTCCTTTCAGAGATAGCTTGGAAATGCTCCAGATATGGATGCTGTTCTTTTTCTTATTCAAGACTCCTTCTAGATATAGTTCAGATGTGACCCAGGCATGGCAACGTTCTGATACTCATTCCAGATTTCCTTTCAGAGATAGCTTGGAAATGCTCCAGATATGGATGCTGTTATTTTGCTTATTCAAGACTCCTTCTAGAGATAGTTCAGATGTGACCCAGGAATGGGGACGTTCTGATACTTATTCAGATTTCCTTTCAGATATAGCCTAGAGATGCTCCAGATCCGGACGTTATTCTATTGCTTATTCAGATTCAAACTTCTAAAGACAACTTAGAGATGCTCCATCCCGGATGCTATTCTATTGTTCAGTCCAGATACGATCCAGATTCGGATGACATTCTGTTACTCATGCAGTATGGATATACCCCAGACATGGCGGTCATTCTACCATTTATTCAGACGTCACCAATCAGGCACAGACTAGATATGCTCCAGACACGGAAGCTATTCTATTTCTTATTCAGATTCACCTATCCACCGTCTTTCCAAATGGCATCTATAAGCTCATTCCCGACAAGGTTCTGTCACACTTCCAAATGGCATCTGTAAGCCCATTCCCGCTATCACACTGCTGATACTCTGCTATGTGAGTGCAAATTTCTGGGCACTCTAGTGTTCAATCATCTTCCACCTTCGGATCACGAAAGGCACACACGCCAATCTACATCCTCAGGTCTAAGAAGATTGAACAGGGGCAACTATTGTACCCCAAAATTTTCCCTCCCATATTCTTCAAAGTTTTGACAAGCATCACCCCAAATTGTTCAAAGTCTACTCAAGGGCTACACAGTCAACCATCCTCCTAAGCCAGTCAAATTAGGGTTTTGGTTCTTGCAAGGAAGTTGAGGTTTTCAAGGGATCAATCAAGTCACACATGCTCATACACATTGTCAAGCACCTACATGTCAAGTTTCAAGGCTCACAAGGTCAAGTTGCACAGTCAAAAACCCTAATTGCCTCACAGTCAACTGCAGGGGCAAAATGGTCATTTGGCAGTCAAAAGTCAAACTTTTTGGTCAAAATATTATTTTGAAGCCACAATCATCATTTGATCAAGTCTTGATCATGATTCCACAAGCCTGGCTCAAAAAGTCTCAAGATGCAAAAGTTTCTATTTTTGGACAGCTGAAAAGTCAACTATAACTTGACCAAGACATAACTTTTTCATGGTTCATCAGAAAAATCCCATCCAATGCTCATCTTGAAGGGGAAGACATTTCCTACAATTCATCTTCACATTCCAAGTCCAAGAAATGCTCTCACAAAAAGTTATCAATTTCAACATTATAGGTCATTTTCAAAAGTCAACAAAAAGGCACTTTAAGTCAAAGACCATAACTTGAGATTGGTAAATCAAAATGATATGGGACCAAAGACATTGGTTAGAGGACTTCAAGACCTTTCCAAAATGTCCAAGAACATGTTCATATCTTCAAAATTGAGCAAGATATGCATTGGAGAAGTTGGGAAATTTTTGTGAAATGGCCAAAGTCAATTATCCTTGAAATTTCATTTTTTGACAAAAAGGCCCCACTTTTTCCACTTGATTCAGCTTGGCCATGCCTCCCACGTGTCCCACAATTTATTTCAAGATTAAAAATTAATTTTTCCATTTTTATTTAATTTTATTTGATTTAAATCATTTTAAATCTTTAAAATTCAAATAAAAATCAAGAAAGTTAATGGATGGATATCTTTGAGTTTGAATAGCTTTGATACACCATCATTCACCTTCCAAATTCGTGCAAGGCCTATTCCAAGCAAGAAATTCAAATTTTGACAAGAATGGCAAGTTGCTTTAATGGAGGTTATGGCAAAATCTCAAGCATAATTGCAATGGTTAAAGGCTCATCATGTGACTGATTCTCATTCATTACTATATATACAAGCCTTCCCAACCTCATTCAAAAAAGAGTGTGTGCAGAAGCTGCCAAGAGCAAAACCAAAAATTATTCAAAAAAGTGAGAGTTCTAAAACATAGTTGCGAGCATCTTCAGATCAAAACAAGCACGTGGTTCTATTCCTTGCCACACCCTGAAGCTAAAACAACCTTTGCCAAGTCCTGAGGCTCATACCGCGCTGTAAGTTCTTCCCAGGTCCCCCATAATTCTCATATCATTTTTGTTAACGCGTTCTTGTGCAGTTTCTCAAGTAGTTTCCACCATAAGCCTCACCCATCCAACAAGCCAAGTGTCATTGGAGGCAGATCTAAAGGCCCAGAACGCAAGAGTATTATGCTCTGGAGTCAGCGCATGCGTAGGCAACCGAAAAAAGTCAAATAAGGCTTCTTGTTGTTGGGCCAGAATTACTTCAGAAAACCTCCATGAAGGCCATCTCACCCCCCTTGGGTTTATTTACTTTTTTCTTATTTTATTTTGTTTTGTCATTTTCTTTTCTTTTATTTATTTGCCTTATTTTATTTTTTAATAATTAGCATAATTAACATATTTTCATAAAAAATCAAAAAAATAGAACTGACATCATTATTATTATTATTATATTATTTTGTAAATAAACATTAATTGAAATAGTTTAATTAGGCAATTTTGACTTTTCTTTTAATAATTAAAATAATTTAGAATTAGGTTGACTTAATTTTATTTCTTTTTATTTTATTTCATAAAAAACATAAAAAACACAAAAATATATTTTCTTTTAATTAATTGCATTTAATTGACAAAAAGACAAAAAATCAATTTCTTTTCTAAAAAGGGTCAACACCCTTAGACATTCCCGATTAATTTATTCGCGCGCATTTACTTTATTTGATTATTATGTAATTGCCTTCAAGAATGTAATAGTTAAATAGGTTTACCGCTTTATTTAATTTCCGTACTTTATTTACTAAAAAAACGGGTCTTTGTAATTTTTGGCGATGTATAGACCCGCGCCTTGTAATAGCGTAGGATTTATGTTTCCGCAATTTACTTTCCGCACCCCTTAACTGTTAAATGCATGCAAGAATGTATGGTAAATAAAAATAACCCGTAGCTCACAAATAACAAACATTAACTGAATACAACACACAATGCACACACCACTTCTAAGGTACGCCTCACTCGTTGCCATCGAAACGTGGTCGTCAAGTATAGGATGTTTTAGCGGTCCTTATGTCCATGATACAATTGCCTCGAAACAGTTGCCTCGAAACAGTTGCCTCGAAACATTTGCCTCGAAACGGTTGCCTCGGATTAAAAAAGGATCAAGGACATAAGGGTAGCTTCTAAAGTGTCCTGCTGTTGCTTCGGTGACCACAATGTCCCTAAAATCGAATTGACCCAAACACCTCCAACGGTGGTGCTACCTACCTCTCAATGGTGGGATGGCACTACCTAAAGGACACTTACACAGCTTAATTCCTTAGGGTAGGTAGATGACTCATAGATACTTGCTCTTTTCAAAAACAAACAAAATACTTTTCACACCTCACACTTTCAAAAACTTTCAAAACAAATTTTTCAAACACTCTTGAGGACAGATACAAGAGTTATTCAGAAATCTTTCAAAGAAACTTTTTTTAAACCCACTCGCATTTGAAAAGCAAACATTTTGAAAATATAAGAGCAAGTATCTAAGAGCCTGTGGATAACCACAGATAGAAAGGGTGCTAACACCTTCCCTTTCTATAAATCTACCTCCCGAACCGAGAAACATATCTCATAAGGAATTTTGCTGTGCTTTTGTCCTTTCCTTGTTGGAGAAAATAAAAGACGGTGGCGACTCTTGCTTCCGCGACATTTCACGAAACCAACTTTAAACAGTCAGTTCTAAATCCACCGATCACACTGGGGCAGGGTAGTGTTCAGTTAATCTGATTGAGTATTCAGATCTCATCAAGAGTGCGCATCTAAGGATACAATAATGGTTATCCCTCGAAAGGTTGAGGAAAGTAAAAACCACAATGGTTAATCTTCACTTATTGGGAGGTTGTGTCAATTGACGATATATTAATGGCTATTTCTCACACACCAGGAGATCAGCAGATGATGATACAATAATGGTTATCTTTCATCTACCCAGAAATAGGGCAGCTATAATTCTTCCGACAAGTCACGAATGACTCGAAGTCACGCGACATGTTCAAAAGAAAAAAAAGATGACATGAATAAAAAAATTATGATGAAAAAGAAAGAGACAAAAAGCCCCGCTAAGTCGGAACTTGAAAAAACAAGTCGCTTAGGCAAAAGTCAGGGCATCCCGCTGCACTTCAGAGTCAAAGTCAAAAGGAATTTGTCCAGAAGGCAAGGAAGAAATGGAAAGCCTGAAATGCGATAAAGGATTACAATGTGAAATCCTCAGCAAATAACAGAGTCGCGTGACAAGAAACCCAAAAGAAGCAGGAATGAGTGACTTGCATGTCCAAAATAAAACCTTGTTTGATTCCTCAACCGTCTTGAAATCTATTTTGAGATATGAATGTTCGTGTCAAGTTAATTGAACTTAGGACCGAAGAACATCATGAAGGGGGTGGGCACCAAATATTTTTGAGCCTTAAATCTTTTTTTCTAAAACCGTGAACCAGGCCACGTTACAACCCTCAAAAGTCCTAATTGAAACATGGTTTATTTCAAAAGCATACTCCAATGAGATAGTGTTTCCTGACTCCCATTAATTTTGATAAATTATTGTGATTGGTATCATATGCTTTTGTTATCTTTCATACAAAAAAATCCATGTCGCATCCTGGCTAGTGATTCGTTCACAAGGTTTTGCGACATCTTTTCAAATAAAATCTTCAAGACTTATATAATTGTTTCATTAGAATTTTCATTCTTAGAATAAACATTTTCTGCTTGTAAAGCAACTACTTGATATCATGGAAGTTTACATTTAAGTATCAGCAAAGGGCATATCCAGATGTCTACCCCAAGCCGAGAATCTTCCTCAAGAAGGATTATTTCTTGTGATCTATTTTATAGATGTGTGTCTGGATTCCTCTAATAGTTGTTGATAAATTAAAGGGTTTCCTACAGGATGTGTTATGGTATTGGGTTTATGATCCCATTTTTCCCAGTCTTGTTACAGACTTCTCCAGCTGAGTGTGATTTTTCACCCAGCCAAGTGGTGATCAAACAGAGGTTAAAAAGAGCTATGAAGCCTTTTCTCATTTGATGGAGTTCTTTCTCCATTTTATTAATATGGAATCTCTTGTAGAGCAGTGCTTTCTCCTGTTACAACAATATTGTTGTTATGTGCTTCCCAAGTAGCTAGACAAGGGCAGTATATTTTCTAAGAAGTGTTGAGACAATTGTCAATTTTTTGGGTTTTCTCTCACCAAGTGTTGAGTTTGATTTAAAACCCCCATAATTTTGACTTCTCACTGTACTGTTAACTCCTTGTTTCCCCTTGAAGGTTTTTCTCAGGTCATCTTGTTGGTATGTGCGCAATCTTTATGTGTTTCTCAGATAGTTAAAGACGATACCAGTGGGTGCAAGGTACAGTATTAGGTTTGTGATCCCATTATCCTCGGCCAAGTCTTGGTTCGCTTTTGATTTTGGGTTTGCATGGTCAGAAGCCTCCGTCCCAGATTCCCCAGCGAAGTTTTCCCTCATATGATGAAAGGTTTTATTACCTTGGTGTGCTAAGATATCACTCTTTTTGCAGTATTTGCATTAGTGTTGACTTCTTGATCTCTCGGGAAGGCTATCCCAGGGCATCTTTTTTCGGAATAGGCTTTCATGATGAAAAGTTTCAATCTGCATCTTTCCCCAGGGGGGTAGGCTTGAATTCCCCAGTGAGGTTTAATTGTCTCGGCATCAGTCTGCTTTATTTGAGGTTGGTCTTGCAATCTCCAGTAGGTATGTTGCTTTTGAAAAACTGGTTTCACCGATGAAACAAGAAGAAAGATGTTCTATCCCGGTATCTGTTTGATTTAGCTACATTCAGATTATGTTTCTCCTCAGTGAAGTTAGGACAGGCAATAGGTTTGGTTTCCGTAGTTGCTTTTACCTTTCTTGGATTGATCTTTCTGGTTAAAGTTTAGCCCAATGATGTTGGTACCTGAGGCGGTTTTGTTTGTTTGTACTGATTATGCATCCTTTTACCAGCATATGCACAATATCACTCATACATTCATACATGCATCATGCATTGCTACAAATCATTTTTTATTGACATTGTGTTCTAACCTTCCTGCAACGCTCCTTGCTTAGGTGGATTTGGTTTTCCCTCTTGAGTTTATTTCTCAAAGGATGTATCTTCGTTGGCCGTCTTGCTCCAGTTTGTTTCTAATTGGATTTGTGGTTGCATGACAATATTATTTACTTTGGATTTCTGAAAACTTCAAGTTTTGATTGGTGCATTTATTTTGCCAAGAAGACTTTATCTCCTCAGCAGGAATATCGTGGAATTTCCCCAGGAAGTCATATCTCTTTCCCCAGGAAGTCATATCTATTTCCCCAGGAAGCCATATTTCTATCCCCAGAAAGTCGTTTCCTTTTGCAATCCTCCATGATAACAAGCAACAAGTCTCTTTATTTGAGCAACTCGTGCTTCCCTGTACAAGGCGACGTAACTTTTTTTGCTATTTCCTCTATGAGTGGTTAGTTTGCAGTCCGTCGTCAGTTTACGCCAGTGGATGGCAAGACTTTCAAATTCACAGAAACTGCTCGTTGTGAAACCTTTGCAAGTGGAAGTCTCTTTATTTGAGACAACTTACATATTACCCTTTCCAGGCAGAGTGCCTTGGTTAAAGAATAAGTCGAGACCCGTTCTAGGTGAAACACCAGAATTTTGGGGAAAACTTGATATTTTCTCTTTCTACCTTCAGTGAACGTTGGTAGTACATCGGCAGTGAACGTCAGTGTTTCTTATCTTTTTGCTATCTTCAGTGAATGTTGATAGTTTATCGTTAGTGAACAACGGTGGTATGATATATTCTCTCTCTACCTTCAGTGAACGTTGGTAGTACATCGGCAGTGAACGTCGGTGTTTGTTATCTTTTTGATATCTTCAGTGAATGTTGATAGTTCATCGTCAGTGAACGGAAGTGACATGATATATTTTCTCTCTACCTTCAACTATTGAGTTGGTAGTTCACCGTCATCTGTGAGTCGGTATATATTTATCTTTTACCTTTAACTATTGAGTTGGTAGTTTACCGTCATCTGTGAGTCGGTATATCTTTATATTTTACCTTTAACTATTGAGTTGGTAGTTTACCGTCATCTGTGAGTTGGTATATCTTTATCTTCTACCTTCAACTATTGAGTTGGTATTTCACTGACATCTGTGAGTCAGTATCTTTTTGATCTTCTACCTTCAACTATTGAGTTGGTAGTTTACCGTCATCTGTGAGTCGGTATATCTTTATCTTCTACCTTCAACTATTGAGTTGGCAGTTTACCATCATCTGTGAGTCGGTATATCTTTATCTTCTACCTTCAACTATTGAGTTGGTAGTTTACCGTCATCTGTGAGCCGGTATCTTATTACTTTTCTACCTTCATCCATTGAGTTGGTAGTTCACAGTTATCTGTCGATCGTTATCATTCTTTACTTTTTCCTCAATATTTAAGCTGATGCTACCTTATCTCTTCTTTGGGTTTTACACCAATAGAGTCATGTCTTTTGTTCACCAGTGATTTATTTTCCTGGTGGGGTTGCTCCTTTGTTTCTTCATTTTTGTGGCATCCCCAGTGATACTTTGCGTCTCTTTTTCTTCTGTTCATATGCATTCATAATCATAAGCATTGCATGGCATCTTAGAGACAACAATAGGGCTTGTTTTATATTTAAGTATCTTCAATCGCGTAGACACGAAGATTTTTAACCTTCGTATCTCCGGATAGAAGACACTTAAATAAGGGCAGCTGTTGTACCCCAATTTCCCCCCCTAAGATTCCCCTATCATATCATATCCACTTGATCATAACAAAATCACATTAGGGTTGGTTCTTCCTCTTTTTTCTATCTCCTATCTTTAAGTTTACTCTTGAGGAATCTCCAAGCACCTTAGTTGTGTATTTTGTATATGCGTTGATAATTAACCTCTAACCAAAATAAAAAAAATATTTGTCTTTGTCTTTGCAAAATTTTGTTTTGTAGGTACCGAGTCAAAGCATCCGACAAATAAGGTTTTCCAGTATTATTTCCCTAAAATCTCTATTTGCAAAAAAAAAAGAGAAAAAAAAATAATATTTAAAATTTTTCATTTTTGTTTTCCTGTATAATCGATTTCTCCCATAGTGCAATCGATTGCATAGTGTATTATGCAGAATCTTTGAGAAAAGTGTATTTTTAGCCTTCAAAAATATTTTTTTAGTATGTATCGACACATACATGTTATGTGTCGAACTCATGCAAAGCAATCAATTCTGTATTGTGTCGAAAGGCAACTTGTATTGATCCATAGAGGTTTGTGTCGAACTCATGCAAAGAAATCAATTCTATATTGTGTCGAAAGGCAGCTTGTATTGATCCATAGAGGCTTTTGTCGAACTCATGCAAAGCAATCAATTCTGTATTGTGTCAAAAGGCAATTTGTATTAATCCATAGAGGCTTGTGTCGAACTCATGCAAAGCAATCAATTCTGTATTGTGTCGAAAGGCAGCTTGTATTGATCCATAGAGGTCTGTGTCGAACTCATGCAAATTGATTGATTCTGTATTGTGTCGAAAGGCAGCTTGTATTGATCCATAGAGGCTTGTGTCGAACTCATGCAAATTGATTGATTCTGTATTGTGTCGAAAGGCAGCTTGCATCGACCCATAAAGGCATGTATCGACTCATCCTGCTTTGTATAACTAGCATGTGTCGACACATACATGTTATGTATCGACTCATGCAAGTTGTTTGATTCTGTATTATGTTGAAGTAGCAGCTTGCATCGACCCATAAAGGCATGTATCGACTCATCCTGCTTTGTATAACTAGCATGTGTCGACACATACGTGTTATGTGTCGACTCATGCAAATTGTTTGATTCTGTGTTGTATTGAGATAGCAGAATGTGTCGATACATAGAAGCTTGCATCGACTCATGATGTGTTATACAACTAGGATGTGTCGACGCATACGACTCTTGTGTCGACTCATAGCAGCAAAATACACGTGATTTTTGAAAAAAGCCAGCAATTTCAAAACTGTCATCTTTTTGGCTCCATTTTTTCTGCATAATTTGAAAATTATACCAGTAATTCAATTTTTGGCTCCAAGAATCAATTACCAAATTACCACTAATCCCAATCCTAAAACTCTATAAATAAAGACCTCATTTCATTCAAATAATAAGCTTTTGATAGCCAAACTCATCTTGCTAAAAAATCTCTCAATTCTCTCCATCTACCAAATTCACTCAAAGCTCCATTTTCAAAAAAAAGGATAGTAAGCTTTGCATTGAAGCTTACTAATCTTTGAGCTAAAACTTCATCCAAACACTTTTTCTTCATCAATTCTCTACATCCAAGCTTTGGTAATTGATTCTTGTGGTTGAATTGAAGCAAATTCTGGAAGTTGTTTGATAATTCTCTAATTCTACCTTTGGTAAGTCGGATCATCATCTTTCACAATGTGATCTCTTGTGGATTTCTGGTTTTGATTCACTGAGCACTGTTTTATGATTCCATTAGTTCTATTTTCTCATAATTTGATGGAATTTTCATGCTCAATTGGATCCATGATCATAATGTGTTTGATGAAAAGTTGGAACAAGAACTTGATCCTTGAAATGTTGTTTTCTACTGATTTTAACAGGTTGCAATCAATTGTTGTAACATTGCAATCTATTGTCACAGAAAATTGATTTGATAAAAAACTGCACTGATGCAATTGGTTGCTGTCTAAGCACAATTGATTGTAACAGTGCCAAAAATACTTTTTCTGCCTTATTTTGGGGCTATTTTGACTCAAATATTTTTCTGCTCACTCTCTTTGATGGATAATTTGGATTACAATTTTAAATGTCCAATTTCTCTTTAAATTCAATGCACTTTGTGATGTAGATGAATTTGGATAAATGTTCATCAATTCAAATCTACCTAAGAATGAATTATTTAATTCATTTTTGGTGCTTTGGATTAATGATATGTTTAGTGCTTTAATCCATCTAGAGGAGTGGTTGAATTTAAAGATGAAAGAATTTTGAGATGGTGATCCAAATTAGCTTATCATTCCCCTCTCTCTTCATCTTATCCCTTTCTTTTTTAATTGTGCTACATGTTAAGGGATGGTGATCTCTATATCATTTATTCAAACATGAAGTACATAGATTTCTATTGACCGGCCTCAAAATAGGTGCGACTTCTACATAATTCCACTTACGATTGCTTAACGTAGTGCTAAATTTTGTCCCGATTCAAATAAAGATCATTCGTGGCCCAAACTTATGATTGCAAGCCCAAGTATGTTAATTTGATCTCTTTGATCCAATAACCTTGAGATTCATTGTATGGAGGCTTTGGTTCTACCAATCCTCTAATGGATCTACAACACCTTTGGTCAATGCGGATCACTTAAACATAGTTGATCATTAAAGAAGACAATCAATTGTTAACCCAGTTCGGTGTATAACGACACCTACATCTGGGGGCTACCAAGCCAGGGAGGAAATTCACTATAAGAGGTATTAATTTAGGAATAAACCAACCAGTTTATCTCCTTCACTTAAGACCTACCCAATGCAACTTCAATCTAAGTCCTACTTAAACCTGAGTTCCTACTCGCCCCCCCTCAATCACAGCAGTGATACTAATCTACTGATTAATAAGATTATGAAGACATTCTTTAATACACACACTTGATTTTGCTTCAAAGCTTTAATCAAGAGACACAACACTCGTGCTTCAAAGCTTTGAGTGATAAACAACCCTTACAACTAAAACCTACTCCAAGTCACTTATCAAGTGATAATTGCTTGGCTCACAGTAATTACTAAAACTAGTACTGCTACAAAAATGCCTTATTGATCTTCTATATAAGCGCTGCACACCATTAGAATTCGTGATAAATATATATGCAGTCTAGTCTTCATTTTCGGGCTTCCATAAAAATAGTTAGGGTTAACCAAAGTTAACCTAAAGACTTAGTCTTGGGCTTTCATCATAACAGATTAGGGTTAAGCAAGGTTAACCTAATATCCACGTGAGCATCTGATCTAGTCAACATACTTCAACTCAGAATAGCACACCAGATTCCTGAAAATTCTCAGCAACAATAAATCTGCACAACAGCTTGATCAGTACAGGATGTCTTAACATTGGTTATGACATTGGTTATGACATCATGTATCCTGCTCACTCATTTTGGTAGAATTCAATACATATGATCAGAGCATAATCATGATATTCACTCATACTGAGTTGTTCCTGTAGAACATTCCTTCTGCGAAATTTGTCTTTATCCCAGAATGTTATGACATCAGTCATGACATTCGCAAATATGGTTTTACCAAAAAATAATGCCAACAAGCAAACACTTACAAACTCCCCCTTTGGCAAATTTTTGGCTAAAACCCCTAAACAATCAGAGATTAGAATGCAGCAGAATTTTTAATAACAGCTAACCTAACTACCAAAATCCAATTCTACCAAAATAACCACAATTACTTCTCCCCCTTTTTAGCCATAAAGAGGTCAAAGGATCTAGACTTCAAGTTATACAGTCATCAAAAAGGAAATCCAAAATACACAGAACTAGAGAGAAGGTATCAAATAGCAGCAGCAACTTCCAGCATCAATCTTTACTGCTCAGCAAACACAGTCCTTCAGGTACTGTCATCCCCTAAGGAAGCACTATTTTCAGCAGCATCTTCTGGTGAGCTTCTTGCAGAACCATCATGTTGTTCTTCATCAGCATCCTCTTCCCTCATTTGTCCTTCATTCTCCTCCTGTTCCAGACTAGCAATCAGCTCTTCGAGAGTCCTTTTTCTTGCATCAAGCTCTCTGCAGGTTTCTTTTAGAACAACTATAACATCAGCTTTCTTGGAATGAGCTTTGACATTTGATGTCTCAGCAGATGTCATAACAATGTCAGGGACATGTGTTCCCTAAAACAGCTTATAGTGAAAACCAAGTGCAGGGGCTCTTTTGCACACAGAGTCCTTTTCAACCAGAATATCAGGATACTGATCAATGGTTATACCACACGGGAGAGAGGGAAAAGCAATAGGGCCTTTAATAGCACAGATCTCAGCATGTTTCATTGTTTGATCAAAGATGTAGTTGCCATAATCAAAGTTTGTTCTGGTTCCAACAGCATAGATAAATCTTCCCAAACCAGTGGAGATGGTGGATTTGTGGTTGGTGGGAACCCAGTTAGCTGCACCAATTTTGTGCAGTATGGAAAACTTCATACTCAGCTTGCTTGCAGTTAGCTTCCCTTTCAAGGGTGAATGCTTGACTTGCTTGGCAGTGATGGTTTGACAAACCTGGTTGTCAGTAACTTCAAGCTCAGGCTGAGCTTCATCAGGCCTCCCTAGTTATTTTTTTATCACAGTAGGAGAGAAATTTACCTTCCTTCCTCTCACATAAACACTCTTAAAATCAGCTGACTTTCCATCAGCACATCCACCAGACAAATTTACTATGAATTCTTTGACAAGAATCTCATAGCAGTTGGAAAACTTGATTAAAATATCTCTTTCAAACCTTATATTAAGCAAAATTAATTGCTACATCTCTTCATATTGGCAAATACCCAACTTTCTCCTTAAATTCTCAAACTAACTAGCATCAAGTGCCTTGGTAAAAATATCAACCAGTTGTAGTTCAGTGGAAACATGTTCCAGCTTAATCACCTTCTCCTCCACAAGATCTCTGATAAAGTGATGTCTAATGTCAATATGCTTAGTCCTGCTGTGCTGTATAGGATTCTTGGATATGTTAATAGTACTCAAATTGTCATAGTACAATGTCGTGACATCTTGTGTGACATTATACTCAGTCAGCATCTGTTTCGTCCAGATCATTTGAGAATAGCTGCTACCAGCTGCTATGTATTCGGCTTCAGCAGTAGATAGAGACACACTGTTTTGTTTCTTGCTGAACCAAGAAACAAGATTATTTCCCAAAATGAAGCATCCTCCATAGGTGCTCTTTCTATCATCAGCACTACCAGCCCAATCAGCATCACAATAACCAGACAGAATTGGTTCACATCCATGAGAGTACATCATGCCATAATTGTAAGTTCCACTAACATACTTCAGAATTCTTTTCACCTGGTTGATGTAACTTACTTTGGGTTCAGCCTGGTATCTTGCACATACTCCAACTACAAAGGCAATGTCAGGTCTGCTGGCTGTTAAGTATAGCAGACTTCCTATCATGCTTCTGTACAAGCTTTGATCCACATTTTCCCCACTTGTGTCTTTGGACAACTTTAAATGAGTAGGTGTAGGAGTCCTTTTATGAATGGCATTCTCCATCCCAAACTTCTTGACAATATTCTTTGCATACTTGCTTTGAGATAGAAAAATTGAGTCTTCCATCTGTGTGACTTGTAGTCCAAGAAAGTAGGTCAATTCTCCCATGAGGCTCATTTCAAATTCAGCTTGCATTTGGTTAGCAAAATGTTTAACCATTTTACCTGACATTCCTCCAAACACTATGTCATCAACATAAATTTGAGCTACCATTATCTTTCCTCCTTCATCCTTGACAAAAAGAGTTTTATCCAAACCTCCTTTCCTGTATCCTTTGTCAGTGAGGAACTTTGTCAACCTTTCATACCAAGCTCTAGGAGCTTGTTTCAGACCATATAATGCTGTCCTCAATTTGTAAACATGATCAGGACAGTTTGGATCCACAAATCCTTTAGGCTGTTCCACATACACTTCCTCATTTAAGTACCCATTTAGGAAGGCACCCTTCACATCCATCTGAAACAGCTTGAACTTAAGGAGACAAGCAACTCCCAAGAGAAGTATGATTGATTCTAGTCTGGCTACAGGAGCAAACGTCTCATCAAAATCAACCCCTTCAACTTGAGTGCATCCTTGAGCAACAAGCCTTGCCTTATTCCCGGTGACAACTCCTTCAGCATTTGACTTGTTCTTGTAGATCCACTTTGTGCCAATGATGTTTGTTCCTTCTTGTCTAGGAACTAACTCCCATACTTCATGTTGCTTGAACTGGTTCAATTCATCTTGCATTGCTCCAATCCAGTATTCATCAGTCAAAGCCTCTTTAACATTTTTTGGTTCAATCTTAGACACAAAACAAGAGTTTGTGATGATTTTTCTAGATCTTGTAGTGACTCAACTGTTAGGATCTCCTATGATGAGTTCCTTAGGATGATCTTTCTAAATTCTGATGGAAGGATCTTTGTTAGCTTCCTTTGATTCAGACTCTGATGGAGTAGGATTAGGCACATCATCCTTTTTAGACACTTGTGTTGAAGTCTCAAAGAATGTCTCAACATCATATGGGACATTTACTTCCTCATGGTGATCATCGACTATGATATTTATAGACTCCATCATAACTTTGGTCCTAGAATTAAACACCCTATATGCTCTACTGTTGGTAGAGTATCCTAGGAATATTCCTTCATCACTTTTAGGGTCAATCTTTCTCCTTTGTTCACGATCTGTCAGAATATAACATTTGCTCCCAAAGACATGGAAGTACTTCACTGTAGGCTTTCTTCCTTTCCATAGTTCATAAAGAATGGATGATGTTCCCTTTCTCAAGGTGACCCTTTTGTAGACATAACACGTTGTATTCATAGCTTCAGCCAAAAAATGAATAGGAAGCTTCTTGGCATGGATCATTGCTCTGGCAGATTCCTGTATAGTCCTGTTTTTCCTTTCCACAACTCCATTTTGTTGAGGAGTTATAGGTGAAGAGAACTCATGATTGATTCCTTCTGAGGAACAGAACTCATCAAACTTACTATTTTCAAATTCCTTGCCATGATCACTTCTGATTCTGATAATGCATCCTTCTTTTTCTCTCTGAATTCTTTTGCACAATTCCTTAAATACATCAAATACATCATATTTTTCCCTAATGAAGTTTATCCAGGTGAATCTGGAAAAATCATCCACAACAACATAGGCATATCTCTTTCCACCAAGACTTTCCACCTGCATGGGATCCATCAGATCCATATGTAGAAGTTCTAGCACCTTATAGGTGGTCAGATGTCTTGTCTTTGGATGTGACATTCTAGTTTGCTTTCCAACCTGACATTCACCACAGACTCTCCCTTCATCAATCTCAAGCCTTGGAATTCCTCTGACAGCCTCCATGGATATGATCTTTTTCATCCCTCTAAGATGTAAATGAACAAGTTTTTGGTGCCACAGTTTCACTTCCTTTTCTTCTTTGGCTATAGAGCACACAGAAGAGTAGTTAGTGTTCTCAGACTCCCATTAGTAACAGTTGTCTTTTGATCTGGCTCCTCTCATTACAACTTCTTATTTTTCATTAGTTACAAGACATTCAGACTTGGTGAAGTTGACCTTGAATACTAGATCACATAATTGACTGATACTTATGAGATTAGCAGTCAAACCATTTACCAGCAACACTTCATTTAGGTTTGGAACTCCAGGGAAGTCCAAGTTTCCAACTCCTTTGATTTCTCCTCTAGCACCATCACCAAAAGTGACATAACTAGTAGTTTGAGGTTTGACATCATTCAGCAGATTCTTGATTCCAGTCATGTGTTTAGAGCATCCACTATCAAAGTACCAGTCTTCCTTGGCAGAAACTCTAAGGGAGGTGTGAGCTATCAGGGCTGCAGTCTTTTTCTTCCACTGTTGAGTATATGGTTCCTTGTTAGTCTTAGGTTTGACATATGGGGTCTGATTAGGATAACCATATAATCTGAAGCAGAATGGCTTTATGTGACCAAACCTCCCACAATAATGACATCTCCATCTTTTATACTTTTTCTTCATATTTCTCTGTTCTTGATGTTGAGTCCTATGTTGTGACATCTGCTTTGACATTTGTTTATCAGGCCTGGTCTTCTTCTTGTCAACAGCAAATTTCTTTGCAGCCACAAATCCTAGACCAGACATGTTTCCTGCATTTTGTCAAGCCTGAAGGATTTCTTCCAACTTGTCAGTTCCGGTTGTTAACATCTTGACAGACTTAGTCATTTGATCAAGTTTGGAGTTCAACATTAGAACTTCACCTTTGAGATGGCTTATAGTAGCAGTGTCTGCCTTCTTCTCAGCCTCCAACTTCACTATGAGCTTTTTCTGTTTCTCATTTTGCTGACATACTTCAGCACTTCTGATACATAGCTTCTTCTAGGTGTCAGCAAGTTCTTCAAATGTCACTTCCTCATCACTAGAATCATTATCAGAGTTACAAACACCAGATAGTGCAGTAACTAGTTTAGCAGATTCTTCTTCAGACTCACTTTCTGAGTCACCATCAGACCAAGTAACAGACATTCCTTTCTTTTGTTTCTTTAGAAAGGTAGGACATTCAGCTCGAATGTGCCCATATCCTTCACATCCATGGCATTGGATTCCTCTGCTTTGATTTCCCTTTTCTTCAGACTTAGTTCTTCTGCTGGAGTCATAGGATCTGCTGATGTTAGAAGAAATGTTCTTGACATTTGACCTTGACTTTGGGTCCATTCTCTTGATGAGTTTGTTGAACTGCCTTCCAAGCATAGCTATAGCTTCTGATATATTCTCTTCATCACTCTCCTTGCTTTCATCTTCAGTATTAGATACAAGGGCTATGCTCTTGTTTTTCTTATCAACATTGTCACTGATCCCCATCTCAAATGTCTGAAGTTACCCAATGAGTTCATCAACCTTCAAGTTGCAGATATCCTGAGCTTCCTCTATAGCAGTCACTTTCATTGCAAACCTTTTAGGCAAGGATATGAGAATCTTTCTCACCAACTTTTCTTCTAACATCTTTTCTCCCAATGCTCTTGAGGTGTTGTCAATTCCAAGATGTTCATGTGAAACTCATGAATGGTCTCATCTTCCTTCATCCTTAGATTCTCAAATTTGGTAGTGAGCATCTGAAGTCTTGACATTTTTACTTTGGCTGTACCCTCATGGGTGGTTTTGAGAGTGTCCCAAACATCCTTGGCCAGTTCACATTGATGTACTAGTCTGAATATGTTTCTATCAATTCCATTGAATAAGGCATTTAATGCTTTAGAGTTACCCAGGGCTAACTCTTCTTCTTCTTTGCTCCATTCTTCCTCAGGTTTCAGACTAGTCGTCCCATCTTTCCCAGTTATGGTGGGATGGTTCCATCCTTTGTCAGCAGCTCTCCAAGCTTTATTGTCCAGTGACTTCAAGAAGGCAATCATACGAGGTTTCCAGTAGTCATAGTTTGATCCATCCAGAATAGGTGGTCTGTTCCCAAATCCTCCTTCCTTGTCCATAGCGCCAGAAAATAATATCCCTAGATCTCACCCAGAAAGACAGGCAGGGTGCCTGCTCTGATGCCAATTGAAATTCTGGCAACAGATACTTAATGTCACAGTGAATGTTATGACACCGTATCTGATAAATTGTACACAAACCAAACAGTAATTTAAAAGACAGTAAAGAACACAATCAATTGTTAACCCAGTTCGGTGTATAACGACACCTACATCTGGGGGCTACCAAGCCAGGGAGGAAATTCACTATAAGTGGTATTAATTTAGGAATAAACCAACCAGTTTATCTCCTTCACTTAAGACCTACCCAATGCAACTTCAATCTAAGTCCTACTTAAACCTGAGTTCCTACTCACCCCCTCAATCACAGCAGTGTTACTAATCTACTGATTAATAAGATTATGAAGACATTCTTCAATACACACGCTTGATTTTGCTTCAAAGCTTTAATAAAGAGACACAACACTCGTGCTTCAAAGCTTTGAGTGATAAACAACCCTTACAACCAAAACCTACTCCAAGTCACTTATCAAGTGATAATTACTTGGCTCACAGTAATTACTAAAACTAGTACTGCTACAAAAATGCCTTATCGATCTTCTATATAAGCGCTGCACACCATTAGAATTCGTGAGAAATATATATGCAGTCTATTATTCATTTTCGGGCTTCCATAAAAATAGCCAGGGTTAACCAAAGTTAACCTAAAGACTTGGTCTTGGGCTTTCATCATAACAGATTAGGGTTAAGCAAGGTTAACCTAATATCCACGTGAGCATCTGATCTAGTCAATATACTTCAACTCAGAATAGCACACCATATTCCTGAAAATTCTCAGCAACAATAAATCTGCACAATAGCTTGATCAGTACAGGATGTCTTAACATTGGTTATGACATTGGTTATGACATCATGTATCCTGCTCACTGATTTTGGTAGAATTCGGTACATATGATCATAGCATAATCATGATATTTACTCATACTGAGTTGTTCCTGTAGAACATTACTTCTGCAGAATTTTTCTTTATCCCAGAATGTTATGACATCAGTCATGACATTCGCAAATATGGTTTTACCAAAAAATAATGCCAACAAGCAAACACTTACAAACTCCCCCTTTGGCAAATTTTTGGCTAAAACCCCTAAACAATCAGAGATTAGAATGCAGCAGAATTTTTAATAACAGCTAACCTAACTACCAATATTCATTTCTACCAAAAGAACCACAATTACTTCTCCCCCTTTTTAGCCATAAAGAGGCCAAAGGATCTATACTTCAAGTTATACAGTCATCAAAAAGGAAATCCAAAATACACAGAACTAGAGAGAAGGTATCAAATAGCAGCAGCAAGTTCCAGCATCAATCTTTACTGCTCCGCAAACACAGTCCTTCAGGTACTGTCATCCCCTGAGGAAGCACTATTTTCAGCAGCATCTTCTGGTGAGCTTCTTGCAGAACCATCATGTTGTTCTTCATCAGCATCCTCTTCCCTCATTTGTTCTTCATTCTCCTCCTGTTCCAGACTAGCAATCAGCTCTTCAAGAGTCCTTTTTCTTGCATCAAGCTCTCTGCAGGTTTCTTTTAGAACAGCTATAACATCAGCTTTCTTGGAATGATCTTTGACATTTGATGTCTCAGTAGATGTCATAACAATGTCAGGGACATGTGTTCCCTGAAACAGCTTATAGTGAAAACCAAGTGCAGAGGCTCTTTTGCATACAGAGTCCTTTTCAACCAGAATATCAGGATACTGATCAATGATTATACCACACAGGAGAGAGGGAAAAGCAATAAGGCCTTTAATAGCACATCTCTCAGCATGTTTTATTGTTTGATCAAAGATGTAGTTGCCATAATCAAAGTTTGTTCTGGTTCCAACAGCATAGATAAATCTTCCCAAACCAGTGGAGATGGTGGATTTGTGGTTGGTGGGAACCCAGTTAGCTGCACCAATTTTGTGCAGTATGGAAAACTTCATACTCAGCTTGCTTGCAGTTAGCTTCCCTTTCAAGGGCCAGTGCTTGACTTGCTTGGCAGTGATGGTTTGACAAACCTGTTTGTCAGTAACTTCAAGCTCAGGCTGAGCTTCATCAGGCCTCCCTAGGTATTTGTTTATCACAGTAGGAGAGAAATTTACCTTCCTTCCTCTCACATAAACACTCTTAAAATCAGCTGACTTTCCATCGGCACATCCACCAGATAAATTTACTATGAATTCTTTGACAAGAATCACATAGCTGTTGGAAAACTTGATTAAAATATCTCTTTCAAACCTTGTATTAAGAAAAATTAAATGCTACATCTCTTCATATTGGAAAATACCCAGATTGCTCCTTAAATTCTCAAACTGACTAGCATCAAGTGCCTTGGTAAAAATATCAGCCAGTTGTAGTTCAGTGGAAACATGTTCCAGCTTAATCACCTTCTCCTCCACAAGATCTCTGATGAAGTGATGTCTAATGTCAATATGCTTAGTCCTGTTGTGCTGTATAGGATTCTTGGATATGTTAATAGTACTCAAATTGTCACAGTATAATGTCATGACATCTTGTGTGACATTATACTCAGTCAGCATCTATTTCGTCCAGATCATTTGAGAACAGCTGCTACCAGCTGCTATGTATTCAGCTTCAGCAGTAGATAGAGACACACAGTTTTGTTTCTTGCTGAACCAAGAAACAAGATTATTTCCCAAAAAGAAGCATCCTCCAGAGGTGCTCTTTCTATCATCAGCACTACCAGCCCAATCAGCATCACAATAACCAAACAGAATTGGTTCACATCCATGAGAGTACAACATGCCATAATTGTAAGTTCCACTCACATACTTCAGAATTCTTTTCACCTGGTTGATGTGACTTACTTTGGGTTCAGCCTGGTATCTTGCACATACTCCAACTGCAAAGGCAATGTCAGGTCTGCTGGCTGTTAAGTATAGCAGACTTCCTATCATGCTTCTGTACAAGCTTTGATCCATATTTTCCCCACTTGTGTCTTTGGACAACTTTAAATGAGTAGGTGCAGGAGTCCTTTTATGACTGGAATTCTCCATCCCAAACTTCTTGAAAATATTCTTTGCATACTTTCTTTGAGATAGAAAAATTGAGTCTTCCATCTGTGTGATTTGTAGTCCAAGAAAGTAGGTCAATTCTCCCATGAGGCTCATTTCAAATTCAGCTTGCATCTGGTTAGCAAAATGTTTAACCATTTTATCTGACATTCCTCCAAACACTATGTCATTGTGATCGGTGGATCTGGAACTGACTGTTTATCGCTGGTTCGCGAAATATCGCGGAAGCAAGAGTCGCCACCGTCTTTTATTTTCTCCAAATGGAAAGGACAAAAGCACAGAAAAATTCCTTATAGAGATTACTCTCGGTTCGGGAGGTAGATTATAGAAAGGGAAGGTGTTAGCACCCTTTCTATCCATGGTTATCCATGGGCTCTTAGATACTTGCTCATTTGTGTTTTCAAAAATGGTTTGTTTGCTTTTCAACTGTGGGTTTTAAAAAGTTTCTTTGAAAATTCCAGTTCGACTCTTGTATCGGTCCTCAAGAGTGTTTGAAAAATTGCTTTCGAAAGCTTTTTGAAAAGGTGTCGGTGTGAAAAGTATTTTTGATTTGTTTTTGAAATTAGAGCAAGTATCTAGAGTCGTCTACCTACCCTAAGGAATTCGTCTGTGTAGATGTCCTTTAAAGTAATGCCATCCCACCATTGAGAGGTAGGTAGCACCACCGTTGGAGGTGTTCGGGTCAATTCGGGGTTCGGGACATGGTGATCTTCAGAGCAATAGGAAGATACCTTAGAAGCTACCCTCATGCCAGGTTCCCGGATCATGAGGACTTACTAAAACATCCTCTACTCGACGATCACCTTTCGAGAGGCAAGGCAACAATGAGGCGTACCCTAGGGGTGGTGTGTGATTTGTGTGTCGTTTTCAGATATTTTGTCTTGTCATGTCATGGGTGATCTACGCTTTTGTTTTTATTTTAACATTCATTCTTGCATGCAATTTATTAGCAGTTAAAAGTTGCGAGAAATATAAAGTTCCTAAACTATTACAAAGGCGCGGGTCCACATCGCCAAATTAAATCCAGGACCCGATTTGACAAAAAATAAAGTAAAGATGCGAGAAATATAAATGTCCGAATTACATGGCTTTGGGAGAATTACATAAAAATTATAAGAAAGGAAATAAATAAACGCGCGAATTGGAATAAAAATTGGGAATGTGAGGGCGTTGGACCCTTTTTAATGAAATTAAATTATTATTAACAAATTAATTAAAATAAAATAAAAAGAAATTATTTTTGAGGTTTTTTGTATTTATGGATTTTTAATAAGAGAATTAAATGAAATTAAGAAATTAATTAATTAACCCTAATTCTAACTATTTTTATTTATTAAGAAAAAATATTAAAATTGAACCTAAAATTAAACCTAATTAATTAATGCAATTTTATTTACAAAAATAAACAATTAATTATTAATAAAAAGAAAAGAAAAGGATAAAAATTGATTAAAACCCTAATTCTACAAATTTTAAGTTTATTAAGAAAAATGTCAAAATTAATCCTAGAATTGAAAACTAAATTAATTAATGATTTTTATTTACAAAAATATTAAAATAAAACATATTTTTGATTTTTATGACTTTCTGATTTTTATTATTTTTTATGTTTTATGAAAATAAAGTAATTTAAAGATCTAAATAAAAATTAAACAAAACAAATAAAATAGAAAAAATATGAAAAAAGAATAAAAAAGCAAACCATGGGGGGTTCTGTCCCCAAACTGGAGGTGTGATCCAGCAATTTTGGCCCATCTTTGGAGCCTTTTTTTACTTTTCAGGGTAGCATGTGGCTTCGTTGACCAACGCACATGGTGTTCTTCAAACAATGGCCCTTGGATTAGGACTATAGGACAAGTGGCGCGCCTGGATTGTGAGCTTATTGTGGACGCTGAGGCTTGAATTGCATGGGATTAGATTGAAACAAAATATATGAATAAAGTGAGGGGACCTGGGAATCGAACCCAGGTCCCAAAGCTTGCCAACGTTACTTTCCACCATCCGAGCTAGCGCGTTTATTCATTAACCTAATGGAAACTAAATAATATAATAAAAAAAATGGGTTAGTGGACAGAACAAAAAAAACGCGCTAATTATTTGAATCCACCAATGGTATTCCTCCACGCATCGTCTTCCCCACTGATTCCTTGCTTTTGCCTGAAAAAATATATCAAATAGTGGGGGTTTTGAACCCCCACTAACTACAACATAAAAAAATAGCGATTAGGAATTAGTGCACGATAAATTGAGCGCGAGCATGCCATGTTAATCGTGGTGAGTTTCTGATTCTAATGGCCCTGGTCTTGTAGGCTAATTTTCCCAGAACAAGGAAACCCTCTTTTTGAACCTCTGAAAACCTAGAATATGTCAATGGTAGATTCTTGTATAATGCACGAAAACTCAATTAAAATACATGGTTAGCTTCAGCATGAACCAATGAATACAAATCCACAAAGAAAATGCAATGAGAATGCTTAAAAACTGAAACACGAATATGCATACAATATGAAAAAGTTTGAGTTCTATATACCAATTCTGGGCGTGTGAGGATTGAAAAAGTGTCCAGTTAGATTCAGCAATGCCTTAGGAAGCTTTTGCAATTGGTATTTTGCTTTGAATCGTGCTAGATTAGTGTTTTCAGATTTCAATTTTTTTGACAAAAACACAAACTTTTTTCTTGATGTGTGGCGCAGCCTGGAGGTCCCTCTGCATTAGGTTTTCATCCTGCTTATGTATGGAATGTATTAGGGTTAAATTTTGATCCAAAAACCCTTTGCATTGATGGAAGGATATTTGATTTTCATGGCATATCTTCCAAATCTTTTTCCATGAATATTTGATTCCAATCATGGCAAAACCTTCCAAAAATGATAATGCACGAATCCTAAGCCTTTAACGAGTGTTTATTCTGCACAAAAAGATTTAAAAACTTTGGTTTAGTATTTTTCCATATTTTATTTAATTTAAATGAATTAATTGTAATTTAAAAATTCAAATAAATAAATAAAAATGATGAATAAATACCCTTTGGGCCAAATGGTCGTGCACATGCTTTGGATTATGAATCTTGGAAGAAAATGTGGCACATTAGCAATTTTAAGGCATTTGAAGCAAAGTTGACTTTTCAAAATACCCAAAAATTTCCCAACTTCCACAAGTCATATATTGCTCAATTTTTAAGATTTGATCATGTTCTTGGACATTTTGGAAAGGCCTTGAAGTCCTTTAACCAATGCCTTTTGTCCCATGTCATTTTGATTTACCAATCTCAAGTTATGGCCTTTGACTTAAAGTCCCTTTTTGTTGACTTTTGAAAATGACCTATAATGTTGAAATTGATAACTTTTTGTGAGAGCATTTCTTGGACTTGAAGTGTGAAGAGGAGTTGTAGGAAATGTCTTTCACTTCAAAATGAGCTTTGGATGGAATTTTTATGATAAACCATGTGGAAGTTATGCCTGGGTCAAGTTACAGTTGACTTTTTCAACTGTCCAAATATGGAAACTTTTGCATCTTGAGACTTTTTGAGCCAAGCTTTGAAAATCATGATCAAGAACTGATCAAATGATGTTTGTGGCTTCAAAATGATATGTTGACCAAAATTTTGAACTTTTGACTGTCAAATGACCATTTTGCCCCTACAGTTGACTGTAGTGCAATTAGGGTTTTTGACTGTGCAATTTTGTGCTGTAAGTCTTGAAACTTGGTATGAGGAAGCTTGACCATGTTTATAGGCATGTGGGACTTGATTGGACCCTTGGAAACTTCAATTTCTTTGTCAGAACCAAAACCCTAGTTTTTGACTGTTAAGAGGCCCTTGAACTATGCAACCCTTGGGGAGATTTTGAAGCATACTCTTTGCAATTATTGAAGAATATGGGAGGGCAAATTTTGGGGTACAACAGTCATCAACATAAATTTGAGCTACCATTATCTTTCCTCCTTCATTCTTGACAAAAAGAGTTTTATCCAAACCTCCTTTCTTGTATCCTTTGTCAGTGAGGAACTTTGTCAACTTTTCATACCAAGCTCTAGGAGCTTGTTTCAGACCATATAATGCTTTCCTCAATTTGTAGACATGATCAGGACAGTTTGGATCCACAAATACTTTAGGCTGTTCCACATGCACTTCCTCATTTAAGTACCCATTTAGGAAGGCACTCTTCACATCCATCTGAAACAGCTTGAACTTAAGGAGACAAGCAACTCCCAAGAGAAGTCTGATTGATTCTAGTCTGGCTACAGGAGCAAAAGTCTCATCAAAATCAACCCCTTCAACTTGAGTGTATCCTTGAGCAACAAGCCTTGCCTTATTCCTGGTGACAACTCCTTCAGCATCTGACTTGTTCTTGTAGATCCACTTTGTGCCAATGATGTTTGTTCCTTCTGGTCTAGGAACTAACTCCCATACTTCATGTTGCTTGAACTGGTTCAATTCATCTTGCATTGCTCCAATCCAGTATTCATCAGTCAAAGCCTCTTTAACATTTTTTGGTTCAATCTTAGACACAAAACAAGAGTTTGTGATGATTTTTCTAGATCTTGTAGTGACTCCACTGTTAGGATCTCCTATGATGAGTTCCTTAGGATGATCTTTCTGAATTCTGATGGAAGGATCTTTGTTAGCTTCCTTTGATTCAGACTCTGATGGAGTAGGATTAGGCACATCATCCTTTTTAGACACTTGTGTTGAAGTCTCAAAGAATGTCTCAACATCATATGGGACATTTGTTTCCTCATGCTGATCATCGACTATGACATTTATAGACTCCATCATAACTTTGGTCCTGGAATTGAACACCCTATATGCTCTGCTGTTGGTAGAGTATCCTAGGAATATTCCTTCATCACTTTTAGGGTCCATCTTTCTCCTTTGTTCACGATCTGTCAGAATATAGCATTTGCTCCCAAAGACATGGAAGTACTTCACTGTAGGCTTTCTTCCTTTCCATAGTTCATAAAGAATGGGTGATGTTCCCTTTCTCAAGGTGACCCTGTTGTAGACATAACACGCTGTATTCATAGCTTCAGCCCAAAAATGAATAGGAAGCTTCTTGGCATGGATCATTGCTCTGGCAGATTCCTGTATAGTCCTGTTTTTCCTTTCCACAACTCCATTTTGTTGAGGAGTTATAGGTGAAGAGAACTCATGATTGATTCCTTCTGAGGAACAGAACTCATCAAACTTACTATTTTCAAATTCCTTGCCATGATCACTTCTGATTCTGATAATGCATCCTTCTTTTTCTCTCTGAATTCTTTTGCACAATTCCTTAAATACATCAAATACATCATATTTTTCCCTAATGAAGTTTATCCAGGTGAATCTAGAAAAATCATCCACAACAACATAGGCATATCTCTTTCCACCAAGACTTTCCACCTGCATGGGACCCATCAGATCCATATGTATAAGTTCTAGCACCTTAGAGGTGGTCAGATGTCTTGTCTTTGGATGTGACATTCTAGTTTGCTTTCCAACCTGACATTCACCACAGACTCTCCCTTCATCAATCTGAAGCCTTGGAATTCCTCTGACAGCCTCTATGGATATGATCTTTTTCATCCATCTAAGATGTAAATGAACAAGTTTTTGGTGCCACAGTTTCACATACTTTTCTTCTTTGGCTATAGAGCACACAAAAGAGTAGTTAGTGTTCTCAGATTCCCATAAGTAATAATTGTCTTTTAATCTGGCTCCTCTCATTACAACTTCTTGTTTTTCATTAGTTACAAGACATTCAGACTTGGTGAAGTTGACCTTGAATCCTAGATCACATAATTGACTGATACTTATGAGATTAGCAGTCAAACCATTTACCAGCAACACTTCATTTAGGTTTGGAACTCCAGGGCAGTCCAAGTTTCCAACTCCTTTGATTTCTCCTCTAGCACCATCTCCAAAAGTGACATAACTAGTAGTATGAGGTTTGACATCATTCAGAAAATTCTTGATTCCAGTCATGTGTTTAGAGCATCCACTGTCAAAGTACCAGTCTTCCTTGGCAGAAACTCTAAGGGAGGTGTGAGCTATCAGGGCTGCAGTCTTTTTCTTCCACTGTTGAGTATATGGTTCCTTGTTAGTCTTAGGTTTGACATATGGGGTATGATTAGGATAACCATATAATCTGAAGCAGAATGGCTTTATGTGACCAAACCTCCCACAATAATGACATCTCCATCTTTTATACTTTTTCTTCATATTTCTCTGTTCTTGATGTTGAGTCCTATGTTGTGACATCTGCTTTGACATTTGTTTATCAGGCCTGGTCTTCTTCTTGTCAACAACAGATTTCTTTGCAGCCACAAATCCTAGACCAGACATGTTTCCTGCATTTTGTCAAGCCTGAAGGATTTCTTCCAACTTGTCAGTTCCGGTTGTTAACATCTTGATAGACTTAGTTATTTGATCAAGTTTGGAGTTCAACATTAGAACTTCACCTTTGAGATGGCTTATAGTAGCAGTGTCTGCCTTCTTCTCAACCTCCAACTTTACTATGAGCTTTTTTTGTTTCTCATTTTGCTGACATACTTCAGCACTTTTGATACATAGCTTCTTCTAGGTGTCAGCAAGTTCTTCAAATGTCACTTCCTCATCACTAGAATCATTATCAGAGTTACAAACACCAGATAGTGCAGTAACTAGTTTAGCAGATTCTTCTTCAGAGTCACTTTCTGAGTCACCATCAGACCAAGTAACAGACATTCCTTTCTTTTGTTTCTTTAGAAAGGTAGGACATTCAGGTCGAATGTGCCCATATCCTTCACATCCATGGCATTGGATTCCTCTGCTTTGATTTCCCTTTTCTTCAGACTTAGTTCTTCTGCTGGAGTCATAGGATCTGCTGATGTCAGAGTAAATGTTCTTGACATTTGACCTTGACTTTGGGTCCATTCTCTTGATGAGTTTGTTGAACTGCCTTCCAAGCATAGCTATAGCTTCTGATATATTCTCTTCATCACTCTCCTTGCTTTCATCTTCAGTATTAGATACAAGGGCTATGCTCTTGTTTTTCTTATCAACATTGTCACTGATCCCCATCTCAAATGTCTGAAGTGACCCAATGAGTTCATCAACCTTCAAGTTGCAGATATCCTGAGCTTCCTCTATAGCAGTCACTTTCATTGCAAACCTTTTAGGCAAGGATCTGAGAATCTTTCTCACCAACTTTTCTTCTAACATCTTTTCTCCCAATGCTCCTGAGGTGTTGTCAATTCCAAGATGTTCATGTGAAACTCATGAATGGTCTCATCTTCCTTCATCCTTAGATTCTCAAATTTGGTAGTGAGCATCTGAAGTCTTGACATTTTTACTTTGGCTGTACCCTCATGGGTGGTTTTGAGAGTGTCCCAAACATCCTTGGCCAATTCACATTGATGTACTAGTCTGAATATGTTTCTATCAATTCCATTGAACAAGGCATTTAATGCTTTAGAGTTACCCAGGGCTAACTCTTCTTCTTCTTTGCTCCATTCTTCCTCAGGTTTCAGACTAGTCGTCCCATCTTTCCCAGTTATGGTGGGATGGTTCCATCCTTTGTCAGCAACTCTCCAAGCTTTATTGTCCAGTGACTTCAAGAAGGCAATCATACGAGGTTTCCAGTAGTCATAGTTTGATCCATCCAGAATAGGTGGTCTGTTCCCAAATCCTCCTTCCTTGTCCAAAGCGCCAGAAAATAATATCCCTAGATCTCACCCAGAAAGACAGGCAGGGTGCCTGCTTTGATGCCAATTGAAATTCTAGTAACAGATACTTAATGTCACAGTGAATGTTATGACACCGTATCTGATAAATTGTACACAAACCAAACAGTAATTTAAAAGACAATAAAGAACCCAATCAATTGTTAACCCAGTTCGGTGTATAACGACACCTACATTTGGGGGCTACCAAGCCAGGGAGGAAATTCACTATAAGAGGTATTAATTTAGGAATAAACCAACCAGTTTATCTCCTTCACTTAAGACCTACCTAATGCAACTTCAATCTAAGTCCTACTTAAACCTGAGTTCCTACTCACCCCCCTCAATCACAACAGTGATACTAATCTACTGATTAATAAGATTATGAAGACATTCTTCAATACACACGCTTGATTTTGCTTCAAAGCTTTAATGAAGAGACACAACACTCGTGCTTCAAAGCTTTGAGTGATAAACAACCCTTACAACCAAAACCTACTCCAACTCACTTATCAAGTGATAATTGCTTGGCTCACAGTAATTACTAAAACTAGTACTGCTACAAAAATGCCTTATCGATCTTCTATATAAGCGCTGCACACCATTATAATTCGTGAGAAATATATATGCAGTCTATTCTTCATTTTCGGGCTTCCATAAAAATAGCCAGGGTTAACCAAAGTTAACCTAAATACTTGGTCTTGGGCTTTCATCATAACAGATTAGGGTTAAGCAAGGTTAACCTAATATCCACGTGAGCATCTGATCTAGTCAACATACTTCAACTCATAATAGCACACCAGATTCCTGAAAATTCTCAGCAACAATAAATCTGCACAATAGCTTGATCAGTACAGGATGTCTTAACATTGGTTATGACATCATGTATCCTGCTCACTGATTTTGGTAGAATTCAGTACATATGATCATAGCATAATCATGATATTCACTCATATTGAGTTGTTCCTGTAGAACATTCCTCCTGCATAATTTTTCTTTATCCCAGAATGTTATGACATCAGTCATGACATTCACAAATCTGGTTTTACCAAAAAATAATGCCAACAAGCAAACACTTACAAACTCACCTTTGGCAAATTTTTGGCTAAAACCCCTAAACAATCAGAGATTAGAATGCAGCAGAATTTTTAATAACAGCTAACCTAACTACCAATATTCATTTCTACCAAAATAACCACAATTACTTCTCCCCCTTTTTAGCCATAAAGAGGCCAAAGGATCTAGACTTCAAGTTATAAAGTCATCAAAAAGGAAATCCAAAATACACAGAACAAGAGAGAAGGTATCAAATAGCAGCAACAAGTTCCAGCATCAATCTTTACTGCTCAGCAAACACAGTCCTTCAGGTACTGTCATCCCCTAAGGAAGCACTATTTTCAGCAGCATCTTCTGGTGAGCTTCTTGCAGAACCATCATGCTGTTCTTCATCAACATCCTCTTCCCTCATTTGTTCTTCATTATCCTCCTGTTCAAGACTAGCAATCAGCTCTTCAAGAGTCCTTTTTCTTGCATCAAGCTCTCTGCAGGTTTCTTTTAGAACAGCTATAACATCAGCTTTCTTGGAACGAGCTTTGACATTTGATGTCTCAGCAGATGTCATAACAATGTCAAGGACATGTGTTCCCTGAAACAGCTTATAGTGAAAACCAAGTGCAGGGGCTCTTTTGCACACAAAGTCCTTTTCAACCAGAATATCAGGATACTGATCAATGATTATACCACACAGGAGAGAGGGAAAAGCAATAAGGCCTTTAATAGCACAACTCTCAGCATGTTTCATTGTTTGATCAAAGATGTAGTTGCCATAATCAAAGTTTGTTCTGGTTCCAACAGCATAGATAAATCTTCCCAAACCAGTGGAGATGGTGGATTTGTGGTTGGTGGGAACCCAGTTAGCTGCACCAATTTTGTTCAGTATGGAAAACTTCATACTCAGCTTGCTTGCAGTAAGCTTCCCTTTCAAGGGCCAGTGCTTGACTTTCTTGGCAGTGATGGTTTGACAAACCTGGTTGTCAGTAACTTCAAGCTCAGGCTGAGCTTCATCGGGCCTCCCTAGGTATTTGTTTATCACAGTAGGAGAGAAATTTACCTTCCTTCCTCTCACATAAACACTCTTAAAATCAGCTGACTTTCCATCAGCACATCCACCAGACAAATTTACTATGAATTCTTTGACAAGAATCACATAGCAGTTGGAAAACTTGATTAAAATATCTCTTTCAAACCTTGTATTAAGAAAAATTAATTGCTACATCTCTTCATATTGGCAAATACCCAGCTTTCTCCTTAAATTCTCAAACTGACTAGCATCAAGTGCCTTGGTAAAAATATCAGCCAGTTGTAGTTCAGTGGAAACATGTTCCAGCTTAATCACCTTCTCCTCCACAAGATCTCTGATGAAGTGATGTCTAATGTCAATATGCTTAGTCCTGCTGTGCTGTATAGGATTCTTGGATATGTTAATAGTACTCAAATTGTCACAGTACAATGTCATGACATCTTGTGTGACATTATACTCAGTCAGCATCTGTTTCGTCCAGATCATTTGAGAACAGCTGCTACCAGCTGCTATGTATTCAGCTTCAGCAGTAGATAGAGACACACAATTTTGTTTCTTGCTGAACCAAGAAACAAGATTATTTCCCAAAAAGAAGCATCCTCCAGAGGTGCTCTTTCTATCATCAGCACTACCAGCCCAATCAGCATCACAATAAGCAGACATAATTGGTTCACATCCATGAGAGTACAGCATGCCATAATTGTAAGTTCCACTCACGTACTTCAGAATTCTTTTCACCTGGTTGATGTGACTTACTTTGGGTTCAGCCTGGTATCTTGCACATACTCCAACTGCAAAGGCAATGTCAGGTCTGCTGGCTGTTAAGTATAGCAGACTTCCTATCATGCTTCTGTACAAGCTTTGATCCACATTTTCCACACTTGTGTCTTTGGACAACTTTAAATGAGTAGGTGCAGAAGTCCTTTTATGACTGGCATTCTCCATCCCAAACTTCTTGACAATATTCTTTGCATACTTGCTTTGAGATAGAAAAATTGAGTCTTCCATCTGTGTGACTTGTAGTCTAAGAAAGTAGGTCAATTCTCCCATGAGGCTCATTTCAAATTCAGCTTGCATCTGGTTAGTAAAATGTTTAACCATTTTATCTGACATTCCTCCAAACACTATGTCATCAACATAAATTTGAGCTACCATTATATTTCCTCCTTCATCCTTGACAAAAAGAGTTTTATCCAAACCTCCTTTCCTGTATCCTTTGTCAGTGAGGAACTTTGTCAACCTTTCATACCAAGCTCTAGGAGCTTGTTTCAGACCATATAATGCTTTCCTCAATTTTTAGACATGATCAGGACAATTTGGATCCACAAATCCTTTAGGCTGTTCCACATACACTTCCTCATTTAAGTACCCATTTAGGAAGGCACTCTTCACATCCATCTGAAACAGCTTGAACTTAAGGAGACAAGCAACTCCCAAGAGAAGTCTGATTGATTCTAGTCTGGCTACAGGAGCAAAAGTCTCATCAAAATCAACCCCTTCAACTTGAGTGTATCCTTGAGCTACAAGCCTTGCCTTATTCTTGGTGACAACTCCTTCAACATCTGACTTGTTCTTGTAGATCCACTTTGTGCCAATGATGTTTGTTCCTTCTGGTCTAGGAACTAACTCCCATACTTCATGTTGCTTGAACTGGTTCAATTCATCTTGCATTGCTCCAATCCAGTATTCATCAGTCAAAGCCTCTTTAATATTTTTTGGTTCAATCTTAAACACAAAACAAGAGTTTGTGATGATTTTTCTAGATCTTGTAGTGACTCCACTGTTAGGATCTCCTATGATGAGTTCCTTAGGATGATCTTTCTGAATTATGATGGAAGGATCTTTGTTAGCTTCCTTTGATTCAGACTCTGATGGAGTAGGATTAGGCACATCATCCTTTTTAGACACTTGTGTTGAAGTCTCAAAGAATGTCTCAACATCATATGGGACATTTATTTCCTCATGCTGATCATCGACTATGACATTTATAGACTCCATCATAACTTTGGTCCTGGAATTGAACACCCTATATGCTCTGCTGTTGGTAGAGTATCCTAGGAATATTCCTTCATCACTTTTAGGGTCCATCTTTCTCCTTTGTTCACGATCTGTCAGAATATAGCATTTGCTCCCAAAGACATGGAAGTACTTCACTGTAGGCTTTCTTCCTTTCCATAGTTCATAAAGAATGGATGATGTTCCCTTTCTCAAGGTGACCCTGTTGTAGACATAACACGCTGTATTCATAGCTTCAACCCAAAAATGAATAGGAAGCTTCTTGGCATGGATCATTGCTCTGGCAGATTCCTGTATAGTCCTGTTTGTCCTTTCCACAACTCTATTTTGTTGAGGAGTTATAGGTGAAGATAACTCATGATTGATTCCTTCTGAGGAACATAACTCATCAAACTTACTATTTTCCAATTCCTTGCCATGATCACTTCTGATTCTGATAATGCATCCTTCTTTTTCTCTCTGAATTCTTTTGCACAATTCCTTAAATACATCAAATACATCATATTTTTCCCTAATGAAGTTTATCCAGGTGAATCTGGAAAAATCATCCACAACAACATATGCATATCTCTTTCCACCAAGACTTTCCACCTGCATGGGACCCATCAGATCCATATGTAGAAGTTCTAGCACCTTAGAGGTGGTCAGATGTCTTGTCTTTGGATGTGACATTCTAGTTTGCTTTCGAACCTGACATTCACCACAGACTCTCCCTTCATTAATCTGAAGCCTTGGAATTCCTCTGACAGCCTCCATGGATATGATCTTTTTCATCCCTCTAAGATGTAAATGAACAAGTTTTTGGTGCCACAATTTCACTTCCTTTTCTTCTTTGGCTATAGAGCACACAGAAGAGTAGTTAGTGTTCTCAGACTCCTATAAGTAACAGTTGTCTTTTGATCTGGCTCCTCTCATTACAACTTCTTGTTTTTCATTAGTTACAAGACATTCAGACTTGGTGAAGTTGACCTTGAATCCTAGATCACATAATTGACTGATACTTATGAGATTAGCAGTCAAACCATTTACCAGCAACACTTCATTTAGGTTTGGAACTCCAGGGCAGTCCAAGTTTCCAACTCCTTTGATTTCTCCTCTAGCACCATCTCCAAAAGTGACATAACTAGTAGTATGAGGTTTGACATCATTCAGCAGATTCTTGATTCCAGTCACGTGTTTAGAGCATCCACTGTCAAAGTACCAGTCTTCCTTGGCAGAAACTCTAAGGGAGGTGTTAGCTATCAGGGCTACAATCTTTTTCTTCCACTGTTGAGTATATAGTTCCTTGTTAGTCATAGGTTTGACATATGGGGTCTGATTAGGATAACCATATAATCTGAAGCAGAATGGCTTTATGTGACCAAACCTCCCACAATAATGACATCTCCATCTTTTATACTTTTTCTTCATATTTCTCTATTCTTGATGTTGAGTCCTATGTTGTGACATCTGCTTTGACATTTGTTTATCAGGCCTGGTCTTCTTCTTGTCAACAGCAGATTTCTTTGCAGCCACAAATCCTAGACCAGACATGTTTCCTGCATTTTGTCAAGCCTGAAGGATTTCTTCCAACTTGTCAGTTCCGGTTGTTAACATCTTGACAGACTTAGTCATTTGATCAAGTTTGGAGTTCAACATTAGAACTTCACCTTTGAGATGGCTTATAGTAGCAGTGTCTGCCTTCTTCTCAGCCTCTAACTTCACTATGAGCTTTTTCTGTTTCTCATTTTGCTGACAGACTTCAGCACTTCTGATACATAGCTTCTTCTAGGTGTCAGCAAGTTCTTCAAATGTCACTTCCTCATCATTAGAATCGTTATCAGAGTTACAAATACCAGATAGTGCAGTAATTAGTTTAGCAGATTCTTCTTT
The DNA here is from genome assembly GCA_948472305.1 of Vicia faba. Lineage (NCBI taxonomy): Eukaryota > Viridiplantae > Streptophyta > Magnoliopsida > Fabales > Fabaceae > Vicia > Vicia faba. Next base: position 1,628,144,216 of record OX451738.1, on the reverse strand, counting down.
AGAGTCACTTTCTGAGTCACCATCAGACTAAGTAACAAACATTCATTTCTTTTGTTTCTTTAGAAAGGTAGGACATTCAGCTCGAATGTGCCCATATCCTTCACATCCATGGCATTGGATTCCTCTTCTTTGATTTCCATTTTCTTCAGACTTAGTTCTTCTGCTGGAGTCATAGGAGTTGCTGATGTCATAGGAAATGTTCGTGACATTTGACCTTGACTTTGGGTCCATTCTCTTGATGAGTTTGTTGAACTGGCTTCCAAGCATAGCTATAGCTTCTGATATATTCTCTTAATCACTCTCCTTGCTTTCATCTTCAGTATTAGATACAAGGGTTATGCTCTTGTTTTTCTTATCAACATTGTCACTGATCCCCATCTCAAATGTCTGAAGTGACCCAATGAGTTCATCAACCTTCAAGTTGCAGATATCCTGAGCTTCCTCTATAGCAGTCAGTTTCATTGCAAACCTTTTAGGCAAGGATCTGAGAATCTTTCTCACCAGCTTTTCTTCTAACATCTTTTCTCCCAATGCCCCCGAGGTGTTGGAAATTTCCAAGATGTTCATGTGAAACTCATGAATGGTCTCATCTTCCTTCATCCTTAGATTCTCAAATTTGGTAGTGAGCATCTGAAGTCTTGACATTTTTACTTTGGATGTACCCTCATGGGTGGTTTTGAGAGTGTCCCAAACATCCTTGGCCAGTTCACATTGATGTACTAGTCTGAATATGTTTCTATCAATTCCATTGAACAAGGCATTTAATGCTTTAGAGTTACCCATGGCTAACTCTTCTTCTTCTTTGCTCCATTCTTCATCAGGTTTCAGACTAGTCGTCCTATCTTTCCCAGTTATGGTGGGATAGTTCCATCCTTTGACAGCAGCTCTCCAAGCTTTATTGTCCAGTGACTTCAAGAAGGCAATCATACGAGGTTTCCAGTAGTCATAGTTTGATCCATCCAGAATAGGTGGTTTGTTCCCAAATCCTCCTTCCTTGTCCATAGCGCCAGAAAATAATATCCCTAGATCTCACCCAGAAAGCCAGGCAGGGTGCCTGCTCTGATGCCAATTGAAATTCTGGTAACAGATACTTAATGTCACAGTGAATGTTATGACACCGTATCTGATAAATTGTACACAAACCAAACAGTAATTTAAAAGACAATAAAGAACCCAATCAATTGTTAACCCAGTTTGGTGTATAACGACACCTACATCTGGGGGCTACCAAGCCAGGGAGGAAATTCACTATAAGAGGTATTAATTTAGGAATAAACCAACCAATTTATCTCCTTCACTTAAGACCTACCCAATGCAACTTCAATCTAAGTCCTACTTAAACCTGAGTTCCTACTCACCCCCCCCCCCCCCCTCAATCACAGAAGTGATACTAATCTACTGATTAATAAGATTATGAAGACATTCTTCAATACACACACTTGATTTTGCTTCAAAGCTTTAATTAAGAGACACAACACTCGTGCTTCAAAGCTTTGAGTGATAAACAACCCTTACAACCAAAACCTACTCCAAGTCACTTATCAAGTGATAATTGCTTGGCTCACAGTAATTACTAAAACTAGTACTGCTACAAAAATGCCTTATCGATCTTCTATATAAGCGCTGCGCACCATTATAATTCGTGAGAAATATATATGCAGTCTATTCTTCATTTTCGGGCTTCCATAAAAATAGCCAGGGTTAACCAAAGTTAACCTAAAGACTTGGTCTTGGGCTTTCATCATAACAGATTAGGGTTAAGCAAGGTTAACCTAATATCCACGTGAGCATCTGATCTAGTCAACATACTTCAACTCATAATAGCACACCAGATTCCTGAAAATTCTCAGCAACAATAAATCTGCACAATAGCTTGATCAGTACAGGATGTCTTAACATTGGTTATGACATTGGTTATGACATCATGTATCCTGCTCACTGATTTTGGTAGAATTCAGTACATATGATCATAGCATAATCATGATATTCACTCATACTGAGTTGTTCCTGTAGAACATTCCTTCTGCATAATTTTTCTTTATCCCAGAATGTTATGACATCAGTCATAACATTCGCAAATCTGGTTTTACCAAAAAATAATGCCAACAAGCAAACAATTACAAACTCACCTTTGGCAAATTTTTCGCTAAAACCCCTAAACAATCAGAGATTAGAATGCAGCAGAATTTTTAATAACAGCTAACCTAACTACCAATATTCATTTCTACCAAAATAACCACAATTACTTCTCCCCCTTTTTAGCCATAAAGAGGCCAAAGGATCTAGACTTCAAGTTATACAGTCATCAAAAAGGAAATCCAAAATACACAGAACAAGAGAGAAGGTATCAAATAGCAGCAGCAAGTTCCAGCATCAATCTTTACTGCTCAACAAACACAGTCCTTCAGGTACTGTCATCCCCTAAGGAACACTATTTTCAGCAGCATCTTCTGGTGAGCTTCTTGCAGAACCATCATGTTGTTCTTCATCAACATCCTATTCCCTCATTTGTTCTTCATTCTCCTCCTGTTCAAGACTAGAAATCAGCTCTTCAAGAGTCCTTTTTCTTGCATCAAGCTCTCTGCAGGTTTCTTTTAGAACAGCTATAACATCAGCTTTCTTGGAATGAGCTTTGACATTTGATGTCTCAGCAGATGTCATAACAATGTCAAGGACATGTGTTCCCTAAAACAGCTTATAGTGAAAACCAAGTGCAGGGGCTCTTTTGCACACAAAGTCCTTTTCAACCAGAATATCAGGATACTGATCAATGATTATACCACACAGGAGAGAGGGAAAAGCAATAAGGCCTTTAATAGCATAACTCTCAGCATGTTTCATTGTTTGATCAAAGATGTAGTTGCCATAATCAAAGTTTGTTCTGGTTCCAACAACATAGATAAATCTTCCCAAACCAGTGGAGATGGTGGATTTGTGGTTGGTGGGAACCCAGTTAGCTGCACCAATTTTGTTCAGTATGGAAAACTTCATACTCAGCTTGCTTGCAGTAAGCTTCCCTTTCAAGGGCCAGTGCTTGACTTGCTTGGCAGTGATGGTTTGATAAACCTGGTTGTCAGTAACTTCAAGCTCAGGCTGAGCTTCATCGGGCCTCCCTAGGTAATTGTTTATCACAGTAGGAGAGAAATTTACCTTCCTTCCTCTCACATAAACACTCTTAAAATCAGCTGACTTTCCATCAGCACATCCACCAGACAAATTTACTATGAATTCTTTAACAAGAATCACATAGCAGTTGGAAAACTTGATTAAAATATCTATTTCAAACCTTGTATTAAGAAAAATTAATTGCTACATCTCTTCATATTGGCAAATACCCAGCTTGCTCCTTAAATTCTCAAACTGACTAGCATCAAGTGCCTTGGTAAAAATATCAGCCAGTTGTAGTTCAGTGGAAACATGTTCCAGCTTAATCACCTTATCCTCCACAAGATCTCTGATTAAGTGATGTCTAATGTCAATATGCTTAGTCCTGCTGTGCTGTATAGGATTCTTGGATATGTTAATAGTACTCAAATTGTAACAGTACAATGTCATGACATCTTGTGTGACATTATACTCAGTCAGCATCTGTTTCGTCCAGATCATTTGAGAACAGCTGCTACCAGCTGCTATGTATTCAGCTTCAGCAGTAGATAGAGACACACAGTTTTGTTTCTTGCTGAACCAAGAAACAAGATTATTTCCCAAAAAGAAGCATCCTCCAGAGGTGCTCTTTCTATCATCAGCACTACCAGCCCAATCAGCATCACAATAACCAGACAGAATTGGTTCACATCCATGAGAGTACAGCATGCCATAATTGTAAGTTCCACTCACATACTTCAGAATTCTTTTCACCTGGTTGATGTGACTTACTTTGGGTTCAGCCTGGTATCTTGCACATACTCCAACTGCAAAGGCAATGTCAGGTCTGCTGGCTGTTAAGTATATCAGACTTCCTATCATGCTTCTGTACAAGCTTTGATCCACATTTTCCCCACTTGTGTCTTTGGACAACTTTAAATGAGTAGGTGCAAGAGTCCTTTTATGACTGGCATTCTCCATCCCAAACTTCTTGACAATATTCTTTGCATACTTGCTTTGAGATAGAAAAATTGAGTCTTCCATCTGTGTGACTTGTAGTCTAAGAAAGTAGGTCAATTCTCCCATGAGGCTCATTTCAAATTCAGCTTGCATCTGGTTAGCAAAATGTTTAACCATTTTATCTGACATTCCTCCAAACACTATGTCATCAACATAAATTTGAGCTACCATTATCTTTCCTCCTTCATCCTTGACAAAAAGAGTTTTATCCAAACCTCCTTTCCTGTATCCTTTGTCAGTGAGGAACTTTGTCAACCTTTCATACCAAGCTCTAGGAGCTTGTTTCAGACCATATAATGCTTTCCTCAATTTTTAGACATGATTAGGACAGTTTGGATCCACAAATACTTTAGGCTGTTCCACATACACTTCCTCATTTAAGTACCCATTTAGGAAGGCACTCTTCACATCCATCTGAAATAGCTTGAACTTAAGGAGACAAGCAACTCCCAAGAGAAGTCTGATTGATTCTAGTCTGGCTACAGGAGCAAAAGTCTCATCAAAATCAACCCCTTCAACTTGAGTGTATCCTTGAGCAACAAGCCTTGCCTTATTCCTGGTGACAACTCCTTCAGCATCTGACTTGTTCTTGTAGATCCACTTTGTGCCAATGATGTTTGTTCCTTCTGGTCTAGGAACTAACTACCATACTTCATGTTGCTTGAACTGGTTTAATTCATCTTGCATTGCTCCAATCCAGTATTCATCAGTCAAAGCCTCTTTAACATTTTTGGTTCAATCTTAGACACAAAACAAGAGTTTGTGATGATTTTTCTAGATCTTGTAGTGACTCCACTGTTAGGATCACCTATGATGAGTTCCTTAGGATGATCTTTATGAATTCTGATGGAAGGATCTTTGTTAGCTTCCTTTGATTCAGACTCTGATGGAGTAGGATTAGGCACATCATCCTTTTTAGACACTTGTGTTGAAGTCTCAAAGAATGTCTCAACATCATATGGGACATTTGTTTCCTCATGGTGATCATCGACTATGACATTTATAGACTCCATCATAACTTTGGTCCTGGAATTGAACACCCTATATGCTCTGCTGTTGGTAGAGTATCCTAGGAATATTCCTTCATCACTTTTAGGGTCCATCTTTCTCCTTTGTTCACGATCTGTCAGAATATAAAATTTGCTCCCAAAGACATGGAAGTAATTCACTGTAGGCTTTCTTCCTTTCCATAGTTCATAAAGAGTGGATGATGTTCCCTTTCTCAAGGTGACCCTGTTGTGGACATAACACGCTGTATTCATAGCTTCAGCACAAAAATGAATAGGAAGCTTCTTGCCATGGATCATTGCTCTGGAAGATTCCTGTATAGTCCTATTTTTCCTTTCCATAACTCCATTTTATTGAGGAGTTATAGGTGAAGAGAACTCATGATTGATTCCTTCTAAGGAACATAACTCATCAAACTTACTATTTTCAAATTCCTTGCCTTGATCACTTCTGATTCTGACAATGCATCCTTCTTTTTCTCTCTGAATTCTTTTGCGCAATTCCTTAAATACATCAAATACATCAGATTTTTCCCTAATGAAGTTTATCCAGGTGAATCTGGAAAAATCATCCACAACAACATAGGCATATCTCTTTCCACCAAGACTTTCCACCTGCATGGGACCCATCAGATCCATATGTAGAAGTTCTAGCACCTTAGAGGTGGTCAGATGTCTTGTCTTTGGATGTGACATTCTAGTTTTTTTCCAACCTGACATTCACCACAGACTCTCCCTTCATCAATCTGAAGCCTTGGAATTCCTTTGACAACCTCCATGGATATGATCTTTTTCATCCATCTAAGATGTAAATGACCAATTTTTTGGTGCCACAGTTTCACTTCCTTTTCTTCTTTGGCTATAGAGCACACAGAAGAGTAGTTAGTGTTCTCAGACTCCCATAAGTAACAGTTGTCTTTTGATCTGGCTCCTCTCATTACAACTTCTTGTTTTTCATTAGTTACAAGACATTCAGACTTGGTGAAGTTGACCTTGAATCCTAGATCACATAATTGACTGATACTTATGAGATTAACAGTCAAACCATTTACCAGCAACACTTCATTTAGGTTTGGAACTCCAGGGCAGTCCAAGTTTCCAACTCCTTTGATTTCTCCTCTAGCACCATCTCCAAAAGTGACATAACTAGTAGTATGAGGTTTGACATCATTCAGCAGATTCTTGATTCCAGTCATGTGTTTAGAGCATCCACTGTCAAAGTACCAGTATTCCTTGGCAGAAACTCTAAGGGAGGTGTGAGCTATCAGGGCTACAGTCTTTTTCTTCCACTGTTGAGTATATGGTTCCTTGTTAGTCTTAGGTTTGACATATGGGGTCTGATTAGGATAACCATATAATCTGAAGCAGAATGGCTTTATGTGACCAAACCTCCCACAATAATGACATCTCCATCTTTTATACTTTTTCTTCATATTTCTCTGTTCTTGATGTTGAGTCCTATGTTGTGACATCTGCTTTGACATTTGATTATCAGGCCTGGTCTTCTTCTTGTCAACAGCAGATTTCTTTGCAGCCACAAATCCTAGACCAGACATGTTTCCTGCATTTTGTCAAGCCTGAAGGATTTCTTCCAACTTGTCAGTTCCGGTTGTTAACATCTTGACAGACTTAGTCATTTGATCAAGTTTCGAGTTCAACATTAGAACTTCACCTTTGAGATGGCTTATAGTAGCAGTGTCTGCCTTCTTCTCAGCCTCTAACTTCACTATGAGCTTTTTCTGTTTCTCATTTTGCTGACAGACTTCAGCACTTCTGATACATAGCTTCTTCTAGGTGTCAGCAAGTTCTTCAAATGTCACTTCCCCATCACTAGAATCGTTATCAGAGTTACAAATACCAGATAATGCAGTAATTAGTTTAGCAGATTCTTCTTCAGAGTCACTTTCTGAGTCACCATCAGACCAAGTAACAAACATTCCTTTCTTTTGTTTCTTTAGAAAGGTAGGACATTCAGCTCGAATGTGCCCATATCCTTCACATCCATGGCATTGGATTCCTCTTCTTTGATTTCCATTTTCTTCAGACTTAGTTCTTCTGCTGGAGTCATAGGAGTTGCTGATGTCATAGGAAATGTTCTTGACATTTGACCTTGACTTTGGGTCCATTCTCTTGATGAGTTTGTTGAACTGGCTTCTAAGCATAGCTATAGCTTCTGATATATTCTCTTAATCACTCTCCTTGCTTTCATCTTCAGTATTAGATACAAGGGTTATGCTCTTGTTTTTCTTATCAACATTGTCACTGATCCCCATCTCAAATGTCTGAAGTGACCCAATGAGTTCATCAACCTTCAAGTTGCAGATATCCTGAGCTTCCTCTATAGCAGTCACTTTCATTGCAAACCTTTTAGGCAAGGATCTGAGAATCTTTCTCACCAGCTTTTCTTCTAACATCTTTTCTCCCAATGCTCCTGAGGTGTTGGCAATTTCCAAGATGTTCATGTGAAACTCATGAATGGTCTCATCTTCCTTCATCCTTAGATTCTCAAATTTGGTAGTGAGCATCTGAAGTCTTGACATTTTTACTTTGGATGTACCCTCATGGGTGGTTTTGAGAGTGTCCCAAACATCCTTGGCCAGTTCACATTGATGTACTAGTCTGAATATGTTTCTATCAATTCCATTGAACAAGGCATTTAATGCTTTAGAGTTACCCATGGCTAACTCTTCTTCTTCTTTGCTCCATTCTTCATCAGGTTTCAGACTAGTTGTCCCATCTTTCCCAGTTATGGTGGGATGGTTCCATCCTTTGTCAGCAGCTCTCCAAGCTTTATTGTCCAGTGACTTCAAGAAGGAAGTCATACGAGGTTTCCAGTAGTCATAGTTTGATCCATCCAGAATAGGTGGTCTGTTCCCAAATCCTCCTTCCTTGTCCATAGCGCCAGAAAATAATATCCCTAGATCTCACCCAGAAAGCCAGGCAGGGTGCCTGCTCTGATGCCAATTGAAATTCTGGTAACAGATACTTAATGTCACAGTGAATGTTATGACACCGTATCTGATAAATTGTACACAAACCAAACAGTAATTTAAAAGACAATAAAGAACTCAATCAATTGTTAACCCAGGTCGGTGTATAACGACACCTACATCTGGGGGCTACCAAGCCAGAGAGGAAATTCACTATAAGAGGTATTAATTTAGGAATAAACCAACCAGTTTATCTCCTTCACTTAAGACCTACCCAATGCAACTTCAATCTAAGTCCTACTTAAACCTGAGTTCCTACTCACCCCCCCCTCAATCACATAAGTGATACTAATCTACTGATTAATAAGATTATGAAGACATTCTTCAATACACACACTTGATTTTGCTTCAAAGCTTTAATTAAGAGACACAACACTCGTGCTTCAAAGCTTTGAGTGATAAATAACCCTTACAACCAAAACCTACTCCAAGTCACTTATCAAGTGATAATTGCTTGGCTCACAGTAATTACTAAAACTAGTACTGCTACAAAAATGCCTTATCGATCTTCTATATAAGCGCTGCACACCATTATAATTCGTGAGAAATATATATGCAGTCTATTCTTCATTTTCGGGCTTCCATAAAAATAGCCAGGGTTAACCAAAGTTAACCTAAAGACTTGGTCTTGGGCTTTCATCATAACAGATTAGGGTTAAGCAAGGTTAACCTAATATCCACGTGAGCATCTGATCTAGTCAACATACTTCAACTCATAATAGCACACCAGATTCCTGAAAATTCTCAGCAACAATAAATCTGCACAATAGCTTGATCAGTACAGGATGTCTTAACATTGGTTATGACATTGGTTATAACATCATGTATCCTGCTCACTGATTTTGGTAGAATTCAGTACATATGATCATAGCATAATCATGATATTCACTCATACTGAGTTGTTCCTGTAGAACATTCCTTCTGCATAATTTTTCTTTATCCCAGAATGCTATGACATCAGTCATGACATTCGCAAATCTGGTTTTACAAAAAAATAATGCCAACAAGCAAACACTTACAGCTTTCAACTCTTTCACCGGTTAAGATTAGCACGGTGAAACCAGAAGAAGAGCAACCAACCAATAAATTAAAGAATGGACCAGATAAAGTGCCCATAAACATGTCAATGTGCTCTCTATTAATCAAAGGTGGTCGAACCCTACGGGCAAGGTCTCTCCACTTTTGTGCATATTCTTTAAATCCTTCATTCTTCCCCATTGTCATATCTTGCAACTGAATTCTTGTCGGTGCCAAGTCAGCGTTATATTGGTATTGGTGGTAGAATGCGGTGGCTAAATCTTCCCATTTATTGATACGGGAACCATCTAACTGGTAGAACCATTCTAGTTGTGTTCCGGCCAAGCTTTCTTGGAAAAAGTGAACCTAGAGTTTCTTATCAGCGGTGTGCGGCTGTATCTTGTGCGCATAAGACTTTAGGTGAAGTTTTAGACAGGAAACTCTGTCGTACTTTGCAAAGACTGATATTTTGAATTTATGGGGAATAAAAACCCCAAAGATCAAACCTAAATCATCAAAATCTAAATCGGGGACGACTTGGATCTCGACGACTTTCAACCTGTCTTCTAATTGCTTGTACTTGACATCGGCGGGTGGATACTGCTCGTCAAAATAATCATCATCAGACGCTTGATCATTAATATAGTCAGTCTGGGTACTCTTAACTTCACCAATCTGATTCTCGTCTTCTTCAGATGAGTCTTCCACTACCAGGATCTGATGGACTGACTCTCGGAACCTTCTACCCATGTTGACCAGGGCTTTCTTCTTGGGTTTCTTCTTAACTGCCAGCGATGCCTTCATATCTTGTTGCCCCTTAGCTAAGGCCAGTAGAGTCTCTTGGAATTGAGAGTTTTGTGCCTAAAGATCCTTCACAGTTTTCTCTAGATCCATCTTGCTGAAATAAACAACAGAAAGATAAGGAAACTTGTTATGTGAAAACCTGTCATGTTATGATGCATGGAGGATGTGTATGCAAATGTTTTCAAGGATTTATGAGATATACATTTGTATAGACAAAGAACGAACAAACGTCAATTTTCATTAATTAGTTCAAAATGACTACAACGCGCCTCTTGGGCTTACAAAATAAATCTCTAAGATAAAAAGACTGAACACATCCTCTTCGGTGCAAGGTAGGCGTTCACACTTTGCTCTTCATGTAGCTGCTTTGTAAGCTCCAAGACTCTCTTCTCACTAGCGTAGAATTAAGCTTCAAAGGTAGCTCGTTCCTCCTTCAGCTGAATCCAACCCTTTTGCAAGTCTTCAAGAGAAGTAGGCATGTCAGGATGGAGGATAGTGTACGAGATATCTCCTTCAACCACAGGTTCCATGATGACTGGTAAGATGGAGAGATAAGGCATCACAAGTTCCTGAGCACGAGCTCGTACCCACATAAGGTAAGGCTCAAGGGGAATAGAATTCTTGTGTCCCAATGTCTTGCTATCCACCTTGTTCACCATCCTCCAAGCTCGTATAAACCTCTAGCGGTAACCTTGATCTTCGCTCTCATAGTCAAATACCACTCCTTGGATGAGCATATCATGCGGACCATCCCTTCAGGCATATCCAAACTGGCGTAAAGCTAAGCAGGGGTTGTAAGTGATACCTCCCCTAATTCCAAGAAAAGGGACATTAGGGAATTCCCAACAACGGTCGATGATAGTAACGTTCTCCATGGATCGAGAACACCAATGGATATCTGAATGTCTAAGCGTCATCAACCTATGGGACCACCTCAAGCCTTGCTTGTTCTTCAACACAGATCGGGGAAGATGCAGAATAAACCATCTGGAAAAGAGAGGAGTGCAACACATGAGGGCCCCTCTCTTCCTCATAGTGCGGGTGTGGAGAGAATGTAGGATATCTCCCAACAGAGTAGGCACCGGATTACGAGACATGAAGATTTTGATAGCATTTACATCTATGAGTTGGTCAGGGTTTGGAAACAAAACCATCACATAGATGAGAAGGGTCAAGATTTCTTCAAAAGCTTGTAAGTCCAAAGATTTATAACAATCTTGAGCTTTCTCAAACAAGAACTTGGCTAAGAAACCTTTGACACCACTCCTTGTTTCCCAATTAGTTGTGATATCAGATTGTTGCAAGTGTAGTACTTGGGCCCTCTCTTCAGGTCTTGGATCTCTTTCTGTACTGTTGAAAGGTAGTTGATTGAGAATAGGAATCCTCAAGAGTTGAGAGAATTCCTCCAGAGTAGGAACAAGTTGATAATCAGGGAAAGTGAAGCAATGGTGTAGAGGATCAAAGAACTGGAAAAACACCTTCATCATATCTTCATTTGTGCTAGAGGTAACCAAGTTTAGGAGGCAACCATGTCTTTCGGTGAATGAAGAGTTCTCAGGGACCCTTGATGCTAGCTCCTTGAGTTGAGAAGGAATTCTTACGAGATTGACTTGAATGGTTTTCCTGTGAATAGAAGCCATGTCCTACAAAATAGAACAAAGATAAATCCCAATAATCCTTGAAATAGTTAGTGAGAATGAGTATGATGTTATGATGTTTATGATGTTATGTACAAGTAAACATATACAAACAAGACAAACAAGTCCTTAGGTTTAGGCTTGCATGGAGTCTCATAGGTAAGTACCCTCTTGAAGTTTAGTTGGCTCAAACCTATCCTAGAAATAGTAATCGGGTTCTAAGGGATCTCAATATCACTGACCTTTCTTGTCGGACATGGTTTCAGCGCAAGCCTCTTTAATGGCAACCAAAATATCCCGAGAAGTCTGATCTCAATGAGTGTAGTATCGAGTATCAACCAACTTTGGACTGCACTAAAGCCGGTTATCTCACTACTTCCTAATGGCCAAGTTGGTCAAGTAAAGGTTCTAAAAGTCAGTTAGTGCTTCATGATACCATAAAGTGGCCCCATATTCTCCTTGACTATTCAAGGGCTACCAGTACCCACAAATGTGTCACACTAACGTAGCTATTGCTTAGACCATGTCGGTATACCCCGCACAGTTTCCGTAATGTATTGCTACTTACCTATAAGGTATCCCAAATCCGGGTAGAGGATTAGAATAAGCCCAAACAATGAACCAAAATGTAAAGTGTTGTACCCCAAAATTTGCCCTCTCATTTTATTCAACACATGCCCATTGAGGTCCTCAACTTGCTCAAGGATGCCCAAGAGTTGACCAGACAAACTCTCTCCTAAGGCAATGTACCTCAAACTAGGGTTTCCATTTTCGTCAGGGTGTGGGAACTATAAAGGTATCAAATGCCTTCCATGGTCCTAATATGTTCTCAAGATCATCCATGTCAAGTTTCATGCCTTGCACAAGAAGTTTGCTCAGTCAACTGCTCAGATGCCTGAAAGTCAACTACACTAGGTCAAAAGTCAACGGTGGCCCACATACAGTCAAACTTCAAGATTTTTGGTCAACATAAACATTTTGAAGTGATATCCATCATTTTATCAAGGGTTGATCATGATTCCCCAAGGAATGCCCCAAATTCATCAAAACCCAAAAGTTGCTAAATTAGGGTTTCCCAAGAAAAGTCAACCAAACTTTGACCAGGAATAACTTCTTCATACTTTATCAGAAATTTTCCATACAAGGCTCATTTTGAAGAGGATGAAATTCCCTACAACTCATCTTCAACCCACAAGTTCAAAATATTCACTCATCAAAAGAAATGAATTTCTACATTATAGGTCCTTTTGAAAAGTCAACAAAAACACATTTTGGGTCAAAGCTTCTTACATGAACATGGAAGACCCAATTGATATGAGACCAAAATTGTTGTTTAGAGGACATACTAAGCTTTCTAAAAAGTCCAAGAACACCTCTCTAGGGTTAAAATTGGAAGAGATATGCCTTGTCAAAGTTGACCATTTTTGCAAAATTGCCAAAAGTCAAATATGCTCAAAAATACATTTTTTGTCAAATGGGCCCAACATTTCATGATTGAATCTTGTTTGTGACATGGTCCACGACCCAAATCAGCATCTACACTTTATTTTCTTCATTATTTATTTTATTTTGATTTTTTATTATTTAAAATTTAAATTAAATCAAATAAATAGCAAAAAATGCAAAAGATTGATTTTTGATATGACTTTTTATAGGAGTCAAATCCAATTATGCTGGCAAATCATATCAAATCAGATCAAGGCAAATTGAAGCAAAATTGACATGATTATTCTTGTTTTAGAAACATATAATACAAGAACAAAATCAAATCCAATTGCCATGATTGACAAAGATTTAACTCGTTTTTGTTAACCTAATTTGTTCTAATATATACTGAACAAGAACAATGCATAAAAAGAAGGATTGAAGTCGTGCAAGCAGAAAAACCAAACTGAAAATTTTGACAAAAAGTGTGGATCCGATTTCTAATCTAGAGGACGATTCAAAACCATTCAAAGCCACAATTCCCTTCCTGGATATCTCCTGAAGCTAACAAGACCATTTGCACGCTTCAAAGCTCCAGGAATCGTCACATATTGCTCTCATGGTTTGTCACTTTTTCCAAGTTTGTATTTATCCATTCTTGCATTGTTAACATGTTTTGATTACATATTTGTGTTCACATGACTGCTTGGAAACTTTCTGTATACTTAATTGTTAGTTTTGACGCATAAACGATGAGTTGCCATTATTAGGGTTTTGTCCTCCATTTTAGGGCTTTATTGTACAGGCAAAATTAAGGCCAGAGAAGGATGCCATCATACTCGTGAGGTCAAAACGAGTTGGTTGGCGTAGCTAGAATTGATTTATCATGATTGCTGAGGATTTTTGAAGTTTGCAGGTCTGTAGCTATGGAGGTTGTCCGTAGGTAAAAGTGTTATACCCTAGACAACAGACATGTGAAGCAGACGATAACATGGCTGAACACCGATGGCTTATTTGAATTTCGTCCATTTATTTAAGTCATTCACGTTATTTTCTATAATATATATTGTTGTTGTTATATTTACAACTAAGCAGTGTAGCACAGATGGTCAGGGCAAGCGTGGAATGAGTGGGAGGACCTGGGTTCGATCCCAGGTCCCAGCGTTTTACTATTTTCTTAACATTTATATACAAATTCTATACATTGCCTTGCCAGGAGTCTACCATGCGCTTCCATCATCCAGCCACAAGATTCATCTCTATTCAGATCAAACGTTCAACCAAAGGGAAGTCCATGGTGCACCCTCCAAGATTGGCTACACAAGATCCATTGCAGGGATTGGGCTCAGCTCTTTGGGCCTAAAGACAAATTCAACATACACCCCCTGATTGCTTCTAACAGGCCCATCTCTTTTCTTTCTTTATTTTATTTTAATTATTTACTAATTATTTTCTTTACAAAAATAACCCAAAAAATATCATCATTTTTTATTAAATCAAAAAATCACAAAAACCTAAAAAATATTTTTTCATAAAAAATATTTTGTTTCTTTAATTAATTAATTAGTTTAATTATTTAGGGCAATTTAATTGTTTTTTCTATATAATTTAAATCAATTAGAAATTAGGGTTTTAGTTTGTACATAACATAATTCAATTTTTTCTAAAAAAATAACCTAAGTATTTTTTCAATTGAATTTTTAGGGTTTCTTTCTCGCATCTAATTCTCCGCGCGCATTTTAATTCTTTTTTCTATTATTGTATCTGCTTCGAGGTTGTAATAGATTAATTAGGGTTTTAAACTTTCGCATTTCTATTTTAAGTCAAGATGATTGTGTATCTGCAAAAGCCCTATAATAGTTAGGACTTTAAAACTTTCCACACTTTTAATTTCCGCAAATTATAAACTGCTAGATGTATGTTAATAGGATTGTATGGAAAGACTAACTGAAAATCAATACAGTAGATCACCTTAATTGTGCAAAGATTAAATAACTGAAATCAAACACATGCACATGCTCACTCCTAGGTTTTGCCTCATTTGGTTGCCTCGGAAATAATGGTCGTGCCCCTCGAACGTAGGGACACCTTAGCCATGACCTGCGATTCAAAGTCGTCATAAAGATCATAGTTCCTACTTGTCCCTCGAGTTGCCTACAAATTGATCTTATGACAATAATCCCTTCGAAATGCTAAGGTATCCTTACTTGTTGCCTTCAGAGACCATTTCGTCCCTTCGAACGTCCCTTTAGAACTCCAACGACGGTGCTACCTATTTCTCAATAATGGGATAGCATTGTCTAAAGGAAAACGAACAGTCTTTTTCGAGTAGGTAGATTAGTTCCTAAGTACTTGCTCAAACAAACAAACTCTTTCACACCAAACACTTTTCAAACAAAGTTTTCAAAAACAACTTCGTAACACTCTTGAGGACAGAAACAAGGGTTAAAACAAAGTAAGACAAAACTTTTCAAAGCAAGCACACACAAGCAATTTCAAAATGAGCAAGTACCTAAGAGCCCATGGAAAACCATGGATAGAAAGGGTGCTAACACCTTCCCTTTCTATAATCTACCCCTCGTACTCAGAAACATTCTCGAAAAAGGTTTTTTCTGTTCTTTTTCCTTTTCCTGATTAGATAAAATAAAAGTCGGTGGCGACTCTTTCTTACCGCAACATTTGCAAACAAAAAATGCAAACCAGTATTAATATTCGGTTCTGCCACTGTATCACAGAACTGGAGACTCTGCTGGGGAATAAAATAAAGTGGGGTTTACCTTAGGATCTATGTCATTTTTGTTAGAACATAGTTTGATTCTACAACCCTCAGTTAGAGTTTTGATGATAACAAAATACAAGATTAAATGAATTATGAGATTTATATAAGACATATATGCTACTCAAAATTATGCTTTGTATTTACAGAAACTCTGATGGAATCAGCATCAGAATATCAACATCAGCATCAGAAGATATGTCAGATTAGAAGATCAAACATGTGCTACGCTGAAGTCTGATGAACAAAATCTGCGCAAAATATACTCTGACTCTGATCAAGATCCTAACCATGTCATCAGCACTCAGAAGCGTCAGAATAAGCTAAAGCCAAGAACACTCTGATTTTCATTAAGCAGAATATTCTGAAGTGTCAACGTTACTGCATTCAAGGCAGATTAATTACCAACGGCTTTATTCCAAGACAAAGATCTTCTCAAAAAGGAAAGAACGTTATGAGCATTGAAATGGAATTATGGACAGCAACGTATCTATTCCAAGGCTATTTAAACAAATCAGTGAGAAAAGAAATGGCTAATTCTCCAATACGCACATACGCATAAGCCAATCATCTTCACGTTCTCACACATCCAGTTTGCTAAAATTCTCAAGCGCTTACTCTATAGCTCTAGCAATCTAGTATTATCCAAGCTTAATATTGTGTATTATCACAATTGTGATATATAGTTTTTCCTAGAAAACATCAAACACATTTGTTCATTTATCTGTAAGAGAATTACCTTGAGATAAACTGGTTTGTGGTTAGACTCAAGAAGGCTTTGACAGTTGTTAAAGAAGTTGTTGTATTCAGTTGAATATAGTGGATTAAGACCTCGTTGGAGAGAGGCGAAATCACCTTGACAGGTGGATTGGAGTAGTTTGAGATCAAATGAACCAGGATAAAAATAACGTGTTGTCTGCATTTGATTTCAAGTTTTACAATTCAACCCCCCTTCTTGTGTTTTTCACTTCTTCAATTGGCATCAGAGCGCCTGGTTCTGAGCTTATAACACTTAACCGTGTCAGTACAAGATCCAACGTTGAAAAACACTATGGCAGGAACACATCAAAACATCAGCAATGACAATAATGAAGAAAGAGACAAATTCAGTGGCAAACCTCCAGTCTTTGATGGAGAGAACTTTGATTACTAGAAAGACAGAATTGAAAGCTTCTTTCTAGCCCACGATGTTGATCTGTGGGATATGGTGACAGATGGATACACGCACCCAGTAGATACAAGTGGTCAGAAGATTGACAGGAAAGCAATGTCTGATCAACAAAAGCGTGATTTCAGAAATCATCATAAAGCAAGAACAATTCTTCTCAGCGCCATCTCTTACTCTGAATATGAAAAGATATCAAACAGAGACACTGCAAAGAATATGTTTGACTCTCTGAGAATGACGCATGAAGGCAACATTCAAGTTAAAGAAACTAAAGCTCTTGCGCTCATTCATAAGTATGAGGCATTCAAGATGGAAGAAAGTGAATCTATTGAAACAATGTTCTCAAGATTTCAAATTCTGGTTGCCGGTCTCAAAGTTCTGGACAAAGGGTATTCTACTGCTGATCATGTTAAGAAGATCATCAGAAGCTTGCCAAAATAGTGGAGGACAATGGTCACAGCGCTGAAGCTAGCTAAGGATCTCAACAAAATCTCTCTGGAGGAACTTGTCAGCTCCCTCAGAAGTCACGAGATAGAGCTAGAAGCTGATGAACCTCAAAAGCAAGGTAAGCCATTAGCTTTAAAATCTAACAGAAAATCTGACTCCAAAGTTTTGCAGGCTGTAGAAGAAACCTCTGATGGGTCCTCATCAGAAGAAGATGAACTGTCTCTCCTCTCCAGAAGGGTGAACCAACTATGGAAGCAGAGGCAAAGGAAGTTTAGGAATCCTAGAAGATTAAAGAATCAGAACGAATCTTCCTCCAGACACAGAAGGTCAGAATCCTCCTCTGGACACAGAAGATCTGAAGGCTCTTCAGGAAGCAGAAAGCCAAACAACAAAGACATCATCTGCTATGAATGTAACGAGCAAGGGCACTACAAAAGTGACTGCCCAAAGCTTCAGAAGGAAAATCCAAGAAGAAAGTTTGGCAAGGAAAAGAAGAAAAGTCTCATGGCCACATGGGATGATTCTGATACATCTGAAGCTGACTCAGAATCAGATGATGAGAGAGCAAACATAGCTCTCATGGAAAACATATCAGAAGACAGTGAAGCTTCTGAATCAGACTCTGAATCAGACACAGAAGAGGTATTTCCTGACTTTGCTATTAATTTTACTAAGGCTGAACTAGATGAAAGCCTTAATGAAATTCTGGAAAGATATCAGCAGATCAGAGTCAAATTCAGAAACCTGAAAAGGAATCTTGCTTCTGACTCTGATAAAACTGAGAGTCTCAAATTGGAGAATTCTGAGTTGAAAAATAAAATTTCAAAATTAGAAAATCTATTACAAAACTCTCAGAAGGAAACAATTCTTGAAACTCCCAGTAGCGCTGATGAGATCATCAAGGAGTATGATCACAGCTTTCAGAAGTTTCTAGCTAAAAGCATAGATAGAAGCAAAATGGCTTCAATGATCTATGGAGTTAGCAGAAATGGCAGAAAAGGAATAGGATACCAAGGTAAGGTACCTACACCAAAGAATGCCATGGATTTAGTGATAAAACGCACTTCACTTGATTCTCACTTTGTTTATGGGCACACACACGACATCAAATATACCAGTAGTAATTATTCTGTCAAACCAAAATTCAACCAGAGTTTTGGTAAAACTAACAAATCAGGACCCAAGAAAATATGGGTACCTAAGGATAAAATAATACATGTTGCAGATATCTTTAGCAGCAAAGCAGAAACACCAGTCATGGTACCTGGACTCTGGCTGCTCACGACACATGACAGGAAGAAAGCATATGTTCCAAAGCCTAGAACTTAAGCCTGGAGGCCACGTAGGCTTTGGAGGCAATCAGAGGGGAAAGATCATTGGCTCTAGAACAGTAGGTAATGGAAATCTTCCCTCTATAAGTAATGTTTTATTAATAGATGGATTAATGCATAACCTGTTATCCATAAGTCAATTAAGTGATAACGGTTATGATATAATCTTCAATCAAAATTCATGCAAAGCTGTTAGTCAGAAAGATGGGACTATCCTGTTTAATGGAAAGAGGAGAAACAACATTTATAAAATCAAACTTTCTGAACTGAAAAGTCAGAATGTAAAGTGTCTTCTGTCTGTTAACAACGAGCAATGGATCTGGCACAGAAGATTGGGGCATGTTAGTATGAGAAGAATATCTCAGATTAACAAACTCAATCTGGTCAGAGGACTTCCTAACCTGAAGTTCAATTCAGATGCTCTGTGTGAAGCATGTCAGAAAGGCAAGTTTGCAAAACCAGCTTTCAAATCTAAAAACATTGTTTCCACCTCTAAGCCATTAGAACTTCTGCACATTGACTTATTTGGACAAGTTAAAACTGCTTCAGTCAGTGGCAAGAAGTATGGGTTAGTAATTGTAGATGACTATAGCAGATGGACATGGGTAAAGTTCTTAAGACACAAGGACGAGTCACACTCTGTGTTTGTCACCTTCTGCAACCAAGTTCAGAATGAAAAGGATCTTAGAATCGTTAAAGTCAGAAGTGATCATGGTGGAGAGTTTGAAAACAAAGAGTTTGGATCATTTTTTAATGACAAAGGCATTCTGCATGATTTCTCTTGTCCTAGAACTCCCCAGCAAAATGGAATTGTAGAACGAAAGAACAGAACATTGCAAGAAATGGCCAGAACCATGATCAACGAGACTAACGTTGCTAAGATCTTCTGGGCAGAGGCAATAAACACAGCGTGCTACATTCAGAATAGAATCTCTATAAGACCTATTTTGGAAAAGACTCCATATGAATTGTGGAAGAACAAAAAGCCCAACATTTCTTATTTTCATCCATTTGGATGTACTTGTTTTATTTTGAATACTAAAAATTATTTGAACAAGTTTCACTCTAAAGCACAGAAGTGTATTATGTTAGGATACTCTGAACGCTCAAGAGGGTACAGAGTATACAATACAGAAACACAGATTGTGGAAGAATCAATCAGTGTTCGTTTTGATGATAAGCTTGACTCTCAAAAGTCAAAGCAGAATGAATTACTTGCAGGTATGGAAGTTGAATTCACAGGTACTGAAGACAAGTCATCAGAAGATCTTAACAGAGACACTCCCTCAACATCATAAAGAGGCACTGCAAGCAATCCAACATCTTCTGTTGATCAACCTCAGAAAAGATCATCCAGAAGCAGCATGGATCACCCAGAAGAAACAATCTTAGGAAGAAAGGAAGATCCAATCAGAACAAGAGCCAACTTCAGAAACTCTGAAGAATCCCTCATGGGACTTATTTCTCTGATTGAAGCATCTTCAATTGATGAAGCACTTCTGGACAATGACTGGATTCTAGCAATGTAAGAGGAGCTGAATCAATTCACAAGAAATGACGTATGGGATCTAGTTCCTAAACCAAAAGGATTCAACGTCATTGGAACAAAATGGGTGTTCAGAAACAAACTGAATGAACAAGGTGAAGTCATCAGAAACAAGGCACGATTGGTAGCACAAGGTTATAGTCAGCAAGAGGGGATAGACTATACAAAAACCTTTGCTCCAGTCGCCAGGTTAGAATCTATCAGACTTTTAATTTCTTTTGCTGTCAATAAAGGCATCACTCTGTATCAGATGGATGTTAAGAGTGCATTCTTAAATGGCTATATAGAAGAAGAGGTATATGTGCACCAACCCCCTGGTTTTGAAATTTCAAAAAATCCAGAATATGTTTTCAAACTAAAGAAGTCACTGTATGGTCTGAAACAAGCTTCCAGAGCTTGGTATGAAAGACTAAGTAACTTCCTGTTAGAAAAGGAATTCACCAGAGGGAAGGTGGACACAACCTTATTCTGTAAGACAGTTAAGAATGACATTTTAGTCTTCCAGATTTATGTTGATGATATAATATTTGGATCTACTAAATCTTCTTTGGGAAGAAAATTTGCTAAGTGTATGCAGGCAGAATTTGAGATGAGCCTAATGGGGGAACTGAAATTCTTTCTGGGCATTCAGATCAATCAAACCCCAGAAGGAACTTATATTCATCAGAGCAAATATGTCAGAGAACTTCTGAAGAAATTTGATCTCTCGGAATGTAAGTCATCAAAGATTCCAATGCATCCCACGTGCATTCTGGAAAGAGAAGAGGTAAGCAAAAAGGTAGAACAGAAGGTCTACAGAGGTATGATTGGTTCTCTTCTTTATCTAACAGCTTCAAGGCCTGATATTTTATTCAGTGTATGCATTTGTGCAAGATTCCAATCAGATCCTAGAGAATCTCACTTAACAGTTGTTAAGCGAATTTTCAAGTATCTGAAAGGTACTACTAATCTGGGTCTATTTTTATAGAAAATCAAGTGATTACAGCTTAGTAGGTTACTGTGATGCTGATTTTGCTGGAGACAGAGTAGAGCGTAAAAGCACTTCTGGAAGCTGCCAGTTTCTGGGAGAAAATCTGATCTCATGGTCCAGCAAAAGACAATCCACAATTGCTCTATCAACAGCAGAAGCTGAATACATAGCAGCAGCTGGATGCAGCAGACAAATGCTCTGGATGAAAAGTCAACTTGAGGACTTCCAGATTTTTGAGAGTAACATTCCTATACTCCGTGACAATACTTCTGCTATTTGCTTAAGTAAAAATCCAATTTTACATTTGTTGTACCCCAAAATTTGCCCTCCCATATTTCTCAAAATATTTCAAGAAAAATTCACAAGTCCAACCCGGCGCGTCATATTCAGGTATTCTTTCGCCAAGATATCTCTAATAACATATTCTCAAACTCAGGTTCGGCTCAAGAGTCAATTCTTTAAAGAAGGTATCCGAATGTGTGAGTTTTCTTGAAGAAATATGGTGAAAAAGTGTGTTGAAAGTGCAGTTTTTACGCGCTAAAAAATTCATAACTTGAAGATCGTGGCTCGTTTTGAACCCAATCCAGTGGCCAAAATACCGTTTTGACATTATCTACGTTTTCATCTCTCACGGCTGGAAGCCAATTTCGATCAGAAGGTCTTCAAAAATGTGGATTTATCAAGTATTTTCATACAGAAAATTTGTGACAGAAGTTTATTTGCGTCATGTTCAGAAAATCATAACTTGGTCGATTTTCATCGTATCGAGCTGGTTCTGGCGCCAAAATTTCACAAATTGAGTTAGATACATTTTCACAGAAGGTATTAAGTTCAAACGGTATTCAAAAGGCCTTCGTTTTTTGCTCAGAGTGCGTGACACGCTGAAAATCCTGAATGCTGAATATTATTTCATCTGGGCCGAAACTTCGAAAATTCATAACTCGGTCAATTTTTATCGGATTGGGCTCATATTTTTACACAAGGTCACTGACTCATAGATCTACAACTTTTCTTCAAAAGTTGAGACCGGATTATGCTCCGATCAATACCAGTTTTTTATTAAAGAACGTGTCAGAGTCGACACTGGAGCCCAAAATAAGTTTGTCTGAGCTGAAACTTCAAAAATTCATAACTAATTCACCGTTTATCCGATTGAGCCAATTTTCGGACAGGAGTTAGTTATCGATGTCGTCTACATTTTGTTTTCACATTTCAACTTCAAAAATTGCACTTAAGTCCCTGCGATTTAGCCTGGAAAGTGACGAACTCAAGTGAACATTGGAGGCCCAATTGCACATTCAAAGCCCATTTTCTTTATCCTAATTTCCATTATATAATCACCTTCTTTTCACACAAACCAGAGGAGAAAAAAGGAGAAAAGAGGAGAAAAAGAGAGAAAAAACCTGGCCACAACACTGTCAGAATATCAAATTCTTTCAAGAATCCTAAAACCTTGAAATCTTTATTACAAATCCCTCTCTCACTATAAACAAGCCATCACAGTTACAAACCAACACCTCACTACTTCTTCAGTAAGGGTAAGGCTAGCTTGATCTCCATGATCCAAAAGGCATAAAAGCATTCATGTCACTAATTTTCCAGTGAGGGTAAGATTGATTTGATCTCCATGATCAAAAGGGTATAATCATTCATACATGCCATATTGTGCCTAAACATTAAATTTCTTCATATATTGGCTTTATTTGCATTTTATGATTTTATTTAATGTGTTCATGAGATTCAACACTGCAGATTTAGACAGGATCCCATGCAGGTTCATTAAGGAACGTTGAGGCCAAAAGCCAAATGGCCAAAAGCCAACTGGCCAAAAGCCAAAAGCCAAAAAGCCAAAAGCCAAAAGCCAAATGGCCAAAAGAACAACTTATGCATGACACCAATACATGGCGAGACAGACATCCTGAGAAGATTAAGGAACGTTGAGGCCAGAACACAAATGGCCAACAGCCAGAACACAAATGGCCAACAGCCAGAACACAAATGGCCATGAAACCCAATCCAATGGCCAAAGAATGCAGACCACGGTACTCAGGAGTCAATGAACACGCACGTGATGCCAGAAAGTCAAACAAGACTTTTTGTCTAATGGGCCAGAATACTTCAAAAAAACCTCCCCTTGGGCCTGAAACTCCCCCTGGTTTGCATCCTTTTTAATTTTATTTTATTTTCTTTTCTAATTCTTTTTTAATTGTTTTAATTGTTTTTTTTACCATAAAATAATTTTCTATAATAAAAACAGAAAAATCAAAAATACAAATATCTTTAATTATTATTAATTTCATCACTAACCTATTTTTTGTAAATAAACTCTAACAATTAACTTAGTTTAATTTAGGTTTTTAAACTTTAATCTTTTTCTTAATAAGTAAAAAGTATCTAGAATTAGGTTTTTTTGACATTTTCATCTTTTTCTTAAATAAATTATTAATCATCATGATTTATCATTATTATTAATTATCATTAATTTTGTAAATAAACATGTAAATAAATTAATTAACTAGTAAATTAGGTTAACTTTAATAATTAAAATAATCTAGATTTAGGGTTTCCTTTTAATTCTTTTTCTTTATTTTTCATAAATACAAAAAACACTAAAACACTTTCTTTTCTTTAATTAAATAATTAATTGGACTTTAATTTAATTTAATTTCATGCAAAGGGTCAAAACCCTCAGACGTCCTAATTTTAATTCTTTTCACACATTATTTCTTTCGATCATTATGTAACTGTTTCTCAGATGTAATAGTAATTAGGTTTATCTTTCCGTCTTTACTTTCCGCATCTTTATCAAAAAACGGGTCTTTGTATTTTGGCGATGTATAGACTCGCGCCTTGTAATAGCGTAGGATTTTACTTTCCGCATTTAAATTTCCGCACTTTTAAATTATAATTGCATGAAAGAATGTATGACCTAAATTAAAAACAAGCGTAGATCACCATGATACATGTACAAGATAAAACATAACTGAAATAACACACAAATTCACACACCACTCTTAGGGTACGCCTCACTGTTGCCTTACCCTTGAAACGTGGTCGTCGAGTATAGGACGTTTTAGTAAGTCCTTATGTCCATGACATGATCCAGTTGCCTCGAAACGGTTGCCTCGGAATTAAAAAGGATCAATGGCATAAGGGTAGCTTCTAAGGTTTCCTACTGTTGCTCTGGTGACCACACTGTCCCTACAAACGAATTGACCCGAACACCTCCAACGGTGGTGCTACCTACCTCTCAATGGTGGGATGGCACTATCTTAAGGACATTTACACAGCCTAATTCCTTAGGGTAGGTAGATGAATCATAGATACTTGCTCTAAAAAAACAAATCAAAACTCTTTTCACACCGACACTTTCAAAAAAGCTTTCAAAACAATTTTTCAAACACTCTTGAGGACTGATACAAGAGTCAATCTGAAATCTTTAAAACGAAACTTTTTCAAACTCACTCACAATTGAAAAGCAAACACTTTTGAAAACACAATGAGCAAGTATCTAAGAGCCCATGGATAACCATGGATAGAAAGGGTGCTAACACCTTCCCTTTCTATAAATCTACCTCCCGAACCGAGAGATAATCTCATAAGGAATTTTGCTGTGCTTTTGTCCTGTCCATGTTGGAGAAAATAAAAGACGGTGGCGACTCTTGCTTCCGCGACATTTCGCGAACCAGCGTTAAACAGTCAGTTCCAGATCCACCGATCACAGAACTGGCGACTCTGCTGGGGATTTAATTAAAAGTGAGGTGTACCTTAGGACTAAGATCACTTGTGTTTTCAATTGTCTGAATTGTTTGCTTTATTATTGTGGGTACTGTTTTGGGAGTTCTATAGATCCTAACCCGGATCTGGGGATACCTTCTTAGAAAGTAGCTACAAGACTGTGAAGGAACTGTGCGGGGTATACCGACATGGTTGAAGCAGTCCTCTACGTTGATGTGGCACTTTGGTGAGTACCGGTAACCCTTGAGTCCAGTCAAGGAGAGTACGGGGCCTCCGCGTGGTGTCGTGAAGCATCAACTGACCTTAGGAACCTTAATTGAACCCTCTTGTCCTCTTTAGGGTAGTGAGATAACTGACTTTGGTTCAGTCCGAGGTTGGTTGATACTCGATACTACACTCAATTGAGGGTTGTTTTCTTGGAATATTTCGGTCGCCAATTCAGTGGCTAAATCGAAACGATGAACAATGAAAGCAATCCAATGATATTGGGACCCTTAGAACCCGGTTACTTCTGATAGGACAGGTTTTGAGCCCACCAACTTCAAGAGGGTAGCACCCCAAACTTCATGCTGGCCTAAACTCTAAGGATTCTTTTGTGTGACTTGTGTGCTTTCAAACCTGACTACTTGCATGCTTGTTATCTGACACTTGAGTTTCTTGCAGGTTTTGTTTATAGTCCCCAATCTGGACTCATAACAGGGTTTACCTACATTACTCCATGCATAGCATAACATCATGCCATCATACTATTGCATACATCCTGCATAAGGACTAATCCATTTCAAGGACCTCAAGGGTTTTGTGATGCAGGTCATGATGAATCAAATGTCTAGCAAGGGGCAAAGGGGATTTATTTTCCTCTAGCCAAGGTTGTCAGGGGCTATGACTCACTCGATATGGTGAGCCTTGACTCTTGAAGAAGGCCTCTCAACAATACATAGTGCCTTTTATCAAGCTACAAAATGCAGACTCTAACAATTTTCTTGTCTACCCCGCGAGATCCTTGAAAACATTGCATGCATATATACATATCATTGCATTACAGGTATCCCTTTTTACAGGTTGCTTACCTTCTTCGCTGTTTATTTCATCCGATCGTCATGAATCCTGAATCATCTGCTGAGCAATCCATCAAGGCTCTCCAGGCTCAGAATGCCCAGTTCCAAGAGTTGATCATGAGTTTGGCCCAGGGGCAACAAGATCTGAAGACCCTGCTTTTGAAAAAGAAGAAGAAGAGGACGGTGCTGTTCAACCCTAGACGCAAATCTGGGAATGGATCACGAAATGAAGTTGAGCAGACTACCCCATCTGTTGGGAAAGATAGTCCCCAAGAAAGGGAGGTTCCTAGTCCAGTGGTCTCCGACAACGAGACCGATTACAATGATGAGCAGTACCCTCCGGTTGAGGACAAGTATAAATAGTTGGAAGACCGGCTAAGTGCCATGGAGATACAAAAGGTGCCCGACCTGGACTTCAAGGATCTAGGTCTGTCTTCTGGGGTAGTAATCCCGCGCAAATTCAAGGCACCTGCCTTTGCAAAGTACGACGGGGCATCCTGTCCTAAGCTGCATCTCAGGTCTTACACAAGGAGGATCCAGCCCTACACGGCTGACAAGAATTTATGGATTCACTTTTTTCAGGATAGTCTGTTGGGAACTCAACTCGACTGGTTCTATCAACTGAATGGAGCCAACATCCGCAGCTGGGAGGACTTGGCCACTGTGTTCTACAAGCAATACCAGTATAATGCCGACCTTGCTCCCACGCGTACTCAGCTTCAGGGGATGTCTATGGGTATAGGCGAGGGCTTTAAAGAGTATGCTCAAAAATGGAGGGACCTTGCTGGAAGGGTACAACCACCTCTGACTGACCGCGAGCTCATCGACATGTTCTTGGGGACCCTGTCTGGTCCATTCTTCAACCATCTGATTGGGAATTCTGCTGCTGGGTTTACAGATCTGATCTTGACCGGGGAAATAATAGAAGCTGGCATCAAGTCAGGGAAAATACAGAATGGTGACTCCTCGAACATTGAGAAGAAACCGTCCAAGAGAGAATCTAGTGTTGTCAACGCGGTAGCTATTGCAAAACCGGCCGGTGCTCCTCAGCGTCACAATCAACAAAGGGAAGAGAGACCTAAAAGGCAATTCACTCCCCTCGGCATGACCTTGTCACAGATATTGCCACAGTTGTTGGAAACCAAGTTGGTAACTCTCACGGACCCTCCAAAGAATCCCAACAGGACGCCTTCAAGGTATAACCCCAACGTTCGCTGCGCTTATCATTCTGACAGCCCGGGGCATGCTACAGATGACTGTTGGACTTTGAGAAACAAGGTTCACGATCTGATCGACGCAAAGGAAGTCCAGCTCGACTCTCCAGAGACTCCCAATGTGATCATTGCTCCCTTGCCAAAATATGGCTAGGACTGGATTTTTTTGTTCATTCGAATGTTCAATTTGTAATTTTCTTTTGATTGTTCAAACATTTATTCATGTTAAACATTGTTATTTCATTAATGCACTACACATGTCTGTTTTGAAGTAATTATTTTGTATTCACTATATGCAAACTGTTTTCATTTTGATGTGATAATCAATTCTCGATTAATAATTCTAAGCCTCTTGAGGGAGGATGACGAAAACGATACAATGATCTACAGTATGCTTTTGAACAGACCCCGCTGATGAAGTACAGGCATTGTTTCAAATCCCTAAATACTGGAGTTATAAGGAAGATAATCCCTCGTCAACCCCTCTGAGCCAAAGAAGTAGGAGTTTTTCTTTTCGAAATTTAAAACCCTTAATCATAACCTGGGGCAGGGTAGTTCTCTCAGTTGATCCAAGTGCATAACGAATGACACCAAAGAGGTCCTTACAAAACAAAGAAAGACAGTGATGGTCCCGAACAATCATAAAGATAGGCAGTCATTACTTCTCAAAATAAAAACCCATTAAGTCAAAACCTATGAAGGAGACTTACAAAACTGGGGCATCCCGCTGACTGTAATTCCAAAAAGGAAATAGCTCAGGCAAAAAAAACAGGGATAACAAAATCAAGAAAGAAAAAGAGGTCATACAAACCCTCAACAAAAAAGGAAATGACTGCCCATTCAAAATAAACTGTCAATATCCGAACCATCACTGGAGCATCAAAGCAAAGACTCGAACAAGGCCTAACGCACGATCAGCTGAGTTTAGGATCGAAGAACATCACGAAGAACGGGTGGGTACAAATGAAATTTGAGCCTTTATCCTTTGTTTCTTAAACCGTGAACCAGGCCACGTTACAACCCTAAAAAGTCCTAGCTGAAGCATGGGCTAGTTCGAAAGCATACTGTTACAAGGGTATCCTGACTCCTTAAGACGCGCAGTAAAATAACGAGTTTGACATCACAGTTTACAAAAAATTCACTTGTTTTTATGAAAAAATGCATTTTCAAAAAACTTCAAGACAAACATAAGCTTTGCATTCTTGATATAATACTGTTTGCGTATGACTATTTGTTCGAACAACATAGAAATTCGCACGAAGAATATCTAGTGAACAAAAGCACTTCCAATCAAGGGGCATGGCATGATCATTATCCATCATCTGGGGCAGTTAAGTCAAGATTCAGAGAATCTCTCAAAAGGCCAACCAGCCTGGGGCAAATCTCCATATGGATCACTTGGAGCGTTAGACGATCAAACAAAGATCTTCTGGTAGTATGGCAACACTACACTACTGACAGGGGCACCTCCCTACACCCTGAGAGCATGGACATAGTCGAAAAAATACTACGCAAAATCAAAGACCCGCTAGGTCGACTGGCCTAGGCAAAAATAAGGGCTTCCCGGCGAACCAAAAGGGTTCGGGCAAAAATAAGGGATGAAAATGAAAAATTGTACACCCGGCAAGTCGAAAACCTGAAAAGGCGGCTTGGGCAAAAATGGGTATCCCGGTGGACCGAAAACCCGAAAGGGCGGTCTAGGCAAAAGTTAGGGATCAAAAGCGTACGACTATGTTCCGTCATCTCGTCACTTGCCTACCAGAAGAAGATTTGTCAATCGGCAGTCATCAAGCACCTCTATGGGTACCTTCTCCCGCAGAAACAGGGGCAATAATGAGTTGTCCAAGCAATCTGGGCGCGCTGTCCACCGAGATACCAAGGTAAGTTCGGCTAAAGAACACGACTAAGATACCTTCACTCCCTGCAGAGTACGAATGCTCCCCCGACTTTATTCAGAAGGTTATTCCCCACCAGAGCTTATAACCGGGTTATCCTCAACCAATTACCACGGAAAGATCTCCTCGGCGAAGTTCTTCCTATCTTCAGCGGAGTTCATCAAATCTCCCAACATAACTTATCAATGGTATCCCCAGCGGAATTATCTTCATCAACCTCAGCAAAGTACTTCTCTTTCCCCACAAAGTTCATTCCCCGCAGAGTAATCTATTCGCCAAGTTTATTCCCCAACGGAGTTATCTTCTCCGACCGGTATTCTTGCAATCATCCCCAACGGAAACGAAGAATCTCACTCTTCAACATCAGCCCAGGATTTGACTTCCCAGCATCCGTCAAGGATCTATTTTCCCAGACGAAGATACATTCATGAACATCACATTGTTATACATCATGATACATGCATATACGCATCATATCATACAATCTCATGTGTTGAAAAATATTATTGCTTGATCCATATCATGCATTGCATATGACTGACCTTTACCTTTCAGGAAGGATACAGATTAGCTATGTAGATGAATACAGTCAAAAGAGACCAACCCAGTCAAAGAATACAAACTCAGTTAAATCAATGCCTAAAGATTTCTCTGATACAACTCGTCGTTATAGACACTCATCGTTATAGACACTCGTCGTTATAGACACTCGTCGTTATAGACACTCGTCGTTATAGACACTCGTCGTTATAGATGAAGAAGTGAAAAACACAAGAAGGGGGGGGGGGTTGAATTGTAAAACTGAAAATCAATGCAATGACCACGATATTTTTATCCTGGTTCGTTTGATCTCAAACTACTCCAGTCCACCTGTCAAGGTGATTTCGCCTCTCTCCAACGAGGTCTTAATCCACTATATTCAACTGAATATTACAAACTGCTTTAACAACTGCTAAAGCCTTCTTGATGCAAACCACAACCCGGTTTGTCAAGGAAACACTTTCTTACAAAGAAGATAAATCTAGGTGTGTGAATGTTTTCTACAAAACTGTATCACAATTGTGATGTATACACAACTTAAGCTTATGAAACTAGAGTGCTAAACAATGATTGAGTAAGGAGATATGTAGCGTTTAGCAAACTGAGAGAAGGAAGATTATGATTAGCTTTTAGGCGTGTAAAATGTTGGAGAGCATTAGCCAATTCAATCTTCATATTCTTGTTTATATAGCATTGAGATTGTTGAACGTTGAAGCAATATTCTTGATTCAATGCTAATAACAAACTTTCCTTATCAAGCAGATCTTGTCTGGAATGGGGCCGTTGGTAATAATTTGCTTTCAATGCACAGTACCGTTGCTTACTTAATGCATGTTCTGGCTTGGCTCATTCTGACTCTGCTTAACTGCTGATGAACTGTTGTTTTCTTTATCAGAGTGTTGAGCGTAGTTCTGTTCATCAAGCTTCAGCATACACGTGAGTTAATCTTCTGATTCTGGTATTCTGATAGAGCAACTTCTGATGCTGATGTTAAGAACCAATATTCTGATGCTGATTAAGTGTGCTCTTGCTGATACCTATCAGAGTTTCTGCAAAGCAGAACGTAATATTTTTAGGTAGCAAATAGTTCATACATGAATCATATAAATAATATATCTTTTCATTTTGTTATCATCAAAACTTAAACATAGGGTAGTAGATTCAAACTTTGTTCTAACAATCTCCCCCTTTTTGATGATGACAAAAACTAGATATTTTTTAATTGAAAATAACGTGAAAAAGTATCAGAGGTAACTAAATGATAAGATGTATTAGAGTAAGAGGTTATCAAGGATAAGGGATAAGAGTTGAGAGATACTCCCCCTGAGTTTATTGCTTCCCTTTTTAATTCCAAGAGTTCTTCAGGATCAGATTTTTATTGCCTTTCTTTGAACATCATATTCTCAGAGTTTTGACTATCAGAAGCTTTAGATCAGCATATCAGAGCAGAGCTTCAGATCAGCGTATCAGAGCTTTTCTTGTCAGAGCTTTGCTTTGGGTCAGAGTATCAGAGCTTTAGTCTTCAGAGTATCATGGAGCTTTCTTGTACCTGTAGACTTAAGCAAAACAGAAAACATATTCAAGTATATCAGAGTTAGAATGTTCGAGAATTTCTGTCTTAGTAATCCGTTATTATTTAAAATATCATTCTTGTTCTCCCCCTTTTTGTCAGCAATCAAAAAGTGAAAGTGATGTGCTAAAACATTTAAGGCAGAAAAACTTGTCATATTAAACGGTTCAGAATCAAACAAAACAATACAACAGATAATCAAAGAAAACATGAAAATGACATGAATGAAAAACTAAGGTTGGGGAGGAAGGCGTGTGAACAGGTTCTCCAGCATGGCTTTGATCTGATCAGCAGTCTCATTCTGCTTGTGTACCATGCTGACAACTGTGTCTATCTTGCTATCCTGCACATCCATCCTTTCTTTCATCTTCTGGTCATTTTCATCCATCCTTTGCTGCAGACGCATGTCATTCAGCTTCAGCTCTTCCAGAGTCTGCCTGTCCAAGGTAGCTTGAGAAACATCAGAAGCAGGGAGCTTCTGAGAGCTTTCTGCAACATCTTCTGCTTGACTTTCTTCAGCTTGAATAGTCTTGTCTTCTTCTGGTTGCACCTTTGAAGCTGGCTGTTTCTCAGACCATGGTTCACTATCCAGAGGGAGCACGTCTTCCTGTGGCAGCTGACTTTCAACTTCTTTCAGCAGCTTGCTGAAGTTCTGTTGTGCCTGCTCATAGTTGATATCCTGCAACTTGAGGGCTTCAGCACATACCCAAATTCTAAATTGTGACCAGAGTTGGTCAGAGGCAGCTGGGTCAATCATTCCAGGACAGACTTGCTTCAGAGAAGCAATCCACTACTGCAAACCTGTTTCAAAATTCATAATACCAGAGCCAACATCTGGTTGTTTTGGTTTTGGAATGGCTATTTTATTTTTCCGATCAGCAAGACGGTCAAGGATTGTTAAGTCTATGAAGGTCCTGCTGGGGTTTTCGGTGGTTTGCTTGAGAGATGTTTGTTTTGGAGATGGAGTGGGAGAATCAGAGATAATGATTGGACTGTTTGGGGTTTTGGGAGTATTTGGTGGTGTAGATTCTGGCGAGGATGGCAGCTGGGCCATTGTGACTGTTGTTCCACATGGCAGCTGGATTGCCAGAGGTGATGGTTGAGGTGAATGAGGTTCAGAAGGTGGAGGAGTTGGAGTTTCAGAGTGATGAAACTCAGGTTGAGGTGATGGTGGATGAATTTCTGGTTGAGGAGAGGGAGACGGAATTGCTGGTTGTGGAGAAGTTGTTGGAATTTCTGGTTGTTCAGGGATAAGAGGTTCTTCTGGAATGGGTGAGAGAGGTTTTTCTGGTTGTGGAGAGTGGACAATTTGTGGTTCAGAGTTTGGATTAATGGAGGAGTGATCAGAAGTGTGTTGATCAATGTCAGACAACACTTTGTCAATTGCTGATGTTGTTGAGATTGTTGGTTTGGGATGTTTGGTTCGGGGTCTTCTGAGTTGTAATGCCTCAGAAGGGCCATCTTCTGGTTCAGTTTCATCTATTGTTGGGATGGGGATTGAGATTCTATGAGAGGTTGGAGGTGGAATTGATGCTGGAATAGTAGAAGAATTTAAAACAGAAGCAGCAGATGAATTACCTCTTTTCTTGGGTGTCTGCTGGGATGATCCTTCTGAAGGTGCCTTCCTTTTCTTCGTCTTCTTCAGTGTCACTTCTGGTTGAGGTTGGTGCAGATCTTTGATCTTCAGATTGGGATCTGTACCATCAGCTTTGCACGCGTCCAGATATCTGAGAACCACCACTGGTTTGGATTCTATCTCAGAAAATAAAGGAAAGTCACTCAGTGGGACTCTTCTGCTGGTGATATCAGCAATAGGAGTAGCGCTGGGTTCCTTTTTGATATTCTCTATCAACTTCATTTTCTTCAAGTTCTTCGGGTTCAGAGGCTTCCCAACCGTTGGTTCAATGGTGCTTAACTCTTGAGCTTCTATCAGATGCTCTATCAGCCTATTCTCAGTCAGAATATCTGATATCAACCTTCCAAAGGGTATCCAATCCCTCTTT
Organism: Vicia faba; assembly: GCA_948472305.1. Classification (NCBI taxonomy): domain Eukaryota; kingdom Viridiplantae; phylum Streptophyta; class Magnoliopsida; order Fabales; family Fabaceae; genus Vicia; species Vicia faba. The sequence goes on along the minus strand of OX451738.1, from coordinate 1,628,110,976 downwards.
GTTCTTTCTTCTTCCCTGGTTTCCTTCACGCTTGTTTTGAGGTGATTAAACAGAAGATGAGCCAAGTTGATTTTTACCTTCTGATTGATAAAGTAGATCAGAAACTGCTGATCTACATTTATGTAATCAGGGGAACTAGTTGGCTTCCTATGGTTAAAACACCCTAGAATTATCTTCGCCCAAACTCTGATGATCCTTCAGATCTTTGATCTTGCTGTTGGGCACCCCATGGGTGAAAATCCTTTCTGCTATGACGCCCACGTCAGCACATCTCTCAGCCATATCAATACAGCGGACGCCACCGCCACTGTAACTAATTAACCTTGCTATGTGATCCTCAGTGATCACAATCTTCTTCCCCATAATGTAGGAGGTAACTTGATGTGTTGAAGCCGTTGCATGAATCCAGAACTCCTTGACTAACATAGGGAATGTTGGTCCAACCAACCTGTCAAAATACCTTTCCCATTTTTGTGCCCTAACTTCTTCTGTTAAATCAAAACCGTTTTCCTTCAGGCTTCCAAAATCAATGATCAATTCAGATAACACTTCAAGATTCTTCACAGGAGTGAGGAGTGTTCTGAATGGCACTTGATACTGTTCAGATGATGCTTTCTTCTGAGAACCTGCAGAAGCACTGCTGGAGGTTGCCATGTTCACACTTAGGGATTTTGAGAAAAACTGAGAAAAAGGGTTTGAGAGAGATGAACACTGAAAAATGCAGAGAATGCTTGAGAAATAGTGAGAAACTGTAAAAGATTAAAGTGAGAGGTTAACGTGTTTAAATAGGGTTCAGAATATTTTGAAATTGTAAACATTTTCAATAAAGAGGAATAAAATCATGATTACGTTTTAAAAACATGATTACTTTCATTTAATGCTTGCTGATTTTGGGGGATTTGAGAAAGATACTTAAAACGGTTACCAGACATGTGTCTCAATGCACCCAATCAGCGTTTTGCCTTCTCAGAAGCGTGCACGCGTTCTGCTTCAGAGATTTGCTGATGATTGGATGACACTTGTTTGATGTAGTGATCAGCACGTCTGTCTTTGAGCTTAGACTCTCAGATCTTTAGACTTGCATCTGATACAATCTGCATGTTCTATCTTTCTGACAAGAGATTGATCAGAAGTTCACAGTAAAACAAATACATTCTGAAGATAAATATATGGAATTAAAACATTTTCACTCTGGGCAGATTTTCATGCTGAGATGTTTCAGAATGAAGTTAAACCTATCTTCAGAAAGGGGTTTAGTGAAGATATCAGCCCATTGATGGTCTGTATCTATAAATTTTAAGTTCAAAATTCCTTTCTGAATATAGTCCCTAATGAAATGATGTTTTATTTCTATATGCTTAGCACTAGAATGTAAAATGGGATTCTTACTTAAGCAAATAGCAGAAGTATTGTCACAGAGTATAGGAATGTTACTCTCAAAAATCTGGAAGTCTTCAAGCTGACTTTTCATCCAGAGCATTTGTGTGCTACATCCTGCTGCTGCTATGTACTCAGCTTCTACTGTTGATAGCGCAATTGTTGATTGCCTTTTGCTGGACCAAGAGATCAGATTTTCTCCCAGAAACTGGAAGCTTCCAGAAGTACTTTTACGCTCCACTCTGTCTCCATCAAAGTCAGCATCGCAGTAGCCTACTAAACTGTAATCACTAGATTTTCTATAAAACAAACTCAGATTAGTAGTACCTTTCAGATACTTGAAAATTCGCTTAACAGCTGTTAAGTGAGATTCTCTAGGATCTGATTGGAATCTAGCACAAATACAAACGCTGAATAATATATCAGGTCTTGAAGCAGTCAAATAAAGGAGAGAACCAATCATACATCTGTAGACTTCTGTTCTACATTTTTGCTTACCTCTTCTCTTTCCAGAATGTACGTGGGATGCATTGGAATCTTTGATGGCTTACATTCTGAGAGGTCAAATTTCTTCATAAGATCTCTGATGTATTTGCTCTGATGAATGTAAGTTCCCTCTGGAGTTTGATTGATCTGAATTCCTAGAAAGAATTTCAGTTCCCCCATGAGGCTCATCTCAAATTCTGCCTGCATACACTTAGCAAATTTTCTTCCAAGAGAAGGATTAGTAGAACCAAAAATAATATCATCAACTTAAATTTGACAGACTAAGATGTCATTCTTAACTGATTTACAGAATAAGGTAGTGTCCACCTTCCCTCTGGTGAATTCATTTTCTAACAGAAAGTTACTTAGCCTTTCATACCAAGCTCTGGGAGCTTGTTTCAGACCATATAGTGACTTCTTTAGTTTGAAAACATGTTCTGGATGTTTTGTATTTTCAAAACCAGGGGGTTGGTGCACATAAACCTCTTCTTCTATATAACCGTTTAAGAATGCACTCTTGACATCCATCTGATACAGAGTGATGCCTCTATTAACAGCAAATGAAATTAAAAGTATGATAGATTCTAACCTGGCGACTGGAGCAAAGGTTTCTGTATAGTCTATCCCCTCTTGTTGACTATAACATTGTGCAACCAGTCGTGCCTTGTTTCTGATGACTTCACCTTGTTCATTTAGCTTGTTTCTGAAGACCCATCTTGTTCCAATGACGTTGAATCCTTTTAGTCTGGGAACAAGATCCCATACGTCATTTCTAGTGAATTGATTCAGCTCTTCTTGCATTGCCAGAATCCCGTCATTATCCAGAAGTGCTTCATCAAAAGAAGAAGGTTCAATCAGAGACACAAGTCCCATGAGGGTTTCTTCAGAGTTTCTGAAGCTTGCTCTTGTTCTGATTGGATCTTCCTTTCTTCCTAAGATAGTCTCTTCTGGGTAATCCAAGCTGATTCTAGGTAATCTCTTCTGAGGTTGATCAGCAGCTGTTGTAGGATTGCTAGCAGTGCTCCTTTCAGACGTTGAAGGAGTGTTTGTGTTGAGAGCTTCTGATGACTTGTCTTCAGAACCTGTAAATTCAATTTCCATACCTGCAAAAACTTCATTCTGCTTTGACTTTTCAGAGTCAAGCTTATCATCAAAACGAACACTGATTGATTCTTCCACAATCTGTGTTTCTGTATTGTATACTCTGTACCCTCTTGAGCGTTCAGAGTATCCTAACATAATACACTTCTGTGCTTTAGAGTCAAACTTGTTCAAATAATTCTTCGTATTTAACATAAAACAGGTACATCCAAATGGATGAAAATATGAAATGTTGGGCTTTCTGTTCTTCCACAATTCATATGGAGTCTTTTCCAGAATAGGTCTTATTGAGATTCTATTCTGAATGTAGCACGCTGTGTTTATCGCCTCTGCCCAGAAGATCTTAGCAACATTTGTCTCATTGATCATGGTTCTGGCCATTTCTTGCAATGTTCTGTTCTTTCGTTCTACAACTCCATTTTGTTGGGGAGTTATAGGACAAGAGAAATCATGCAGAATGCCTCTGTCATTAAAGAATGACTCAAAATCTTTGTTTTCAAATTCTCCACCATGATCACTTCTGAATTTAACGATTCTAAGATCCTTTTCATTCTGAACTTGGTTACAGAAGGTAACAAACACAGAGTGTGACTCGTCCTTGTGTCTTAAGAACTTTACCCATGTCCATCTGCTATAGTCATCTACGATTACTAACCCATACTTCTTGCCACTGACTGAAGCAGTTTTAAATGGTCCAAATAAGTCAATGTGCAGAAGTTCTAATGGCTTAGAGGTAGAAACAACATTTTTAGATTTAAAAGAAGGTTTTGCAAACTTGCCTTTCTGACATGCTTCACACAGAGCATCTGAATTGAACTTCAAATTAGGAAGTCCTCTGACCAGATTGAGTTTGTTAATCTGAGATATTCTTCTCATACTAACATGCCCCAATCTTCTGTGCCAGATCCACTGCTCGTTGTTGACAGACATAAGGCACTTTACATTCTGACTTTTTAGTTCAGAAAGTTTGATTTTGTAAATGTTGTTTTTCCTCTTACCATTAAACAGGATAGTCCCATCTTTCTGACTAACAGCTTTACATGATTTTTGATTAAAGATTATATCATAACCGTTATCACTTAATTGACTTATGGATAACAGATTATGCATTAATCCATCTACTAGCAGAACATTATTAATAGAGGGAAGATTTCATTTACCTACAGTTCCATAACCAATTATCTTTCCCCTCTGATTGCCTCCAAAGCCAACGTGGCCTCCAGGATTAAGTTCCAAGCTTTGGAACATATGACTTCTTCCCGTCATGTGTCGCGAGCAGCCAGAGTCCAGGTACCATGACTGGTGTTTCTGACTTGCTGCTAAAGATATCTGCAACATGTATTATTTTATCCTTAGGTACCCAGATTTTCTTGGGTCCTGATTTGTTAGTTTTACCAAAACTCTGGTTGAATTTTGGTTTCACAGAGTACTTACTGCTAGTGTATTTAATATCATGTGTGTGACCATACACAAAATGTGAATTCAGAAGAGTGTGTTTAATGGTTAAGTCCATGAAATTCTTTGGTGTAGGAACCTTACCTTGGTATCCTATTCCTTTCTTGCTGTTTCTGCTAACTCCATAGATCATTGAAGCCATTTTGCTTCTATCTATGCTTTTAGCAAGGAACTTCTGGAAACTGTGATCATACTCCTTGATGATCTCATCAGCGTTGCTGGGAGTTTCAGAAATTGGTTCCTTCTAAGAGTTTTGTAAAGTGTTTTCTAATTTTGAAATCTTATTCCTCAGCTCAGAATTCTCCAATTTGAGACTCTCAGTCTTATTAGAGTCAGATTCAAGATTCCTTTTCAGGTCTCTGAATTTAACTCTAATTTGCTGATACCTTTCCAGGATTTCATTAAGGCTTTCAGCAAGTTCAGCCTTGGTAAAATTAACAGCAAAGTTAGGAAATACCTCTTCAGTGTCTGATTCAGAGTCTGATTCAGAAGCTTCACTATCTTCTGAAATGTTAGCCATGAGAGCTATGTTTGCCCTCTCATCATCTGATTCTGAGTCAGCTTCAGACGAGTCAGAGTCATCCCATGTAGCCATGAGAATTTTCTTCTTTTCTCTTCCAAACTTCTTTTTGGGCTTTTCCCTCTGAAGCTTTGGGCAGTCACTCTTGTAGTGTCCTTGCTCATTGCACTCATAGCGGATGATGTCCTTGGTGTTTGGCTTTTTGCTACTTGAGGAGCCTTCAGATCTTCTGTATCCAGAGGAAGAATCTGTCCTTCTGTATCTGGAAGAGGACTCGTTCTGATCAGATCTTCTGGGATTCCTGAACTTCCTTTGCCTCTGCTTCCACAGTTGATTTACTCTTCTGGAGAGGAGGGAGAGTTTGTCTTCTTCTGATGAGGATCCATCAGATGTTTCTTCAACTGCCTGCAAAACTTTAGACTCAGATTTTTTGTTAGATTTTAATGCTAAAGGCTTACCTTGCTTCTGAGGCTCGTCAGCTTCTAGCTCTATCTCATAACTTCTGAGGGAGCTGATAAGTTCCTCCAGAGTGATTTTGTTGAGATCTTTTGCTAGCTTCAGAGCTGTAACCATTGGTCTCCACTGCTTGGGTAAACTTATGATGATTTTCTTGACATGGTCAGCAGTAGAGTATCCTTTGTCCAGAACCTTGAGACCAGCTACCAGAATCTGGAATCTTGAGAACATTGTTTCAATGGATTCAGATTCTTCCATTTTGAACGCCTCATACTTCTGAATGAGCGCCAGAGCTTTAGTTTCTTTGACCTGAACGTTGCCCTCATGCGTCATTCTGAGTGAGTCAAAAATGTTCTTTGCTGTGTCTCTGTTGGAGATCTTTTCATATTCAGTATAGGAGATGGCGCTGAGAAGGATGGTTCTGGCCTTGTGGTGATTCTTGAAGTCACGCTTTTGTTGGTCAGACATTGTTTTTCTATCAATCTTCTGACCGCTTGCATTCACAGGGTGCGTGTATCCATCTATCACCATATCCCACAGATCAGCATCATGTGCTAGAAAGAAGCTTTCAATTCTGTCTTTCCAGTAATCAAAGTTTTCTCCATCAAAGACTGGAGGTTTGCCGCTGAATCTGTCTCTGTCCTCATGGTTGTCATTGCTGGTGTGAGAATAGTTTCCTGCCATTGTGTTTTTCTGACGCTGGATCTTGTACTGACACGGTTAAGTGTTTTAGCTCAGAACCAGGCGCTCTGATGCCAATTGAAGAAGTGAAAAACACAAGAAGGGGGGGGGGGTTGAATTGTAAAACTGAAAATCAATGCAATGAACACGATATTTTTATCCTGGTTCGTTTGATCTTAAACTACTCCAGTCCATCCGTCAAGGTGATTTCGCCTCTCTCCAACGAGGTCTTAATCCACTATATTCAACTGAATATTACAAACTGCTTTAACAACTGCTAAAGCCTTCTTGATGCAAACCACAACCCGGTTTGTCAAGGAAACACTTTCTTACAAAGAAGATAAATCTAGGTGTGTGAATGTTTTCTACAAAACTGTATCACAATTGTGATGTATACACAACTTAAGCTTATGAAACTAGATTGCTAAACAATGATTGAGTAAGGAGATATGTAGCATTTAGCAAACTGAGAGAAGGAAGATTATGATTAGCTTTTAGGCGTGTAAAATGTTGGAGAGCATTAGCCAATTCAATCTTCATATTCTTGTTTATATAGCACTGAGATTGTTGAACGTTGGAGCAATATTCTTGATTCAATGCTAATAACAAACTTTCCTTATCAAGTAGATCTTGTCAAGAATGGGGCCGTTGGTAATAATTTGCTTTCAATGCACAGTACCGTTGCTTACTTAATGCATTTTCTGGCTTGGCTCATTCTGACTCTGCTTAACTGCTGATGAACTGTTGTTTTCTTTATCAGAGTGTTGAGCGCAGTTCTGTTCATCAAGCTTCAGCATACACGTGAGTTAATCTTCTGATTCTGGTATTCTGATAGAGCAACTTCTGATGCTGATGTCAAGAACCAATATTCTGATGCTGATTAAGTGTGCTCTTGCTGATACCTATCAGAGTTTCTGCAAAGCAGAACGTAATATTTTTAGGTAGCAAATAGTTCATACATGAATCATATAAATAATATATCTTTTCATTTTGTTATCATCAAAACTTAAACATAGGGTAGTAGATTCAAACTTTGTTCTAACAATAGACACTCGTCGTTATAGACACTCGTCGTCATAGACACTCGTCGTTATAGACACTCGTCGTTATAGACACTCGTCATTATAGACACCCGCCGTTATAGACACTCGTCGTCATAGACACTCGTCGTTATAGACACTCGTCGTTATAGACACCCGTCGTTATAGACACTCGTCGTTATAGACACTCGTCGTTATAGACACTCGTCGTTATAGACACCCGTCGTTATAAACACTCGTCATTAAAGACCACCCGTCCATGGAAATAACCTGTTAGTAGAGACAACTCACCAACCTTTCTTAATTCTAGACTCGATTCCTGTATCTTGCCAGGGCACGTCTGAAGAGTTCAAAGATCCGATTCCTGTATCTTGCCAGGGTGTATCTGTTGACGACTAACATTACCAGGCTCGATTCCTGTATCTTGCCAGGGCACGTCTAAAGAGTCTGAAGATCCGATTCCTGTATCTCGCCAGGGTGTATCTGTTGACGACTATATTCTCCAGACTCGATTCCTGTATCTTGCCAGGGCACGTCTGAAGAGTCTGAAGATCCGATTCCTGTATCCAGCCAGGGCACATCTACATAAAGAGTTTGAAGAACAACTCCTGTAACAGGCCAGGTAATTATTTTTCTTTCTCAGGTACACAAGTTCTCGCTAAGGAATCTCTTACGCGATCGACACTCCCGGATGGCATCTTTAAGCCCATCTCCACAACTATCCATTACATCTCCAAATGGTATCTGTAAGCCCATTCCCGACAAGGTTCTGTCACATCTCCAGATGGCATCTATAAGCCCATCCTCCTATCCACCATCTTTCCAAATGGCATCTGTAAGCCCATTCTCGACATCACATTGTTGATACTACACCATGCGAGTGCAAATTTCTGGGCACTTTAGTGTTCAATCATCTTCCATCTTCGGATCACGAAAGGCATGCAAGCCAATCTATATCCTCAGGTTTAAGAAGATTGAACAGGGGCAACTGTTGTACCCCAAAATTTGCCCTCCCATATTTCTCAAAATATTTCAAGAAAAATTCACAAGTCCAACCCGGCGCGTCATATTCAGGTATTCTTTCGCCAAGATATCTCTGATAACATATTCTCAAATTCAGGTTCGGCTCAAGAGTCAATTCTTTAAAGAAGGTATCCGAATGTGCGAGTTTTCTTGAAGAAATATGGTGAAAAAGTGTGTTGAAAGTGCAGTTTTTACGCGCTAAAAAATTCATAACTTGAAGATCGTGGCTCGTTTTGAACCCGTCCCGGTGGCCAAAATTCCGTCTTGACATTATCTACGTTTTCATCTCTCACGGCTGGAAGCCAATTTCGATCAGAAGGTCTTCAAAAATGTGGATTTATCAAGTATTTTCATACAGAAAATTTGTGACAGAAGTTTATTTGCGTCATGTTCAGAAAATCATAACTTGGTCGATTTTCATCGTATCGAGCTGGTTCCGGCGCCAAAATTTCACAAATTGAGTTGGTTACATTTTCACAGAAGGTATTAAGTTCAAACGGTATTCAAAAGGCCTTCGTTTTTTGCTCAGAGTGCGTGGCACGCTGAAAATCCTGAATGCTGAATATTATTTCATCTGGGCCGAAACTTCGAAAATTCATAACTCGGTCAATTTTTATCGGATTGGGCTCATATTTTTACACAAGGTCACTGACTCATAGATATACAACTTTGCTTCAAAATTTGAGACCGGATTATGCTCCGATCAATACCAGTTTTTTATTGAAGAACGTGTCAGAGTCGACACTGCAGCCCAAAATAAGTTTGTCTGAGCTGAAACTTCAAAAATTCATAACTAATTCACCGTTTATCCGATTGAGCCGATTTTCGGACAGGAGTTAGTTATCGATGTCTTCTACATTTTGTTTTCACATTTCAACTTCAAAAATTGCACTTAAGTCCCTGCGATTTAGCTTGGAAAGTGACGAACTCAAGTGAACATTGGAGGCCCAATTGCACATTCAAAGTCCATTTTCTTTACCCTAATTTCCATTATATAATCACCTTCTTTTCACACAAACCAGAGGAGAAAAAAGGAGAAAAGAGGAGAAAAAGAGAGAAAAAACCTGGCTACAACACTGTCAGAATATCAATTTCTTTCAAGAACCCTAAAACCTTGAAATCTTTATTACAAATCCCTCTCTCACTATAAACAAGGCATCACAGTTACAAACCAACACCTCACTACTTCTTCAGTAAGGGTAAGGCTGGCTTGATCTCCATGATCCAAAAGGCATAAAAGCATTCATGTCACTATTTTTCCAGTGAGGGTAAGATTGATTTGATCTCCATAATCAAAAGGGTATAATCATTCATACATGTCATATTGTGCCTAAACATTAAATTTCTTCATATATTGGCTTTATTTGCATTTTATGATTTTATTTAATGTGTTCATGAGATTCAACACTGCAGATTTAGACAGGATCCCATGCAGGTTCATTAAGGAACGTTGAGGCCAAAAGGCAAATGGCCAAAAGCCAACTGGCCAAAAGCCAAAAGCCAAAAAGCCAAAAGCCAAAAGCCAAATGGCCAAAAGAACAACTTATGCATGACACTAATACATGGCGAGACAGACATCCTGAGAAGATTAAGGAACGTTGAGGCCAGAACACAAATGACCAACAGCCAGAACACAAATGGCCAACATCCAGAACACAAATGGCCATGAAACCCAATCCAATGGCCAAAGAATGCAGACCACGGTACTCAGGAGTCAATGAACACGCACGTGATGCCAGAAAGTCAAACAAGGCTTTTTGTCTAATGGGCCAGAATACTTCAAAAAAACCTCCCCTTGGGCCTGAAATCCCCTTGGTTTGCATCCTTTTTAATTTTATTTTCTTTTCTTTTCTAATTCTTTTTTAATTGTTTTAATTGTTTTTTTTTACCATAAAATAATTTTCTATAATAAAAACAGAAAAATCAAAAATACAAATATCTTTAATTATTATTAATTTCATCACTAACCTATTTTTTATAAATAAACTCTAACAATTAACTTAGTTTAATTTAGGTTTTTAAACTTTAATCTTTTTCTTAATAAGTAAAAAGTATTTAGAATTAGGTTTTTTTTGACATTTTCATCTTTTTCTTAAATAAATTATTAATCATCATGATTTATCATTATTATTAATTATCATTAATTTTGTAAATAAACATGTAAATAAATTAATTAACTAGTAAATTAGGTTAACTTTAATATTTTCATTAATAATTAAAATAATCTAGATTTAGGGTTTCCTTTTAATTCTTTTTCTTTATTTTTCATAAATACAAAAAACACTAAAACACTTTCTTTTCTTTAATTAAATAATTAATTGGACTTTAATTTAATTTAATTTCATGCAAAGGGTCAAAACCCTCGGACGTCCTAATTTTAATTCTTTTCACGCATTATTTCTTTCGATCATTATATAACTGTTTCTCAGATGTAATAGTAATTAGGTTTATCTTTCCGTCTTTACTTTCCGCATCTTTATCAAAAAACGGGTCTTTGTATTTTGGCGATGTATAGACCCGTGCCTTGTAATAGCGTAGGATTTTACTTTCCGCATTTAAATTTCCGCACTTTTAAATTATAATTGCATGAAAGAATGTATGGCCTAAATTAAAAACAAGCGTAGATCACCATGATACATGTACAAGATAAAACATAACTGAAATAACACACAAATTCACACACCACTCTTAGGGTACGCCTCACTGTTGCCTTACCCTCGAAACGTGGTCGTCGAGTATAGGACGTTTTAGTAAGTCCTTATGTCCATGACATGATCCAGTTGCCTCGAAACGGTTGCCTCGGAATTAAAAAGGATCAATGGCATAAGGGTAGCTTCTAAGGTGTCCTACTGTTGCTCTGGTGACCACACTGTCCCTACAAACGAATTGACCCGAACACCTCCAATGGTGGTGCTACCTACCTCTCAATGGTGGGATGGCACTATCTTAAGGACATTTACACAGCATAATTCATTAGGGTAGGTAGATGACTCATAGATACTTTCTCTAAAAAAACAAATCAAAACTCTTTTCACACCGACACTTTCAAAAAAGCTTTCAAAACAATTTTTCAAACACTCTTGAGGACTGATACAAGAGTCGATCTGAAATCTTTAAAACGAAACTTTTTCAAACTCACTCACAATTGAAAAGCAAACACTTTTGAAAACACAATGAGCAAGTATCTAAGAGCCCATGGATAACCATGGATAGAAAGGGTGCTAACACCTTCCCTTTCTATAAATCTACCTCCCGAACCGAGAGATAATCTCATAAGGAATTTTGCTGTGCTTTTGTCCTGTCCATGTTGGAGAAAATAAAAGACGGTGGCGACTCTTGCTTCCGCGACATTTCGTGAACCAGCGTTAAACATTCAGTTCCAGATCCACCGATCACAATATTCTAGGGCTAAGCATATAGAAATAAAACATCATTTTATTAGGGACTATATTCAGAAAGGAATCTTAAACTTAAAATTTATTGATACAGACCATCAATGGGCTGATATTTTCACAAAACCACTTTCTGAAGATAGGTTAAACTTCATTCTGAATCATCTCAGCATGAAGCTCTGTCCAGAATAAAACTGTTTTAATTTTATATATTAACCTTCAGAATTGTGTTTATTTCTCTGTGAACTTCTGATCAATCCTCTTTCAGAATTTTAGAAATGCAGATTGTATCAGAATCTATCCATGAAGATCTGAGCGCTTCAGTTCAAGGATAGATGTGTTGTTCACTCAAGCAAACAAGTGTCATCCTGTCATCAGTTGTTTCCTAAGGCTGAACACGCGTTCACGCTTCTGAAAAGGCAAAGCGTTGATTAGATGCATTGAGACACATGTCATGGGTAACCGCTTAAGTATCTTTCTGAATCCCCTAAAATCAGCTATCATTTAATGCTAATAATCATGATTTATTTCTCTTTCTTAAACGTTTATGTTTTCAAAAAAAACTTTTTCGAAATCTATTTAAACACCATTCACACCTTTTACCCTTACTTTCGTTTTCAATAAATATTTCTGACTTCTGTGTTCTTACTTCTCAAGAAAACCCTTTCATTTTTTTCAAAAAACCTCGTGTGAACATGGTGTCTTCCAGCAATCCCTCTTCAGGTTCCCAGAAAGATGCATCATTTGAGCAATATGAAGTTCCTCTCAGAACGCTTCTCACTCCAGTCAAGAACCTTGAAGTTCTGTCAGAGATAATAATGGATTTCAACAGTCTCAAGGAAAATGGTTTCGATTTATCAGAAGAGATTCAAGCTCAAGGATGGGAAAGGTACTTTGACAGGCTGGTGGGTCCAACTTTTCCTATTCTGGTAAAGGAATTTTGGATTCACGCTTCTTCTTCCAACCATCAGGTCACTTCTTACATCATGGGGAAGAAGATTGTGATTACTGAAGACCTGATTGCAAGACTGATAGGGTACAATGGTGGTGGTATTCGCTGTATTGATATGGCAGAGAGATGCTCAGATGTTGCTGTTATAGCAAGGGAAATTTTCACGCTGGGGCTTCCCTCCAGCAAGATAAGGGATTTGAAAGCCAAGCACAGAATTTGGGCAAAGATCATTCTGGGCTGTTTCAACCACAGGAAGTCTACCAACTCTCCTGATTACATAAACATAAATCAGCAGTTTCTGATCTATTTTATCTCTCAGAAGGTCAAGATTAATCTAGCTCATCTTCTGTTCAACCATCTCAGAACAAGTGTCAAGGAAACTAGAGAAGATGAATGCACTAAAAGGGATTGGATACCCTTGGGAAGACTGATATCAGATATTCTGACAGAGAATAGGCTGATTGATCATCTGCAAGAGGCATAAGAAATCAGCACCCTGGAACCTTCTATTGGCAAGCAGCTGAATGCCAAAAATCTGAAGAAAATGAAGCTGATAGAGAACATTAAGAAGGAGCCCAGCGTCACTCCTTTTGCTGAAATCTCCAGCAGAAGAGTCCCTCTGGACGACTTCCCTATGTTCTCAGAGATTGACTCCAAGCCTCAAATCATTCTGAGATATTTGGATGCTTGTAAAGCTGATGGTACAACACCTAATCTAAATATTCAAGATCTTCAGCAGAAGGCACCAGAGGTTGTTCTGAAGAAGACAAAGAAGAGAAAAGCTGCTCCAGAAGGATCATCTCAACAGACTCCAAAGAAAAGAGGTAATCCTGTTTTTGTAACTGTTTTAGATTCAACTGCTGTTTCCACATCTATTCCAACTCCATCTGAAATCCTAACTCCTCAAACCTTTGAAGATTTTGACGTTGACTTTAACCCTTATGAGTCATTAACCCTCAGAAGATCCCGCTCCAAATCACAAAATCCAAATACTGCAACCATACCAGAACCAGAACTTGCACAAGTTCTTTCTGATATTGACCAACACTCTTCCGCTCCCCAATCAGAAAATCCAAATCCAAACACAGAAATTCCTATCTCACCACAACCTGACACTCCACTCTCTCCAGAACCAGAAATCCCACAACCTTCCTCTCCTCAACCAGATATTAATCCACCCTCTCCATAACCTGAGACTCAAACCTCTGAGGCTCAAACCTCTGAATCCCCTGAACCACAACCTTTGGCCATTCAATTTCCATGTGGTACCACTGTAAATATGTCTCAACTTCCCTCTTCACCAGAAACAACTCCACCTAATACCCCATCAAGTCCAATCGTCATTTCTGACTCTCCCACTCCCTCACTAAAAGCCAATAAATAAAACCACAGCAAGACAGTCATTGATCTAACAGTCTTTGAACGCCTCGCTGCAATAAACCAGAAAACAGCCATCCCTAAACCAAAACAACCAGATGTTGGTTCCATCATTTTGAACTTTGAAACAGATATGCAGAAGTGGATCACTTCTTTGAAACAAGCAAGTCTGGAACTGGTTGATCCTGCTGTATCAGACCTCCTTTGGACTCAATTCAGAAGATGGGTATGCGCTGAAACCTTCAAGTTGCAAGACCAGAGCTATGGACAGACTCAACAGAACTTTAGCAATCTGCTGAAGGAAATGGAAGGTCCAGTTCTGAGCAAGCTGCTTAAGGAAGAAGTTCTCCATCTGGACATTGCGCCTTGGTCTGAAAAGCGTCCAGCATCTCGAGTTCAACATACAGAAGAACAGATAATTCAAGCTGAAGACTTGGGTCAAGCAGAAGAAACTACAGAAAGCTCTGAGAAGCAGCCTGTATCTGAAGATCCTCAAGCTTCCTCTCTTGACAGGCAGGCTTTGGAGGATTTGAAGAGATCAGACATGCTGATGAATGAACGGATGGACAAGCAGGATATCAAGATTGACTCTATAGAAAACACGATATCTAAGCTATAGGAAACCAGTGAGCAAATCAAGAGCATGTTCGAAGCTCTGTTCACACAACTTCCTCCTTCTTCTTAGAATTTTCCCGTGTTTTCCTTGTTTTCTTTACATGTTTGTCTGTAATATTTTTACTTGTTCTAAACTATCATTGCTTTTGTTTTTAATACAAACGTTTTTTGCTATGATCATTTTAACTCTGATTATTCGTGCTTTTTGATAACTGACAAAAAGGGGGAGAAAGAATGATATTTTTCAATAACGGTTTACTGAGACAAAAGTCTCAAACATTCTAACATTCTTATATATTTGAATTTCTTTGTTCTGAAAAGCTTACAGGTACAAGAATCTGATGAACTCTGATAAAGTAAAGTTCTGATGCTTAAAGAAAGTTCAGTAAAGTTCTGATGCTCAAGGTCTCAAGGAATCAAAGGGAATAATCAACTCAGGGGGAGTTTTTCTCTTCATTACTCTGATACTTTTTATTCCTTATCTTCTTATCTCTGATACCTTCTATGCGTTAATTGATTATCTCTGATACTGTTTCCTCTCTATCCTTAAACTCTGATACCCTTCATCACTTTATTTTAATTGAAAAAATCAGGTTTTTGTCATCATCAAAAAGGGGGAGATTGTTAGAACATAGTTTGATTCTACAATCCTCAGTTAGAGTTTTGATGATAACAAAATACAAGATTAAATGAATTATGAGATTTATATAAGACATATATGCTACTCAAAATTATGCTTTGTATTTACAGAAACTCTGATGGAATCAGCATCAGAAGATATGTCAGATCAGAAGATCAAACATGTGCTACGCTGAAGTCTGATGAACAGAATCTGCGCAAAACATACTCTGACTCTAATCAAGATCCTAACCATGTCATCAGCACTCAGAAGCGTCAGAATAATCTAAAGCCAAGAACACTCTGATTTTCATTAAGCATAATATTCTGAAGTGTCAACGTTACTGCATTCAAGGCAGATTAATTACCAACGGCTTTATTCCAAGACAAAGATCTTCTCAAAAAGGAAAGAACGTTATGAGCATTGAAATGGAATTATGGACAGCAACATATCTATTCCAAGGCTATTTAAACAAATCAGTGAGAAAAGAAATGGCTAATTCTCCAATACGCACATACGCATAAGCCAATCATCTTCACGTTCTCACACATCCAGTTTGCTAAAATTCTCAAGCGCTTACTCTATAGCTCTAGCAATCTAGTATTATCCAAGCTTAATATTGTGTATTATCACAGTTGTGATATATAGTTTTTCCTAGAAAACATCAAACACATTTGTTCATTTATCTGTAAGAGAATTACCTTGAGATAAACCGATCTGTGGTTAGACTCAAGAAGGCTTTGACAGTTGTTAAAGCAGTTTTTGTATTCAGTTGAATATAGTGGATTAAGACCTCGTTAGAGAGAGGAGAAATCACCTTGATGGGTGGACTGGAGTAGTTTGAGATCAAACGAACCAGGATAAAAATAACGTGTTGTCTGCATTTGATTTCAAGTTTTACAATTCAACCCCCCTTCTTGTGTTTTTCACTTCTTCAATTTTTAAATTGCTTTCTTGTTTGTTTTGCCTGCTTTATCTTTAAGGGTTTTGTTTGGGTATTATTAAAGATCTTACACCCGGATCTGGGGACACTTTTAGGTAAACAACAATAGATCATAGAGACTGTACTACATAGACCGATATGGTTTAAGCGATGGCTGTGTTGGTGTGACACTTTGGTTGGTACCGGTATCCTTCGTGTGGAAACAAGGAGAATATGGGGCCTTCGCGTGGTGTCGTGAAGCACTAACGGACCTTAGAACCTTAGTTGAAAAAACTTGGCCATTAGAAAGTAGTGAGATAGCCGGCCTAGGTATAAAGCTGAGGATTGGTTGATACTCGATGCTACACTCATTGAGATCAGACTTTCGGGATATTTCGGCCGCAAGAAAAGATTGCTTGAGCTGAAACAATGTCCAATAAAGGATGATCAGTGATATTGAGAATCTTTAGAACCCGGTTACTTTTCTAAGACAGGTTTGAAACCAACTAAAATTCAAGAGGGTACTTACCTTTAACCTCATGCAAGCCTTTGAACGTAAGGTCTATTGTGTGTTTTGCTTATATGTGATTTATCCTGTTTGAACATGACATCATGCATCATAACATAGCATCCATTCTTATTACACTAACAATTTCAAGGACCAATGGAATTTATCTTTGTTCTGTTTTGCAGATCATGGCTTCCTCTCACAGAAACACTATATGAATCAGCTTTGTGAAAATACCTTCCCAACTCAAGGAGCTAGTATCAAAGATCCCTGAAAATTCTACGTTCACTAAGAGACATGGTCGACTTCTCAACCTGGTTACTTAAAACTTTGATGAAAAGATGATGAGTGTGCTCTTTCAGTTCTTTGATCCCAAGCACCACCGCTTGACCTTTCCAGACTATCAGTTGGTGCCTACCATGGAAGAGTTCTCTCAGTTATTGGATATACCCATTCTTGAATAGTTTCCTTTCACAGGTCTGGAAGAAGTTCCTAAGCCATAAGTCATTGCCTCAGCCTTGCATCTGAAACGAGTCGACGTGGTATCCAATTGGGAAACAAGAAGCAGAGTCAAGGGTTTTCTAGCTAAGTTCCTGATAGACAAGGCCCAGTTGTTTTAGGATGATATGGATTTTCAGGCTTTTGAGGAGGTCTTGGCTCTTCTAATCTATAGGTTAGTACTATTCCCTAATCCATACTTATTCATAGATGTGAATGCTATCAAGATCTTCCTCTCTCGCAACCCCGTGCCTACCTTGCTCAGAGATATTTTGCACGCTCTCCATACTCGTACCATGAAGAGAAGAGGGATTCTTATGTGCTGCATGCCATTGCTGTCGAGGTGGTTTATTTCTCACCTCCCTAAGTCCGTACTGAAGAATGAAGAAGGTTTGGGTTGGTCACAAAGGATAATGTCACTAGCTCACACGGATATTCTCTGGTGTTCTCGAGCTTTGGAAAACACTGCTATTATTGACCGCTATGGGGAGTACCCTAATGTCCCGTTACTTGGCATCAGAGGGGGTATAAACTACAATCCTTGTTTAGCTCTGCGACAATTTGGTTACACTCGAAGAGATGGTCCCCATGAGTTACTTATTGAGGGAATTGTATTTAACTATGAGGATGGTGTTCAAGGGTATCGCCAGAGGTTCATACGAGCTTGGAGCATGGTAAACAGATCTCGCGCCAAGGATTTGGGGCCAAAGGCTTCCATTCCTATGGAACCTTATTTCCAATGGGTACGAGCTCGCGCCCAGAAACTTATGATGCCCTATATGGCCATTCTACCAATGATTGTGGAACCCACTACTTAAGGGGGTATCCCTTACACGATTCTCCATCCTGATATGCCCACTGATCTTGGAGAACAACAAAGGTCTTGGATTTAGTTGAAGAAAGAGCGGGATACTTACAGGGATCAGTTCTATGCCCATGAGGGGAAGGTTTTAGAGCTCACAAAGTAGCTCCACGAGGAAAGAGGACTCAATGTCTATCTCGGCACAAAGAGGAAACATCTATGAGAATTTTGATTTTTTTCTAGTTTTTAGATTTGTTTTTAATTGTAATGCCTAAAAGGCATTTGAACTTTGAATTCAACTAATAATATCTTTGTTTAATTTTGGTTCGCAAAGTTAAATTTCCCAAAGTCTTTGAAAACATTGCATACATATCATACATATCATTACATAACAGGATTCATAACAGGTTTCTCATCTCCTCCGCTGTTTTTTCCAACAATGGCTCTTGAACAAACTGTGAAAGATCTTCAGACTCAGAACATGTAATTCCAGCAAATGACTATGGCTCTAGCCAAAGGACAGGAAGAGTTGAAGGCTCTGATTGTTAAGAAGAAAAAGAAGACCACGAGGACATCCAGTGTGGTACATGTGAGCAGAAGGTTCATAGGGCCGCCAAGACGGGTTGTTGATTTAGCTTCTTCATCTAAAGAGGGGGAGAGACAAGAGGTTGAAGCCAGAGAAGAGGACCCTAGTCCTAAAGAGTCCGACAACGAAACTGATTACAATGAAGAGCAGTACCCTCCAGATGATGAAAGGTGTTGTACCCCAAAATTTTCCCTCTCATTTTACTCAATACATAACCCTAGTGAGGTCCCCAATTTGCTCAAGGTTGTCCAAGAGTTGAACAGACAAACTCTCTCCTAAGGCAGTGTACCCCAAATTAGGGTTTCTATTTTCATGAAGATGGGTAGACCACAAAGGTCTCCTATTCTCTCCATAGTCTTAATATGTTCTCAAGACCCTACATGTCAAGTTTCATGCCTTGCACAAGAAGTTTTCCCAGCCAACTGCTCAGATGCTTGAGAATCGACTGTATTAGGTCAAAAGTCAACTGTGGCCCACATACAGTCAAACCTCAAGATTTTTGGTCAACATCAACATTTTGAAGTTATATCCATTATTTGATCAAGGGTTGATCATGATTCCTCAAGGAATGCTCCAAATTCATCAAAACCCAAAAGTTGCTAAATTAGGGTTTCTCAATAAAAGTCAACCCAACTTTGACCAAGCATAAATTCTTCATACTTTATCAAATGTTTTCCATCCAAAGCTCATTTTGAAGAGAATACAATTCCATACAACTCATTTTCAACTCCCAAGTTCAAAATATACACTCATAAAAAGATATGAATTTTGACATTATAAGTCCTTTTGAAAAGTCAACAAAAATACCTTTTGGGTCAAAGCTTCATACATGAACATGGAAGACTCAATTGAGATGAGACCAAAAGGGTTTCTTAGGGGACATCCCAAGATTTCCACAAAGTCCAATAACACCTCTCTAGGGTTAAAATTGGCAGAGCTATGCCTTGTCAAAGTTGACCTCTTTTGCAAAATTGCCAAAAGTCAAATGGGCTCAAAATTGCATTTTTTTGCCAAATGGGCCTAACTTTTTATGATTGCACTTCACTTATAATATAATCCACGACCCAAATATCCAACTTCATGTTATTTTATTCACTTTTCAATTTATTTTGATTTTTTGTTAATTAAAATTTCAATTAAATCAAATAATTGAGGAATAATGAAAAAGATATGTTGTGATCTGATTTTTGGACAGGATTTCAATCAAATAATGCAAGGATATCATGATCAATTCGAATCAGGGCTGATTGATACAAGAAAGGAATAATTTGGCTCAATATATCAAGTTTACATATGCCATGAAAATCAAATCAAATATTCAAAAATTTCAAAGATGTGATTTATTTTTGCAACCTTAATTCACTCTATGATATATAGGGAACACATCCAAGGCAAGAACAGGGGTTAGAGTCGTGAAAAGAGGCAAAACAAAAACTGCAAAATTTCAAAGAAAAGTGTGAGATTAAAATCCACTCTAGAGCCATCTTCACAGAGATTTAAAGATTCCAATCTCTTCCAGGACATCCCATGAAGCTATTCCACCTATCCTCAGGCTTCAAAACGCCAGGAATCATGCCCACCATCAACCACGGTTTGCCCAAAAACTCAACTCTGATTTCCTTGATTTTGACAGCATTATCATGTTTTGATTATACATTCTTGTTCATTATATTGTTTGCAAGCTATTGGCATCATTTAATTGCATTTGCAGCGCAAGAATCACAATATACCATTGCTAGGGTTTATGAGTTTGTTTTAGGGGTTTTCAATGTAGGAACAATTGGCTTTCATATTGGGTATCATGATGATCAGGGCTTCAAGCCTAGTTGATTCATGGTCACCAATTTCATTTATCTTACTTGTATGAAATTTTTGAATGGAACATGGTTATAGTTACAAACAAACGTCCGTAGGTAAAAGTAATTTACCTAAAGCAACAAACCAAGGAAGAAGACGCTGGCGTGTCAAGCAACCTTTGGGACATTTGAAAATTCGCGCGTGTTTTGAGCATGGCAATTAATTTGGCTTTTGATTTATTGTTTTTATTATGTTAACAATTAACTAGTGCAGCGCAGTTGGTCAGAGGAAGAAAGTATGAAGCTCATGTCCTGGGTTCGATCCCAGGTGTGAGCTTTTGGCATTTTCTCCATTATTTTCACCAGATCCAGCATACATCACCTTCTGAGGATCACCACGCGCCCTCTGATCTCATCCTCTGGATCCATCTCCAGCCAGATCCAACGCCAGCATACGAAGGTCCACCATGAGTCCCTAGAAGATGGTCTCATTGGATCAGGTACCAGACTCTGGGCCATCCTTCTGGGTTTCAGAAGTTCAGCATGCACCCCTAGTTTGCTTCATCACTCTAGATCCAGCACACCTCACCTTCTGAGGATCATCACGCGCCCTCTGATCTCATCCTCTGGATCCATCTCCAGTCAGATCCAACGCCAGCATACGCAAGTCCACCATGAGTTCCCAGAAGATGGTCTCATTGGACCAGGCGCCAGACTCTGGGCCATCCTTCTGGGTTTCAGAAGTTCAACATACACCCCCAGATTTTCTAACAGCAGGCCCATTTGGTTATTTTTACTATTTTTCTTTAATTTCTTTTCTTTAATTATCTTGTTTTTTTTAATCAAAACAAAAATTATTTTATTAAATTAAAAAATCAAAATATCACAAAAAGACTTATTTTCTTAATAAATTTTATTTTTAATTAATTAGTTTAATTAATTTAGGGCAACTTTAATTTCTTTCATAATTTAAAAATAATTAGACTTAGGATTTTATTTGTACATAATTTAATTAATCTTTCTCATAAAATACACAAAAATTATTTTTCTCATAAAATACTTTTTTAAATTTAATTAGTAAATTAGGTTAATTCAATTTCTTTCATAATTTAAAAACAATTAGAAATTAGGTTTAATTAATTTGCAATTAAATGTTTTCTCAAAATAGAAATCCACAAGAACACAAATCTTTTTTCTCTCAATTAAAGTTTTAGGTTATCTTTTCAACTGTCCTCGTATTTAATTCGCCGCGCGCTTGTTAATTAATTTGCCATTATTTTGTAACTGCTTAGGGTATGTAATAACTTTAAACTAGGGTTTTTATTTACCGCTTTCCCCCCATTTTTGGTTATGTAATTAATCCCCCTCCCCGAAGCCTTGTAATAGCTAGGTTTTATTTCCTCGCACTTTTAATTTCCGCAATCTTTAACTGTTTAGATGTATGGCTAATAGGATTGTATGGCAAGAATGTTTGGAAAATTAAATCGATAGATCACCTAATGTGAAAAGATTAAATAACTGAAACAAATCATATGCACATATTCACTCCTAGGGTTTAGCTCACTTCGGTTGCCTTCGGTAAACAATCATTGAGCATAGGAGATTTTAGCGGTCACCCTCCAGTATAAAGAGATCAAAATGTCCCGTTCGAATGTTGCCTCGGAAATGTTGCCTCAGAAAGATCTTAAGACTCTAGGGTTATTACTAAAGTTTTCTAATTGTTGCTTTAGTGATTGTACTTGTCCCTTTCGAATGTCCCTTACAACTCCAACGATGGTGCTACCTACTCCTTAATAGTGGGATAGCTCTGTCTAAAGGAAATAGAACAAACACGATATTTTTTCGAGTAGGTAGATGCTAGTAGGTACTTGCTCAAAATAAAACTTTTCACACAAACACTTTTCAAAAACAGTTTTCAAAACAACTTCGTCACACCCTTGAGGACTGATACAAGGGTTATCACAAAGTAAAACTTTTCAAAACAAGCACACACACAAGCAATTTTAAAATGAGCAAGTACCTAAGATCCCGTAGATAACTACTGATAGAAAGGGTGCTAACACATTCCCTTTCTATAATCTACCCCCGTACTCAGAAATATCTCGAAAAAGGTTTTTTCTGTTCTTTTTCCTTTTCCATGATTGGATGAAATAAAAGTCGGTGGTGACTCTTGCTTACTGCGACATTTTGCAAACAAAAAATGCAAAATGCAAACCAGTATTAAACAGTCGGTTCTGCCACCGTATCACAGAACTGGAAACTCTGTTGGGGAGTAAAATAAAGTGGGGTTTACCTTAGGATCTAGGTCATTTTTAAAATTGCTTTCTTGTTTGTTTTTCCTGCTTTATCTTTAAGGGTTTTTGCTTGGGTATTGTTAAAGATCCTACACCCAGATCTAGGGACACTTTTTAGGTAAACAACAATAGATCATGGAGACTGTACGGCATATACCGATATGGTTTAAGCGATGGCTGTGTTGGTGTGGCACTTTGGTTGGTATTGGTATCCTTCGTGGGGAAATGAGTAGAATACGGGGCCGCCGCATGGTGTCGTGAAGCACCAACGGACCTTAGAACCTTAGTTGAACAACTTGGACATTATAAAGTAGCGAGATAGCCGGCCTCGATGTAGAGCTGAGAACTGGTTGATACTCAATGCTACACTCATTGAGATTAGACTTTCAGGATATTTTGGCTGCAAGAAAAGATTGAGAGCTGAAACAATACACGATAAAGAATGGCCAGTGACATTGAGAATCTCTAGAGCCCGGTTACTTTTTAGGACAGGTTTGAACCAACTAAACTTCAAGAGGGTACTGCCTTTAACCTCATGCAATCCTTAAACCTAAGGACTTGGTGTGACTTGACTGTGTTTGCTATACCTGTGTTTGCTATACTTGTGGTTTATCATGATATCATGCATCATAACATGGCATCCATGCTTATTGCACTAACCATTTCAAAGACCAAGAGAATTTATCT
Source organism: Vicia faba (assembly GCA_948472305.1). NCBI lineage: Eukaryota > Viridiplantae > Streptophyta > Magnoliopsida > Fabales > Fabaceae > Vicia > Vicia faba. The sequence goes on along the minus strand of OX451738.1, from coordinate 1,628,087,789 downwards.
TCGTTCAGTTTTGTAGATCATGGCTTTCGTTCGTAGAAACACTATCCGAATCAGCTTTGTGAAGATACCTTCCCAACTCAAAGAGCTAGTATCAAGGGTTTCTAAAACTTCTACGTTCACTAAGAGACATGGTCAACTTCTCAACCTGGTTACTTCAAACTTTGATGAAAAGATGATGAGTGTACTCTTTCAGTTCTTTGACCCCAAGCACCACTGCTTCACCTTTTCAGACTATCAGTTGGTGACTACCTTGGAAGAATTCTCTCAGCTATTAGATATACCTATTCTTGAACAGGTACCCTTCACAGGTCTATAAGAAGTTCCTAAGCTAGAATTCATTGCCTCAACTTTACATCTGAAACGGGCCGACGTGGTATCCAATTGGTAAACTAGAAGCGGAGTCAAGGGTTTTATAGCTAAGTTTCTGGTAGACAAAGCCCAGCTGTTTTGGGATAATATGGATTTTCAGGATTTTGAGGAGGTTTTGGCTCTTCTTATCTATGGTTTAGTTCTCTTTCCTAATTAGGACTCATTCATAGATGTGAATTCTATCAGGATCTTTCTCTCTCGCAGGTGCCTACTTTGCTCGGAGATATTTTTCACACTCTCCATACTCGTACCCTGAGGAGAAGAGGGATTCTAGTGTGTTGCATGCCATTGCTGTCGAGATGGTTTATTTCTCACCTCCCTAAGTCCATACTGAAGAATGAAGAAGGTCTGGTTTGGTCACAAAGGATAATGTCACTCGCTCATACGGATATTCTTTGGTGTTCTCGATCTATGGAAAACATTGCTATCATTGACCGCTGCAGGGAGTACCCTAATGTCCCATTACTTGGTATCAGAGGGGGTATAACCTACAATCCTTGTTTAGCTCTGCAATAATTTGGTTACGCTCGAAGGGATGGTCCCCATGAGTTACTAATCAAAGGCATTGTGTTCAACTATGAGGAGGATATTCAAGGGTATCGCTGGAGGTTTGTACGAGCTTGGGGCATGGTAAACAGATCGAGCGCCAGAGCTTTTGGGCCAAATACTTCCATTCCAATGGAACCTTATCTACAATGGGTATGAGCTCGTGCTCAACAACTTATAATGCCCTACGTGGCTGTTTTGCCAGTGATTGTGGAACCCACTACGGAGGAGGGTATTCCTTACACAGTTCTCTATCCTTACATGCCCACTGATCTGGGGGAATTGTTAGAACAAAGTTTGAATCTACTACCCTATGTTTAAGTTTTGATGATAACAAAGTGAAAAGATATATTATCTATAAGATTCATGTATGAACTATTTGCTGCCTAAATTATTACGTTCTGATTTGCAGATACTCTAATTGGTATAAGCAAGATCACACCTAATCAGCATCAGAAATTTGGTTCCTGACATCAGCATCAGAGGTTGCCATATCAGAATGTCAGAATCAGAAGATTGACTCACGTGTATGCTGAAGCCTGATGAACAGAACTGCGCTCAACACTCTGATAAAGAAACACAACAGTTCATCAGCAGCTAAGCAGAATCAGAATGAGCCAAGCCAGAACTTGCATTAAGTAAGCAACGGTACTGTGCATTGAAAGCAAATAAATACCAACGGCCTCATTCTAGACAAGATCTGCTCGATAAGGAAAGTTTGTTATTAGCATTGAATCAAGAATATTGCTCCAACGTTCAACATCTCAGTGCTATATAAACAAGACTTTGAAGATTGAATTGGCTAATGCTCTCCAAATATTTACACGCCTAAAAGCTGATCATAATCTTCCTTCTCTCAGTTTGCTAAACACTACACATTCTCTTATTCAATCATTGTTTAGCAATCTAGTTTCTAAGCTTTAAGTTGTGTATACATCACAATTGTGATACAGTTTTGTAGAAAACATTCACACACTTAGATTTATCTTCTTTGTAAGAAAGTGTTTCCTTGACAAACCGGGTTGTGGTTTGCATCAAGAAGGCTTTAGCAGTTGTTAAAGCAGTCTGTAATATTCAGTTGAATATAGTGGATTAAGACCTCGTTGGAGAGAGGCGAAATCACCTTGACGGGTGGACTGGAGTAGTTTGAGATCAAACGAACCAGGATAAAAATATCTTGTTCATTGCATTGATTTTCAGTTTTACAATTCAACCCCCCCTTCTTGTGTTTTTCACTACTTCAATTGGCATCAGAGCGCCTGGTTCTGAGCTAAAACACTTAACCGTGTCAGTACAAGATCCAGCGTCAGAAAAACACAATGGCAGGAAACTACTCTCACACCAGCAATGACAACAATGAGGACAGAGACAGATTCAGCGGCAAACCTCCAGTCTTTGATGGAGAAAACTTTGATTACTGGAAAGACAGAATTGAAAGCTTCTTTCTGGCACAAGATGCTGATCTGTGGGATATGGTGACAGATGGATACACGCACCCTGTGAATGCAAGCGGTCAGAAGATTGATAGAAAAACAATGTCTGACCAACAAAAGCGTGACTTCAAGAATCACCACAAGGCCAGAACCATCCTCCTCAGCGCCATCTCCTATACTGAATATGAAAAGATCTCCAACAGAGACACATCAAAGAACATTTTTGACTCACTCAGAATGACGCATGAGGGTAACGTTCAGGTCAAAGAAACTAAAGCTCTGGCGCTCATTCAGAAGTATGAGGCGTTCAAAATGGAAGAATCTGAATCCATTGAAACAATGTTCTCAAGATTCCAGATTCTTGTAGCTGGTCTCAAGGTTCTGGACAAAGGATACTCTACTGCTGACCATGTCAAGAAAATCATCAGAAGTTTACCCAAGCAGTGGAGACCAATGGTTACATCTCTGAAGCTAGCTAAAGATCTCAACAAAATCACTCTGGAGGAACTTATCAGCTCCCTCAGAAGTCATGAGATAGAGCTAGAAGCTGACGAGCCTCAGAAGCAAGGTAAGCCTTTAGCATTAAAATCTAACAAAAAATCCGAGTCTAAAGTTTTGCAGGCAGTTGAAGAAACATCTGATGGATCCTCATCAGAAGAAGACGAACTCTCCCTCCTCTCCAGAAGAGTAAATCAACTGTGGAAGCAAAGACAAAGGAAGTTCAGGAATCCCAGAAGATCTGATCAGAACGAGTCTTCTTCCAGATACAGAAGGACATATTCTTCCTCTGGATACAGAAGATCTGAAGGTTCCTCTAGTAGCAAAAAGCCAAACACCAAGGACATCATCTGCTATGAGTGCAATGAGCAAGGACACTATAAGAGTGACTGCCCAAAGCTTCAGAGGGAAAAGCCCAAAAAGAAGTTTGGAAGAGAGAAGAAGAAAAGTCTCATGGCTACATGGGATGACTCTGACTCGTCTGAAGCTGACTCAGAATCAGATGATGAGAGGGCAAACATAGCTCTCATGGCTAACATCTCAGAAGATAGTGAAGCTTCTGAATCAGAATCAGAATCAGATACTGAAGAGGTATTTCCTAACTTTGCTGTTAACTTTACCAAGGATGAACTTGCTGAAAGCCTTAATGAGATTCTGGAACAATATCAGCAAATTAGAGTTAAATTCAGAGACCTGAAAAGGAATCTTGAATCTGACTCTAATAAGACTGAGAGTCTCAAATTGGAGAATTCTGAGCTGAGAAATAAGATTTCAAAATTAGAAAACACTTTACAAAACTATCAGAAGGAACCAATTTCTGAAACTCCCAGCAACGCTGATGAGATCATCAAGGAGTATGATCACAGTTTCCAGAAGTTCCTCGCTAAAAGCATAGATAGAAGCAAAATGGCTTCAATGATCTATGGAGTTAGCAGAAATGGCAGGAAAGGAATAGGATACCAAGGTAAGGTTCCTACACCAAAGAATGTCATGGACTTAACCATTAAACACACTCCTCTGAATTCACATTTTGTGTATGGTCACACACATGATATTAAATACACTAGCAGTAAGCACTCTGTGAAACCAAAATTCAACCAGAGTTTTGGTAAAACTAACAAATCAGGACCCAAGAAAATCTGGGTACCTAAGGATAAAATAATACATGTTGCAGATATCTTTAGCAGCAAGTCAGAAACACCAGTCATGGTACCTGGACTCTGGCTGCTCGCGACACATGACGGGAAGAAGGCATATGTTCCAAAGCCTGGAAATTAAGCCTGGAGGCCACGTTGGTTTTGGAGGCAATCAGAGGGGAAAGATAATTGGCTCTGGAACTGTAGGTAATGGAAATCTTCCCTCTATTAATAATGTTCTGCTAGTAGATAGATTGATGCATAATCTGTTATCCATAAGTCAATTAAGTGATAACGGTTATGATATAATCTTTAATCAAAAATCATGTAAAGCTGTTAGTCAGAAAGATTGGACTATCCTATTTAATGGTAAGAGGAAAAACAACATTTACAAAATCAAACTTTCTGAACTAAAGAGTCAGAATGTAAAATGCCTTCTGTCTGTTAACAACGAGCAGTGGATCTGGCACAGAAGATTGGGGCATGTTAGTATGAGAAGAATATCTCAGATTAACAAACTCAATCTGGTCAGAGGACTTCCTAATTTGAAGTTCAATTCAGATGCTCTGTGTGAAGCATGTCAGAAAGGCAAGTTTGCAAAACCTTCTTTTAAATCCAAAAATGTTGTTTCTACCTCTAAGCCATTAGAACTTCTTCACATTGACTTATTTGTACCAGTTAAAACTGCCTCAGTCAGTGGCAAGAAGTATGGGTTAGTAATCGTAGATGACTATAGCAGATGGACATGGGTAAAGTTCTTAAGACACAAGGACGAGTCACACTCTGTGTTTGTTACCTTCTGTAACCAAGTTCAGAATGAAAAGGATCTTAGAATCGTTAAAGTTAGAAGTGATCATGGTGGAGAATTTGAAAACAAAGATTTTGAGTCATTCTTTAATGACAGAGGCATTCTGCATGATTTCTCTTGTCCTAGAACTCCCCAACAAAATGGAGTTGTAGAACGAAAGAACAGAACATTGCAAGAAATGGCCAGAACCATGATCAACGAGACAAACGTTGCTAAGACCTTCTGGGCAGAGGCAATAAACACAGCGTGCTACATTCAGAATAGAATCTCAATAAGACCTATTCTGGAAAAGACTCCATATGAATTGTGGAAGAACAGAAAGCCCAACATTTCATATTTTCATCCATTTGGATGTACTTGCTTTATATTAAATACAAAGAATTATTTGAACAAGTTTGACTCTAAAGCACAGAAGTGTATTATGTTAGGATACTCTGAACGCTCAAGAGGGTACATAGTATACAATACAGAAACACAGATTGTGGAAGAATCAATCAGTGTTCGTTTTGATGATAAGCTTGACTCTGAAAAGTCAAAGCAGAATAAAGTTTTTGCAGGTATGGAAATTGAATTTACAGGTTCTGAAGACAAGTCATCAGAAGCTCTCAACACAGACACTCCTTCAACGTCTGAAAGGAGCACTGCTAGCAATCCTACAACAGCTGCTGATCAACCTCAGAAGAGATTACCCAGAAGCAGCTTGGATCACCCAGAAGAGACTATCTTAGGAAGAAAGGAAGATCCAATCAGAACAAGAGCAAGCTTCAGAAACTCTGAAGAAACTCTCATGGGACTTGTGTCTCTGATTGAACCTTCTTCTATTGATGAAGCACTTCTGGATAATGACTGGATTCTGGCAATGCAAGAAGAGCTGAATCAATTCACCAGAAACGACGTATGGGATCTCGTTCCCAGACCAAAAGGATTCAACGTCATTGGAACAAGATGGGTGTTCAGAAACAAGCTAAATGAACAAGGTGAAGTCATCAGAAACAAGGCACGACTGGTTGCACAAGGTTTTAGTCAGCAAGAGGGGATAGACTATACAGAAACCTTTTCCCCAGTCGCCAGGTTAGAATCTATCAGACTTTTAATTTCATTTGCTGTTAATAGAGGCATCACTCTGTATCAGATGGATGTCAAAAGTGCATTCTTAAATGGTTATATAGAAGAAGAAGTTTATGTACACCAACCCCCTGGTTTTGAAAATACAAAACATCCAGAACATGTTTTCAAACTAAAGAAGTCACTATATGGTCTGAAACAAGCTCCCAGAGCTTGGTATGAAAGGCTAAGTAACTTTCTATTAGAAAATGAATTCACCAGAGGGAAAGTGGACACTACTCTATTCTGTAAATCAGTTAAGAATGACATCTTAGTCTGTCAAATTTTTGTTGATGATATTATTTTTGGTTCTACTAATCCTTCTCTTGGAAGAAAATTTGCTAAGTGTATGCAGGCAGAATTTGAGATGAGCCTCATGGGGGAACTGAAATTCTTTCTAGGAATTCAGATCAATCAAACTCCAGAGGGAACTTACATTCATCAGAGCAAATACATCAGAGATCTTCTGAAGAAATTTGACCTCTCAGAATGTAAGCCATCAAAGATTCCAATGTATCCCACGTGCATTCTGGAAAGAGAAGAGGTAAGCAAAAATGTAGAACAGAAAGTCTACAGAGGTATGATTGGTTCTCTCCTCTATCTGACTGCTTCAAGACCTGACATATTATTCAGTGTTTGTATCTGTGCTAGATTCCAATCAGATCCTAGAGAATCTCACTTAACAGCTGTTAAGCGAATTTTCAAGTATCTGAAAGGTACTACTAATCTGGGTTTGTTTTATAGAAAATCTAGTGATTACAGTTTAGTAGGCTACTGCGATGCTGATTTTGCTGGAGACAGAGTGGAGCGTAAAAGTACTTCTGGAAGCTGCCAGTTTCTGGGAGAAAATCTGATCTCTTGGTCCAGCAAAAGGCAATCAACAATTGCGCTATCAACAACAGAAGCTGAGTACATAGCAGCAGCAGGATGTAGCACACAAATGCTCTGGATGAAAAGTCAGCTTGAAGACTTCCAGATTTTTGAGAGTAACATTCCTATACTCTGTGATAATACTTCTGCTATTTGCTTAAGTAAGAATCCCATTTTACATTCTAGAGCTAAGAATATAGAAATAAAACATCACTTCATTAGGGACTATATTCAGAAAGGAATTTTGAACTTAAAATTTATAGATACATACCATCAATGGGCTGATATCTTTACTAAACCCCTTTCAGAAGATAGGTTTAATTTCATTCTGAAACATCTCAGCATGAAAGTCTGCCCAGAGTGAAAATGTTTTAATTCCATATATTTACCTTCAGAATGTAATTGTTTTACTGTGAACTTCTGATCAATCTTCTTTCAGAAAGATAGAACATGCAGATTGTATCAGATGCAAGTCTAAAGATCTGAGAGTCTAAGCTCAAAGACAGACGTGCTGATCACTACATCAAACAAGTGTCATCCAATCATCAGCAAATCTCTGAAGCAGAACGCGTGCACGCTTCTGAGAAGGCAAAACGCTGATTGGGTGCATTGAGACACATGTCTGGTAACCGTTTTTAAGTATCTTTCTAAAATCCCCCAAAATCAGCAAGCATTTAATAAAAGTAATCATGCTTTTAAAACACAATCATGATTTTTCTCTTTCTTAAAAACGTTTATTTTTTCAAAATATTCTGAAACTCTATTTAAACACATTAACCTCTCATTCTAATTCTTTACAGTTTCTCACTAATTCTCAAGCATTCTCTGCATTTTTCTGTGTTCATCTCTTGCAAAACCCTTTTTCTCAGTTTCTTCTCAAAATCTTTTAGTGTGAACATGGAAACCTCCAGCAGTGCTTCTGCAGGTCCTCAGAAGAAAGCATCATCTGAACAGTATCAAGTGCCATTCAGAACACTCCTCACTCCTGTGAAGAATCTTGAAGTGTTATCTGAATTGATCATTGATTTTGGAAGCTTGAAGGAGAACGGTTTTGACCTAACAGAAGAAGTCAGGGCACATAAATGGGAAAGGTATTTTGAAAGGTTGGTTGGACCAACATTCCCTATGTTAGTCAAGGAGTTCTGGATTCATGCGAAGGCTTCAACGCATCTAGTCACCTCCTTCGTTATGGGGAAAAAGATTGTGATCACTGAGGATCACATAGCAAGGTTAATCGGTTACAGTGGCGGTGGCGTCCGCTGTATTGATATGGCTGAGAGATGTGCTGACGTGGGCGTGATAGCTGAAAGGATTTTCACCCATGGGGTGCCCAGCAGCAAGATCAAAGATCTGAAAGATCATCACAGAGTTTGGGCAAAGATAATTCTAGGATGCTTCAACCATAGGAAGCCAACTAGTTCACCTGATTACATAAATGTGGATCAGCAGTTTCTGATCTACTTTATCGATCAGAAGGTAAAAATTAACTTGGCTCATCTTCTGTTCAACCACCTCAGAACAAGTGTGAAGGAAACCAGGGAAGAATAAAGAACAAAGAGGGATTGGATACCCTTTGGAAGGTTGATATCAGATATTCTGACAGAGAATAGGCTGATAGAGCATCTGATAGAAGCTCAAGAGTTAAGCACCATTGAACCAACAGTTGGGAAGCCTCTGAACGCGAAGAACTTGAAGAAAATGAAGTTGATAGAGAATATCAAAAAGGAACCCAAAGCTACTCTTATTGCTGATATCACCAGCAGAAGAGTTCCACTGAGTGACTTTCCTTTATTTTCTGAGATAGAATCTAAACCAGAGGTGGTTCTCAGATACTTAGACGCGTGCAAGGCAGATGGTACAGATCCAAATCTGATTATCAAAGATCTGCATCAACCTCAACAAGAAGTGACTCTGAAGAAGACGAAGAAGAGGAAGGCACCTTCAGAAGGACCATCCCAGCAGACACCCAAGAAAAGAGGTAATTTATCTGCTGCTTCTGTTTTAAATTCTTCTACTATTCCAGCATCTATTCCACCTCCAACCTCTCATAGAATCTCAATCCCCATCCCAACAATAGATGAAACTGAACCAGAAGATGACCCTTCTGAGGCATTAAAACTCAGAAGACCCAGAACCAAACATCCCAAACCAACAATCTCAACAACATCAGCAATTGACAAAGTGCTGTCTGACATTGATCAACACACTTCTGATCACTCCGCCAATCCAAACTCTGAACCACAAATTGTCCCTCCTCCACAACCAGAACAACAACAATCTGCTGAAGAACCAGAACAACAACAAGCTCTCTCATCAATTCAAGAAGAACCCCTTATCCCTGAACAACCAGAAATTCCAACAACTTCTCCTCAACTAGCAATTCCGTCTCCCTCTCCTCAACCAGAAATTCATCCACCATCACCTCAACCTGAGTTTCATCACTCTGAAACTCAAACTCCTCCACCTTCTGAACCTCATTCACCTCAATCATCTGAACCACAACCTCTGGAAATCTAGCTGCCATGTGGAACAACAGTCACCATGGCCCAGCTGCCATCCTCGCCAGAATCTACACCACCAAATACTCCCAAAATACCAAACAGTCCAATCATAATTTCTGATTCTCCCACTCCATCTCCAAAACAAACAGCTGCCAAGCAAACCACCGAAAACCCCAGCAGGACCTTCATAGACTTAACCAGCCTTGACCGTCTTGCTGATCTGAAACATAAAATAGACATCCCAAAACCAAAACAACCAGATGTTGGCTCTGGTATTATGAATTTTGAAACAGGTTTGCAGCAATGGATTGCTTCTCTGAAGCAAGTCTGTCCTGGAATGATTGACCCAGCTGCCTCTGACCAGCTCTGGTCACAATTCAGACTTTGGGTACGTGCTGAAGCCCTCAAGTTGTAGGATATCAACTATGAGCAGGCACAACAGAACTTCAGCAAGCTGCTGAAGGAAGTTGAAAGTCAGCTGCCTCAGGAAGCTGTCCTCCCTCTGGATAGTGAACCTTGGTCTGAGAAACAGCTAGCTTCAAAGGTGCAACCAGAAGAAGACAAGACCATTCAAGCTGAAGCAAGTTAAGCAGAAGATGTTGTAGAAAGCTCTTAGAAGCTTCCTGCTTCTGATGTTTCTCAAGCTGCCTTGGACAGGCAGACTTTGGAAGAGCTGAAGCTGAATGACATGCGTCTGCAGCAGAGGATGGATGAAAACGACCAGAAGATGAAAGAAAGAATGGATGTGCAGGATAGCAAGATTGACACTGTTGTCAGCATGGTGCACAAGCAGAATGAGACTGCTGATCAGATCAAAGCCATGCTGGAGAACCTGTTCACACGCTTTCCTCCCCAACCTTAGTTTTTTCATTCATGTCATTTTCATGTTTTCTTTAATTTTCTGATGTACTGTTTGAATATGTTTTGTTTGATTCTGAACCCTTTTAATATGACAAGTTTTTCTGATCTTAATTGTTTTAGCACATCACCTACACTTTTTTGATTGCTGACAAAAAGGGGGAGAACAAGAATGATATTTTAAACAATAACGGTTTACTAAGACAGAAATTCTCGAACATTCTAACTCTATTATACTTGAAAATGTTTTCTGTTTTGCTTAAAGTCTACAGGTACAAGGAAGCTCCTGGACACTCTGAAGACTAAAAGCTCTGAAGCTCTGATCCGCTCTGATACTCTGATCCAAAGCAAAGCTCTGACAAGAAAAGCTCTGATACGCTGATCTGAAGCTCTGCTCTGATATGCTGATCTAAAGCTTCTGATAGTCAAAGACTCTGATACTCTGATGTTCAAAGAAAGGCAAAAAGATCTGATCCTGAAGAACACTTGTAATCAAAAAGGGGAAGTAATAAACTCAGGGGGAGTATATCTCAACTCTGATATCTCTTTATCCCTTATCTTTGATAACCTCTTACTCTGATGCATCTCTCTGATACCTTTTCACGTTATTTTCATTTAAAAAATATCTAGTTTTTGTCATCATCAAAAAGGGGGAGATTGTTAGAACAAAGTTTGAATCTACTACCCTATGTTTAAGTTTTGATGATAACAAAGTGAAAAGATATATTATCTATATGATTCATGTATGAACTATTTGCTGCCTAAATTATTATGTTCTGATTTGCAGATACTCTGATTGGTATAAGCAAGATCACACCTAATCAGCATAAGAAATTTGGTTCCTGACATCAGCATCAGAAGTTGCCATATCAGAATGTCAGAATCAGAAGATTGACTCACGTGTATGCTGAAGCCTGATGAACAGAACTACGCTCAACACTCTGATAAAGAAACACAACAGTTCATCAACAGCTAAGCAGAATCAGAATGAGCCAAGCCAGAACTTGCATTAAGTAAGCAACGGTATTGTGCATTGAAAGCAAATAAATACCAACGGCCTCATTCCAGACAAGATCTGCTCGATAAGGAAAGTTTGTTATTAGCATTAAATCAAGAATATTGCTCCAACGTTCAACATCTCAGTGCTATATAAACAAGACTTTGAAGATTGAATTAGCTAATGCTCTCCAAATCTTTACACGCCTAAAAGATGATCATAATCTTCCTTCTCTCAGTTTGCTAAACACTACACATTCTCTTATTCAATCATTGTTTAGCAATCTAGTTTCTAAGCTTTAAGTTGTGTATACATCACAGTTGTGATACAGTTTTGTAGAAAACATTCACACACTTAGATTTATCTTCTTTGTAAGAAAGTGTTTCCTTGACAAACCGGGTTGTGGTTTGCATCAAGAAGGCTTTAGCAGTTGTTAAAGCAGTCTGTAATATTCAGTTGAATATAGTGGATTAAGACCTCGTTGGAGAGAGGCGAAATCACCTTGACGGGTGGACTGGAGTAGTTTGAGATCAAACGAACCAGGATAAAAATATCTTGTTCATTGCATTGATTTTCAGTTTTACAATTCAACCCCCCCTTCTTGTGTTTTTCACTACTTCATTACAGAGGTCTTGGATCCAGTTGATGAATGAGAGGGATACTTACAAGGATCAGTTCCATGCTCAGGAGAGAGAAGTCTTAGAGCTCACAAAGTAGTTGCATGAGGAAAAAGGACTGAATGATTATCTCGGCGCAAAGAGGAAGCATCCATGGGACTTTTGATTTTTCTTTCTAGTTTTAGATTTATTTTTAATTGTAATGCCTTAAAGGCATTTGAACTTCAATTTCAGCTAATAAAGTTTTTGTTTATTTTTGGTTCGCAAATTTAAAATTTCCGAGGTCTTTGAAATCATTGCATGCAGATACCATTATCATACACATCATTACAGGTACCATTACAGGTTTCTCATCTCCTTCGCTGTTTATTTCAGCAGAAATGTCTTCCAAACAAAGCATTAAGGACCTGCAGGCACAAAACGCCCAATTCCAACAAATGTTTATCAATCTGGAAAAGGGGCAGGAGGATCTGAAAGCCCTCATTCTGAAAGAGAGGAAGAAAAAGAAGAAGGCTACTGGTATTCTGAACATGGGCCGAAGGTTCGGAGAGGGGTTGAAGCGTTAAACTGATCTGACCTCTTCATCCAAGGAAGGGGAGAATCAAGAAGAAGAGAAAGACCCTAGCCCTGTAGTGTCTGACAATGATATTGACTATAATGGTGAGCAGTATCCTCCTGCTGAGGATAGATACAAGCAGTTAGAAGACCGTCTGAGTGCCATGGAAGTTCAGAGGATACCTGGACTGGATTTCGAAGAATTGGGATTGGTATTGGGAGTAGTCATCCCGCAGAAGTTCAAAGCTCCAGTTTTTGCCAAATATGATGGGGTGTCTTGCCCAAAACTTCGTCTCCGTTCTTACGTCAGGAAGATCCAGCCCCACACAGCTGATAGAAATCTGTGGGTTCACTTCTTTCAAGATAGTCTGTCAGGGACTCAACTTGAATGGTTCTACCAACTAGAGGGAACCAATGTCCATAACTGGGAAGATCTGGCTGCTGCTTTCTACAAGCAGTATCAATATAATTCCGACCTTACTCCCACTCGCACTCAACTCTAGAGTATGTCCATGGGTGCAAGTGAAGGTTTTAAAGATTATGCCCAAAAATGGAGAGACTTGGCTGGGAGAGTTCAACCCCCATTGTCTGATAGGGAGTTGGTTGATATGTTTCTGGGGACGCTATCTGGTCCATTTTTCAATCATTTGATCGGCAGCTCGTCAGCTGGTTTCACCGAGCCGATTTTAACTAGAGAGAGTAGAGGCTGGGATTCGAAGCGGAAAAATACAAAAGGATGCCTCGTCAAGTTCAGTAAAGAAGCCTTTTGCTGGTAAGAAGGAAGCCAGTGCCATCTACAGCCCGAGGGGCTAGAATAGGGCTGAACAACGTCAAACAGTAAGTGTCGTAATGATACCTAGACCTGCAGTTGCTCCACAACGCAACAATCAATAAAGGGTGGAGAGACCACAATGGCAGTTTACCTGCATCAACATGACATTGGATGAATTTCTACCTCATCTGCTAAAATCCAACTTGGCAACCTTGAGAGAGGCTCCCAAGAATCCAAATACTACATCTCCCTGATATAATCTGAATGCCCGGTGTGCCTATCATTCTGAGAGTCCTGGTTACGATAAAAATGATTGCTGGGCTCTGAGAAACAAAATACAAGACTTGATTAAAGCCAAGGAGATAGATTTTGATGCTCCGGAGAAGCCAAATGTCATAACTGCTCCTATGCCTAAACATCGTCGTGGAGTTAATGTTATTGATACTGATTTGTTTGTTACCTCTGTTGACGAAGTTTCTACTCCTCTCATGATTGTCAAGAAGAATTTTCTGTTGGCCGGTTTATTTCCGGGTTATGGTGAAGGTTGCGACATGTGTTCGCTTCTACCTTCTGGTTGCCATTTGCTGAAGTTAGGTGTCCAACGCCTAATAGATAACAAAGAAATTCTGTTTGAGAAAACTATAGTTCCTGTTGTTCCAGTTGAAGACGTTTCCATTATAACCATTTCAGCCAATCCTTCCAAGGTTTCCTCGAGAAGACCTGTTAGGATTACACCTTCTCCAAGAATTGCTCCGCTGATATTCACTGTTCCCGGTCTTGTCCCGTATATCTCCGATAAAGATGTCCCCTGGCATTATGGTGCCGATGTGTACTATCACAACATCAAACAAGATCTTCAAGATGAAGAAGCTGATCCTGATATCGATAACATTATTGGAACCAGTAAAATCACCCGAAGTGGAAGGGTCTTCTCTCCCGAGATTTCCCCTAAGACTGTTAACAAGCCTATTGTCATTACATCTGTTGTTCTTGCTAGTATATTAACTAATGTTCCTGTTCTTACTCCAGTCGAAAAATCATCTAATACCCGCGACAAAGAGGTTGTAGGTGAGCCTTCCCGGGCGGAGGCGCCTAAGAAAATCGTTGTGGAAGCCTCTAAGCAAGAAATAGAGGAAATACTGAAAATCATTAAGAAGAGCGACTACAATGTGGTCGAGCAGCTGGGGCAGACCCCATCAAAGATGTCCATGTTGTCTTTGTTGTTGTGTTCTGAGGCCCATGCGAAGGCTTTAATTGCATTCCTCAAGACTGTGTGTGATACGGTGGCAGAACCAAAACTGTTTGGATGCTGGTTTATGTTTTGCGTTTGTGTTTGCAAAATGTCGCGGTAAGCAAGAGTCGCCACCGACTTTTATTTTATCCAACTAGGAAAGGAAAAAAGCATAAAAAAATTCCTTTTTTCGAGATTTTCTGAGTACGGGGGGTAGATTATAGAAAGGGAAGGTATTAGCACCCTTTCTATCCGTAGTTTTCTACGGGCTCTTAGGTACTTGCTCATCATTTTCAAAATTGCTTATGTGTTTGTGTGATTTGAAAAGTTTTTGTTTGACTTTGTTTTAACTCTTGCTTCTGTCTTCAAGAGTGTTACAAAGTGTTTTTGAAATCTTTGTTTGAAAGGAGTGTAAGTGTGAAAAGTTTGTTATGAGCAAGTATCTACTAGCATCTACCTACTCGAAAAAATAATTGTTCTATGTTCGTTTCCTTTAGACAACGCTATCCCACTATTAGTGAGTAGGTAGCACCGTCATTGGAGTTTTAAAGGGTCAATTTGAAAGGGACGTACGATCACTAAAGCAATGTTAGGGCGTCTTAGTAATAACCCTAATGTCTTAAGATCAATATTCGAGGCAACAATTCCAAGTCAACCTTTCCGAGGCAACTTTGATCTTTTAGACAAGAGAGCAACCACTAAAATATCCTGTACTCAATGATCGTTTACCGAAGGCAACCAAAGTGAGAGTATACCCTAGGGGTGCGCATGTGCGAGTGATTCAATTTCAAGTTATTATCTTTGCACATTTAGGGTTTGCTAATCGTTTTAAAGTTTACATACATTCTTGTCATGCAACCCTAATATTCATACATCTAACAGTTAATATTTTGCGGGATTTAAAAATGCGGAAAATAAAGCTACGCTATTACAAGGCTTCCGGTATTAATTACATAGCCAAAAACAACCCATAAAAAATATGATAAATTGAAAGTAAAGGTCCTAATTAATCTATTACAACTTGTGAGCAATTACATCAATATGGTAAAAAAAGATAAACGCGATGAATCGAGAACTAGGGTTTTGACCCCGTCTAACCTAATCGAAAGAAAAAATTATTTTTGTTGTTTTTAATTATTTTTAAGAAAAAGAATAAGGTTTATAAATTAAACATAAATCTAATTAGTAATTAAATTAATTAAAAAAATGACTAAATTTAACCTATTTTTGTGTTTTTGGTTATTTTAAGAAAAAAGAAAATAGAATTAAGTTAGAAACAAAACCCTAATTGTTCTAATTGCTTTTAATTTATTTACAAAATAATTTAAGTTACCTAAAATTAAATAACCTAATTCAATTAATTTTTGTATAAAAAATAAATATCCTAAATCTAATTGGGTGAAAAATATTATTTTTATGATTTTTTGATAAAAGGAATTATTAATTTGTGTTAGTAAAAATAATTTAAATGAATAAATAAAGAAAATATAAAGAGAAAGAAAGAAGAATTGGGCCTGGTTGTGAGTAATTTGGGGGGGGGGGGGGTGTTGCTAGCAATTCTGGCCCAAAACCAAAGGTCCATGTTGACCTTCTGAATCCCATGTGTTGCATTGACTGGGTCACATGATGGATCCTTCAATGATGGCCATCAGATCTAGCTTCCTGGAGATCCAATGGTTGAATTCCGAGGGCACATGGTGGAGTCTTGCTTTGTGTGCATGCTTGATCACCTGAATGAAAATAACAAGAAATAATAGGGGGGACCTGGGATTCGAACCTAGGTCCTGTGACCTTTTCCAATAGCGTCAATGCCAGCTGAGCTACGTGCGCGCTTTGCATATGAAACAAACAATAAGTATTATATTGGAAAAACAAAAAGAATAAAACATCTGCGCGAAAATTCAAATGGGTGAATAGGGTGGTGCCACGCCTTTATCCCTGTCCTCTCTCTGTGGTTAAAAGATGCAGTGACTTTTACCTACGGACAACGTCTGTCACTACAAACCCTGCAATTCTAAAAATCAAACACAAGCAAGATAAATAAAATCTAAGGCCATGAATCAACTCGTCTTGGCCTGCTGAGCACGATGGTGCCCCTTTTGTGGCCCAATTTTACCTGTGTGACAAGATCCCAAATCGAGACCAAGAACCCTAATAATGGCAAATCTTGATATAGTCCAAAAAAACACAATTAAATGTTATAGATAGTTTGGAAATGTTTCAAGGAGCAAGAATATATAATTATTTCATGCTATAGATGCCAAAATTATGCAATTCGATTTCAAGAAGAAGCCATTGTCGTGGCTGACTTACAGTGGGGTTTTAGCGCTGGAAACTCCTTGTTCTTGATTGGTATAGCGTGCTTGTGATCCCAGGAAGTGAATGAGATGGTTAGGGAGCCTTGTAAATGCCTGGAAGTGAAAAATCAGTTTACCACTTTTCTTTGTTTTTTCAAGTTTTGTTCTCTCTTTTGCGCCTCCAAAAACCTCTTGCTTTAGGTATGCAAATGCTCACTATATACCAAGGATTGAATTAGGGTTAAAATTATGCTCTCAATCTTTATCCATTATAGCTTTTGATCTTGATTTGATTCACTTGAAGATCTTTCCAAAAATAGGTCAAAACCAATCTTTTCACGCACACAAAGGCCTTGCACGAATTAATTCACTTGCCAACTAGATATAGGACCTGAAATATGCACAAGATCTTGAGGTTTCAATGATTTGATTTTTTTCATGATTTGTTTTGATTTAAATTGATTTAATTGCAATAAAAATCAAAATAAATAATAAAAATAAGATAAAGACAAGTGGAAAGAGATAGGGCTCATGGACCATGCTACCAACTCAAAACACGTTCAAAAATTTTGGCCCATTTAGCAAAAATTGCAATTTGAGGCATAGTTGACTTTTGACAATTTTGCAAAAAAGGTCAACTTCACCAATGCATAACTTCCTCAATTTTGACTCTTTGAAGGTGTTTTTAGACTTTTTAGAAAGCTTGAGATGTCCTCTAAGCAACCATTTTTGTCTCATCTCACTTTGGTATTCCATGTTCATGTATGAAGCTTTGACAAAAAAGGTGTTTTTGTTGACTTTTCAAAATGACCTATAATGTCCAAATTCATAACTTCTTGTGAGTGCATATTTTGAACTTGGGAGCTGAATATGGATTGTAGGGCATTGCATCCTATTCAAAATGAGCTTTGTATGGGTCATTTCTCATAAAGTATGAGAAAGTTATGCTTGGTCAAAGTTGAGTTGACTTTTCCTACAAAGTCCTAATTTAGCAACTTTTGGGTTTTGATGAATTGTGAGCAACCCTTGATGAATCATGATCAACCATTGATAAAATGATTAATGATACTTCAAAATGAGGATGTTGACCAAAAATCTTGAAGTTTGACTGTATGTGGGCAACAATTGACTTTTGCCCTAGCACAGTCGATTTTCAGGCCTTTGAGCAATTGATTGAGCAAACTTCCTCTGCAAGGCTTGAAACTTGATATGGATGATCTTGAGAACATATTAGAACAATGGTGAGCATTTGGGACCCCCCAGACTCAAGTACCTTGATGCAATATGAAACCCTAATTTGAAGTAGTCTGCCTTAGGAGAGAGCTTGTCTGGTCAACCCTTGGACTTCCTTGAGCAATTTGAGGATCTTTCTTGGAATGTTTTGAGAAATATGGGAGGGAAAATTTTGGGGTACAACAGCTGCCCCTGTTCAATCTTCTTAAACTTGAGGATGTAGATTGGCTTGTCTGCCTTTCGTGATCCGAAGGTGGAAGATGATTGAACACTAGAGTGCCCAAAAATTTGCACTCGCATGAAGTGGTACTTGTCTTGTGATGTCGGGAATGCGCTTATAGATGCCATTTGGAGATTGATAATGGGAGATGGGCTTAAAGATTCCATTGTAAGGAGTGTCGATCGCATAAGAGATTCGTTAGCGAGAGCTTGTATACCTGTTGTTGAGGAAGATTTCACTGGGGAATGTTGTTCTCTGTCTTGAGAAAAGTTGAATTTTAGGAGCTTCAGTCATCCGTTATTCTACTGGGAGACAGTCTCTTGGTTGGAGAGGTGAAAATGTAACTACTATCTAGTCGTGGTCCAGGCTTCATAGTGATAAGATCGACTGCTATCTGGTCGTAATCCAGGCTTGACAGCGACTTACTGGGGAGATGAGATTAAACTTGCTATACGGTCGTAATCCAGGCTTCACAATTTCTCAATTCTTATCTGGTCATAATCCAGGCTTCAGAAGGAATTCAGTTGTTATCCCGTCGCATCTGGGCTTTAACTTGAATTTAGGGCACACTAATATCCGGTTGACTCCGGGCTTCTTAGTAATTGTCCAGGTATAATTGCTATTTGGTCGAAATCCAAGCTTCACAATGTCTTGTACCGCTATCTGGTCGTAATCCAGGCTTCACGATGTTTCATACCATTATCTGGTCGAATCCAGGCTTCATGGTGTCTTGTACTTCTATCTGGTCGAATCCAGGCTTCACAATACTTCACTTCTTATCTGGTCGAAATCCAGGCTTCAGAAGAAATCAAGTGGTTATCCAGTCGCATCTGGGCTTCCATTTGATTTTAAGGCCTACTAATATCCGGTCGACTCCGGGCTTCTTAGTAATTGGCCGGGTAAACTTCTATTTGGTCGAAATTCAAGCCTCGCAGTGTCCCTTACTGTTATCTAGTCGTAATCCCAGACTTCATTGTCTTCTACCGCTATCTGGTCGTAATCCAGGCTTCACGATGTCTTATACCATTATCTGCTCGAATCTAGTCTTCATGGTGTTCGGAGAAATCAAGATATTATCCGGTCGAATCCGGGCTTCATAACTTGCATTAAAGATATACCACTATCTGGTTGACTCCAGGCTTCGTAGTATTCTTGGCTTCTATCTAGTTGTAACCCAGGCTTCACAACGTCTTCTACCATTATCTGGTCGTAATCCAGGCTTCATGGTCTTGTATTGCTATCTGGTCGTAATCCAGGCTTCACAATAACTTGTTAAGCTGCTATCCGGTCGACTCCGGGCTTCATGGCTTGTGTTTATGATATACCACTATCTGGTCGAATCTAGGCTTCATGGTGTCTCTGTATTACTATCTGGTCGTAATCCAAGCTTCACAATAACTTGCTGGGGATTAAACTATTATCCGTTTGAATCCGGGCTTCATAGCTTGTTTAAAAGATGCCACTATCTGGTCGTAATCCAGGCTTCGCGGTATTCTAATACTGTTATCCGGTCGTTCTTCGGGCTTTACAATATGATGGAGGAATTAAGATATTATACGGTCGTACCCGGGCTTCATATCTTGAACTTTGTGAGAACTTCCTGAAATGTAAAGAGTTAGTCGTATGTAATGTCATGATGCATGACATGTATCGAGCAATGATGTTCTCAAAATAAATGAGATTGTGTTGTATGATGCGTATATGCATGTGTCATGATGTATGGAAATGTGATGTTTATGATGTTCTCTTAGTTGGGGAAAATAAATCCCGGACTGCTGCTGGAGAATAAAAAGAGTTTCTCTCGTTGGGGACGACGACCGAAAATGATTGGGGGAATAAATTGTCCAGAGAGAATAATTCTGTTGGAGAATAGACTGGTGAGAGAAATGACTCCGTGGGAACGAGATGCTCTGTTAGAAGATCTGCTGACTTGGAGGAATAACCTCGGTTGTGGATGAATTACCGTTGCTGGCGATGATAAACTCTGTCGGGGATAAAGTTTCTGCTTGTGGAAGAAATAAACTCCACTGGGGATAATATTCTATTGTTGGTGAAAGATGAACTCTGCTTGGGGAGAATCTTACCGACTCACTCGCGATTGCAAACCTCAGCCGCGGAGAATTAATAATACTGTATTATGGTACTTCCTACTCTACGGGGAGTGTATGCATTTTTAGTCCAATTCTTCAACTAGGTTTATCCCTGTACCTGGTGAATAGAGCAACTATAAGTCTCGGACATTTCTTGTTTGCCCCTGTTTCTGGAATTACGAGTAATCGTCTTTTATTTCGCATGTAAATATTTATGAGCAGCAATTATTGTCAAATGCATATATCAAAAGTGAACCATTGGACGTTCTTGCAAAACAAAACAGAAAAAGGAAAATAATTTGAAATTTCTTTGTGAAAAATGAATTATATTGATTTTGAGGTTTGGCCTGTAAATAGGTGTTTTTGTACAAGAGGCTGACGTCCTAGTAAGAGGATGTCGCTGAAAGATATAATTTATACAATTTGTGAAAAACCAGGAAAAACAGCTTTGTGAACAATCCCACTGGGTTCCAACTCTGCTATTGCCTTTATGTCTTCAAGCATCTCATCACTTTGCTACTTGGTTGAAGGTAGATCAGATTGATTGGTGCCGTCCGAGCTTGATAGTCGATACCGAAGTCTGGTTGCAAGATGATCCAATGAGACATAGTGTTACGCATTGATCCCTAATTTTTGCCTGGACCACCCTTTCGGATTTTCAGTCCACCGGGATACCCTTTTTTGCCCAAGCCGCCTTTTCAGGTTTTCGACTTGCCGGGTGTACAGTTTTTTTCATTTCATCCCTTACTTTTGCCCGAACCCTTTTGGTTCGCCGGGAAGCTCTTATTTTTGCCTAGGCCAGTCAACCTAGCGGGTCTTTGCTTATGCATAGTATTTTTTCACTATGTCTGCATTGACGGGGTGAGGAAGGTCGTCACCATCCATGGTGGTTAGAATCATAGCTCCTCCCGAGAAAATGTTCTTAACCACAAATGGCCCTTCGTACGTAGGGGTCCATTTTCCCCTGGGATCACCTTGCGGCAGTATGATGCGTTTGATAACCAGATCCCCGACTTGATATTCTTGTCGTCTGACTCTCTTGTTAAATGCCTTGATCATTCGCTTTTGATACGTCTGACCATGACAAATAGCAGTAAGTCTTTTTTCATCGACTAAGTTCAGCTGATCAAGCCGGGTCTGGATCCAATCATCTTTGCTCAAACCTGCATCCTTCATAATCCGAAGAGAGGGTATCTGTACTTCAATGGGTAAGACTTCCTCCATGCCATACACCAAGGAATAGGGTGTTGCCCCTGTTAACGTCCGCGCTGAGGTACGGTACCCATGAAGAGCGAATGGTAACATCTCATGCCAGTCTTTGTACGTCACCGTCATCTTCTGCACAATCTTCTTGATGTTCTTATTAGCCGCTTCAACAGTCCCATTCATCTTCGGCCGGTAGGGAGAAGAGTTGTGGTGCTGTATCTTAAACTTCTTGCAGAGTTAGGTGATCATTGTACTGTTGAGATTTGTACCATTGTCCGTAATGATCCTCTCTGGTACACCGTATCGACATATCAGATTGTGTCGGATGAACCGCGCCACGACGTTCTTGGTTACTGTAGCGAAAGAAGCTGCCTCAACCCACTTCGTGAAATAGTCAATTGCTACCAGAATGAAACGATGCCTGTTAGACGCAGTAGGCCTGATCTCGCCAATCATATCGATGCCCCACATTGCAAAAGGCCAAGGTGCTGTCAAGATGTTCATGGGAACGGGAGGTACGTGCACCTTATCAGCATAGACTTGGCACTTATGACAGGTCCGAGAATGCTGATAATAATCGGCTTCCATAGTAGACTAATAATATCCAGCCCGTAGGATTTTCTTTGCCATGGTGTGTCCACTGGAATGAGTTCCGAAAGTACCTTCATGTAACTCTTCCATAATCCTTTCTGCTTCGCTCTTATCCATACATCGCAGTAAGGTTGAGTCATGCTTACGCTTGTACAGGAGTCCATTACTGATGAAGAACTTCACCGCGAACCTTCTCAGAAACTTCTTGTCATTAACAGATGCACCCTCGGGGTATTCTTGAGCCTCAAGATACCTCTTTACCTCATGAAACCAGGGTTTATCTGCTACCTCTTCAGTCTCAATATCATAGCAATGTGCGGGTTCGTCCAACCTCTCAATGGTAATCCGAGGAGCCTCATTGTCCCACCTGACCTTGAACATAGAAGACATAGTAGCTAGCGCGTCCGCTAACTGGTTCTCCTCTCTGGGGACATGTTCAAAGGTTATCTCCTCGAAGTATGGAAGAAACGTTAGTACATACTCTTTGTAAGGAATAAGATTTGGGTGTTTCGTATCCCACTCGCCTTTGATATGACTGATCACGAGAGTGGAATCTCCGAATACGGTCAAGAACTTAATCCTTAGGTCAATATCTGCTCGAAGACCCATGATGCACGCTTCATACTCCGTCATATTGTTGGTGCAGTTAAAACATAATCGGGCGGTAAACGGAGTATGAAAACCTTCAGGAGATATGATCACAACGCCAATACCACTACCCAATGCGTTTGAGGCTCCATCAAAGTATATAGACCATCGGGATCCTTTCTCAGGTCCTTCATCCGGTCCAGGTTCTTCACAGTCGGTCACCAACATGATGTTCTCATCCGGGAACTCGAAATTCATAGACTGGTAATCATCCACGGCCTGATGCGCCAAATGATCCACCAACACACTCCCCTTGATTGCATTTTGGGTCATGTATTGGATGTCGTACTCAGCTAAGATCATCTGCCAACTTTCTATTCTTCCGGACAAGGAGGGCTTTTCGAAGATATACTTGATTGGGTCCATCTTTGATATCAATAGGGTAGTGTGAGTCAGCATATACTGTCTCAGCCGACGAGCAGCCCATGCCAAAGCACATCAAGTTTTCTCGAGCAACGAGTATCGGGTCTCGCAGTCGGTAAACTTTTTGCTAAGGTAGTAAATAGCATGCTCTTTTCGGCCAGACTCGTCATGCTGCCCCAGCACACACCCCATTGAATTATCCAATACTGTCAAGTATAAGATCAAAGGTCTTCCTTCAACTGGAGGCATCAGAATAGGTTGCTCTTGGAGATATTCTTTGATCCTTTCGAAAGCGGCCTGACATTCCTCATTCCATTTTACCACTTGATCTTTCTTCAGCATCTTTAAGACCGGCTCACAAGTAGCAGTTAAATGTGAAATGAATCGGGCAATATAATTCAACCGTCCCAAAAAGCCTCTAACTTCTTTTTTTGTTCGGGGAGCTGGCATCTCCTGTATAGCCTGCACCTTTGCGGTATCCACTTGAATACCTTTATCACTAACGACGAAACCCAACAGCTTACCGGACCTCACCCCGAAGGTGCACTTGTTCGAGTTTAACCTCAGCTTATACATCTTTAACCTGTCAAATAGCTTCTGAAGATGGTCAAGGTGTTCTTCCTCAATCTGGGACCTTACAATCATGTCATCAACGTAAACCTCAATCTCATGATGAATCATGTCGTGGAACAAAGCGACCATGGCGCGCTGATAAGTTACCCCAGCATTCTTCAACCCGAAAGGCATTACCTTGTAACAGAAAGTACCCTACTGCGTAACGAAAGTTGTCTTCTCCATGTCCTCGGGAGCCATCTTAATCTTATTGTAACCAAAAAAACCATCCATAAAGGAGAAGACCTTATGCTGTGAGGTGTTGTCAACCAGAACATTGATATGAGGCATAGGGAAATCATCCTTGGGACTCGCCCTGTTCAGATCTCTATAGTCCACGCACATCCGAACCTTACCATCCTTCTTCGGCACCGGAACAACGTTGGCAACCCACTGCGCGTAAGAAGTAACAGCTATAAATCCGGTGTCAAATTGTTTCATGACCTCAGCTTTGATTTTCTCAGACATCTCGAGGCGCATACGGCGAACCTTCTGCTTTACCGGAGGACAGTCTTCTTTGGTTGGCAGGCGGTGTACCATAATATCAGTGTCTAAACCAGGCATATCTTCATAAGACCAAGAGAAGATCTCAACATAGTCGCGTAGCATCTATATTAACCGTTGCTTGACGCTAGGCTCCAGATTTGCACCTATCTTGACCTCTCTCTTGTCTTCCTCCGTACCCAAATTCACTTATTCTACTGGCTCTTCATGAGGTTGTATGGCCCTCTCTTCCTGTAGTAGCAGTCTAGCAAGTTCTCCAGGAACTTCACAATCATTCTCACCTTCATCCTCGGCTTGGTTGATCGAATTCTCGAAGTCATAACCGGCAGTAGCAGAGTCGTTATCAATGGGATCCAGAGTGGACGTGGACCTGTATTATGATATGTGAGTGTGTGTAAGACATATAGCCATTTTGATAAAGTGCAAGATAGAAAAGAAGAATAAGGAGCGCAAAATTTGTAATGCAAGAAACGTCCAATGCTTTATTAATGATATATGAAAATGACAGATAATAAGCCCTCACAAACAAAGCCACGGTGCCTCGGGCAAGGCACTGGGCCATAAAGTTTTAAACTGTCTGTTACAAATCTCAAAACAAAAGTCTATTACTGTGTAATAAAAGAAACGGCCACGAAGTCTTTTGCCGTCCAGTTGTTCAATCCACCGTTGGTAGTCGGGTAAATTCAGCTGTCGAAAGCTGACTCTTCTTCATCATCTTCAATTGCATTCACTCCAGGATTACAGATGCGCAGAGGAGGTCTTCCAATTCGTGCATGCCGAACAGCCCTTTGAGCTTCTGTAGTAAAACCCAAACCAAACTTGTCAGTCTTGTGTGCAAAGTCATGGAGTTGGCCCCAATTTGCACACCCACCTTTTTCAATCACAACCCTGGCATCCTTGAGGGAAGCCATCTTCATTGGAGGTTTGTCAGCAGCAATTTCGGTCAACGCCAGAGTCTGGGGGATCTCTTCAAAGTTCTGACACGGGGTTTCGATGAACTCCCCATCCATCTCCACATAGCGAAAGGAATTAAGATGACTTACCATGTATTCCTCCTCACCTTGTACCATAAAAATCTTCCCTTTTACTAGATATTTCAACATCTGATGGAGCGTAGAAGTCACTGCCCCAACCTTATGAATCCAAGGGCGACCCAACAAGCAAGAATAAGATGGTCGGATATCCATCACATAGAAAGTAGATGAAAAAGTATGAGAGCCAACTTTAATAGGGACGTCCACCTCCCCGTGCACCATCCTTTTTGATCCATTGAAAGCCCTAACCACAATATTACTCAGCTTCAAAACCAAACCTTCACAGTCCAGACGGTCTAATGCTTTCTTTGGAAAAACATTTAATGAGGACCCAATATCCACCAGCACGTGGGCCAGAGTAGTGCCCCTGCACTCGATCGAGACATGCAGAGCATCATTGTGATTTCTTCCTTTGGCAGTCAGATCTGCGTCGGAGAAACCCAACCCGTTGTCAGCGGTCAAACTAGCCACACAGTCTTTGAATTGATCAGTAGATATTTCCTGCGGCACATGTGAATTCTTAAGGAAAGCAATTAAAGCCTTCACATGGGCTTCCGAACACAATAATAAGGATAACATGGAGATCTTCGACGTGGTTTACCCCAGCTGTTCGACTATGTTGTAGTCGCTTGTCTTGATAATCTTCACAATTTCCTCTATCTCCTGCTTAGAGGTTTCTACAGAAATCTTCTTAGGCGCCTCCATCCGGGAAGGCCCACCTGTAACTTCTTTGCCCCAAGTGTTGGATGGCTCGGCGACAGGGGTGATAACTGGAGGGAGAATTGGAACAGTAGCTGATGTACTGGCAGATGGAATGACAACAAGCTTTTGAACCGTCGGAGGAGAAATCTCAGGAGAGAAAAGTCTTCCACTTCTGGTGACCTTGCTAGACCCGACAATATTGCTGACATCAGCATCAACCTCTTCAACCTTCAAGTCTTATTTGATCCCATGATAATACACATCGGCCCCATATGCCACAGGACATCCTTATCCGAAGTGTATGGGATAGGACCAAGAATAGTGATGATTAATGGAGCAAATCTTGGAACAGATGTAATCCTAACAAGCTTTCTCGAGGAAGCCTTGGAAGGATTGGCGGAAATGGTTATGATGGAAATATCTTCAATAGGAATCAACGGAATCAAAGTTATCTCAAACAAGATCTCTTTGTTATCCATCAGGCGCTGAACACCTGATTTCAGTAAATAGCAACCAGCAGGAAGGATGGAACATAGGTGGCAACCTTCACCACAACCTGGAAATAAACCGGCCAACAATAGATTCTTCTTAACGGTCATCAACAGAGTAGAAATGTCTTCCACGAAGGTCACAAATGAATCACCGTCCACAACATTTACTCCATTACCGTGCTTGGGCATAGGAGCGGTTATGACGTTGGGTTTCTCTGGAGCGTCAAACTGAATCTCTTTAGCTTCAATCAAGTCCTGTACCTTATTCTTCAAAGCCCAGCAGATGTTCGTATCATGACCTGGGCTATCAGAGTGATAGGCACAACGGGCGTTCGAGTTATACAGCAGAGATGTGGTGCTGGGATTCTTTGGAGCTTCCCTCAGAGTTACCAGGTTGGTCTTCAACAGTTGTGGTAGAATTTGAGACAAGGTCATATTAAGGCGAGTGTACTGTCTCTGCGGCCTTTCCATTCTTTGATGATTGTTGTGTTGTGGGGCAACGGTGGGTCTTGATATTACTACCGCATTCACTGCTTGGCGGCGTTCATGTCGGTTTTGGCTCCTTGAACTGTAAACTGCACTAGCTTCTTTCCTGAAAGGCTTCTTTTCTGTACTTGATGAAGCACCTTTCTGTATCTTACCACTTTTGATACCAACTTCTACTCTCTCTCCAGTCATAATCAATTCAGTAAACCCGGATGATGAACTGCCGATTAGATGATTAAAGAATGGACCAGACAAGGTCCCCAGAAACATATCAACCAACTCCCTATCAGATAGATGGGGTTGGACTCTTCCAGCCAGATCTCTCCATTTCTGAGCATAGTCCTTAAAACCTTCGCTTGCACCCATGGACATACTCTGAAGCTGAGTACGAGTGGGAGCAAGGTCGGCATTATACTGGTACTGCTTGTAAAAAGTAGCAGCAAGGTCCTCCCAGTTTCGGACATTAGCTCCTTCCAATTGATAAAACCATTCAAGCTGAGTCCCGGACAGACTATCTTGAAAGAAATGAACCCATAGATTCCTATCAGCAGTGTAAGTTTGAATTTTTCTGACGTATGAGAGGAGATGGAGCTTTGGACAGGATACTCCATCCTACTTAGCAAAAACAGGAGCTTTAAACTTGTGAGGAATCACCACCCCAAATGCTAGTCCCAAATCCCCGAAATCCAGACTAGGGACCTTCTGAATCTCCATGGCACTTAGACGGTCTTCAAGTTGTTTGTACCTATCCTCAGCAGGAGGGTACTGTTCATCATCAAAATCAGTGTCATTATCAGAAACCACAGGGCTAGGACCCTTTCCTTCCTCTTGATTCTCTCCTCCTTTAGATGAATGAGACAGATCAGCCTCCTGTAACAACCTATTCCCAAACCTGTGACCCATATTCAGCAGAACCACCTTCTTCTTCTTCTTCTTCTTCTTCTTCTTCTTCTTCTTCTTCTTCTTCTTTTCTTTCAGGATGAGAGTCTTCAAATCCCGTTGTCCTTTAGCCAAGTTCAAGAACATCTATTGGAATTGAGCATTATGTGCTTGAAGAGCTTCGATGGCTTGATCGGTAGGTATTTCAGAAGACATTATATGCTGAAATAAACAGCGAAGAAGATGAGAAACCTGTAATGATACCTGTAATGATGTGCATGATAATGGAATGCGTATGAAATGATTTCAAAGACTTTGGGAGATTCAAATTTGTAAAACAAAATAAAACACACTTTATTAGATTAACTTGTAAAAATGTTTAACAATGCCTTTAAGGCGTTACAAAAGAAATAAACTGAAAAGCAAATCTAAACTAGAAACAATAAAAGACATCAGAAATCCCACGGTCGTTTCCCCTTCGTGCTGACATAATCGTTGATTGTCCTTTCATTCTCAAGCTGCCTCGTGAGCTTCAAGATCTTCCTTTCTTGCTCATGATACTTCTCTCTGTAAGTATCCCTTTCTTCCTTAAACTGGATCCAAGATCTCTTCAATGCCCCAAGATCAGTAGGCATGTATGGATAAAGGACCGTATAAGTAACACCTTCTTCATTAGTATGCTCCACAACCACCGGCAAGATAGCTTCATAAGGCATCCCCATCTTTTGAGCACGGGCTCGAACCCACTAGAGATAAGGTTGCATCGAGAGAGAAGTCTTCGGTCCTAGCTCGTGTGGGTCAGACCTGTTCACCCTGCCCCAGTCTCGTATAAACCTTCGGCGATGCTCATCCACGTCCCCCTTGTAATCAAAGACAATGTCTGTAAGCAGTAGCTCATGAGGACCGTCTCTCCGGGCGCGACCAAACTATCGTAAAGCCAAGCAAGGACTGTAGGTTATTCCCCCTCTAATCCTAAGCAACGGGACATTAGGATATTCCCCACATCGATCAATGGCAGCTACTCTTTCCATATCTTTAGAACTCTAAAGAATGTCCGTATGGGCAATGGACATGATTCTGTAAGCCTAACCTAACCCTTATTCATTCTTCAATACAGACTTGGGGAGGTGCAAAATAAACCACCTCGCCAGCAGTGGCGTGCAACACATGAGGGTCCCCCTTCTTCGCACAATACGAGTGTAGAGAGCATGTAAAATATCACCCAGAAGAGTAGGCATTGGATTACGAGACAAGAAGATCTTGACCGCATTCACATCTATGAAGGAATCTGGATTTGGGAAAAGAACCAAGCCGTAGATGAGGAGAGCCAAGATGTCTTCAAATGCTTGAAAATCCAAGTTATCCCAGAACTGTTGAGCTTGCTCCATCAGAAACTTAGCCAAGAAACCTTTAACCCCACTCCGTGTCTCCCAGTTGGATACTACATCAGTCCTTTTTAGATGTAAGGCTAAAGCAATGTCCTCAGGTCTAGGAACCTCCTCCAAACCTGTGAAGGGTGTCTGCTCGAGGATAGATATGCCTAGTAAAGCAGAAAACTCCTCCAAAGTGGGGACTAGCTGATAATCCGGGAAGGTAAAACAATGATACACCGGATCGAAGAACTGGAAAATGACGCTCATCATCTGCTCATCCAACTTTGAAGTGACCAAGCTAAGGATATGACCATGTCTTCTAACAAATGAGGAAGTATCAGGAACTTTTAAGACTAACTCTCTGAGTTGAGCAGGCATTTGCACGAAGTTGACTCGAATGGTATTTCTGCGTACTGAGGCCATTATCTGCAAAACAGAACAAAGATAAATCCCCTCGGTCTTTGAAATGGTTAGTACAATGAAGTATACATGCTATGTCATGATGCATGATGCCATGATAAAACACACAACAGGTATAGCAGGTAACAAACATGGTAAAGGCACACAAGAGCCCTTAAGTTCCAGGCTTGCATGGAGTCTAGGTACTACCCTCTTGAAGTTCAGTTGGTTTAACATGTCCTAATAACAATAACCGAGTTCTAGAGGTTCTCAATATCACTGACCATCCTCCACCGGTCATGGTTTCAGCTCACACAATCTTTTCTTGCAGTCGGAATTATCTCGAGAGTATGGTCTCAATGAGTGTAGTATCGAGTATCAACCTGTTCTCAGCTCTACACCGAGGCCGGCTATCTCACTACTTCCTATGGCCAAGTTGGTCAATTATAGGTTCTAAGGTCAGTTGATGCTTAACGACCCATATAGCAGCCCCGTATTCTCCTTGTTTCTCCATAAGGGATACCGGTACCAACCAATGTGCCACATCAACGTAGCTACTGCTTCAACCGTATCGGTCTACGCCGTACAATTCCCTCACAGTTTATTGCTACTTACCTAAAAGGTGTCCCTCAGATCCTGGTTAGGATCTATAGTAACTCTGATACAAAGCCCACAAAGATAAAGCAATCAAATCAAACAATAGAAGAAATATGATGAACTAATCCTAAGGGATACCCCACTTATTCATCTCCCCGACAGAGTCGCCAGTTCTGTGATACAGTGGCAGAACCAGAACTGTTTGGATGCTGGTTTGCATTTTGCGTTTGTGTTTGCAAAATGCCGCGGTAAGCAAGAGTCGCCACCGAGTTTTATTTTATCCAACTAGGAAAGGAAAAAAGCATAGAAAAATTCCTTTTTTCGAGATTTTCTGAGTACGGGGGGTAGATTATAGAAAGGGAAGGTATTAGCACCCTTTCTATCCATAGTTATCTACGGGCTCTTAGGTACTTGCTCATCATTTTCAAAATTGCTTATGTGTTTGTGTGATTTGAAAAGTTTTTGTTTAACTTTGTTTTAACTCTTGCTTCTGTCTTCAAGAGTGTTACAAAGTGTTTTTGAAAGCATTGTTTAAAAGGAGTGTAAGTGTGAAAAGTTTGTTATGAGCAAGTATCTACTAGCATCTACCTACTCGAAAAAAGAATTGTTCTATGTTCGTTTCCTTTAGACAACGCTATCCCACTATTAGTGAGTAGGTAGCACCGTCGTTGGAGTTTTAAAGGGTCAATTCGAAAGGGACGTACGATCACTAAAGCAATGTTAGGGCGTCTTAGTAATAACCCTAATGTCTTAAGATCAATATTCGAGGCAACATTTCCGAGGCAACCTTTCCGAGGCAACTTTGATCTTTTAGACAAGAGAGCGACCACCAAAATATCCTATACTCAATGATCGTTTACCGAAGGCAACCGAAGTGAGAGTATACCCTAGGGGTGCGTATGTGTGAGTGATTCAATTTCAAGTTATTATCTTTGCACATTTAGGGTTTGCTAACCGTTTTAAAGTTTACATACATTCTTGCCATGCAACCCTAATATTCATACATCTAACAGTTAATATTTTGTAGGATTTAAAAATGCGGAAAATAAAGCTACACTATTACAAGGCTTCGGGTATTAATTATATAGCCAAAAACAACCCGTAAAAAAATGATAATTGAAAGTAAAGGTCCTAATTAATCTATTACAACTTGTGAGCAATTACATCAATATGGTAAAAATAGATAAACGCGATGAATCGAGAACGAGAGAGAACTAGGGTTTTGACCCCGTCTAACCTAATTGAAAGAAAAAATTATTTTTGTTGTTTTTAATTATTTTTAAGAAAAAGAATAAGGATTTTAAATTAAATATAAATCTAATTAGTAATTAAATTAATTAAAAAAATGACTAAATTTAATCTGTTTTTTGTGTTTTTGGTTATTTTAAGAAAAAAGAAAATAGAATTAAGTTAGAAACAAAAACCCTAATTGTTCTATTTGTTTTTAATTTATTTACAAAATAATTTAAGTTACCTAAAATTAAATAACCTAATTCAATTAATTTTTGTATAAAAAATAAATATCCTAAATCTAATTGGGTGAAAAATATTATTTTTATGATTTTTTGATAAAAAGAATTATTAATTTGTGTTAGTAAAAATAATTTAAATGAATAAATAAATAAAATATAAAGAAAATATAAAGAGAAATAAAGAAGAATTGGGCCTGGTTGTGAGTAATTTGGGGGGCGTGTTGCTAGCAATTCTGGCCCAAAACCAAAGGTCCATGTTGACCTTCTGAATCCCATGCGTTGCATTGACTGGGTCACATGATGGATCCTTCAATGATGGCCATCAGATTTGGCTTCCTGGAGATCCAATGGTTGAATTCTGAGGGCACATGGTGGAGTCTTGCTTTGTGTGCATGCTTGATCACCTGAATGAAAATAACAAGAAATAATAGGGGGGGACTTGGGATTCGAACCCAGGTCCTGTGACCTTTTCCAATAGCATCAATGCCAGCTGAGCTACGTGCGCGCTTTGCATATGAAACAAACAATAAGCATTATATTGGAAAAACAAAAAGAATAAAACATCCACGCGAAAATTCAAATGGGCGAATACGGTGGTGCCACGCCTTCATCCCTGTCCTCTCTCCGTGGCTAAAAGATGTAGTGACTTTTACCTATGGACAACGTCCGTCACTACAAACCCTGCAATTCTAAAAATCAAACACAAGCAAGATAAATAAAATCTAAGGCAATGAATCAACTCATCTTGGCCTGCTGAGCACGATGGTGCCCCTTTTGTGGCCTAATTTTACCTGTGTGACAAGATCCCAAATCGAGACCAAGAACCCTAATAATGGAAAATCTTGATACAATCCACAAAAAGGCAATTAAATGTTATAGATAGTTTGGAAATGTTTCAAGGAGCAAGAATATATAATTATTTCACGCTATATATGCCAAAATTATGCAATTCGATTTCAAGAAGAAGCCATTGTCGTGACTGACTTGCAGTGGGGTTTTAGCGCTGGAAACTCCTTGTTCTTGATTGGTATAGTGTGCTTGTGATCCCAGGAAGTGAATGAGATGGTTAGGGAGCCTTGTAAATGCCTGGAAGTGCAAAATCAGTTTACCACTTTTCTTTGTTTTTTTCAAGTTTTGTTCTCTCTTTTGTGCCTCCAAAAACCTCTTGCTTTAGGTCTGCAAATGCTCACTATATACCAAGGATTGAATTAGGGTTGAAATTATGCTCTCAATCTTTATCCATTATAGCTTTTGATCTTGATTTGATTCACTTGAAGATCTTTCCAAAAATAGGTCAAAACCAATCTTTTCATGCACACAAAGGCCTTGCACGAATTGATTCACTTGCCAACTAGATATAGGACCTGGAATATGCACAAGATCTTGAGGTTTCAATGATTTGGTTTTTTTCATGATTTGTTTTGATTTAAATTTATTTAATTGCAATAAAAATCAAAATAAATAATAAAAATAAGATAAAGAAAAGTGGAAATAGCTAGGGCTCGTGGACCATGCTACAAACTCAAAACACATGCAAAAAGTTAGGCCCATTTAGCAAAAATTGCAATTTGAGGCATAGTTGGCTTTTGACAATTTTGCAAAAAAGGTCAACTTCACCAATGCATAACTTCCTCAATTTTGACTCTTTGAAGGTGTTTTTGGACTTTTTAGAAAGCTTGAGATGTCCTGTAAGCAACCATTTTTGTCTCATCTTACTTTTGTATTCCATGTTCATGTATGAAGCTTTGACAAAAAAGGTGTTTTTGTTGACTTTTCAAAATGACCTATAATGTCCAAATTCATAACTTCTTGTGAGTGCATATTTTGAACTTGGGAGATGAAGATTTATTGTAGGGCATTGCATCCTATTCAAAATTAGCTTTGGATGGGTCATTTGTCATAAAGTATGAGAAAGTTATGCTTGGTCAAATTTGAGTTGACTTTTCCTACAAAACCCCAATTTAGCAACTTTTGGGTTTTGATGAATTATGAGAAACCCTTGATGAATCATGATCAACCCTTGATCAAATGATGAATGATACTTAAAAATGAGGATGTTGACCAAAAATCTTGAAGTTTGACTGTATGTGGGCCACAGTTGACTTTTGCCCTAGCACAGTCGATTTTCAGGCTTTTGAGCAATTGGTTGAGCAAACTTCCTCTGCAAGGCTTGAAACTTGACATGGATGATCTTGAGAACATATTAGAACAATGGTGAGAATTTTGGACCCCCTGGACTCAAGTATATTGATGCAATATGAAACCCTGATTTAAGGTAGACTGCCTTAAGAGAGAGCTTGTCTGGTCAACCCTTGGACCTCCTTGAGCAATTTGAGGATATTTCTTGGAATGTTTTGAGAAATATGGGAGGGAAAATTTTGGGGTACAACACTGCTCATATGCCACAAGAGACTTCCGCTGATCAGTTCAAAGACTGTGTGGCCAACCTGACTGCTGATAATGGGCTGGGCTTTTCAGATGCGGATTTGACACCAAAGGGAAGGAAGCATAATGATGCACTGCATGTCTCGATTGAATGCAGGGGCACCACTATGGCTCATGTGCTGGTAGATACTGGGTCTTCACTGAATGTTCTTCCGAAGAAGGCGTTGGACCTTTTGGATTGCGAGGGTCTAACTCTAAAGCCTAGTAACATTGTGGTAAGGGCTTTTGACGGATCGAAGAGAACGGTGCACGGGGAGGTGGACATCCCTGTCAAAGTGAGTTCTCAGACTTTTGGGTCTACTTTCTATGTGATGGATATCAGGCCATCGTATTCTTGTTTGCTGGGTCGTCCTTGGATCCACGAGGCTGGGGCAGTCACCTCCACACTCCATCAAATGCTGAAGTATCCGGTGAAAGGAAAGATTGTCACAGCGCGGGGCGAGGAAGAATATATGGTAAGTCACCTCAACTCCTTCCGCTACGTAGAGGTGGACGGGGAATTCATAGAAACGCCTTGTCAGAATTTTGAAGAGGTCCCTCAAATCTTGGCATCAACTGAAACCACTACCTACAAACCTCCTTTGAAGATGGCTTCTCTCAAGGACGCCAGGGATGTGGTTGAAGAAGGTGGGTGTACCAATTGCGGTCAGCTCCCTGATTTCACTCATAAAACTGATAAATTTGGTTTGGGCTTTACTACAGGGGCCCAAAGGGATGTTAGACACGCTCGGGCTGGAGGACCTCCCCTACGCATCAGCAATCGTGGGTTTAACGCCATTGAAGACAATAAAGAGGAATCAGACATTGACAACAGGATCTACCCAACTACCAATGGTGGACCGAGTAACTGGACGGCTAGGGACTTCATACCTGTTTCTTTTATTCCGCAGTAATTGACCTTTTGTGTTTTAATATTTGTAATAGACAATTTGAAACTTTACAGCCCGGTGCCTTGCCCGGGGCACCTTGGCTTTGCTTGTGAGGACTATTATTTGTCATTTCATAATCATTAATAAAGCATTGGACGTTTCTTGCATACAAATTTTGCGCTCTTTGTTTTTCCTTTCTGCTTTTCACTTTATCAAAACAGCTATTCTCTTACACACACTCACGTATCATAATGCAGATCCATATCCACTATGGATCCCATTGATAACAGCTCTGCTATTGCCAATTATGACTTCAAAAATCCGATCACCCAAGCCGAGGATGAAGGTGAGGATGATTGTGAGGTGCCTGGAGAACTTACTAGACTATTACAGCAGGAAGAGAGGGCCATATAGCCTCATGAAGAGCCGGTTGAGACAGTGAACTTGGGTACTAAGAAGGACATAAAAGAGGTTAAAATAGGTGCAAATATGGAGCTTAGTGTCAAACAGAGGTTGATACAGATGTTGCACGATCATGTTGAGATCTTCGCCTGGTCCTATGAAGACATGGATGGTTTAGACACTGATATTGTGGTACATCGCCTGCCGACTAAGGAAGACTGTCCCCCGGTTAAACAGAAGGTCCGTCGTATGCATCTCGAAATGTCAGAGAAAATCAAGGCAGAGGTTATGAAACAGCTCGATGCAGGATTCTTAGCTGTCACTTCGTATCCATAATGGGTTGCTAACGTTGTTCCGGTACCTAAGAAGGACGGTAAGGTACGAATGTGCATAGATTACAGAGATCTGAATAGGGCAAGCCCCAAGGATGACTTCCCACTCCTTACATCGATGTTCTGGTCGACAACACCGCGCAACATAAAATCTTCTCCTTCATGGATGGTTTCTCGGGCTACAACCAGATCAAGATGGCTCCTGAAGACATGGAGAAGACAACTTTCATCACACAATGGGGCACCTTCTGCTACAAGGTGATGCCTTTTGGGTTGAAGAATGCTGGGGAAACATATCAGCGCGCTATGGTCGTTTTGTTCCACGACATGATTCACCACGAGATCGAAGTTTACGTTGATGACATGATAGCCAGGTCTCAGACTGAGGAAGAGCATCTTGATCATCTCCAGAAATTGTTTGACAGATTGAAGACATATAAGCTGAGGTTGAATCCGAACAAGTGTACCTTCGGGGTAAGGTCTGGTAAGCTTCTGGGTTTTGTCGTCAGTGACAAGGGTATTCAGGTAGACCATGCGAAGGTAAAAACCATACAAGAGATGCCGGTTCCCCGCACAGAGAAGGAAGTTAGAGGTTTCCTGGGACGTCTGAATTACATCGCCAGGTTCATTTCACATCTGACAGCTACTTGTGAGCCAATCTTCAAGCTTCTAAAGAAAGATCAAGTGGTAAAGTGGAATGATGAATGCCAGACCGCTTTAGAAAGAATCAAAGAATACCTTCAAGAACCACCAATTCTGATGCCTCCAGTTAAAGGAAGACCTTTGATATTATACTTGACAGTGCTAGACAATTCAATGGGGTGTGTGCTGGGGCAGCATGACGAGTCTGGCCAAAAAAAGCACGCCATTTACTACCTTAGCAAAAAGTTTACCGACTGTGAGACCCGATACTCATTGCTTGAGAAAACTTGATGCACTTTGGCATGGGCTGCTCGCCAGCTGAGACAGTATATGCTGACTCACACTACTTTGTTGATATCAAAGATGGATCCGATCAAGTACATTTTCGAGAAGCCCCCTCTCTCCGGAAGGATAACAAGGTGGCAAATGATCTTAACCGAATACGACATACAATATATGACCCAAAAAGCAATAAAGGGGAGTGTATTGGATGATCATTTGGCTCATCGGGCCGTGGATGATTACCAGTCCATAAATTTTGAGTTCCTGGATCAGAATATCATGTTGGTGACTGACTACGAAGAGCCTGGACCGGATGAAGGACCTGAAGAGGGATCCCGATGGTCTATGTATTTTTATGGAGCCTCAAACGCACTGTGTAACATCATTGGCGCTGTAATTATATCTCCCTAGGACTGTCATACTCTGTTCACCGCCCGATTATGTTTCAACTGCACCAACAACATTGCAGAGTATGAAGCGTGTATCATGGGACTTCGAGCTGCTATTGACCCGAGGATTAAGTTTTTAAGTGTATTCGGGGATTTTGCCCTGGTGATTAGTCAGATCAAAGGCGAGTGGGATACAAAGCACCCGAATCTCATTCCTTATAGAGAGTATGTACTGACATTGCTCCCGCACTTTGAGGAGGTAACCTTCGGACATTTCCCACGAGAGGAGAACCAGTTGGCGGACACGCTAGCTACCATGTCTTATATGTTCAAGGTTAGGTGGGACAATGAAGCTCCCCAGATTACCATTGGGAGGTTGGATGAACCAGCATACTGCTGTGAGATTGATACCGAAGAAGTGGCAGACAAACCCTGGTTTCATGAAGTCAAAAGGTATCTCAAGGCTCAGGAATATCTCGAAGGGGCATCTGTCAACAATAAGAAGTTTCTGAGAAGGTTCGCTGCAAAGTTCTTCCTCAGTAATGGAATCCTGTATAAACGCAATCATGACTCCACACTACTACGGTGTGTAGACAAGAGCGAAGTAGAGAGGATCATGACAGATCTACATGAAGGCACTTTCAGAACCCATTCAAGTGGACACACCATGGCTAAGAAAATCTTACGGGCACGATATTACTAGTCCACTATGGAAGCTGATTGTTATCAGCACTCTCGAACTTGTCATAAGTGCAAAGTCTATGCTGATAAGGTGCATGTACCTCCGGTTCCCCTGAATGTTTTGACAACTCCGTGGCCTTTTGCGATGTGGGGCATCGACATGATCGGTGAGATCAGACCGACTGCGTCCAATGGACATCGCTTCATCTTAGTGGCTATTGATTACTTCACGAAGTGGGTTGAGGCAACTTCCTTTGCTACAGTAACCAAGAATGTCATGGCGCAGTTTATCCGACACAATCTGATCTGTCGATATGGTGTACTAGAGAGGATTATTACTAACAATGGTACAAATCTCAACAACACAATGATCACCGAGCTCTGTAAATAGTTTAAAATACAACATCATAATTCTTCTCCTTACTGGCCGAAGATGAATGGAGCTGTTGAAGCAGCTAACAAGAACATCAAGAAGATTATACAGAAGATGACGGTGACATATAAAGACTGGCATGAAATGTTACCATTCGCTTTTCATGGGTACCGTACCTCAGCATGGACATCGACAGGGGAAACATACTCCCTATTATATAGCATGGAGGCAGTCCTACCCATAGAAGTCCAGATACCTTCTCTTAGGATTATGAAGGATACAGGTTTGAATGAAGACGACTGGATCCAAACTCGGCTTGATTAGTTAAATCTAATCGAAGAAAAGAGACTTACTACTATCTATCATGGTCAGACGTATCAAAAGCGAATGATCAGGGCTTTTAACAAGAAAGTCAGGCGTCAAGAATATCAAGTCGGTGATCTGGTGATCAAATGCATCATACTGCTGCAAGGTGATCCCAGGGGCAAATGGACTCCCACGTACGAAGGGCCATTTGTGGTTAAGAACATTTTCTCGGGAGGAGCTGTGATTCTAACCAACATGGATGGTGACGACCTCTCTCACCCCGTCAATGCAGACATAGTAAAAAGATACTACACATAATCAAAGACCCGCTAGGTTGTCTGGCCTAGGCAAAATAAGGGCTTCCCGGCGAACCAAAAGGGTTCGGGTAAAAGTAAGGGATGAAAGTGAAAAAATATGTACACCCGGCAAGTCGAAAACCCGAAAGGGAGGCTTGGGTAAAAAAGGGTATCCTGGTGGACTGAAAACCCGAAAGGGCGGTCCAGGCAAAAGTTAGGGATTGAAGTGTAACACTATGTCTCATTGGATCATCTTGCAACCAGACTTCGGTACCGACTGTCAAGCTCGGCCGACGCCAATCAATTTGATCAACCTTTGGCCAGATAGCAAAGTGATGAGACGCTTGAAGATATAAAGGAAATAGCAGAGTTGGAACCCAATGGGGTCGTTTCAAATAGCTGTTTTTCTTTCTTTTACACAAATTGTATAGTTTCTATCCTTCGACGACGTTCTCTTACTAGAGTGTCAACCTCTTTGTACACAACGCCTATTATTGTCCAATTTCAAATTCAATACAAATTATTTTCACAAAAAATTTCAAGTTGTTTCTTTTTCTTTTTCTGTTTTGTCTTGCGAGAACGTCCAATGATTTATTTTTGATATATACATTTGAAAATGATTGATGCTCATAAACATTCACATAAGAAACAAAATACAATTACTCGTAATTCCAGAAATAGGAAAAAACAAGAAGTACCAAACCCGACGGTTCCTCTGCCCAGCAGGTATCAGGATAGAGTCAGCTTTGGAACATGATTATTAATACATACACTCCCCACAGAGTAAAAGTACCCAAAAGACATTGAGGTCAGCTTTCCCGAAACAGGATATAACTATCCACAGCTGAGGTTCATAATCGCAGGTGAGTCGATAAATTTCATTCCCCAAGCAGAGTCTATTTCTACAGATACATAAGCTCAATCCCCAACAGAGCTCATCAGCTCCAACAGTGGAATTTCATCCCCAACTGAGTTTATCTTTCTAGATCAGCAGGTCGACCAACAAAGTATTTATTACCCCAAAGTCTGGTCCTCCCAGAGTTACTTCTCCAACACCTCTTCCCGACAGAATATTTGCGAAGCTCCAGCAACAGTCAAAGATTTATTTTCCCAGGCGCAAGCATACCCCGACATTATTTCATGAACATACATCATGACATACGCATACATATCATATACATCATAATCTAATTTATTTTGAGAATATCATCTCGCCCTGTATTTCATGCATCACATATAACTAACCCTGATATTTTTCAGGAAAAGACGATTAGCTTCAATGAATCTAGCAGTTATACAGATCACATCTACGGATAACTAATGGAAACCCAGTTCCCGAAATCAAACGGGTCAACTAATCTACATTATCATATCAAAGTAACCTTACACCGGTTCCTCCCGAAGTTTTACACGAACTCATAACCTTACCCCGATTCTTCCTGAAGTTTTACACAAACTTATAACCTTACCCCGGTTCTTCCTGAAGTTTTACACAAACTTATAACCTTACCCCGGTTCTTACTGAAGTTTTACACAAACTTATAACCTTACCCCGGTTCCTCCCGAAGTTTTTTACACAAACTTATAGCCTTACCCTGGTTCACTCTGAAGTTTCACACGAACTTATCACAAAGCAGCCTTACCCAGGTTCCTTCTCGGTTCAGATGCAGTTTTACCCAAACTCCTCACAAAGCAGCCTCACCCAGGTTCCTTCTTACAACCCTACTATCCAGGCTTTTCATATCAAAGTAACCCTACTACATAGGTTCCTTCTCAGCAGCCCTACTATCTAGGCTTTCATACCGAAGTAACCCTACCATCCAGGTTCCTTCTCACAAACCTACTATCCAGGCTTTCATATAGAAGTAACCCTACTATCCAGGTTCCTTCTCAGCAACCCTACTATCCAAGATTTCATATCTAAGTAACCCTACTATCCAGGTTCCTTCTCACAACCCTACTATCCAGGCTTTCATACCGAAGTAACCCTACTATCCAGGTTCCTTCTCATAGCCCTACTATCCAGGATTTCATACCGAAGTAACCCTGCCATTCAGGTTCCTTCTCACAACCCTACTATCCAGGCTTTCATATTGAAGTAACCCTACTATCCAGGTTCCTTCTCAGCAGCCCTACTATCCAGGCTTTCATATCAAAGTAACCCTACTATCCAGGCTTTCATACCGAAGTAACCCTACCATCCAGGTTCCTTCTCACAGCCCTACTATCCAGGCTTTCATATCGAAGTAACCCTACTATCCAGGCTTTCATACCGAAGTAACCCTACCATCCAGGTTCCTTCTCACAGCCCTACTATCCAGGCTTTCATATCGAAGTAACCCTACTATCCAGGTTCCTTCTCAGCAGCCCTACTATCCAGGCTTTCATATCGAAGTAACCATACTATCCAGGTTCCTTCTCACAGCCCTACTATCCAGGCTTTCATATCGAAACAACCCTACTATCCAGCTCCCCCTCTCTTATCCCCAAGCAGTGGTCCACAACATTGTAAGACCGAGACTCGATCAAACATGATTAGTTTCGCATTTCCCCAGTAAGTCGCAGTGCAACCTGTACACTAACCAGATATGCAGTTCACCTCCGGAGTTAATTCCCAAGTAGAGTAACGGACAACTAAAGCTCCTAAAACTCTAGTTCTCCCAAGACAGGAAATCGACATCCCCTAGATGGAATCTTTAAGCCCATCTCCGACAATTCTACGTCGCATCCAGGATGGCATCTTTAAGCCCATCTCTGGCAATATTCTATCATCAACCTCCAAATGGCATCTGAAAGCCCATTCCCAATGTCACAAGTCGAGTGCCACAACATGCGAGTACAAATTTCTGGGCACTCTAGTGTTCAATCATCTTCCACCTTCAGATCACGAAAGGCAGACGAGCCAATCTACATCCTCGGGTTTAAGAAGATTGAACAGGGGCAACTGTTGTACCCCAAAATTTTCCCTCTCATTTTACTCAATACATACCCCTAGTGAGGTCCCCAATTTGCTCAAGGTTGCCCAAGAGTTGAACAGACAAACTCTCTCCTAAGGCAGTGTACTCCAAATTAGGGTTTCTATTTTCATCAAGATGGGTGGACCAAAAAGGCCTCCTATGCTCTCCATGGTCTTAATATGTTCTCAAGACCCTACATGTCAAGTTTCATGCCTTGCACAAGAAGTCAATTGTGGCCCACATACAGTCAAACCTCAATATTTTTGGTCAACATCAACATTTTGAAGTTATATCCATTATTTGATCAAGGGTTGATCATGATTCCTCAAGGAATGCTCCAAATTCATCAAAACCCAAAAGTTGCTAAATTAGGGTTTCTCAATAAAAGTCAACCCAACTTTGACCAAGCATAACTTCTTCATAATTTATCAGAAACTTTCCATCCAAAGCTCATTTTGAAGAGGATACAATTTCCTACAACTCATTTTCAGCTCCCAAGTTCAAAATATGCACTCATAAAAAGATATGAATTTTGACATTATAGGTCCTTTTGAAAAGTCAACAAAAACACCTTTTGGGTCAAAGCTTCATACATGAACATGGAAGACTCAATTGAGATGATACCAAAAGGGTTGCTTAGGGGATATCCCAAGCTTTCTAAAAAGTCAAAGAAAACCTCTCTAGAGTTAAAATTGGAGGAGATATGCCTTGTCAAAGTTGACCTCTTTTGCAAAATTGCCAAAAGTCAAATGGGCTCAAAATTGCATTTTTTGCCAAATGGGCCTAACTTTTTATGCTTGCACTTCACTTATAATATAATCCACGACCCAAATATCCAACTTCATGTTATTTTCTTCACTTTTCAATTTATTTTGATTTTTTGTTAATTAAAATTTCAATTAAATCAAATAATTGAGGAATAATGAAAAAGATATGCTGTGATCTGATTTTTGGACAGAATTTCAATCAAATAATGCAAGGATATCATGATAAATTCGAATCAGGGATGATTGATACAAGAAAGGCATAATTTGGCTCAATATAGCAAGTTTACATATGCCATGAAAATCAAATCAAATCTTCAAAACTTTCAAAGATGTGATTTGTTTTTGCAACCTTAATTCACTCTATGATATATAGGGAACACATCCAAGGCAAGAACAGGGGTTAGAGTCGTGAAAAGAGGCAGAACAAAAACTGCAAAATTTCAAAGAAAAGTGTGAGATCAAAATCCACTCTAGAGCCATCCTCACAGAGATTTAAAGATTCCAATCTCTTCCAGGACATCCCAGGAAGCTATTCCACCTATCCTCAGTCTTCAAAACGCCAGGAATCGTGCCCACCATCAACCACGGTTTGCCCAAAAACTCGATTCTGATTTCCTTGATTTTGACAGCATTATCATGTTTTGATTATACATTCTTGTTCATTATCTTATTTGTAAGCTATTTGCATCATTTAATTGCATTTACAGCGCAGGAATGGCAATATGCCATTGCTAGGGTTTATGAGTTTGTTTTAGGGGTTTTCAATGCAGGAACAATTGGATTTCATATTGG
Source organism: Vicia faba (assembly GCA_948472305.1). NCBI lineage: Eukaryota > Viridiplantae > Streptophyta > Magnoliopsida > Fabales > Fabaceae > Vicia > Vicia faba. Next base: position 1,628,044,764 of record OX451738.1, on the reverse strand, counting down.
GTATCATGATGATCAGGGCTTCAAGCCTAGTTGATTCATGGTCACCAATTTCATTTATCTTGCTTGTATGCAATTTTTGAATGGAACATGGTTATAGTTACAAACAAACGTCCGTAGGTAAAAGTAATTTACCTAAAGCAACAAACCATGGAAGAAGATACTGGCGTGTCAAGAAACCATTGGGACATTTGAAAATTCGCGCGTGTTATGAGCTTGGCAATTAATTTGGCTTTTGATTTATTGTTTTTATTATGTTAACAATTAACTAGTGCAGCGCAGTTGGTCAGAGGAAGAAAGTATGAAGCTCATGTCCTGGGTTCGATCCCAGGCGTGAGCTTTTGGCATTTTATCCATTATTTTCACCAGATCCAGCACACCTCACCTTATGAGGATCATCACGCGCCCTCTGATCTCATCCTCTGGATCCATCTCCAGCCAGATCCAACGCCAGCATACGAAGGTCCACCATGAGTCCCCAAAAGATGGTCTCATTGGATCAGGTGCCAGACTCTGGGCCATCCTTCTGGGTTTAAGAAGTTTAGCATGCACCCCCAGTTTGCTTCATCACTCCAGATCCAACATACCTCACCTTCTGAGGATCATCACGCGCCCTCTAATCTCATCCTCTGGATCCATCTCTAGCCAGATCCAACGCCAGCATACGCAGGTCCACCATGAGTCCCTAGAAGATGGTCTCATTGGACCCGGCGCCAGACTCTGGGCCATCCTTCTGGGTTTCAGAAGTTCAGCATACACCCCCAGATTTGCTAGCAGCAGGCCCATTTGGTTATTTTTACTATTTTTCTTTAATTTCTTTTCTTTAATTATTTTGTTTTTTAATCAATACAAAAATTATTTTATTAAATTAAAAAATCAAAAAATCACAAAAAGACTTATTTTCTTAATAAATTTTATTTTTAATTAATTAGTTTAATTAATTTAGGGCAACTTTAAATTCTTTCATAATTTAAAAATAATTAGACTTAGGATTTTATTTGTATATAATTTAATTAATCTTTCTCAAAAAATACACAAAAAATATTTTTCTCATAAAATACTTTTTTTAATTTAATTAGTAAATTAGGTTAATTCAATTTCTTTCATAATTTAAAAACAATTAGAAATTAGGTTTAATTAATTTGCAATTAAATGTTTTCTCAAAATAGAAATCCACAAGAACAAAAATATTTTTTCTCTCAATTAGAGTTTTAGGTTGTCTTTTCAACCGTCCTCGTATTTAATTCTCCGCGCGCTTGTTAATTATTTTGCCATTATTTTGTAACTGCTAAGGGTATGTAATAGCTTTAAACTAGGGTTTTTATTTACCGCTTTTCCCCCATTTTTGGTTATGTAATTAATCTCCCTCCCCGAAGCCTTGTAATAGCTAGGTTTTATTTCCTCACACTTTTAATTTCCGCAATCTTTAACTGTTTAGATGTATGGCTAATAGGATTGTATGGCAATAATGTCTGGAAAATTAAAACGATAGATGACCTAATGCGAAAAGATTAAATAACTGAAACAAATCATATGCACATATTCACTCCTAGGGTTTACCTCACTTCGGTTGTGTGATACGGTGGGAAGAATTGACTATTTTTTGGAATACTGGTTTGCGTTTTGCGTTTGTTTTTGCAAAATGTCGCGGTAAGCAAGAGTCGCCACCGACTTTTATTTTATCCAACAAGGAAAGGAAAAAAAGCACAGAAAAATTCCTTTTTCGAGATATTTCTCGGGTTCGGGGGGTAGATTATAGAAAGGGAAGGTATTAGCACCCTTTCTATCCGTGGTTATCCACAGGCTCTTAGGCACTTGCTCAATTGTTTTCAAAATGGTTTTCTTTGTGTTTGTGGGTTTGAAAAAGTTTTTGTTTGAAACTTCGATTTAACTCTTGCTTCTGTCCTCAAGAGTGTATGAAGTTTTTTTGAAAACTTTGTTCGAAAAAGTGTAAGTGTGAAAAGTTTTTGTTTTTTGAAAGAGAGCAAGTATCTAAGAACCATCTACCTACTCGAAAAAGGAATCGTTCTATGCTATTTTCCTTTAGACAATGCTATCCCACTATTAGTGAGTAGGTAGCACCATCGTTGGAGTTTAAGGGTCAATTCGAATTAGGGACATACGGTCACCAAAGCAATGTTAGGACGCTTTAGCGGTAACCCTAATATCTTAGATCATTTATTTTGAAGCAAAAATATCTGAGGAAACCGTTTCGAGGAGACTATGATCTTTTAGACAAGAGGGCAACCTCTAAAACAACTTATACTCAATGACCGCGTACGAAGGCAACCAAGTGGGGTGTACCCTAAGAGGGCGCATGTGCGAGTGTGTCGTTTTCAGTTAAGTTTATCTTTGTACATGTTAATGGTGATCTATGTTGATTTTAGGTTAAAACATTCAGTCTTGTCATGCCATCCTATTATCAAACATCTAGCAGTTATAATTTGCGGAATTTAAATTACTAGGCGTCAGGTATTTACATCGCCAAAGACAAACCCTTTAAAAATAAATAAAGCGATAAAAAATAATAAAAGTACTATTAAGCTATTACAAACCAGAGGCAAATACATCATTGGTAAAAGAAAGTAAATCGCATGCGAGAAATTAAATCGAGCGCAAGTTAGGGTTTTGACCCTTTTGGTTTAAAGGAAACATCTTTTTTTGTTGTTTTTGAATTAAGAAATAAATTACCTAAGTTAATTACTAAATTGAATTAAAATAAATAAATTAATAAAAAAAATAAATTATTTTTGGTCTTTTGGTTATTTTAAGAAAGAAATAAAAATTAATTGAATTAGTAAAAACCTAATTAAGTCTAATTTAATTTTAATTATTTACAAAAATATGTTAAAGTTATTCTAATTAAAACCTAAGTTAATTTAATTAGTATTTATTAATAAAATAAAAATAAAAATTTGATTAAATAAAGAAAATATTTTATGGTTTTTATTTTATAAAGAAAAGAATTTTTTAATTGGTTAGTCAATTAAATAAAACAATAAAAACAATTAAAATAAGCAAAATAAGTAAAATAGAAAGAGAAAGGTTTGGGCCTGAAATTGGGTGTCTGAATAGCAATGCTGAGGCCCAAAACACGCTGGCTATGTTTGACTTTTTTGGACTTGGTGTGCATGCGTTGACTTGGATCATGGTGGACCTTCAGATCCTGGCCACCAGATTTGGCCTTTGGCCATCTGGCCATTGGATGCTTGATGGACTATGAAAAATCAAATAGAAATTAGGGGACCTGGGATTCGAACCCAGGTCCTGAATGTGATGCTTCGCTTGCCTTACCACTATGCTACTTTGTTTCATTTGTTAGTAATATACAAAATAATAATAATAAAAGAAAACGAGTTAATGGCCAGAAAAAATATAAAAAAAAGCGCGCGCCATTTGAACGGACCAATGGGCAGGGGACACTTCATCGTCCCTGTCCTGAAACCTGTAAAACATTTACATGCAGATTTGAATCCGCAGCTAAATGCGCAAGCCTGTTCTAAAATCTTCCCTAGGTCACATAAATCAATTCCCAGAGCATGGTTGGGTTCATCTTGGCCATCTAGTCACAACCATATCCATTATTATGGCCAATTGTACCTGAAAATAAAAGCCCCAAAAATGCCTCCAAGAACCCTAACTATGGCGCTTTACGTTACAGGTTAGATAAACAAAATTGAATAATGCAAAAAGCATAGAAATGTTGTGAGGATTACAAATATGCAAGCAATTTGTTCAAATGATGCAAGAATGATGAACTACAATTTCAAGAACATGGGTGTATTTCGTGATACTTACAGCGTGTTATGGTGTGTGAGGAAGCTTGCTTTGGATTGGTTTAGCTTCAGTGAACGTCCAGGAAGCGATTGGGATAGATCTTGGCTTCTGAAAACACCTTTAAGCACGATTTCGATCTCAAGCTTTTTACCACTTTTTTCAAACTTTGTTCTGCCTATGCTTGCACTTTTCCAACCCTTATTCACGTCCCTTTGGCTTGCTTATGTATGGTATAGTGTGTTAGGGTAACAAATTTGGACTGAATCTCTCTAAATCAATGCATTGGAATTTGATTTGATTCATTCTTTAAACCTTTCCAATTTTGCCAATTTTCAATCTTTTTGTACATGATATTGTATGATTCGAGTTTGATGATGATCATGATGTTAATTAAGACCTGAAACAGCCAAAAAATCTTAGGTAATCAAAGTTTGGGATTTTATATGATTTAATTTGATTTAAAATGAATAAATTCAATAAAAAATCAAATAAAATAATAAAAAGAGATATGGGATCATGGCTGAAGCTAGGACACGTGGACAATGATGCAAGCTCAAATCAAGTGGAAAATAATGGGCCCATTTGACAAAATTTGAAGTTTTGAGGATAGTTGACTTTTGACAATTTTGCAAAAATGCCCAACTTCAACAATGCATAACTTCTTCAATTTTAAACTTTTGGAAGTGTTCTTGGACTTTTTAGAAATATTGAGATGTCCTATAACCAACCCTTTTGGTCTCATATCAATTTGATATTCCATTATCAAGTTATAAGCTTTGGCAAAAAAGGTGTTTTTGTTGACTTTCAAAAATGACCTATAATGTCCAAATTTATAACTTCTTGTGAGTGCATTTATTGATCTTGGGGTATGAATATGGATTTTAGGAAATTTCATCCTATTAAAAATGAGATTTGGATGGGTCATTTATCATAAAGTATGAGAAAGTTATGCTTGGTCAAAGTTGGGTTGACTTTTCCTACAAAACCCTAATTTAGCAACTTTTGAGTCTTGATGAATTTTGAGAAATCCTTGATGAATCATGATCAACCCTTGATAAAATAATTAAATATACTTCAAAATGAGAATGTTGACAAAAAATCTTGAAGTTTGACTGTTTGTAGGTCACAGTTGACTTTTGCCCTAACACAGTCGATTTTTGGACCCTTTGAGCATTTGACTGAGCAAACTTCCTCTGCAAGGATTGAAATTTGTCATGGATGATCTTGATAACATATTAGGACATTGGGGAGCACTTGAGATCATTTGGATTCAAAGATCTTGATGCAACACAAAACCCTAATTTGGGGTTGACTACCTTAGGAGATGGCTTGTCTGTCCAACTCTTGAGCAAATTTGAGCACCTTGGAGTTTTTTCTTGCAATGTCTTGAGAAATATGGGAGGGAAAATTTTGGGGTACAACAGGTTGCCTTCGGTAAACAATCATTAAGAATACGAGATTTTAGCGGTCACCCTCCAGTCTAAAGAGATCAAAATGTCCCGTTTGAATGTTGCCTCGGAAATGTTGCCTCGAAAATGTTGCCTCGGAAAGATCTTAAGACTCTAGGATTATTACTAAAGTTTTATAACTGTTGCTTTAGTGATTGTACTTGTCCCTTTCGAATGTCCCTTACAACTCCAATGATTGTTCTACCTACTCCTTAATAGTGGGATAACACTGTCTAAAGGAAATAGAACAAAAATGGTCTTTTTTCGAGTAGGTAGATGCTAGTAGGTACTTGCTCAAAATAAAACTTTTCACACAAACACTTTTCAAAAACAGTTTTCAAAACAACTTCGTCACATCCTTGAGGACTGATACAAGGGTTATCACGAAGTAAAACTTTTCAAAACAAGCACACACACAAGCAATTTTAAAATGAGCAAGTACCTAAGAGCCCGTAGATAACTACAGATAGAAAGGGTGCTAAGACCTTCCCTTTCTATAATCTACCCCCCGTACTCAGAAATATCTCGAAAAAGGTTTTTTCTGTTCTTTTTCCTTTTCCATGATTGGATGAAATAAAAGTCGGTGGCGACTCTTTCTTACCGCGACATTTTGCAAACAAAAAACACAAAACGCAAACCAGTATTAAACAGTCGGTTCTGCCACCATATCACAAAAGGTATAATCAGTTAGAAGAGCGTCTGAGCGCTATGGAAATCCAGAAGGTTCCTGGGATGGATTTTGAAGAGTTAGGTCTGGTCTCCGGGGTTGTCATCCCCCCAAAGTTCAAGGCACCGGCATTTGCTAAGTATGACGAGGTCTCTTGTCCCAAAATGCATCTCTATTCTTATGTGAGGAAGATACAACCTCATAATGCTGACAAAGACTTATGGGCACATTTCTTCCAAGACAGTCTGTCTGGAACACAACTGGATTGGTTCTATCAGCTGGAAAGAGCCAACGTTCGTAACTGGTAAGACCTTGCTGCTTCATTTTATAAGCAATATTAGTATAATGCAGACCTCGCTCCCACCCATACACAACTCCAAAATCTGTCTATGGGTTTGAACGAGGGTTTCAAGGATTATGCTCAGAAGTTGAGAGATTTGGCTGGAAGAGTTCAACCTCCCTTGGCTGACAGGGAGCTCGTGGATATGTTTTTGGGGACTTTGACTGGGCCATTCTTTAACCACCTGATTAGAAGTTCATCTGTGGGTTTTACTGAACTGATTTTAACAGGTGAAAGAGTGAAAGCTGGAATTTGAAGTGGGAAAATTCAGAAGGATGCCTCTTCTAGTGCTGCAAGGAAGCCATTTGTAGGTAAAAAGGAAGTCAGTTCCATCTACAATCAAAAGAATCAGAATTGAACCGAGCTTCGTCTGGTGGTAGGGGCTGTTATGATTCCCAACCCTGCACCTGCTCAGTAAAGAAATAATCATCCGAGAGCAGAAAGGCCAGCTAGACAGTTCACTCGGATCATCATGACGCTGTCTCAAGGTTTTACCTCAGTTGCTGAAGTCCAATTTGGTTACTTTGAAGGAAGCTCCGAAGAATCCGAACACCACCTCTCCATACTATAAACCGAATGCTCGTTGTGCTTACCATTCGGAGAGTCCAGGCCATGACACCAATGACTGTTGGACTTTGAAGAACAAAGTACAGGATCTGATTAATGCTAAGGAGATTGAATTTGATTCCCTGGAGACTCCTAACATTATCACTGCTCCTATGCCGAAACATGGTCGGGATGTTAATGCCGTTGAAGAAGATGTGTTTGTGACCTCTGTGGAATAATTGGTGACCCCGCTCATGACTATCTGTAGAGGTAGAAATTCTCAAGACTAAGCCATTGGACTGACTAGACTTTATACAAATCAAAATAAAAATCGCCACTGCGCTTTATTGTTTCCAAAGGAATGGGAAAAGAGCGAATAACCCAAAAGGAGGGGGAAAGATTCAAGGTAAGGGGTTGGTTATGCAAAGGGAAGGTATTAGCACCCTAAACATCTACGGTACTCCGCAAGAGCCTCTTTGTAAAATCTATATATTTTGGCTATAAAAACTGTTGTACATAAAATGGATGGTGGAAGTGAGAAAATAAATATTTTTTATAATTTTTGCGCCCGCCGCAGTTGCGAACCTTTAGCGCCTACGTACCACCTTTCGTGCAATAGGGGATCAGGGTACATGTTGTTCCTCTTTTAAAAATTTGAAACACAAATGTGTTGGTCAATTTTATGAGATAAAACATCATCATCATTGCCCGTGTGGAAAACATACCTACTACCCACAATCATGAGAAAGGAGAATTTGAATCATCTCAGAATGGAGGATACAACTTGGATTTAAAAATCAACAATGTCTCACTCAACACCCAAGTGGAAAATATCTCTCTTCACTACATATTGTAGAAGTATAGTTGTTTTCATCACTACAAGGATTGACAAGAGTTTAATATTTTGAGAAAAGTTTAAAGTAAAAGCCAAAGGGGAAAAATGCTTTGAATGAGATTGATTGACTTTTAGTTTTCTCACAAAAAAAAATGTCAAGGTATCATTAAATTGATTAGAATTTATTTATGAAAATGTTTTGAAAATGCATGGACATAAGTCCAAGTTTATCATGAAAATGGTTCAAGTTTCAAAACAAGAAGAGTTTCCAAAAGGAGTAATAAGATTTTTAAAATTAAAGAAGATGGGAGGAAAAGAAGAGGCTATCCTAAAGCGTAAGATAAAAGTTAGGGATAAGAACCATCTAACCAACAAAAAGCCAAAACTTGACATTATGAGCCAATACAGAATTCCCATTCCTTGGATTGAAACCAATCAAGCAAAGAAATACTAGACCTCTTGAGAGAACTAAACTTCAAGTGTATTAAGTCTTCACAAAAATTGGGCAGAGTAACGGCTGTATACGGGTGAATTCCAAATCACAAATAGAGGATGCGATCACAAAAATCTGCATATAAAACAAATAAGCAACCCAATGTCTTGAGGTAAACCTCAAGAACTCCAGACAAAATAATCAGATAAGATCTCCAAGATAGGTCAAGGTTTATAATCCTAATTCCAAGAAAAGTTCCATGCTCCATAATGCCAAGGATAGTAACCAAGTAGTCCAAGTACCATTAAATTTTTTTAGGGTTTATGTTGATTATTAAGTATCTTAAGAAAGGAAGGGAAAAAGCTCAAGTGAGCAAAAATAAAAATGGCAAGAAAATAAATGCTCAAATGAGCAAAGATGAAAATGGCATGAAATGTAAATGCTAAAAGTAAATAGTACATAAAGCATAAAAAAAGAATAAAAGCATAAGGTAAAACAAGTCAATAATTAGTGGTTAGTTGGATGACCATCTTGAAACTTGCATTTGGAACTCATTAGAGGATTGGTAGAACCAAATCCTCCACACAACAAGTTGCATTTGCTTTTTGTCAAGTATATCATCAATTTGGAATTCTCATAAGTACCATTTAATGATCAACGATGTTTAAGTGATCCGCGTTGACCAAAGGTGTTGTAGATCCATTAGAGGATTGGTAGAACCAAAGCCTCCACACAATGAATCTCAAGGTTATTGGATCAAAGAGATCAAGTTAACATACTTGGGCTTGCAATCATAAGTTTGGGCCACAAATGATCATTTATTCGAATCGAGACAAAATCTAGTGCTATGTTAAGCAATCGTAAGTGGACTTATATAGAAGTCGCACCTATTTTGAGGCCGGTCAATAGTAATTGATGCACCATTTATTTTGAGACATGATATAAAGATCATGCTCCAACAACATTTAGTGCAATAAGAAGGGGATGAGATGAAGAGGGATAGGGTAAAAAATATACAAACCACATTTGAATTAAATTTTAATCAAACTATTATTAAAATCACTCATCCATTTTTTGTGGAGTTAAACTCAACACCATGGATCCAATGATGTTAATAAAGTTCATGATCCAAAACCTAACCGAAGATCAGCCAGAAAATAATCACAAAATAATATCACATTTAATATAAAAAAGGATAAAAAAATGTTTTAAAAATAGAAAATAATGAGAAAAATATCAATTATGTTCAAATTAATCAAGAAAAGAGAAGTAAGGCCATGGAAAAATCAGAAATGGATCCAAATATTTTTATAAAATTTTTGATAATTTTTTAAAAGTCAGAAACTATTTTTAAACTATTTAAAATTGCTCAAACAAACATAAAATAGTAAACCTCAACATAAAATTCCATAAAATTTTTAGAAAGTCAAAAATATGCAAAATAATATTTATGAATTTTTTCAAAATTAAAAAAGATCAGAAAGTATTTTTTAGGTAATTAAAAGAAAGCAAAAAATACAAAAAATACAAAAAATACTAAATGTCAAAATAAAAATGTGAAAAAAATAGTCATGAGATCAGAAATAATTCAAAGTATTTTTGTGAATTTTTTCATAATTTTTGGATAAAAAATAAAAGAGTTATGAATTTTTGAAAATTGAATAAATAAAAATATAAAATCAGAAAATAAAATAAAACCAAAAAGACGTGGACCATCAGATCATAGTCAAAACGCGTTAGTAAGCTAATCCAGTGGACCAGACGCACTGTGCTTGATATGGACCTTAGTGAGATACACATAAGATCAGAAAAAGGGCAACCAATGAAATTAAAACGTTTGGCACACTATCATTGGCTGAGACGAGACATATCATCGTCTTTAACCTCCAGACACCCTGCAATGGGGATTTTGTGAGATCCTTCAAATACAAAACTTAGGATCCCAGGCTAGCATCATTGAACTCATCTCTTCAAGACGATTCTAACACAACCATCGCGCCAAATTTATATAAGGTATGGAGAGAGATATGAATCAAAAACCAAGAAAATAGAGAGCTCCTTCAATTTGAGATTTCTCTCTCAATTCTCAATGGATTTAAAAATTGTAAGCAGCATTAGAATCAGGAGAAGGAGTAGAATAGATTAGTGCTTTATCTGGATCCAAATGGTGGAGAATTCTACCTTTTTGAAGTTCAAGGAAGAAGCTATGAAACTGGACTTCTGTATCTTGAATTATGGCTCGTTTTGATTGGTTTAAGTGCTGGAATGTTTATATGATGATCAAGGATGATGAATGCGCAACGAATTTTGGAAAAGGGAGCTTAAATCTCAGAAACTGAATTAAAAAAATATGGGTTTGTGTGAGGTTTTGGTAGGGTGTTTTTGGATCTCAAAGCTTGAAGAAATGAATGGGAAAGGACCCTCTATTTATAGGGAAGTGAATGGGAATGAAAATTTGAAGAAACAAGGAAGTTTGGAGGGAAATTGAGTGAAGGTCGAGCAGGAGTGAAGTGTGACTTCATTTTCATTAAAGCTCAACCAAATCTTGTGTTTTGGGGGTGCTAATCACTTCTGGAAAGTTTTCTAATCAAGTTTAAATTAAAAACGCGCATAAATCTTGTGTTTAGAAGTCACATTATGGATTTCAAAATTCTGACTTTGTGAAAAAATCAGTTTCAAGTTACCAAACTCAAATCCATGGCATTTCCAACTCAAGGGGTCTTAGGGCATGATTCTTGATGCTTTAGAAAGACGAGGTTACAAGCTTTGCAATGGAAAAAGAATGGAATTAAATGGATGCTTGAGATGAAAGTTACGTTGAGTCAAAGTTGAAGAAAAAGGGTTGACTTTCCATACTTAGAAATATTTCAAATTCTTCTTTAAAAATGACCTATAATCCTTTGCATCCAAACATGGCCTTCCACTTGTAATTTTCTCTTGACCAAAAAAGATGGAATGAAGTAGATCTCTTGAATAACATTTTGGGACTTGAACCATTCAAAATCTCCAAAAATTGAGAGAGTTATGACTTGTTGAAGTTGGGGAAAAAATCATGAAATAACCTATAATCTTTTTCATATTTAAGGCAAATTCCCTCCATTTTCTCACTTTGCACATAAAATAAGGCATAAAGTACACATATTCAAGATCATTATGGAAAAATAAAGGACTCAAGGTGATAAAAATTGACCAAGTTATGACTATTTAAAGTCACATGTGGAAAATTGTGGGTTCATCTGGATGACTTGTAATATTTCTTCATCATCAAGATTCTTCCACATGAAAACTCCATGAAACTTTTGAAGTGATTCATTGATAACCCTTTGAAGAGAAGGATTTATTTGGAATCACTCAAAAATACCAAAAGATGAGCAATATATGCTTCTTTGAAGTTCAAAACCCTAGCTTCTAGATCAAGAGAATGCCTTGGAGAACTTTGACAAGTTTGAACAAACTTCTTGTACTAATATTCTTGCTTTGTGAATAGAAGTTGTTGAGGATGATAATGAAGATTCATAGCCACCAAAACCACTTCCATATCTTGAATTTTGAGAGAAATATACTCTTGTGACCAATAGGGACAAGGCCTTGTCCAAACATGACAACTTCTCCAATCAACCCCTTGTACTTTTGGGTCAAATTTAATAACCTTGAAATATGGTGAACCAAAACAATCTTGCCATGCAAATTCTTCCAAAACCAATCCAATGATGAGGTTTGAACTTCTCAATCTTGTATTGACTAGGTGTGATACGGTGGCAGAACTGACTGTTTAATACTAGTTTGCGTTTTGCGTTTTTTGTTCGCAAAGTGTCGCGGTAAGCAAGAGTCTCCACTGAATTTTATTTCATCCAACCAGAAAGGAAAAAAGTACAGAAAAAAAAATCCTTTTTCGAGATATTCTGAGTACGGGGGTAGATTATAGAAAGGGAAGGTGTTAGCACCCTTTCTATCAATGGTTTCCATGGGCTCTTAGGTACTTGCTCATCTTTTTAAAATTGCTTGTGTATGTGCTTTGTTTTTGAAAAGTTTGACTTCGTGATAACCCTTGTATCAGTCCTCAATGGTGTGACGAAGTTATTTTGAAAGTTGGTTTGAAAAGTGTAAGTGTGAAAAGTTTTGATTTGAGCAAGTACCTACTAGCATCTACCTACTCAAAAAAACATCGTTTCTATTCTCGTTTCCTTTAGACAGCGCTATCCTACTATTGAGAAATAGGTAGCACCGTCTTTGGAATTTGTAAGGGTCAATTCGAAAGGGACATATGATCACTAAAGAAATGTTAGGACACCTTAGTAGTAACCCCAGAGTCTTAAGATCATATTCGAGGCAACATTTCCGAGGCAACCTTTCCGAGGCAACACTTCCGATGCAACATTCGAACGGGACATTTGATCTTTTTTAGACAGGAGGGTAACCACTAAGACACCCTATGCTTAATGATTGTTTACCAAAGGCAACCAAAGTGAGAGTATACCCTAAGAGTGATATGTGTGAGTGATTGGTTTCAGTTATTTATCTTGGCACATTAGGGTTTTCTAACTGTATTAATTTGTCATGCATTCTTTCCATATAATCCTATTAGCATACATCTAGACAGTTAAATATTTGCAGAAATTAAAAATGCGAGAAATTAAATCTACGCTATTACAAGGCTTCGGGGAGGGGGATTAATTACATATCCAAAAACCCGGGGATTTAAACAGTAAAATAAACCCTAAATTAAACTATTACAAACCATGAACAGTTACAAAAATATTGGCAAAAATAATTAACAAGCGCACGATGAATTAAACACGAAACGACTAGGGTTTTGACCCTTGACTAAACCTATTTGTGATTGATTAAAAAGAAGACATATTTGTCATGTTTTGTTATTTGAGAGAATAATGAAACAATTAAATTAAAAAAAATCCTAAGTTCTAATTAATTTTAAATTAAGAAAAATAAATTAATTCACTCTAAAAACCTATTTTTTTGTATTTTTATTTATTTGAGGAAAGATAAAAGAATTAAACCAAGAATTTAACCTAATTTCTATTTAATTTTATTTATGAAAATAAATTAAAATTTCCCTAAGTTAAACTAAATTAAATTAAATTTGATAATAAAAAAAAAACTAATTCTAATTTTTTATGAATTCTTGATTTTATGAATTTATAAAAAAATGATTAATTTGTTAATTAAAATGATTAAAGAAATATTAAAAGAAATAAAAAACTAAGAAAGAAAAAGAAAGAAGTGGGCCTGATAGCAATTAGCAATTCTGGGGGTTGGAGACTGAATTTTCTGGGCCCAACAAGGCTAAAGCCTGTTTAACTACGCCTGATCCGGTGTGTATATTGACTTGAGGTATATGGTGATCCTTCAATGAGGCACGTTAGATATAGCTTGCTGATGAATCTGATGGTTAGATTTGGATGGCATATGGTGGACGTATGGGACAGCTTTGCACCTGATCACATGATGAAAAATAACATGAAACAAATGTTGGGACCTGGGGATCGAACCCAGGCCCTTATGCTCGCTCCCAATACCAAGCTTCCAACTGAGTTGTGATGTTTACTTGTTCATATAATATAAGCCAAATAATATAAGTAAATCACACATTATTTTCAGAAAATGCGCGAAAATTCAAACCAACCAACCATGAGTGCCACACATCGTCTTCTTCCCCAGACTGTCATTTTAGAAAACCAAGCTTTTACCTATGGACGCTTTACTGTAGGTACAGACCTGTTCATCTCAAAAATTGTATACAAGCAAGATAAATGACAAGTGAGGGAACCAATCAACTCATCTCATCCTCACGAGTATCATGGTACCAGAATCCAGGCCTAATTTTGCCTAAACTGAAAACTTCTAAAACGAGCCAAGGAACCCTAACAATGGCATATCATGATTCCTGTACTGAAAATGCAATTAAATGATACCAATAGCTTGCAAAATCAATGATGCACAAGAATATATAAATCAAATGTGCTAATGATTCGTAAATTGCAAAGATCGAATTTGAAAAATGTACCAAAACGTGTGAGTTATGGAACGAGTTTCTGAGTGCTTCAGGCCCTGGGAATGATTGGAACAACTTCCTGGGATGTCTAGGAAGGGATTGGTAATCTTGAAATGCTCTGAAACGCCTTGTAGATTGAAAACCGATTCCCACTTTTTCTTTAATTTTCAGTTTTTCTTCTTGGATATGCACGACCTCTAACCCTCTTTTCTTGCCTTGGCTGCGTTCTCTATATGTACTAGAGTGAATTAGGGTTGTAAAAACCACTAGTATCTTTACAAATTTTTAAGATTTGATTTGGTTTTCATGGTGTATGATATCCTTCCAAATTTGGCCTAATCATGCCCTTTTTGTTCCAATTGCCATTGATTCGAATTGATCTTGCAAGCTCAGCATATCTTGGTTGCTAACCTGTCAAAAAAACAAATCAAATCATATCTTTGATAATTTTCATAATTTATTTGATTTAATTCACTTTTTAATGAATGAAAAATCAAAATAAATTGAAAAATGAAGAAAATAATTTGTGGATAAGTATTTTAGTCGTGGACCACATTATAATTAAGGTGCAAGCATAAAAAGTTGGGCCCATTTAGCAAAACATGCAAATTTGAGCACATTTGACTTTTGGTAATTTTGCAAAAGTGGTCAACTTGGCCAATGCATAACTCTCTCAATTTTGACCCTAGAGAGGTGTTCTTTGACTTTTTAGAAATCTTAGGATGTCCTATAAGCAACCCTTTTGGTCTCATCTCAATTGAGTCTTCCATGTTCATGTATGAAGCTTTGACCCAAAAGGTGTTTTTTTGACTTTTCAAAAGGACCTATAATGTCAAAATTCATATCTTTTTGTGAGTGCATATTCTGAACTTAGTAGATGAAGATGAATTGTAGGTAATTGCATCCTCTTCAAAATTAGCTTTGGATGGGTTATTTCTGATAAATCATGAGAAAGTTAGGCTTGGTCAAAGTTGAGTTGACTTTTCCTACAAAACCCTAATTTAGCAACTTTTGGATTTTGATGAATTGTGAGCAATCCTTGAGGAATCATGATCAATACTTGATAAAATTATGGATAATACTTCAAAATTAGGATGTTGACCAAAAAACTTGAAGTTTGACTGTATGTGGGCCACAATTGACTTTTGACCTATCATAGTTGATTTTCAGGCATTTGAGCAATTGACTGAGCAAAATTCTTCTGCAAAGCTTGAAAATTAACATGGATGATCTTGAGGACATATTATGAAAATAGTGAGAATTTAGGTCCTTTGTGGTTCACACATATTGATGAAGATGGAAACCCTAATTTGAGGTAGACTGCCTTAGGAGAGAGTTTGTCTGGTCAACTCTTGAACTTCCTTGAGCAACTTGGGGACCTCACTTGACATTTGTTGAGAAATATGGGAGGGAAAATTTTGGGGTACAACACTAGGGAATGGAAATAAACTCATGAACCCATGGGGTAACTTGTTAAATCTCATTGCCCTTACCTACATGGATAACAAACAAGATAGGCCAACATTGTATTTTATAAGTGAAGAAATCAAAACAATATTCTTGACCACAAAAGGAACATAAGTCAAGGTTATTGGTAATCCCTAAAAAGGAGAACAATTCAAAGTAGGGAGGGGAACCAAGGATCCTAGTGTGATCTTTTTGTGAATAAATCAACATGGTATGATGAAGGGATCTTAGGGGCAAAAATTAGGGTACAACAACTGCCCTTATTTAAGTTTCTTCTATCCAGAGATACAAAGGTTAAAAATCTTCGTGTCGACGCGATCGAAGATACTTAAATATAAAATAAACCTTATTTTTGGCCCTAAGATGCCATGCAAATTCTTATGCATATGAATGCATATGAACAGTACCAAAGAGACGCAACATATCACTGGGGATGCAACAATAATAAAGAAACAAAGGAGAAACCCGACCAGGAAAATAAATCACTAGTGGACCAAAATAACTGAATCAGAGAGGATAGTAGGATGGTCACAGGACACACCAACTTCTACTGAAGGCAAAGCTACCAACGTTCACTGAAGGCAGAGAGAAAGATAACAAACATCGACGTTCACTGTCGATGGTCTACTAACTTTCACTGAAGGTAGAAAGAGAAAATAATATCACCGCTGTTCACTGATGATGATCTATCAATGTTCACTGAAGATAGCAAAAAGATAACAAGCACCGATGTTCACTGTCGATGGTCTACCAACTTTCACTGAAGGTAGAAAGAGAATATCATATCACCGCCGTTCACTGACGATGAACTATCAACGTTCAATGAAGATAGCAAAAAGATAACAAACACCAACATTCACTGCCGATGGTCTACCAACTTTCACTGAAGGTAGAAATAGAATATCATATCACCTCCGTTCACTGACGATGAACTATCAATGTTCACTGAAGATAGCAAAAAGATAACAAACACCGATGTTCACTGTCGATGGTCTACCAACTTTCACTGAAGGTAGAAAGAGAAAGTAATATCATATCACCGCTGTTCACTGATGATGAACTACAAACGTTCACTGAAGATAGCAAAAAGATAACAAACACTGACGTTAATTGTCGATGGTCTACCAACTTTCACTTAAGGTAGAAAGAGAAAATAATATCACTCTCATTCACTGACGATGATCTATCAATGTTCACTAAAGATAGCAAAAAGATAACAAACATCGATGTTCATTGCCGATGGTCCACCAACTTTCACTGAAGGTAGAAAGAGAAAATAATATCACCGCTGTTCACTGATGATGAACTACCAACGTTCACTGAGGGTAGCAAAAAGATAACAAATTTTCCCCAGATTCTGGTGTTTCGCCTAGAACGGGTCTCAACTTCTTCTTTAACCAAGGCACTCCGCCTGTAAAGGCTAATATATAAGCTATCTCAAATAAAGAGACTTGCTATTTATGGTCATAGAGGATCGTAAAAGGAAATGAATTTTTTTTTGGCAAGAGGTATGACTTCCTGTGGAGGTGTCATGATATTCTTACTAAGGGGATAAAGTTTTCTTGTGCAAAATAAATTCACTAACCAAAGCTTGGAGTTTTTTAGAATTCCAAAGTAAATAACATTGTCGGGGAGCCACGGTTCCAAACCAGAAATAAATTGGAACGAAACTGTCAACCTGAATTCATCCTTTGAGAAATAAACTCAAGAGGGAAAACCAAATTTACCAAAACAGGGCGCTATACCGGAAGGTTTAAAGAAAAAATATTCTATGAGGGACAAATCAGTAGGGAAATCGAAAGAATATACGTTTTCTGCTTAAGACCAACGGTCGAATGACAAGAGGGTAACTTATCTCTGCAAAACAGGGTAATATGTCAACAAAAATATTAACAAATGTCAATGAATGATTATTTGTCAATTTTAGCCATGCATGATGTATGTATAAATGTATGAGTGCTATCGTGCATATGCTGACAAAACAGATACTCAATCAATGGGAACAAACAAACAAAACAGCCTCAGGCACTAACAACACTCGGCTAAGCTTCGACCAAGATGATCATTCCATGAAAGGTAAAGGCCAGATGCGAAAACCAAACCTACTTCCTACTTTAACTTTACTGAGGAGAAACATAATCCAGAGATAGACAAATCAAACAGATACCGGGACAGAACATCCTTCTTCCGGCTTCATCGGGCAAACCAATTTTTTTTCCAAAAGTAACATGCCTACTGGGGATTGCAAGACCAGTCTCAAATAAAACAGACTTGCACTGAAACGATCAAACTTCACTGGGGAATTCAAGCCTACTTACCTGGAGAAAAATGCGGATTGAAACTTCACATCATGAAAACTCAGAAAAGAGGAGAAATGAACCCAAACATGTCCGAGGATACCGGAACCATAAACCCAATACGGGGAAAACAACCCGAGTAGACCTTCCCGAGGGGAACAAAACTTCTCAAAACAACCGGAGTTCGTCCATTCCTGGGATCACCATTTTTGTTGTCATTGTTTCATCACAAATCTCAAAGTAAACTGTAAAAATCTTCTTTTTTAAAAAATTCAATTTTGTTATTTAATCTCTTTGCTTTGAAAGTTATTATCAGTAATAAATGGAGTCTTTGCAAGCTAAATAAAATAAGAAACACAAAGAATTGGGTAACAACTCAAATTTCATTATTATAATGGTAGTCTGTGAATGGCGAGACTCCATAGATGATTACAAAGTTTGGGAAATGGTAATACATATGGAAAAGATACATTGAAATACAATGACCACTATCCCCCCTAACAACTTTTGAAATCCTGAGCAGTAGCTTTTGTTGAAGTATGGTGAAGATTCAAGAAGATTGTTGCTTCAACGATTAAGTCTTGTCTGACATAGTTACTTGCCAAGAAAATCCCTAACTTTTGCCTAAGTTGCCCTTGCGGGTTTTCAACTTATCGGGAAACTTATTCTGTTTATGTCTCTAATTTTTGCCTAGACCGCCCTTTCGGGTTTTCGGCCTACCGAGATGCTCTTTTTTGCCTAAGCCGCCCTTTCGAGTTTTCAACTTAGTGAGTTGTTCTTTTATTTCTTTAGGTGAAGTATTTCTTGACTGCGTCAGCATTCATGGGACGTGGGAACTCCTCGCCATCCATAGTTTCAAGAATTAACGTACCGCCAGAGAAGGCTTTCTTGACAACATATGGGCCTTCAAAATTGGAAGTCCACTTGCCCCTAGAATCAGTGTTGAAAGACATGATCTTCCTGAGCACGAGGTCACCTTCTCTGAATTCACGAGGCTTGACCTTTTTATTAAAAGCTTTCTTCATTCTCTTCTGATATAACTGCCCATGACACAAAGCTGTCATTCTCTTCTCCTCAATCAAATTCAATTGGTCAAACCTGTTCTGGACCCATTCAGCCTCTGACAACTTGGTTTCCATTATCACATGCAACGAGGGAATCTCCACCTCGACTGGGAGTACAACTTCCATTCTATACACTAGGGAGAATGAGGTCGCTCCTGTTGAAGTGCAGACAGATGTTCGATATCCATGCAGAGAAACAGAGAGCATTTCATGCCAATCCTTATAAGTAATAACCATTTTCTGGATAATTATCTTGATATTCTTATTAGCAGCTTCAACAACCCCATTCATCTTTGGCCTGTATGGAGATGAATTGTGATGGACAATCTTGAATTCTTCACACAATTCTGTCATTATCTTGTTGTTCAAATTCGAACCATTGTCAGTGATGATTCTGCTCAGCACACCATACCGGCATATAAGATTATTCTTGATGAAACACACAACCACCTGTTTAATAACATTGGCATATGAAGCAGCCTCCACCCATTTGGTGAAGTAGTCAATTGCTACCAAGATAAAACGATGCCCATTCGAAGCTTTGGGTTCTATCATCCCAATCATGTCAATACCCCACATAGAGAAAGGACATTGGGAGGAAATCACATTGAGAAGTGTCAAAGGCACATGTACCTTGTCTGCATAAATCTGGCATTTATGGCACTTCTTTGTAAATCTGTAACAGTCAGACTCCATTGTCAGCCAATAATAACCTGCCCTTAGCATCTTTTTAGCCATCGAATGTCCATTGGCATGAGTGCCAAATGAACCTTCATGAATCTCATGCATTAACATGTCTGCTTCGTGTTTATCCACGCATCTGAGCAAGACCATGTCATAATTTCTCTTATACAACACATTTTCACTGAGGAAGAAACTGCCCTCCAATCTTCTCAATGTTTTTCTATCTTTCCTCGACGCACCGATCGGGTATTCCTGAGTTTGAAGAAAATGCTTGATATTATAATACCAGGGTTTTTCATCTGCTACCTCCTCTGCTGTAAACACATGAGCAGGCCTATCTAGCCGTCGAACCGTAATTCGGGGTATATCATTCCAAGTATTCACTTGGTACATGGAAGCCAAAGTTGCTAGAGCATCCGCCATTTGATTTTCATCTCTAGGGATGTGATGGAATTCAACTTTATTGAAGAAGGGTAATAATCTTCTAACATAATCTTTGTAAAGGATCAAGCCAGGGTGACGAGTGTCCCATTCTCCTTTAATCTGATTTATTACCAAAGTTGAATTGCCATACACATCTAGAATTTCGATTTTGAGATCAATAGCTTCTTCGAGACCCATGATGCAAGCCTCATATTCTGCCATATTATTAGTGCAATCAAATGTTAACCTTGTAGTAAAAGGAATGTGCGATCCATGAGGAGTGACAATCACGACACCAATTCCTTTACCATAAGCATTCACAGCTCCATCAAATATCATACTCCAACGAGATTCAGGGTCAGGGCATTCCTCAGGCAATGGTTCATCATAATATTTCACTTTCAGGATTATCACATCCTCATCAGGGAATTCATATTATGCAGACTAGTGATCTTCCACCGGTTGGTGAGCAAGATAATCTTCCAACACACTACTTTTAATAGCCTTTTGAGTGTGGTATTCAATATCATATTCAGATAACAACATCTGCCAGCGGGTAATTCTCCCAGTAAGAGCAGGCTTTTCAAAAATGTACTTGATTGGATCCATTTTGGAGATCAACTAAGTGGTATGATTCAACATATACTGCCGCAAACGCTTTGCTGCCTAGACCAAAGCACAACATGTCTTTTCTAGTGTGGAATACCGTGACTCACAATCAGTGAATTTTTTTGCTGAGATAATAAATGGCGAACTCCTTCTTCCCTGTTTCATCCTGTTGTCCCAGAATACAACCCATGGATTTATCTAACACTGTTAGATACATAATCAACGGTCTTCCTTCTACGTGAGTGAGCAAGATAGGAGGTTCAAGCATATATTCTTGAATACTCTCAAACTCCCTTTAGCAGTCATCCGTCCACACACAACATTGATCTTTCTTTAACAACTTAAAGATCGGTTCACATGTTACAGTCATATGGGAAATAAACCTGGAAATATAATTCAAACGCCCGAGGAAACCTATGACTTGCTTTTCAGTTCTTGGTGCTGGCATTTCTTGAATTTCTTTGACTTTATCAGGGTCAACTTCAATTCCTTTCTTGCTAACAATGAAACCCAACAACTTCCCCCGATCGAACACCGAAGGTGCATTTGTTTGGATTCAAGCGGAGACGATACTTCCTCAAACGATGAAACAACTTCAATAAATCTTCTATATGCCCTTTGTGATACGGTGGGAGAACTGACTAAGGTTTTGCGTTTGTTTTCGCAAATGTTTCGGTTGAGCAAGAGTCGCCACCGACTTTTTATTTTATCATAAGGAAAGGTTTAAAAAGCACAGCAAAAACCTTTGAGATTTTTTCTTGGGTTCGGGGAGTAGATTATAGAAAGGGAAGGTATTAGCACCCTTTCTATCCATGGTTATCCATGGGCTCTTAGGTACTTGCTTAGATCAACTTGCCTTGGTTTTCAATTGTTTGAAATGGTGCTTTGTGTGTGGTTTTGAAAATGTTTTGAAAAAGATGCCTCGTCTAGGCTACCCTTGTAACAATTCTTTACTCGAATGTTTTACAAAAGGTGTTTGTCTTTTTGAAAAGATGTTTCAAGGTTTTTGAAAGTTTGTTTTGAAAGTGTTTGTGAAGCGTGGTTTGAAAAATAGGCAAGTGTTTTTGTTTTGCAAGTTGACAAGTACTTAAGAGCTATCTACCCTAAAGTTCTCAAAGATTTTTGCTACGTTTTAACCCTTTTAACAATTTTGTTCCACCATTGCATTTGATGGACAATCTTGTGTTAGGATGTGAAAGGGACGGGCGCGGGTCATCGTTTAGACCATAATTGCAATGGTGCCAAGTATCTTTGGGTAATTTTCCTTTAAGGGACTTGATCATTTTTAGGCAACTTTCGAAAGCGTCATCGAGGGACTATGATCATTTGATTGTGTTTGTTTTTACCCAAAGAGACCTAACATGCAATATGGCCCATTTATTGAAGGCAACAAGTGGAATACCCTAGGGGTGCAAGTGTGATTAGTGTTGTCCGTTTTCATGCTTGTTTATCTTGAAATTAGGTCAAACTATTTTTGTCGTTTTTGATTTGCATACAAACCCTAATTCTAGCATGGTATATTTAGAAAGCAATAAAGTGCGAAAATTAAAGTTCCTAAGCTATTACAACACAATATGGGAAGGGGGGTACAAATGTTCAAATGGGGGGTATTTGACAAGGAATTTAAACCTAGCTATTACATCAATATTGAATTATTTACAAGATAATTGATTGCACAATATTAAATGGAAATAAAATAAATATGCAAGATGCAAAAAGATGTTTTTATGTGTATGGAAAAGAGTATTTTTATATGTCAAATAAACAAAAATAAAAAGTATTATTTTTTTGGAGTTTTTTATGTTTAGGGTAAAACCCTAATTTTATTAAGTAAATGCATTAATTATTTAATATGTACAATATTTAATAATTATATACAAAAATAAAATAAAAATGAAGTATATTTATAAAAAGGTATTTTTAATATCAAATATTAATAAAAATAAAAATGTATATATTTTTTGTATTTCTGTCCTACATATTCTAATATATATATATATATATATATATATATATATATATATATATATATATATATATATATATATATATATATATATATATATATATATATATATATATATATATATATATATATATATATATATATATATATATATATATATATATATATATATATATATATATATATATATATATATATATATATATATATATATATATATATATATATATATATATATATATATATTTGTATTATTTTATAAATATGTATTATATATATAAAATAATAATATTTAATATTTATAAAAAAAGGTATATTTTATATAAAATATTTTCAGAAGATAAAATAAAATAAAAATCAAAAAATGAATGTGTTTACACTATTTTCTAGTTATTCTAAATAATAATATTATGTACTTATTTACATACAAATATCAATATAAACAAATAAATACCTAAAAAATATAAAAATGGTGTAAAAAAAGTTTTTTATGTTTTTAATATTATGAGGAAAAATAAATAAGTCAGGAATAAAAAACAAAAGTCAAAAAATCATAAAAATAAACCAAATGGGCCTAGGGGGTGTCAAAGTAAAAATAGTGTGTAAACAGAAATGACAAAACAAGCCCAGCCCACTAAGTCCTTCTTCAACCTCCAGCCAGAAATTGTTCAAAAAACGCGCGCTTTGTATCCTGATTCAAACATCCTGATTCCTGGCTTTTTAATGAAAACTCACAACATCAAAAATGTTCAGCATCAAACAACTAATCCATACATACCAAAAACTTGATCTAACTCTAAAAAATGAGAGAGAATTTCTCCATTCCCAAATCTTAACCTAATTTTTTATCAATGTTCAAACACCAAATTCTCATGACACACGTAACATAAATGAAAACTAACTACATGGGCATGTTCAGGGCTATGATTGTGACATGTTTTCTTCACAAACCTAAAGCTAACAATGCCTGGATAGAGAGATACAAATTCATGAACTTACCTGTTCAGTTGAAGTTGTATCTGATGATTGAGGTACTTTCAGTGCAAGGTGATGATTGGTACAACTTCCTTGAGGTCCAGGGATGCTATTCCAAGCTTTACTTTGCTTTGAAACTAGATGAATCGTGTTATGGAACTTCAACTGCAAAACAAGAAAATGAAAATGGCCAAACTGATTAGAGGAGTTACAGTCCACTTCTAATGCTTTGGATAGTTTGCATTGATGGTAGGGAAGGTGTTTGAAGTGGTTTTAGCAAGAATGCACGATGGAAATGAGTTGTGGGATTCAATCTGCAGCAGGCCCTGTTTTTGTGCAGTTCAATGGTGATTTTGTGAATGAGAGTGTTTGGGACTTGGTTGGCTCGTGTTCTAGCTCAGAATGGATGTCTTGAATGTGTTTCATAACTTTTCTTAAGGCTTGGTTTGCTAAGATGAAAGTTGTTGGATGATATGCTATGTTTCTTACACTTTAAGCAACAAAAGGCAACTTGGTGCTCTAGACTGATGCAGGCCCCCAAGCTATGCTGCTAACCTTCCCCTTGATCAGTGTGTTTAGTCCATAAACTTGTGCCAAAGAGATTTCAAATGTACTTGCTTGGATTTGCAATTTGACATAAAGTGCAACTTTATCAAAATGGATATATTGCTTTTTCTAAAAATGGATTAAACCTTTATGCAATGCTTGAACACATAGAATATGGTCTTGGCACAAAGAGTTTGCATTAAATTTATGAGTGTAAAAGAGATTTAGGGCCTGTAATCAAGGAATGCATGCTGATTTGAAAATTGCCTAAGTGTATGAACATGGAAATTGGCCATAACAAAAGTGAGTTTTTGCCATATTGCAAAATTCGATTCTCTCAAACCATGAGGTTGTTTGATGAGTTCTTAGACATTTTGGAAAGCTTGGAATGTGTACTACAATCCATCTTTGAAATGCAAACTGAAATGCCAAGTGGAAGTATGTGAAAAATGGTCTTGAAGTTAGGCAAAAATCCTGCCTAAAATAGGTCAAATTTTCTCTAAGTTAAGAATGGTTTGGTACCCTTGTTCCAAAAATTGTAACTTAAGATACAAGCCTCTTTTGGGAAAACTTTGTGAATCAAAGTTGTAGATTATGTAATAGGCTACCACTTTCATGTTTTGACTTTTGCTTGGATCCAAATGAATCTTGGTGAGAAAATGGGGCAAAGTTAGGAAAAAATTAGGTTTTTTTATAACTTAGAAAAATTCTAAGTTATGAAAAATCTTCATTTCAAACCCTAATTTGCAATTCTTGATTTCTTGATGAACAAGTTTCATGATTTGGCATGTTTTGATGAAAAATGAATCTTGACACTTGATTTTGACCAAAAAGTCAAAGTTTGACTTTTCAGTATACAGTCAAAATTGATCAATTGACTGGGAAATTCAACTGTCAATCTTGTGCATTTGGGATCTTTTGAACTTGTTGAGCATGTCAAGACAATTCCATGGGGTCCTTGAGTCCATATGTGAGCTTGGTTTGCCATTGGCTAGGTCAAACAGTCAAAAATTGCCTTTGTGCAGTCAAAACCCTAAAAATGACCATTTTGCCCTTTTGGTGATCTGATCAAAATTCTTGTGGAATTGTGATCCAAACTTGATCAAATGGTCCATGTGAGTTCATAATGTTGATGTGGGTCAATTTTCATGAGATTTGACTGTCAATTGGCCACAGTTGACTTTTTCTCCAATACAGTTGATTTCTAGGTCAACTGTACCATTGACTGGGCAAAACTTGGAATCAAGACTTGAAACTTGGTATGGATAAACTTGGGAGTCCAATATGAAGCATGAAAGTCATCTTAGGCAATTTAGGTCAAAACATCTTTGTGCAAACACAAACCCTAATTTGGGTCAACAGTGCAAGGAGAAGTCTTGAGCAGATGAAACCCTAACTGAATCTTGAGCTCCAAGGGCTTTGTGATGAGAAATGTTGAGAAAATAGGAGGGAAAATTTTGGGGTACAACACCCTTCTTCAGTCTGGGATTTGGAAATCATATCATCAACATATACTTCGATTTCCTTGTGCATCAGATTATGGAATAGAGTTGTCACAACCCTCTGGTACGTTGCACTAGCGTTCTTCAACCCGAAGGGAATTACTCTGTAACAGAATATTCCCCAGGGTGTGATAAACATCATTTTTTCCATGTCCTTTGGTGCCATTCTTATTTGATTATACCCGGAAAATTCGTCCATGAACGAGAATACTTTGAATTTCGCTGTGCTGTCCACTAACATGTCGATATGTGGCAATGGAAAATCATCTTTTGGACTAGCTTTATTTAGATCTCTGTAATCTACGCACATGCAGACTTTTCCGTCTTTTTTTGATACTGGGACAATATTGGCAATCCATTGAGGATACACTGACGTCACAAGAAAACCAGCATTAATCTGTTTTAGAACCTCCTCTTTGATCTTTACTTCCATATCTGGGTGAGTTCTTCTCAACTTTTGTTTAATTGACGGACACTCTAGCTTCAACGGCAAACGGTGCTCGACGATATCTGTATCTAGACCAGGCATGTCTTGGTAAGACCAAGCAAAAATATCCACATACTCTTTCAACAACTCAATCAACCTTCTTTTTACATCGGGACATAATGATGCTCCAATCTTGACCTCCTTCGGATCTTCCTATGAACCCAAATTTATCACTTCCAAAGGCTCTTTATATGGCTGAATGGTATTTTCCTTGTGCTCAAGCAACCATGAGACCTCTTCTGGAATCTCATCATAATCTTCTTCTTCAGCCCCATACATAGGACATTCAAAATTGGGAGAGGGTGCAGGGTCATTGTATTCAACGGCTTTTTTTTAATTAATCTGCACACATGATTTGTGATTGCTTTTAGAAACTGACACATATAACAAGTGATCATGCAGATTGAATTTCAGTTATTATTTATTTTGAAAGGTTTTTTCTGATTACCATTTTCCAAGAAAAAGCAGAAAATAAAGACATAATTCGAGAAGCAAAGACAACTTTTATTAATGATCTTAAAAGTCACAGGAAACAGATAAGCCCTACAACATTAATACTTCCACCTTGGGCAGAGTGAAAGCTTTTCAAAAGAAAGATTAACAAATCAAATTACTTTGAAACATGTATGCAAGAGGTAACATCAATGGTGACCCAGTTCTGAACCCTGACTCCATGTGTCACATAATTCAGTACTTCCTGCTCTGCTTCATCTTCTTCAACAACATTAATTTTAGAATCAATTGAATGGAGGTAGCCTCCGCTGCGGAAAACATCATGATAACTGTTCATAGTAGACTTTGACTTCAAACTTTTGCCTTTTCCATTCTTCGAAGAGAAACCCAAACCAATTTTGTTCTTGTTCACGGGTGGATCCACAATTCGTCCCCAAACTATATTATGACCATTGCGCACAACCTGTTGGGTGTCCTTCAGCGAAACCAAGAAACTCTCATTTCTCCTTATGTTGTCAATGGGTAGGGCTTGGAACTGGGTTCTAATAGCAGCCTCATCCACTTCTACGATACTGAAAGAGGACAAATGGGATATCAACAACGCCTGCTCCCCATTTATGATCACAACCTTCCCTTCACACACAAACTTTAGCTTTTGATGTAGAGTTGAAGTGACAGCCCCTGCTTCATGTATCCATGGCCATCCTAGCAAATAACTGTATGCCGGAATAATGTCCATGACCTGGAAGGTTACCGCGAAAAAATGTGGTCCTATATGGATGGGTAAGTCCACTTCACCGATGAAATATTTCCTCGACCCATCAAATGCTTTCACAATGATGCCACTCTGGCGCATAGGTTCTCCTTGATACTTTAACTTCATGAGAGTAATCCTCGGTATAACATTCAATGCGGATCCATTATCAATTAGCACATTGGATAACGAATCATTCTTGCAGTTCATAGATATGTGGAGGGCCAAGTTGTGATTCCTCCCTTCATCTGGTAACTCATCATCACAGAAACTCAAGTTATTACATGACATAATGTTTCCAATTACGTTACTGAATTGATCTATTGGCATGTCACTCTCCACAAAAGCTTGGTCTAGTACCCTCATCAAGGATTCTGTATGAGCATATGAATTCATTAATAAAGCTAAGATAAATATCTTTGAAGGAGTCTGCAGTAGCTGATCTATAATTCTGTAGTCGCTCATCTTAATTATCTTCAAAATATCATCCACTTCTTTCTCTAATGTAGATCCACTAGTCTCTCCTATTGCCTTCTTAGGTTCATCATTCTCGGCAATTTTCTTTCCAGCAGCAACATCTCTCCAAACAACCGGCACAAACACATGACCGCTACGGGTCACCCTGCTATTTTCAGCTACATTTCCAACATCATGCATTGGCTGGATGGGAATTTCCACCCCATCTTCTAAGATTGTAGCATTGTATTTGTAAAGCACAACCTTATCTGATTTGTAGGGGATGGGACTTGGAAACCTAATTACCAATGGGGTAACAGCTGGCTTGCTATGGTACTCCACTTTAAAATGAGCGGGTGCACCAAAGCAATGTACAATGATGTTTACCCCTTCTACAACATAATCAGTCATCAAAAAGTCATTTCTGGGAAACAAATCTTCGTCTGAAGAGAAATACTCGTCTGCGGAGGCATACTCTTCCTCTTACTCTTCTTCCGTTAAACAAACTTCAACCATATCAACCTCATGATAATCATCCCTCTGACCTGCGATCTTGATAGTTCCATTGTCTAACAGCATCTGAACACCCTCCCTCATAATTGAACATCTTCGGGGATTTCGACAACAAACCAGGCAAGATACATATTGGTGTTCCACCTGACCAGCCGTATGGAAGAAGGTAGCATGCAACTGCACGAGATCCTCATTCAAATGCTCCATATCAAAAATTCTGAATTCACCAGGACATTCAGAAACCATATTCACTTCCTCTTCATACTCTTCCCTAGGCCTGATTATATGGATTAAGACCTCATCCATCATCTTTTGTAAATCAGCCTTTATCTTCTTGCAACCCTGTATATCTTTACTGCAAGTAGCACAACCAGCGTGGTCATGTGTATAGTAGCTGAGTTCATAGAGGTCTGCATGCATTTTTACCAAATCTCCTCTAACCAGATTAATGTCAAAAATCCGGAAGTCGCCTGGACAACCAGCCACCATATTTATAGCATTTACTCCCCCGTGCCTGGGTATAAGGTTATCTTTCACATTAGGTCCCATGTCCTTGAAAGATAGAATTCCTGACTTCACCAACTTTTGCACTTCAGTCTTCAAAGGATAACAATTCTCAACATTATGCCCTGGTGCTCCCTGATGAAAAGCATATGTTTGGTCTGCCTTGTAATACCAAGGCAATGGCGATGGTACGGCGGGAGGTGGTCGTGTCTGGACCAACTTTTTCTGAATCAATGCTGGTAGTAGCTCTGCATAGCTCATGGGAATATGGTCATAGTTCTCCCTTCTCTGATTATACCCTTGATTCCCCTGCTGGGACGGTCTTTGATAAGAAACGATAGTCAGAGTGGTATTCATCACAGGAGTAACTGAGGCGACTTGCTGGTGACGCTGATAATTCATTCTAGGAGCGTTTACCCTCCTCTCTTGTATAACAACATTTGCATCTCCCTCATTCTTCTTGGAAAACCCATAAGATGACATCTTCGCAACTCCAGATCCTTCACTCTTCGTCAAACGACCTTCTCTTATAGCCTCTTCTAAGCGGATACCCATTCCTACCATCTCAGTAAAGGCACTCGACGCGCTTGCTACCATCCTCTCAGAGTAGAAAGCACCCATCGTCTTTAGAAAAATCTTAGTCATCTCATTCTCTTTCATGGGAGGAATAACTTGGGCAGCTACTTCGCGCCATCTCTATGCATACTCTTTGAACGATTCCTTGTCTTTCTGAAACATAGCCCTAGGTTGGTCACGGTCATGCGCCATGTCCATATTGTACTTGTATTGTTTGATGAATGCTTCTCCCAAATCATTAAAAGTATGGATATTGGCGCTGTCCAAACTCATATACCATTTCAGTGCTGCGCCGGTCAAACTATCCTGAAAAAGTGAATCAGCAGACGCTAATCATCAGTGTGGGTAGACATTCTTCTCACGTACATCACCAGGTGAGCACGAGGGCAAGTGTTACCCTTATGCTTATCAAATTCCGGGACCTTGAACTTAACATGTATCTTAACATTCGAGACCAAACATAGCTCATTCACATTCTGCCCAAATAGCTCTTTTCCCCTAAGAGCCTTCATCTCTCTTTGTATCTTGTCGAATTGTTCTTGAAAATCATCCATTCTGTCATAAAGACCCAAGTCTCCACTTGGCGGAGGGAAAGGACGACACACATCATCATTAACAAAAGGAACCAAATTCACCGAAGGAGGTGCAACAGGAACAAGGTGCTGGAGTAACAATATCCTGAACCACTGGAGTATCTTGAGGACCAAGGTTGAAACCTTTGGGTGCAAAATTCTCTGGCATTCCCCGTGGATAACCTTGAGGCATAAGGTTCTAAACAACAGTCGGAGTAGCGGATACAAGAACAATCGGAACTTCAGTATTTGCTCTTGTTGGTTGAGGTTGAACACTCGGTGGATGATTCTAAGTAGCCACCAGAGCTTCCATCAGAGTAGTCAGATTGGCCATGCCGGCCTTCAAAGCAGAAACTTCCTCGCGCAGCTCACGATTCTCCTATTCTAAGTTATCCATCTTCTTTTTGAAATTAGCCCGAGTATTGTAGTGATAAGCCAGCTTGCTGAACGAAGTAAAGAAGCTGGGTAAGATACCTGGATATGCATAATAAATGCAAGAAATATGTGCAATATGATGCGTGATATGCAATGCATATGATTATTTTTTCTAAATTATTTAATATTTCAAGGGATTTAAGATTTATAGACATATTGCAAACATCAAAGTAATAAAACCTTTGAAATACTGAAATTTTTTATTATAATAAATCCAAAATGGATTACAAGTTTCAATGATCTCAAGTACAAGATGAAAATACAATCTAAAATCCTGAGAAAAAGAATTGATAGAGATTAATCTGTACGCTGGCGATTCCTTGTGAGCCTGGCAATTTGAGCCTTCAACCTCTGGTTTTCTTTCGCATGTCTGATGGCAACCTCCTTCCAATCATCTGAATCAGGAAGTGAGTGATCAACACCTGATTGAGGCTTAGGAGAAAATAAATCCCCTTGCCTCTCCATAGACTCTACTGCTCGACTCTCAAGAATCTCAATCAAATCGTCTTTCTCCTTCAAGTCTGCTTTATAGTAACTCTCTAAAGTCTGGAACTTGTTCTTCCAAGCATCCCTTTCCTGTTGCATCCTAACAAAAGCAAGTTGCAGCTCTTTTAGATCATCTAATAAGGGAGGAGTGGTATTCACAAATAGATCAGGCATGGGTGTCTCCCGAGTATACAACATCTTTAACTGAATAGCTCTCAATTGGATCCATTGGAGATATGGCTCCAAAGAAACAACACCCCTAGGTCCCAAATCCTTTCTACTCTTCTTATGAATGTGACGCCAGGCCTTTGCAATATGCTCCCTAGCTTCCCTATGGTCTTCCCCTTCCTTCAGAAAGAAACTACTCAAATGAATACTATTCGGTTTATCCCTCATCGGATAACCAAGCTGCCGCCGTGCAAGAATATGGTTATAGTTAATTCCTCCCTTTGTACCAAGAAGCGGTACATTGGGGAAACTACCACAACTGTCAATAATCTCTACATCCTGGTAAGCTCGATGATACCAATCAATATCCGAGTGAGTAAGTGCCATGATCTTAGGAGCCCAACGGGATTCCTTCTTGACATCCCACAAAGCATCAGACTGAGGCATATGAGAGATGAACCACTGGTACAAGAGAGGCGTGCAACAGATAATCATTCCCCCATGATAAGAATTCCGAAGATAAATAGAGTGATAAGCATCACCCAACAGTGTAGGAACTGGGTTTCCAATCATGAAAATCCTGATAGCATTAATGTCGACAAACTTGTCCACATTAGGAAGTAAGAACAATCCGTAAGCAAGTAGAGCAAAGCTGGCCTCAAAAGCAACTGTACTCTTCATTCTGGAAAAGTAACAAGCTTTCTCCAATAAGAACTGAGCTGGTAATCCTCTAATCCCTCCCTTAGTAGTCATATGGGCTTCCACCTCAGACTTCCCCAGATGAATCAAAGAAACAATCTCATGTGGTTTTGGCTCACCCTCCAAACCAGTAAAAGGAACACGATCGGTAACGGGTAAATCTAATAGATAAGAATACTCCTCCAGTGTAGGCATCAACTGATAGTCGGGAAAAGTAAAACAGTGATACATCAGATCATAGAACTGGACCAAGGTCGAGAGAATACCCTCCTTCATCTTCCGCTTAATGAGAGGAATAATGGATCCATACTTCTTCCGAAAGTCTGCAGAACACTCAATCTCTGGAATTAGACTGATCAATTCATCTATCTTGGGATCCTTGAAACTGTATTTCCCAGTCTTTCTCTTTCCAGAATCTATGGTTAAAAGTAACTGAGATATTCACAAATAGTCAACCTTTAAATCCCTTGAAATACGGTTTTCTTCAAAAGATTCTTATGAGTGCATGGATGCATGATGCAACAATCACACACAAGATTACACATATAGGGTTCATAGGTTCAATGTCACGAGCATGAGGTCGAAGGTACTACCCATAAGGTGTTGGTCTAAGAGTTATCACCTGCAGAACAAGGTTCTAGAGGTTCCCAGAGTTTACATCCTTCCTTCGGATATTACCAACTTCTCGATTAACTCAGTAATTAGTAATATTCTCAAGAAAGACTCGTCCGAGTGTAGTATCGCGTGACAACTATTTCCGGATTACCCCGTCATAGCTTCCGCACTACACCTAAAAGGCCAAGATGGGTTAGGTATTCTACGGTCCTCAGTTTCAGCAGGCTCCCAGGTCGAAAGCAGTACGTCTTCCCGATTACTCGATAAACGACACTATTGTACCCCCAAAATTTGCCCTCTTATTTTATCAATATTTCCCCTCACAAGACTCTTTGGACTCCAGACAGAATTAGGGTTTGCTCTGCTCAAGACATCTCCTTGCACTGTTGACTTGAAATTAAGGTTTGAGTTTGCCCATGGATTTTTTGACTTCCAATGCTCAAAGTGACTTTCATACTTCATGTTGGACTTATAAGATTTCCCCTACCAAGTTTCAAGCTATGAATCAAATTTTTGCCCAGTCAATTGGACAGTTGACCTAGAAATCAATTGAATTGGGGAAAAAGTGAATTGTGGACAATTTACAGTCAAACCTCATGATTTTTGATCCACATCAATATTATAGGCTCATATGAACCATTTTATCAAGTTTGGACCACAACTCCTCAAGAAATTTGATCAGATCATCAAAAGGGCAAAATGGTCATCTTTAGGGTTTTGACTGCAGAAGGGCAATTTCTGATTTTAACCTATCCAATGGCAAATTGGGTTCAAGCATGGATTCAAGGACTCAATGGCACCATCTTGACCTATTCACAAGGTTCAAAAGATCTCAATTGCATTGGATTGACAGATGAATTTTCCAGTCAACCGATCAAAAATCAACTGTACATTGAAAAGTCAAACTTTGACTTTTTGGTCAAAATCAAGTTCCAAGGGTCATTTTTCATCAAGATGTGTCAAAACATGAAACTTGTTCATCAAGAAACCTAATTTTGCAAATTAGGGTTTAAGATTGAAAAATTTCATAACTTAGAAATTTTCTAAGTTATGAAATTTTCTTATTTTTTCCTAACTTTGCCCAACATTTTCACCATGATGCAATTGGATTCAAACAAAACTTCTAACATGAAAGTTGTAGTACTACACAAAATATACAACTTTTATTCACAAAGTTTTCCCAGAGGATGCTTGGATCTCAAGTTATGATTTTTGGAATAAGGGTCCATGAAACTTTTAACTTAGTGAAATTTTGCCCTAGTTTAGGCAGGATTTTGACCTATCTTCATGGCAACTTTTCACATAGTTCCACTTGGAATATCAAAATATATTTAAAATATGGATTTTATAGCATGTTACAAGATTTCCAAAATGTCCAAGTACTCTCCAAGATCATTTGTGGTTAGGGAGAATCAATGGTTTGAATTTGGCAAAAAATCACTTTGGTCCATGGCATTTTTCACTATGCTACAAGTTGCAATTCCTGTCCAGCTTTGTTTGTACTTACTTACAGGTCTCTAAACCCTTCCACACTCAAAAATTGAATGCAAATTCAATGTATTAATGCATTGTTCTGATCAATGGAAGATTACATAAATGATTAATCCAAAAATGGCAAAAAGTTAACAATGCCATTTTGATAAAGTTTACTTTATGCATATTTGTTTATCTTGAGCATTGCACCCTTTCTTTGGCAACAAAAAAATTCCATAAACTAAGGCAAAGGTACAACAACTTTGTGCATGCTTGAAGCTATCCTGTACATGCCTGCCCTTGGTCACTTCACACTTTTCTTAAAAAACAAGTCAACTTGCCAAAATCACATAACTCTTGTATCTGATAAAACCAAGTGTGGTAACCATTCAAAACAAGTTTTGCATATTGCCTTAAGTCAGAAGCATGAGCTAACCACTTCTCAAGACTTCCAAAACACCAAAACAACATCTTCTTGCAAAACAGGGCAGCTTCTGCGGTTTCACCTCCATCTCACAAACCACTCGTGCATTTTGCAACAAACCTCTTCCAACACACTCCATACAACCCACCTAAGCTCTCCCAACCATTGACCAGTAACTATAACTCCATTTACACCCTTCACCATTTCTGAATTCTGTTTGTGCAGGTTGACTTCTACAAGCTTACTCAAGCAAGTACAAAGCCAACTAAGCATTAGGGAAGGTCAGAGGAAGTTCAGACAAGCTCACAAGCATCTCAGGCCTCACTGAAAATCTCTACATTGCCGTACTCGTGTTCAACTGAAGCAGGTATTTTCCAACTTTCTATCTCTCTATTTAGGAATCATTAAGCTTAGGTTTGTGAATAAAAAATGTAGTACTCATTGCCCTTAAGTTGTACATATGCATAGATTTTATTTAAGTTAACTGAGTTGGAAGAATTTGAGTGATGAACTTTATGAAAAAGTTAGGTTAGAAATTAGGGCCAGAGAAATTCTCTCTGGTCTTTGAGAGTTAGATTAAGTTATTTACATGGTTGGAATCGTGTTGAAAAATGCTATAACTTTTGTGTTGTGAGTTTTTGCTTTAGAGCACGTATGCAGGATTTCCAGATTTGAACAAGGAACGCGCGTTTTTTGTTTGATCAGAGGTTGAAGATGAAGCAAGTGGGCTGGGCTTGGTTTCTCCTTGCTTTTGACACCCCTGACTTGCTATTTGCACCCCTCAACCAATTTGTTTATTTTTTGTATATTTTTCTATTTCTTTTTCATTTATGACTTTATTTTATTTTTCCTAAACATTAAAAATACCAAAAACATTTTCATACATTTTCACATTTTATTTTATTATTTTTATTATTTTTTGGACATAGAAATAATTATTAAATAATATATACATTTATTTTCTTAATAAAAAAACTTGTAAATACTACAATAAAAATATTATTTTTTTTATTTTTTTATTATTTATATACTTAAATAATATTTTTCTAACATATTTTTATTTCTTGACATTTGTATATATTTTTATTTTATTGTACATCAATAAATAATACATAATATATATACTTTCTTAAAACAAATTAGGGTTTCCACCCTTAATAAAAATAATATTTTTCTTATTTTTGATACATTAAATATTTTATTTTTACATACATAAAAATAATACAAAAAAACATTTTTTGCATATTTATAATATATTGCATATTTATTTAATTGTCCATTTAAATATTTGCATATTTATTATTTGAACAAAGAATTCAATTTGGTTGTAATAATCTTAGGGTTTTAATTTCTTGCAAATAATCCCATATTCAAAATTGTATCCCCCTCCCCATATCAATGTTGTAATAGCTTAGATTACTTTTACGCATTTATTGCTTTCAAATATGCCAGGATAGAGATTAGGTTTTGTATGCAATATCCAAAATCAAAATAAATAGCTAGACCTAATACAAGACATAAAAGCATGTAAATTGACAACACAATGCACACATGCACCCCTAGGGTTTCATCCACTTGTTGCCTTTAAAATGGCCATGGTATGCATGTTGAGTATATTGGCAAAACAAAAACAAAACAAAAGATCATAGTCCCTCGATGACGCTATCTTGGTTGCCTATACAAAATGATCTAGTCCCTCAAACAAAAAACTTGCTAAGATATTTAGCACTATTGCTATCATAGTCAATACGATGACCCGCACCTGTCCCGTTTAACATCCAAGCACAAGGTTGTTTACCAAATGCAATGGTAAAACAACAATGTGAATGGGTTAAAAATGTATAGGAAAGATCTTTGAGTAGATAAGGTAGAAAACTCTTAGTTACTTGAACAAAATTGCAAACATCCTTGCTATTTTCAAACGCACATCACAATACAATTTCAAAACCTTTCCCAAAACAAACTTTCCAACAATGAAACATTTTTCAAAAGACAATACACCTTTGTATACATTCAAACAAGAATAATTACAAAGGTTGCCACAACGATGGCCTCTTTTAAAAATACTTTCAAAAACACGCACAAAGCACCATTTCAAACAATTGAAAAGCAAAAGCAAGTGATCTAAACAAGTAACTAAGAGCCCATGGAAAACCATGGATGAAAAGGGTGCTATCACCTTCCCTTTTCATAATCTACCCCCCGAACTCAAGAAAAAATCTCAAAGGTCTTTCCTGTGCTTTTTGACCTTTCCTTTGGGTAAAATAAAAGTCGGTGGCGACTCTTGCTAAACCGAAAAATTTGCAAACACAAACACAAAACCTCAAGTCAGTTCTCCCACCGTATCACAGAACTGGCGACTCTGCTGGGGAAATCTTCTAAAAGTGGGGTTACCTTAGGGTTTAGATCACCTTTACATGCTTATCTTGCTTGACTTGATTGCTTTACATTTGGTTCTATTGTTTGGGTTTGAATCCTCTACCCAGATTTGGGAAACATTCATAGGTAAATAGCAATACATTGTGGAAACTGTGCGGGGTATACCGACATGGTTGAAGCAATAGCTATATTAGTGCGACATATTTGTGGGTACCGGTAGCCTTTGAATCAATCAAGGAGAATACGGGGCCGCTGAGTGATGTCATGAAGCACTAATGAACTTTTAGAACCTTTACTTGACCATCTTAGCCTTTTTAGGGGTGGTGAGATGACCGACTTTGGTGCAGTCCGAAGTTGGTAGATACTCGATACTACACTCATTGAGGGTTGTTTTCTTGGAATATTTTGGTCGCCAGTAAAGTGGCTAAACTGAAACAATGAACACATAAAATAATCCAGTGATATTGAGCTCCCTAGAACCCAGTTACTATTTATAGGACAGGTTGAGCCAACTAGACTTCAAGAGGGTACTTACCCATGAAAACCCATGCAAGCCTGAAACTAGGAACTTGTGTGATTTGCTTGTACATATACTTGTGCATACATCATGAACATCATGAAGCATCATATGCATCCACTAACCATTTCAAGGGTTTGGATCTTCATCTTTGTTCCTGTTTTGTAGGTTATAGAATCACTCTGCAGGAAAACAATCCAAGTCAACCTTGTGAGAATTCCACCTCAACTCAAGGACTTACTTCCAAGATTCCAGAGAATTCTCCCTTCAATGAAATACATGGTATACTTCTCAACTTGGCCAACTCCAACATAGAGGAAGACATGGTGAAAGTTCTCTTCTAGTTCTTTAACCCCCTACACCACTGCTTCACATTTCCTGATTACCAGTTAGTGCCTACTTTGGAGGAATTTTCTCAACTCCTGAGGATTCCTATTCTCCATCAACTACCCTACAACGATACGGAAAGAGAGCCAAAGCCTGAAGATGTTGCTCAAGCCTTACACTTGCAACCATCTGATATCAAAGGTCATTAGGAAACCAGAAGTGGTGTCAAGGGTTTCTTGGCAAAGTTTCTGTTTGAGAAAGCTCAAGAATGCTGGAATTCTTTAGATCTGCAAGCTTTTGAGGAGATTATGGCACTTCTCATTTATGGGTTGGTCTTGTTCCCAAACCCTGATCAGCTTACAAATGTGAATGCTGTCAAGATTTTCATATCTCGGATCCTGTACCTACATTGCTTGGGGACATCCTCCACTCATTTCACACACGAACAATGAGGAAAAGAGGTGTTCTCATGTGCTGTACTCCTCTTCTAGCAAGGTGGTTTATTTCTCACCTTCCCCAGTTAGTCTTGAAGAATGAGCAAGGCTTAAGGTGGTCACAACGGTTGATGAATATTACACATTCTAGTGTTCATTGGTGTTCTCGGTCCAGAGAAAATGTCATCATGATTGATCGTTGTGGGGAATTCCCTAATGTCCCATTACTTGGCATTAAGGAAGGCATTACCTACAACCCCTGCTTGGCTTTGAGACAGTTTGGGTATGCCCGAAGGGATGGCCCTCATGACATGCTGATTCCAGACTTGGTTTTTGACTTCGACAACGATGCTCA
Source organism: Vicia faba (assembly GCA_948472305.1). NCBI lineage: Eukaryota > Viridiplantae > Streptophyta > Magnoliopsida > Fabales > Fabaceae > Vicia > Vicia faba. Next base: position 1,628,006,548 of record OX451738.1, on the reverse strand, counting down.
AGGACTTCGACAAAGGTTTATCCGAGCTTGGAGGATGCCCAACAAGGTGGACAGTAAGACACTAGGACACAAGAATTCCATCCCCCTTGAGCCTTACCTCAAGTGGGTACGAACCCACCCCCAGAGTCTGATGATGGCTTACCCCTACATTCTCCCTGTGATCAAAGAGCCTGTTATGGAAGGAGAGGTTCCATACACCCTCCTGCATCCTGACATGCCAACATCATTAGAAGATTTGCAAAAGAGTTGGATATAGCTCAAGGAAGAACAGAACACTTTTGAAGCCGGCTTCTACGCCAGTGAGAAGAAGGTTTTGGAACTTACTCGTCGACTCCATGAAAAGCAGACTCTCAACACCTACATTGCGCCAAAAAGGATGCGCAACGTCTTTTTACATTAGAATTTTGTATTATTTTTGCCCATGGGGCATTTATGTACTAACAAATTCTATCTTTATTAATATGATGTGTGTTCTTTTTGTTTAAAACAAATTTGAATTTTTGAATCCTTGAATGCATTACATGAATACATTTCATTCATCATATGCATAAACAGGTCTTCACACCAGGTTTCCTTATCTCTCTGCTCTTTATTTCAGCAAGATGGATATAGAGCAGACGGTCAAAGACTTACAAGCGCATAATTCACAGTTCCAACAACTCCTCATGACCTTGGCAAAGGGTCAGGAGGATATTAAAGCACTGTTAGAGAAGGAAAAGGAGAAAAATAAAAAGAAAAGAGTTGGTGTGGCTACTTTGGGTAGAAGATTTGAAGGTCAAGCTAGAAGGGTCCTGGATTTCCCCTCAACATCTGATGAAGGGGTAGGTAAAGGAAAGGGAGTTGCAGTACCATCTGAGTCTGAGGCTGAAGAAGAAGAAGAAGAGGATGAAGACTATTCTGAACAGCAGTACCCTCCTGCAGATGACAAGTATAAGAATCTGGAGGAACGTCTGGAAGCTATGGAGGTACAGAGGGTGCCTGGGCTGGATTTCGAAGAGTTAGGGTTGGTTTTTGGGATTGTCATTCCCCCCAAGTTTAAAGTTCCTCTGTTTGCTAAATATGATGAGGTGTCTTGCCCAAAGATGCACCTACGGTCTTACGTCAGAAAAATTAACCTCATTCTTTTGACAAGGACCTGTGGGTCCACTTTTTTCAGGATAGTTTGTCGGGTACGCAATTGGATTGGTTCTACCAGCTTGAGAGGTCTGATGTTCACAATTGGGAGGATTTGGCTGCTGCCTTCTGTTAGAACAAAGTTTGAATCTACTACCCTATGTTTAAGTTTTGATGATAACAAAATGAAAAGATATATTATTTATATGATTCATGTATGAACTATTTGCTACCTAAATTATTACGTTCTGATTTGCAGAAACTCTGATAGGTATAAGCAAGATCACACCTAATCAGCATCAGAAATTTGGTCCTTGACATCAGCATCAGAAGTTGCTATATCAGAATACCAGAATCAGAAGATCAACTCACGAGTATGCTGAAGCTTGATGAACAGAACTGCGCTTAACACTCTGATAAAGAAAACAACAGTTCATCAGCAGTTAAGCAGAGTCAGAATGAGCCAAGCCAGAATATGCATTAAGTAAGCAACGGTACTGTGCATTGAAAGCAAATTATTACCAACAACCTCATTCCAGACAAGATCTGCTCAATAAGGAAAGTTTGTTATTAGCATTGAATCAAGAATATTGCTCCAACGTTCAACAATCTCAGTGCTATATAAACAAGACTATGAAGATTGAATTGGCTAATGCTCTCCAACATTTTACACGCCTAAAAGCTAATCATAATCTTTCTTCTCTCAGTTTGCGAAACGCTACATATCTCCTTACTCAATCATTGTTTAGCAATCTAGCTTCATAAGCTTAAGTTGTGTATACATCACAGTTGTGATACAGTTTTGTAGAAAACATTCACACCTAGATTTATCTTCTTTGTAAGAAAGTGTTTCCTTGACAAACCGGGTTGTGGTTTGCATCAAGAAGGCTTTAGCAGTTGTTAAAGCAGTTTGTAATATTCAGTTGAATATAGTGGATTAAGACCTCGTTGGAGAGAGGAGAAATCACCTTTACGGGTGGACTGGAGTAGTTTGATATCAAACGAACCAGGATAAAAATATCTTGTTCATTGCATTGATTTTCAGTTTTACAATTCAACCCCCCCTTCTTGTGTTTTTCACTTCTTCAATTGGCATCAGAGCGCCTGGTTCTGAGCTAAAACACTTAACCGTGTCAGTACAAGATCCAGCGTCAGAAAAACATAATGGCAGGAAACTATTCTCACACCAGCAATGACAACCATGAGGACAGAGACAGATTCAGCGGCAAACCTCCAGTCTTTGATGGAGAAAACTTTGATTACTAGAAAGACAGAATTGAAAGCTTCTTTCTGGCACATGATGCTGATCTGTGGGATATGGTGACAGATGGATACACGCACCCTGTGAATGCAAGCGGTCAGAAGATTGATAGAAAAACAATGTCTGACCAACAAAAGCGTGACTTCAAGAATCACCACAAGGCCAGAACCATCCTTCTCAGCGCCATCTCCTATACTGAATATGAAAAGATCTCCAACAGAGACACAGCAAAGAACATTTTTGACTCACTCAGAATGACGCATGAGGGCAACGTTCAGGTCAAAGAAACTAAAGCTCTGGCGCTCATTCAGAAGTATGAGGCGTTCAAAATGGAAGAATCTGAATCCATTGAAACAATGTTCTCAAGATTCTAGATTCTGGTAGCTGGTCTCAAGGTTCTGGACAAAGGATACTCTACTGCTGACCATGTCAAGAAAATCATCAGAAGTTTACCCAAGCAGTGGAGACCAATGGTTACAGCTCTGAAGCTAGCAAAAGATCTCAACAAAGTCACTCTGGAGGAACTTATCAGCTCCCTCAGAAGTCATGAGATAGAGCTAGAAGCTGACGAGCCTCATAAGCAAGGTAAGCCTTTAGCATTAAAATCTAACAAAAAATCTGAGTCTAAAGTTTTGCAGGCAGTTGAAGAAACATCTGATGGATCCTCATCAGAAGAAGACGAACTCTCCCTCCTCTCCAGAAGAGTAAATCAACTGTGGAAGCAAAGACAAAGGAAGTTCAGGAATCCCAGAAGATCTGATCAGAACGAGTCCTCTTCCAAATACAGAAGGACAGATTCTTCCTCTGGATACAGAAGATCTGAAGGCTCCTCAAGTAGCAAAAATCCAAACACCAAGGACATCATCTGCTATGAGTGCAATGAGCAAGGACACTACAAGAGTGACTGCCCAAAGCTTCAGAGGGAAAAGCCCAAAAAGAAGTTTGGAAGAGAAAAGAAGAAAAGTCTCATGGCTACATGGGATGACTCTGACTCGTCTGAAGCTGACTCAGAATCAGATGATGAGAGGGCAAACATAGCTCTCATGGCTAACATTTCAGAAGATAGTGAAGCTTCTGAATCAGACTCTGAATCAGACACTGAAGAGGTATTTCCTAACTTTGCTGTTAATTTTACCAAGGCTGAACTTGCTGAAAGCCTTAATGAAATCCTGGAAAGGTATCAGCAAATTAGAGTTAAATTCAGAGACCTGAAAAGGAATCTTGAATCTGACTCTAATAAGACTGAGAGTCTCAAATTGGAGAATTCTGAGCTGAGAAATAAGATTTCAAAATTAGAAAACACTTTACAAAACTCTCAGAAGGAACCAATTTCTAAAACTCCCAGCAACGCTGATGAGATCATCAAGGAGTATGATCACAGTTTCCAGAAGTTCCTTGCTAAAAGCATAAATAGAAGCAAAATGGCTTCAATGATCTATGGAGTTAGCAGAAACGGCAGGAAAGGAATAGGATACCAAGGTAAGGTTCCTACACCAAAGAATGTCATGGACTTAACCATTAAACACACTCCTCTAAATTCACATTTTGTGTATGGTCACACACATGATATTAAATACACTAGCAGTAAGTACTCTGTGAAACCAAAATTCAACCAGAGTTTTGGTAAAACTAACAAATCAGGACCCAAGAAAATCTGGGTACCTAAGGATAAAATAATACATGTTGCAGATATCTTTAGCAGCAAGTCAGAAACACCAGTCATGGTACCTGGACTCTGGCTGCTCGCGACACATGACGGGAAGAAGGCATATGTTCCAAAGCCTGGAACTTAAGCCTGGAGGCCACGTTGGCTTTGGAGGCAATCAGAGGGGAAAGATAATTGGCTCTGGAACTGTAGGTAATGGAAATCTTCCCTCTATTAATAATGTTCTGCTAGTAGATGGATTAATGCATAATCTGTTATCCATAAGTCAATTAAGTGATAACGGTTATGATATAATCTTTAATCAAAAATCATGTAAAGCTGTTAGTCAGAAAGATGGGACTATCCTGTTTAATGGTAAGAGGAAAAACAACATTTACAAAATCAAACTTTCTGAACTAAAAAGTCAGAATGTAAAGTGCCTTCTGTCTGTTAACAACGAGCAGTGGATCTGGCACAGAAGATTGGGGCATGTTAGTAAGAGAAGAATATCTCAGATTAACAAACTCAATCTGGTCAGAGGACTTCCTAATTTGAAGTTCAATTCAGATGCTCTGTGTGAAGCTTGTCAGAAAGGCAAGTTTGCAAAACCTTCTTTTAAATCTAAAAATGTTGTTTCTACCTCTAAGCCATTAGAACTTCTGCACATTGACTTATTTGGACCAGTTAAAACTGCTTCAGTCAGTGGCAAGAAGTATGGGTTAGTAATCATAGATGACTATAGCAGATGGACATGGGTAAAGTTCTTAAGACACAAGGACGAGTCACACTCTGTGTTTGTTACCTTCTGTAACCAAGTTCAGAATGAAAAGGATCTTAGAATCGTTAAAGTCAGAAGTGATCATGGTGGAGAATTTGAAAACAAAGATTTTGAGTCATTCTTTAATGACAGAGGCATTCTGTATGATTTCTCTTGTCCTAGAACTCCCCAACAAAATGGAGTTGTAGAACGAAAGAACAGAACATTGCAAGAAATGGCCAGAACCATGATCAATGAGACAAACGTTGCTAAGATCTTCTGGGCAGAGGCAATAAACACAGCGTGCTACATTCAGAATAGAATCTCAATAAGACCTATTCTGGAAAAGACTCCATATGAATTGTGGAAGAACAGAAAGCCCAACATTTCATATTTTCATCCATTTGGATGTACCTGTTTTATGTTAAATACAAAGAATAATTTGAACAAGTTTGACTCTAAAGCACAGAAGTGTATTATGTTAGGATACTCTGAACGCTCAATAGGGTACAGAGTATACAATACAGAAACACAGATTGTGGAAGAATCAATCAGTGTTCGTTTTGATGATAAGCTTGACTCTGAAAAGTCAAAGCAGAATGAAGTTGTTGCAGGTATGGAAATTGAATTTACAGGTTCTGAAGACAAGTCATCAGAAGCTCTCAACACAGACACTCCTTCAACGTCTGAAAGGAGCACTGCTAGCAATCCTACAACAGCTGTTGATCAACCTCAGAAGAGATTACCCAGAAGTAGCTTGGATCACCCAGAAGAGACTATCTTAGGAATAAAGGAAGATCCAATCAGAACAAGAGCAAGCTTCAGAAACTTTGAAGAAACTCTTATGGGACTTATGTCTCTGATTGAACCTTCTTCTATTGATGAAGCACTTCTGGATAATGACTGGATTCTGGAAATGCAAGAAGAGCTGAATCAATTCACCAGAAATGACGTATGGGATCTTTTTCCCAGACCAAAAGGATTCAACGTCATTGGAACAAGATGGGTGTTCAGAAACAAGCTAAATGAACAAGGTGAAGTCATCAGAAACAAGGCACGACTGGTTGCACAAGGTTATAGTCAGCAAGAGGGGATAGACTATACAGAAACCTTTGCCCCAGTCGCCAGGTTAGAATCTATCAGACTTTTAATTTCATTTGCTGTTAATAGAGGCATCACTCTGTATCAGATGGATGTCAAGAGTGCATTCTTAAACGGTTATATAGAAGAAGAGGTGTATGTGCACCAACCCCCTGGCTTTGAAAATACAAAACATCCAGAACATGTTTTCAAACTAAAGAAATCACTATATGGTCTCAAACAAGCTCCCAGAGCTTGGTATGAAAGGCTAAGTAACTTTCTGTTAGAAAATGAATTCACCAGAGGGAAGGTGGACACTACCTTATTCTGTAAATCAGTTAAGAATGACATCTTAGTCTGTCAAATTTACGTTGATGATATTATTTTTGGTTCTACTAATCCTTCTCTTGGAAGAAAATTTGCTAAGTGTATGCAGGCAGAATTTGAGATGAGCCTCATGGGGGAACTGAAATTCTTTCTAGGAATTCAGATCAATCAAACTCCAGAGGGAACTTACATTCATCAGAGCAAATACATCAGAGATCTTCTGAAGAAATTTGACCTCTCAGAATGTAAGCCATCAAAGATTCCAATGCATCCCACGTGCATTCTGGAAAGAGAAGAGGTAAGCAAAAATGTAGAACAGAAAGTCTACAGAGGTATGATTGGTTCTCTCCTCTATCTGACTGCTTCAAGACCTGATATATTATTCAGCGTTTGTATTTGTGCTAGATTCCAATCAGATCCTAGAGAATCTCACTTAACAGCTGTTAAGCGAATTTTCAAGTATCTGAAAGGTACTACTAATCTGGGTTTGTTTTATAGAAAATCTAGTGATTACAGTTTAGTAGGCTACTGCAATGCTGACTTTGCTGGAGACAGAGTGGAGCGTAAAAGTACTTCTGGAAGCTGCCAGTTTCTGGGAGAAAATCTGATCTCTTGGTCCAGCAAAAGGCAATCAACAATTGCGCTATCAACAGCAGAAGCTGAGTACATAGCAGCAGCAGGATGTAGCACACAAATGCTCTGGATGAAAAGTCAGCTTGAAGACTTCCAGATTTTTGAGAGTAACATTCCTATACTCTGTGATAATACTTCTGCTATTTGCTTAAGTAAGAATCCCATTTTACATTCTAGAGCTAAGCATATAGAAATAAAACATCACTTCATTAGGGACTGTATTCAGAAAGGAATTTTGAATTTAAAATTTATAGATACAGACCATCAATGGGCTGATATCTTCACTAAACCCCTTTCTGAAGATAGGTTCAATTTCATTCTGAAACATCTCAGCATGAAAATCTGCCCAGAGTGAAAATGTTTTAATTCCATATATTTATCTTCAGAATGTATTTGTTTTACTGTGAACTTCTGATCAATCTCTTTTCAGAAAGATAGAACATGCAGATTGTATCAGATGCAAGTCTAAAGATCTGAGAGTCTAAGCTCAAAGACAGACGTGCTGATCACTACATCAAACAAGTGTCATCCAATCATCAGCAAATCTCTGAAGCAGAACGCGTGCACGCTTCTGAGAAGGCAAAACGCTGATTGGGTGCATTGAGACACATGTCTGGTAACCGTTTTTAAGTATCTTTCTCAAATCCCCCAAAATCAGCAAGCATTAAATGAAAGTAATCATGTTTTTAAAACGTAATCATGATTTTATTTCTCTCACTTAAAAACGTTTACAATTTCAAAATATTCTGAACCCTATTTAAACACGTTAACCTCTCATTTCAATCTTTTACAGTTTCTCACTATTTCTCAAGCATTCTCTGCATTTTTCTGTGTTCATCTCTCTCAAACTTTTTTTCTCAGTTTTTCTCAAAATCTTTAAGTGTGAACATGGCAACCTCCAGCAGTGCTTCTGCAGGTTCTCAGAAGAAAGCATCATCTGAACAGTATCAAGTGCCATTCAGAACACTCCTCACTCCTGTGAAGAATCTTGAAGTGTTATCTGAATTGATCATTGATTTTGGAAGTCTGAAGGAAAACGGTTTTGATTTAACAGAAGAAGTTAGGGCACAAAAATGGGAAAGGTATTTTGACAGGTTGGTTGGACCAACATTCCCTATGTTAGTCAAGGAGTTCTAGATTCATGCGACGGCTTCAACGCATTAAGTCACCTCCTACATTATGGGGAAGAAGATTGTGATCACTGAGGATCACATAGCAAGGTTAATTGGTTACAGTGGAAGTGGCGTCCGCTGTATTGATATGGCTGAGAGATGTGCTGACATGGGCATCATAGCTGAAAGGATTTTCACCCATGGGGTGCCCAGCAGCAAGATCAAAGATCTGAAGGATCATCACAGAGTTTGGGCGAAGATAATTCTGGGGTGTTTTAACCATAGGAAGCCAACTAGTTCCCCTGATTACATAAATGTGGATCAGCAGTTTCTGATCTACTTTATCAATCAGAAGGTAAAAATCAACTTGGCTCATCTTCTGTTCAATCACCTCAGAACAAGCGTGAAGGAAACCAGGGAAGAAGAAAGAACAAAGAGGGATTGGATACCCTTTGGAAGGTTGATATCAGATATTCTGACGGAGAATAGGCTGATAGAGCATCTGATAGAAGCTCAAGAGTTAAGCACCATTGAACCAACGGTTGGGAAGCCTCTGAACGCGAAGAACTTGAAGAAAATGAAGTTGATAGAGAATATCCAAAAGGAACCCAGCGCTACTCCTATTGCTGATATCACCAGCAGAAGAGTTCCACTGAGTGACTTTCCTTTATTCTCTCAGATAGAATCCAAGCCAGTAGTAGTTCTCAGATATATGGACGCGTGCAAAGCTGATGGTACAGATCCCAATCTGAAGATCAAAGATCTACACCAACCTCAACCAGAAGTGACTCTGAAGAAGACGAAGAAAAGGAAGGCACCTTCAGAAGGATCATCCCAGCAGACACCCAAGAAAAGAGGTAATTTATCTGCTGCTTCTGTTTTAAATTCTTCTACTATTCCAGCATCAATTCCACCTCCAACCTCTCATAGAATCTCAATCCCCATCTCAACAATAGATGAAACTGAACCAGAAGATGACCCTTCTGAGGCATTACAACTCAGAAGACCCAGAACCAAACATCCCAAACCAACAATATCAACAACATCAGCAATTGACAAAGTGCTGTCTGACATTGATCAACACACTTCTGATCACTCCTCCATCAATCCAAACTCTGAACCACAAATTGTCCCTTCTCCACAACCAGAACAACAACAATCTGCTGAAGAACCACAACAACAACAACCTCTCTCATCCATTCCAGAAGAACCTCTTATCCCTGAACAACCAGAAATTCCAACAACTTCTCCACAACCAGCAATTCCTTCTCCCTCTCCTCAACCAGAAATTCATCCACCATCACCTCAACCTGAGTTTCATCACTCTGAAACTCCTTCTCCTCCACCTTCTGAACCTCATTCACCTCAACCATCACCTCTGGCAATCCAGCTGCCATGTGGAACAACAGTCACAATGGCCCAGCTGCCATCCTCATCAGAATCTACACCACCAAATACTCCCAAAACACCAAACAGTCCAATCATTATCTCTGACTCTCCCACTCCATCTCCAAAACAAACAGCTCCCAAGCAAACCACTGAAATCCCCAGCAGGAAGACGTGCTCCCTCTGGATAGTGAGCCATGGTCTGAGAAACAGCTAGCTTCAAAGGTGCAACCAGAAGAAGACAAGACTATTCAAGCTGAAGCAAGTCAAGCAGAAGATGTTGCAGAAAGCTCTCAGAAGCTCCCTGCTTCTGATGTTTCTCAAGCTGCCTTGGACAGGCAGACTCTGGAAGAGCTGAAGCTGAATGACATGCGTCTGCATCAGAGGATGGATGAAAACGACCAGAAGATGAAAGAAAGGATGGATGTGCAGGATAGCAAGATTGACACAATTGTCAGCATGGTACACAAGCAGAATGAGACTGCTGATCAGATCAAAGCCATGCTGGAGAACCTGTTCACACACCTTCCTCCCCAACCTTAGTTTTTCATTCATATCATTTTCATGTTTTCTTTGATTATCTGTTGTACTGTTTTAATATGTTTTGTTTGATTCTGAACCTTTTAATATGACAAGTTTTTCTGCCTTAATTGTTTTAGCACATCACTTACACTTTTTGATTGCTGACAAAAAGGGGGAGAACAAGAATGATATTTTAAATTATAACGGATTACTAAGACAGAAATTCTCGAACATTCTAACTCTGATATACTTGAATATGTTTTCTGTTTTGCTTAAGTCTACAGGTACAAGAAAGCTCCATGATACTCTGAAGACTAAAGCTCTGAAACTCTGACCCGCTCTGATACTCTGACCCAAAGCAAAGCTCTGACAAGAAAAGCTCTGATACGCTGATCTGAAGCTCTGCTCTGATATGCTGATCTAAAGCTTCTGATAGTCAAAGACTCTGATACTCTGATGTTCAAAGAAAGGCAAAAAGATCTGATCCTGAAGAACTCTTGGAATCAAAAAGGGAAGCAATAAACTCAGGGGGAGTATCTCTCAACTCTTATCCCTTATCTTTGATAACCTCTTACTCTGATACATCTCTCTGATACCTTTTCACGTTATTTTCAATTAAAAATATCTAGTTTTTGTCATCATCAAAAAGGGGGAGATTGTTAGAACAAAGTTTGAATCTACTACCCTATGTTTAAGTTTTGATGATAACAAAATGAAAAGATATATTATTTATATGATTCATGTATGAACTATTTGCTACCTAAATTATTACGTTCTGATTTGCAGAAACTCTGATAGGTATAAGCAAGATCACACCTAATCAGCATCAGAAATTTGGTTCTTGACATCAGCATCAGAAGTTGCTATATCAGAATACCAGAATCAGAAGATCAACTCACGAGTATGCTGAAGCTTGATGAACAGAACTGCGCTCAACACTCTGATAAAGAAAACAACAGTTCATCAGCAGTTAAGTAGAGTCAGAATGAGCCAAGCCAGAACATGCATTAAGTAAGCAACGGTACTGTGCATTGAAAGAAAATTATTACCAACGGCCTCATTCCAGACAAGATCTGCTCAATAAGGAAAGTTTGTTATTAGCATTGAATCAAGAATATTGCTCCAACGTTCAACAATCTCAGTACTATATAAACAAGACTATGAAGATTGAATTGGATAATGCTCTCCAACATTTTACACGCCTAAAAGCTAATCATAATCTTCCTTCTCTCAGTTTGCTAAACGCTACATATCTCCTTACTCAATCATTGTTTAGCAATCTAGCTTCATAAGCTTAAGTTGTGTATACATCACAGTTGTGATACAGTTTTGTAGAAAACATTCACACCTAGATTTATCTTCTTTGTAAGAAAGTGTTTCCTTGACAAACCGGGTTGTGGTTTGCATCAAGAAGGATTTAGCAGTTGTTAAAGCAGTTTGTAATATTCAGTTGAATATAGTGGATTAAGACCTCGTTGGAGAGAGGCGAAATCACCTTGACGGGTGGACTGGAGTAGTTTGAGATCAAACGAACCAGGATAAAAATATCTTGTTCATTGCATTGATTTTCAGTTTTACAATTCAACCCCCCCTTCTTGTGTTTTTCACTTCTTCACCTTCTACAGACAATATCAATATAATGCGGACTTAGCACCTACTCGTACTCAATTACAGAGTATGGGTATGGTCTCTAATGAAGGCTTTAAGGAGTATGCCCAGAAATGGAGGGACTTGGCTGGAAGGGTGCAACCATCATTGTCTGAAAGAGAGCTTATTGATATGTTTTTGGGGACTCTGTCAGGTCCATTCTTTAATCACCTGATAGGAAGTTCGTCTGTAGGGTTCACCGAGTTGATTCTGACTGGTGAAAGAGTTGAAGCCGGAATGAAAAGCGGTAAAATTCAAAAAGATACATCTGCTTCCGCTGCCATCAAAAAGTCTTTTCCAGCAAAGAAGGAAGTTTCAGCTGTTTACTCCCAAAGAGGTCAGGGAAGGGTTGAGCGCCGACCAGCGGTGGGTGCCGTAATGATTCAGAAGTTCGCATATGATTAGCCCAGAAACAATCAACCTAGAACCAACCAGCAAAGGGTGGAAAGACCGCAACGGCAATATACCCGGATAAACATGATGCCTTCACAGGTTCTACCCAATCTCTTGAAGTTAAACCTTACAACCTTGAAAGAGGCACCCAAGAACCCGAATACAACTTCTCCTTTTTACCATGCTAATGCCAAGTGTGCTTGTCATTCAGATAGCATAGGGCACGACACCAACAATTGTTGGGCCCTCAAGAATAAGATCCAGGATTTAATAGACACTAAGGACGTGGAATTTGACGCCCCTGAAAAGCCGAATGTGATCTCTGACCCAATGCCAAAACATGGTCATAATGTCCATGTTGTTGAAGAAGATCTTTATGTTGCTACTGTTGATGACTTAATGACTCCATTACCAATAATCAAGACGAATCTGTTGAAAGCCGGGATTTTCCCGGGTTGTGAAAAAGATTGCTACCTTTGTTCGTTCTTATAATCTGATTGTCCGTTGTTGAAGTTAGGCATCCAACGCCTAATGAATAATCAAGAAATCCTCTTTGAGAAAACTCCTGTTACTCCGACTCTTGTCAAAGATATTGCTATAATTACCATTTCCGCCAATCTTTCCAAGGTCTCCAAAAGACCTGTTAAGATTACATCTGATCCAAAGATTGTACCTCTGAAGATAACTATGCCAGGGCCTATCCCATACAAGTCTAACAAATCAATACCGTGGAATTATGGAGGAGAGATCTTCTACCACGGTGTTAAGCAGATTGGATCAGTTGAAGAAAGTTCCGATGAAGAGACTCCTGACATAGGAAATATTGCTGGGACGAGTAAAATCACCCGCAGCGGAAGAATTTTCTCTCTGGAAATTGCTCCTACAAGGGAAATCTTCAGACCTTCAAATGCTTATAAGGTTACTCCTGTTCCGGTCAACATATCTGTGCGAACTCCAGTTATTGAAGAAATTGTTACTCCCGTGGTTGTACCCTCTGCTGTTGCTGCTGATAAAGGTAAGGGGATCCAAGAAGCGTCCGTTAGGACGAGGGCTCAACCTTTGGTCATCCCCGAAACCACTCAAAAGGAAATGGAGGAGATTTTAAAAATAATTAAGAAAAGCGACTATGATGTCGTAGAACAACTGGGGCAAACCCCTTCAAAAAGCTCTATGCTGGCCCTGTTGCTCTGTTCCGAAGCTCATGCCAAAGCTCTGATCAAATTCTTGAAGATGGCCCATGTGCCTCAGGAAACCTCCACGGACCAGTTCCAGGAGTGTGTAGCTAGCCTAACAGCCGACAATGGTCTTGGTTTCTCCGATGCCGATTTAACATCTAAGGGGAGAAAGCATAATGACGCGCTACATGTCTCAGTGGAATGCAGAGGGACTACTTTAGCTCACGTTCTGGTTGATACCGGGTCGTCTTTAAATGTCTTGCCGAAGAAAGCATTGGACAGATTGGACTGTGAAGGTTTGACCCTGAAGCCCAGCAATATCATTGTCAGAGCCTTTGACGGTTCTAAAAGGATGGTCCACGGGGAGGTGGACATCCCAATTAAAGTGGGAACGGAAACTTTCAAATCCATATTTTATGTGATGGACACCCGTCCTTCCTACTCTTGCTTGTTAGGAAGACCCTTGATCCATAATGCTGGGGCCGTCACTTCTTCTCTGCACCAAATGCTCAAGTACCCAGTTCATGGGGAAATTATAACAGTTCATGGCGAGGAGGAGTATATGATAAGCCATCTAAATTCATTCCGCTATGTTGAATTAGATGGTGAATTTATCGAGACCCCCTTTTAGCAATTTGAAGAGGTTTCTCCTAAAGTTGCGGTAGCCAAGACAATGACTTCTGTACCCATCATTACCAAACTCGTGTCTCGGATGTCATCCCTTAAAGATGCGAAGGCTGTGATTGAGGAAGGAGGAAGCACAGTATGGGGTCAGCTGCCTGATTTTCCTTACAAGAAAAATAAGTTCGGCTTGGGTTTCACTGCTTCTGCTCAAAAGGCTGTGCTTCGCACCCGGGCTGGAGAGCCACCATTAAAGATCACTCATCATGGAGTTCATGCTTTGGAGGATGGTGAAGATGAGAGCAACTTTGAAGACTGGATTTTCCCGACTATTGAAGGAGGACTGAACAACTGGGAGGCAAAGGACTTTGTTCCCATTACTTTCATAAATCAGTAATTTATCTTTCGAACATTTCTGTTGGTCTGTAATAATTCTTGAACAATTCGTATGCTTTTTGCCTTATGTCTTACCCGAGGCATATAGGTCCATTTGTAAGGGCTTGATTTTTCATCTTCATATGCCATTTTTAATGAATCATGGACGTTTTCAAATATAAACTTTTGTGTTCATTTTATTTCTTTTTACATTTTATTTGTTTAAAGGTGGCTATCCCTTACACACACCCACACTCACAAATGCAGGTACCCTTCCATTCCGGATTCCATGGGTAACAATTCTGCTACAGCCTTCAGTGACTCTGAAGATCTGGTCAATTATGCCGAGTACGAAGGTGATGAAGACTGTGAGGTGCCGGGAGAGTTGGCTAGACTTCTACAACAGGAAGAAAGGGCTATTATACCACATGAGGAGTTGTTAGAGACAATCAACTTGGGAACTGAGGAAGACAAAAAAGAGGTTAAAGTGGGTGCCAACCTGAAGCCAAATGTCAAAGAACGCTTAGTTCAACTATTGAATGAATATGTTGAGATCTTCTCCTGGTCCTACAAAGACATGCCGGGACTTGATACATATATTGTGGTTCACCGTCTCCCTACAAGAGAAGATTGTCCACCGATTAAACCGAAAGTTCGTCGCATGAGGCCCGACATGTCTGAAAAAATCAAAGCTGAAGTGATGAAGCAGTTCAATGCTGGGTTTCTTGCTGTTACTTCCTATCCATAATGGGTTGCTTACATTGTGCCCGTGCCTAAGAAGGACGACAAAGTGAGAATGTGCATGGATTATAGAGACTTAAACAGGGCTAGCCCTAAAGATGACTTTCCACTACCGCACATTGACATCTTGGTTGACAATACAACTCAACATAAGGTATTTTCTTTCATGGATGGATTTTCAGGGTATAACCAGATCAAAATGGCTCCTGAAGACATGGAGAAAACTACCTTTGTTACACAGTGGGGTATCTTCTGCTATAAAGTGATGCCATTCAGACTGAAGAATGCTGGGGCAACTTATCAGCGCGCCATGGTAGCTTTGTTTCATGACATGATACATCATGAGATTGAAGTCTACGTAGATGACATGATAGGCCGTTCACAGACAGAAGAAGAACACCTCGACCACTTGCAAAATCTATTTGTCAGGCTGAAGGAGTATAAGCTCAGACTGAACCCTAACAAGTGCATTTTCGGAGTTAGGTCCGGTAAACTCTTGGGTTTCATAGTCAACAACAAAGGCATCGAGGTCGATCCTGCCAAAGTCAAAGCTATATAAGAAATGCCTGCCCCTCGCACTGAGAAGGAGGTCAGAGGTTTCTTGGGACGCCTAAACTACATTGCAAGGTTCATTTCTCACCTTACATCTACCTGTGAGCCAATCTTCAAGCTGTTGAAGAAAGATCAGGTGGTTAAATGGAATGATGACTGTCAAGTTGCTTTCGATAAAATGAAGGAGTATTTGCTAGAACCTCCTATCTTGATACCTCCCGTCGAAGGAATACCGCTAATCATGTACCTGACTATTTTGGATAATTCAATGGGGTGCGTATTGGGCCAACATGACGAGTCTGGCCAAAAAGAGCATGCCATTTATTACCTTAGCAAAAAGTTTATCGACTGTGAGACCCGCTACTCACTGCTCGAGAAAACTTGCTGCGCTTTGGTATGGGCTGCTCGTCGGTTAAGACAGTATATGTTGACTCATACCACTCTACTGATTTCTAAAATGGATCCGATCAAGTACATCTTCGAAAAACCTGCTTTATCCGGAAGAATCGCTAGATGGCAGATGATCCTCACCGAATATGATATACAGTACACGACAAAAAAAGCTATAAAGGGGAGTGTGCTAGCCGATCATCTGGCCCATCAAGCTGTCGAAGATTACCAATCCATGAGGTTCGACTTCCCAGATGAGGATATCATGACTTTGAGCAACATTGAAGAAAACATACCGTATGACGGACCTGAACAAGGATCCCGATGGACTCTGTACTTTGATGGTGCCTTCAACGCACTTGGGAACGGTATCGGCGCGGTACTTATCTCTCCAGAAGGTTGCCATACACCTTTCACCGCTAGACTCTGCTTCAACTGCACCAACAACATGGCCGAGTATGAAGCTTGTATCTTTGGTCTCAAGGCTGCAATAGACTTGGGAATCAGATCTTTGGTTGTGTTTGGAGACTCAGCTTTGGTCATCAGTCAGATCAAAGGAGAGTGGGACACTAAACATCCTAACCTCATCCCTTACAAAGAACATGTCCTGACATTGCTACCTCATTTCGAGCAGATTACCTTCGAGCACTTTTCGCGAGAAGAGAACCAGCTAGCAGATGCTCTAGCTACAATGTCATCCATGTTTAAACTTAAATGGCATAATGAGGCTCCCCAAATCACCATCGAGCGGATGGACGAACCTGCACATTGTCACGAGATTAATACCGAAGAAGTAGTGGACCGACCCTAGTTTCACGAAGTCAAAAGGTATCTCGAGACTCGAGAATACCCTGAAGGAGCTTCAGTCAACGATAAAAAGTTCTTAAGGAGACTCTCTGCCAAGTTCTTCCTGAGCAATGGTATCCTATACAAGCACAATCATGATTGCATTCTGCTTCATTGTGTGGACATGGTTTAAGCTGAGCAGATCATGACTGAACGGCACAATGGTACATTTGGCACCCACTCGAGCGGTCATATGATGGCTAAGAAGATTCTACGGGCAGGCTACTACTGGTCTACCATGGAAGCTGACTGTCATCAACATTCCCGTACTTGTCACAAATGCCAAATCTATGCGGACAAGATACATATTCCTCCAGTTCCTCTCAATGTCCTAACATCTCCTTGGCCATTCGCAATGTGGGGAATCAACATGATTGGAGAGATCAAGCCTACAACACCCAATGGACACCGTTTCATCCTAGTGGCTATTGATTACTTTACCAAGTGGGTCGAAGCAGCTTCCTTCACCTCCGTTACAAAGAATGTGGTTGCCCGCTTCATCAAACAAAACCTTATTTTCCGGTATGGTATCCCCGACAGGATCATCACGGACAACGGTACAAACCTGAACAACTCTACGATCACCGCTCTATGCGAGCAGTTCCAGATTCAACATTGCAATTCATATCCCTATCGGCCAAAGATGAACGGTGCTGTCGAAGCTGCAAACAAAAATATCAAGAAGATCATTCAAAAGATGACAGTCACCTACAAGGACTGGCATGAGATGTTACCGTTTGCTCTGCACGGGTACCGTACCACGGCACGTACATTAACTGGGGCAACACCCTTTTATTTGGTATACAACATGGAAGCTGTTTTACCTGTCGAGGTTCAGATTCCCTCCTTAAGAATCATGAAGGATGCTAGTTTAAGTGAAGACGATTGGATTCAGACCCGGCTTGATCAACTGAACTTGATTGACGAAAAGCGACTTACTGCTGTTTTCCATGGTCAGGCGTATCTGAAACATATGATCAAGGCCTTCAACAAGAAAGTCAGGCGCCAGGTATATCAAGTCGGGGACCTTGTAATCAAGCGGATCATCTTGCCACAAAGTGATCCCAGGGGCAAGTGGACTCCTACTTACGAAGGACCATTTGTGATCAAAAACATTTTTTCTGGTGGGGAAATGATCTTAACCACCATGGACGGTGACGACATGCCACACCCCGCGAATGCAGACATAGTCAAAAGATACTATGCATAAACGACCCGACAAGTTGAAAACCTGAAAGGGCGACTTGGGAAAAAATGGGCATCCCGATGAATCGAAAACCGGAAAGGGAGGTTCAGGCAAAAATTAGGGATAAACAAAAAAAATCTGTACACCCGACAAGTTGAAAACCCGAAAGGGCGACTTGGACAAAAAAGGGTTTCCCGGTGGACTGAAAACCCGAAAGGGCGGTCCAGGAAAAAGTTAGGGAATTAAAGCGTATGACTATGTCTCGTCGGATCACTTTAAAACAATTTCTTCACCAGACAAGCTCATGGATTTTGATCAATCCAGTCATCTTCGGACGAAGCAACAAATGGACAAGATATCCAGAGTTACGAAGGCTATAACAGAATGGAAACCCCATGGAATTTTTACACATAGCCATCTTTCTTTGTATAATTTTTTCTCAATTTTTATGACAACGTTCTCTTACTAGGATGTCTGTCTCCTTTGTACAAAATACTTACACAAAGTTAATACAAAGATACTTCAAAGTGCAGAAAATTATTTGCCTTTTACTTTCTTTACACTTATGTTTTATTTGAAAACGTCCAATGGTTTATTAAATGAGCATATGCATTTGAATATAATCACTGTTTACAAATAAACGAAATGTCAAAGAATAATTACTGACAGGTTGAAAGTATAGGAAAACATCTTTAGGCTATTCCAAGAGAAATCTCCTTCAGTACATCATCTGGATACCCAACAGAGCTAGAACCTTGAAATACATATCCCCAACGGAATTACAAATCCTTGCCAGAGTCGAAACTTCAAACTCCCAATCCACAGCGGAGCAAACACTTTGGGTCATGGATCCCCAGCGAAGATGAAACCTTCTTCCCCAATGAAGTCAATTTCCAACTACCAATCTGCAGCAGAAACCACTCAGTTTTCCCTAGATTCCCCAACAAGTTGTCTTAAAGTCTGAGAATCAACCAAATGACAGTTAACTTTTGTCCCCAACCTCCGGATAATTCCCTAGTAAATTGGCATACAACCCAAGCTCTTGAACTTTCTCCAAACAGGAATAAGCTCTTCCCCCAGAGTCCTGATCTCCCCATAAAAGTAGCTACTCTCCAGCAGTATAGATATTCCCCACAGAGTTCTTCATCCCCAACAGAATGAAGATTCTCATTCTTAACTCTCCAATTTGAAGTTCCCAGGGATTTATTTTCCCTAGCAGATTGAGGATTCTCAGTCTGGATTCCCCAGTGAAGTTTCCAGAGTCTTCATCACTCCCCAGCTTGAGTTTATCAGAATTTTTAATCCCCTGCAGATCGAAGATTCTCACTCTCGCGTATCCAGTGAAGTCCCCAAGGTTTCAACTTCCCGAGAAGAGTGAAGATTCTCATTCTTAAATCTCTGCAAAATCCATCAAAGTATTCCTTATTCTCCAGCATATCAAGGTTTTCTTTCATCTAATCCCCAGTAGAGATTAATCATAGTTTCCCTATTTCCCCAGCCGAGTAAGGATTCCCATTGATGTACTCCCCAGCTACAGTCGTCAAAGATCTCTGGGTTCCCCAAACAGGTTTCTCAAAGGAGACTTGAAGGATCCATGTCCCCAGGAAAGTCATGAAGGATCCTCACATCCCTACATAAATTGTCAAAGTTTTTGTTAATCCCCACAAGTTGCCAAGGATTTTCTATCCCCAACAGTGGTCCAAGGATTTCTCATCTTCAGCAATCAAAGATTTTGAATCTCCAGCAGCGGTCATGGATTTATTTTCCACGGCAACAGTCAAGGATTTTATTATCTCCAACTATCAAGGATTTATTTTCCTCAGCAAGACAACTAATCAACTTACATGCGCATACATTACATTCATATATCATAAACATTGATAAAACACATTTTATTGCATCATACATGTCATGCAACATAATTTTGTGTTTCATCTAACATTTTACCCTTTTCAGGATAAGATTAAAAGTTACCTTTAACGAATATTCAAAGATTTCACATAGTTTACAGATACACTTCAGACGCGGATGTCATTCTGTTACTCATTCAGATCTCTTATTCAAATACAGTATGGATACACCCCAGACACGGAGGTCATTCTATTACTCATTCAGAATTCAAAGTCAAGATACAGTATGGATACACTCCAGACACGGAGGCCATTCTATCACTTATTCAGATTTCAACAATCGGATACAGATTATATACGCTCCAGACGTGGAAGACATTCTATTTCTCATTCAAATTCAATTATCAATTTCCAGTCTAGATACACTCAAGACACGGATGTCATTCTGTCACTTATTCAGATCCCAGTTACAGTTCAGATACACTCCAGACACAGAAGTTATTTTTCTACTCATACAGATCTCAACTTCAGATACAATACAGATACACTCCAGACACGGTAGTCATTCTGATATTCATTCAAGAATAAAATACAGTTACAGCTCGGATATGCTCCAGACACGGACGCCATTTCATTTCTCATACAAATTCAATCTCCAGATACAACTCAGATACGTTCCAGATATGGATACCATTCTGATGTTCATTCTCCTGATTTTCAACAAACAGTCTTGGATGGCATCTCTAAGCCCATCTCCGGCAAGATTCTACCATCTCCAAATGGCATCTTTTAATCCCATTTCCTCAGCTACATTTTTGACAAGTGCAAATTTACGGGAACTCTAGTGTCCAATCATCTTTTACCTTCGAGTCACGAAAGGCAAACTCGCCAATCTAACTCTTCAGGTTCAAGAAGATTGAACAGGGGCAGCTGTTGTACCCAAAAATTTTCCCTCTCATTTTATCAAGATTTCCCCTCACAAGACTCTTTGGACTCCAGACAGAATTAAGGTTTGCTCTACTCAAGACATCTCCTTGCACTGTTGACTTGAAATTAGGGTTTGAGTTTTCACAGGGATTTTTGGACTTCCAATGCTCAAAGTGACTTTCATACTTCATGTTGGACTTATAAGATTTCCCCTACCAAGTTTCAAGCTATGAATCAAATTTTTGCCCAGTCAATTGAACAGTTGACCTAGAAATCAATTGAATTGGGGAAAAAGTGAATTATGGACAATTTACAGTCAAACCTCATGATTTTTGATCCACATCAATATTATAGGCTCATATGAACCATTTTATCAAGTTTGGACCACAACTCCTCAAGAAATTTGATCAGATCATCAAAAGGGCAAAATGGTCATCTTTAGGGTTTTGACTGCAGAAGGGCAATTTCTGATTTTTAACCTAGCCAATGGCAAATTGGGTTCAAGCATGGATTCAAGGACTCAATGGCACCATCTTGACCTATTCACAAGGTTCAAAAGATCTCAATTGCATTGGATTGACAGATGAATTTTTCAGTCAACCGATTATAAATCAACTATACATTGAAAAGTCAAACTTTGACTTTTTGGTCAAAATCAAGTGCCAAGGGTCATTTTTCATCAAGATGTGTCAAAACATGAAACCTGTTCATCAAGAAACCTAATTTTGCATATTAGGGTTTAAGATTGAAAATTTTCATAACTTAGAAATTTTCAAAGTTATGAAATTTTCTTATTTTTTCCTAACTTTGCCCAACATTTTCACCATGATGCATTTGGATTCAAACAAAACTTCCAACATGAAAGTTGTATTCCTCCACGAAATCTACAAATTTGATTCACAAAGTTTTCCCAAAGGATTCTTGGATCTCAATTTATGAGTTTTGGAATAAGGGTCCATGAAACTTTTAACTTAGTGAAATTTTGCCCTAGTTTAGGCAGGATTTTGACCTATCTTCATGGCAACTTTTCACATAGTTCCAATTGGAATCTCAAAATGCATTTCAAATATGGATTTTAGAGCATGTTACAAGATTTCCAAAATGTCTAAGAACTCTCCAAGATCATTTGTGGTTAGGGAGAATCAAAGGTTTGAATTTGGCAAAAAAACACTTTGGTCCATGGCATTTTTCACTATGCTACAAGTTGCAATTCCTGTCCAGCTTTGTTTGTACTTACTTACAGGTCTTTAAACCCTTCCACACTTAAAAATTGAATGCAAACTCAATGTATTAATGCATTGTTCTGATCAATGGAAGATTACAAAAAGGATTAATCCAAAAATGGCAAAAAGTTAACAATGCCATTTTGATAAACTTTACTTTATGCATATTTGTTTCTCTTGAGAATTGCACCCTTTCTTTGGAAGCAAACAAAGTCCATAAACTAAGGCAAAGGTACAAAAACTTTGTGCATGCTTGAAGCTAGCCTGTACATGCCTGCCCTTGGTCACTTCATACTTTTCTTAAAAAACAAGTCAACTTGCCAAAATCACAAAACTCTTGTATCTGATAAAACCAAGTGTGGTAACCATTCAAAACAAGTTTTGCATATTGCCTTAAGTCATAAGCACGAGCTAACCACTTATCAAGCCTTCCAAAACACCAAAACACCATCTTCTTGCAAAACAGGGCAGCTTATGCAGTTTCACCTCTATCTCACAAACCACTCGTGCGTTTTGCCCCAAACCTCTTCCAACACACTCCATACAACCCACCTAAGCTCTCCCAACCATTGGCCAGTGACTATAACTCCATTTACACCCTTCACCATTTCTGAATTCTGTTTGTGCAGGTTGACTTCTACAAGCTTATTCAAGCAAGTACAAATCCAACTAAGCATTGGGGAAGGTCAGAGGAAGTTCAGACAAGCTCACAAACATCTCAGGCCTCACTGAAAATCTCTACATTGCCATACTCGTGTTCAACTGAAGCAGGTATTTTACAAATTTCTATCTCTCTATTTAGGAATCATTAATCTTAGGTTTGTGAATAAAAAATGTAGTACTCATTGCCCTTAAGCTGTACATATGCATAGATTTTATTTAAGTTAACTGAGTTGGGAGAATTTGAGTGATGAACTTTATGAAAAAGTTAGGTTAGAAATTAGGGCCAGAGAAATTCTCTCTGGTCTTTGAGAGTTAGATTAAGTTCTTTACATGGTTGGAATCGTGTTGAAAAATGCTATAACTTTTGTGTTGTGAGTTTTTGCTTTAGAGCACGTATGCAGGATTTCCAGATTTGAACAAGGAACGCGCGTTTTTTGTTTAATCAGAGGTTGAAGATGAAGCAAGTGGGTTGGGCTTGGTTTCTCCTTGCTTTTCACACCCCTGACTTTCTATTTGCACCCCTCAGCCCATTTATTTATTTTTTGTATATTTTTCTATTTCTGACTTTATTTTATTTTTCCTAAACATTATAAATACCAAAAACATTTTCATACATTTTCACATTTTATTTTATTATTTTTATTATTTTTTGGACATAGAAATAATTATTAAATAATATATACATTTATTTTCTTAATAAAAAAACTTGTAAATACTACAATAAAAATATTGTTTTTTTATTTTTTTATTATTTATATACTTAAATAATATTTTTCTAACATATTTTTATTTCTTGACATTTGTATATATTTTTATTTTATTGTACATAAATAAATAATACATAATATATATATACTTTCTTAAAACAAATTAGGGTTTTCACCCTTAATAAAAATAATATTTTTTCTTATTTTTGATACATTAAATATTTTATTTTTACATACATAAAAATAATACAAAAAAACATTTTTTGCATATTTATAATATATTGCATATTTATTTAATTGTCCATTTAAATATTTGCTTATTTATTATTTGAAAAAAGAATTCAATTTGGTTGTAATAATCTTAGGGTTTTAATTTCTTGCAAATAATCCCCTATTCAAAATTGTATCCCCCTCCCCATATCAATGTTGTAATATCTTAGATTACTGTTACGCATTTATTGCTTTCAAATATGCCATGATAGAGATTAGGGTTTGTATGCAATATCCAAAATCAAAACAAATAGCTAGACCTAATACAAGACATAAAAGCATGTAAATTGACAGCACAATGCACACATGCACCCCTAGGGTTTCATCCACTTGTTGCCTTTAAAATGGCCATGGTATGCATGTTGAGTATCTTGGCAAAACAAAAACAAAAAAAAATATCATAGTCCCTCGATGACGCTATCTTGGTTGCCTATACAAAATGATCTAGTCCCTCAAACAAAAAACTTGCTAAGATATTTAGCACTATTGCTATCATGGTTAATACGACGACTCGCGCCTGTCCCGTTTAACATCCAAGCACAAGGTTGTTTACCAAATGCAATGGTAAAACAACAATTTGAAAGGGTTAAAAATGTGTAGGAAAGATCTTTGAGTAGATAAGGTAGACAACTCTTAGTTACTTGAACAAACTTGCAAACATCCTTGCTATTTTCAAACACACATCACAACACAATTTCAAAACATTTCCCAAAACAAACTTTCCAACAATGAAACATTTTTCAAAAGACAATACACCTTTGTATACATTCAAATAAGAATCATTACAAAGTTTGCCACAACGATGGCCTCTTTTTAAAATACTTTCAAAACCATGCACAAAGCACCATTTCAAACAATTGAAAAGCAAAAGCAAGTGATCTAAACAAGTAACTAAGAGCCCATGGAAAACCATGGATGAAAAGGGTGCTAGCACCTTCCCTTTTCATAATCTACCCCCCGAACCCAAGAAAACATCTCAAAGGTCTTTCCTGTGCTTTTTTACCTTTCCTTTGGATAAAATAAAAGTCGGTGGCGACTCTTGCTAAACTGAAACATTTGTGAACACAAACGCAAAACCTCGAGTCAGTTCTCCCACCGTATCACAGACACTATATTCAAAGGGGCCTCCACTGAGTGGGGGATCTCATACCTCCTTTTTTGGGATTACTCCCTCAAAGTTAACATGACTATACTGCAAGTCCTATCTTAAAGTTTTCCCAAGTCCGGGTATAGGACTTATGAGTAATCACCAAGAACCCTGAAAACCAGGAAAATCCAGACAAACATATATACAACATATAACACAAAAACAGTAATAACACATATACAGATATAAACAAGATAGGCTTAACCCACTTAGGGATGGACCAGCAAGAGGTCAACCTTTCCCCAGTGAAGTCGCCATTTTTCTGTAGCGGTAGAAATGCTCAAGACTAAGCCATTGGATAGACTAGACTTTATATAAATCAAAATAAAAATTGCCACCGTGCTTTATTGTTTCCAGAGGAATGGGAAAAGAGCGAATAACCCAAAAGGAGGGGGAAAGATTCAAGGTAAGGGGGTTGGTTATGCAAAGGGAAGGTATTAGCACCCTAAACATCTACGGTACTCCGCAGGAGCCTCTTTGTAAAATCTGTATATTTTGGCTTAAAAACTGTTGTATATAAAATGGATGGTGGAAATGAGAAAAGAAATATTTTTTTATGATTTTTGCACCCGCCGTGGTTGTGAACCTTTAGTGCCTACGTACCACCTTTCGTGCAATAGGGTATCAGGGTACACGTAGTTCCTCTTTTAAAAATTTGAAACACAAATGCATTGGTCAATTTTATGAGATAAAACATCATCGTCATTGTCCATGTGGAAAACATACCTACTACCCACAATCATGAGAAAGGAGAATTTGCATCATCTCAAAGTGGAGGATACGACTTGGATTTTAAAATCAACAATGCCTCACTCAACACCCAAGTAGAAAATATCTCTCTTCACTACATATTATAGAAGTATATTTGTTTGCATCACTACAAGGATTGACAAGAGTTTAATCTTTTCAGAAAAGTTTAAAGTAAAAGCCAAAGGGGAAAAATGGTTTGAATGAGATTGATTGACTTTTAGTTTTCTCACAAAAAATGTCAAGGTATCATTAAATTGATTGGAATTTATTTATGAAATTTTTTTGAAAATGCATGGACATAAGTCCAAGTTTATCATAAAAATGGTTCAAGTTTCAAAACAAGAAGAGTTTCCAAAAGGAGGAAGAAGATTTTTGAAATTAAAGAAGATGGGAGGAGAAGAAGAGGCTATCCTAAAGCATAAGATAAAAGTTAGGGATAAGAACCATCTAACCAACAAAAAGCCAAAACTTGACATTAGGAGCCAAGACATAATTCCCATTCCTTGTATTGAAACCAATCAAGCAAAGAAATACTAGACCTCTTGAGAGAACTAAACTTCAAGTGTATTAAGTCTTCACAAAAATTGAGCAGAGTAACGGTTGTATACGGGTGAATTCCATATCACAAATAGAGGATGTGATCATAAAAACCTGCACATAAAATAAACAAGCAACCCAATGTCTTGAGGTAAACCTTAAGAACTCCAGACAAAATAATCAGATAAGATCTCCAAGATAGGTCAAGGTTTCTAATCCTAAGTCCAAGAAAAGTCCCATGCTCCATAATGCCAAGGATAGTAACCATGTAGTCCAAGTACCATTAAATTTTTTTAGGGTTTATGTTGATTATTAAGTATCTTAAGAAAGGAAGGGAAAAAGCTCAAGTGAGCAAAAATAAAATGGCAAGAATATAAATGCTCAAATGAGCAAAGATGAAAATGGCATGAAATGTAAATGCTAAAAGTAAATAGTACATAAAGCATAAAAAATAAAAAATAAAAGCATAAGGTAAAACAAGTCAATAATTAGTGGTTAGTTGGATGACCATCTTGAAACTTGCATTTGGAAGTCATTAGAGGATTGGTAGAACCAAAGCCTCCACACATCAAGTTGCATTTGATTTTTGTCAAGTATATCATCCATTTGGAATTCTCATAAGTACCATTTAATGATCAACGATGTTTAAGTGATCCGCGTTGACCAAAGGTGTTGTAGATCCATTAGAGGATTGGTAGAACCAAAGCCTCCACACAATGAATCTCAAGGTTATTGGATCAAAGAGATTAAATTAACATACTTGGGCTTACAATCATAAGTTTGGTCCACGAATGATCATTTATTCGAATGTGGACAAAATCTAGCGCTATGTTAAGCAATCGTAAGTGGACTTATATAGAAGTCGCACCTATTTTGAGGCCGGTCAATAGCAATTTATGCACCATTTTTTTAGACATGATATAGAGATCATGTTCCAACAACATTTAGTGCAATAAGAAGGGGATGAGATGAAGAGGGATAGGGTAAAAAATATACAAACCACATTTGAATTAAATTTTAATCAAACTATTATTAAAATCATTCATCCATTTTTTGTGGAGTTAAACTCAACACCATGGATCCAATGATGTTAATAAAGTTCATGATCCAAAACCTAACCCAAGATCAGCCAGAAAATAATCACAATATAATATCACATTTAATATAAAAAAAGGATAAAAAAATGTTTTAAAAATAGAAAATAATGAGAAAAATATCAATTATATTCAAATTAATTAAGAAATGAGAAGGCCATGGAAAAATCAGAAATGGATCCAAATATTTTCATAAAGTTTTTGGTAATTTTTTAAAAGTTAGAAACTATTTTTAAACTATTTAAAATTGCTCAAACAAACATAAAATAGGTCAAAAATAGTAAACCTCAACATAAAATTTTCAGAAATTCAAAAATATGCAAAATAATATTTATGAATTTTTTCAGAATTAAAAAATGTCAGAAAGTATTTTTTAGGTAATTAAAAGAAAGCAAATAATACAAAAAATACAAAAAATACTAAATGTCAAAATAAAAATGTGAAAAAATAGTCATGAGATCAGAAATAATTCAAAGTATTTTTGTGAATTTTTTCATAATTTGTGGATAAAAAATAAAAGAGTTATGAATTTTTGAAAATTTAATCAATAAAAATATAAAATCAGAAAATAAAATAAAACCAAAAAGATGTGGACCATCAGATCATAGTCAAAACGTGTTAGTAAGCTAATCCAGTGGACCAGACGCGTTGTGCTTGATATGGACCTTAGTGAGATACACATAGGATCAGAAAAAGGGAAACCAATGAAATTAAAACATTTGGCATGCTATCATTGGCTGAGACGAGACATGTCATCGTCTTCAACCTCTAGACACCCTGCAATGGGGATTTTGTGAGATCCTTCAAATGGAAAAATTAGGATCCCAGGCTAGCATCATTGAACTCGTCTCTTCAAGACGATTCTAACACAACCATCGCACCAAATTTATATAAGGTATGGAGAGAGATATGAATCAAAAACCCAAAAAATAGCGAGCACCTTCAATTTGAAGTTTCTCTCTCAATTCTCAATGGATTTAAAAATTGTAAGCAGCGTTAGAATCAGGAGAAGGAGTAGAATAGATTAGTTCTTGATTTGGATCCAAATGGTGGAGAATTCTACCTTTTTGAAGTTTAAGGAAGAAGCTCTGAAACTGGACTTGTGTATCTTGAATTATGGCTCGTTTTGATTGGTTTAAGTGATGGAGAGTTTATATGATGATCAAGGATGATGAATGCGCAAAGAATTTTGAAAAAGACAACTTAAATCTCAGAAACTTAATTCAAAAAAATGGGTTCCTGTGAGGTTTTCGCTCAGTGTTTTTGGCTCTCAAAGCTTGAATAAATGAATGGGGAAGGACCCTCTATTTATAGGGAAGTGAATGGGAATGAAAATTTTAAGAATCAAGGAAGTTTGGAGGGAAATTGAGTGAAGGTCGAGCACGAGTGAAGTGTGACTTCATTTTCATCAAAACTCAACCAAATCTTGTGTTTTGGGGTGCTAATCACTTCTGGCAAGTTTGCTAATCAAGTTTAAATAAAAAACACGCATAAATCTTGTGTTTAGAAGTCACATTATGGATTTCAAAATTGACTTTGTGAAAAATCAGTTTCAAGTTACCAAACTCAAATCCATGGCATTTCCAACTCAAGGGGTCTTAGGGCATGATTCTTGATGATTTAGAAATATGAGGTTACAAGCTTTGCAATGAAAAAAGAATGGAATCAAATGGATGCTTGAGCTGAAAGTTACATTGAGTCAAAGTTTAAGAAAAAGAGTTGACTTTCCATACTTAGAAATATTTCAAATTCTTCTTCAAAAATGACCTATAATCTTTTGCATCCAAACACGGCCTTCCACATGGAATTTGCTCTTGACCAAAAAAGATGGAATGAATTAGGTCTCTTGAATAACATTTTGGGACTTGAACCATTCAAAATCTCTAAAAAATGAGAGAGTTATGACTTGTTGAAGTTGGCCAAAAATCATGAAATGACCTATAATCTTTTGCATATTTAAGGAAACTTCCCTCCATTTTCTTACTTTTTACATAAAAGAAGGCATAAAGAAAACATCTTCAAGATCATTATGCAAAAATAAAGGACTCAAGGTGATAAAAATTGACCAAGTTAGGACCATTTGAAGTCACATGTGGAAAATTATGGGTTCATCTGGATGACTTGTAATCTTTCTTCATCATCAAGTTTCTTCCACATGAAAACTCCTTGAAAATTTTGAAGTGATTTGTTGATAACCCTTTGAAGAGAAGGATGTCTTTGGAATCACTCAAAAATACCAAAAGATGAGCAAGATATGCTTCTTTGAAGTTCAAAACCCTAGTGTTGTACCCCAAAATTTGCCCTCATGTTTTTCTAAGATTTTTCTCTTGCATAGGTGGTTATAAACCTTTTCCTAAAGACAAGGAAAATTTTCAATTGATGGTTAAGCATCCTTCGATTGGCACCTACAAAATTCCCTTCGATTGGCATCTCCAAAGTGCCTTTCGATTGGCATCTCCAAAATGCATTTCGATTGGCATCTCCAAAATACTTTTTGATTGACATCTATATAGTATCCTTCGACTGACATCTGCAAAAGGCCTTTCGATTGGCCTCATGACAAGCCTTTCAATGGGCATTGTGTCCAAGCCTTTCGATTGGCCTGGCAAGGGATCCTTCGATTTAGTATTTTGTCAAAGTCCTTCGATTGGTATTTGGACAAGGGCCCTTCGAAGAATTCCTTCCAGGCCAATCGAAAGAGGCCATGAAGAGGGCACTCGAAAAATATGTCCAGGCCAGATTCTTCCCTTGTTTGTTCATAATTCCACAAAGAGTTGATTCAACCAGGAAATTATCTTCAAAAGGACAGGAAATAGAAACAAAGGGTGGTCCAATCGAAGGAGCCCTAGTATTGAAGCAGACACAATTCGACTCAGAACCATTAAGGAGAACAATGTTCTAATAAGGAAAGTCTTGATTGGATCAAATTGGAGTTTAAGGCTGGCAAGGAAGGAAGATTCGAAGGAAGGAAGGAAGGATATTTGTTCCAAAATAAGCCAGAAATCTCACAATCGAAAGAATCTTCTCTCAATCAAATAAGGAATGAAATGGGCTGGCATGACTAAGAAAAAACACATATCCTAACCTATCCAGGCCAGATTCTTGCCTTGTTTACTCCCAACCCCACAAAAGTTGATTCGACATGGGTGATTCTTTTTGAATCAAGCAATCGAAGGAGAGGAAGGTTCAATCGAATGGGGATATGCAATTGAAGCTGGAGTAATTCGAATTGGGACTTTGAGGACACCTAAGAGAGCAAATTAGAAGGGAGTTGGATTTTCAGGGGCAGGCCAGCTTTCGATTCTCATCATGTTGGAGGCCCAAATAACTCATAACAGGATGCAAGTAACGTATGAAAATAGATTGGCACTTGATTGAATCAAATATAGAAAGTCTTTATGAAGAAATCAAATCAAATTCGTGTAAAGGCATGAGGTGCACAAAAAGATTGAATTAGGCCATTTTTGGAAATATTTTTAAGGTGAATCAAATCAAGATCAAGGACATTGATGGAGGAAGATTGAGTGCATTATTTCAACCCTAATCCAGTCCTTGATACATATAGAAGCGAGGTAGACCAAAAGAGGTTGGGGAGAGAGGCGTGTGATCAAGAACAAAAACTGGAAAAAACATAAAAAAAGTGTCAACACGATTTCATTGTTCCAGGCCAATTCAAGACTCTTTGACCATTCCAATTGCTGCCTGGGATCCCCAACAAGCAAAAGCAATCTAAAGCAAGCGTTCCCAAGCCCTATAACACACTCTTAGATTTAGGAGTTTTATGTGCAGGCAAAATTAGGCCATGAAAGGGCCACCATTACACTCAGGAGGTCCAGACGAATCCAACCATGGCATTAGAAGTCATTTATCTTGCTCATGGTGGATTTTAAGAGAACGCAGGCTGTAGCTACGACCAAGTGTCTGTAGGTAAAAGTTTGGAACTTTTACCAACGGATCCAAGGAAGAAGATGACCAGTTGGCAAATAACCATTTGCTTGTTCAAATTTCCGCGCGAGTTTTTCTTATTATGCTTGTTTATAATATAATAATTGTTTTGTATTATTTGACAACAAAAACAAATGGTTCAGTTGGTTACAGGGTATGTGTAAAACGCTTCAGGACCTGGGTTCGAATCCCAGGTCCCCCAAATATTTCATGTATTTTGCCTTTTCAGGATTCAGCGTATACACAAGCCAAGGGTCTATCATGTGACCTCAAGATCCAGTCTGCCAAGTGGCCAGATGGCCAGATCCAAGGGCCATCAAGGGGAGAACACCATGAAGCCTAGTCAACACAACACACTGAATCTAGGAAGTCAACGTGGACTTCCATCTTTGGGTCCAGAATTCTGATTCTTGCACCCCCCATATTGCTCAGGCCCAATTTCTTTCTTTATTCTCTTTTATATTTTTCATTCAATTTATTTATTTTATTTTATTAACCAATCAACTATTTTATTTTTATCAAAAAATCATAAAAGTAATACTTTTCACAAATTAGGTTTAGATCTTATTTTTTTTTATCAAAAATTAATTAATTAAATTAGATTTTAATTTTAGATAACTTTAATTCCTTTTGTATTTAAAATTAATTAGAACAAATAGGTTTTTAATTATAACTTAATTTTATTTTCTTTTCCTAAAAATGACAAAAAACACAAAAAAAGGCCTTGTAATTATTTTTATTAATTAATTAATCACTAATTAATTTTTGCATTTAATTTTAAAACCTAACTCTTTTTTCCTAAAAAATATTAAAGACAACAAAAACAATTTTTTAGGTTAGAAGGGTCAAAACCCTAATCTCTTCCCGATCCTAATTTTCTTCGGGCGCGCTTTATTATTTTATTATTTACCATATTTATGTAACTGCCTACAGTTTGTAATAGTTTAATTAGGACGTTTATTTCCATTTATCGCTTTATTCTTTTCTTTAAAGGGTTTGTTTTTGGCTATGTAAATACCCGAAGCCTTGTAATAGATTAGTTTAATTTCCTCACTTTAAACTCCGCAAAATATTAAACTGTTAGATGTATGATTAGGGATGATCGACAAGAATGTATGTAAAAATTTAAAACAGTTAGATAACCCTAAAGTGTGCAAAGATAAATAATCTGAAATTGAATCACTCGCACATGCGCATTCCTAGGGTACACTCCCACTTGGTTGCCTTTGGTAAAACGGTCATTGAGTATAGGGTATTTTAATGGTCGTCATTTTGTCCAAAGATCAACGTTGCCTCGGAAAAGTTGCCTCGGATATTGTTGCCTCGGATAATTGATCTAAGACATTAGGGTTACTACTAAGGCGTCCTAACATTGCTTTAGTGACCGTACGTCCCTTTCGAATTGACGCTCCAAACTCTAACGACGATGCTACCTACTCACTAATAGTGGGATATCATTGTCTAAAGGAAACGAATACAAAACGATTCTTTTTTCGAGTAGCTAGATTAGTTCTTAAGTACTTGCTCAAACAAAATAAACTTTTTTCACACTTACACTCCTTTACAAACAAAGTTTTCAAAAACACTTCATTACACTCTTGAAGACAGAAGCAAGAGTTAAATCGAAGTCAAAACAAAAACTTTTCAAAACACACAAGCACACAAAGAAGCAATTTTGAAAATGATGAGCAAGTACCTAAGAGCCCGTAGATAACTACGGATATAAAGGGTGCTAATACCTCCCCTTTCTATAATCTACCCCCCGTACTCAAATATCTCGAAAAAGGAATTTTTCTGTGCTTTTTTCGTTTCCTTGTTGGATAAAATAAAAGACGGTGGCGACTCTTACTTACCGTGACATTTTGCAAACACAAACGCAAACCATAAACCAACAATTCCTTAGAAAAGGGAAACAAGTCCCGGTTCTGGCCACCGTATCACAGAACTGGAGATTCTGCTGGGGGAGTTAATAAGTGGGGTGTACCTTAGGATTAGTTCATCATATTGTTCTCTATTGTCTGATTTGATTGCTTTATCTTTGTGGGATTTGTATCAGAGTTACTATAGATCCTAACCCGGATATGGGGATACCTTTTAGGTAAGTAGCAATAGACTGTGAGGGAACTCTACGACGTAGACCGATGCGGTTGAAGCAGTAGCTACATTGATGTGGCATATTAGTTGGTATCGATATCCCTTGTGGAGCAACAAGGAGAGTATGGGGCTGCTATATGGGTCATTAAGCATCAACTGAACTTAGAACCTATAATTGACCAACTTGGCCATAGAAAGTAGCTTGATGCTACACTCATTGAGACCATACTCTCGAGATGGTTCCGGCTGCAAGAAAAGATTGCGTGACTGGAATTATGACCGATGGAGGATGGTCAGTGATATTGAGAACCTCTAGAACCCGATTACTATTATTAGGACAGGTTGAACCAACTGAACTTCAAGAGGGTACTACCTTTGACCTCATGCAAGCCTAAACCTAAGGCTGTTCATTTGACTTGTGTGCTTTCAACTTGAACTACTTGCACATTTTTATTATCTGACAACTTGAGTTCCTTACAGGTTCTGTTTACAGTCCTTATCCAATAACTTGGATTTCTTTCCGAGTTTACTTGCTTGCATCACCTCGCACTTTTGCTTAAACGCATAGCATACACATCATAACATCATGCCTTAACATTTCCTTAACCATTTCAAGGATCTCAAGGGATTGTGATGCAGGTTATGGTAAATCAAATGCCAAGCAAAGGGCAAAGAGGATTTATTTTCCTCTACCCAATGTCGTCTAGAGATCAAAAAACGATGACTTGAGTCGGTGGCTATGACCCACTCAATATGGTTAGCTTAACTCTTAAAAAAGGACTCTTAACAACACGAAAGTTTCTTCAATCAAGATGCATTCAACTTCTGACACTTTCTTGTTTACCCCGCGAGATCCTTGAAAACATTGCATACATATCATACATATCATTGCATAAGCAGGTTTCAAAGCAGGTCTCTCATGTTCTCGCTGTTTATTTCAGCAAATGGCTCTCAAACAAGACAACAGAGATCTTCATGCTCAAGAAGCACAGTTTGGGGAAATCATCCTAAACCTATCCAAGGGGAAGGAAGAGTTAAAAACACTCCTCGTTAGGAACTTGGTCAAGAAAAGTCCTGAAGACAATAAGGACGAGTGGCTGAAACAACTGCAAGCTGAGGTAGATGCAATAAGAACCCGGATGCTGGGGAAGATGGCTCTTATCCAAGGCTTAGCCCGGGAACAAGAAGAGCTGAGAACCATTATCAACCAACTTCACCAAGACCGATACAACAGTATGAAGCAAACGGTCGAGGCCGGGAACCAAGTCATTGATCAACTTCCGAGAAGTCAAGGGTTTGGTTTGATGAAGAATAGACCTCTCCAAGTTGCTACTACCTCACGGGTCCAACAACAACCTCGCCAAAAACAATGGGTTAATCAGAGTAAGCCAGATATACCCAAGAGGCAGTTTACCAAGCTCAACATGCCGCTGTCTCAAGCTTTACAACACCTGTTGAGGATGAACCTTGTGGCGTTGATAGGACCTCATCCGAATCCCAAGACTTCTTCGCCTAACTACAATCCTGATGTAAGGTGTGCATATCACTCTAACACCCCGGGGCATGATACTGACGACTGTTGGCAGTTGAAATACAAAATTCAAAACCTGATTGATAAAGGAGCATTGGAATTCACGAAAGATGGTCTACTGGAATGCTTCTGTTAATCCTCCAAGGCTCACCATTTGAAGTGATGAGTTCTGACAAGAGAGGGCTTTTGTTCATTAGAATTTTTAAGTTGTAGTTTTCTTTTGATTGTTCGAATATTTGTTCATGACAAACTTTGTTACTTCATTAATGCATTGCATATGTCTATTTTAAATCAATCCATTCGTATTCACTATTTCAAAAAATGCATTCTTATTTCCTTTTGTGATGTTCAACTCTCGATTTAAAAACTCTAAGCCTTTAGAGGAAGGATAACAAAAATGATATCAAAATCTCTATAGTATGCTTTCTAACAAACCCCGCTGACGATGTACAGACGTTGTTTCAAATCCTAAACAGTGGAGTTATAAGGAAGATAATCCCTAGTCAACCCCTTTGAGCCAAAGAAGTTGGAGTTTTTCTTTTCACAAATTAAAACCTTTAATCACAACCTGGGGCAGGGTAGTTTTCTTAGTTAATCCATGTGCACAATGAATGGCATCAAAGACGTCCTTCCGAAACAAAAGACGGTGATGGTTCCTTATAATCGTCAAGACATGCAGTTATTATCTCTCAAAAATAAAAGCCCATAAAGCAAAACCTATGAAGGAGACTTAAGAAAAAAATGGGGGCATCCTGCTGACTGTAATCATAAAAAGAAACAGTTCAGGCAAAAGACAGGGATAATAAAAATCAAAAGGAAAGAGATCCTACAAACCCTAAACAAAAAAAGGAAATGACTGCCTACTCAGTATCCGAACCATCACTGGAATATAGAGCAAAGACTCAAACGAGATCTAAATGCACAACTAGCTGAGTTTAGGACTGAAGAACATCACGAAGAGCGGGTGGGTACAAATAAATTTTGAGCCTTTATCCTTTGTTTCTTAAACCGTGAACCAGGCCACGTTATAACCCTTAAAAGTCATAGTTGAAGCATGGGTTAGTTTGAAAGCATACTATTACGAAAGGTATCCTGACTCCTGTAGGACTTGCTGTACATCCTGAGTTGACATCACATTTTACAAAATTTGCCTGTTTTACTGAAAAATGCATTTTCAAAAAATTTTCAAGACACACATAAGCTTTGCATTCTTAAAATAACATTGTTTGCATATGACTATTTGTTCAAACAGCAGAGAAATTCGCACGACGAATATCTAGTGAACAAAAAACCTTCTCAATAAAAAGGATCACATCAAGTGGAAACACACTTCCAACCAAGGGGCACGGCATGATCATTGTCCATCATCTGGGGCAACCAAGTCAAGATTCAAGGAATCTCGCAAATATGCCAAATAGCCAGGGGCAAATTTCCATCTGAATCACTTGGGGCATTAGACATAAATTCTAGCAACGAATCTTGCATGATCAAACGGACATCTTCTGGTAGTATGGAAACACAATACTACCGACAGTGACAACTCCCTACACTCTGAGAGCATGGACATAGTCAGGAAATACTGCGCACGAACAAAGACCCGCTAGGTTGACTGGCCTAGGCAAAAATAAGGGTATCCCGACGAACCAAAAAGGTTCGGGAAAAATTAGGGATAAAAAAAGATTTGTACACCTGGCAAGTCGAAAACCCGAAAGGGCGGCTTGGGCAAAAAAGGGTATCCCGGTGGACTGAAAATATGAAAAGATAGTCCAGGCAAAAGTTAGGGATTAAAGCATACGACTATGTCCCGTCATCTCGTTATTTGCCTACCAGAAGAAGATTTTTCATTTCAATCGGCAGTTACCAAGCACCTCATAGGTTGGGATAATACTAGATCCACAAGGCCTCCGCTGCCACCTTCTCCCGCAGATATAGGGGCAGAAAAGTCTCGATGCAAAGCCATCGTCATATCCTCAGCATGCATCCCAGTAACATTCACTCCCCACAGAGTAAGAAAAAGACAGTGATGTTAGCTGTCCAAAATAGGACACCACTTTAACCAGCTAAGGCTCGTAACCGCGAATTAGTCGGTGATATTCTCCCCAAGTAGAGTTTATCTATCACCAACACTGAAAGATTATCCCCAGTGAAGTTTGGAGAATTATCCCCAGTAGAGTCTGGAAAACTGTCCCAGTAGAGTCTAAAAGATTATCCCCAGTGAAGTCGCCATTGGAAAATCATCCCCACGGAGTTCATTCCTTTCACAAACAGAAACTCAATCCCCAACAGGGTTCATTATCACCAGCAACGGTAATTCATCCCCAGTTGAGTTTATTTCTCCAAATCAACAGATCTTCTAGCAGAGTATCAATATTCCCAACAGAGTCATCTCCTCGTCAGTCTATTCCCCAGCGGAGTTATCCTCTCCTGCATAATTATTCTCACAATCACCTTTATTCACTATCCCCAGCGGAAACAAAGAATTCAACTCTTTTCTCCAGCAGCAATCCGGGATTTATTTTCCCTAACTAGAGAGCATCATAAAAAACAATACATATCCATACATCAGGACATATGCTTAAACATCATACAACACAATCTCATTTATTTTGAGAACATCATCGCTTGATACATGTCATGCATTACATACAACTAACTTTTACCTTTCAGGAAAGATACAATCAAATTCTCACAAATTTCAAGCTATGAAGCCTGGACAACGACCAGATAGTAGTTCAAATTCAACTTTCCTCTTCAATAGAGACGATTCCTCAGTAGAATAACGAACGACTGAAGTTCCTAAATTTCAACAGAGATGATTACTCAGTAGAATAACGGACGACCGAAGTTCCTAAATTTCAACAGAGGTGATTCCTAGGTAGAATAACGGACGACCAAAGTTCCTAAATTTCAACAGAGATGGTTCCTCAGTAGAATAACGGACGACCGAAGTTCCTAAATTTCAATAGACATGATTCCTCAGTAGAATAAAGGACGACCGAAGTTCCTAAATTTCAACAGATATGATTCCTCAGAAGAATAACGGACGACCGAAGTTCCTAAATTTCAACAGAGATTATTCCTCAGTAGAATAACAGACGACCGAAGTTCCTAAATTTCAACAGAGATGATTCCTCAGTAGAATAATGGACGACCGAAGTTCCTAAATTTCAACAGTGATGGTTCCTCAGTAGAATAACGGACGAAGGAAGTTCCTAAATTTCAACAAAGATGGTTCCTCAGTAGAATAACGGACGACCGAAGTTCCTAAATTTCAATAGAGATGATTCCTCAGTAGAATAACGGACGACCGAAGTTCCTAAATTTCCACAGAGATGATTCCTCGGTAGAATAACAGACGATCGAAGTTCCTAAATTTCAACAGAGATGGTTCCTCAACAAGAATAACAGACGACCGAAGGTCCTAAATTTCAACAGAGATGGTTCCTCAAAAAGAATAACGGACGACCGAAGGTCCTAAAATTTAACCTTTCTCAAAAAAAAGATGATACCCCAGTAGAATAACGGACGACTGAAGCTCCTAAAATTCTATTTCTCTCAAGACAGTGATCAGTATTCCCCAGCGGAATCTTCCTCAACAAACAGGTATACAAACTCTCCCTAAGGAATCTCTTATGCAATCGACACTCCTTCGGACGACATATTTAAGCCCATCCCCTTGTCAACAATTTCCAAATGGCATCTGTAAGCCCATTCCCGACATCGCAAGACGGATACCACTTCATGCGAGTGCAAATTTCTGGGCATTCCAGTGTTCAATCATCTTCCACCTTCGGATCAAGAAAGGCACGAAAGCCAATCGACATCCTCAAGTTTAAGAAGATTGAACAGGGGCAGCTGTTGTACCCCAAAATTTGCCCTCATGTTTTTCTAAGATTTTCCTCTTGCATAGGTGGTTATAAACCTTTACCTAAAGACAAGGAAATTTTTCAATTGATGGTTAATTATCCTTCGATTGGCACCTACAAAATGCCCTTCGATTGGCATCTCCAAAGTGCTTTTTGATTGGCATCTCCAAAATGCATTTCGATTGGCATCTCCAAAATACTTTTTGATTGACATCTACATAGTATCCTTCGACTGATATCTGCAAAAGGCCATTCGATTGGCTTCATGACAAGCCTTTCAATAGGCATTGTGTCCAAGCCTTTCAATTTTCCTGGCAAGGGATCCTTCGATTTAGTATTTTGTCAAAGTCCTTCGATTGGTATTTGGACAAGGGCCCTTCGAAGAATTCCTTCCAGGCCATTCGAAAGAGGCCATCAAGAGGGCACTAAAAAATATGTCTAGGCCAGATTCTTGCCTTGTTTGTTCATAATTCCACAAAGAGCTGATTCAACCAGGAAATTCTCTTCAAAAGGACAGGAAATAGAAACAAAGGGTGGTCCAATCGAAGGGGCCCTAGTATTGAAGCTGACACAATTCGACTCGGAACCATTAAGGAGAACAAGGTTCTAATAAGGAAAGTCTTGATTGGCTCAAATGGGAGTTTAAGGCTGGAAAGGAAGGCAGATTCGAAGGAAGGAAGGAAGGGTATTTGTTCCAAAATAAGCCAGAAATCTCAGAATCGAAAGAATCTTCTCTCAATCAAATAAGGAATTTAATGGGCTGGCATGACTAAGAAAAAACACATATCCTAACCTATCCAGGCCATATTATTTCCTTATTTACTCCCAACCCCACAAAAGTTGATTCAACATGGGTGATTCTTTTCGAATCAAGCAATCGAAGCAGAGGAAGGTTCAATCGAAGGGGGCTATACAATGGAAGCTGGAGTAATTCGAATTGGGACTTTGAGGCCACCGAAGAGAGAAAATTAGAAGGGAGTTGGATTTTTAGGGGCAGGCCAGCTTTCAATTCTCATCATGTTGGAGGCCCAAACAACTCATAACAGGCTGGCAATAATGTATGAAAATAGATTGGCACTTGATTGAATCAAATAAAGCAAGTCTTTATGAAGAAATCAAATCAAATTCGTGTAAAGGACATTTTTGGAAAGATTTTTAAGGTGAATCAAATCAAGATCAAGGATATTGATGAAGGAAGATTGAGTGCATTCTTTCAACCCTAATCCAGTCCTTGATACATATAGAAGCGAGGTAGACCAAAAGAGACTGGGGGAGAGAGGCGTGTGATCAAGAACAAAAACTAGAAAAAACATCAAAAAAGTGTCAACAAGATTTCATTGTTCCAGGCCAATTCAAGACTCTTAGACCATTCCAATTGCTGCCTGGGATCCCCAGCAAGCAAAAGAAATCAAAAGCAAGCATTCCCAAGCCATATAACGCACTGTAAGTCATTCACGGTATTGCCATTTTTTTTGAAATCGAATAGCATCATTCTTGTACTTGTAGCATAAAATAATTGTATATTCTTGATCACCGTCATGTTTGCAAGCTTCCTATAACATTTGATTGAATTTTCATGGCTTGAATTGGATTTCACCATAGCTAGGGTTTATAGCTTCGAT
Source organism: Vicia faba (assembly GCA_948472305.1). Classification (NCBI taxonomy): domain Eukaryota; kingdom Viridiplantae; phylum Streptophyta; class Magnoliopsida; order Fabales; family Fabaceae; genus Vicia; species Vicia faba. The sequence continues at coordinate 1,627,966,560 of OX451738.1, read as the reverse complement.
TTAGGAGTTTTATGTGCAGGCAAAATTAGGCCATGAAAGGGCCACCATTACACTCCGGAGGTCCAGATGAATCCAACCATGGAATTAGAAGTTATTTATCTTGCTCATGGTGGATTTTAAGAGAACGCAGGCTGTAGCTACGACCAAGTGTCTGTAGGTAAAAGTTTGGAACTTTTACCAACGGATCCAAGCAAGAAGATGACCAGTTGGAAAATAACCATTGGCTTGTTCAAATTTCCGCGCGAGTTTTTCTTATTATGCCGGTTTATAATATAATATTTGTTTTGTATTATTTGACAACAAAAACAAATGGCGCAGTTGGTTACAGGGCATGTGTAAAACGCTTCAGGACCTGGGTTTGAATCCCAGGTCCCCCACTTTTCTCATATTATTTTCTTTCAGGCAATGTCATGCGTACACAAGCCAAGGGACTACCATACTCCTTTAAGATCCAGTCTGCCAAGTGGCCAGATGGCCAGATCCAAAGGCTATCCATGAGGGAGCACCAAACGCCTAGTCAAACACACATGCATGAGATTTTGGAAGTCAACGTGGACCTCCATCTTTTGGGCCCAGAAGTTGCTTCTCATACCCCCCAGAATTGCTGTTGCAGGCCCAAATTTCTTTTCTTTATTCTTTTATATTTATTTTATTTAATTTATTTATTTTATTTTACTAACCAATTAAATTATTTTCTTATTATCAAAAAATCATAAAAATAATATTTTTCACAAATTAGGTTTAGATTTTATTTTTTTATCAAAAAATTAATTAATTTAATTAGGTTATTAATTTAGATAACTTTAAATTCTTTTTGTAAATAATTAAAAATAATTAGAAAATTAGGGTTTGTCCAAATTTAATTATATTTTCTTTTCTTAAAAACAACCAAAAAACAATTTTTCTTTTGATTAGGTTAAAAAGGGTCAAAACCCTAATTTGTTCCCGATCTAATTTTCTTCACGCGTGCTTTTATTATTTATTTTGTCCATATTAATGTAACTGTTCACAAGTTGTAATAGTTTAAATTAGGACTTTATTTTTTCGCTTTATTTCTTTAAGGGTTTGTTTTTGGCTATGTAAATACCTGAAGCCTTGTAATAGTTTAGTTTAATTTCCGCACTTTAAATTCTGCAAATATTGAACTGTTAGACGTATGATATTAGGATGCATGACATGAATGTATGTTTAACTTTAAAACAGTTAGATAACCCTAAAATGTGCTGAGATAAATAATCTGAAATTGAATCACTCGCACATGCGCACTCCTAGGGTACACTCCCACTTCGATTGCCTTCGGTAACGGTCATTGAGTATAAGATGTTTTAGTGGTCGTCCTTTTGTCTAAAGATCAAAGTTTCCTCAGAAAGGTTGCCTCAGATATTGTTGCCCCAGATAATTGATCTAAGACATTAGGGTTACTACTAAGACGTCATAACATTGCTTTAGTGATCGTACGTTCCTTTTCAAATTGACCCCCAAAACTCTAACGACGATGCTACCTACTCACTAATAGTGGGATAACATTGTCTAAAGGAAACGAATACAAAACGATTCTTTTTTTGAGTAGGTTGATTAGTTCTTAAGTACTTGCTCAAACAAAATAAACTTTTTTCACACTTACACTCCTTTACAAACAAAGTTTTCAAAACACTTCATTACACTCTTGAAGACACAAGCAAGAGTTAAATCGAAGTCAAAACAAAAGCTTTTCAAATCACGCAAACACAAAGAAAACAATTTTGAAAATGATGAGCAAGTACCTAAGAGCCTGTAGATAACTACGGATAGAAAGGGTGCTAATACCTTCCCTTTCTATAATCTACTCCCCGTACTCAAAAATATCTCGAAAAAGGAATTTTTCTATGCTTTTTTCCTTTCCTTGTTGGATAAAATAAAAGTCAGTGGCGACTCTTGCTTACCGCGAAATTTTGCAAACACAAACGCAAAACATGAACCAGCTTTCCTAAAAAAACCAAGTCCTGGTTCTGGCCACCGTATCACAGAACTGGAGTCTAGAAGACCATCCCCGACGGAGTCTAGAAGACCATCCCCAGCAGAGTCGCCAATTCCGTGATACGGTGGCCAGAACCGGGACTTGTTTGCCTTTTTTAAGGAATTACTGGTTTGCGTTTTGCGTTTGTGTTTGCAAAATGTCGCGGTAAGCAAGAGTCGCCACCGTCTTTTATTTTATCCAACAAGGAAAGGAAAAAAGCACAGAAAAATTTCTTTTTCGAGATATTTCTGAGTACGGGGGGCAGATTATAGAAAGGGAAGGTATTAGCATCCTTTCTATCCGTAGTTATCTACGGGCTCTTAGGTACTTGCTCATCATTTTCAAAATTGCTTCTTTGTGTGCTTGTGTGTTTTGAAAAGTTTTTGTTTTGACTTCGATTTAACTCTTGCTTCTGTCTTCAAGAGTGTGATGAAGTGTTTTTGAAAACTTTGTTTGTAAAGGAGTGTAAGTGTGAAAAAAGTTTATTTTGTTTGAGCAAGTACTTAAGAACTAATCTACCTACTCGAAAAAAGAATCGTTATGTATTCGTTTCCTTTAGACAATTCTATCCCACTATTAGTGAGTAGGTAGCATCGTCGTTGGAGTTTGGAGGGTCAATTCGAAAGGGACGTACGGTCACTAAAGCAATGTTAGGACGCCTTAGTAGTAACCCTAATGTCTTAGATCAATTATCCGAGGAAACAATATCCGAGGCAACTTTTCCGAGGCAACTTTGATCTTTGGACAAAAGTAGGACCACTAAAATACCCTATACTCAATGACCGTTTTACCGAAGGCAACCAAGTGGGAGTGTAACCTAGGAGTGCGCATGTGCGAGTGATTCAATTTCAGATTATTTATCTTTGCACACTTTAGGGTTATCTAACTGTTTTAAATTTTTACATACATTTTTGTCATGCATCCCTAATCATACATCTAACAGTTTAATATTTTGCGGAATTTAAAGTGCGGAAATTAAACTAAGCTATTACAAGGCTTCGGGTATTTACATAGCCAAAAACAAACACTTTAAAGAAAAGAATAAAGCGATAAATGGAAATAAACGTCCTAATTAAACTATTACAAACTGTAGGCAGTTACATCAATATGGTAAATAATAAAATAATAAAGCGCGCGCGAAGAAAATTAGGATCGGGAAGAGATTAGGGTTTTGACCCTTCTAACCTAAAAAATTGTTTTTGTTGTTTTTAATATTTTTTAAGAAAAAAGAGTTAGGTTTTAAAATTAAATGCAAAAATTAATTAGTGATTAATTAATTAATAAAAATAATTACATGGCCTTTTTTTTTGTGTTTTTTGCCATTTTTAGGAAAAGAAAATAAAATTAAGTTAGAATTAAAAACCTATTTGTTCTAATTAATTTTAATTACAAAAGGAATTAAAGTTATCTAAAATTAAAATCTAATTAAATTAATTAATTTTTGATAAAAAAAATAAGATCTAAACCTAATTTGTGAAAAGTATTATTTTTATGATTTTTTGATAAAAATAAAATAGTTAATTGGTTAATAAAATAAAATAAATAAATTAAATGAAAAAAAATATAAAAGAGAATAAAGAAATAAATTGGGCCTGAGCAATATGGGGGGGTCCAAGAATCATAATTCTTGGCCCAAAGATGGAAGTCCATGTTGACTTCCTGGATTCAGTGTGTTGTGTTGACTAGGCTTCATGGTGTTCTCCCCTTGATGGCCCTTGGATCTGGCCATCTGGCCACTTGGCAGACTAGATCTTGAGGTCACATGATAGACCCTTGTCTTGTGTATGCACTGAATCCTGAAAAGCAAAAATACATGAAATATTTGGGGGACCTGGGATTCAAACCCAGGTCCTGAAGCGTTTTACACATGCCTTGTAACCAACTGCGCCATTTGTTTTTGTTGTCAAATAATACAAAACAATTATTATATTATAAACAAGCATAATAAGAAAAACTCGCACGAAAATTTGAATAAGCCAATGGTTATTTTCCAACTGGTCATCTTCTTCCTTGGATCCGTTGGTAAAAGTTCCAAACTTTTACCTACGGACACTTGGTCGTAGCTACAACCTGTGTTCTCTTAAAATCCACCATGAGCAAGATAAATGACTTATAATGCCATGGTTGGATTCGTCTGGACCTCCTGAGTGTAATGGTGGCCCTTTCATGGCCTAATTTTGCCTGCACATAAAACTCCTAAATCAAAGCTATAAACCCTTGCTATGGTGAAATCCAATTCACGCCATGAAAATGCAATCAAATGTTACAGGAAGCTTGCAAACATGATGGTGATCAAGAATATACAATTATTTTATGCTAAAAGTACAAGAATGATGCTATTTAATTTCAAAAAAATTGCAATACCGTTACTGACTTACAGTGCGTTATAGGGCTTGGGAACGCTTGCTTTTGATTGCTTTTGCTTGCTGGGGATCCCAGGCAGCAATTGGAATGGTCAAAGAGTCTTAAATTGGTCTGGAACAATGAAATCGTGTTGAGACTTTTTTGATGTTTTTTCCAATTTTTGTTCTTGATCACACGCCTCTCTCCCCATCTTCTTTTGGTCTACCTTGTTTCTATATGTATCAAGGACTGGATTAGGGTTGAAAGAATGAACTCAATCTTCCTTCATCAATGTCCTTGATCTTAATTTGATTCACCTTAAAAATATTTCCAAAAATGGCCTAATTCAATCTTTTTGTGCACCTCATGCCTTTACACGGATTTGATTTGATTTCTTCATAAAGAGTTGCTATATTTGTTTCAATCAAGTGCCAATCTATTTTCAAACGTTACTTCCAGCCTGTTATGAGTTGTTTGGGCCTCCAACATGATGAGAATCGAAAGCTGACATGCCCATGAAAATCCAACTCCCTTCTAATTTGCTCTCTTCGGTGGCCTCAAAGTCCCAATTCGAATTACTCCAGCTTCGATTGCATAGCCCCCTTCGATTGAACCTTCCTCTGCTTAGATTGCTTTATTCGAAAAGAATCACCCATGTTGAATCAACTTTTGTGGGGTTGGGAGTAAACAAGGCAAGAATCTGGCCTGGATAGGTTAGGATATGTGTTTTTTCTTAGTCATGCCAACCCATTTCACTCCTTATTTGATTGAGAGAAGATTCTTTCGATTGTGAGATTTCTAGCTTATTTTGGAACAAATACCCTTCCTTCCTTCCTTCGAATCTGCCTTCCTCGCCAACCATAAACTCCAATTTGAGCCAATCAAGACTTTCCTTATTATACCCTTGTTCTCCTTAATGGTTCTGAGTCGAATTGTGTCAGCTTCAATACTAGGGATCCTTCGATTGGACTACCCTTTGTTTCTATTTCCTGTCCTTTTGAAGCGAATTTCCTGGTCGAATTAGCTCTTTGTGGAATTATGAACAAACAAGGCAAGAATCTAGCTTGGACATATTTTTTGAGTGCCCTCTTGATGGCCTCTTTCGGATGGCCTGGAAGGAATTCTTCGAAGGGCCCTTGTCCAAATACCAATCGAAGGACTTTGACAAAATACTAAATCGAAGGATCCCTTGTCAAGCCAATCGAAAGGCTTGGACACAATATCCATTGAAAGGCTTGTCATGAGGCCAATCGAAAGGCCTTTTGTAGATGTCAGTAGAAGGATACTATGTAGATGTCAATCGAAAAGTATTTTGGAGATGCCAATCGAAATGCATTTTGGAGATGCCAATCGAAAGGCACTTTGGAGATGCCAATCGAAGGGCATTTTGTAGGTGACAATCGAAGGATACTTAACCATCAATTGAAAAATTTCCTTGTCTTTAGGAAAAGGTTTATAACCACCTATGCAAGAGGAAAATCTTGGAAAAACATGAGGGCAAATTTTGGGGTACAACAGCTTCCCCTGTTCAATCTTCCGAAACCTGAGGATGTCGATTGGCTTTCGTGCCTTTCGTGATCCAAAGGTGGAAGATGATTGAACACTAGAGTGCCCAGAAATTTTCACTCCCATGAAGTGGTATCCGTCTTGCGATGTCGGGAATGGGCTTACAGATGCCATTTGGAAATTGCTGACGAGGGGATGGGCTTAAAGATGCCATCCGAAGGAGTGTTGATCACATAAGAGATTCCTTAGCGAGAGTTTATATGCCTGTTTGTTGAGGAAGATTCTTCTGAGGAATATTGATCTCTGTCTTGAGAGAAATAGAATTTTAGGAGCTTCAGTCGTCCATTATTCTACTGGGGTATCATCTTTATTTTAAGAAAGGTTGAAGTTTAGGACCTTCGGCCGTCCGTTATTCTTGTTGAGGAACCATCTCTGTTGAAATTTAGGACCTTCGTTCGTCAGTTATTCTTGTTGAGGAACCATCTCTGTTGAAATTTAGGAACTTCGATCATCCGTTATTCTACTAAGGAATCATCTCTGTTAAAATTTAGGAACTTCGATCGATCGTTATTCTAATGAGGAATCATCTCTATTGAAATTTAGGAACTTCGGTCGTCCGTTATTCTACTGAGGAACCATCTCTGTTGAAATTTAGGAACTTCGGTCGTCCGTTATTCTATTGAGGAACCATCTCTGTTGAAATTTAGGAACTTCGGTCATCCGTTATTCTACTGAGGAATCATCTCTGTTGAAATTTAGGAACTTCGGTCGTCCGTTATTATACTGAGGAATCATCTCTATTGAAATTTAGGAACTTCGGTCATCTGTTATTCTACTGAGGAATCATCTCTGTTGAAATTTAGGAACTTCGGTCGTCCGTTATTCTACTGAGGAATCATCTCTATTGAAATTTAGGAACTTCAGTCGTCCGTTATTCTACTGAGGAACCATCTCTATTGAAATTTAGGAACTTTGGTCGTCTGTTATTCTATCGAGGAATCACCTCTGTTGAAATTTAGGAACTTCGGTCGTCCGTTATTCTACTGAGGAATCATCTCTGTTGAAATTTAGGAACTTTGGTCGTCCGTTATTCTACTGAGGAACCATCTCTGTTGAAATTTAGGAACTCCGGTCGTCCGTTATTCTACCGAGGAATCCCCTCTGTTGAAATTTAGGAACTTCGGTCGTCCATTATTCTCTTGAGGAATCATCTCTGTTGAAATTTAGGAACTTCGGTCGTCCGTTATTCTACTGAGGAATCATCTCTATTGAAGAGGAAAGTTGAATTTTAACTACTATCTGGTCGTGGTCTAGGCTTCATAGCTTGAATTCTGTGAGAATTTGATTGTATCTTTCCTGAAAGGTAAAAGTTAGTTGTATGTAATGCATGACATGTATCAAGCAATGATGTTCTCAAAATAAATGAGATTGTGTTGTATGATGTTTATGCGTATGTCCTGATGTATGGATATGTAATGTTTTTTATGATGCTCTCTAGTTGGGGAAAATAAATCCCGGATTGCTGCTGGAGAAAAGAGTTGAATTCTTCGTTTCCGCTGGGGATAGTGAATGAAGATGATTGTGAAAATAATTCTGCAGGAGAGGATAACTCTGCTGGGGAATAGACTGACGAGGAGATGAATCTATGGGGAAGAGAGATACTCTTCTAGAAGATCTATTGATTTAGAGAAATAAACTCAGCTGGGGATGAATTACCGTTGCTGGTGATAATGAACCCTATTGGGGATTGAGTTTCTGTTTGTGAAAGGAATGAACTCTGCTGAGGATGATTTTCCAATGGCTACTTCACTGGGGATAATCTTTTAGACTCTACTGGGACAGTTTTCCAGACTCTACTGGGGATAATTCTCCAAACTTCACTTGGGATAATTCTCCAGTGTTGGTGATAGATAAACTCTTCTTGGGGAGAATATCGCCGACTCATTTGCGGTTGCAAGCCTTAGCTGGTGAGAGTGTTGTCCTATTTTGGACAGCTAACATCATTGTCTTTTTCTTACTCTGCGGGGAGTGAATGTTACTGGGACGCATGCTGAGGATATCACGATGGCTTTGCATCGAGACTTTTCTGCCCCTATATCTGCGGGAGAAGGTGCTTGCGGAGGCCTTGTGGATTGAGTATTATCCAAACCTCTGAGGTGCTTGGTAACTGCCAATTGAAATGACAAATCTTCTTCTGGTAGGCAAATAACGAGATGACGAGACATAGTCGTACGCTTTAATCCCTAACTTTTGCCTGGACTGTCTTTTCAGATTTTCAGTCCACCGGGATACCCTTTTTTGCCCAAGCTGCCCTTTTTGGTTTTCGACTTGCCGGGTGTACAAATCTTTTTTTATCCCTAATTTTTCCCGAACCTTTTTGGTTCGTCGGGATACCCTTATTTTTTCCTAGGCCAGTCAACCTAGCGGGTCTTTGTTCGTGCGCAGTATTTCCTGACTATGTCTATGCTCTCAGAGTGTAGGGAGTTGTCACTGTCAGTAGTGTTGTGTTGCCATACTACCAGAAGATGTTCGTTTAATCATGCAAGATTCGTTGCTGGAATTTATGTCTAATGCCCCAAGTGATTCAGATGGAAATTTGCCACTGGCTATTTGGCATCTTTGTGAGATTCCTTGAATCTTGACTTGGTTACCCCAGATGATGGATAATGATCATGCCGTTCCCCTTGGTTGGGAGTGTTTTTCCACTTGAGGTGATCCTTTTTATTGAGAAGGTTTTTTGTTCACTAGATATTCGTCGTACGAATTTCTCTGTCGTTTGAACAAATAGTCATATGCAAACAATGCTATTTTAAGAATGCAAAGCTTATGTCTGTCTTGAAAATTTTTTGAAAATGCATTTTTCAGTAAAACAGGCAAATTTTGTAAAATGTGATGTCAACTCAGGATGTACAGCAAGTCCTATAGGAGTCAGGATACCTTTCGTAACAGTATGCTTTCAAACTAACCCATGCTTCAGCTAGGACTTTTAAGGGTTATAACGTGGCCTGGTTCACGGTTTAATAAACAAAGGATAAAGGCTCAAAATTTATTTGTACCCACCCGCTCTTCGTGATGTTCTTCAGTCCTAAACTCAGCTAATTTTGCATTTAGATCTCGTTTGAGTCTTTGCTCTGATATTCCAGTGATGGTTTGGATACTGAGTAGGTAGTCATTTCATTTTTTTGTTTAGGGTTTGTAGGATCTCTTTCCTTTTGATTTTTATTATCCCTGTCTTTTGCCTGAACTGTTTCTTTTTGTGATTACAGTCAGCGGGATGCCCCAGTTTTTTTCTTAAGTCTACTTCATAGGATTTGACTTAATGGGCTTTTATTTTTGAGAGATAATGACTGCATGTCTTGACGATTATAGGGAACCATCACCGTCTTTTGTTTCGGAAGGACGTCTTTGATACCATTCAGTGTGCACCTGGATTAACTGAGAAAACTACCTTGCCCCAGGTTGTGATTAAGGGTTTTAATTTGTGAAAAGAAAAAATCCAACTTCTTTGGCTCAAAGGGGTTGACTATGGATTATCTTCCTTATAACTCCACTGTTTAGGATTTGAAACAACACCTGTACATCATCAGCGGGGTATGTTAGAAAGCATACTGTAGAGATTTTGATATCATTTTTGTCATCGTCCCTCTAAAGGCTTAGAGTTTTTAAATCGAGAGTTGAACATCACAAAAGGAAATAAGAACGCATTTTTTGAAATAGTGAATACGAATGGATTGATTCAAAATAGACATATGCAATGCATTAATGAAGTAGCAAAGTTTGTCATGAACAAATATTCGAACAATCAAAATAAAACTACAACTTGAAAATTCTAATGAACAAAAGCCCTCTCTTGTCAGAACTCGTCACTTCAAATGGTGAGCCTTGGAGGATTGACAGAAGCATTCCAGTTGACCATCTTGCGTGAATTCCAATTCTCCTTCATCAATCAGGTTTTGAATTTTGTAATTCAACTGCCAACAGTCGTCAGTATCATGCCCCGGGCTGTTGGAGTGATATGCATACCTTGTATCAGGATTGTAGTTAGGCGAACAAGTCTTGGGATTCAGATGAGGTCCTATCAACGCCACTAGGTTCATCCTCGACAGGTGTTGTAAAGCTTGAGACAGCGGCATGTTGAGCTTGGTAAACAGCCTCTTGGGTATATCTGGCTTACTCTGATTAACCCATTGTTTTTGGCGAGGTTGTTGTTGGACCTGTGAGGCAGTAGCAACTTGGAGAGGTATATTCTTCATCAAACCAAACCCTTGACTTCTCGGAAGTTGATCAATGACTTGGTCCCTGTTCTCGACTGTTTGCTTCATACTGTTGTGTCGGTCTTGATGAAGCTGGTTGATAATGGTTCTTAACTCTTCTTGTTCCCGGGCTAAGCCTTGGATAAGAGCCATCTGCCCCAGCATCCGGGTTCTTATTGCACCTACCTCAGCTTGCAGTTGTTTCAACCGCTCGTCCTTATTGTCTTCAGGACTTTTCTTGACCAAGTTCCCAACGAGGAGTGTTTTCAACTCTTCCTGCCCCTTGGATAGGTTTAGGAAGATTTCCCTGAATTGTGCTTCTTGAGCATGAAGATCTCTGTTGTCTTGTTTGAGAGCTATTTGAGTGCGTTATAGGGCTTGGGAACGCTTGATCATTGTCCACCATCTAGGGCAGTCAAGTCAAGATTCAAGGAATCTCTCAAAGATGCCAAATAGCCAGGGGCAGATCTCCATTTGAATCACTTGGGGGTATTGAGCATTTCTTCCCCACAGAGTCATTCTCTCACCAGTTTATTCTCCAACAGATTTATTCTCCTGCCAAGTTATTCTCATATCGTCTTCGGTCGTTATCTCTAGCGGAGTTATATTCTCCAGTAGATTATTCTCCCAATCACCTTCGATCGTTATCCACAGCGAGCGAAACTCTTTATTCTCCAGCGATAGTCCAGGATTTATTTTCCCTCAGCTAGAGAACATCATAAAAAAACATTACATGCCCATACATCATGACATACACATACGCATCATACAATACAATTGATAACACAATTTTATATAGTATATTTGATTTAATTTTCATAAATAATGTTAGTATTTTTATTTAATTATTTCATTTTATTTCCATATTACGCCGGTATTTTTATTGTTTCAGGTATTTTATTTTAATTAGACAAATTGAGAAAAGTGAAGAAATTAAGAGAGTTATTGTACTAAATATGCAAGAAATGAAGAAAAGGGGTGTGCAAAGCAATAATGATGGATCAAAAGGTTTATTATCTCCAAACTGGGCCCAAACGAATTCAGACCCACACAAGCAAGAGAACCCTAAGGGCACATGCAAGAGTGAGACGCACGTCTCAACTCTTCTCCTACAATTGAGGCGCCCGCCTCGGACCTTCCCCTTAGTGGGAGGCGCCCGTCTCAACGTGGTCAATTGAGGACGTGGTCAATTGAGGCGCCTGTCTCAACGTGGTCAAGTTAGAACGATAAATTAGAGGATAAGTGGTACGAAAATATCTCAAATGGTGGTTACATTCTACCAATATAAAAGGACATCAGGAAATCAAAATTGGACCGGGGTTATTCTTAGCATTAATTTTCCAGTTTCAGAATTTACCTTCCCGCATTATTATTTTTCCATTGTAATTCAGTTTCCAGCAGTTATTTTCCAGCCAGTTCCTTTTCGAATACTTAGATTTTATTTCTGTTGAAGAACCGGGATTCTGTACGAATTGATTCAAGCTTCAAGAATTATTTCCAGCATTTATTTAATTCAGGTTTCTTATTTACATCGCTTTAATTTATTTAATTAATTATTTGCATGAGAGATATTTATTTAGCCATGAATTTATTTACGAATGTTAATTCCTTTAATGTATTCATGTCTGCTTTTATGAGTATGTCTGGCTAAATTATTTAAATATCGGTATGTAACGAGTTAACTTGAATGGATCTGGAATAAACAGGCTTGATTATATTTTATAAAATAAACACTTTTTCTGATTTAGTTATCTAATTTATTTTGTTAAAAAAAGATTTAGAAACCAACAGAGCGAAAGTTTGAGGCTAATAAACTGACTAAGATTAGAAACCAATAGAGCGACAGTTTGAGGTTTAGAATCAGATAGTAGATACTAGGTATTGTTTTTAAAGACTGCGACAACGTTTTAAAACCAATTAAACTTTATTTATTTTCAAAAAGTAATTTTAAAATCAATGGGATAGCGAAAGCATACATCAGAGTTTAAAATTATAATTTACTTCAATAGAGCGAAAGTTTGAGAATAGATTTTTGAATAAATACTTTTTGCTGAAAAAGATATTATTATCATTTTTTGAAAATAAGCCAGTGGAAAGCCGGATTCTTTAGTGTTAATGAAGTACATACCGATATTCGCATTATTATTATTTCAATTAGAATTAAGTTTTATTACCCAAAAATTCCCCTAATTAATTATTCGATAGCTATAGCTTTACACAGTAGTTTAGGTTACGTTAGTTCGATTTATAGTCCCTTAGGTTCGATATCTTTTAAAACTACGCGATAGGGCTGTATACTTGCAGTCTCCCGATTAATTTAGACGATAAAGTCGCGATCAAGTTTTTGGCATCTCATTTATTTTGAGAACATCATTGCCTGATACATATCATGCATTACATACAACTAACCTTTACCTTTCAGGAAAGATACAATCGAATTATCACAAAACTCAAGTTATGAAGCCCGGGTACAACCAGATAGTATCTTGATTTCTACAGCATATTGTGAAGCCCGGATTACGACCGGATAACAGTATCAGACTACCGCGAAGCTTGGATTACGACCAGATAGTGGTATCTCTTAAAAGCAAACTATGAAGCCTGGAGTACGACCGGATAATTGTTTAATCCCCAGTAAGTCACTATAAAGCCTGGATTACGACCAGATAGCAGTCGGTCTTATCACTATGAAACCTGGACCACGACCAGATAATAGTTCATTCTCACCTCCTCGACTAAGAGAGTATTCCTCGGTAGAATAACAGACGACCGAAGTTCCTAAAATTCAACAGAGATGATTCCTCGGCAGAATAACGGACGACCGGAGCTCTTAAAATTCAACTTTCCTCTTCAATAGAGATGATTCCTCAGTAGAATAACGGACGACCGAAGTTCCTAAATTTCAATATGAGATGATTCCTCAGTAGAATAACGGATGGCCGAAGGTCTTAAATTTCAACAGAGATGGTTCCTCAACAAGAATAACGGACGACCGAAGGTCCTAAAATTCAACCTTTCTCAAAACAAAGATGATACCCCAGTAGAATAACGGACGACTGAAGCTGCTAAAATTCTATTTCTCTCAAGACAGAGATCAATATTCCCCAGCGGAATCTTCCTCAACAAACATGCATGCAAACTCTCGCTAAGGAATCTCTTATGCGATCGACACTCCTTCGGATGGCATCTTTAAGCCCATCCCCTTGTCAGCAATTTCCTATGGCATCTGTAAGCCCATTCCCGACACCGCAAGACGGATACCACTTCATGCGAGTGCAAATTTCTGGGCACTCTAGTGTTCAATCATCTTCCACCTTCGGATCACGAAAGGCACGAAAGCCAATCGACATCCTCAGGTTTAAGAAGATTGAACATGGGCAGCTGTTGTACCCCAAAATTTGCCCTCATGTTTTTCCAAGATTTTCCTCTAGCATAGGTGGTTATAAACCTTTGCCTAAAGACAAGGAAAATTTTCAATTGATGGTTAAGTATCCTTCGATTGGCACCTACAAAATGCCCTTCGATTGGCATCTCCAAAGTGCCTTTCAATTGGCATCTCCAAAATACATTTCGATTGGCATCTCCAAAATACTTTTCGATTGACATCTACATAGTATCCTTCGACTGACATCTGCAAAAGGCCTTTCGATTGGCCTCATGACAAGCCTTTCAATGGGCATTGTGTCCAAGCCTTTCGATTGGCCTGGCAAGGGATCCTTCGATTTAGTATTTTGTCAAAGTCCTTTGATTGGTATTTGGACAAGGGCCCTTCGAAGAAATCCTTCCAAGCCATTCGAAAGAGGCCATCAAGAGGGCACTCGAAAAATATGTCCAGGCCAGATTCTTGCCTTGTTTGTTCTTAATTCCACAAAGAGCTGATTCGACCAGGAAATTCTCTTCAAAAGGACAGGAAATAAAAACAAAGGGTGGTCCAATTGAAGGAGCCCTAGTATTGAAGCTGACACAATTCGACCCAGAACCATTAAGGAAAACAAGGTTATAATATGGAAAGTCTTGATTGGCTCAAATTGGAGTTTAAGGCTGGCAAGGAAGGCAGATTCGAAGGAAGGAAGGAAGGGTATTTGTTCCAAAATAAGCCAGAAATCTCACAATCGAAATAATCTTCTCTCAATCAAATAAGGAATGAAATGGGCTGGCATGACTAAGAAAAAACACATATCCTAACCTATCCAGGCCAGATTCTTGCCTTGTTTACTCCCAACCTCATAAAAGTTGATTCGACATGGGTGATTCTTTTTTAATCAAGCAATTGAAGCAGCGGAAGGTTCAATCGAAGGGGGCTATGCAATCGAAGCTGGAGTAATTCAAATTGGGACTTTGAGGCCACCGAAGAGAGAAAATTAGAAGGGAGTTGGATTTTCAGGGGCAGGTCAGCTTTCAATTCTCATCATGTTGGAGGCCCAAACAACTCATAACAGGCTGGCAGTAACGTATGAAAATAGATTGGCACTTGATTGAATCAAATATAGCAAGCTTTATGAAGAAATTAAATCAAATTCGTGTAAAGGCATGAGGTGCACAAAAAGATTAAATTAGGCCATTTTTGGAAAGATTTTTAAGGTGAATCAAATCAAGATCAAGAACATTGATGGAGGAAGATTGAGTGAATTCTTTCAACCCTAATCCAGTCCTTGATACATATAGAAGTGAGGTAGACCAAAAGAGGCTGGGGAGAGAGGCGTGTGATCAAGAACAAAAAATGGAAAAACCTAAAAAAAGTGTCAACACGATTTCATTGTTCCAGGCCAATTCAAGACTCTTTGACCATTCCAATTGCTTCCTGGGATCCCCAGCAAGCAAAAGCAATCAAAAGCAAGCGTTCCCAAGCTCTATAACACACTGTAAGTCAGTCACGGTATTGCAATTTTTTTTGAAATCGAATAGCATCATTCTTGTACTTGTAGCATAAAATAATTGTATATTATTGATCACCATCATGTTTGCAAGCTACCTGTAACATTTGATTGCATTTTCATGGCTTGAATTGGGTTTCACCATAGCTAGGGTTTATAGTTTCGATTTAGGAGTTTTATGTGCAGGCAAAATTAGGCCATGAAAGGACCACCATTACACTCAGGAGGTCCAGACGAATCCAACCATGGCATTAGAAGTCATTTATCTTGCTCATGGTGGATTTTAAGAGAACGCAAGCTGTAGCTACGACCAAGTGTCCGTAGGTAAAAGTTTGGAACTTTTACCAACATATCCAAGGAAGAAGATGACCAGTTGGAAAATAACCATTGGCTTGTTCAAATTTCCGCGCGATTTTTTCTTAATATGCTTGTTTATAATATAATATTTGTTTTGTATTATTTGACAACAAAAACAAATGGCGCAGTTGGTTAAATGGCATGTGTAAAACGCTTCAGGACTTGGGTTCGAATCCTAGGTCCCCCACTTTTCTCATATTATTTTCTTTCAGGCAATCTCATGCGTACACAAGCCAAGGGACTACCATACTCCCTCAAGATCCAGTCTGCCAAGTGGCCAGATGGCTAGATCCAAAGGCTATCCATGAGGGAGCACCAAACGCCTAGTGAAATGCACATGCATGAGATTCTGGAAGTCAACATAGACCTCCATCTTTTGGGCCCATAAGTTGCTTCTCATATCCCCCCAGAATTGATGTTGCAGGCCCAAATTTCTTTTCTTTATTCTTTTATATTTATTTCATTTAATTTATTTGTTTTATTTTACTAACCAATTAAATTATTTTCTTATTATCAAAAAATCACAAAAATAACATTTTTCAAAAATTAGGTTTAGATTTTATTTTTTTATCAAAAAATTAATTAATTTAATTAGGTTATTAATTTAGATAACTTTAAATTCTTTTTGTAAATAATTAAAAATAATTAGAAAATTAGGGTTTGTCCAAATTTAATTATATTTTCTTTTCTTAAAAACAACCAAAAAACAATTTTTCTTTTGATTAGGTTAAAAAGGGTCAAAACCCTAATTTCTTCCCGATCTAATTTTCTTCGCGCGCGTTTTTATTATTTATTTTGTCCATATTAATGTATCTGTTCACAAGTTGTAATAGTTTAAATTAGGACTTTATTTTTTCGCTTTATTTCTTTAAGGGTTTGTTTTTGGCTATGTAAATAACCGAAGCCTTGTAATAGTTTAGTTTAATTTCCGCACTTTAAATTCTGCAAATATTAAACTGTTAGATGTATGATATTAGGATGCATGACAAGAATGTATGTTTAACTTTAAAACAGTTAGATAACCCTAAAATGTGCAAAGATAAATAATCTGAAATTGAATCACTTGCACATGCGCACTCCTAGGGTACACTCCCACTTCGGTTGCCTTCGGTAAACGGTCATTGAGTATAGGATGTTTTAGTTGTTATCCTTTTGTCCAAAGATCAAAGTTGCCTCGGAAAGGTTGCCTCAGATATTGTTGCCTTGGATGATTGATCTAAGACATTAGGGTTACTACTAAGACGTCCTAACATTGTTTTAATGACCGTACGTCCCTTTTCAAATTGACCCTCAAAACTCCAATGAGTCCTTAACCATCCCCGACTCTTGCCTCCGTATCACACTTGGTCGCATAGCATACATATCATAACATCATGCCTTAACATTTCCTTAACCATTTCAAGGATCTCAAGGGACTGTGATGCAGGTTATGGTAAATCAAACGTCAAGCAAGGGGCAAAGAGGATTTATTTTCCTCTAGCCAATATCGTCTAGAGATCAAAACACGATGACTTGAGTCGGTGGCTATGACCCACTCGATGTGGTGAGCTTAACTCTTGAAAAAGGACTCTTAACAACACGAAATTTTCTTCAATCAAGCTGCATTCAACTTTTGACACTTTCTTGTTTACCCCACGAGATCCTTGAAAACATTGCATACATATCATTGCATAAGAAGGTTTCAAAGCAGGTCTCTCATGTTCTCGATGTTTATTTCAGAAAATGGCTCTCAAACAAGACAACAGAGATCTTCATGCTCAAGAAGCACAGTTCAGGGAAATCTTCCTAAACCTATCCAAGGGGCAGGAAAAGTTGAAAACACTCCTTGTTGGGAACTTGGTAAAGAAAAGTCCTGAAGACAATAAGGACGAGCGGCTGAAACAACTGCAATCTGAGGTAGATGCAATAAGAACCCGGATGCTGGGGCAGATGGCTCTTATCCAAGGCTTAGCCCGAGAACAAGAAGAGTTGAGAACCATTATCAACTAGCTTCTTCAAGACCGACACAACAGTATGAAGCAAACTGTCGAGGTCAGGGACCAAGTCATTGATCAACTTCCGAGAAGTCAAGGGTTTGGTTTGATGAAGAACAGACCTCTCCAAGTTGCTACTGCCTCACGGGTCCAACAACAACCTTGCCAAAAACAACGAGTTAATCAGAGTAAGCCAGATATACCCAAGAGGCAGTTTACCAAGCTCAACATGCCGCTGTCTCAAGCTTTACAACACCTATTGAGGATGAACCTGGTGGCGTTGATAGGACCTCATCCGAATCCCAAGACTCCTTTGCCTAACTACAATCCTGATGCAAGGTATGCATATCACTCCAACAGCCCGGGGCATGATACTGACGACTGTTGGCAGTTGAAATACAAAATTCAAAACATGATTGATGAAGGAGCATTGGAATTCATGCAAGATGGTCAACTGGAATGCTTTTGTCAATCCTCCAAGGCTCACCATTTGAAGTGACGAGTTCTGATAAGAGAGGGCTTTTGTTCATTAGAATTTTCAAGTTGTAGTTTTCTTTTGATTGTTCGAATATTTGTTCATGACAAACTTTGTTACTTAATTAATGCATTGCATATGTCTATTTTGAATCAATCCATTCGTATTCACTATTTCAAAAAATGCGTTCTTATTTCCTTTTGTGATGTTCAACTCTCGATTTAAAAACTCTAAGCCTTTAGAGGGAGGATGACGAAAATGATATCAAAATCTCTACAATATGCTTTCTAACAGACCCCGCTGACGATGTACATGCGTTGTTTCAAATCCTAAATAGTGGAGTTATAAGGAAGATAATCCATAGTCAACCCCTTTGAGCTAAAGAAGTTGGAGTTTTTCTTTTCACAAATTAAAACCCTTAATCACAACCTGGGGCAGGGTAGTTTTCTCAGTTAATCTAGGTGCACAATGAATGGCATCAAAGACGTCCTTCCGAAATAAAAGACGGTGATGGTTCCCTATAATCGTCAAGACAGGCAGTCATTATCTCTCAAAAATAAAAGCATATTAAGTCAAAACCTATGAAGGAGACTTAAGAAAAAAAACTGGGGCATCCCACTGACTGTAATCACAAAAAGAAACAGTTCAGGCAAAAGACAGGGATAATAAAAATCAAAAGGAAAGAGATCCTACAAACCCTAAACAAAAAAAGGAAATGACTTCCTACTCAGTATCCGAACCATCACTGGAATATCAGAGCAAAGACTCAAATGGGATCTAAATGCATAATTAGCTGAGTTTAGGACTGAAGAACATCACGAAGAGCGGGTGGGTACAAATAAATTTTGAGCCTTTATCCTTTGTTTCTTAAACCGTGAACCAGGCCACGTTATAACCCTTAAAAGTCTTAGCTGAAGCATGGGTTAGTTTGAAAGCATATTGTTACGAAAGGTATCCCAACTCTTGTAGGACTTGCTGTACATCCTGAGTTGACATCACATTTTACAAAATTTGCCTGTTTTACTGAAAAATGCATTTTCAAAAAAATTTCAAGACAGACATAAGCTTTGCATTCTTAAAATAACATTGTTTGCATATAACTATTTGTTCAAACAGCAGAGAAATTCGCATGACGAATATCTAGTGAACAAAAAACCTTCTCAATAAAAAGGATCACCTTAAGTGGAAAAACACTTCCAACCAAGGGGCACGACATGATCATTGTCTATCATCTGGGGCAGCCAAGTCAAGATTCAAGGAATCTCGCAAAGATGCCAAATAGCCAGGGGCAAATTTCCATCTGAATCACTTGGGGCATTAGACATAAATTCCAGCAACGAATCTTGCATGATTAAACGAACATCTTCTAGTAGTATGGCAACACAACACTCTGAGAGCATGGACATAGTCAGGGAATACTGCGCACGAACAAAGACCCGCTATGTTGACTGACCTAGGCAAAAATAAGGGTATCCCGACGAACCAAAAAGGTTCGGACAGAATTAGGGATAAAAAAAGATTTGTACACCCGGCAAGTCGAAAACCCGAAAGGGCGGCTTGGGTAAAAAAGGGTATCCCGGTGGACTGAAAATCTGAAAAGACAGTCCAGGAAAAAGTTAGGGATTAAAGCGTACGACTATGTCCCGTCATCTCGTTATTTTCCTACCAGAAGAAGATTTGTCATTTCAATCGACAGTTACCAAGCACCTCATAGGTTGGGATAATAATCGATCCACAAGGCCTCCGCAGGCACCTTTTCCTGCAGATACAGGGGCAGAAAAGTCTCGATGCAAAGCTATCGTCATATCCTCAGCATGCGTCGCAGTAACATTCACTCCCCGTAGAGTAAGAAAAAGACAATGATGTCAGCTGTCCAAAACAGGACACCACTCTCACCAGCTAAGGCTCGCAACCGCGAATGAGTCGGCGATATTCTCCCCAAGCAGAGTTTATCTATCACCAGCACTGGAAGATTATCCCTAGTGAAGTTTGGATAATTATCGCCAGTAGAGTCAGGAAAACTGTCCCAGTAGAGTCTAAAAGATTATCCCCAGTGAAGTCGCCATTGGAAAATCATCCCCAACGGAGTTCATTCCTTGCACAAACAGAAACTCAATCCCCAACAGGGTTCATTATCACCAGCAACGGTAATTCATTCCTAGATGAGTTTATTTCTCCAAATCAACAACTCTTCTAGCAGAGTATCTCTCTTCCCCACAGAGTCATCTCCTCGTCAGTCTATTCCCCAACGAAGTTATCCTCTCCTGAAGAATTATTCTCACAATCATCTTCATTCACTATCCCCAGGGGAAACGAAGAATTCAACTCTTTTCTCCAGCAGCAATCCGGTATTTATTTTCCCCAACTAGAGAGCATCATAAAAAACATTACATATCCATACATCAGGACATACGTATAAACATCATACAACACAATCTCATTTATTTTGAGAACATCATTGCTTGATACATGTCATGCATTACATACAACTAACTTTTACCTTTCAGGAAATATACAATCAAATTCTCACAAAATTCAAGCTATGAAGCCTGGACCACGACCAGATAGTAGTTGAAATTCAACTTTCCTCTTCAATATAGATGATTCCTCAGTAGAATAACGGACGACCGAAGTTCCTAAATTTCAACAGAGATGATTCCTCAGTAGAATAATGGACGACCGAAGTTCCTAAATTTCAATAGAGGTGATTCCTCGGTAGAATAACGGACGACCGAAGTTCCTAAATTTCAACAGAGATGGTTCCTCGGTAGAATAACAGACGACTGAAGTTCCTAAATTTCAAGAGAGATGATTCTTCAGTAGAATAACGGACGACCAAAGTTCCTAAATTTCACCAGAGATGATTCCTCATTAGAATAACGGACTACCGAAGTTCCTAAATTTCAACAGAGATTATTCCTCAGTAGAATAACGGATGACCGAAGTTCTTAAATTTCAACAGAGATGATTCCTCAGTAGAATAACGGACGACCGAAGTTCCTAAATTTCAACAAAGATGGCTCCTCAGTAGAATAACGGACGACCGAAGTTCCTAAATTTCAACAAAGGTGATTCCTCTATAGAATAACGGAAGACTGAAGTTCCTAAATTTCAACAGAGATGGTTCCTCAGTAGAATAACGGACGACCGAAGTTCCTAAATTTCAACAGAGATGATTCCTCAGTAGAATAACGGACGACCGAAGTTCCTAAATTTCAACAGAGGTGATTCCTCGGTAGAATAACGGATGACCGAAGTTCCAAAATTTCAATAGAGATGGTTCCTCAGTAGAATAACAGACGACCGAAGTTCCTAAATTTCAATAGAGTTGATTCCTCAGTAGAATAATGGACGACCGAAGTTCCTAAATTTCAAGAGATGATTCCTCAGTAGAATAACGGACGACCGAAGTTCCTAAATTTCAACAGAGATGATTCCTCAGTAGAATAACGGACGACCG
This sequence comes from Vicia faba, assembly GCA_948472305.1. Classification (NCBI taxonomy): domain Eukaryota; kingdom Viridiplantae; phylum Streptophyta; class Magnoliopsida; order Fabales; family Fabaceae; genus Vicia; species Vicia faba. The sequence goes on along the minus strand of OX451738.1, from coordinate 1,627,945,323 downwards.
AAGTTCCTAAATTTCAACAGAGATGATTCCTCAGTAGAATAACAGACGACCGAAGTTCCTAAATTTCACCAGAGATGATTCCTCATTAGAATAACGGACTACCGAAGTTCCTAAATTTCAACAGAGATGGTTCCTCAGTAGAATAACGGACGACCGATGTTCCTAAATTTCAACAGAGATGGTTCCTCAGTAGAATAACGGACGACCGAAGTTCCTAAATTTCAATAGAGATGATTCCTCAGTAGAATAACGGACGACCGAAGTTCCTAAATTTCAACAGAGATGATTCCTCAGTAGAATAATGGACGATCGAAGTTCCTAAATTTCAACAGAGATGGTTCCTCAACAAGAATAACGGACGACCGAAGGTCCTAAATTTCAACAGAGATGGTTCCTCAACAAGAATAACGGACGACCGAATGTCCTAAAATTCAACCTTTCTCAAAACAAAGATGATACCCCAGTAGAATAACAGACGACTGAAGCTCCTAAAATTCTATTTCTCTCAAGACAGAGATCTGTATTCCCCTGCGAAATCTTCCTCAACAAACAGGCATACAAACTATCGCTAAGGAATCTCTTATGCGATCGACACTCCTTCAGATGGCATCTTTAAGCTCATCCCCTCGTCAGAAAATTTCCAAATGGCAAATGTAAGCCTATTCCCGACATTGCAAGACGGATACCACTTCATGCGAGTGAAAATTTCTGGGCACTCTAGTGTTCAATCATCTTCAACCTTCGGATCACGAAAGGCACGAAGGCCAATCGACATCCTCAGGTTTAAAAAGATTGAACAGGGGCAGCTGTTGTACCCCAAAATTTGCCCTCATGTTTTTCCAAGATTTTCCTCTTGCATAAGTGGTTATAAACCTTTGCCTAAAGACAAGGAAATATTTCAATTAATGGTTAAGTATCCTTCAATTGGCACCTACAAAATTCCCTTCGATGGGCATCTCCAAAATGCCTTTCAATTGGCATCTCCAAAATGCATTTCGATTGGCATCTCCAAAATAATTTTCGATTGACATCTACATAGTATCCTTCGACTAACATCTGCAAAAGGCCTTTCGATTGGCCTCATGACAAGCCTTTCAATAGGCATTGTGTCCAAGCCTTTCGATTGGCCTGGCAAGGGATCCTTTGATTTAGTATTTTGTCAAAGTCCTTCAATTGGTATTTGGACAAGGGCCCTTCGAAGAATTCCTACCAGGCCATTCGAAAGAGTCCATCAAGAGGGCACTCAAAAAATATGTCCAGGCCAGATTCTTGCCATGTTTGTTCATAATTCCACAAAGAGATGTTTTAGTGGTCGTCCGTTTGTCCAAAGATCAAAGTTGCCTCAGAAAGGTTGCCTCAGATATTGTTGCCCCAGATAATTGATCTAAGACATTAGGGTTACTACTAAGACGTCCTAACATTACTTTAGTGACCGTACGTCCCTTTTTGAATTGACCCTCAAAACTCCAACGACGATGCTACCTACTCACTAATAGAGGGATAACATTATCTAAAGGAAACGTATACAGAACGATTCTTTTTTCGAGTAGGTAGATTAGTTCTTAAGTACTTGCTCAAACAAAATAAACTTTTTTCACACTTACACTCCTTTACAAACAAAGTTTTCAAAACACTTTATTACACTCTTGAAGAAAGAAGCAAGAGTTAAATCGAAGTCAAACAAAAGCTTTTCAAATCACGCAAACACAAAGAAAACAATTTTGAAAATGACGAGCAAGTACCTAAGAGCCCGTAGATAACTACGGATAGAAAGGGTGCTAATACCTTCCCTTTCTATAATCTACCCCCCGTACTCAGAAATATCTCGAAAAAGGAATTTTTCTGTGCTTTTTTCCTTTCCTTGTTGGATAAAATAAAAATCGGTGGTGACTCTTGCTTACCGCGACATTTTGCAAACACAAACGCAAAACTTGAACCAACTTTCCTAAAAAAACCAAGTCCCGGTTCTGGCCACCGTATCACAGAACTGGCGACTCTGCTGGGGAGACTCTTACTGACTCATTCGCGGAAGCCCTATAACGCACTATAACACGACATAAATTGGTAAGCAAGAGTCGCCAATCAAAGGAGCCCTAGTATTGAAGCTGATACAATTCGACTCAGAACCATTAAGGAGAACAAGGTTCTAATAAGGAAAGTCTTGATTGGCTCAAATTGGATTTTAAGGCTGGAAAGGAAGGCAAATTCAAAGGAAGGAAGGAACGGTATTTGTTCCAAAATAATCTAGAAATCTCACAATCGAAAGAATCTTCTCTCAATCAAATAAGGAATGAAATGGGCTGGCATGACTAAGAAAAAACACATATCCTAACCTATCCAGGCCAGATTCTTGCCTTGTTTACTCCCAACCCCACAAAAGTTGATTCGACATGGGTGATTCTTTTCGAATCAAGCAATCGAAGCAGAGGAATGTTCAATCGAAGGGGGCTACGCAATCGAAGCTGGAGTAATTCGAATTGGGACTTTGAGGCCACCGAAGAGAGCAAATTAGAAGGGAGTTGGATTTTCAGGGGCAGGTCAGCTTTCGATTCTCATCATGTTGGAGGCCCAAACAACTCATAAAAGGCTGGCAGTAATGTATGAAAATAGATTGGCACTTGATTGAATCAAATATAGCAAGTCTTTATGAAGAAATCAAATCAAATTCGTGTAAAGGCATGAGGTGCACAAAAAGATTGAATTAGGCCATTTTTGGAAAGATTTTTAAGGTGAATCAAATCAAGATCAAGGACATTGATGGAGGAAGTTTGAGTGCATTCTTTTAACCCTAATCCAGTCCTTGATACATATAAAAGCGAGGTAGACCTAAAGAGGCTGGGGAGAGAGGCGTGTGATCAAGAATAAAAACTGGAAAAAACATCAAAAAAGTGTCAACACGATTTCATTGTTCCAGGCCAATTCAAGACTCTTTGACCATTCCAATTGTTGTCTGGGATCCCCAGCATGCAAAAGTAATCAAAAGCAAGCGTTCCCAAGCCCTATAACGCACTCTTCGATTTAGGAGTTTTATGTGTAGGAAAAATTAGGCCATTAAAGGGCCACCATTACACTCAGGAGGTCCAGACGAATCCAACCATGGCACTAGAAGTCATTTATCTTGCTCATGGTGGACTTTAAGAGAACGCAGACTGTAGCTACGACCAAGTGTCCGTAGGTAAAAGTTTGGATCTTTTACCAACGGATCCAAGGAAGAAGATGACTAGTTGGCAAATAACCATTGGCTTGTTCAAATTTCCGCGCGAGTTTTTCTTATTATGCTTGTTTATAATATAATAATTGTTTTGTATTATTTGACAACAAAAACAAATGGCACAGTTGGTTACAGGGCATGTGTAAAACGCTTTAGGACCTGGGTTCGTATCCCAGGTCCCCCAAATATTTCATATATTTTGCGTTTTCAGGATTCAGCGCATACACAAGCCAAGGGTCTATCATGTGACCTCAAGATCCAGTCTGCCAAGTGGCTAGTTGGCCAGATCCAAGGGCCATCAAGGGGAGAACACCATGAAGCCTAGTCAACACAACACACTGAATCCAAGAAGTCAACGTGGACTTCCATCTTTGGGCCCAGAATTTTGATTCTTGCACCCCCCATATTGCTCAGGCCCAATTTCTTTCTTTATTCTCTTTTATATTTTTTTCATTTAATTTATTTATTTTATTTTATTAACCAATTAACTATTTTATTTTTATCAAAAAATCTTTAAAATAATACTTTTCACAAATTAGGTTTAGATCTTATTTTTTTAATCAAAAATTAATTAATTAAATTAGATTTTAATTTTAGATAACTTTAATTCCTTTTGTAATTAAAATTAATTAGAACAAATAGGTTTTTAATTCTAACTTAATTTTATTTTCTTTTCCTAAAAATGACAAAAAAACACAAAAAAGGCCATGTAATTATTTTTATTAATTAATTAATCACTAATTAATTTTTGCATTTAATTTTAAAACCTAACTCTTTTTTCTTAAAAGATATTAAAAACAACAAAAACAATTTTTTAGGTTAGAAGGGTCAAAACCCTAATCTCTTCCCCATCCTAATATTCTTCGCGCGCGCTTTATTATTTTATTATTTACCATATTGATGTAACTGCCTACAGTTTGTAATAGTTTAATTAGGACATTTATTTCCATTTATCGCTTTATTCTTTTCTTTAAAGGGTTTGTTTTTTGCTATGTAAATACCCGAAGCCTTGTAATAGCTTAGTTTAATTTCCGCACTTTAAATTCCGCAAAATATTAAACTGTTAGATGTATGATTAGGGATGCATGACAAGAATGTATGTAAAAATTTAAAACAGCTAGATAACCCTAAAGTGTGCAAAGATAAATAATCTGAAATTGAATCACTCGCACATGCGCACTCCTAGGGTACACTCCCACTTGGTTGCCTTTGGTAAAACGGTCATTGAGTATAGGGTATTTTAGTGGTCGTCCTTTTGTCCAAAGATCAAAGTTGCCTCAGAAAAGTTGCCTCGGATATTGTTGCCTCGGATAATTGATCTAAGACATTAGGGTTACTACTAAGGCGTCCTAACATTGCTTTAGTGACCGTACGTCCCATTCGAATTGACCCTCCAAACTCCAACGACGATGCTACCTACTCACTAATAGTGGGATAGCATTGTGTAAAGGAAACAAATACAGAACGATTCTTTTTTCGAGTAGGTAGATTAGTTCTTAAGTACTTGCTCAAACAAAATAAACTTTTTTCACACTTACACTCCTTTACAAACAAAGTTTTCAAAAACACTTCATTACACTTTTGAAGACAGAAGCAAGAGTTAAATCGAAGTCAAAACAAAAACTTTTCAAAACACACAAGCACACAATGAAGCAATTTTGAAAATGATGAGCAAGTACCTAAGAGCCCGTAGATAACTACGGATAGAAAGGGTGCTAATACCTTCCCTTTCTATAATCTACCCCCCGTACTCAGAAATATCTCGAAAAAGGAATTTTTCTGTGCTTTTTTCCTTTCCTTGTTGGATAAAATAAAAGACGGTGGCGACTCTTGCTTACCGCGACATTTTGTGAACACAAACGCAAAATGCAAACCAGCAATTCCTTAAAAAGGGAAACAAGTCCCGCTTCTGGCCACCGTATCACACCAAGCTTCTAGATCAAGAGAATGCCTTGGAGAACTTTGACAAGTTTGAACAAACTTCTTGTACCAATATTCTTGCTTTGTGGATAGAAGTTGTTGAGGATGATAATGAAGATTCATAGCCACCAAAACCACTTCCATATCTTGAATTTTTAGAGAAATATGCTCTTGTGACCAATAGGGAGAAGGCCTTGCCCAAACATGACAACTTCTCCAATCAACCCCTTGTACTTTTGGGTCAAATTTAATAACCTTGAAATATGGTGAACCAAAACAATCATGCCATGCCAATTCTTAGAAAACCAATCCAATGATGAGGTTTGAACTTCTCAAGCTTGTATTGACTAGGGCATGGAAATAAACTCATGAATCCATGGGGTAACTTGTTAAATCTCATTGCCCTTACCTACATGGATAACAAACAAGACAAGCCAGCATTGTATTTTATAAGTGAAGAAATCAAAACAATATTCATGACCACAAAAGGAACATACGTCAAGGTGCTTGGTAATCCCTCAAAAGGAGCACAATTCAAAGTAGGGAGGGGAACCAAGGATCCTATTGTGATCTTGTTGTGAATAAATTAACATGGTATGATGAAGGGATCTTAGGGGGGGAAATTGGGGTACAACACTATCAAAGAGAGTTTGTTGAAGGCCGGTTTATTTCTGGGTTGTGGTGAAGGTTACCACTTTTGTTCAAATCTACCGACTAGTTGCCCTTTGTTGAAATCATGTGTTCAGCGCCTGATGGATGACAAAGAGATCCTGTTTGAGAAGACCCTTGTTCCGACTGTTTCCTGTGAAGACGTTTCTATCATAACCATTTCCGCCAATCCTCCCAGGGCCTCTGTTAAGAGATCCGTCAGGATTACATCAATTCTGAAGGTGACTCCGTTGATCATAACCATGCCTGGGCCAATCCCATACTCCTCGGACAAAGATGTTCCTTGGAACTATGGGGCCGACGTCTATTACTACAGCGTAAAATAGGACATGCTAGCCATTAAAGACAAGATTGCTGAAAATGCTGATTTCGACATCGTCAATATTGCCGGAACCAGTAAAATAACAAGGAGTGGAAGAGTGTTCTCCCCTGAGATTTCTCCTCCAAAGACTGCTACCGGACCTGTGATAATTCTTGTTGTGGTTCCACCCAAGACTACTACTACAATTCCAATAATCACTCCTGTTGACCCTCCCATCACCGAGTCGACCGAGACACGAGGCAAAGACATACTGATTGAGCCTGTCCTGACAAAGGCTAATTTAGTAACCCTACCAGAAACTTCCAAGAAAGAAATGGAGGAAATTTTGAAGATAATAAAGAAGAGCGGCTATAATATGGTCGAGCAGCTGGGGCAGACCCCAACCAAAATTTCTATGTTGGCTTTGTTGTTGTGTTCCGAGGCCCATGTGAAGGCTTTGGTTAAGTTTCTGAAGACGACTCACATGCCACAAGAGACATCTACTGATCAGTTTGAAGATTGTGTGGCTAGTCTGACTGCTGATAATGGTTTGGGTTTTTTTGACGTGGATGTGACACCAAAAGGGAGAAAGCATAATGATGCTCTTCATGTTTCCGTTGAATGTAGGGGCACGACTCTAGCCCATGTTTTGGTAGATACTGGCTCTTTGTTGAATGTGCTACCTAAAAAAGCTCTGGACAGATTGGATTGCGAAGGCTTGACCTTGAAGCCTAGCAATATAGTAGTGAGAGCTTTCGATGGTTCAAAGAGGATGGTGAACATGGAAGTGGATGTCCCTATCAAAGTTGGTTCCCAGACCTTCGACTCCACTTTCTACATAATGGATATTAAACCATCATATTCTTGCTTGTTGGGACGCCCTTGGATACATGGGGTTGGGGCTGTTACTTCTACCCTCCATCAGATGTTGAAGTACCCAGTAAGAGGAAATAGTCACTGAGAATGGTAAAGAGGAGTATATGATCAGTCACTTGAACTTCTTCAGGTACGTAGAAATGGATGGAGAGTTCATCAAGACTCCTTGCCAGAACTTTGAAGAAGTACCTCAGATTATGGCTACAGCAGAAACTATCGATAGTCGTCTAAAGGTTACCAAATCTCCCTCGAAGATGGTTTCTCTCAAGGATGCACGAGCAGTGGTTGAAGAACGTGGGTCTACCGTTTAGGGTTAGCTCCCGGTTATTCATTACAAGTCGGACAATTCTAGTTTGGGCTTTACTACAGGTGCTCAAAGGGATGTTCGTCGTGCTCGGCTGGAGGACCTCCCCTACGCATCAGCAATTCTGGAATCAATGCACTTGAAGACAGTGGTGGTGATTCTGACATTGACAGCTGGATCTTCCCGACTACCAACGGTGGACTCAGTAACTGGACTGCCAAGGACTTTGTACCGAGTACTTTTGTTCAGGAGTAATTGTCTTTTTGATTTTTTCGGATATGTAATTTAAAAACAATATAAACTCTATAGCCATGTGTCTTACCCGGGGCACAATGGTTCTATTTGTGAGGGTTATTATGTTTCATTTTCATATGACATTAATAAAGCATTAGACGTTTGCATACAAATTTTGCGCTCTTTGTCTTTCTTTTCTTTTATTCTGTCTATACAGCTATGCTCTTACACACACTCACGTATCCAAATGCAGATCCATATCCACTCTGGATCCCATTGATAACAGTTCTGCAACTGCTCATTAAGACTTTGAAAATCCGATCAACCAAGTCGAGGACGAATGTGAGGAAGATTGTGAGGTACCCAGAGAACTCGCTAGACTATTAGAGCAAGAAGAAAGGGCCATACAGCCTCATGAAGAGCCGGTTGAGATAGTGAACTTGGGTACAGAGGAAGACAGAAAAGAGATTAAGATAGGTGCAAATCTGGAGCTTAGTGTCAAACAACAGTTGGTACAGATGTTGCATGAGTATGTTGAAATCTTCACCTTGTCATATGAAGACATGCCGGGATTAGACACGGATATAGTGGTTCATCGTCTGCCGACTAAAGAAGACTGCCCTCCAGTAAAGCAAAAGGTCCGTCGTATGCGCCCCGAGATGTCAGAGAAGATTAAAGCAGATGTTATGAAGCAGTTCAACACAGGGTTCTTAGCTATCACCTCCTATCCGCAGTGGGTTGCTGATGTGGTTCCAGTACCTAAGAAAGATGGTAAAGCACGAATGTGTGTGGATTAGAGAGACCTGAACAAGGCAAGCCCCAAGGATAACTTCCCGCTTCCCCACATCGATGTTCTGGTTGACAACACCGCACAACACAAAGTATTTTCCTTCATGGACGGTTTCTCTGGCTACAATCAGATCAATATGGCACCTGAAGACATGAAGGAGACAACCTTTGTTACACAGTGGGGCACTTTCTGCTACAAGGTGATGCCGTTCGGGTTGAAGAATGCTGAGCGAGCTATGGTAGCTCTTTTCCATGACATGATTCACCATGAGATAGAGGTTTACATCGATGACATGATAGCCAGGTCTCAAATTGAAGAAGAACACCTTGATCATCTACAAAAGTTGTTTGATAGGTTGAAGAGGTACAAGCTGAGGTTAAATCCGAAAAGTGCACCTTTGGGGTAAGGTCTGGTAAGCTTATGGGATTCATCGTCAGTGACAAAGGTATTCAGGTAGACCCTGCAAAGGTGAAGGCCATACAAGAGATGTCGGCTCCCCGCACTTAGAAGGAAGTTAGAGGTTTCTTGGGACACCTAAATTACATTGCCCGATTCATTTCACATATGACTGCTACTTATGAGCCGATCTTCAAGCTTCTGAAGAAAGATCAAGTGGTAAAGTGGAATGAAGAATGCCATGTAGCCTTTGACAGAATCAAACAATATCTCAAAGAGCCTCCTATTCTGACGCCTCTGACTGAAGGGAGACCTTTGATAATGTACTTAACAGTGCTAGATAATTCAATGGGGTGTGTGCTGGGGCAGCATGATGAGTCTGGTCGAAAAGAGCACGCAATATACTACCTTAGAAAAAAGTTTATCGACTGTGAAACACGATACTCACTGCTCGAGAAAACTTGTTGCGCTTTGGCATGGGCTGCTCGCCGACTGAGGTAGTATATGTTGACCCACACTACTTTGTTGATATCTAAAATGGATCTGGTCAAGTACATTTTCGAGAAGCCTGCTCTCTCCGGAAGGATATAAAGGTGGCAAATGATATTAACCGAGTACGACATCCAATACACAACCCAAAAAGCAATCAAGGGAAGTGTGTTAGCTGATCATTTTGTGCATCAGGCCGTGGACGACTACCAGTCCATGAATTTTGAGTTCCCAGATGAGAACATCATGTTAGTAACCGACTGTGAAGAACCTGGACCGGATGAAGGACCTGAGGAAGGATCCCAATGGTCTATGTATTTTGATGGAGCCTCAAACGCACTGGGTAATGGTATTGGCACTATAATCATATCTCCCAAGGGCTGTCATACTCCATTCACTGCCCGATTATGTTTCAACTGTACCCAAAACATGGCGGAGTATGAAGCACGTATCATGGGTCTTAAAGCTGCCATTGACCTAAGGATCAAGTTCTTGAGTGTATTCGGGGATTCCGCTTTGGAGATAAGTCAGATCAAAGGCGAGTGGGATATGAAGCACCCGAACCTTATCCCTTACAAAGAGTATGTACTGACACTGCTGCCGCATTTTGAAAAGATCACCTTTGAACATTTCCCACGAGAAGAGAATCAGTTAGCAGACGCGCTAGCTACTATGTCGTCAATTTCAAGGTCAGGTGGGACAATGAAGCTCCCCTAATCACTATTGAGAGGTTGGATGAATTGGCATACTGCTGTGAGATCGATACTGAGGAGGTAGCCGATAAACCTTGGTTTCATGAGGTGAAAAGGTATCTCGAGGCTCAAGAATACCCCGAGGGGGCATCTTTCAGTGAAAAGAAATTTTTGAGAAGGTTTGCTGCAAATTTCTTCCTCAGCAATGGAATATTCTATGAGCGCAATCATGACTCTACCTTACTGCAGTGTGTAGACAAGAGCGACGCAGAGAGGATCATGGCAGAACTACACGAAGGTACCTTTGGCACTCATTCCAGTGGACATACCATGGCAAAGAAGATCTTACGGGCAGGATACTACTGGTCCACTATGGAAGCCGACTGTTATCAGCATTCTCGAACCTGTCACAAGTGCTAAATCTATGCTGATAAGGTTCATGTACCTCTAGTTCCTTTGAATGTTTTGACGGATCCCTGGACCTTTGCAATTTGGGGAATTAACATGATCGGCGAGATCAGACCTACCGCGTCCAACGGGCATCGCTTCATCCTAGTGGCCATTGATTACTTTACAAAGTGGGTTGAGGTTTCCTCCTTTGCTATGGTTACTAGAATATGGTGGCATGGTTCATCAAGCATAACCTGGTTTGTCAGTATGGTATCCCTGAGAGAATTATCATGAATAACAATACTAATCTCAACAACTCGATGATCAATGAACTCTGTAAATAGTTCAAGATTCAGCATCACAACTCTTCTCCTTACCGACCGAAGATGAATGGGGATGTTGAAGCTGCTAACAAGAATATCAAAAAGATCATATAGAAGATGACAGTGACGTACAAAGACTGGCACGAGATGTTACCGTTTACTCTTCACGGGCACCGTACTTTAGCACGTACGTCGATAGGGGCAACACCCTATTCTCTAGTATATGGCATGGAGGTTGTCCTACCCATAGAGGTCCAGATCCCTTCTCTACGGATTATGAAGGATGCGGGTTTGAGCGAAGACGATTGGATCCAGACTCGACTTGATCAATTGAACTTAATCAACGAGAAAAGACTCATTGCTGTGTACCATGGTCAAATGTATCAGAAACAGATGATCAAGGCCTTCAACAAGAACGTCAGACAACAAGTGTATCAAGTAGTGGATCTGGTATTCAAGCGCATCATACTGCCGCAAGGTGATCCCAGGGGCAAATGGACTCCCACCTATGAGGGACCATTTGTAGTCAAGAACATATTTTCAGGTGGAGCCATGATTCTGACCACCATGGATGGTGATGGTGACGACCTTCCACACCCTGTCAATGCGGACATAGTGAAAAGATAATACGCATAATAAAGACCCGCTAGGTTGACATAACTAGGCAAAAATAGGGACATCCCAGCGAACCAAAAGGGTTCGGGCAAAAATTAGGGACAAAAAATGAAAAAATCTATACACTCGGCAATTCGAAAACTCGAAAGGGCGGCTTGGGAAAAAAAGGGTATCCTGGTGGACTGAAAACCCGAAAGGGGGGTCCAGGAAAAAATTAGGGATTAAAGCGTATCACTATGTCCCCTTGAATCACCTTGCGATCAGACCTCAGTAATCAGATATCAAGCTCAAACGGTACCGATCAATCCAGTTAGCTTCGGACAAGCAGCAAAGTGATGAGATGCTCGAAGACATAGGGGAAATAGAAGAATTGAAACCCAATGGGATCACTACACATAGATGTTTTCTTTTTGTACACAATTTATGTAATAGTTTCCATCTTTACGGCGAAGTTCTCTTACTAGAGCGTCAGCCTCCTTGTAAAAAATGCTTGTTATAGGAAAATTTCAAATCAATACAAATCATCCTTTGAGTACAAAACTGTGTGTTTGTTTTTCCTTTTTCTATTTTGTTTTGCAAAAAACATCCAATGTTTTATTCTTGACATATGCATTTGAATATGATTACTGTTCACAAATATCTGCATATAAAACAGAAAGATAGTTACTAAGAACTCAGAAACTACTACAAAACCTAAATATCGACAGTTACCCCGTCCATCATGGTACAAGGGGGAAGAGACAGTTGGAAGCTAAGTCACTATCACATATAAGCCAGTGATACCTATACTCCTTGCATAGCCGAGACAACCAAAGTCCGACCTCCGTATTCCCAAGCCGGAATTCCTTCCCCAGTGGGTTCATTCAGAAAGCTGATATCTACATTCCCCAACAAATATTTATAACCATGAGCAGTTTATAAAACCATCTCCCGAGCAGAGTTTATTTCTCTGACAGCAGAAGCTCAATCTGCAATAGAGCTCTTCTCTCCAGCAATGGAAGTTCATCCCCAGCTGAGTTTATTTCTCCAGATCAGCAAATCTTCCAACAGAGTATCTCTTTTCCCCACAGAGTCGTTCCCCCGCATGATTATCCTCAAACAGAGTCTCCTCTGCCAGAATATGCTCAAGCTGAACAGATATAAATCCCCAACTAATCATCTTCGGTCACTATCCCCAGCAGAAACAAAGAAATCAACTCCTTATACTCTCTAGCAGCTGTCCAGGATTTATTTTCCCCAGTTAGAGAATATCACAATAGCATTGCATATCCATACATCATGGCATGTGCATACATGTTATACAACACAATCTCATTTATCTTGAGAACATCATTACTCAATACATTGCATACATCATGACATTATATACGACCAACTCTTTACCTTTCAGGGAAAGATGCAATCAAATTCTTACAAGTTCTCTCTGGTTCAGTCAAACCGACACCAAGGTTTCTATTCTAGTTAAAGATATTCCAACATTTTCTCTGGTTCAGTGAAACCAACACTAAGGTTTCTATTCTAGTTGAATATGTTCTAAGAATTTCGTCTGGGTCAGCCGAATCGCCGCTAAGATTCCCCTGATTTCTATGCCAGTCAAAGTTAATCTGAGACCTCTCTCGGGATCAGTCAAATCGATACTAAGATTTCTCTCCCAGTTGAAGTTCTCACAAATTTTCTATGGTTCAGTCAAACCAACACTAAGGTTTATATTCTAGTTGAAGATGTTTTAAGACTTTCGTCTGGGTCAGCCGAATCGCCGCTAAGATTCCTCTGATTTCTATCCCAGTCAAAGTTAATCTGAGACCTCTCCTGGGATCAGTCAAATCGATACTAAGATTTCTCTCCCAGTTGAAGTTCTCACAAGTTTTCCCTGGTTCAGTCAAATCGATACTAAGATTTCTATTCCAGTTCAAGCTATGAAGCCCGGAAATCGACCAGATAATATCTTGATTTCTCCAAAATACTATGAAGTCTGAAATCGACCAGATAGTGGTATATCTCAAATTCAAGCTATGAAGCCCGGAAATCGACCGGATAACAGCTTAGTTCCCCCATCATACTGTGAAGCCTGGAAATCGACCGGATAACAGTACAAGATACTATGAAGCCTAGAATCGACCAGATAGTGGTATATCTCAAATTTAAGCTATGAAGCCCGAAAATCGATCGGATAATATCTTGATTTTATCCAAAATACAATGAAGCCTAGAATCGACCAGATAGTGGTATAAGACACTGTGAAGCCTGGCGCACGACCAGATAACGGTATAAGATGCTGTAAAGACTGGAGCACGACCAGATAGTGGCAAGATACACTGTGAAACCTGGAGCATGACCAGATGACAATATGAGGTACTGTGAAGCTTAGAATTCTACCAAATAGCAGTTTACTCGGCCAATTACTATGAAGCCCGAAAATTGACCGGATATTAGTATGCCTTAAATTCAATTTGAAACCCAAACGCGACCGAATAACCACTTAATTTCCTTCTGAAGCATGGAACACGACCAGATAAGAATTGAGAAATTTCAAAGCCTGAAGTATGACCAGACAGTAAGTGTAATCTCATCTTCCTAATAAGTCACTGTGAAACCTGGAGCACGACCAGATAGCAGTTAAACTTATTATCCTCAGCAAATCACTGTAAAGCCTAGAGCACGACCAGATAGCAGTTCACTTTCACCTCCTCGACTAAGAGATGATTCCCCAATAGAGTAACGGACAACTGGAGCTCTTAAAAATCTATTTTCCCAGGACAGAGGCCAACATTCCTCAGCAGATTCCTCCTCAATGACAAAAATAGGAGTTCTCATCAAAGGAATATCTCGGGAAATCAACATCCTCTAGGTGGCATCTTTAAGCCCATCTCCGATAATTCTCCTTCATATCTTCTGGATGGCATCTTTAAGCTCATCTCTGGTGACCTTCTGTCATCTCATCCAAATGGAATATGTAAGCCCATTCCCGATACTACCTACACAGTCCAACACCGTCTCAAATGAGTGCAAATTTATGGGCACTTAGTGTTCAATCATCTTCCACCTTCAGAATACGAAAGGCAGACAATCAATTTACATCCTCAGGTTTAAGAAGATTGAACAGGGGAAAACGTTGTACCCCAAAATTTTCCCTCTCATTTTATTCAACACATGCCCATTGAGGTCGTCAACTTGCTCAAGGATGCATAAGAGTTGACCAAACAAACTCTCTCCTAAGGCAATGTACCTCAAACTAGGGTTTCCATTTTCATCAGGGTGTGGGAACTCCAAAGGTCCCAAATTCCTTCCATGGTCCTAATATGTTCTCAATATCATCCATGTCAAGTTTCATGCCTTGCACAAGAAGTTTGCTCAGTCAACTGCTCAGATGCCTGAAAGTTAACTACACTAGGTCAAAAGTCAACGGTGGCCCACATACAGTCAAACTTCAATATTTTTGGTCAACATCAACATTTTTAAGTTATATCCATCATTTTATCAAGGGTTGATCATGATTCCCCAAGGAATTCTCCAAATTCATCAAAACCCAAAAGTTGTTAAATTTGGGTTTCTCAGGAAAAGTAAACCAAACTTTAACCAGGCATAACTTCTTCATACTTTATCAGAAATTTTCCATCAAAGGCTCATTTTGAAGATGATGAAATTCCCTACAACTCATCTTCATCCCACAAGTTCAAAATATGAACTCATCAAAAGATATGAATTTCTACATTATAGGTCCTTTTAAAAAGTCAACAAAACACCTTTTGGGTCAAAGCTTCTTACATGAACATGAAAGACCCAATTGAGACGAGACTAAAAGGGTTGTTTAGAGGACATACTAATATTTATAAAAAGTTCAATAACACCTCTCTAGGGTTAAAATTGGAAGATATATGCCTTGTCAAAATTGACCATTTTTGCAAAATTGCCAAAAGTCAAATGTGCTCAAAAATACATTTTTTTGTCAAATGGGCCCAGCATTTCATGATTGAATCTTGTTTGTGACATGGTCCACGACCCAAATCAGCATCTACACTTTATTTGCTTCATTATTTATTTTATTTTTATTTTTTATTATTTAAAATTCAAATTAAATAAAATAAATAGCAAAAAATGCAAAAGATTGATTTTTGATCTGATTTTTTGTAGGAATCAAATCCAATTAGGCTGGAAAATCATATAAAATCATATCAAGGCAAATTGAAGAAAAATTGGCATGATTATGCTTGTTTTAGAAACATATAATACAAGAACAAAATCAAATCCAATTGCCATGATTGACAAAGATTTAACTCGTTTTCGTTAACCTAACTTGTTCTAATATGTATACTGAACAAGAACAATGCATAAAAAGAACGATTGAAGTCGTGCAAGCAGAAAAACAAAACTGAAATTTTTGACAAAAAGTGTGGATCCGATTTCTAATCTAGAGGATGACGCAAAGCCATACAAAGCCACAAATCCCTTCTTGGATATCATCTGAGGCTAACAGAACCATTTGCACGCTTCAAAGCTCCAGGAATCGTCACATATTGCTCTCACGGTTTTTCACTTTTTCCAAGTTCGTATCTATCCATTCTTGCATTGTTAACATGTTTTGATTACATATTTATGTTCACATGACTGCCTGTAAACTTTCTGTATACTTAATTGTTAGTTTTGACGCATAAACGATGAGTTGTCATTATTAGGGTTTTGTCCTCCATTTTAGGGCTTTATTTGTACAGGTAAAATTAAGGCCAGATAAGGATGCCATCATACTCGTGAGGTCAAAACGAGTTGATTGGCGTAGCTAGAATTGATTTATCATGCTTGCTGTGGATTTTTGAAGTTTGTAGGTTGTAGCGGTAGAAATGTTCAAGACTAAGCCATTGGATTGACTAGACTTTATACAAATCAAAATAAAAATCGCCACCGCGCTTTATTGTTTCCAAAGGAATGGGAAAAGAGCGAATAACCCAAAAAAGGGGGAAGATTCAAGGTAAGGTGGTTGGTTATGAAAAGGGAAGGTATTAGCACCCTAAATATCTACGGTACTCCGCGGGAACCTCTTTGTAAAATCTGTATATTTTGGCAATGAAATGTGTTGTATATAAAATGGATGGTGGAGGTGAGAAAAGAAATATTTTTATGATTTTTGCACCCGTCGCGGTTGCGAACCTTTAGTGCCTATGTACCACCTTTCGTGCAATAGGGGATCAGGGTACACGCAATTCCTCTTTTAAAAATTTGAAACACAAGTGTGTTGTTTAATTTTACGAGATAAGATATCATCGTCATTGTCCGTGTGGAAAACGTACTTACTACCCACAATCATGAGAAAGGAGAATTTGCATCATCTCAAAGTGGAGGATATGGCTTGGATTTTAAAATCACCAATGCCTCACTCAACACCCAAGTGGGAAATATCTCTCTTTACTACATATTGTAGAAGTATAGTTGTTTGCATCACTACAAGGATTGATAAGAGTCTAATCTTTGAAGAAATTTTTTTTTTAAATAAAAAGCCAAAGCGGCAAAAATGGTTTGAAATGAGATTGATTGACTTTTAGTCTTCTCACAAAAATATCAAGATATTATTAAATTGATTGAAATTTATTTATGAAAATGTTTCGAAAATACATGGACCTAAGTCCAAGTTTATTATGAAAAACGGTTCAAGTTTAGAAATAAGAAGAGTTTTTTAAAAGGAGGGAGAAGATTTTTGAAATTAAAGAAGGTGGGAGGAGATAAAGAGACTATCCTAAAGCATAAGGTAAAAGCTAAGGATAAGAACCATCTAACCAACAAGAAGCCAATACTTGACATTATGAGCCAAGATAGAATTCCCATTCTTTGGATTGAAACCAAGCAAGCAAAAATACTAGACCTCTTGAGAGAATTAAACTTCAAGTGTATTAAGTCTTCGCAAAAATTGGGCGGAGTAACGGCTTTATACGGGTGAATTCCAGATTATAAACAAAGTATGTAATCACAATAACCTGCACACAAAACAAACAAACAAACAACCCAATGTATTGAGGTAAACCTCAAGAACTCCAGACAAAATATTAAATAAGGTCACAAAGTCTCCAAGATAGGCCAAGGTCTCTAATCCTAAGTCTAAGAAGTCCAATAATCCATAATGCCAAGGATAGTAACCAAATAGTCCAAGTGCCATTAAAGATTTTTATGTTTTATGTTGATTATTAGGTGTCTTTAAAAGGAAAAGAAAAACTCAAGTGAGCAAAATAAAAATGACATAAAAGTAAATGCTCAAGTGAGTAAAATAAAGAAATGGCATGAAATGTAAATGCTTAAAATTAAATGGTACATAAAGCATAAAAAATAAAAGCATAAAGTAAAGTCAATTGTTAGAAATTAGTGGTTAGTTGGATGACCATCTTGAAACTTGCATTTGGAACTCATTAGAGGATTGGTAGAACCAAAGCCTCCACACAACAAGTTTCATTTGCTTTATGTCAAATATATCATCCATTTTGGAATCCTCAAAAGTAACATTTAATGATCAACGATGTTTAAGTGATTCACGTTGACCAAAGGTGTTGTAGATCCATTAGAGGATTGGTAGAACCAAAGCCTCCAAACAATGAATCTCAAGGTTATTTGATAAAAGAGATCAAATTAACATACTTGGGCTTGCAATCATAAGTTTGTGCCACGAATGATCATTTATTCGAATTGGGACAAAATTTAGCGCTATGTTAAGCAATCGTAAGTGGACTTATGTAGAAGTCGCACCTATTTTGAGGTCAGTCAATAGCAATCTATGTACTTCATGTTTGGATAAATGATATAGAGATCACCATCCTTTAACATGTAGCACAATTCAAAAAAAGAAAGGGATAAGATGAAGAGGGAGGGGAATGATAAGCTAATTTGGATCACCATTTCAAAATTCTTTCATCTTTAAATTCAACCACTCCTCTAGATGGATTAAAGCACTAAATATATCATTAATTCAAAGAACCAAAAATGAATTAAATAATTCACTCTTTGATAGATTTGAATTGATGAACATTTATCCAACTTCATCTACATCACAAAGTCCATTGAGTTTAAAAACAAATTAAACATTTAAAATTGCAATCCAAGTTGTCCATCAAAGAGAGTGAGCAGAAAAATATTTGAGTCAAAATAGCCCCAAAATAAGGCAGAAAAATATTTTTGGCACTGTTACAATCAATTGTGCTTAGACAGCAACCTATTGCATCAGTGTAGTTTTTTATCAAATTAATTTTCTATGACAATCAATTGCAATGTTACAACAATTGATTGCAACCTGTTAAAAATCAGTAGAAAACAACATTTTAAAGATCAAATTCTTGTTCCAACTTTTCACCAAACACCTTATGATCATGGATCCAATTGAGCATGAAAATTACATCAAATCATGAGAAAATAGCACTAATGGAATCATAAAACAATGCTCAATGAATCAAAACCAGAAATCCACAAGAGATCACATTGTGAAAGATGATGATCCAACTTACCAAAGGTAGAATTGGAGAATTATCAAACAACTTCCAGAATTTGCTTCAATCCAACCACAAGAATCAATTACCAAAGCTTGGATGTAGAGAATTGATGAAGAAAAACTGTTTGGATGAAGGTTTAGCTCAAAGATTAGTAAGCTTCAATGCAAAGCTTACTAACTTTTTTGAAAATGGAGCTTTGAGTGAATTTGGTAGATGGAGAGAATTGAGAGATTTTTTAGCAAGATGAGTTTGGCTATCAAAAGCTTATGATTTGAATGAAATGAGGTCTGTATTTATAGAGTTTTAGGATTTGGATTAGTGGTAATTTGGTAATTGATTCTTGGAGCCAAAATTTGAATTAATGATATAATTTTCAAATTATGCAGAAAAATTGGAGCCAAAAAAGATGACAGTTTGAAATTGCTGGCTTTTTTTCAAAAAAGCGTGCATTTTGCTGTTATGAGTCGATACATGGGTGGTATGCATCGACACATTCTAGAAGTATAACACAACATGTGTCGATACATGCCTCTATGTGTCGATACATACTTCTTCTTCAACACATTACAAAATCAAACAAACTGCATGAGTCGACACATAACATGTATGTGTTGACACATGCTAGTTATACAAACAGGATGAGTCGATACATACATGCATGTGTCGATACATGCTAGTTATACAAACAGGATAAGTCGATACATAACATGCATGTGTCGACACATGCTAGTTATACACAACTGGATGAGTCGATACATACCTTTATGGGTCGATGCATGATGTCTTTCGCCACAATACAGAATCAAATCAACTTGCATGAGTTCGACACAAGCCTTCATGGATCCATACAAGCTGCCTTTCGACACAATACATAACTAATTGCTTTTCCTGGAAAAACCTTATTTGTCGGATGCTTTGACTCGGTACCTACAAAACACAATTTTGCAAAGACAAAGACAAATATTTTTTTTATATTTTGGTTAGAGGTTAATTATCAACACATATACAAAATACACAACCAAGGTGCTTGGAGATTCCTCAAGAGCAAACTTAAAGCTAGGAGATAGAAAAAAGGAAGAACCAACCCTAATGTGATTTTGTTATGATCAAGTTGACATGATATGATAGGGGAATCTTAGGGGCAAAAATTGGGGTACAACACAGGTTTGTAGCTATGGAGGTTGTCCGTAGGTAAAAGTGTTATACCTAAGACAACATATCTGTGAAGAAGACGATAACATGGCTGAACACCGTTGGCTTATTTGAATTTCGCGCGTTTATTTAAGTCATTCACGTTATTTTCTATAATATATATTGTTGTTGTTATATTTACAACTAAGTAGCGTAGCACAGATGGTCAGGGCAAGCGTGGAATGAGTGGGAGGACCTGGGTTCGATCCCAGGTCCCAGCGTTTTACTATTTTCTTAACATTTATAGGCAGATTCTATACATTGCCTTGCCAGGAGTCTACCATGCACTTCCATCATCCAGCCACAGGATTCATCTCTATTCAGATCAAACGCTCAACCAAAGGGAAGTCCATGGTGCACCCTTCAAGAGTGGCTACACAAGATCCGGTGCAGGGATTGGGCTCAGCTCTTTGGGCCTAAAGACAAAATTCAACATACACCCACCTGATTGCTTCTAACAGGCCCATGTCTTTTCTTTCTTTATTTTATTTTAATTCTTATTTTAATTATTTACTAATTATTTTCTTTACAAAAATAACCCAAAAAAAATCATCATTTTTTATTAAATCAAAAAATCAGAAAAACGTAAAAAAATCTTTTTTCATAAAAAATATTTTGTTTCTTTAATTAATTAATTATTTTAATTATTTAGGGAAATTTAATTGTTTTTTCTATATTATTTAAATCAATTAGAAATTAGGGTTTTAGTTTGTACATAACATAATTCAATTTTTTCTCAAAAAATAACCTAAGTTTTTTCAATTGAATTTTTAGGGTTTCTTAATTAATTCTCGCATCTAATTCTCCGTGCGCATTTTAATTCTTTTTTCTATTATTGTATCTTCTTCGAGGTTGTAATAGATTAATTAGGGTTTTAAACTTCCGCATTTCTATTTTCAGTCAAGATAATTATGTATCTGCAAAAGCCCTGTAATAGTTAGGACTTTAAAACTTTCCGCACTTTTAATTTTTGTAAATTATAAACTGCTAGATGTATGTTAATAGGATTGTATGGAAATATTAACTGAAAATTAATACAGTAGATCACTTTAATTGTGCAAAGATTAAATAACTGAAATTAAACACAAGCACATGCTCACTCCTAGGGTTTTACTCACTTGGTTGCCTCGGAAATAATGGTCGTGTCCCTCGAACGTAGGGATACCTTAGCCATGGCCCGCGATTCAAAGTCATCATAAAGATCATATTCCCTACTTGTCCCTCGAGTTGCCTACGAATTGATCTTATGACAATAGTCCCTTCGAAATGCTAAGGTATCCTTACTTGTTGCCTTCAGAGACCATTTCGTACCTTCGAACGTCCCTTTAGAACTCTAACGACGGTGCTACCTATTTCTCAATAATGGGATAGCATTGTCTAAAGGAAAACGAACAGTCTTTTTCACACCAAACACTTTTCGAACAAATTTTCAAAAACAACTTCGTAACACTCTTGAGGACAGAAACAAGGGTTAAAAAAAAGTAAAATAAAACTTTTTAAAGCAAGCACACACAAGCAATTTCAAAATGAGCAAGTACTTAAGAGCCCATGGAAAACCATGGATAGAAAGGGTGCTAACACCTTCCCTTTCTATAATCTACCCCTCGTACTCAGAAACATTCTCGAGAAAGGTTTTTTCTGTTCTTTTTCCTTTCCCTGATTGGATAAAATAAAAGTTAGTGGCGACTCTTGCTTACTGCAACATTTGCGAACAAAAAACGTAAACCAGTATTAACAGTCGGTCCTGCCACCGTATCACATAAAGCAATCAAGTCAAAAAAATGAAAGCAAATAAAGGTGATCTAGCCCTAAGGTAACCCCACTTTTAAGTTTTTTCCCCAGCAGAGTCGCCAGTTCTATGATACGGTAGGAGAACTGACTTTGGTGTTTTACGTTTGATTGCAAATGTTGCGGTTAGCAAGAGTCGCCACCGACTTTTCTTTTATCCAAAAGGAAAGGCTGAAAAGAACAGGAAAGACCTTTGAGATTATTTCTTGAGTTTGGGGGGTAGATTATGAAAAGGGAAGGTGTTAGCACCCTTTTCATCCATAGTTATCTATGGGCTCTTAGTTGCTTGCTAGATCACTTGCTTTTGTTTGAAAATGTGCTTTGTGTGGTTTTTGAAAGTATTTTGAAAAGGTACCTTCGTTTAGGCAAACTTTGTAATAGTTCTCGTTCGTAAGAACGTATACAAAGTGTTTGGACTTTTGAAAATGTTTCATGTTTTGAAAGTGTTTTGAAAGTGTTTTTGAAAGTGTTTGGTGTTTGTTTTGAAAATAATCAAGGATGTTTGATTTGAAAGTGAGAAATCAACTCGGAATAACATACCTACTCAAAAGTCTTTTGTTCATTTCCTCCTTTCCTTTGATATTGCTATCTTACCATTGATTGATAAGAAGCCTTATCTTTGGATGTAAATGGACGGGCGTGGGTCATCGTATAGTCATGATAGCAATGTTGTGAGATATGTTAGCATTTCTCTTTGAGAGACTAATATCATTTTGAAAGGCAACATTGATAGCGTCATCGAGGGACTATGATCTTGTATTTTTGATTGCTTTTTGCTAAGATATCTCACATGCATAACATGGACATTTTTGTAAGGCAACAAAGTGGAATTACCCTAAGGGTATAAGTGTGCATGTGTGTTTGATTTAGATGCTTGTTTATCTTGGATTAAGGTTTGCTATTTGTTGATTTTGTCTTTTCATACAAACCCTAATTTACTAGCATTTATATTAAAGCAATAAATTGCAGAAATTAAAAATTACTACACTATTACATCATTAGGGGAGGGGGTACACAAATGTACAAATGGAGATTGTAAGAAAATTAAACATAGTTATCTATTACAACCATATTGAACAATATACCAGAATTGAAAATATAATGCAAGAATATAAATGGAAAAGAAAGGATTTTTGTTTGGTTTTTTATGAAAGGGTTTAGTCTTGACCTAATTTAGAAAATGGTTAATTAAAATTAAACAAAATTAAACCTAAACTAATTAAAAAAAGAAATTAAGTTTGAAATATTTGTTAGGGTTTTTTGTGAAAAAGGTTTTAACTTAATAAAAATAATATGAAAATTAATTAATTAAAAGAAACCTAAATTCCAAATTAATTTTAAATAAAAAAATAAAAATAATAATTAAACCTAAATCTAAATATTTATTTATTAAAAGGAAAATTAAATTGTTAAGAAAATATTTTTTGTTCTCTTGGTTTCATAAAGAAAATAAATAAATAAGTGTAAAAATAATAATAAAAATATTTTTGGATTTTTTATTAATAAAAGTAAACATAATATTAATAATAATAATAATAATAAAATAATAAGAAACCTGAGATAAAATAAAAATAAGAAAAAGAAAATAAAATAATAAAAGGAAATTGGGCTAGCCTGCAAAAGTAAACATGGGGGTTAGAGAAAGTAAAAAAGGGAAGGCCCATTGTTGGAGGCCCAGGCGCCTGTAGCTGAAACAAAAAAGAGTGAAAATGTTGAAAATTTTGCATAAAAGGTAGCGCTGGGTGTTGAACCCCCGACCTCTAACACAAACACACGCTACCTTTGCCACTGGGGTGGCTGTACATCCGTTAACTTGTATCAAACCATAAATAAATATTACAAATCAAGTCCATAGTCTGAATTTCATCTTCAATCTCACGCCCAGCCAGACAACCCGTATCTTGCTCATTTCTCAATGAAAATTAAAATTGAAAACATGAAAGTTATTCCATTTTTCTCACGAATCCAACCATGTAAATAACTAAAGCTATAAATCAAAGATGAATGAGAATTTCGTTTGCCCTAATTTGAAACTTAAATTTTCCTGAAATTTCAATCTTAAAATTCTCTAAGCTCAAGCCATATAAATGAAATCTATGGATATGTACAGTTTCAGGGCAATGATATCTACATTTTGTCTTTGAAAATGCAACCCTAACAATGCCTAAATAATGAGATGAAAAGTCAGAAAACTCACCTTGCAGCTAGAGATTGTGTTTTGAGTTAGAGCTTGATTCAAGTTGTTGTGATGATCAGCTTAGCTTCCTCAAGTTCCCAGGAAGCTAATGCAATGATTAGCTTGATTGGAAAGTGGCTGAAATGGTCTGGAGAAGTCCACTTGCAATGCTCTGTTTTTGGTTATGGAGGTTATGGTAAATGGTGTTATAGTTCTGGAATAAGGATGGGGATGAGTTGTATTTGATGTAAGGAAGCTTTAAAAATTATTTTGAGGGAAAACACATGATGGAAATAGAAGATACAAGTTCAAGGTCATAACCTGCACAAAAATGGAGTTTGTGTGCAATTTCTGGCTAGAGGGAGTTTGGGAGAATTTTCAGGCATGCAAAATCGTGTCCTAAGTTGCACAATAGTGTCCCAATTTATAGGAAAAGGTTTTGAGAGCTTGGGTTGATCATAAGTACAAGTTCACATGTTATGGCTCTTTGGCTTGTTTTTGAAGCATGCTTGATGCACATTGTCCCAATACATAGTACATGGCTATCTAGAGTGGTTACAAGCTTTAAACATGTTTATCTTACTTTGTATGTTGATTGTGTGCTGAACAAACAAGTTAGAAGCTCAAGACAAGTTGACTTTGTGATTAAAGCAACTTTTCAAGAATGGAATGGCAAATTTGTGCCATAAATGGAAATGCAACTTGGATAATGGCTCAAATGTTTGGATAATGGATCTATCAGTTGTGTAAACATTCAATTATTTAGTGATTAGCAAGTTTAAAGCCTGCAAAGCAATATTTGTACAACATGCTTGAAGATTGGATCAAGTGTTCTTCACAAATTTGCCTTGCAAAACAAGAATGAAACCCTAACTTCTTTCCTTCGATTCTCCTTGCTCAAGTATGATCTCAATTACTTTTTGGACATTTTGGAAAGCTTGTAACATCCTATACAACCTATATGTTTGACATATTTGAATATTCATCTTGGAACTATGTGAAAATTTTCCATGAAGTTAGGTCAAAATCCTGCCTAAACTAGGGCAAAATTTCACTAAGTTTTCAAGTTTCATGAACATGTCTTCTTAAAATCATAACTTGAAATACATGAATTTCTAGAAAAATTTATGTTCTACAATGTTTTATATCTCATTGAGATCTACAATTTTAATGTTGAAAGTTTGCTTTGAATCATCTTGCATCATGGTGAAAATTTGGCTCAAAGTTATGAAAAAAATGTGAATTTCCAACACTTAGAAAAATTTCTAAGTTTAAAAATTTTTGACTTTTCAAAATGAACTCTTGAATTTTGATTTCTTGATGAACAAGTTTCATATTTTTACATGTATTGATGAATTGTGATCTTTGATACTTGATTTTGACCAAAAAGTCAAAGTTTGACTTTTCAATGTATAGTTGACTGAAATTCATCTGTCAACTAATTGATCTTGAGGAATGTTTTGAGTCATGCCATTAGGTCAAAATGAAGTATTTGAAACCTTGATATCATGCCTCAAACCAATAAGTCCTTTGCTATGTCAAAAATCAGAAATTGCACCTTCTCAGTCAAAACCCTAATTTTGACCATTTTGCCCTTTTGATGATCTGATCAAAATTCTTGAGGAATTGTGATACAAACTTGATAAAATGACATATATGAGTTCATGATGTTGATATGGATAAAAAATTATGAAGTTTGACTGTAAATTGACCACAATTGACTTTTTCCCCAATACATCTGATTTTTAGGTCATCTGATCAATTGATTGAGCAAAAATGTGATCCAAGACTTGAAACTTGTCATGAGAAATCTTGGGGGTCCAAATGATCCATTAAAGTCATATGGGGAATTAAAAGTCCATTTGTCCTTGTGCAAACTCAAACTCTAATTTTCAGTTATCAGTGTTCTAGGAGGTGTCTTGAGCTGATCAAACCTTGTGCAGTCTTGAATCTAAGGAGATCTTGTGAGAGATTACTTGAGAAATGAGAGGGAAAATTTTGGGGTACAACAATTTCAAACTAACCCATGCTTCAATTAGGACTTTTTAAGGGTTGTAGCGTGGCATGGTTCACGGTTTAAGTAACAAAGGATAAGGCTTAAAGTGTATTTGTACCCGCCCGTTCTTCGTGACGTTCTTCAGTCCTAAACTTAGTTAATTGTGCGTTTGGATTCCAATTGAGTCTGGAATGACATTTTGGTGATGGTTTAGACAATTTAAGTTTTTTGGAAGTTTACTTGTGAAGGAAATCATTTTTGCAACATTTTTCATGTTGTCGAGGATTTGTAGTGACCTCTTTTTTTGATTTACTATCCCTAATTTTTGCCTGGCTGTTTTAAGATTACAGTCAGTGAGATGCCCCAGTTTCTTAAGTCTCCTTTGTAGGGATTTTATTTTGAGAGATAATGATTGCCTATTTTATGGGGAACCATCACCGTCTTCTGATTCAGAAGGATGTTTTTGGTGTCATTCATTGTGTACGAAGTGAAAGCTTGTGACTGAATGCGTATTTGAATTAATTGAGAAACTACCTTGCCCCGGGTTTTGATTAAAGGTTTCAATTTATGTGAAAAAGAAAGCTCTTACTTCTTAGGCTCAAAGGGATTGACTAGGTATTATCTTCCCTATAACTCTAGTATTTAGGGTTTGAAAGAAACACATGTACATCATCGGTAAGGTCTGTCCAAAAGCATATTATATGAGATTATAGCATGGTTTTCGTCATCCTCCCTCTAAAGGTTTGCAAATTTTTGAAACAACGGTTGAATATCATAAAGGGAGTAAAAAACATAGTTTAAATAGAGTGAAAATGAATGGATTAATTCAATATAAACATATGCAATGCATTAATGAAACAAAGTTTAACATTAATAGATAAGTGTTCAAACAAGCAAAAGAAATTACAATTGAAAATTCGAATAAAAAAGTTTCTCCGCCTAAACTGGTCAGTTCAGATGGTGTTCCTTTGAGGGGTGATAGAAGAACTCTAGTTGACCATCTTGTGCAAATTCTAACGCTCCTTCGTAGATCAGGTTTTGAATCTTGTACTTCAGCACCCAATAATCCTTTGTATCATGCCCAAGACTGTCGGAATGATAGGCACACCTTGAATCAGGATTGTAGTTAGGAGAAGAAGTTTTAGGGTTTGGATGATGTCCTATCAACATAATCAAATTCATCCTCAACATGTGTTGCAATGCTTGAGACGGTGGCATGTTGATTTTAGTAAACTGTATCTCAGGCTCATTTTGCCTTCGCTGATTTCCCTGTTGGTGTTGGCGAGGTCGTTGTTGGGCTCGTGATGTAGCAGCAATTTGGAAAGGTCTACTCTCCACCAAGCCAACTTATTATCTCATCAAAGGCTGATTAATGCCTCGATCCCTAATTCTAGCTATTTTCCCCATATGGTTGCATTCGTCTTGATGAAGCTTGTTGATAAGGGCTCTCAGCTCTTCTTGTCCCTGAGCCAAGTTTTGGATAAGAGCCATCTGGCCTACCATCTGTCCCATTATTTGGATCTTCATTGTGGCTATCTCAGTTTATAGTCGTTCCAACTGGTCATCGTTAGGGTTCTCCATGGTCATGCCCCTGGTGAGGAGTGCTTTCACTTCTTCGTTCCCCTTGGATAGGTTCAAGAACATTTGTTGAAGTTGAGCATTTTGAGTCTGAATGTCCTTGATAGTCTGTTCTAGAGCCATCTCTACTGAAATAAACAGTAAGCAGATGAGAAACCTGTGTGGGGAAAACGTGTTATGATGACATGCATAATATGTGGATGTAATGTTTTCAAGGACTTAGAAGATTTAAATTTGTTTAGACAAGAGGGAGCAAACATCAATTGTATTAATTAGTCCAAATTTATTATAAACATGCCCCTTAGGCTTACAATGGAGGAAATAAACACAAAATAAACTTCTAAGACAAAAAGGTCGAGCGCATCCTTTTTGGCGCAATGTAAGCGTTCAAACTTTGCTCTTCATGAAGCTGTCTCATAAGCTCCAAAAAAAAATTTCACTCGTGCAGAACTGGGCTTCGAAGGTGTCTCGGTCTTCCTTTAGCTGAATCCAAGCTTTTTGCAAATCTTCAAGAGAAGTAGGCATGTTAGGATAAATGACAGTATACATAACATCTCCTTCGACAACAGGCTCTATGATGATAGGTAGGATAGAGGGTTAAGGCATCATGATACTTTGAGCACGAGTTTGTACCCACCGAAGATAAGGCTCCAAAGAATGGAGTTCTTATGCCCCAATGTCTTGTTGTACACCTTTTTTACCATTCTCCAAGCTCGTATGAACCTTTGACGATAGCCTTGGTCGACGCCCTCATAATTTAATGCCAATCCTTGGATGAGTGCATCATAGGGGCCATCTCTTTATGCATACCCAAATTGTTATAAGGCCAAACAAGGGTTGTAGGTAATACCTCCCCTAATACCAAGCAAGGGGACATTAGGGAATTCCCCACAATGGTCGATGGTAGTAATATCCTCCAAGGATCAAGAACACCAATGAATATCAAAATGTGTGAGTGACATCATCCTTTGAGACCATATCAAGCCTTGATCATTCTTCAATGTTGATCGAGGTAGATGCGAGATAAACCACCTAGAGAGTAAGGGAATGCAACACAAAAGAGTGCCTCTTTTCTTCATGGTGCGAGTGTGGAGACAATGTAGAATGTCTCCAAGCATGGTAGGTAAAAGATTGCGAGAGAGAAAGACCTTGATGGCATTCACATTTATGAGTTGGTCCGGATTGGGAAATAGAACCAAACCATATATTAGAAGGGCCAAGACATCTTCAAAAGCTTGAAAATCCATATCCACCCATAAATGAACGAGCCTTCTCCAACAGAAACTTGGCTAGGAAACTCTTAACTCCACTTCTTGTCTCCCAATTCGTTATAATGTCGGCTCTCTTCAAATGCAAGGCTTCGGCAATGAATTCAGGCTTTCGAGTCTCCTCTAAACCGATGAATGGTATTTGATCAAGCACATGCACTCATATCAGTTGAGAGAATTCTTCTAATGTAGGCACCAATTGGTAGTCAGGAATGGTGAAGCAATGATACACGGGATCAAAGAATTGGAAGAGCACACACATCATTTCTTATTGGAAGTTTGAGGTAGCCAAGATGAGAAGTCGACCATATTTCCTGGTGAAAGGAGAATCTCCAGGCACCCTTGATGCTAATTCTTGAATTTGAGGATGCGCTTTCATGAAGCTTACTCGGATGGTATTCCTACGAATGGGAATCTTGGCCTACAAAATAGAAACAAAGATAAATTCCTAAATCCTTGAAATGGTTAGTGAGAATGCTTATGATGTTATGATGTTTGTGATTTTATGTACAAGTGAACAAAGCAAACAAGTCTTTATGTACAAATAATCATATACACACAAAGCAGACAAGTCCTTAGGTTTAGGCTTCCATGGGGTTTATAGGTAAGTACCCTCTTGAAGTTTAGTTGGCTTAACCTGTCCTAGAATGTAACGGATTTCTAGGGGATCTCAATATCACCGAACTTTCTTTTAGGCATTGTCTCAGCATAATCAATCTTTTCTTACGATCGAGATATCCCAAAAGTCCGATCTCAATGAGTTTAGCATCGAGTATCAACCAATCTTCAGCTCTGCACCAATGTCGGCTATCTCACTACTTCCTAATGGCAAAGTTGTTCAATTAAGGTTCTATTGTCAGTTAGTGCTTCATGATGCCGCTCAGTGGCCAAGTATTCTCCTCGATTCAACACAAGGGATACTGGTACCAACAGATGCGTCACACTAACATAGCCATTTCTTCAACCATATCGATCTACGCCGTACAATTTCCACAATCTATTGTTACTTGCCTAAAAAGGTGCCCCAGATCCGGGTGTAGGATCTTTAACAATAACCCAAACAAGGAACCATAATGTAAAGCAAGCAAGTCAAACAAGGAAAGCAAGTAAATATGATCTAGCTCTAAGGTAACTCCACTTTTAAGTTTAGTCCCCAACAGAGTCGCCAGTTCTGTAATACGGTGGGATAATGACTTGTGTGTTTTTGTGTTTGATCGCAATTGTTGCGGATAGCAAGAGTCGCCACCGACTTTTCTTTTATCCAACAAAGGAAAGGTTGAAAAGAATAGGAAAGACCTTTAGAGATGTTTTCTTGAGTTCGGGGGGGGGGGGGGGGGGGGGGTTGAAAATATTTTGAAAACGTCTTTGTAATGATTCTCGTCTCTATAAGAATGCGTACAAAGTGTTGGTTTTGAAAATAGTTCAAAGAGATATTTGTTGTGGAAGATGTTTTTGAAAGTTATTTTGAAAAGTTCCTTTGTAATGATTCTCGTCTCTATAAGAATGCGTACAAAGTGTTTTGACTTTTGAAAATATTTCAATTGAAAGTGTTGGTGTGAAAATGATGTTTTAGTTGTGAGCAAGCAAGCAACTACGAGCGTCCTACCTACTCAAAAGGTCTAATTTTCTTTTCCTCCTCCTTTAGATGTTACTATCTTACCATTGATTGATAAGAAGCCCCATCGTTGGATGTGAAGAGACGGGCGTCGGTCATTTGTATAGTCATAGAAGGCAACCTATGGTACGCTTTATCAATTTTTGTATAGGGACTAGATCGTTTACCAAAGGCAACATCGAGGGACTACGATATTTTATCGAGGGTCTTTGCTAAAACGCCCATATTCGAGGGACATGACTATTTTCCGAGGCAACAAGTGAGATTACCCCAGAGGTACATGTGTGTGAATTGTGTGTTTGATTGCATGCATTTAGTCTTGAATTTGGGTTGTTTACTTGTTTATTTTAACTTGCCATACACAACCTAATTACTAGCATTTTATGAGAGCAATAAAAATGCGAAAATAAATGTCCTACACTATTACAACCATATTGAATAGCAAGAAAATATAAAAACAAAACAAACTAAAAGAGGGGAAGACAAGTTCTTAGATCCAGGCAGTAAGCCCCCTTCAATTCAACCCTTTCTTGCTTCTTTTAATTGGGCCTGGAAGTCAGTGTGAGCATGCACCCTTCGATTCACCCTTCTTGCCCTTGGTTTGGACCTGCAAAGCAGCATGAGTATGTACCCTTCGATCACACCCTTTTTCTGCTTCCTTTCGTTTGGGGCCTGCAACCAGTGTGTATCGAAGCCTGCATCCTTAGATTCACACACCTTTATTTTTTTCCTTTTATTTGGGGTTAGATAGTAGCATGGGGTGAAGCCTAAGGCTTCGATTCACACATCCTTTTTCTTGTTTTCTTTTGTTTGGGATTAAATAGAAGCATGGGTTGAAGCCATGCTAATATTGTTTCATCGTCAGGTTAGTTCTTAAAATATGTTTGACAAACAAAGAAAACAAACCAAAAGATTAGAAACGAAAACAAACAGAAAAGGTGGAAACAAAAACAAACCAAAGGGTAATAATGAGGTTTGAAACGAAAGGAAATGGTTATTTATATGTTTGAAATGAAAGGGTCAGGGTCAGGATGACTTACCTTGGTTGAAGTTGGAATGTGGGTTTTGGAGTTGAGTTGCTGCCCTGGGTGCTCCTGGATTCGAAGGGGGGGAAACAAGTGTTATGTTTCTTTGACTGGATTCAAAAACCAAGAAAAGTAGAATTGTGTTTGTTTGTTTCTGGATTCGAAGGAATAGAAACAAGTGTGGTGTTTCATTAGTTCCGGATTCGAAAGAACAGAAACAAGGGTGTGGTATTTTGATTCTAGGTTTGAGAGTGTGTTAAGTGTTTGATGATTTTTTCACACAACCAAAGTTTCTCCAGCTACCAAAAATCCCCCCTAAGATGTGTTGTGGAACATCTTATTTATAGATGAAATTGGCTGAGGTTTTAGAGCGAAAACAAATGAGATTTGAACAAATTAAGTATGATGTTTTCATAGCTTTCGAGGTGCAGTCTTTGTATGCCAATTTGGTGCAAATATGGGAGCACATAGCAGGACTGCTTTGCAGCAATTTTGGTGTGTTGTGGCCAGTGCAACAAGCCTGTATTTGGTAGCACAAGCATCTTGAATACTTAACCCTTTCTTTTTGACCATATAGATCCAACCTTCGACCAGACTCCTCTTCAGAAAACAATATTTGTTTCCACCCAAGGTGTGTCCTTCGAATGGATCATATGTGTATCTTTTGAAGGGGCCAAATGTATATCCTTCGATTGGACCATATGTGTATCCTTCAAAGGGACCACATGCATCACTTGTGTGCACCACTTGCAATTCTTCAAAAGGGCCATCAAGATATGTATTTCGAATGGGACACCCAAGTATGTCCTTCAAATCCATCAATTCATGTCCTTTGAATGGGACACTAATTGTGTGTCATGGTGTAGAAACTATGTGTGTTGAAGTTTTTCAAGGGTGGAACCGAATCAAGCTATTTTAAAGGGAGATATTGTCCATTTGAAGCTATTATGAAAATAGCCAATACCCTGTGCATTGAAGGCAGGCACAGGGGAAGCCATTTCCTTGTGGGTCGAAAGTAAGCACAGAGGAGGCACTTGTCTTATGGATCAAAAGCAGTTATGAAGGATGTACTGCTTGTGAATAGAAACAAACATGCAGGAAGCTAATGCTTGTGAATTGAAGGATGCATTTAGAAGGCTAATGCTTGTGAATTGAATGATGCATGTATGAGGCCACTACTTGAATGAAGCTTGTGGACCAAAGCATGCTCGAAGGGGACCAGAATTGAATTCGAAGTATGTTGCTTCGAAGGAAACCAATACTCCAATCGAAGCTTTGTTGTGAAGGTAGCCTTTTGTCTTATCAAGGCTTGGTATCAAGATAGTCATTGCCCAAACGAAGCTTGCATGTAGGAGGCCAAATGTCCAATTAAAACCTCTGGATCGAAGCAAGTTATTTCAAAGGGAGACACTGCCCAATCGAAGCTAGCATGAAGGAAGGAGTTCAGTCAAAGCTAGCATGAATCGAAGCAATGCCCAGTTAAAGCTAGTATGAATCGAAGCAAGCTTGCTTTTCTTTAATATTGTCAAAAAATCAAATTTATCTGCTTTGTTCTTTCAATAGTTTCCTCTTTAACTTGATGCTTGAAAATCCAATATTATCCCAGTAGAAATTTTGTGAGAAAAATATTAATGAATTGAGAGGGAAAATTTTGGGGTACAACAATACCATTATTCGTGATGATTCTTTCTGGAATACCATACCGACAAATAAGGTTATGTCTGATGAATCGGGCCACAACGTTCTTGGTAACAAAAGCAAAGAAGGCTGCCTCAACCCACTTTGTGAAGTAATCAATAGCGTTGAGGATGAAGCGGTGCCCATTAGAAGTTGTAGGTCTAATATCCCCAATCATATTGGTGCCCCACATTGCGAATGGCCAGGGAGCAGCCAAAACGTTTAAGGGAACCAGGGGCACATGTACTTTATCAGCATAGATCTGGCACTTATGACAAGTTCGTGAATGTTGATAACAGTTTGCTTCCATAGTGGACCAATAGTATCCTACCCGTAGGATCTTTTTAGCCATTGTGTGCCCACTAGAATGGGTGCCAAAGGTACCTTCATGCAAATCTGCCATAATCTTCTCTGCTTCACTCTTGTCTACACACCAAAGCAAAGTAGAATCATGGTTACGCTTATAGAGGATTTCATTACTGAGGAAAAACTTGGCAGAGAACCTTCTTAGGAACTTTTTATCATTGACTGAAGCTCCCTCATGATACTCTTCGACTTCGAGATATCTTTTGACTTCATGGAACCAAGGTTTGTCCACTACTTCTTCAATATCAATCTCATGATAGTGCGCCAGTTCCTCCATTCTCTCAATAGTGATCTAAGGAGCTTCATTATCCCACCTGACCTCGAACATGGATGACATAGTAGGTAGCGCATCCTCTAGTTGATTTTCCTTTCGTGGAAAATGCTCAAAAGTAACTTCTTCAAAGTGTGGAATCAGTGTCAACACATGCTCTCTGTAAGGGATGAGATTAGGATGCTCCATGTCCCATTCTCCTTTGATTTGATTGATTACTAAGGCCGAGTCTCCAAATACACTCAAGAGTTTGATCCTTAAGGCGGTAGCATCTTTGAGACCCACCATGCATGCTTCATATTCAGCCATATTGTTGGTACAATTGAAACATAGCCTGGAAGTGAAAGGAGTATGACAACCTTCAAGATATATGATCAATTCACCAATCCCATTTCCAAGTGCGTTGGAAGCTCCATCAAAAACCATAGTCCATCGAGATCCTTTTTCAGGTCCTTCATCGAGTCCGGGTTCTTCATAATCAGTCACTAACATGATTTTCTCATCCGAAAACTCAAAATTCATGGATTGGTAGTCGTCCACAGCTTGATGAGCCAGATGATCAGCCAATACACTTCCCTTAATTGCTTTCTGGGTTGTGTACTTAATATCATATTCGGTCAGGATCATTTGCCATCTTGCTATTCTTCCGAAGAGAGCGGGCTTCTCAAAGATATATTTGATAGGATCCATTTTAGATATCAACAAGGTAGTGTGAGTCAACATATACTGTCTTAGTTAGCGAGCAGCCCATGCCAAAGTGCAACAAGTTTTCTCGAGCAGTGAGTATCTTGTTTCACAGTCAGTAAACTTTTTGCTAAGGTAGTATATTGCATGCTCTTTTCGACCAGACTTATCTTGTTGCCCCATCACACACCCCATTGAGTTCTCTAACACTTTTAAGTACATGATCAGAGGTCTTCCTTCAACCAGCGACATTAAAATTGGAGGCTCTTAAAGATATTCCTTGATTTTGTCAAAGGCAATCTGGCAATCGTCATTCCACTTCACTGCTTGATCTTTCTTTAATAATTTGAAGATTGGCTCACAAGTAGCGGTTAGATGGGAAATGAATCTGTCAATGTAGTTTAGACCTCCCAAGAATCCCCTAACCTCCTTATCAGTGCAAGGAGTGGGAATTTCTTGTATAGCTTTAACCTTTGCAGGGTCTACCTCAATACCTTTGCTGCTGACAACGAAGCCTAAGAGGTTACCGGTTCTTACTCCAAAGGCGCACTTATTCAGGTTCAACCTCAGTTTTTATTTCTTCAGCCTTTCAAACAGCTTCTGCAGGTAATCAAGGTGTTCCTCCTCAGTCTGAGACCTGGCTATCATATCATCAATGTAGACCTCTATCTCATGATGGATCATATCGTGAAACAAAGCTACCTTGGCGTACTGATAGGTTACCCCAACGTTCTTTAACCCAAATGGCATAACTTTATAGTAGAAAGTGCCCCACTGTGTGATGAAGGTTATTTTCTCCATATCTTCAGGCGCCATTTTGATCTGATTGTACCCGGGGAAACCATCCATGAAGGAGAATACCTTATGTTGTGCGGTGTTGTCAACCAGAACATCAATATGGGGAAGCGGAAAGTCATCCTTGGGGCTTGCTCTATTCAGGTCTCTGTAATCCTCACACATATGTACTTTACCGTCCTTCTTAGGTACCCGAACAACATTAGAAACCCATTGTGGATAAGAGGTAACAACTAAGAAACTTGCGTTGAACTGTTTCATGACTTCAGCCTTGATCTTTTGTGACATCCCAGGATGCATACAACGAACCTTCTGTTTCACTGGAGGGCAGTCTTCTTTTGTTGGTAGCCTTGATCCTTAACATAGTCATGTAACATCTGAATTAACCGCTTTTTGATGTTATGCTCCAGATCGACACCTATATTGACTTCCTTCTTATCCTCCTCAGTACCCAAGTTTACTGTCTCAACCGGCTCTTCACGTGGTTGTATTTCCCTTTCCTCATGTTGTAATAGTCTGGCAAGTTCTCCTGGTACTTCACAATCTTCCTCACCTTCGTCCTCGGCTTGGTAGATCGGATTTTAAAAGTCATAATTGGTAATAGCAGAACCATTACCTATGGAATCCAGAGTGGATGTGGATCTGCAGTTTGATATGTGAGTGTGTGTAAGAGAGCATATATATTTTTGATAAAGTAAAAAGTAGAAAAGAAAAACAAGGAGTGTAAAATTTGCATGAAAAACGTCCAATGATTTATTAATGACATATGAATATGAAGTAATAACCCTCACAAATAGACCATTGTGCTTCGGGTAAGACACAAGGCTTTAGAGTTTCAATTGTTCAAATATTACATATCCCAAAAAACTTAAAAGACAATTACTCTTAAATAAAAGTAATAGGAACAAAATCCTTGGCCTCCCAATTGTTGAGTCCACCGCCGATAGTTGGGAAGATCCACTTGTCCATGTCACAATCGCTATTACTGTCTTCCAGAGCATTAACTCCATGGTTGCTGATGCGTAGTGGTGGTCCCCCGATGCGATCATGACGAACAACTCTTTGGGCCCCTGAAGTAAAACCCAAACCAAATTTGTCAGATTTGTAGGGAATATCCGGAAGTTGTCCCCAAATGGTACACCCATCTTCTTCAACTACTGATTTGGCATCCTTCAGAGAAGCCATCTTCAACGGAGGTCTGGTAATCTTCGGCACACTAGTAGCAGTCTTAGTTGCAGCAACTATTTGTAGAACCTCCTCAAAGTTCTGTCAGTGGGTCTCAATGAACTCGTCGTCCATATTAACATACCTGAAAGAGTTCAGGTGGCTCACCATGTATTCCTCCTTGCCATGGACTGTGATAATCTTTCCGCTTACTGGGTATTTATACATCTGATGCAGAGTAGAAGTAACAGCAGCGACTCCATGGATCCAAGGTCGACCCAATAAATAGGAGTAAGACGGGCGAATGTCCATCACATAGAAAGTTGAGTCAAAATTCTGAGTACCAACTTTGATAGGGATGTCCACCTCCCCGTGCACCATTTTCTTGGAACCATTGAAGGCCCTCGCCACAATATTACTGGGCTTCAGTGTGAGTCCTTCACAATCCAACTTGTCCAAAGAATTCTTGGGTAAGACATTTAACGATGAACCTGTATCTACCAGAACATGAGCTAGGGTAGTGCCCCTGCACTTAATGGAGACATGCAGGGCATCATTATGCTTTCTTCCCTTGGATGTCAAATCTGCATCAGAGAAACCCAGTCCATTGTCAGCTGTCAAACTAGCAACACAATTCTCGAATTGATCGGCGAAGGTCTCTTGAGGCACATGGACAGACTTCAACAATTTTACTAAAGCCTTAGCATGGGCTTCGGAGCATAAAAGTAAGGCCAGCATTGAGATTTTTGAAGGGGTCTGCCCCAACTGCTCTACAATGTTGTAATCACTTTTCTTTATTATCTTCAGTATCTCTTCGATTTCTTTTTTAGAAGCCTCAGGAAAGACTTCTTTGTGCATTTTCGTCTGGACAGGCTCAACCAGTACCTCTTTGCTCCGAACCTCAGCTGACTCAGTAGCAGGGATAGCAGCAGGGATAACAGTAGGAGTAGCAATGGAAGTACTAACAGGAGTAGAAACATGAATAATTAAAGGAGTAGCAATAGTCTTCAGAGATATTTCAGGAGAGAAAACCCTTCTGCTTCTCGTAATTTTACTGGTCCCGACAATGTTGTCGATGTCAGGATCAATATCTTCGACAACTTTATCTTTAACAACCAATGGGTATTGCTTGACACCATGGTAGTAGACATCAGCCCCATAATCCAAAGGAACAACTTTATCATAGGAATATGGTATTGGCCCAGGAAGAGTGATAATCAAGGGAGCAAACTTAGGAACGGATGTA
This sequence comes from Vicia faba, assembly GCA_948472305.1. Classification (NCBI taxonomy): domain Eukaryota; kingdom Viridiplantae; phylum Streptophyta; class Magnoliopsida; order Fabales; family Fabaceae; genus Vicia; species Vicia faba. Next base: position 1,627,907,813 of record OX451738.1, on the reverse strand, counting down.
ATCCTGATGGGTCTTTTGGTGGAGACCCTGGGAGGATTGTCAGAAATGGTGATTATTGATACATCTTCACATAATATTTTTGTTGGGGGAACTTTCTTAAACAAGATTTCTTTGTTAATCATCAGGCATTGGACACCCATCTTTAACAACAAACAACCATTTGGTAGAGTCATACATAAGTGGAAATCCTCACCACAGCCCGGAAATAAAATGGCTCGCAACAGATTCTCTTTAACAATCAGAAGAGGAGTAGCTAATTCATCCATAGAAGAAACAAACAGGTCGTCATCAACGACATTGACACCCTGGCCATGTTTGGGCATTGGTGCAGTTATTACATTAGGGGTCTCCGGAGGGTCAAACTCAATCTCCTTCGCCTCAATAAGATCCTGCACCTTATTTTTTAGAGCCCAACAATCGTTTGTATCATGCTTTGGACTTTCAGAGTGGTAGGAACATCGAGCATTTGGGTTATAGCGGGGAGACTCAGTATTGAGATTCTTAGGAGCTTCCTTTAGAGTCACCAGATTGTACTTTATCAAATGTTGAAAAACCTGGGATAAGGTCATGTTGATCCGGGTGAACTATCTTATGGGCGCCTCCGGCCTACGCTGATTGCTTCGTTGTTGATTTGATGCAGGATTGGAGATCATAACAACCCCTACCGTCAGACGAAGTTCAATTTTGCTTTGATTTCTCTGGCCATAAGTAACACTGACCTCCTTCTTTATAGTGAAGGGTTTCTTCATTGTACTTGAGGATGCATCTCTCTGAATCTTACCACTCTTAATACTGGCTTCTACTCACTCACTAGTCAAAATCAGCTCAGTAAACCCAGCAGAAGAGCTTCCAATCAAATGGTTAAAAAATGGACCGGATAAAGTTCCTAAGAACATGTCTACCAGCTCTCTATCAGACATAGGAGGCTGGACTCTTCCCGCAAGGTCTCTCCACTTTTGGGCATAATCTTTGAATCCCTCGCTCGAACCCATGGACATAATTTGCAATTGTGTACGGGTTGGAGCGAGGTCAGCATTATATTGGTACTGCTTGTAAAAATTAGCACCCAGGTCTTCCCAATTACGAATGTTGGTTCCTTCCAATTGATAGAACCATTCTAACCGCATCCCTGACAAACTTTCCTGGAAGAAATGTACCCACAGACTCCTATCAGTAGTGTAGGGTTGAATCTTTCTGACATATGACCTTAAGTGCAGATTAGGACAAGAGACACCGTCATACTTAGCAAATGTGGGGACCTTGAATTTCTGTGGGATGACCACCCCTGAGACCAGTCCTAGCTCTTCAAAATCCAGCACGGGTACCCTCTGAATCTCCATAGCATTAAGATGATCCTCCAGTTGTTTGTATTTATCATCAACATGAGGATATTGTTCCTCAGAGTAATCGAACTCTTCTTCATCGGTTTTGTGGTTGTTGTTTTCTTCTGTTGGCTTATATTCTTGATTGTCCCCCTCATTTGATGGGGTTGTGAAATCTAGAGCTCGCTTAGTCGGTCCTCTGAACCTTCTTCCCAAATTCAATACACCAACTGGTTTCTTTGCCTTCTTGATCTTCTCCTTGATGATAAGAGTTTTCAGATCTTCTTGCCCCTTAGCCAGAGCCCGGAACATTTTTTGGAAATGAGCATTTTGAGCTTGAAGGTCCTTTACTGTTTATTCAAGAGCCATTTCGTTTGCTAAAATAAATAGAGAAAAGAATAAGAGACCTGTCTCGAAATACCTGCTTATGTAATGATATGCATGTTAATGTTTATGCAATGATTTCAAGGACTTCAGGAAATTTAAATTTGCGAGCCAAAATGAAACAAAGATTTTATTAATAAGATTCAAATTACAATTTCCTTTTAGGATTACAATTGAAAGTTAAAAACTCTTAAAATCTAAGAATCAAATCTCCCATGGGCGCTTCCTCTTCGTGCCGAGGTAGACATTAAGACTCTCCTCTTTGTGAAGTTTCTTCGTGAGCTCCAACACTTTCATCTCACTAGTGTAGAATTGATCTCTAAAGGTATCTTGTTCTTCCTTCAGCTGAATCCAAGACCTCTGCAGCTCTTCAAGATCAGTGGGCATGTCAGGATGGAGAACTGTATAAGGAACATCTTCTTTGCTGACAGGTTCCATAATCACTGGTAAGATGGTTGTATATGACATCATAAGGTTTTTGGGCGCGAGCTCGTACCCATCTAAGATAAGGCTCCATAGGGATGGAATTCTTGTGCCCTGTGATACGGTAGGAGAATTGACTTGGGTGTTTTGTTTTTTATCGCAAATGTTGTGGTTAACAAGAGTCGCCATCGACTTTTCTTTTATCCAAAAGGAAAGGTGAAAAAGCACAGGAAAGACCTTTGAGATTGTTTCTTGGGTTCGGGGGGTAGATTATGAAAAGGGAAGGTATTATCACCCTTTTCATCCATGGTTTTCCATGGGCTCTTAGTTAGTTGCTAGATCACTTGCTTTTGTTTGAAAATGTTCTTTGTGTGGTTTTTGAAAGTATTTTGAAAAGGCGCCATCATTTAGGAAAACTTTGTAATGATTCTCGTTCGTAATAATGTATACAAAGTGTTGTTCTTTTTGAAAATGTTTTCAAGTTTGAAAGATGTTTTTGAAAGTGTTGTTGTTTGTTTTGAAAATAGCAAGGATGTTTTGTTTTGAAATTGAGCAAGTAACAAGGAACATTCTACCTACTCAAAAATCTTTCATGTTTGTTTCCTCTTTCCTTAGATATTGTTATCTTACCATTGATTTGGTAAGTAACCCTATCTTTGGATGTGAATGGGACGGGCGTGGGTCATTGTATAACCATGATTAGCAATCTTGCAAAGTATCTTAGCATCCTTCTATAGGGACTAAGATCATTTTGAAAGGCAACTTTTGATAGCGTCATCGAGGGACAATGATCTTGTGTTTTTTTGTTTTTGCTAAGATACATCACATGCATAACATGGCCATTTTGTAAGGCAACCAAGTGGATTTTACCCTAGGGGTGCTTGTGTGCAAGTGCATTGTTTTTCATGCTTGGTTTTGTCTTTGATTAGGGTTTTCTAATTGATTGGTTTTAGTCTTTCCATACAAAGCCCTAATTACTAGCATTTGTATATAAGGCGATAAATTGCGGAATTTAAAATTACTATGCTATTATAATACTTGTGGGAGGGGGTGTACAAATTACAAATGGGGATTGCAAGAAAATAAACCTAATTATCTATTACAACCATATTGAATTTGGATAAATAATGTACAAAAATGAATAAATATACAAGAATGTAAATGGAAAGAAAAAAAATGGATTTTTGTTTGGATTTTTTTAGGAAAGGGTTTGGTTTTAACCTAATTAACTAAAAGCAAATAATTAGTTAAATTAGTAAAAGTAAACCTAAATTAATTAGGAAAAGAAAATTAAATAAAACCCTAATCTAAATATTAATTGATTAAGAGAGAAAAAGAAATTAAGTTTGTAAGAAAAATATTTTTAATGCCTTTTTTGTCTTGAAAATAATATATGGTAAAATATTTTTGGTCTTTTTGGTTTTAAAAAGAATATTTTTTAATTGTAAAAGAAATAATTAAAACCCTAGTTTCTAATTAAATTCACAAATTAATTAGTAAAATAGCTAAATTATGATTAAATAAAAATAATTTTTATTGTAAAAATAAATAAACTATATCAAAATATAAATCTAAGGTTTTTATATTTTTTTCTGATTTCTCTAATATTAAATAAAATATTAAAGAAAACAAATAAATAAAAAAAGAGAAAAAGGAAAATAAAATGGGCCAGGGGTGTGAATAGTGAGCAGGGAGTATGAAATGAGCAAAAATACTAGGCCCAACACAGGGGGGCCAGCGCTACAAACAAACATAAAAAATGTGAGAAAATGAGAAAATAAGCAACAGGGTACCATTGGGGCTCGAACCCAGGTCCCAAAGGTTAACAGGCGCGCGCTTTACCACTGGGGTGGCTATACATCCGTTCATATAAACAAAACAATAAATATATATTAGAAATCAAGTCCATGGCTTGAACTTCATCTTCAACCTCACGCCCAGCCAAAGTACTTGCATCCTGTTCATTTCTCATCCATTTGCAAAAGTGTAAACATGAACCTTGTGGCAAATTTCCTCACGATTTCAGAAATGTAAAGCAATAAAATTATAGATCAAAGACAAACATGAATTTTAATGGCCCTAATCTGAACCCTAAAAATTTCAGAAACTTCAATCTTAAAATTCTCTAAGCTCAAGCACTACTCAAGGTGTTGTGATGATCAAAATAGCTCCACTGAGGTCCCAGGAAGTAATGCAATGATTAGCTTGGTTGGAGAATAGCTGAAATGGTCTGGAGAAATCCACTTGCAGTGCTCTATTTTTGAACTTGGAAATGGAGGAAGATGGTTATACAGAACTGTAACAGGGTATGGGATTATTTGTGTATGATGCTTGGAAACTTTTGGAAGCAAGAAGTCAAGAAACGCACGAGTAGTTTTTGGTTTTGGGATTTCTTGCCAGAATATGCAACAATGGAGGTGTGAGATGAAAATATGAGTTCTTGCTCTTTTCAGGGCTCAAGCATGCGTGTGATTTGTGGAAAATGACCTTTTCATAAGTAATGAGAGGGTTTTTTGTGCTTGAGAGGGTCAGAAGTACAAGTCATAGGTTGATTGTTATGTTACTTGATTTTGAAGAAAAGTGGGAAGCATGGTTCCAAGAGGAAGTACAAGCATGAGATGAGTGATTGTAATTGTTTAGACAAACTTCTCTTGAGTTACAGGATATGTATGATCAGAAGAAAACAATTTCAAGGCTCAAGAACAAGTTTTGTACAAAAAGCTACTTTATCAAAATGGTATTGTGCACTTTCTTCCTAAAATGGATATAAAGCATGGCTTTGCATTGAATGCTTGAATTGAGACCTCTAACAGTTGTGCAAGAAATTAATTATGGAGTGCCTAACAAGTTTGAGGCCTGTAAAGTAGAGATTATGCAGCATAGGTTTGAAATTTGAATCTTGTTCATCACAAAATGACTTGTATTTCAAGTGTGAAAACCCTAACTTCATCTCTTTGATTCTCCCTGCTCAAGAATGATCTCAAGGAGTTCTTGGACATTTTAGAAATATTGTAATATGCTCTAAAACCCCTCATTGAATCACTTATGAAAATTCCCCTTGGAACTATATGAAAAAGTGCCATGAAGTTATGTCAAAATCCTAACCAAAACTAGGGCAAAATTTCACCAAGTGTTCAATTTCAAGACCATGACTTTATAAATTAATAAATTGAGATCCAAACACTTTTGGAATAAGTTGTGTAAAGAAAAGTTGTAGATATCATGGAGATCAACAACTTTCATGTTGAAAGTTTCTTCTGAATCCTCTTGCATCATGGTTAAAAATTGGCTTAAAGTTATAAAAAAACATGAAGTTTTAAACACTTAGAAAAATTTCGAAGTTATAAAACTTTGACTTTTCAAAATGAAATCTTGAATTTTTGATATCTTAATAAATAAGTTTCTTATTTTGACATGTTTTGATAAATTGTGATCTTTGACATTGAATTTTGACCAAAAAGTCAAAGTTTGACTTTTCAGTGTACAGTTGACTTTTGATCAGTTGACTGAAAATTCATTATCAATCCAATTGATCTTGAGCATTGTTTTAGGTCATGCCATTAAGTCAAAATGATGAAATTGAACTCTTGAGATAATACTTCAAACCAATTGACCATTTGCTAGGTCAAAAATCAAAAATTGCCCTCTTTCAGTTAAAACCCTAATTTTGACCATTTTGCCTTTTTGATGATTTGATCAAATTTCTTGAGGAATTATGGTCCAGACTTGATCAAAAATTATGAAGTTTGACTGTAAATTGGCCATAGTTGACTTTTTCCCCAATACAACTGATTTTTAGGTCAACTGCTCAATTGACTGAGCAAAAGTGTGATCCAAGGCTTGAAACTTGACATGAGTAATCTTGGGGGTCCATAATGATCCATGAAGGTCATATGAAGCGTTGAAAGTTCAATCATCCTTGTGCAATCTCAAACCCTAATTTTGGTCATCAGTGCTTAAGGAGGTGTCTTGAGCTGATCAACCCTAGTGCAGTCTTGAACCAAGAGAGATCTTTGTGAGAAAATATTTGATAAATGAGAGGGAAAATTTTGGGGTACAACATGCCCTAAAGCCTTTCTATCCACCTTATTTACCATGCCTCAGGATCGTATGAACCTTTGACGATACCCTTGAACATCATCCTCGTAGTTGAACATAATGCCTTAGCCAAGCATATCATGGGGACCATCCCTCCGAGCATAACCGAACTATCGTAGAGCCAAGGAAGGATTATAAGTGATACCTCCCCTAATTCCTAGGAGTGGGACATTAGGGAATTACCCACATCGGTCAATGATAGAAATATCTCCCATAGACCGGGAGTACCAAAGAATATTCGAGTGAGAAAGTGACATTATCCTTTGCGACCAACCCAAACCTTGTTCATTCTTCAATACTGATTGAGGAAGGTGTGAAATAAACCACGTAGATAGCAATGGAATGCAGCACATAAGAACCCCTCTTCTCTTCATGGTACGAGTGTGAAGGGAATGCAAGATATCTCTGAGCAAAGTAGGCACATGGTTACGAGAGAGAAAAACCTTAACAATATTCACATCTATGAGTAAGTTCGGATTAGGGAACAATACTAAACCATAGATTAGAAGAGCTAGGACTTATTCGAAAGCTTGGAAATCCAAATCATCCCAAAACAATTGAGCCTTTTCTAGTAGGAATTTGACTAGGAAACCCTTGACTCTGCTTCTTGTTTCCCAATTGGATATAAGTCGGACCGTTTCAGATGCAAGGCTGATGCAATAACCTCTAGATTTGGAGCCTCCTCTTAACCGGTGAAAGGCATCTGATCTAGAATGGGTACATCCAATATTTGAGAGAACTCTTCCATGGTGGGTACCAACTGATAATCAGGAAATATGAAGCAATGGTGTTTAGGGTCAAAGAACTGAAAGGGTACCCCCATCATCTTCTCATTAAAGGTTGAGGTAACCGGGTTGAGGTAACTAGGTTGAGAATTCGACCATATTTCTTAGTGAATGAGGAAGTCTCAGGAACCCTTGATACTAGCTCTTTGAGTTGGAGAGGTATTCTCACAAAGCTGATTTAGATGGTATTTCTATGAACATAAGCCATGATCTTCAAAACAGAACAAAGATGAATTCCCCTAATCCTTGAAATGGTTAATGAAATGAATATGGATGTTATGATGCATGATGTTATGTTTGAACGATTTAATCACACACAAGCACACACACACAAGACCTTAGGTTTAGGCTTGCATGGGGTTTATTGGCAAATACCCTCTTGAAGTATAGTTGGTTCAACCTGTCTTAGAAAAGTAATCGGGTTCTAAGGAGTCTTAATATCACTGATCTTTCTTTATCAGGCATTGTTTCAGCTCAGACAATATTTTCTCGCGGCCGACATATCCCAAAAGTATGATCTCAATGAGTGTAGCATCAAGTATCAACCAATCCCCAGATTTATACCAAGGCCGACTATCTCACTACTTTCTAACGGCCAAGTTTGTTCAACTAAGGTTCTAAGGTCCGTTAGTGCTTTATGACACCACACAGCAGCCCTATATTCTCCTCGATTTGACACAGCGGATACCGGTACCAACAAATGTGTCACACTAACGCAACTATCATTTCAACCATATCGGATTCACCGTACAGTCTCCACGGTCTATTGCTGCTTACCTAAAAATGTGCCCCAGATCCGGGTATAGGATCTTTACAAGTAAACCCAAGCAAGCCCTTAAAGATAAAGCAAACAAAACATACAATGAAAGCAATTAAAAATATGAACTAAACTCTAAGGTAACCACACTTTATAAGATCTCCCCAGAAGAGTCGCCAGTTCTGTAATACGGTGGCAGAACCGACTGTTATACTGGTTTTACGTTTGTATTCGCAAATGTTGCAATGAGCAAGAGTCGCCACCGAATTTTCTTTTATCCAACAAAGGAAAGGGTGAAAAGAACAGAAAAAGACCTTTCGAGAATTTTCTGAATAAGGGGGGTAGATTATGGAAAGGGAAGGTGTTAGCACCCTTTCCATCCGTAGTTATCTACGGCTCTTAGATGCTTAGCTCATTTTTTGAAATACCTTGTGCTTTGTGTGTTTTTTAAAAGCATTTTGAAATGCCAATAGTGAGGCTGTTTGCTTTATGATAACTCTTGTATCAGTCCTCAAGAGTCTTGATAAAGTATTTGAAAATGTTTTGAAAGAATTTTGTGTATGTGTAAAAGTGTGTTTTTGAGCATAACATATAGGAACTATCTACTTTACTTGAAAGGTTCGTTCTTTTCCTCCTTTCCTTTAGACAATGATATCCTACTATTAGTGAGTATGTAGCCTTAGTCGTTTGGATATGTAATACGGTGGGAGAACTGACTTGGTTATTTTGTGTTTGATTGCAAATTTTGCGGTTAGCAAGAGTCGTCACCGACTTTTCTTTTATCCAAAAGGAAAGGCTGAAAAGAACAGGAAAGACCTTTGAGATGTTTTCTTGAGTTTGGGGGGTAGATTATGAAAAGGGAAGGTATTAGCACCCTTTTCATCCATAGTTATCCATAGGATCTTAATTACTTGCTAGATCACTTGCTTTTGTTTGAAAATTTGCTTTGTGTGGTTTTTGAAAGTATTTTGAAAAGGCGCAATCGTTTAGGCAAACTTCGTAATGATTCTCGTTCGTAAGAATGTATACAAATTGTTGATCTTTTGAAGAAAAAAAAATTCAAGTTTGAAAGGTGTTTTTGAAAGTGTTGGTGTTTGTTTTGAAAATAGAAAGGAAGTTTTTGGTTTTGAAATTGATGAAGCATCTAGGAATAATCTACCTACTCAAAAGTCTTTCATGTTTATTTCCTCTTTCCTTTGACATTGTTATCTTACCATTGATTTGGTAAGTAACCCTATCTTTGGATGTAAAAGGGACGGGCGTGGATCATCGTATAGCCATGATTAGAAATGTTGTAAGATATCTTAGCATTTTCTTTAGGGACTGAGATCATTTTGAAAGGCAACATGGATAGCATCATCGAGGGACTATGATCTTGTATTTTTTGTTTGTTTTTGCTAAGATACCTCACATGCATAATATGGCCATTTTTGTAAGGCAACAAAGTGGATTTACCCTAAGGGTGTATGTGTACAAGTGTATTGGTTTACATGCTTGATTTGTCTTGATTAGGGTTTTCTACTTGTTGGTTTTAATCTTTCCATACAAACCCTAATTACTAGCATTTGTATATAAAGCATTTAAATTGCGGAAAATAAAAATACTAAGCTATTACATAATTTAAGGGAGGGGGTATACAAATTTAAAAATGGGGAATTGCAAGAAATTAAAACCCTAATTATCTATTACAACTATATTGAATTTGAATAAATGTACAAAATTGAATAAGTAAAAATGCAAGAATGTAAATGTAAAAAGGAATGTGATTCTTGTTTGATTTTCATGAAAAGGGTTTTTTGACCTAGTTAACTAAAATAAAAAAATTAACTAAAAAAATAAGAAAATTAAAATTAAGTTAGTAAAATAAATTAATTTAAAGAAAACAAGTTTTTTTTGGGTTTTTTTTTTGTGAATTTAATTAGTAAATAAGATTAATCAAATAAAAGTCATAAGTTCTAAATTGATTTTAATTTACGAGAAAATAATATAATAGTTAAACCGTAGTCTAAATATTTATTGAATAAATAAATAAATAAATAAAAGAAATTAATTTATTAAATGAAAATGTTTTTGTACTTTTAGTTTTTATGAAGAAAATAAACTAAATAAATATAAATAATAAAATATAAATATTTTTGGGTTTTTTATTAATGAAAATAATAATAATAATAATAATAATAATAATATTAATAATAATAATAAAAGATGAAATAAAATAAAATATAAAAATTAAAGTCAGGGGGGTTAAAAAAAAGAATGGGGGTTAACAAAAGTAAAGGGCCCAGGTCACGTTTTTGTTGTAATCAGAAAGAGTAAATAAAAATGGAATTCGGGCTTGGTTGTGGTATGAGCAATCATGGGGGTATTAGTGAGAAAAAAGAAACAGGCCCAAGGGAGAGAGCCCAAACGCGCTGGAAGGAAAAATGACAAAAAATACAAAAGGCAGCGCTGAGGTTCGAACCCATGACCTCTACCAATAACGCGCGTTGCCTTACCATTGGGGTGGCTGTACATCCGTTAATTTAACTGAAATGATAAATATGTAATACAAAATGAGTCATGAATACACTTCATCTTCAACCTCCAGCCAAAGGACCTGTAACTTCATCATTTCTCAACCATTCATAAAACTTCCAACATCAAACTTGTTAGAAATTTTCTCACGATTCTGAATATGCAAATAACTTAAGTTAATTATAAAAAATGAGCATGAATTTCTAATGGTACCAAACCCGGACCTAAATATTTTCATAACTTCAAATTCAAAATTCTAACTACTCAAGCAACAATAATGAAATCTAAGGACATGGTTAGCTTCAGGACAATGATATTTACATTTTTTATTCACAAATAAACCATTAATGATGCTTGTATGAAGAGTTCCAAGTTAGGAAAACTTACCTCAAAACTGGAAATCGTGAAATGCAAATGAGCTTGATTCAAGGTGCTGCAATGATCAGGTTAGCTTCCTCAAGTTCCCAGGAAGCTAATGCAATGGTTAGCTTGAGCAATGGATGGCTGGAATGGCTTGGAGAAGTCAACATGTAGACTCTGTTTTTGGTTATGGATGTTATGGTAAATGGTGTTACAGTTCTGGAATGAGGATGGGGATGAGCAATATTTGGTGTAAGGAAGCTTTAGGAACCAAAAGCCCAAGAAACGCACGAGGGAAATATGAGTTTGGTGTTCAAGGTCAAAAACTGTGCAACAATGGATATTTTGGGCAATTTCGGATTTGAGAGAGTTTTGGTGTGTTTCAGGGTGCTTCAGCTCGTGTCCTAGCTCATAAATAATGCCTATATTTATAAGCAACAAGTTTGGAAGCTTGTTGTTGATCAAAATTCAAAATCACAAGTTTAAGCATAACATGTGATTTTTGAGAAATCCAAGTTTTAAAGTCTTGTGTACTTGCTAAGCTAGAACGGTTATGCTTTAAACACATTTGCTTATGACTTTGTAGATGGAGTGTGATCAGAGGGAACAAGTTAGAGGCTCAATAATTGACTTTATGCATAAAGCTTGCTTTTCCAAAATGGAAGTGTTCACTTTGTGCCATTAATGGAAATGTGAATTGGATAAAGCTTAAACCACTTGGGTTAAAGCTCAAAAGTTTTTGTAATCCATTAATGATGGATAGATACACAAGTTAGAAGGCCTTCAAAGCAAGATTGTGCAGCCTAACATTGAAATTGCATTTTTGTTCATCATGAAAATGACCTATAATTTTAGTTTGAAACCCTAACTTCCTCTCTTCGATTATCCTTGCTTAAGAATGATCTCAAGGAGTTATTGGATATTTTATAAAGCTTGTAATGTTCTATAAAACCCCTCTTTGAATCACTTTTGAAATTTACCCTTGGAACTATATGAAAAATTTCCATGAAGTTAGGTCAAAATCCTACCTAAGATAGGGCAAAATTTTCACTAAGTGTTTAGTTTCATGACCATGACTTCATGGATTAATAACTTGAGATCCAAGCATTTCTAGGAGAAGTTGTGTAAAGAAATGTTTTATACCTCATGTAAATCTACAAACTTCATGTTGAAAGTTTCTTTTGAATCATCTTGCATCATGGTGAAAAATTGGCTCAAAGTTGTGAAAAAACATGAAGTTTTCAACACTTAGAAAAATTTCTAAGTTTGGAAACTTTGACTTTTCAAAATGAAATCTTGACTTTTTGATTTCTTGATGAACAAGTTTCATATTTTGACATGTTTTGATGAATTGTGATCTTTGACACTTGATTTTTACCAGAAAGTCAAAGTTTGACTTTTCAATATACAGTTGACTTTTTATCAATTGACTGAAAATCAACTATCAATCAAATGACCTTGAGCAATGTTTTGAGTCATGCCATTAGGTAAAAATGATGCAATTTAACTCTTGAGATCATGCTTCAAACCAATTAACCGTTTGCTAGGTCAAAAATAAAAAATTGCCCTTTCTCAGTCAAAACCCTAATTTTGACCATTTTGCCCTTTTGTTGATCTGATCAAATTTTTTGAAGAATTATGGTCCAAACTTGAAAAATGATACATATGAGTTTATAATGTTGATATGGATAAAAAATTATGAAGTTTAACTGTAAATTGGCCACAGTTGTCTTTTTCCCCATACAATTGATTTTTAGGTCAATTGGTCAATTGATTGGGCAAAAATGTGATCCTAGACTTGAAACTTGACATGAGTACTCTTGAGGGTCCATAAGTATCCATTAAAATCATATAAAGCATTAAAATTTTAATTATCCTTGTACAATCTCAAACCCTAATTTCAGTCAACAATGCTTAAGGTCTTGAGTTGATCAACCCTTGTGCAGTCTTGAACAAAAGGAGATCTTGTGAGAAAATACTTGATAAATGAGAGGGAAAATTTTGGGGTACAACAGCTTCCCCTATTCAATCTTCTTAAACCTGAAGAGTTAGATTGGCGGATCTGCCATTCGTGACTTGAAGGTGGAAGATGATTGGACACTAGAGTGCCCAAAAATTTGCACTCGAAGATGAAATGGGAATGGGCTTATAGATGCCATTTGAAGGAATGATGGAGATTTTTCGGAGATGGGCTTGAAGATTCCATCCAAAGGTGATTGTTGACAGAGAATGGACTAAGTCTGAACTTGATTTCAACTGGAAAATAATCAAAATAAATCTTTGGAGCGACTTATCTGAACCAGGAGAAGTCTTGTATGTTGTTTGACAGGGAAGAATCAGAATAAACCGTTGAGAGATTTATTTGAATCCAAAGTGTTCCTTTGGAAAGTATCCGGATAAACTGTTGAGGGGTATAAACTGAACCAAAAGAGATTTTGAATATTCTTTAATTGGAAAGAATCAGAGTAAATCTTTGTGCGATTTATCTGAACCAGAGAAAGCGTCTGCAGGAAACAATTAGAGTAAACCGTTGAGAGGTTTAAACTGAACCGGCAGGGATGTGGAGAAGAATCAGAACAAATCATTGAGAGATTTATCTGAACCAGAGAAAATTTCTGTTGGAAAGAATCAGAGTAAACCGTTGAGAGGTTTAAAATGAACCGGCAGGGGTCTGAAAGAAATATTTGTTATGTAGATGGTTGACCAATCCTTTATTTGGAATTTATCTGTAATTGTCTTATTGAAATTTGACGATAATTTTTTGTTGATTGATCTTTCCTGAAAAAGATGAAAGGTTAGTTGTATGCCATGTCATGATATATGAAATGCATGGTACAATGATTTTCTCAAGATAAATGAGATTGTGTCGTATATAATTGTGTCGTCAATGCTATGACGTATGCATGTGATGTATGGACACATTAATAGTTATGTCGCAGCATTGCTGGAGTCAGGGAACATAAATCCCTGAGCATTGCTGGGTATGAGGAGTGTAAGTCTTCATGTTTTGAAGTTGAAGCGTTTCCATTTGTTAGAGAAATAAACTCTGTTGTGCAAGGGAAACACCGTGTATTTCTTGTAGACCTCGTGAAATCCTGTTGGGGAATCCTTAGAAACTGGGCGACTTTTACTGAGGAATCCTAGGAGCGGGAACTTGAAGTTTTGTTCCGTCGGGGATGTGAGAGAGCTTGATATCATTAAGTTGTATACTGGAGATACGTTAGTGATACTGTAATGGGATTTCATATTCTCCGCTCTTGTTGGAAAAGTACTTGTGGGGGATTTTATGGAATAGTCTAAAGATATTATCCTATTTCTTAAATCCATTAGTGATTATCTTTCTATTTTTTTTGTTTATTTATAGATAGTAGTCACGTTCAAATGCATATGTTCAAAAATAAATCATTGGATGCTTTTGCAAACAGAACACGGAAAAAGAAAAACAGATATTTTTGCACTTTCAAAGGGATATCTTTGTATTTACTTGAATAAGTATTTTTGTACAATGAGATAAACATCCTAGAAAGAGAATGTCGTCGTAAAAAAAATGAAAATTTGATACAAAGAAAAGATAGCTTATATGAAATAATCCCATGGGGTTCCCATTTTGCAATAGCCTTCGTGTCTCTGAGCATCTTGTCCACTTGTTACCTTGTCTGAAGCTGATTGGATTGATCAAAATCGTTGAGTTTGTCAGTCGATGCTAAAGGTTGTATGTAAGGTGATCCAACAAGACATAGTCATACGCTTTAATTCCCTAACTTTTGCCTGGACCGCTATTTCGGGTTTTCAGTCCACCGGGATACCCTTTTTTGCCCAAGCCACCTTTTCAGGTTTTCAGCTTGCCGGGTGTACAATTTTTTTTATTTTATCCCTAATTTTTCCCGAACCTTTATAGCTCGTCGGGATGCCCTTGTTTTGCATACGTGTATCAACCTAGCGGGTCTCTTATGCGTAGTATCTTTTGACTATGTCTGCGTTCACAGGGTGTGGAAGGTCATCGCCATCCATTGTGGTTAGGATCATTGCTCCACCAGAGAATATGCTTTTGATCACAAATGGTCCTTCATATGTAGGAGTCCATTTGCCCTTGGGATCACCTTGTGGTAATATGATACGCTTGATTACCAAGTCACCAACCTGATATACCTGACGTCTGACCTTTTTTTTAAAATCTTTGATCATATGTTTTAGGTACATCTGGCCATGACAGACAGCCGTAAGCCTCTTCTCATCAATTAGGTTCAACTGGTCAAGTCGGGTTTGAATCCAATCGTCTTCATTCATCCCTGCATCCTTTATGATTCTTAGAGAAGGTATTTAGACCTCAATTGGTAGAACAACTTCCATGTTGTATACCAAGGAGAAGGGAGTTGCCCCTGTTGATGTGCGCGCCGTGGTACGGTAACCGTGGAGAGCGAATGGTAGCATCTCATGCCAGTCCTTGTAGGTCACTGTCATTTTTTGTATGATCTTTTTGATGTTCTTATTTGCGGCTTTGACAACGCCATTCATCTTTGGCCGGTAAGGAGAAGAATTATGGTGCTGGATCTTTAATTGCGCATATAGTGCAGTGATCATAGTATTGTTGAGATTTGTACCATTGTATGTGATGATTCTCTCTGGGATGCCGCACCGACAGATGAGATTTTGTTTGATGAATCAGGCCACAACATTCTTGGTAACAGAAGCGAAAGAAGCTGCCTCAACCCACTTTGTGAAGTAGTCAATGGCCACTAAGATGAAGAGGTTTCCATTAGAAGCTTTAGGTTTGACTTCTCCAATCATATCAATGCCCCACATCGCGAATGGCCAGGGAGCAGTCAGGACGTTTAAAGGAACTGGAGGCACATGCACTTTGTCAGCATAGATCTGACACTTGGGACACGTTCGTGAATGTTGAAAGCAATCTGCCTCCATGGTATACCAGTAGTACCCTGCTCGTAGGATCTTCTTAACCACCGTATGCCCACTAGAATGGGTGCCATAAGTGCCCTCATGTAGATCAGCCATGATCTTTTCTGCCTCAATCTTGTCTATGCAACAAAGAAAAATAGAGTCGTGGTTGCGCTTGTAAAGGATGCCATTACTGAGGAAGAACTTAGTAGAGAATCTTCTCAAGAACTTATTGTCATTGACTGAAGCTCCTTCCGGATACTCTTGGGCCTCGAGATACCTCTTAACTTCATGGAACCAAGGTTGGTCCACTACTTATTTAGTATCGATCTTGTGACAGTAAGCTGGTTCATCCATCCGTTCAATGGTGATCTGGGGAGCCTCGTTACCCCACTTGAGTTTAAACATGGATGACATGGTGGCTAGCGCGTCCGCTAGTTGATTTTCTTCTCGCGGGAAATGCTCGAAGGTAATCTCCTCAAAATGTGGGATTAATGTCAACACATGTTATTTGTAGGGGAAGAGGTTAGGGTGTTTAGTGTCCCTGTTGTACCCAAAATTTTATCTCTCACTTATCAAGAATTTTGCTCACAAGATCTCCTTTGGCTCAAGACTGCACTAGGGTTTGATCAACTCAAGACACCTCCTTAAGCATTGATGACCAAAATTAGGGTTTGAGTTTGCACAAGGATTTTTGAACTTCCAATTCCCCATATGACTTTCATGGATCATTGTGGACCCTCAAGATTACTCATGTCAAGTTTCAAGCTTTGCATCACACTTTTGCTCAGTCAATTGAGCAGTTGACCTAAAAATCAGTTGTATTGGGGAAAAAGTCAACCATGTCCAGTTTATAGTAAAAATTCATATTTTTTGATCCACATCAACATTTTAAACTCATATGTATCATTTGATCAAGTTTGGACCATAATTCCTCAAGAAATTTGATCAAATCTTCAAAAGGGCAAAATGGTCAAAATTAGGGTTTTTACTGGGAAAAGGCAATTTCTGATTTTTGACCTAGAAAATGATCAATTGGTCTAAGGTATGATCTCAAGAGTCCAATTTCATCATTTTGACCTAATGACATAGCTCAAAGCATTGCTCAAGTCCAATGGATTGATAGATGAATTTGCAGTCAACTATATACTGAAAAGTCAAACTTTGACTTTTTGGTCAAATTCAAATGTCAAAGATCACAATTCATCAAAACATGTCAAAATATGAAAATTATTCATCAAGAAATCAAAAAATTCAAGATTTCATTTTGAAAAGTTAAAATTTTTAAACTTAGAAATTTTTCTAAGTGTTAAAAATTTCATGTTTTTTCACAACTTTGAGAAACATTTTCACCATGATGCAAGATAATTCAAGAGAAAATTCCAACATGAAAGTTGTAGATTGCCATGAAATCTACAACTTTTCTTTACACAACTCCTTCCAAAAGTGCTTGGATCTCAAGTTATAATTTTAAGAATACATGGTCATGAAACAAAACACTTAGTGAAATATTTGCCCTAATTTGGTCAGGATTTTGACCCAACTTCATGACACTTTTTCATATAGTTCCAAGGGTAAAATTCAAAAGAAATTAAAATATGGGTTATATATCACATTAAAAGATTTCTAAAATGTCCAATAACTCCATGAGATCATTCTTGAGTAGAGAGAATCGAAGAGATGAAGTTAGGGTTTTATCACTTGAATTACAAGGCATTTTGTGATGAACAAAATTCAAATTCAAAGTTATGTTGCATAACCTCTACTTTTCAGTCCTCATACTTGGTAGAAACTCCATAATTAATTGCTTGCACAGCTGTTAGAGGTCTCATTTCAAGCATTCAATGCATGGCCATGCTTTATATCCATTTTGGGAAGAAAGTGCACATTGCCATTTTGATAAAGTGACTTTTTACACAAAACTTTTTCTTGAGCCTTGCACTTGTTCTCTTCTGATCATACATGTCTCATAAAACATGATAAATGGTTTAGACACTTACAATCACCCAGCCCATGCTTGTACTTCACATTGAAACTTGTTTTCCCATTTTTCTTGAAAATCAAGTAACCTAGCAAATAGCTTGAGACTTGTACTTCTGATTGTCCAAAGCTCTCAAACTCTTTTTCTTATAGATACACAAACCATTTTCCACAAAATACATGCATGATTAAGCCCTCAAACTCCCTAGAACTCAGAATCACACACAAAAACTCCATTGTTGCATAATCTGACCAAAAACTTGAAACTCACATCTCCCTCGTGCGTTTCCAAGCCTTTTGGTTCCTAATGCTTTTAAACATCAAATACAAACCATCCAAAGTCCTTTTACCTAATTGTAACACCTCCATCATCAAGTTCCATGTTCAAAAATAGGGGTCTGCAAGTGGACTTCTCTAGAACTACTCATCCACTTCCAGCTCAAGCTAAGCAACCCATTAGCTTCCTAGGAACTTGAGGAAGCTAACCCAATCATTGGAACTCGCTGAAAGCTTCTCAAACTCCAAACCCGATACCCTCTTGCAAGGTAAGTTTTCTAACTTTGGAACTTTTCATACAGGCATCATCAATGATTTATTTGTGAATAAAACATGTAAATATCATTGCCCTAAAGCTAACCATGTCCATAGTTTCCATTAATTTTGCTTGAGCTTAGAGAATTTTAAGATTGAAGTTTCGGAGATTTTTAGGGTTTAGATTAGGGCCAATGAAATTCATGTTTATCTTTGATATATAGTTTTAATACTTTACATTTCTGAAACTGTGAGGAAATTTGCTACAAGTTTCATATTTACAGTTTTCATTTTTGTTGAGATTTGAACAATTTACAGAGGCTCTGGCTGGGCGTGAGGTTGAAGATGAAGTTGGCCTCAGGAATGTGTTTGCCATATGTATTTATTGTTTGATTTATATAAACAGATGTATAGCCACCTCAGTGGTAGAAGCGCGCGCCTGTAACCAGAGGGACCTGGGTTCGAGCCCCAGTGGTACCCTTTTGATTTTTTTCACATTTTTTGCAATTCTGATCTTTTCTTTTTGGCAGGCACTGGGCCTCCCTTTGGGCCTTTTTTGTTTTTTTTTCTTATCTCTAACCCCCCCTGTTTCATTTACACACCCCTGACTCAGTTTTATTTTCTTTTTCTTATTTTCATTTTATTTATTTTCTTAATATATTTTCTTAATATATTTTCTAATATTAAAAAATCATAAAAAATACAAAAATATTAGATTTTTATCTTGACATAGTTTATTTATTTTTTTCAATAAAAATTATTTTATTTAATCAATACTTTATTTATTTTACTAATTATCTTTGTAAATTTAATTAAAAAAATAGGTTTTTAGTTATTTTATTTTACACCAATAAAAATATATTATTTTAATAGAAAAAAGGCTAAAAATATTTTATAACACTATAATTATATTCAAGACAAAAATACCAAAAATAATTTTCTTAAACTTAATTTCTTTTTAATCAATTAATAGATTTAGGATTTTATTTAAAATCTTTTCTTAGTAAATTTAGGTTTAATTAATTATTTTCTTCTAGTTAATTAGGTTAAAATCAAAACCCCTTTTCTCTAAAAAAATCCAAACAAAAATATCTATTTTCTTCACACTTACATTCTTGTATATTTATTCATTTTGTACATTATATTCATTTAATTTCTTGTACATTTATACCAATTCAATATGGTTGTAATAGACTAATTAGGTTTTTCTTTTTTTGCAATCCCCATTTATAATTTGTACTCTCCCTCCCACAAGTATTGTAATAGCATAATAACTTTAAATTCCGCAATTTATCGCTTTTATATACAAATGCTAGTAATTACGGTTTGTATGGAAAGACTAAAACCAATGCTTAGAAAACCCTAATTCAAGACAAAACCAAGCATGAAAACAATACACTTGCACACAAACACCCCTAGGGTAAATCCACTTGGTTGCCTTTACAAAATGGCCATATTACGCATGTGAGGTATTTTAGCAAAAACAAGAAAAGTATAAGATCATAGTCCCTCAATAACGCTATCTATGTTGCCTTTCAAATGATCTTAGTCCCTAAAAGAGAATTCTAAGATATCTTGCAACATTGCTAATCATGGTTATACGATGACCCACGCCCGTCTCGTTTACATCCAAAGATAGGGTTACTTATCAAATTAATGGTAAGATAACAATGTCAAAGGAAAAGGAAATGAACAAGAAAGACTTTTGAGTAGGTATAATGCTCCTAATTACTTGCTCCATTTCAAAATAAACACCTACACTTTCAAAAATATCTTTCAAAATTGAAAACATTTTCAAAAGATCAAACACTTTGTATACATTCTTACGAACGAGAAACATTACAAAATTTTCCTAAACAATGGGCTCTTTACAAAATACTCTCAAAAACCACACAAAGCACAATTTCAAACAAAAACAAGTGACCTAGCAAGTAACTAAGAGCCTATGGAAAACCATGGATGAAAAGGGTGCTAATATCTTCCCTTTTCATAATCTACCCCCCGAACTCAAGAAATAATCTCAAAGGTCTTTCATGTGCTTTTTCACCTTTCCATTTGGATAAAAGAAAAGTCGGTGGCGACTCTTGCTAACAGCAACATTTGCAATCAAATGCAAAACCTTCAAGTCAGTTCTCCCACCATATCACAGTCCCAATCTCCTTTGATCTGACTGATGACCAAGGTTGAATCTCCAAATACACTTAAAAACTTGATTTCCAAATCTATGGCAGCTTTGAGACCAAATATACACGCTTCGTATTCTGCCATGTTAATTGTACAATTGAAGTAGAGTCTTGCGGTGAAGGGAGTATGACATCCTTCCAGGGATATGATTACAACACTTATGCCATTGCTGAGTGCGTTGGAGACTCTGCCAAAAACCAAGGTCCATCGGGATCCTTGTTCAGGTCTATCATATGGTCTGAGTTCTTCACAATTGATTACCATCATGATGTCTTCACTTGGGAATTCGAATTTCATGGACTGATAGTCATTCACGACTTGATGAGCAAGGTGATTGGCCAACACACTGCCCTTTATTGCTTTTTGGGTAGTGTAATGAATGTCGTATTCTGTCAAGATAATTTTCCATCTTGCTATTCTCCCAGAGAGGGCAGGCTTCTCGAATATGTATTTTATTGGATCCATCTTGGATATCAATAAGGTAGTATGGGACAACATATATTGTCTTTGTCGGCGAGCAGCCCATGCCAGAGCGCAGCAAGTTTTCTCGAGCAGTTAATATCTTGTTTCACAGTCGATAAACTTTTTGCTCAAGTAATAAATAACATGCTCTTTTCGGCCAGGCTCGTCATGCTGCCCCATCACACACCCCATTGAATTTTCCAAGATAGTTATATACATGATCAAAGTTCTTTCCTTGCCTGGTGGCATCAAAACAGGAGGCTCTTGAAGGTACTCTTTGATCTTGTCAAAGGCAGTTTGGCATTCATCATTCCATTTGACTACATGATCTTTCTTCAGTAATTTGAAGATTGGTTCACAAGTAGCGGTTAAGTGAGAAATGAATCTGGCAATGTAGTTTAGCCGTCCTAAGAATCCTATGACTTCCTTCTCGGTGCGAGGAGCAGGCATTTCTTGTATTGCTTTTACCTTGGAAGAGTCCACTTCGATACCTTTACCGTTAACGATGAAGCCTAGGAGTTTACCAGACCTCATCCCGAATGTGCATTTATTTAGATTCAACCTTAGCTTGTATTTCTTTAGCCTTTCAAACAGTTTCTGCAAATGGTCAAGATGTTCCTCTTCAGTTTGAGATCTTTCTATCATGTCATCCATATAGACCTCTATTTCGTGATGGATCATGTTGTGAAATAGAGCTACCATGGCGCGTTGATAAGTTTCCCTAGCATTTTTTAACCCGAATGGCATAACCTTGTAACAGAATGTGCCCCACTGTATGACGAAGGTCGTTTTCTCCATGTCCTCAGGTGCCATTTTGATTTGGTTGTAGCCTGAGAAACCATCCATGAAGGAAAATACTTTATGTTGTGCGGTGTTGTCAACCAGAATATCGATATGGGGCAGCGGGAAGTCATCCTTTGGGCTTGCCCTATTCAAGTCTCTGTAGTCCATACACATACGTACCTTACCGTCCTTTTTAGGCACTGGAACAACATTGTCGACCCATTATGGATAGGAGGTGAGGGCTAAGAATCCAGTGTTGAATTGTTTCATGACTTTAGTCTTGATATTCTTTGACATGTCTGGCCGCATGCGACGGAATTTCTGTTTTACTGGAGGGCAGTCTTCTTTTGTCGGTAGACGATGAACCACGATATCAGCATCAAGTCCTAGCATATCTTTGTATGACCAAGCAAAGACCTCAACATAGTCATGTAGCAACTGAGTTAAACGCTTCTTGACACTGGGTTCCAGATTGGCTCCTACGTTGTCTTCTTTCTTGTCCTCTTCGGTACCTAAGTTAAATGTGTCCACTAGTTCTTCGTGGGGCTGTATGGTCCTCTCTTCCTGTTGTAGTAACCTGGCTAGTTCCCCTGGAACTTCACAATCTTCCTCACCTTCGTCTTTAGCTTGGTAGATTAGATTTTCAGAGTCACAATAGGCCATAGCATAATCGTTACCCATGGGATCCTGAGTGGATGTGGATATGCATTTTAATATGTGAGTGTGTGTATGAGCATAGCTATCATTGAAAAATAAAGTGTAGAAAAAGAAAGACAAAGAACACAAAGTTTGCATGCAAAAACTTCCATGATTCATTGATGACATATGAAAATGAAGTAACAACCCTTACAAATGGGCCGTTGTGCCTCGGGTAAGACACAAGGTTTTAAAAGTCTGCATTGTTTAATTATTACAAGTCCGACAAAAATTTAAAGACAATTACTGTTGGATAAAAGTAATTGGGACAAAATCTTTGGCTTCCCAGTTGGTGAGTCCTCCGTCTGTAGTTGGGAAAATCCATTCCTCCAGGCCGCAACTGTCATCACCATCTTCCACTGTGTTGACTCTATGGTTGCTGATCTTCAAAGGCGGTCCCCCGACACGAGCACGACGAACAACTTTCTGGGCTCTTGGAGTGAAACCCAAACCAAATTTGTCAGATTTGTAAGGGATATTCGGGAGTTGGCCCCAAATATTACACCCACCTTCTTCAATTACTGCCTTGGCATATTTTAGAGAAGACATCTTTAGCAGAGGTCTTGTAATCTTTGGGACTTGGGAAACAGTATTGGTAGCTGCCACTGTTTGTGGGACTTCCTCGAAATGTTGAAATGGAGTTTCAATTAATTCACCATCCATTTCCACGTATCTGAAGGAGTTCAAGTGACTGACCATATATTCCTCCTCTCCATGTACAATAATGATTTTTCCTTCGGTTGGGTATTTCAGCATCTGATGCAATGTTGAGGTCACGGCACCAGCGTCATTAATCCAAGATCGGCCCAATAAGAAGGAATATGAAGGGCGGATGTCCATTACATATAAAGTTGAATCAAAGGTTTGAGTTCCAACTTTTATGGGGATGTCCACCTCCCCATGCACCATTCTCTTTGAACCGTCGAAGGCCCTTACCACTATGTTGTTGGGTTTTAAGGTCAAACCTTCACAATCGAGTCTATCCAAAGCTTTCTTAGGTAGCACATTCAAGGATGAACCAGTATCAACCAGGACATGGGCCAAAGTTTTTCCCATGCATTTGACAGAGACACGTAATGCCTCGTTGTGTTTCCTCCCTCTAGGTGTCAAGTCAGCATCAGAAAAGCCTAAACTGTTGTCAGCTGTTAAACTGGCCACACAGTATTGGAATTGGTCAGTAGAGGTTTCCTGTGGCACATGGGAGGTTTTAAGAAATTTCACCAAGGCCTTCGCATGAGCCTCGAAACACAACAACAAAGCCAGCATAGAAATCTTTGACGGAGTCTGCCTTAGCTGTTCGACTACGTTGTAGTCGCTTCTCTTTATAATTTTCAGAATTTCTTCCATCTCCTTTTTGGAGGATTCAGGGATAGATACTGATTGTGCCTTCATATGGACAGGCTCAACCAAAATACCTTTTCCCCTAGTCTCGGTCGACTCAATGATATGGGCGTCAGTAGGAGTATCCATAGGAACTGTAGTAGTAGTATCAACAGAAACAAAAGCAGGGATGATCACATGACCGGTAACAGTTTTCAGAGGAGAAATCTTGGGGGAGAATATCCTTCCACTTTGGGTTATTTTGCTGGTTCCTGAAATGTTGCCAATGTCGGAGTCAACCTTCTCAAAAATTGAGTCTTCATCAGCCAGCCAATCTTGTTTGACGCTGTGGTAGTAGACGTCGCCCCCATAATTCCAAGTGACAGTTTTATCTGATGAGTACGGGATCGGCCCTGGCATAGTAATTATCAGTGGAGCCACTTTAGGAACAGATGTAATCCTAACGGGTCTTTTGGTGGAGACCCTGGAAGGATTGGCGGAAATGGTTACTTTTGAAACATCTTTGTAAGAAATGGTTGGAACTGGAGTCTTTTCAAACAAAATCTCTTTGTCATCCATTAGGCGCTGGACACCTGCTTTCAATAAATGACAACCAATTGGTAGGGATAAACAGAGGTGGCAACCTTCGTCACAGCCCGGAAATAAACTGGCCTTCAATAGATTCCTCTTGACGGCCAGGAGAGGAGTAACAAGTTCATTAACAATAGTAACAAACATATAATCTTCAACAACGTTAACATCATGGCCATGCTTAGGCATAGGAGCGGTGATAACATTTGGGATCTCAGGAGCATCAAACTTAATTTCTTTTGCTTCGAGAAGGTCTTGTACCTTGTTTTTTAAATCCCAGCAGTTGTTGGTATCATGTCCTGGACTTTCTGAATGGTAAGCACATCGAGCATTAGGGTGGTAATGAGGAGAGGACGTATTGGGATTCTTCGGGGCATACTTCAAAGTTACCATATTAGATCTCAACAAATGTGGCAGAACTTGAGACAACGTCATATTAATCTGGGTAAATTGTCTTATTTATCTTTCTGTTCTAGGCTGGTTGCTCCTTTGTTGAGTAAGTGCAGGCTTAGGGATCATGACGGCCCCTTCCGTTGGACAACGTTCAATTCTGTCTTGATTCCTTTGAGGGTACACAACACCAACTTCTTTCTTCCCAATAAATGGTTTTCTCACGGCATTGGAGGATGCCTCTTTTGGGATCTTTCCACTCTTAATCCCAGCTTCCACTCTTTCTCCAGTCAAGATTAATTTAGTGGAGCTTGCTGAGGAGCTTCTAATTAGATGATTGAAGAAAGGACCGGACAGGGTACCCAAAAACATGTCTACTAGTTCTCTGTCTGACAGGGGAGGCTTGACTCTTCCTGCTATGTCCCTCCATTTCTGAGCGTAGTCCTTGAAACCCTCGCTTGAAACCATAGCCATATTCTGGAGTTAAGTACGAGTGGGAGCAAGGTCTGCGTTATACTGATACTGTTTATAAAAAGCAGCGGCAAGGTCTTCCCAATTATGGATATTGGCCCTTTCCAGTTGATAGAACCAATATAGTTGAGTTCTGGATAGACTATCCTAAAATAAGTGGACCCACAAATCTCTGTCAGCAGTGTGAGGCTGTATCTTCCTTACATAAGAATGGAGATGCATCTTGGGACAGGAAACCCTGTCGTACTTAACAAACACTGGTGCCTTGAACTTTGGTGGAATAACAATCCCATACACCAAACCCAGCTCTTCAAAGTCCAGCCCAGGCAGGAACTTTCTGAATCTCCATTGCACTTAGACGCTCTTCCAGATGTTTGTATTTATCGTCAGCCAGAGGATACTGCTCTTTGGAGTAATCTTCTTCCTCTTCAGATTCTGGATGGGCGGTCACTTACTTGCCTTTCCCTTGTTGATTATCCTTCTCACCAGATGATGTTGCGAAGTCTAGGGTCTGGCTGGATGGCCCTGGGAACCTTCTTCCTAGATTCAAAACACCGATTGAATTCTTTATTTTCTTCATCTTTTCTTCGATCAGCAAAGTTTCCAAATCCTCTTGTCCTTTGGCCAAAGTCAAGAACATTTGTTGAAACTGAGCATTCTGCGCCTGAAGATCTTTCACTGTTTGCTCAAGATCCATCTTACTGAAATAAACAATAGAAAGATAAGGAGACCTGTGATAAGAAACCTGCTTATGTTATGATGAATGAAGATGCATATGCAATGATTTCAAGGAAATTAGAGATTTAAATTTTCATTAGACAAAAAAAGAACACACGTCATATTAATAAGTCAAAGTTTGAGTACATCATGCCTCTTTGGGCTTCCAATGAAAATACAAAATCTAAGACAAAAAATTTGAGCGCATCCTCTTTGGTGCGATGTAGGCATTGAAACTCCGCTCCTTATGAAGCTGCTTGGTGAGTTCCGAAACCTTCTTCTCGCTGGCGTAGAATTGGGCCTCGAAAGTGTCTCGCTCCTCCTTAAGCTGTATCCAATCCCTTTGCAAGTCTTCGAGAGAGGTGGGCATGTTAGGATGAAGGATAGTGTATGGGACATATCCTTCCACAACAGGCTCTATGATAACTGGGAGAATAGAGGGGTAAGGCATCATAAGACTTTGATCACGAGTTCGTACCCATTTGAGATAAGGCTCAAGAGGGATGGAATTCTTATGCCCCAATGTCTTGCTATCAACTCTATGTACCATGCCCCAAGCTCACATGAACCTTTTGCGGTAATTTATGATTTGAGAGAGTTTTGGTGTGTTTCAGGGTGCTTCAGCTCGTGTCCTAGCTCACAAACAGTTCCTCTATTTATAAGCAGCAAGTTTGGAAGCTTGTTGTTGATCAAAATTCAAAATCACAAGTTTAAGCATAACATGTGATTTTTTAGAAATCCAAGTTTCAAAGTCTTGTGTAATTGCTAAAATAGAGTGGTTATGCTTTAAACACACTTGCTTATGACTTTGTCGATGGAGTGTGATCAGAGGGAACAAGTTAGAATCTCAAGAATTGACTTTGTGCATAAAGCTTGCTTTTCCAAAATGGAAGTGTTCACTTTGTGCCATTAATGGAAATGTGAATTGGATAAAGCTTAAACCACTTGGATTAAAGCTCAAAAGTTTGTGTAATCCATTAATGATGGATAGATACACAAGTTAGAAGGCCTGCAAAGCAATATTATGCAGCCTAACATTGAAATTGCATTTTTGTTCATCATGAAAATGACCTATAATTTTAGTTTGAAACCCTAACTCCCTCTCTTCGATTCTCCTTGCTCAAAAATGATCTCAAGGAGTTATTGGACATTTTAGAAAGATTGTAATGTGATATAAAACCCCTATTTGAATCACTTTTGAAAATTCCCCTTGGAACTATATGAAAATTTTCCATGAAGTTAGGTCAAAATCCTACCTAAACTAGGGCAAAATTTTCACTAAGTGTTTAGTTTCATGACCATGACTTCATGGATTAATAACTTGAGATCCAAGCATTTCTAGGAGAAGTTGTGTAAAGAAATGTTTTAGATATCATGGAGATCTACAACTTTCGTATTGAAATTTTCTTTTGAATCATCTTGCATCATGGTGAAAAATTGGCTCAAAGTTGTGAAAAAACATGAAGTTTTCAACACTTAGAAAAATTTCTAAGTTTGGAAACTTTGACTTTTCAAAATAAAATCTTGACTTTTTGATTTCTTGATGAAATTTTTTCATATTTTGACATGTTTTGATGAATTGTGATCTTTGACACTTGATTTTGACAAAAAAGTCAAAGTTTGACTTTTCAGTGTACAGTTGACTTTTGATCAGTTGACTAAAAATCAACTATCAATCAAATGACCTTGAGCAATATTTTGAGTCATGCCATTAGGTCAAAATGATGCAATTGAACTCTTGAGATCATGCCTCAAACCAATTAACCATTTGCTAGGTCAAAAATCAGAAATTGCCCTTTCTCAATCACAACCCTAATTTTGACCATTTTGCCCTTTTGATGATCTGATCAAATTTCTTGAGGAGTTGTGGTCCAAACTTGATCAAATGATACATATGAGTTTATAATGTTGATATAGATAAAAAATTATGAATTTTGACTGTAAATTGACCACCGTTGACATTTTCCCTAATACAGCTGATTTTTAGGTCAACTGGTCAATTGACTGAGCAAAAATGTGATCCAAGACTTGAAACTTGACATGAGTACTCTTGAGAGTCCATAATGATCCATGAAAATTGTATGAGGCATTAAAAGTTCAATTATCCTTGTGCAATCTCAAACCCTAATTTCAGTCATCAGTGCTTAAGGAGACGTCTTGAGTTGATCAACCCTTGTGCAGTCTTGAACAAAAGGAGATCTTGTAAGAAAATACTTGATAAATGAGTGGGAAAATTTTGGGGTACAACAGGATGTATGAGGGACATTTGAAGGGACGTTTACAGTCACGAAGGCAACTTGGCAATGAATTTTAGTAACTACCCTAGGGTTTTATGATCATTATTATCGGGGCAACGTCGAGAGAGTCATCGAGGGACTTATGATCTTTTTAAAACACAGGGTAGCCATTAAAATCTCTCGCGTTTCGAGAGTTATGGCTATTTTTCTGAAGGAAACCTAAGTGGGAGTACCCTAGAGGTGCGCATGTGCGAGTGTGTTATGTTCAATTATTTTAGTCTTTTGTTAAGTTTGCTAGCGTTTTATTTTTAATTTCTTGTCATGCAATCCTATTAGGCATACATCTAAACAGTTAATATATGTATAGGAAATTAAAATGCAGGAATTAAATCCTACGCTATTACATCCCGTGGGCAGTTACATAATAGAAAAATACGAAAAAAATAAACTAAACGATTACAAAATTTCCCATGCAACCTATACATTCTTTCTAGAATTTAAATGGTAAATAAATAGAAAAATGATAAGAAAAAAATATAAAAAGTGTCTTGAAACCTTAAGCATTAAGAATAAATGATTTTTTTGGTATTTTTTGAGAAATATAATTAAAATTGATTAGAATCTTAAGTCTATTGATTTTAGTTAAACAAACTGTTAAAGTAATTAATTAATTTATTTGAAAAATTAGCTTAATTAATAAAAATACTAACCTAATGTTTTTTTTTTGATTTTTTTTATTTATTATAATAAGATTAAATCTTGAAAGTAAAATATGAAACAAATAAACAAAACATACTAAAACAGTAGAAGAGGAAAACGCAAACGGGTCTGTTAAAAAATAATAAAGGGGGTGCAATGCTTGAAAATAGTCGGGCCCAAATAAGCAGGCCCAAGGTGCATTAGGATCTAGTGAGAAGGCATCTGGAGAGTCCACGGTGGGGACTGCATGCTGGAGGAACTGGATCCATGTTGTATGGATCTGATGGTGTTGATGGTAGAGTGCATAGTGCACATATTTGGACTTGAAGCACCAGATCTGTCAATATAACATGAGAAAAAATAGAAAGACTGAGGTCTGGGATCGAACCCAGGTCCTCTAGCCCATCGCGCGCTTCTTCACCACCCAACCATCTGCTTCAATTGTTAGTACAAACAACAAAACAATAATATATTTGAAACTCAATCAGAAACATGTTTGAATAAAACAATAATATGCCATGGCTGAATGAAAGAGTTTCAAATGCCGAAACAAGTGGCAGATTTTTATCCTGATGTCAATATTCATACGTGAGGATTGTAACACACACAAACATGTTAGAACGATAAAAATAAATGCTCGAATCAAGAGATTGAATTTCAAAATTTATACCTATGGATGGTATACTTCGATCTGCAGTTTTGAGTATGGAACCACTTTGTTGAAATTTGGAGAAAAAGTTGGCATGGCTTTCTAGGGGTAATGTTTTCGTCTGGCTGGTGGTGTGAGTGTCTGGAAATATGTTTTTTTTTGTCTGGCAAAAATGTTTTCGTCTTTGCTGGCAATGTGTTTGTGTCTCTGCAAGAATGTTTCTGTGGTAATGTTTTGTCCGTCCAATGGTTTTTTTTCGTTCTTGGCAATGTATCCTTAACTATGTATTTATAGAGGACAGTGGTGAATGGAAAAGAATGAAACATCCATTAATCAGGCTTTGAAGGCAGAATCAAAAGCCTTAAAAAGAGTTTCCTTTTTGAGGATTTCATGTTGTTTTGAGCTTTGAGTGAACTTGGATAAGTTATGGTTGGCGCCTTGCACGAATTTGAATTGCTCGGAGCTTTCATCACAAGAGCTTCTTCGATTAAGTCAACATCTGTATCAATTTGAATTTCTCAGAGCTTTCCTCATCAGAGCATTGTTCTCTTCGATGGCTCTGAATTCCAATTCAAATTATTAAGAGGTTTCCTTATCAGAGCGTCTTCAATTTAGCCACCATATGCATTGATTCTTTCCTTCGACCAACTCCCAAGCATTATTCTTCGATTGGTCATGAATTCTAATTCGAATGGCTCCAGGCATTATCATTGTGGCTTCTTCGATTGAGTCACTATCTGCCTTAGTTGCTTGATCTGAAACTATCCAACTAGCCCAATCGAACACTTCCTTCTGGCCTGTCCTAGCTTTTTTTGTTATTTACTTTGAATGTGATTGTGCAGGAGGCTTGGGCTTGGCTGCTTGTAGGGCTTTGGCCAGCAAGCATCTTGAACCAGACTCATCAAAAGATAAAACAACACTTGTTTCCAATAATTGTGTGTTTTTCAAATGGACCAATTGTATGTCCTTCGAAGGCACCACTTATGTGTTCTTTGAATGGGCCACCAATGTATGCCCTTCAAACCCACCAAATTCATGTTCTTCGAATGGACCTTTTGAATGCTTCTTTGAATTGACCATATTGTGTGTCATAGTGTAGAAACTGCGTGTTGAAGGGTTTAGAGGTGGAGTCAAAGCTAGCATGAGGGAAGCCACTGCTTTATGAATCGAAGCAAGCATGAAAGAAGTTCTTGCCTTGTGAATTGAAGGCAATTCTGAAGGATGTATTTTCCTTGTGAATTGAAAGCAAACCTGAAGGATGTACTTGCCTTGTGAATTGAAAGCAAGCCTGAAGGATGTACTTTCCTTGTGAATCAAAAGCAAGCCTGGAGGATGTACTTGCCTTGTGAATCGAAGACAGGCATTAAGGACGTATTGCCTTGTGGATCAAAGGAAAGCACCGAGAAAGCCTTTTCCTAGTGAATCAAAGGCAAGCCTGAAGGATGTACTTGCCTGGTTAATCTAAGGCAAGCATAGAGGAAATCTTTTCCTTGTGGATCGAAGGCAAGTTGAAGGAGGCCAAAGTCCAATCGAAGCTTGGGAAATCAAAGAAAACTTGAAGGAGACTAAAGTTCAGTCGAAGCTTGGGAAATCGAAGCAAACTTGAAAGAGACCAAAGTCCAGTCGAAGCTTGGGAAATCGAAGAAAACTTTAAAGAGACCAAAGTCCAGTCGAAGCTTGGGAAATCGAAGCAAACTTGAAAGAGACCAAAGTCCAGTAGAAGCTTGGGAAATCGAAGCAAACTTGAAAGAGACCAAAGTCCATTCGAAGCTTGGGAAATTGAAGCAAGCTTGCTTTTCTTTGATTTAATGTTTGAAAGCCCAATATAATCCATGGAAACTATATGGGGCACCAAAAATCCAATTGTATTTGTGCAAACTTGGACTTTTGAAAATCCTTGTGAGAAAATGTCTTGAGGAAAGAGAGGGTAAATTTTGGGGTACAACAAAGAAGTTACTAGGACCAGACTTCACATCCCTTGAGGTGGAGGCAAATTTTCAGAAATGGAGATGAGGACATGTGTACCATCATTGATTACGTGAATGACATCGTGATGCGCAACTGATCGAATTGCCTTGGAAGCTATCATTGTTGAATGTTAAGAAACTTCATATTGATCGGCCTGGTTAACAAAAATTATTGGTGTGGTGCAATGGAGAAAATTAGAGGAATTCGACATGGAATCTCATAAGAATCAATAATTGATTCCCACATACGTCACCACTATTCTGACGTGGAACAAGAAATCAGTGATGGTGAAGTTTGTTATGGAGTCTTTTTGGTATAATTTATATTTTTTATTTAATATTTAGTTCTATATTTGTTTTCTTATTTATTTATTATCCAATTCAATTGTTTAAATTGATTGTCTCGCCATTTTTATCCTCAATCTAGTTTTTAAAACATTGCATCACGCTACATAAACATAGACATCCAAAACCTAACTTAATTCCACATAAAACTATCCTAAGTACTAAATTAAGTTATAAACTTATTTAATTAAATTAATTTTATACTGAGATGATAAGGTATTGCAATACATAATCTGTTACGTAAAGTATGGTATAGTTAGTGTAAATAAATATTTCTATAAATAATCGACTTCTTCCAAACTTTGATCGCTTTCTTTAGAACAATTTGCAACACTATTTATTTTAAATGTATATTTTATTACATTATTATTAATTATCGGAGCGTAATTTATATGTCTATTTGTATGTTATAATCGATTTTAAAATGAGAGTCGCCACCATTAATTTTTATCCTAGGGAAGGAAATATAACGGATAACCCTAATTTGGTCAAAGATTCTAAGGTGTTGACTCATTTTAGACGAAGGAATGGTGTTAGACACTCCTCATCTACCTTGTTCACAAGGATACTAAGATTTATATTATAATTCAGGAAATAGGGTTTGAATTTTAATCAGGGGAACTCGCCACGGTTTTTAAGTTGTATGCCTATGTGATCGGTGGATTTAGAACTGACTGTTTAACGCTGGTTTCACGAAATGTCGCGGAAGCAAGAGTCATCACCGTCTTTTATTTTCTCCAACATGGACAGGACAAAAGCACAGCAAAATTCCTTATGAGAATGTTTCTCGGTTCGGCAGGTAGATTTATAGAAAGGGAAGGTGTTAGCACCCTTTCTATTCGTGGTTATCCACGGGCTCTTAGATACTTGCTCTTTATGTTTTCAAAATGTTTGCTTTTCAATTGTGAGTGGGTTTGATAAAGTTTCTTTGAAAGATTTCTGAATAACTCTTGTATCAGTCCTCAAGAGTGTTTGAAAAATTTGTTTTGAAAGCTTTTTGAAAGTGTAAGGTGTAAAAAGTATTTTGTTTATTTTTGAAAAGAGCAAGTATCTATGAGTCATCTACCTACCCTAAGGAATTAAGATGTGTAAGTGTCCTTTAGGTAGTGCCATCCCACCATTGAGAGGTAGGTAGCACCACCGTTGGAGGTGTTCGGGTCAATTCGATTGTAGGGACAGTGTGGTCACTGAAGCAACAGTTAGGACACCTTAGAAGCTACCCTTATGTCCTTGATCCTTTTTTAATCCGAGGCAACCGTTTCGAGGCAACTGTTTCGAGGCAACTGTTTCGAGGCAACTGTTTCGAGGCAACTGGATCATGGACATAAGGACCGCTAAAACGTCCTATACTTGACGACCACGTTTCGAAGGCAACAAGTGAGGTGTACCCTAGAAGTGGTGTGTGTATTGTGTGTTGTTTTCAGTTAATGTTTATCTTTGTAATTAGTGAGCTATGAATTGTTTTTATTTACCATACATTCTTGCATGCAAGTTTAGCAGTTAAGGGGTGCGGAAAGTAAATTGCAGAAATATAAATCCTACGCTATTACAAGGCGCGGGTCTATACATCGCCAAAAATTACAAAGACCCGTTTTTGGTAAATAAGTACGGAAAGTAAATAAAAACAGTAAAAATCCTAATTACTATTACATCCGGAGGCAGTTACATAATAATCAGAAATAAGGAATAAAACTGAAATGTGCGCGAAAGAAAGAATCGGGAATGTTCTAAGGGTGTTGACCCTTTTAAGAAAAGAAATTGATTTTTTTTTTGTCTTTTTGTAATTAAAATGAAATTAAAAACTAACTAATGATTAATTAATTAATTTCAATTAAAAGAGAATATTTTTTGTGTTTTTATGTTTTTTATGAAATAAAATAAAAAGAAACAAAATTAAGTCAACCTAATTCTAAATTATTTTAATTATTAAAAGAAAAGTCAAAATTGCCTAATTAAACTATTTCAATTAATGTTTATTTACAAAATAATATAATAATAATAATGATGTTAGTTCTATTTTTTTGATTTTTTATGAAAATATGTTAATTATGCTAATTATTAAAAAAATAAAATAAGGCAAATAAATAAAAGAAAAGAAAATGACAAAACAAAATAAAATAAGAAAAAGTAAATAAACCCAAGGGGGATGAGATGGCCTTCATGGAGGTTTTCTGAAGTAATTCTGGCCCAACAACAAGAAGCCTTATTTGACTTTTTTCGGTTGCCTACGCATGCGCTGACTCCAGAGCATAGTACTCTTGCGTTCTAGGCCTTTAGATCTGCCTCCAATGACACTTGGCTTGTTGGATGGGTGAGGCTTATGGTGGAAACTACTTGAGAAACTGCACAAGAACGCGTTAACAAAAATGATATGAGAATTATGGGGGACCTGGGAAGAACTTACAGCACTTTATGAGCCTCAGGACTTGGCAAAGGTTGCTTTAGCTTCAGGGTGTGGCAAGGAATAGAACCACGTGCTTGTTTTGATCTGAAGATGCTCGCAACTATGTTTTAGAACTCTCACTTTTTGAATAATTTTTGGTTTTGCTCTTGGCCGTTTCTGCACACACTCTTTTTTGAATGAGGTTGGGAAGGCTTGTATATATAGTAATGTAAAGTGTATCAATAAGAATAATGGTCATTAAGCTTATGCAATTATGTTCTTGATTTCCTCCATAACCAACATTGAACCATTTGCCATATTTGTGAAAATTTGAATTTTCTTGCTTGGAATAGGCCTTGCACGAATTTGGAAGGTATTTCAAGGTGTATCAAAGCTAATCAACACAAAATATATCACTCCATTAATTTCTTTGATTTTTATTTGAATTTTAAAGATTTAAACTGAATTAAATCAAATAAAATTAAATAAAAATGGGAAAATTAATTTTAAATCTTGAAATAAATTGTGGGACACGTGGGAAGCATGGCCAAGCTGAATCAAGTGGAAAACGTGGGCCCCTTTTGTCAAAAATGAAATTTCAAGGATAATTGACTTTGGCCATTTCACAAAAATTTCCCAACTTCTCCAATGCATATCTTGCTCAATTTTGAAGCTATGAACATGTTCTTTGACATTTTGGAAAGGTCTTGAAGTCCTCTAACCAATGCCTTTGGTCCCATGTCATTTTGATTTACCAATCTCAAGTTATGGTCTTTGACTTAAAGTGCCCTTTTGTTGACTTTTGAAAATGACCTATAATGTTGAAATTGATAACTTTTTGTGAGAGCATTTCTTAGACTTGGAATGTGAAGATGAGTTGTAGTAAATGTCTTCCCCTTCAAGATGAGCATTGGATGGGATTTTTCTGATTAACCATGAAAAAGTTATGCCTTGGTCAAGTTACAGTTGACTTTTCAACTGTCCAAAAATAGAAACTTTTGACACCTTGATGATTTTTGAGCCATTCTTGTGAAATCATGGTCAAGACTTGACCAAATGATGATTGTGGCTTCAAAATAAGATGTTGACAAAAAAATTTGACTTTTGACTGCCAAATGACCATTTTGCCCCTACAGTTGACTGTTGAGCAATTAGGGTTATTGACTGTGCAACTTGACCTTGTGAGCCTTGAAACTTGACATGTAGGTGCTTGACAATGTTTATGAGCATATGGGACTTGATTGAGCCCTTGAAAACTTCAACTTCCTTGCAAGAACCAAAACCCTAATTTGACTGGCTTTAGGAGAATGGTTGACTGTGTAGCCCTTGAGTAGACTTTGAACCATTTGAAGTGATGCTTGGCAAAACTTTAAAGATTATGGGAGGGAAAATTTTGGGGTATAACAGCCTACATATCCTATTATGAGGAATCAATGTCTCAATTCATAGTTTGTAGTGTTGGTTGGTGTTTTTTTTATGGATTACAGAAATATCTCGAATGAATCCTTGAACTAAGTCTGGGTTTATAAATTACAGAGTTATTAGACGAAGTTCGCAGTTAATGAGAAATATCTCCATAATCCTCTTTTGAAAATAATATTTATTAAGTTAGTAGAAAATTGTTAGTAGTTTGATTGGTTAGGTATTTTCAAATATATTAAAAATATTTTTATGCATGAGAAAAAATAATTTTAATGTAATTAAAAATATTTGAATGAAATAGCATATATAGAAAAAGGATTTGAATTATAAAAAAATAGAATTTAAATATATCAATTAAAAATATTAATTATAGTAAAGTAAAATAGAAAAATATAAATAAATGAATAAATGAGTAAATAAATAAAATTAAAAAAATAAAATAATTTTAATTATAAAACACAAGGGGGTATATTTTCAGTTTGTTAGTAAAAGACTGGGGGTGTAAATAACAAGGTCCTAAATCCAGATATTGGATTCAGGCCAAAGCGCATGGGAGGTGTGAATTTGCACTGGGTAGCAAAATTGGGAGTGTACAGGGAGTAGAGGCCCAAGTTCAAATACTGGAATTAGCCCAGAACGTACGGGGTGCAAGCTGGCGTGGAAGAATAGTAAGGCAATATTTGGAGGGTGTTATAAGAAAATGGCTTGTCCCAAAACATATTATCGGAACCGTTCAACAATTTGTGAGTGATCCAAGGGTTTATGGTATGCCAAAAGAATATGTAGTGCCTGATCTTGATTAAATGATTTCTAGAGATTTATTCCGGAGTGTTGATCTAGGGTATGAACTAACAACGGCTTACATTGAGAGTTGATTGAGGGAGTATGTTAAGACGCGCGCATGGAGTATAAAGAGCATTATATATTCAGTTTTATCCAATTTTTCTCATTTTTCCCTTCTCCACCTCTCTCTCTCTATAACCATCCCTTCTCACTAAAAAAAATTCTAGAGAGAGAGGCTTTGACCTCTCTCTAGAACTCAGGCGACCGGAAATCGCCTTGACCGTGTCGTCTGCCTTAAGCCACCCGGTCAACCTCCGCACAACCCAGGTTTTTGGTTGAAGCTCAACTGAAACCTTCAAATATTCAACCAAAGCCTAAGAACCCTAGAGTTCCCACATGAACCCTAACCCTTATACCAACCCAGAAACCTTCAACACGTATGAACCCTAACCCTAAGGTTCTTCATGTGAACCCTAAACCTAACCCTAGACCCCAAATCAAACCTAAAAAAACCCAATTCGAACATAATCATACAACTAAATACAAATGAAACACCAATCATTCAATCAATTCAACAAAAATAACCCTAAGCTAAGTTTATAAGGGTTATCGCCCATTGTAGTGAATCTTTCTATAAATTTCCTTCTGGTTCTTTCTCCCTCTGTCTAATCCTCTTCCTCTTCTCTGATTGCAGGTGTATACGATGATGGCACAAAGGGGATTCGAAGGTGAGAATGATGTAACACAGATCTAGGGTTTCAGAAATTGAAACCCATATATCAAGTAAGATGGTTGACTCCGGCTTCTGCTTCTTCTCCTCTTCTCTGCTATAGTTGTTTTCCCCAAAAATTTTGTTGTCCTTTACATCTTAGATCATAGGGTTTATATAGGTTTAGTATTTAGATAGATTAGGAAAATATGTTGTCATTTTCGTTACAAATTAATTTAGTTTAGAAATTAGAGATTATATTAGAGGAGATTTGATTCTGTTTTAGATTGTAATTGATTTTTGGATTGTAATTGATTTTGATTAGAGATTTAATTTGTAATTTGTATACAGATTGATTTGATTGGATTCGTTTTAATTTTGATGTGTTTTCCTTGCTTGAATTTGTATAGTATTTGATCTTTTGGATTTCTGGACTTTGGTCTTTGTTAGCTTGATGAAGAACAGGGCGTCGCTTGTGTTTTTAGGGTTTCAAAACCCTATTTTGACATAGTCAATAGAATAATAATGATATAAATAATATTGATATAAATAATATTGACTAATAATAGTAAAAATATAGTAATGATAATAATTATTGAAAACAAATACAACAGAGCTTTATAACACAGGCAGGCCTCTGTCCCAAAAAAAGAAAATGGGCCTTTCAAAAAAATATGACCCGATATGGGCCTCCAGTCTTAACAAAATATCTAGCCCAACAAAAAAACACACCCCCTTGTTTATTCTAAACGGGCGTCAGAAAATCACTTAATGGGCCAGATAAATTTAAAGAATGCACCCTTTTGCTATCTTAATCAGACCTTAATGGGCCATCAGATTTTGATGGTCCATTAATGCAATACACTCCCTTTTGTTTTATTAAATAAGCCCCAAAACTTAAATGGGTCTATAATCCCCAAACGATACACCCCTTCTTTAGAATTTAAATCCTTCTTAGGATAAACCAGTAACAATAATGCCCA
Source organism: Vicia faba (assembly GCA_948472305.1). Taxonomy (NCBI): domain Eukaryota; kingdom Viridiplantae; phylum Streptophyta; class Magnoliopsida; order Fabales; family Fabaceae; genus Vicia; species Vicia faba. The sequence continues at coordinate 1,627,869,972 of OX451738.1, read as the reverse complement.
AAATCCTAAATGACTAATAAAAGATGAAACGATTATTTAGAGAGGCAAATTTGGGGTGCGACAATAAGCAGGTCTCGCACATTCGAATCAGAGGATTATTAAATAGGGGAAGACCCCAAAATCTGACAAGAAGATTATAAGGATACAATGTACAATGTTCCTATGAGTACTGAGAAAGTAGGCACAACACCTAGAACATAGAGTAAAATTGAATTAGATGTGACAACGTAGATAACTCGCCAACACCTAGAACGTAAGTAGATTTGTCGCGTATTCACTGTAACCTAAGAGGTAAATAACACACATTTGAAAATTGACCTACTAATTCTTCGAGACTAACATAGTAAGCTTATAACCCTGATTTTGTCTATTCATCACATCCTATGGGATGAATAAAACAAAGCTTGATAATACATTGTCGCATGGAGATTGACACAATGAATTATATCGCAAATTTCGTTATGTTCACTACAACCTAGAGAGTAAACAATACGAGGACAAACCTGTGCATTTATCAAGACCTAGAGAATAAATGACACGAGGGTAGTCTTACGTATTCATGACAACCTATTGGATGAATAATATAACCTTAAAAATTTGCATACCCATCATAACATAGGGGATAAATAATTGAAAAAGTTTGTGTGTTTATCATGACCTAGAGGATAAACGACACAAGTAGTCTTACATATTTATCACGACCAAGGGGATAAATAACGTAATTCTGAAAGTTCAATACCTACCACAACCTAGAGGATAAATACTTGAAAAGTTTATGCGTTTATCACGACCCAGAGGATAAACGGCACGAAGTTACTCTTACGTATTTATCACGACCTAGAGGATAAAAAAGTAATCCTTAAAATTCGCATACCTACCACAACATAGAGGATAGATACTTGAAAAGTGTTTTTGATAATCAAACCATAGATAGCTAGATCAAAGATAGGATTAGAGTTTACTGATTGTGTCTGTTCTCAACCAAGGTATTTGTTTGTTTTGTGGACCAAATAATCTAATGATGAGCCCCAAGAAAGTTCGTAGTTTTAACCAAAGATGAGTTCTGGAAATGCCATGCATAATGCTCTAAGTTGATATGGAACCCAAAATGTATATGCACTGACTATTCATATATGCCTTGAATTTAATGTTTGTATATGCCCCAAATGTAATTTTTGCATATGCACCAAATGTTTGTGTATGCACCAAATGTTTGTTGTGAATTTTTTTAATGTTCTCTCTTTTTAAACCATTTGTTTTGTGTCACCGACTCTCCAATGTTGTATGTTGAATTGTTGTGGTATTTTGAATTGATTTGAACAAGATGAATGGTGTTAGAAAGATTTTAATATTTGTATGCAGGCGTAGGCATAGACGTAGGCGTATATATGGCTATGATTGTAGGTGTGGACGCAGGCGTAGACATAGGCGTGTATTTTCTTAAGATGTTTTCCAAACCAAAATGCTTTTTGATGTTATATCAAATGCTTTTATTTGTCAAATCCCCAAAATGATTTTAATGCAGTGTTCGCAAGATATAATCGTAGTATTTACAAACACGCCCAAAAAGGAAAACACAATTGAAAGATTGAAAAAGTAAATATCTTATTAATAAATATATCTCTTAATAGGCGAGAGTACAAGATACAATTCCTTAAAAGAGGTAATTACAAAAAGTTATTTTTAAACTAAAAATGGCAATGAAAATGATAATTGCCACTACTGTTTCTTCAATGTCCTTTTGATAGCTCCAATCTTCTTTGCTTATGAGTCAAATGATTTGGATCAATCTCTCTCCTTCGTGATCATAGCCGTGGTTCTTAGATCATGGTCTTTTTGTTCTTTATTTTTTGAATTAGATCCTTAACTTTTTCTTGGACCATCTTTCTGGGTTTTCAATCCACTGGGATAATTTTTTTTGGGTGTATGTCCATAATTTTTGCCAGGATAACCCTTTAGGGTTTCCAATCCACCGTGATGCTCCTTTTTGCCAAATTTTCCCGTTTAGAGTTCGAACTTAGCGAGCTTTTTATACATAGTATTTTCTGACTGCATATGAATTTCTCAGATGTGGCAGTTCTTCCCCATCCATTATTGTGAGGATAAGACCACCACCCGAGAATGTTGTTTTTACCACGTACGGACCTTCGTAGTTGGGGGTCCATATACCATGTGAATCAAGGCGAGGTGATAAAATATTTTTGAGCACCAAATCTCCTTCTTTGAACACTCGAGGACGAAACTTCTTGTCAAATGCCTTCTTCATTCTCTTTTGGTATAATTGACCATCACATAAAGCAATCAAGCGTTTTTCTTTAATGAGGTTAAGCTGATCAAGTCGCATCTGAATCCACTCTGCGTTTTCAAGCTTTATTTCCATTCAAACTCGTAGCGATGGAATCTCTACTTAAACAGGGAGTACTTCCTCCATGCCATATAAGAGAGAGAAAGAAGTTTCACATGTTGATGTATGTACGGAAGTACGATAGGCATGTAGAGAAAAGGGAAGTATTTCATGCCAATATTTGTATGTCTTCACCATTTTCTGAATGATTTTCTTGATGTTCTTATTAGACGCTTCAACGACCTCGTTCATCTTGGGTCGATATGGTGAGGAATTTTTATGCTCTATCTTGAAGTCATCACATAACTCCTTCATCATTTTGTTGTTCAAATTGGACCTGTTGTCTATAATGATTCTCCTAGGAACCCCATATCTGCATATAATATTATGTTTGATGAACCGAGTAACCACTTGTTTTATCACATTTGTGTAGGATGAAACTTCCACCCATTTGGTAAAGTAATCGATGGCAACTAGTATGAACTGGTGTTCATTAGAGGCTTTCAGTTTGATCATTCCTATCATATCAATTCCCCACATTGAAAATGGCCAAGGAGAACTTAAGACATTCAAATGAGTTGGTGGCATATGCATTTTGTCAGTATAGATTTGGCATTTGTGAGATGTCTTTATATAATGGTAGCAATCATCTTCCATCGTCAACCAATAATAACATGCTCGCAAGATTTTTCTAGCGCCATGGCACGTCCATTGGTATGAGTTTCGAAATTTCCTTCGTGAATTTCTATCATAAGTGTATTTGCTTCATGTTTCTCCATGCACGTAAGTAATACCATGTCGTAGTTTCTTTTTTATAACACATCTCCATTCAAAAAGAACTTTAAAGCTAGCTTCCCTAGAGTTTGTTTGTCAATCACAGAGGCATTTTCTGGATATTCTTGCTTCTCGAGATACTTTTTGATGTCATAGAACCAAGGCTTGTTATCTGGTCCTTCTTCAATGGCGAGGCAATGTGCAGGTTCTTCAAAATTTCTTATTGTAATGCATAGTTCTTGATTCGGCCAGGTCACTTTGAACATGGCTGATAAAGTTGCCAAGGTGTCTGCCATCTGATTTTCTTCTCGTGGAATATGACTGAATGTAATCTCGATAAATTTTGTAGCTAACTTCAAAACATGATCCCGATATGGAATTAATTTGGGATGTTTAGTGTCCTATTCACCGTTGACTTGGTATATAACTAATGTCGAGTCTCCATATACTTCAAGATGTTTAATTCTTAGATCGATATTACCTTCCAGACCCAAGATACAAGATTCGTATGCACCAATATTAATGGTGCAGTCAAAACATAACCTTCCAGTATAATGCTTGTGAAAATTCTTCAGAGGAAGTCAAAACTGCTCCAATATCGTGCCCTAGTGCATCTGAAGCCCCGTTAAACATGAGTGTCCAGCGTGCCCCTGGTTCAGGTCCTTTGTTGGGTCCTGGTATTTCGTAGTCACCTATAACCATGACATCTTCGTTTGGAAAGTCAAACTTCATTGGTTGGTATTCTGGAAGCGGCTGGTGAGCTAGATGGTGAGCTAGTACACTACCCTTGATGGCTTTTTGAGTAACACATTGGATGTTGTACTCGTATAATAACATCTTCCATCGGTAAATTCTTCCTGTAAGAGTTGTTTTTTCAAACACATACTTCAGAGTATCCGTTCTTGCTATTAACCATGTGGTATGAGTTAACATATATTGCCTCAATCCTTTAGTAGCCCAAGCCAATGCACAACAAGTCTTCTCGAGGAGTGAGTACCTGGTTTCGCAGTCAGTTAATTTCTTACTAAGGTAGTAGATTGCATGCTCTTTTCTACCTGTTTCATCATGTTGTCCTAATACACATCCAATTGACCCTTTCAAGCACTGTTAAATACACGATGAGAGGTCTTCTAGGAACTGGTGGCATTAAGATTGGTGGCTCTTGTAAATATTGCTTTATTGTGATATGAACCTCGAAATGTAATTTAATTATCCTAAGAAACAATGCACCTCTTTTTCTATTCTTGGAGCTGGCATTTCTTGTATGGCTTTCACCTTGTCGGGATCTACCTCAATATCGCGCTGACTTACAATAAAACCCAATAACTGCCTGACCTGACACCAAATGTAAATTTGTTTGGATTCAACCTCAGTTTGAACTTTCGCAGATGTTCAAATGATTTTTGTAAATGTATGATGTGATCTTATTCTGTATGAGATTTTGCAATCATATCATCTACATATACCCTAACTTCTTTGTGGATCATATCGTGAAATAGTGTGACCATAGCTCGTTGATAGGTTGCCCCTACGTTCTTTAGATCGAAAGGCATCACCTTGTAACAGAAATTTCCCCAAGGAGTCTTGAAAGTGGTCTTTTCCATGTTCTCGGATGCCATTTTGATCTGATTATATCCTGAGAAACTGTCCATGAATGAGAATACCGAAGCTTGAGATGTATTATCCACCAAAACATTTATGTGAGGTAATGGGAAATCGTCTTTAGGACTTTCTTTGTTTAGATCCTGATAATCTACACACATGCATACTTTTCCATCCTTCTTGGATACTGGTATGATGTTCGCTATCCAAGGTGGATAATCTGCCACTGCTAAGAACCCTGCATCAAATTGTTTAAGTACTTTTTCTTGAATCTTTCTAGACATGTCCAGACGAGTTCTTCTGAGCTTCTTCCTAACTAGAGAGCAACCTTCCTTGAGAGGTATTATATGCACTACAATATCTGTATCTAATCCTAGCATATCTTTGTAAGGCCAGGAAAATATATCCACATATTCACGTAGCAACTTGATCAGTATTTCTTTGATGTTTTCCTCCAATGTTTCCCCTAGCTTGATCTCTTTTGGACCCTCCTCTATGCCCAGGTTAATGGTCTCAATAAATTCTCGATATGGTTGTATATTGTCATCTTTTTGCTCTATCTCCCTTGCCAATTCTTCAGAGAGTTCAAAATCTTCATCATCTTCCTCTTCTGCTTGGTTGATGGGTGCATCAAAATTATATCGGATAACAGCAGTAACGTTATCAGTGATTTTAGGCATGGATATGCATATTTATCATGTTTTGGTGCAGTTTTTAGTATGTGAATTTGAAAATGCACATGAAGAAAAGTATTTCCATTTTAAAATATAAGAGATCAAAACAAGAGAAAGACAAGGATCTTAATTAAATGCGAAATGTAACTTTTATTAATTGTGAATATTATTTGAAGAAAACTGGGGACCCTTACAAGCTACCACCATGCCTCAGGTTTGGCATAGGTTCTTTTTAAAACTAGAAAAGTTACTTTGGAAAGAAAAAGATCTCAGGAATCTCCATAGCTGTCTAGTTCTTGAGTTCTTTTCCTGGAGCACACACACAAATGAAGTCAGATGCTCTTTTGGTGTTACTCTTATTAGATATCATCGCCACTTGTTTGTCATGCTCTGTTCCTTTGCTGATGAAGGTTTTCTGGATGAGAGGAAACAACGCCCTACCTTTTAGAGTATCCTTTGATGATTCATATCCCAAACCAAAATGATTCTTCGCTTCAGGCTTTTCCACAAGTTTACCCCAACCTTTTGAGGTACCATTTTCCACAACCATTTGTATGTCTCTCCATGAAGTTACAATAGGTTTATTGATTTTCTCCACTAATAGGGTTACCATTAAAGCAACCTCTAAGACTTGAAATGGTGTTGCTATACAGTCTTCATCAACACTAATGTATATGTAGGACTCTATGTGACTTACAAAGATGTCCTCTTTGCCGTCGATTATAACCAATCTTCCTTCAACGAAGAACTTCGATTTCTGATGTAGGGTTGAAGTAACAGCCCCCGCTGCATGAATCCAATGCCGTCCAAGTAAACATGTACATGCTGGTTCTATATCCATTACTTGAAAAGTGATATAAAACATATGTGGATCGATCTTGATAGGAAGATTCACTTCTCCAAACATTGTACTTTGAGAACCATCGAAAGCTTTGACTATCATTGAACTTAGCCTTATTACAACACCATCCAATGTTAATTTCATCAAGTTGGATTTCGGTAACACATTGAGGGTGAAACCAGTATCAGTGAGGACCCTGGACAGGCTTGTAGTGCCTATCTGAATAGAAATGTGCAACACCTTGTTGTGAGCTCTGCCTTATGGAGGCAACTCACTGCCATTAAAATTTAGATATGATCCAGATGTCAGATTTGCTACAACATTGTCAAACTGATTCATTGTAATCTCTTCCGCAACATGAGCAGAACTTAAAACCTTCATTAGAGAGTCTCTAGGTGCTTCTGAGTTGAGGAGCAACGATAGTATTGAAATCTTGAATGGGGTTTGGTGTAGATGATCCAACACCCTATAATCACTCCACTTGATTATTTTCAGAAATTCTTCCACCTCTTGGTCAGAAAAATTCTTGCTCGAAGGATTTTGTTCGTGGCTTGCCTCTATTACATCTTTCCCATATCCTTAACCATAACATCATTTTTATTCAGTGGTTTAGGACTATAAATTCGACCAATACAAGTCATGCCCCATGTTCCCGCTATATTTGTGATTGCAGGTTCTTGACTTGTCGATGGCTCACATTCTTACTTTAAATCATTTACATAAAAAGTATAATCATAACTCCACGATACCACTTTATTGCTTTCGTAATGGGTAGGAGATGGCCCCCTAATCACCATTGTAGTCCTTGGAACTACTGGAATTCTCAGAGTATGGTGTGGTATCATTATTAGGGCTTCTGTTGACTCTCCCTATTTAATCACAAGAGTTTTCTTATTAAGGTTCGTCCCTTGCCAAGGAAATACCAATGGCTTCTTTGCACTCCCATTGATTGCAGTTATGTATTCTTCTTTAGAGTATCGCCCGAATTGGACTATCCCTTGATCTACCAATTCTTGTAACGTCTTCTGAAAAGCTTCATTATGTTCCAAGAGGAATCCGCGCTCCCATAAATATTCTTTCAAAAGGTTTATCAGGGCCTTCACTTGTCTAGCTGCCCTAAATTCAGTGACCACTTTAATTGCATTCACAGCTGGCCCACCATGCACAGGCATAGGGTTTTTCTTAATGTTTGGCTTATCAAAAGTGATATCCTGACAGTCTAACAAATCTTGAACCTTGTGTCTAAAGGCTCAACATTTATCTATAGTATGCCCTCGAGAATTTGCGTGATACTCACACCTAGAATTTGCATTGTACTTTGGTGGGAGTGCCCCAATTGGAGGAGCTAGAGGCTTTAGTTCTACCAAAGATTCCTTGATTAAATGTTGCCATAATTGACTATGCAGCCTGGGGAGAGGATCAAATCTTCTCGGAGGCATTTCAAACCTATTTTGTTATTGTTGTTCTCGTGGAATCACCTTGTTTTCTTGGATGCGATGCTACAACATTGATTTCTCCTTCCTTCTTTTTTGAGAAGTAAGGAACATGTCTTTTTGGATTATAAGGGGTACTAGATGATGCCCCTTGTATCTTACCACTCTTTATACCAGCTTCAATCCTTTCACCAAAAGTCACCAAATTAGGAAATCCAGAGGAGACACTTCCTACCATTTTTTCATAGTACAACCCTTGTAAAGAGCCCATGAACATATCAACTAATTCTTTCTCCAAGAGTGGTGGTTGTAGACGGGCTTCCATTTCTCTCCATCTTTGATCATACTCCTTGAAAGATTCCTCCTTCTTCTGAGACAAGTTTTGGAGTTGCATATGGTTAGACGCCATGTCCAAAATTTACTTGTATTATCTTAGGAAAGCGTTGGAAAGATATGCCTATGTCTGGATACGAATCCGCTCCAATTGCATGTATCAATCTAAAGATGCACCACTTAGACTGTCTTGGAAGCAATGGATCATTAGTTTTTCATCTTGAGCATATGCGTGCATCTTTCAGCAATACATGTGTAGATGGTTCCTCGGACATGTGAGCCCCTTATATTTTCCAAAGTCAGGTACTTTGAATTTTAGAGGGATCACTACATCGGGAACTAGCCCCATTTCGAGCATCGACATTGAAAGCATTGTAACCCTTCACAACCTTCAACCTTTCTTCAAGAGATTTGTACTGGTTGAGTGGGAAGGGATTTGTTGTGACATGGGTATGAGTTGTCCTTTGAGGTGCTTGATTGATATCTTCTAAGTAATGATCTCCATACTGCAGGTCTATGTAGTTGTCCGTATTGTTTACTGAAATTTGCAAGGTATGAGATGCCCTTACCTTCGGTGGAGGTGGGAAAATCCTTCAGTATTAACTTGTCTGACCTCTTATTGAGCCATAGTAAACTTTTGAGGTTCTGACTCTGGTTCTCTTCTTGGTTGGTGACCTCTCGATGCACCAATAGACTGAGCTACTTCTTCAAAGGCTACCCTAGGGACCTGTTCTTACCTCTCGATGATGTTTTTCAAGGCTAGAAGAACTTTACTCATATCTCTTTTCATCAAGTCGATGTTGCCTTTCACCTGCTCCAAATCTTCCCTGAATGTGGCTTGATTCTCTTTGATCTGTTCCATCACTTTCTTTTGATGGGCCCTTGTTTGATATGGCAGTCGGAGAGGTGGCACTTTTCTACCAATGGTTTAATTGGAGATGATTTTGAAAATTAATGAGTTTTTTTGTTATGAAATGTGTAATGATGTGATGTTTGCGAATGCATGGATGCATATGAATATGCTAAGATTTTTCTTTGTTTTTTTTAATGTCTCATTCACTTGGATATATATATTTTTCTTTTTTTGTATTTATATTTTTCAGGTTTTGTTTTTTATAAGTGAGCATCTAAAAATAAATACACAATCAAGATATGGAAACAAAATACTTTTATTGAAATAACAACTGTCTTTTAAAAAGGAGAATACAATTTAGATATTGAAAAATATTCAAACCAAAACATCAAAAATTGCTGAAAGAAATAATAAAGGGAAACAAAATCTTCTAAGCGCGTCTATGGATTTCTGCTCTGGAGCCATCAACCATAGTCCTGCAAAGCTTGAGGAAGTCTTCAACGTCTTTTGGGAGTGGGACCATCACATTTTATGCGTCTCTCAAACTTCTATGGATATCCTCAATGAGATTACTGGCTAAGAAGACGAGTTTTGCATGCTTGTCTTTATAGAATTGATACTCTTGGTAGAGGTTCAAAATTATCTTATGAATATCCTTTCCTGATTTGGAGATCTTTGCATACTGCTCCTCCCAATATAATTTTGCAGTCCTCATCTTCGTATAGAGTTTCCTTTGCATGAGGAAATTCTTTCGGAGGTCTTTTAACTCATGACACACTTGCTCATATTCATCAGTCTTTTGGGCGAGAAGTCTTTATGCCCTCATCCTCTTGAGACATTACCCTATATCTGGTTCTTGGCTATCTCGGAGTCTCGTGGTAAGATACTTCATTTGCCCTTCTTGATCTAAAGAAGCTTGTGTAAAACTTTAAATTTGAGCCCCCAAGTTTTCTTCCATCTCCTTTTTGTCTTGTATCGCCTTTTCGTACCACCTACTTAGCTTCCCAATTTTGCTAGCAACATCTTCCAAACGTTGGTTGTGGGAATCCAAGTTAAAGGTAGCACTCAACAACCCTTTGGTCGAAAGTTTCTGCTTAAGACTCCCCTTTTCAAATACTTTACGATCTTTCTGAATCTGTTGATCTTTGGACTCAAGTTCGCGTTGCATTTGTCTTTTCTCCTTAGTTAAGGTATGAAGGCTAAGCTCAAATTCTTCTTTCTCCTTTTGAGCTTGATTCAAAGATTTCTTCAAGTTGTTTATTTATTCTAAGGACATAGGAAGGGGATCTGGGACATCTGGCTTGTACTCAGGATGAATGTCAAATGGTAACTTAATAACTTGCACCCTATCTAAAACCCATTGAGTGTAAGGTTCTTTCGCCATAACATTCTTCCTTTCAACCTTTCTCTTGTTAACCCTATTCCAAGCTCGAATGATCTTGTTGAGCAACTCTCAGTTGTTTTCTCCTATGTCGTAGATGATTAATTGTTGAAGTTGTTCATCGAAGGGTTTATCCTCCAAAGTGTACCCTAGTTGTCGCAAAGCCAAAGCATGGTTATAATTGATTCAACCACGTGACCCAATCATTGGAACATTTGGAAAATCTCCACAACTATAAATGATATCTCCAATGTCTAACTTTCTTACATACCATAACACAGAATCAACAATTAGAGACCTTAATTTTTGAGGCCACGCGTATCTTGTCTGACTTGGAACCATGTAGTCTTCTTTATAGAGATGGGTCATAAACCAAGAATATAGAAGCAGGATACAACAGTTTAGCATACCCCTCCCCTTTTCATAACGAGTGTGAAGAGAATAGTAAATATCAGCAAGCAAAGCAGGAGTTGGGTCCATATTCAAAGCTTTTGCGCCCCAAAATACACGAATGGCTACAAGGTTAATATAATCCAAAGTCCACGTGTGATACGGTGGCAGAACCGACTGTTAATACTAGTTTGTATTTTTTGTTTGCAAAATGTCGCGGTAAGCAAGATTCGTCACCGACTTTTATTTTATCCAACCAGAAAAAGGAAAAAGAACAGAAAAAACCTTTTTCGAGATGTTTCTAAGTACGGGGGTAGATTATAGAAAGGGAAGGTGTTAGCACATTTTCTATCAGTGGTTTTTCACGGGCTCTTAGGTACTTGCTCATTTTTAAATTTCTTATGTGTGCTTTGTTTTGAAAAATTTTGTTTTACTTCATTTTAACCCTTGTTTCTGTCCTCAAGAGTGTTACAAAATTGTTTTTGAAAACTTTGTTTGAAAAGTGTTTGTGTGAAAAAGTTTGTTTGTTTGAGCAAGTACTTAAGAGTTTTCTACCTACTCAAAAAAGGCTGTTCGTTTTCTCGTTTCCTTTAGACAATGATATCCTACTATTAAGGAGTAGGTAGCCCCATCGTTGGAGTTTGAGGGACAATCGAAAGGTACGTAATGGTCATTGAAGACAACATGTAAAGATACCTTAGCAGTTCGAAGGGACTGTCATCATATATTCGTAGGCAATATCGAGGGACAAGATCATTTCTCGTAGGCCACTAGAGGGACATTGAGGGACTATGATCTTTATGATGACTTTTAGATTGAGGATCTTTTGCTAAGATATCCCTATGTTCGAGGGACATGACCATTGTTTTCCGAGGCAACCAAGTGGGGAGTACCCTAGGGGTGCAAGTGTGCAACAATGTGTTTTTTCAATTCTATTTATCTTGCAATTAGGGTTTTCTATCGTTCATTTTTATCTTTCCATATAATCCTATTAATCTAAGCATTGCATAAAATATAGTAGCAGAAGATAAATGCGAAAATGTAAACCTAAGCTATTACAGAGCTTTGGTGCAATTACATAATAGTGAATAGTGCAGAAAAGAAATCCTAAAACTATTACATCCCGGAAGCAATTACATGATAATGATAAATAAAAAAAGCGGAAAAAATAAAGTTACGCTATTACAATTGAATGCATCCTATACACTTTATCTAGGAAAATAAAAATAAGATCAATATAGCAAAGAAAATATTTTGGTGATTTTTTATGAAAAAAATAATTTGTGATAATTAATTAAATAAACCTAAAAAACCTAATTAAGTTTAATTAATAAAAAAATGTCAATTTTGAAAGAAAAAAAAAGGTTAATAAAAAAACCTAAAACCTAATTAATTTTAATTAATAAAAGGTTAGTTTTGAAAAGAAAGAAGAAAAAAAGGTTAATTAAAAACCTAAAACCTAATTAATTTTAATTAAAAAAAAAGGTTAATTTTGAAAAAAAGTAAAGGTTAATTAAAAAACCAAAAACCTAATTAATTTTAATTAAAAAAAGTTAATTGTGAAAAAAGGGTTTATGTATAATGATTAATAAGAAAGAATTAAGTTTGCCAAAAAATAGATAGGGGAAGAAACATCAATGAAAAATAGGGTTAGAAAATAAAAATAATGCAAATGTCATGTGTGGTTGTTGAACCAAAAATTAATTTAAAACCTAAAATTAATTATTCAAGTTTATTATAAAAAAAAACCAAAGGTTTGTGAAAAATATTAGGTTTTATGAAAAAAGTTTTAAACAGATGGTTGTCTTAACCTTCTCAGGATGTCTGTCTTGCCATACATTGGTGGTTGTTATAATCCGACCTCAGTGTTTTGTAATAAACCTACATGGGACCATAATAGTCAAACCTGTAGTGTTGAATCTCATAGACACATTAAAAAAATTAGTATACCATGAAATACAAAGAAAATAAACATATGAACTTTTATAATGTTAAAACCGATATGACATGTATGAATGCTTCTACACCCTTTAGATCATGGAGATCAAACCAGCCTTACCCTTACTGGAAAAGTAGTGAAAGTAGTGAGATGTGAGTTTGTAACGAGGATGGTTTGTTTGTAGTGAGATGGGGGTTTGTAACAAGGATTTATTTTATGTAGTGAGATGTGGGTTTGTAACGAGGATGGCTTGTTTGTAGTGAGATGGAGGTTTGTAACAAGGATTTCTTGTTTTTAGGGTTCTTGAAGGAATTTGATATTCTGACAAAGTTGTGGTAAAGGTTTTTTTTCGTGTTGTTTGTGTGAAAAGAATGAGATTATATAATGGAAATTAGAGAAAAAAAAAGGGCTTTGAATGTGCAATTGGGCCTCCAATAACTACAAGCAATAGTGCAGATTTTTATTCACTTCAGTCCGTCACGTTTCAGGCTAAATCTCTGGGACTTAAGTGCAATTTTTGAAGTTGAAATGTGAAAACAAAATATAGCCGACATTGAGAACTAATTCCTGTCTGAAAATGGGCTCAATCGGATAAAAGGTGAATTAGTTATGAATTTTTAAAGTTTCGCCTCAGACAAACTTATTTTGGGCTACAGTGTCAACTCTGACACGTTCTTCAATAAAAAAACCGGTATTGATAGGAGCATAACCTGGTCTCGACTTTTGAAGAAAATTTGTATATATCTGAGTCAGTGACCTTGTGTAAAAAGAGGGGCCCGATCCGATAAAAATTGACCGAGTTATGAATTTTCAAAGTTTTGACTCAGATGAAATAATATTCAGCATTCAGGATTTTCGGTGCATCACGCGCACTCTGTGTAAAAAACGAAGGCCTTTTGGATATCGTTCGAACTCGATACCTCTTGTGAAAATGTAGTTAACTCAATTTGTTAAATTTTGACGCTAGAACCGTCTCAATATGATGAAAATCGACCAAGTTAAGAGTTTCTGAACATGACACAAATAAGCTTCTGTCACAAATTTTCTTTATAAAAATACTTGATAAATCCGCATTTTTGAAGACCTTCTGGTCGAAATTGGCTTCCAGCTGTGAGAGATGAAACATAGATGACATCAATACGGAATTTTGGCCACCGGAACGGGTTCAAAATGAGCCACGATCTTCAAGCTATGAATTTTTTAGTGCGTAAAAACGGCACTTTCAACACACTTTTTCACCATATTTCTTTGAGAAAACTCACACATTCAGAGACCTTCTTTAAAGAATTGACTCTTGAGCATAACCTAAATTTGAGAATATGTCACCTGGGATATATTAGCGAAAGAGCACCTGAATATGACACGCCGGATTGGACTTCTGAATCTTTGAACCTCAAATCGTTGAGAAACGACGAACCGATCTTCAGCATGGAAAATACTCTGAGAATATCCGTTGGCGAAATAAACGTCACTTGTAACCTGATGAAGCTTCCTAAATATACCTTGATTCCATAACCATAAAGTCAATGATATTCATGTATGTAATAATGAAATGTAAGCCAAAAAGGTCGAAATAAAGTGGGTAAATTTTGGGGTACAACAACTGCCCCTAGTCAATCTTCTTAAACCTGAAGATTTAGATTGGCTTGTCTGCCTTTCGTGATCTGAAGGTGGAAGATGATTGAATACTAGAGTGCCCAGAAATTGGCACTCGTCTATAATGATGCTTGACTATGTAGATAATTTCGGGAATGGGCTTATAGATGCCATTTGGAGGTGATGACGGAAGGTCACCGAAGATGGGCTTAAAGATGCCATCCGGGAGATATGACGGAGAATCGTCGGAGATGGGCTTAAAGATGCCATATAGAGGATGTTGATTTCCCGAGATATTCCTTTGATGAGAATTCATGTTCCTGTCGTTGAGGAGGAATCTGCTGAGGAATGTTGGACTCTCTCTTGGGAGAAATATAATTTCTGGAGCTTCAGTTGTCCGTTACTCTACTGGGGAATCATCTCTTAGTCGAGGAGATGAAAATGAACTGCTATCTGGTCGTGCTACAGACTTTACAGTGATTTTTGGTGAGGATAATAAGACTGACTGTTATCTAGTCGTGCTCCAGGTTTTATATTGACTTACTGGGGAGATGAAATTACACTTGCTATCTGGTCGAGCTCCAGGCTTTGCAATTTCTCAATTCTTATCTAGTCATGTTCCAGGATTCAAAAGGAATTAAGTGGTTATCCGGTCGCATCCGGGTTTCAACTTGAATTTAAGGCATAATAATATCCGATCGATTTCCAGGCTTCATAGTAATTGGCCGAGTAGACTGCTATTTGGTCGAATTCTAAGCTTCGTAGTACCTCATACTGTTATCTGGTCGTTCTCCAGGTTTCATAGTGTCTCTTGTTGCTATATGGTCATGCTCTAGTCTTCACAGTGTCTTATACCACTATCTGGTCGATTCCCGGCTTTATAGTATCTTATACTGTTATCCGGTCGATTTCCAGGCTTCACAGTATGATGGGGAAATTAAGCTGTTATCTGGTCGATTTCCAGGCTTCATAGCTTGAATTTGAGATGTACCACTATCTGGTCGATTCCAGGCTTCGTAGTATTTTGGAGAAATCAAGATATTATCTGGTCGATTTCTGGGCTTCATAGCTTGAACTGGAATAGAAATCTTAGTATCGATTTGACTGAACCAGGGAAAACTTGTGAGGACTTCAACTGGGAGAGAAATCTTAGTATCGATTTGACTGATCCCGTGAGAGGTATCAGATTAACTTTGACTGGCATAGAAATCAGGGGAATCTTAGCGGCGATTCGGCTGACCCAGACGAAAGTCTTAGAACATCTTCAACTAGAATAGAAACCTTAGTGTCGGTTTGACTGAACCAGAAAAAATGTTGGAATATCTTCAACTAGAATAGAAACCTTGGTGTCGATTTGTCTGAACCAGAGAAAGTGTTGGAATATCTTCAACTGGAATAGAAACCTTGGTGTCCGTTTGACTGAACCAGAGAAAGTGTTGGAATATCTTCAACTGGAATAGAAACCTTGGTGTCCGTTTGACTGAACCAGAGAAAGTGTTGGAATATCTTCAACTGGAATAGAAACCTTGGTGTCGGTTTGACTGAACCAGAGAGAACTCGTGAGAACTTGATTGCATCTTTTCCTGAAAGGTAAAGAGTTAGTCGTATGCAATGTCATGATGTATAAAATGCATTGAGTAATGATGTTCTCAAAATAAATGAGATTGTATTGTATAATACGTATGCACATGCCATGATGTATGGATATGCAATGCTATTGTGATATTCTCTAGCTGGGGAAAATAAATCCTGGACTGCTACTGGAGAGTATAAGGAGTTGAGTTCTTTGTTTCTGCTGGGGATAGTGACCAAAGATGATTAGCTGGAGATTTACATCCACTCTGCTTGAGAACATTATGCCAGAGGAGAGTCTGTCTAAGAATAATCCTGCGGGGGAATGACTCTGTGGGGAAGAGGGATACTTTGTTGGAAGATCTGATGATTTGGAGAAATAAACTCAGCTGGGGATGAACTTGCAATGCTGGAGAGAAGAGCTCTGTTGGAGATTGAGCTTCCACTTTCAGAGAAATAAACTCTGCTCGGAAGATGGTTTTACAAACTGCTCATGGTTATAAAACTCGGCTGGGGAATACAGATATCAACTTTCTAAAGGAACCTGCTGGGGAAGGAATTCCTGCTTGGGGATACGGAGGTCGGACCTTGGTTGTCTCGCTCTATGGGGAATATAGGTATCATTATCTTGTATGTGATAGTGACTTCGCTTCCAACTGTCTCTACCCCTTGTACCCTGCTGGAAAAGTACATGCAGAGATTTTGTGGATGGATCTATGTCGTGATTGTACTTGAATATGTATTTAATGAGTGTCAGGATGACATCCGTCTCTGGATCGTATCTGAACTGTACTTGAAACATGTGTTGAATGAGTGTCAGAATGACATTCGTCTCTGGATCGTATCTGAACTGTATTCGAAACATGTGTTGGATAAGTGTCAGAATGAGATCCGTCTTTGGATTGTATCTGAACTGTATCTGAAAGTTGAACCTGAATGAGTATTAGAATGGCATCCGTATCTGGAGCGTATCTGAATTGTATCTGAAAGCTGGATCCGAATGAGTATCAGAATGGCATCCGTATCTAGAGCGTATATGAATTGTATCTGAAAGCTGAACCTGAATGAGTATCAGAATGGCATCCGTATCTGGAGCGTATCTGAACTGTATCTGAAACCTGAATCTGAATAAGTATCAGAATGGCATCCGTATCTGGAGCGTATATGAACTGTATCTAAAAGATGAATCTGAATGAGTGTGATATAGTGGAAGAACTGACTGATTTTGGAATGCTGGTTCGCGTTTTGCATTTTGTATTCGCAAAATGTCGCGGTAAGCAAGAGTCGCCACCAACTTTTATTTTATCCAACAAGGAAAGGAAAAAAGCACAGAAAAATTCCTTTTTCGAGATGTTTCTCGGGTTCGGGGGGTAGAATATAGAAAGGGAAGGTATTAGCACCCTTTCTATCCGTGGTTATCCACGTGCTCTTAGGTACTTGCTCAATTGTTTTCAAAATTGCTTTCTTTGTGCTTGTGGGTTTGAAAAAGTTTTTGTTTGAAAACTTCGATTTAACTCTTGCTTCTGTCCTCAAGAGTGTAATGAAGTGTTTTTGAAAACTTTGTTTAAAAAGGTGTAAGTGTGAAAAAGATTTTGTTTTTTGAAAGAGCAAGTATCTAAGAACCATCTACCTACTCAAAAAAGGAATCGTTCTATGCTAATGTCATTTAGGCAATGCTATCCCACTATTGATGAGTAGGTAGCATCGTCGTTGGAGTTTAAGGGTCAATTCGAATTAGGGACATACGGTCACCAAAGCAATGTTAGGACGCCTTAGCGGTAACCCTAATGTCTTAGATCATTTATCCGAGGCAACAATATCCGAGGCAACCATTCCGAGGCAAGTTTGATCTTTTAGACAAAAGGACGACCATTAAAACATCCTATACTCAATGACCGTTTATCGAAGGCAACCAAGTTGGAGTGTACCCTAAGAGTGCGCATGTGCGAGTGTCTTGATTTCAGTTATTTTTATCTTTGCACATGTTTAGGGTGATCTAACCATTTTAAGATTAAACATTCATTCTTGTCATGCAAGCCCTATTATCAAACATCTAGCCGTTGAATAATTTGAAGAATTAAAGGTGCGGAAATTAAACTAAATTATCACAAGGCATCGGGTATTTACATCGCCAAAAACAACCCTTTGAAAATAAAAGCGATAAAATAAATAAATGTCCTATTAAAACTATTACATCCCATAAACAGTTATATTAAATATCGTAAAAAAATAAATAAAAGCGGTAAAGGTAAATAAACGTCCTAATTAAATTATTACAAACTGTGAGCAGATACAATAATTGGGCAAAATAATAATAAAGCGCGCGATTAAAAATTAGATCGACGAGAAATTAGGGTTTTGACCCTTCTATCCTAATTAAAAAAAGAAAATGTTTTTTTGTTGTTTTTAATATTTTTTTAAGAAAAGAAATTAGATTTTTAAATTAAATGAAAAATTGATTGGTTATTAAATTAATTAATGAAAATAATTAAATGACATATTTTGGGGTTTTTGTTATTTTAGGAAAGAAATAAAATAATTAAGTTAGTAATAAAACCTATTTATTCTAATTAATTTTAATTATGTAAAAAGAAATTAAAGTTGTCTAATAATTAATAACCAAATTCAATTAATTACTTTTTTTTAATAAAAATAAATATCTTGAATTTAATTGGATAGAAAAATGTTTTGTGATTTTTTGATAAAAAATAAAATAATTTGATGGGTTAGTAAAATAAATAAATGAAATAATATAAATATAAAAGAATTAGAGAAAACCAACAGGGCCTGCAATGTGGGGGTGCAATCATCAGAAATCTCTAGGCCCGAATCTTCGAAAGCTTCATGCTCTAACTATGGTGTTTTTTTATTCTTGCGTGGAACTTATGATTCAAACATCCATAAATATTCTATATAAACTCAAGCAAACGTTAGCATACCGTAAAATATGATTAAAATTAGAGATTCGAAATTTAAAATTTTACCAGACCGGTGTCGTCAAATGGGGGTGTGCTAGGCGTGTGATGGATTGTTCTTGGGCCTTGTAAAACTCTTGAGGACTTCAAGAGGATGGTTTGAAGCTTGATGTCAATAGAGAGAGACCGGAACCTTGAGATATGACTTGCACCAATTCTTTGATTTCTGGAGCGCTTTTTGAAGAGCTTTTAGAGAGCTTTTTGAAGAGCTTTTTGAGAGATTTTTAGAGAGGATTTTCGTGACACTTACAACATGTTTGGGCGTATGAACAAGCTTTCTTTGGATTGGTTTTGTTTGAGTGAATGCCCAGGAAGCGATTGGGACAGGTCTCACAGCCCTTGAAAACACCTATAAACACGATTTCGATCTCAAGCTTTTTGTGACTTTTTTCAAATCTTGTTCTGCCTCTTTCTGCAATTGCCAACCCTTATTTCGTCCGTTGTGGCTTGCTTATGTATTGTATAGTGTGTTAGGGTAGAAATCATGGATTGAATCTTCCAATATCAATGTATACATATTTGATTTGATCTCTTCTTAAAAACCTTCCAAATTTGTCCAATTTCAATCTTTTTGCACATGATTTGGTTTGATTCAAGTTTGATGATGATAATGATGATAATCAAAACCTGAAACAGCCAAAAAATCTTATGTAATCAAAGTTTTGGATTTTATATGATTTTATTTGATTAAAAATGAATAAATTCAATAAAAAATCAAATAAAATAATAGAAATGAAATATTAGCTCATTGTTGAAGCTAGGACACGTGGGCAATGATGCAAGCTCAAATCAAGTGGAAAAGAATGGGCCCATTTGACAAAATTTGAAGTTTTAGGGATAGTTGACTTTTGGCAATTTTGCAAAAAAGTCCAACTTCAACAATGCATAACTTCTTCAATTTTGAACTTTTGGAAGTGTTCTTTGACTTTTTAGAAAGTTTGAGATTTCCTATGACCAAAACGTTTGGTCTCATCTCATTTTGATATTTCATGCTCAAGTTATAAGCTTTGACAAAAAAGGTGTTTTTGTTGACTTTCAAAAATGACCTATAATGTCCAAATTTATAACTTCTTGGGAATGCATTTTTTGATATTTGGGTATGAAGATGGATTGTAGGAAATTGCATCCTCTTCAAAATGGGATTTTGATGGGTCATTTCTCATAAAGTATGAGAAAGTTATGCTTGGTCAAAGTTGAGTTGACTTTTCCTACAAAACCCTAATTTAGCAACTTTTGAGTCTTAATGAATTTTGAGCAATCCTTGATGAATCATGATCAACCCTTGATCAAATGATGAAATATCCTTCCAAATGAGAATGTTGACAAAAAAATATTGAAGTTTGACTGTATTTGGGTCACAGTTCACTTTTGCCCTAGCATAGTCGATTTTTGGATCCTTGAGCAATTGACTGAGCAAACTTCCTCTGCAAGGCTTGAAACTTGACATGGATAACCTTGAGAACATATTAGGACATTGGGGAGAACTTGAGGTCATTTGGACTCAAGGATATTTATGCAACACAAAACCCTAATTTGGGGTTGACTGCCTTAGGAGAGAGCTTGTATGTCCAATTCTTGAGCAAACTTGAGCAATCTTGGAGATTTTCTTGCAATGTCATGAGAAATATGGGAGGGAAAATTTTGGGGTGCAACAGCTGCCCCTGTTCAATCTTCTTAAACCTGAGGATGTAGATTGTCTTTCATGCCTTTCGTGATCCGAAGGTGGAAGATTATTGAACACTAGAGTGCCCAGAAATTTGCACTCGCATGAAGTGGTATCAGCCTTGTGATGTCGGGAATGGGATTACAGATGCCATTTGGAGATCGTTGGCGAGGGGATGGCCTTAAAGATGCCATCTGCAGGAGTGTCGATCGCATAAGAGATTCCTTAGCGAGAACTTGCATACCTGTTGTGGTGGAAGATTCCGCTGGGGAAGCATGATCTTTGTTGAGATTTAGGAACTTGCTTGTACTTCAACTGAGAGAACATCTCTGCTGAGTTTTAAGAACTTGTCCGTAATTCAACTGGGGGGAAACTCTGTCGAGATTTAGAACCTTATCTTATCTGTAATTTGACCGAGACTAATTCAGTTGAGATTTAAGAACCGGTCAGTACTTCGACTGAGGAAAATTGCCGAGATTTAGAACCTTATATGTAATTCAACCGAGACTAATTTAGTTGAGATTTAAGAATCGGTCAGTACTTCGACTGAGGAGAATTGCCGAGATTTAGAACCTTATCTGTAATTTAACCGAGAATAATTCAGTTGAGATTTAAAAACCGGTCAGTACTTCGACTGAGGGAAACATCTTCATCAAGATCTAGGACTGTTTGTACTTCAACGGAGAATAATTTTGTTGAGATTTAGGAACTCATCCACACTTTGACGGAGGAAAATTGTCGAGATTTAGAACCTTATATGTAATTCAACCGAGACTAATTCAGTTGAGATTTAAGAACCGGTCAGTACTTCGACTGAGGGAAACATCTTCATCAAGATCTAGGACTGTCTTTACTTCAATGGAGAATAATTCTGTTGAGATTTAAGAACTCATCCACACCTTGACGGAGGAAAATTATCGAGATTTAGAACCTTATCTGTAATTCAACCGAGGATAATTCAATTGAGATTTAAGAACCGTTCAGTACTTTGACTGGGTGAAACATCTTCATCGAGATTTAGGACTGTCTGTACTTCAATGGAGAATAATTCTGTTGAGATTTAAGAACTCATCCACACTTCGACGGAGGAAAATTGTCGAGATTTAGAACCTTATTTGTAATTCAACCGAGGATAATTCAGTTGAGATTTAAGAGCCGGTCAGTACTTTGACTGGGTGAAACATCTTCATCGAGATCTAGGACTGTCTGTACTTCAACGGAGAATAATTCTGTTGAGATTTAAGAACTCATCCACACTTCGACGGAGGAAAATTATCGAGATTTAGAACCTTATCTGTAATTCAACCGAGACTAATTCAGTTGAGATTTAAGAACCGGTTAGTAGTTCGACATAGCTAAGAACTTAACTGCATCCTTCCTGAAAGGTAAAGGTCAGTCGTATGTAATGCATGATATATATCAAGCAATGATGTTCTCAAAATAAATGAGATTGTGATGTATGATGCATATATGCATGTATCATGATGTATGGAAATGTAATGTTTTTAGCTGGGGAAAATAAATCCCGGATAGCTGCTGGAGAAAAGAAATGAATTCTTCGTTTCTGTTGGGGAAAGCGAATGAAGATGATTGCGAGAATAAACCTGCAGGAGAGGATAACTCCGTTGGGGAATAACTGATGAGGAGATTACTCTGTGGAGAAGAGATGCTCTGCTGAGGATACCACCGATAAACTCCGCTGGGGATGAATTATCGTTGCTGGTGATACTGAATCCTATTGGGGATTGAATTCCTGTTTGTGAAAGGAAAGAACTCCGCTGGGGATGATCTTTCAGTTGCGACTTCACTGGGGATATCTTATATTATCTTGTGGGGATAATCCTTTGAACTTGCTGGGGACAATCTTCCAAAGTTACTGGGGATGATTCTCCAAGCTCTACTGGGGAAGCTTTTCAGACCGCGCTGGGGAAAATTTTCAAACTCCAATGGGGATATCTTGTATTCTGCCGGGGAATATTCTTATACTCCGCTGGGGAATATTCTTATACTCCGCTAGGGAATATTAAGACCTTTCAGTGCTGATGGTAGATAAACTCTGCTTGGGGAGAATATTACCGATTCATTCACAATTGCAAGTCTCAGCTGGGGAGAGTTAACATTATTGTCTTACTCTGCGGGGAGTGAATGCATCTCAACCATATCCTTCAGCTGAATTTACCTTGTACCTGGTGGACAAAGCAACTGTACAGTTTGGACAATTCTTATTTGCCCCTGTTTCTGATATTACAAGTAATGGTCTCTTGTTTCGCATGTAAATATTCATGAGCAGCAATTAATGTCAAATGCATATATCAAAAATGGGCATTGGACGTTCTTTGCAAAACAAAACAGAAAAAGGAAAACAGTTTGAAATTTATTTGAAGATGAATTGTATTGATTCTGAAGTTTGGCCTGTAAATAGGCGCTTTTGTACAAGAGGTTGACGTCCTAGTAAGAGAACGCCTCCGAAAAAGAGTTTATACATTTTATGAAAAACTAAACAAAACAGCTATGTGAATAATCCCACTGGGTTCCAACTCTGCTATTGCCTTTATGTCCTCGAACATCTCATCACTTTGCTACTTGGTTGAAGGTAGATCAGATTGATTAGTGTCGTCCGAGCTTGATAGTCGATACTGAAATCTGGTCGCAAGGTGATTCAATGAGACATAGTGTTACGCTTTGATCCCTAATTTTTGCTTGGACCGCCCTTTCGGGTTTTCAGTCCACCGGGATACCCTTTTTTGCCCAAGCCGCCTTTTCAGGTTTTCGACTTGCCGGGTGTACAGTTTTTTTTTCATTTCCATCCCTTATTTTTGCCCAAACCCTTTTGGTTCGCCGGGAAGCCCTTACTTTTGCCTAGGCTAGTCAACTTAGAGGGTCTTTGTTCATGCGTAGTATCTTTTCACTATGTCTGCATTGACGGGGTGAGGAAGGTCGTCACCATCCATGGTTGTTAGAATCATAGCTCCTCCTGAGAAAATGTTCTTAGCCACAAATGGTCCTTCGTAAGTAGGGGTCCATTTGCCCCTGGGATCACCTTGAGGTAAGATAATGCGCTTGATTACCAGATCCCCAACTTGATACTCTCGTCGTCTAACTTTCTTGTTAAATGCCTCTCATCCGTTTTTGATACGTCTGACCATGACAAATAGCAGTAAGTCTCTTTTCGTTGATTAGGTTCAGCTGATCAAGCCGGGTCTGAATCCAGTCATTTTCTCTCAAACCTGCATCCTTCATAATCTGAAGAGAGGGTATATGAACTTCAATGGGCAAGACAGCCTCCATGCCATATACCAAGGAATAGGGGGTTTCCCCTGTTGACGTCCGCGCTGAGGTACGGTACCCATGAAGAGCAAAAGGTAACATCTCGTGCCAGTCTTTGTACGTCACCGTCATCTTCTGCACAATCTTCTTAATTTTCTTATTATCCGCTTCTACAGCCTCATTCATCTTCGACCGGTAGGGAGAAGAGTTGTGATGCTGTATCTCGAATTGTTGGCAGAGTTCGGTGATCATCTTATTATTGAGATTTGTACCATTGTCTATAATGATCCTCTCCGGTACACCATATCGACAAATCAGATTGTGCTGAATAAACTGTGCCACGATGTTCTTGGTTACGGTAGCAAAGGAAGCTGCTTCAACCCACTTCGTAAAGTAATCAATAGCTACCAGTATGAAATGATGCCCGTTAGATGCAGTAGGTCTGATCTCGCTGATCATGTCAATGCCCCACATTGCAAAATGCCACGGAGCTGTCAAGATGTTCAGAGGTACCGGAGGTATGTGCACCTTATCAGCATAGACTTGGCACTTGTGACAGGTCCGAGAATGCTGATAACAGTCGGCTTCCATTGTGGACCAGTAATATCCTGCCCGAAGGATTTTCTTCGCCATGGTGTGTCCACTGGAATGAGTTCCGAAAGTACCCTCATGTAACTCTGCCATGATTCTTTCTGCTTCATTCTTATCCACACATTGCAGTAAGGTTGAATCATGATTACGCTTGTAAAGAATGTCATTGTTGATGAAGAACTTCGCCGCGAACCTCCTCAAAAACTTCTTATTATTAACAGATGCACCCTCGGGGTATTCTTGAGCCTCAAGATATCCTTTCACCTCATGAAACCAGGGTTTATCTGCTATCTCTTCAGTCTCAATGTCGCAAAAATGTGCAGGTTCGTCTAACCTTTCAATGATAATTCGGGGAGCTTCGTTTTTCCAATTGACTTTGAACATATAAGACATCATATCCAGCACGTCCGCTAACTGATTCTCTTCTCTTGGGAAGTGTTCAAAGGTTATCTCTTTGAAATGTGGAAGCAACGTCAATACATACTCCTTGTAAGGAATAAGATTTGGGTGTTTCGTATCCCACTCGCCTTTGATCTGACTGATTACGAGAGCGGAATCTCCGAAAACACTTAGAAAGTTAATCCTTAGGTCGATTGTTGCTCGAAGACCCATGATGCATGATTCATACTCCGCCATGTTGTTGGTGCAGTTGAAGCATAATCGGGCGGTGAACGGAGTATGGGAGCCTTCAGGAGATATGATCACGGCGCCAATGCCATTTCCCAAAGCGTTCGAAGCTCCATCAAAGTACATAGACCATCGGGATCCTTCCTCAGGTCCTTCATCCGGTCCAGGTGTCTCACAGTCAGTCACTATCATGATACTCTCATCCGGGAAGTCGAAGTTCATAGACTGGTAATCATCCACTGCCTGATGTGCCAAATGGTCTGCCAACACACTTCCCTTAATTGCCTTCTGGGTCGTATATTGGATGTCATACTCAGTCAATATCATCTGCCATCTTGCTATTCTTCCGGACAAGGCAGGCTTCTTGAAGATATACTTGATGGGATCCATATTTGATATCAATAAAGTGGTGTGAGTCAACATATACTGTCTCAACCGGCGAGCACCCCATGCCAAAGCGCAGCAAGTTTTCTCGAGCAACGAGCATCGGGTCTCGCAGTCGGTAAACCTTTTGCTAAGGTAGTAAATAGCATGCTCTTTTCAGCCAGACTCGTCATGTTGACCCAGCACACACCCCCATTGAGTTGTCGAGTACTGTCAAGTATAAGATCAGAGGTCTCCCTTCAATTGGAGGCATCAGGATAGGTGGCTCTTGGAGATACTCCTTGATCCTTTCGAAAGCGGCCTGACATTCATCATTCCACCCTACCACTTGATCTTTCTTCAGTAGCTTGAAGATTGGCTCACAAGTAGCAGTCAGGTGTGAGATGAATCGGGCAATGTAGTTTAGACGTCCCAGAAAGCCTCTGACTTCTTTCTCGGTTCAGGGAGCTGGCATTTCCTGTATAGCCTTCACCTTTGCAGGATCCACTTGAATACCTTTATCGCTTACAATGAAACCCAGCAGTTTACCAGATCTCACCCCGAAGGTGCACTTGTTCGGGTTTAACCTCAGCTTGTACAACTTCAACCTGTCAAATAGCTTCTGAAGATGGTCAAGGTGTTCCTCCTCAATTTGGGATCTGGCAATCATGTCGTCGATGTATACCTCAATCTCATGATGGATCATGTCATGGAACAAAGCGACCATGGCGCGTTGATACGTTGCCCCAACATTCTTCAATCCAAAAGGCATGACCTTGTAGCAAAAGGTACCCTATTGAGTAACGAAGGTTGTCTTCTCCATGTCTTCGGGAGCCATTTTAATCTGATTATAACCGGAGAAACCATCCATGAAGGAGAAGACCTTATGCTGAGTGGTGTTGTCAACCAGAACGTCGATATGAGGTAGAGGGAAATCATCCTTGGGGCTCGCCCTGTTCAGATCCCTATAGTCAACAAACATTCGAACTTTACCATCCTTCTTCGGCACTGGAACCACGTTGGCCACCCACTGTGGGTAAGAAGTAACTTCTAGAAAACCGGCATCAAACTAATTCATAACTTCAGCCTTGATTTTCTCTGACATCTCTGGGCGCATTCGGCGGACTTTCTATTTCACTGGAGGACAGTCTTCCTTAGTAGGCAAGCAGTGAACCACAATATCGGTATCCAACCAGGCATATCTTCATAAGACCAATCAAAGATATCAACATAGTAACGCAGCATCTGAATCAACCGTTTCTTAATACTAAGCTCCAGATTCGCACTGATCTTGACCTCTTTCTTATCTTCCTCTGTACCCAGATTTATTGTTTCCACTGGCTCTTCATGCGGCTGTATAGCCCTCTCTTCCTGAAGTAACAGTCTAGCAAGTTCACCAGGAACTTCTCAATCATCTCCACCTTCGTCTTCGGCTAAGTTGATCGGACTTTCGAATTTATAACCGGCAGTAGGAGAGTCGTTATCAGTGGGATCCAGAGTGGATTCAGACTTGTATATTTAAGTGTGTGTAAAATAGTTGTCTTGCAATATATAATAAAAGAAAAACAAGGAGCGCAAAATTTGAAATGCAAGAACCGTCCAATGCTTTTATTAATGATATATATAGATGACATACATAAAGCCCTCACAAACAAAACCACGGTGCCCCGGGTAAGACACCGGGCCATAAAGTTTAAAACATTGTCTGTTACAAATACAAAACTAAAGTCTCATTACTGGGTAACAAAAGAAATTGGGATGATGTCCTTTGTTGTCCAGTTTCTTAGTCCACCATTAGTAGTAGGATAGATCCAACTGTCGAACTCAGATTCTTCAACATCGTCTTCAATGGCATTCACTCCTAAATTGCTAATAAACAGGGGAGCTCTTCTGATCCGTGCACTCCGTGCAGCCTTTTGAGCTTCTGCAGTGAAACCCAAACCAAACTTGTTAGTTTTATGTGAAAAATCAGGGAGTTGGCCCCAATTTGTACACCCACCTTTCTCAACAACAGCCCGGGCATCCTTAAAGGAAGCCATCTTCATAGGAGGATCTTCATTGACAGTTTCAGCTGATGCCAATGTCTGGGGAACCTCTTCAAAATGTTGAAATGGGGTCTCAATGAACTCCCCATCCATCTCTACATACCGGAAAGAGTTAAGGTGGCTCACCATGTACTCCTCTTCCCCTCATACCGTAACAATTTTCCCCTTCACTAGGTATTTCAGCATCTGGTGGAGCGTAGAAGTCACTGCCCCAGCCTTGTGGATCCATGGGCGACCCAGCAAACAAGAATAGGATGGCCGAATTTCCATCACATAAAAAGTAGACGCAAAGATCTGAGAACCAACCTTCACTGGAATATCAACTTCTCCATGTACCATTCTCTTTAACCCATCAAAGGCCCTAACAACAATGTTACTTGGATTCAACTCTAAACCTTCACAGTTCAATCGGTCTAGAGCTTTCTTAGGTAAAACGTTCAATGAGGAACCAATATCCACCAATACATGGGCTAGAATGGTGCCCCTGCATTCAATAGAGACATGCAGGGCATCATTGTGATTCCTCCCCTTAGCAGGCAAGTCTGCGTCGGAGAAACCTAACCCATTATCCGCTGTCAGACTAGCCACACAATCTTTAAATTGATCAGCTGACGTCTCCTGCGGCACGTGCGCAGTCTTTAGGAAAGCAATCAGATCCTTGGCATGGGCTTCTGAGCATAGCAACAGAGACAACATAGAGATTTTGGATGGGGTTTGCCTCAGCTGCTCGACTACATTGTAGTCGCTCTTTTTGATAATCTTCAAAATTTCCTCCATCTCTTGTCTAGAGGCTTCCACAGTAATTGTCTTCGGTGCCTCCGTCCGAGCAAGCTCGTTAGTGGTCCCTTTGCCCCGAGTGTCAAATGACTCGGTAACAGGGGTAAAAATAGGAACTTGAACAGGAATAGTAGCAGGTACACTGGCAGGTGTAATGACAACAGGCGTCCGAACAACTGGCGGAGAGATCTCAGGGGAGAAAAGTCTTCCGCTGCGGGTGACCTTAGCAGGTCCGACAATATTGTTGATGTCAGTATCAGCCTCTTCAGCATTCAAGTCTTTCTTAACTCCGTGATAATATACGTCAGCCCCATAATGCCACGGGACAGCTTTATTGGATATATAGGGGATAGGCTCAGGAACAGTTATGATCAAAGGAGCGATTCTTGGAACAGATGTAATTCTAACCGGCTTTCTCGAGGAAGCCTTGGAAGAATTGTCGAAAATGGTGATTATAGCAACTTCTTCAGTGGGGACCAAAGGAACAACAGTCTTCTCAAACAGAATTTCTTTATTATCCATCAGGCGTTGGACACCTGACTTCAAAAGATGGCAAACGGTAGATAGGACGGAACACATACGGCAATCTTCGTCACAGCCTGGAAATAAACCGGCCAACAGAAGGTTCTTCTTTATAGTCAATAAGGGAGTAACGATGTCTTTCACAGAAACCACAAACGAGTCTTCATCTATAGAATTCACGCCATGCTTGGGCATGGGAGCAGTCACAACATTAGGTCTTTCAGGTGCTTCAAATTCAATCTCCTTTGCATCAATCAAGTCCTATACCTTGTTCTTCAAGACCCAACAGTTATTTGTTTCATGCCCCGGGCTATTAGAGTGAAAAGCACAGCGGGTATTCGGGTCGTACATGGGTGATGCAGTTTTGGGGGTCTTCGGGGCCTCCTTCAGAATCACCAAGTTGGTTTTCAATAACTGTGGCAGAATTTTGGATAAAGTCATGTTGAGCTGAGTGAACTGTCTTCGCGGCCTCCCGGCCCTTGGCTGATTGTTACGCTGAGGAGCGCCAGCAGGTCTTGATATAACCACTGCATTAACAGCTTGGTGGCACTCAGGTCTATTATGGCTTTTTGTGCTGTAAACATCACTCGACTCCTTCTTAAAAGGCTTCTTCTCAGTGCTTGACGAAGCACCCTTCTGTATCTTATCGCTCTTGATACCAGCCTCAATTCTTTCCCTGGTCATGATCAGCTCTGTAAACCCGGACGATGAACTTACAATCAGATGGTTGAAATACGTACCAGACAGGGTCCCTAGAAAGATATCCACTAGTTCCCTATTAGCCAAGGGAGGCTGAACTCTTCCAGCAAGGTCCCTCCACTTCTGAGCATAATCTTTGAAACCTTCACCCGCACCCATAGACATACCCTGGAGTTAGGTATGCGTGGGAGCAAGGTCGGCATTATATTGGTACTGCTTATAGAACGCAGCAGCCAAGTCTTCCCAATTACGGATACTAGCTCCTTCCAGCTGGTAAAACCATTCAAGCTAAGTCCCTGAGAGACTGTCTTGAAATAAGTGGATCCAGAGATTCTTGTCAGCGGTGTATGGCTGAGTCTTTCTAACATACGACCGAAGATGCAGCTTCAGACAAGAAACTCCGTCGTATTTAGCAAAGGCTGGTGCTTTGAATTTGTGGGGAAGCACCACCCCAGATGACAAACCTAGATCACCAAAGTCCAAACCTGGGACCTTCTAAATTTCCATCGCACTTAACCGGTCTTCAAGCTATTTATACCTATCCTCAGCCGGAGGATACTGGTCTTCGTCAAAGTCAGTCTCATGATCGGATACCACAGGGCTAGGCACCCTTCTTTCTTCTTGGTTTTCTCCCCCTCAAAATGAGTGGGATAGATTGACTTCATCTCGCAGCCTATTTCCAAACCTTTGCCCCATGTTCAAGAGGACTGTCCTCTTCTTCTTCTTCTTCTTATCTTTCAAAATAAAGGTCTTCAGATCCTGCTGACCCTTGGCTAAACTCATGAGCAATTCCTGGAACTGGGCGTTTTGAGCCTGTAGAGCTTTGATAGCTTGATCAGTTGATGTTTCGGAATACATGATGCTGAAATAAACAGCGAAGAAGATGAGAAAAACCTGTAAGGGTACTTGTTATGAGGTGCATGGAATGAAATGTGTATGATATGATTTCAAAGACCTTAGATATTCAAGTTCGTAAACCAAAAAGAAACACACTTTTATTAGATAAACTTTGAATTCAATTGTTCAACAAATTCCTTTAAGGCGTTACAAGAAAGAAAAAACTGAAAGGTACATCAAAACTAGAAATAAATTAAAAGACAATCAGCGCTCCCATGGTCGCTTGCCTTTGGTGCTGACATAGTCGTTGAGGATCCGCTCGTTCTCCAGCTGCCTTGTCAACTTTTACATCTTTCGCTCTTGCTCGTGATACTTTTCTCTGTAAGTATCTCGCTCTTCTCTTAGCTGCATCCAAGACCTCTTTAATGCCCCAATGTCAGTAGGCATGTAAGGGTGGAGGATGGTAGGAGGAACCCCTTCTTCATCAGCAACCTCAACAATTATAGGCAAGACGGCTTCGTATGGCATTCCCAGCTTTTGGGGACGGATTTGAACCCATCGGAGATATGGCTCCATCGGAAGAGAAGTCTTTGCACCCAGCTCGTGCAGATCAGACCTGTGTACCCTTTCCCAAGCTCTTATGAATCTACGGCGTTGCTCGTCACTATCCCCTTGGGAATCAAAGATAATACTTGGCATTAGTAACTCATGAGGTCCCTCCCTTCTAGCTCGCCCAAACTGACGCAAGGCCAAACATGGATTATAGGTGATCCCTCCATGGGTTCCTATCAGTGGAACATTGGGGTACTCCCCACAGTGATCAATAATAGCCACATCTTCCATGCCCTTGATAGTCCAAATGATATCATCATGAGAGAGAGACATAATCCTGTAGGCCCAGTCCATGCCTTCCTTGTTCTTCAAAACTGATTTGGGGAGGTGAGAAATAAACCACCTCGCCAGCAATGGTGCACAACTCATAAGGGTTCCCCACTTTCGAGCAGTACGGGCATAAAGAGAGTTAAGAATGTCACCCAAGAGAGTGGGCACGGGATTACCGGACATGAAAATCTTCACTGCATTCACGTCGACGAAAGAATCTGAGTTAGGAAACAACACCAAACCATATATGAGAAGAGCCAGAATATCTTCAAATGCCTGGAAGTCTAGACTGTCCCAAAACTGATTAGCCTTACCAACCAAGAATTTAGTCAGGAAGCCTTTTGTCCCACTTCTAGTCTCCCAATTAGACATTACCTCAGCCTTTTTCAGATGGAGGGCTGAAGAAATCTCTTACGGCATAAGGATCTTCTCCCAACCTATGAACGGAGTCTGCTCCAGAATAGAGATACCAAGCAGATCAGAGAACTCTTCCAAGGTAGGGACCAACTGGTAGTCCGGAAAAGTAAAGAAATGGTACAGTGGATCAAAGAACTGGACTAGGACACTCATCATCTGTTCATCCATCTTGGAGGTGACTAAACCAAGAAGGTTCCCATGTCTTCTGATGAAGGAGGTAGTATCTGAAACCTTTGCAACCAATTCCTTAAGCTGAGTGGGAATCTGGACAAAGTTGATCCGAATAGTGTTTCTACGCATGGGTGCCATGACCTACAAAACAGAACAAAAATGAATCCCTCTTGTCTTTGAAATAGGTTAGTCCAATGCAAGATGCATGCAATATCATAATGTCATGATGTCATGATAGAAAACACACCACAAGTATCCACAAATAGCAAACATGGTAAGGGAAAGCAAGTCACACAGATAGCCCTTAGATTTCAGGCTGGAAAGGAGCTTAGGTACTACCCTCTTTCAGTTCAGTTGGTTCAAAACTGTCCTAGAAATAGTAACAGGGTTCTAGAGGATCTCAATATCACTGACCACCCTCGATCGATTATAATTCCAGTTTAGCAACCTTTTCTTGCGGCCGAAATCATCGCGAGAGTTTGGTCTCAATGAGTGTAGCATATTGCTACTGTTCTATGGCCAAGTTGGTCAATTTAAAGGTTCTAAGGTCAGTTGGTGCTTAATAACCCCTTAGCAGACCCATATTCTCCTCGTTGCGCCACAAGGGATATCGGTACATACTAAAGTGCCACACTAACGTAGCTACTGCTTCAACCGTATCGGTCTACGCCGTACAGTTCCCTCACAGTTTTTTACTACTTACCTAAAGGGTATCCCCCAGATCCGGGTTATGATCTATAGTAACTCCGATCCAAGCCCACAAAGATAAATCATACAAGTCAAGCAATTGAAAACATTATGAACTATTCCTAAGGTACACCCCACTTAAAAATATTCCCCAGCAGAGTCGCCAGTTCTATGATACGGTGGAAGAACTGACTGTTTTTGGAATGCTGGTTCATGTTTTGCGTTTTGTATTCGCAAAATGTCGCGGTAAGCAAGAGTCGCCGCCAACTTTTATTTTATACAACAAGGAAAGGAAAAAAGCACAGAAAAATCCCTTTTTCGAGATGTTTCTCGGGTTCAGGGGGTAGATTATAGAAAGAGAAGGTATTAGCACCCTTTCTATCTATGGTTATCCACAGGCTCTTAGGTACTTGCTCAATTGTTTTCAAAATTGCTTTCTTTGTGCTTATGGGTTTGAAAAAGTTTTTGTTTGAAAACTTTGATTTAACTCTTACTTTTGTCCTCAAGAGTGTAATGAAGTGTTTTTGAAAACTTTGTTTGAAAAGGTGTAAGTGTGAAAAAGATTTTGTTTTTTGAAAGAGCAAGTATCTAAGAACCATCTACCTACTCGAAAAAGGAATCGTTCTATGCTAATGTCCTTTAGGAAATGTTATCCCACTATTGATGAGTAGGTAGTATCGTCGTTGGAGTTTAAGGGTCAATTCGAATTAGGGACATACGGTCACCAAATCAATGTTAGGACGCCTTAGCGGTAACCCTAATGTCTTAGATCATTTATCCGAGGAAACAATATTCGAGGCAATCATTCCGAGGCAACTTTGATCTTTTAGACAAAAGGACGACCACTAAAACATCCTATACTCAATGACCGTTTACCGAAGGCAACCAAGTGGGAGTGTACCCTAAGAGTGCGCATGTGCGAGTGTGTTGATTTCATTTATTTTTATCTTTGAACATGTTTAGGGTGATCTAACCATTTTAAGATTAAACATTCATTCTTGTCATACAAGCCCTATTATCAAACATCTAGCAGTTAAATAATTTGCAGAATTAAAGGTGCAAATATTAAACTAAATTAT
This sequence comes from Vicia faba, assembly GCA_948472305.1. Lineage (NCBI taxonomy): Eukaryota > Viridiplantae > Streptophyta > Magnoliopsida > Fabales > Fabaceae > Vicia > Vicia faba. The sequence goes on along the minus strand of OX451738.1, from coordinate 1,627,836,638 downwards.
TACAAGGCGTCAGGTATTTACATCGCCAAAAACAACCCTTTGAAAATAAAAGCGATAAAATAAATAAATGTCCTATTAAAACTATTACATCCCATGAACAGTTACATTAAATATCATAAAAAAATAAATAAAAGCGGTAAAGGTAAATAAACGTCCTTATTAAATTATTACAAACTGTGAGAAGATACAATAATTGGGTAAAATAATGATAAAGCGCGCGATTAAAAATTAGATCGACGAGAAATTAGGGTTTTGACCCTTCTATCCTAATTAAAAAAAGAAAATGTTTTTTTGTTGTTTTTAATATTTTTTTTAAGAAAAGAAATTAGATTTTTAAATTAAATGCAAAATTGATTGGTTATTAAATTAATTAATGAAAATAATTAAATGACATATTTTTTGGTTTTTTTTATTTTAGGAAAGAAATAAAATAATTAAGTTAGTAATAAAACCTATTTATTCTAATTAATTTTAATTATGTAAAAAGAAATTAAAGTTGTCTAATAATTAATAACCTAATTAAATTAATTACTTTTTTTTAATAAAAATAAATATCTTGAATTTAATTGGATAGAAAAATGTTTTGTGATTTTTTGATAAAAAAAGAAAATAATTTGATGGGTTAGTAAAATAAATAAATGAAATAATATAAATATAAAAGAATTAGAGAAAAGCAAACAGGGCCTGCAATGTGGGGGTGCAATCATCAGAAATCTCTAGGCCCAAATCTTCGAAAGCTTCATGCTCTAACTATGGTGTTTTTTTATTCTTGCATGGAACCTATGATTCAAACATCCATAATTGTTCTATATAAACTCAAGTAAACGTTAGCATACCATAAAATATGATTAAAATTATAGATTCAAAATTTAAAATTTTATTAGACCGGTGTCGTCAAATAGGGGCGTGCTAGGCGTGTGATGGATTGCTCTTGGGCCTTGTAAGACTCTTGAGGACTTCAAGAGGATGGTTTGAGGCTTGATGTCAATTGAGAGAGACCGGAACCTCGAGATATGACTTGCACCAATTCTTTGATTTCTGGAGCGCTTTTTGAAGAGCTTTTAGAGAGCTTTTAGAAGAGCTTTTTGAGAGATTTTTAGAGAGTATTCTCGTGACACTTACAGCGCATTTGGGCGTATGAACAAGCTTGCTTTGGATTGGTTTGGCTTGAGTGAATTCCCAGGAAGCGATTGGGACAGGTCTCAGCCCTTGAAAACACCTCTAAACACGATTTCGATCTCAAGCTTTTTGTGACTTTTTTCAAATCTTGTTCTGCCTCTTTCTGCAATTTCCAACTCTTATTTCGTCCCTTGTGGCTTGCTTATGTATTGTGTAGTGTGTTAGGGTAGAAATCATGGACTGGGTCTTCCCATATCAATGCATACATATTTGATTTGATCTCTTCTTAAAAACCTTCCAAATTTGTCCAATTTCAATCTTTTTGCACATGATTTGGTTTGATTCGAGTTTGATGATGATAATGATGATAATCAAAACCTGAAACAGCCAAAAAATCTTATGTAATCAAAGTTTTGGATTTTATATGATTTTATTTGATTAAAAATGAATTAATTGAATAAATAATCAAATAAAATAATAAAAATGAAATATGAGCTCATGGCTGAAGCTAGGACACGTGGGAAATGATGCAAGCTCAAATCAAGTGGAAAAGAATGGGCCCATTTGACAAAATTTGAAGTTTTGGGGATAGTTGACTTTTGGCAATTTTGCACAAAAGTCCAACTTTAACAATGCATAACTTCTTCAATTTTGAACTTTTGGAAGTGTTCTTGGACTTTTTAGAAAGCTTGAGATTTCCTATGACCAAAACGTTTGGTCTCATCTCATTTTGATATTCCATGCTCATGTTATAAGCTTTGACAAAAAAGGTGTTTTTGTTGACTTTCAAAAATGACCTATAATGTCCAAATTTATAACTTCTTGGGAATGCATTTTTTGATATTTAGGTATGAAGATGGATTGTAGGAAATTGCATCCTCTTCAAAATGGGATTTTGATGGGTCATTTCTCATAAAGTATGAGAAAGTTATGCTTGGTCAAAGTTGAGTTGACTTTTCCTACAAAACCCTAATTTAGCAACTTTTGAGTCTTAATGAATTTTGAGCAATCCTTGATGAATCATGATCAACCCTTGATCAAATGATGAAATATCCTTCCAAATGAGAATGTTGACAAAAAATATTGAAGTTTGACAGTATTTGGGTCACAGTTGACTTTTGCCCTAGCACAATCGATTTTTGGACCCTTGAGCAATTGACTGAGCAAACTTCCTCTGCAAGGCTTGAAACTTGACATGGATAACCTTGAGAAAATATTAGGACATTGGGGAGAACTTGAGGTCATTTGGACTCAAGGATCTTGATGCAACACAAAACCCTAATTTGGGGTTGACTGCCTTAGGAGTGAGCTTGTCTGTCCAATTCTTGAGCAAACTTGAGAAATCTTGGAGATTTTCTTACAATGTCATGAGAAATATGGCAGGGAAAATTTTGGGGTACAACAATGAGTATCATAATGGAATCCGTATCTGGAACGTATCTGAATTGTATCTGAAAGCTGAATCTGAATGAGTATCAGAATGGAATTCGTATCTAGAGCGTATCTGAACTGTATCTAAAAGATGAATCTGAATGAGTATTAGAATGACATCCGTATCTGGAGCGTATCTGAATTGTATCTGAATTTTGGTGCTCTTGATGAATGCTGATCAAGGTATAAGTCTTCCACTGATAGACAGGTGACGGGACATTGTCGTACATTTTAAATCCCTAACTTTTGCCTGGACCGCCCTTTCGGGTTTTTAGTCCACCGGGATACCTTTTTACCCAAGACGCCTTTTCAGGTTTTTGACTTGTCGGGTGTACAGATTTTTTTTTATGTATATCCCTAACTTTTGCCTGAACCCTTTTGTTTCGTCGGGATTCTCTTATTTTTTCCTAGGTGTGTCAACCTAGCGGGTCTATTTGTTTCATGCGTAGTATTTTCCGACTATGTCCATGCTTTCAGGATGTAGAGAGTTGTCACTGACTATTGTGTTGTGTTGTAGTACTATCAAAAATGTTTTCTTGATGGCACCTGATTCGTTGCTAGAATGCGTGAGTAATGCCCCAAGCGATTCAAATGGATATCTGCCCCTGGTTATTTGGCACTTCTGGAGAGACTGTCCCATGTATGTTTAGACATCATGTCATGCCCTTGCTTATGGAAGATCTGTTATTGGAAGTGTCTTTCCCACTGAGGTGATTCTGTCCATTGAGATGATGTATGTTCATTGAATATCCATTGTGCGGATTTCTGTGCTGTCAAACAATTAGTCATATGCAAACAATGTCATTTAAAGAATGCAAAACTCATGTCTGTCTTGAAAATTTTTGAAAATGTGTTTTGTGTAGCAAAACGAAATTTGCAAGAATGTGATATCAACTCAGGATTCACAAAAAAGCCTATAGGAGTCAGGATACTTTTGTAACAGTATGCTCTCAAACTAACCCATGCTTCAGCTAGGACTTTTAAGGGCTATAACGTGACCTGGTTTACGGTTCAAGAAACAAAGGATAAAGGCTCAAATTTTATTTGTACCCAACCCGCTCTTCATGGTGTTCTTCAATCCTATGCTCAGTTAATTGCGCATTTAGATCCTGATTGAGTCTAGAATCTTTGCTCTGATACTTGGTGATGATTCAGAAATTGAACATTTGTTTTGAAAAGGTAGTCATTTTTGTAATCTTCTTTTTGTCGAGGATTTGTAGTAACCTCTTTTTTTTTGTTTCCGTTATCCTTTCTTTTGCCTGAACTGTTACTTTTGTGATTACAGTCAGCGGGATGCCCCAATTTTTCTCTTAAGTCTCCTTCATAGGTTTTGACTTAATGGTCTTTTATTTCGAGAGATAATGACTGCTTGTCTTGACAATTATACGGAACCATCACCGTCTTTTGTTTTGGAAGGACGTCTTCGATGCCATTAATTGTGTACGAAGCGACAGATTATGACTGAATGCGCCTCTAAATTAACTGAGAAAACTACCTTGCCTCAGGTTATGATTAAGGGTTTTAATTTTTGTGAAAAGAAAAACTCCTACTTCTTTGGCTCTAAGAGGTTGACTAGGGATTATCTTCCTTATAACTCCACTATTTAGGATTTGAAACAACGCCTGTACATCGTCAGCGGGGTCTGTTCGAAAGTGTATTGTAGAAATTATGGTATCATTTTCGTCATCCTCCCTCTAAGGCTTAGAGTTTTTAATCGAGAGTTGAATATCACAAAAGGAAATAAGAACGCATTTTCGAAACAATGAATATGAATGAATTGATTCAAGACAAACATGTGCAATGCATTGATCAAATGACGAGGTCTGATATGAATAAATGTTCAAACAAATCAAAATAAAATTACACATTGAAAATTATAATGAACAAAAAGTCTTCTTGTGAGAACTTGTCACTTCAGATGGTATGCCTTGGAGGGATGGCAGAAGAACTCATCCTGACAGTCTTGTGCGAATTCTAGCACTCCTTCATCAATCAGGTCTTGAATTTTATTTCTCAACGTCCAACAGCTGTTGGTGTCATGTCCAGGACTGTTGGAGTGGTACGCACATCTTGCATTAGGATTGTACCTTGGGGAGGCTATGTTGGGATTCTTAGGAGGGTCCCTTAACATAACCACCTTGGCCTTCAACATGTGTTGCAATGCTTGAGCCAATGACATATTTATTTCGGTGAAGCGTCTTTCGGATGTATTATTCTTATGCCGATTTCCCCGTTGTCATTGGCAAGGTTGTGTTTGGGCTTGTGATGTAGTAGCAATCTGGAAAGCTCTATTCCTGACCAAACCAACCTCTTCTCTCACTGGGGGCTGATTAATGCCTTGATCCACAATTTTAACTGTTTGTTTCATGGATCTGCATCCATCTTGGTGAAGCTTGTTGAGGAAGGCTTTTAGCCCTTCTTGTCCTCGAGCTAAGTTTTGGATAAGATCCATCTTCCCCAGCATCTTCATTCTCATTGCTTCTACCTCAGCTTGCAGTTGTTCCCATTGTTCATCCTTGTTGTTGTCAGGACGTTCTTTGGTCAGATTCCCGGCGAAGAGTGTTTTAAGGTTTTCTTGCCCCTTGGATAGATTCAAGAGAAATTCCTTGAACTGGGCATCTTGAGCTTGGAGATATCCGTTGTCTTGTTGGAGAGCCATTGTTGAAATAAACAGCGGAGGAGATGAGAAACCTGTTATGAATCCTGTTATGCAATGATATGTATGATATGTATGCAATGTTTTAAAGGATCTCGCGGGGTAAACACAAGAGACTGTTAGAATTTGATTGCAGCTTTGATTGAAGAACTTTGTATCGTTGAGAGTCCTTCTACGAGATTCAAGCTCACCATATCAACTGGGTCATAGCCCCTGACTCAAGTTGTTGAATTTTAATCTTCTGACAACATTGGCTAGAGGAAAATAAATCCCCTTGCCCCTTACTAGACATCTGATTTATCATAACCTGCATCACAGGCCCTCGAGATCCTTGAAATTGTTAGTCATGATATGCTATGGTATGATGTTTATGATGTCATGATACATCACAGGTATAGCAAACACAGACAAATAACACAAAGTCCTTAGGTTTAAGGCCTGCTTGAGTTTTAAGGTCATACCCTCTTGAAGCTGGATTGGTTCAACCTGTCATATAAATATGTAACTGGGTTCTAAAGGGATCTCAATATCATTGATCATCCTTTATCGGGCATTATTTCAGCTCAAATAATCTTTTCTTGCGGCCGAAATATCCCAAAAGTATGATCTCAATGAGTGTAGCATCGAGTATCAACCAATCCTCAGCTTTATATCGAGGCCGCTATCTCACTACTTTCTAATGGCCAAGTTTGTTCAACTAAGGTTCTAAGTTTCGTTAGTGCTTCACGACACCACGCGGCGGCCCCGTATTCTCCTCGTTTCCACACGAAGGATACCGGTACCAACCAAAGTGTCACACCAACACAGCCATTGCTTAAACCATATCGGTCTAGCCGTACAATCTCCACAATCTATTACTGTTTACCTAAAAAGTGTCCCCAGATCCAGGTGTAGGATCTTTAATGATACCCAAACAAAACCCTTGAATTTAAAGCAGGCAGGGCAAAACCAGAAAGTAATTTTAAAATGACCTAGATCCTAAGGTAAACCTCACTTTATACTCCCCAGCAGAGTCGCCAGTTATGTGATACGGTGGCAGAACCGACTGTTAACACTGGTTTGTGTTTTTTGTTTGGAAAATGTTGCGGTAAGCAAGAGTCGCCACCGACTTTTATTTTATCCAATCAGGAAAAGGAAAAAGAACAGAAAAAACCTTTTTCGAGATGTTTCTGAGTACGGGGGGTAGATTATAGAAAGGGAAGGTGTTAGCACCCTTTCTATCTGTGATTTTCCACGAGCTCTTAGGTACTTGCTCATTTTTAAATTGCTTGTGTGTGCTTTGTTTTGAAAAGTTTTGTTTTACTTCATTTTAACCCTTGTTTCTGTCCTCAAGAGTGTTACGAAATTGGTTTTGAAAACTTTGTTTGAAAAGTGTTTGTGTGAAAAAGTTTGTTTGTTTGAGCAAGTACTTAAGAGTTTTCTACCTACTCGAAGAAGGTTGTTCATTTTCTCGTTTCCTTTAGACAATGCTATCCTACTATTAAGGAGTAGCTAGCCCCATCGTTGAAATTTGAGGGACAGTCGAAAGGGACGTAATGGTCATTGAAGGAAACATGTAAAGATACCTTAGCAGTTTGAAGGGACCGTCATCATATATTCGTAGGAAACATCGAGGGACAAGATCATTTCTCGTAGGCAACTCGAGGGACATTGAGGGACTATGATCTTTATGATGACTTTTAGATTGAGGTTATTTTGCTAAGATATCCCTATGTTCGAGGGACATGGCCATTATTTTCCGAGGCAACCAAGTGGAGAGTACCCTAGGGGTGCATGTGTGTAACAATGTGTTTTTTCAGTTATATTTATCTTGCAATTAGGGTTTTCTATCGTTCATTTTTATCTTTCCATACAATCCTATTAATCTAAGCATTGCATAAAATATAGTAGCAGGAGATAAAGGCGGAAATGTAAACCTAAGCTATTACAGAGCTTTTGGGCAATTACATAATAGTGAATAGTGCGGAAAAGAAATTCTAAAACTATTACATCCCGAAAGCAATTACATGATAATGATAAATAAAAAAAGCGGGAAAAATAAAGTTACGCTATTACAATTGAACGCACCCTATACACTTTATCTAGGAAAACAAAAATAAGATGAAAATAGCAAAGAAAATATTTTGGTGATTTTTTATGAAAAAAATGATTTGTGATAATTAATTAAATAAACCTAAAAACCTAATTAATTTTAATTAATAAAAAAATGTCAATTTTGAAAGGAAAAAAAGGTTAATAAAAAACCCTAAAACCTAATTAATTTTAATTAATAAAAGGTTAGTTTTGAAAAGAAAGAAAAAAAAGTTAATTAAAAACCTAAAACCTAATTAATTTTAATTAAAAATAAAGGTTAATTTTGAAAAAAGTAAAGGTTAATTAAAAAAAGTTAATTTTGAAAAAAAAGGTTTATGTGTAATGATTAATAAGAAAGAATTAAGTTTTCCAAAAAAATAGATAGGGAAAGAAACATCAATGAAAAATAGGGTTAGAAAATAAAAATAATGTAAATGTCATGGGTGGTTGTTGAACCAAAAATTAATTTAAAACCTAAAATTAAATTTAAAAATCCAAAATTAATTATTCAAGTTTATTATAAAAAAAATCAAAGGTTTGTGAAAAATATTAGGTTTTATGAAAAAAGTTTTAAACAGATGGTTGCTTTAACCTCCTCAGGATGTCTGTCTTACCATACATTAGTGGCTGTTATGATCTGACCTCAGTGTTTTGTAATAAACCTGCATGGGACCATAAAGTCAAACATGTAGTATTGAATCTCATAGACACATTAAACAAATTAGTATACCATGAAATATAAAGAAAATAAATATATAAAATTTTATAATGTTAAAACCGATATGACATGTATGAATGCTTCTACATCCTTTGGATCATGGAGATCAAACCAGCCTTACCCTTACTGGAAAAGTAGTGAAAGTAGTGAGATGTGGGTTTGTAACGAGGATGGTTTGTTTGTAGTGAGATGGAGGTTTGTAACAAGGATTTCATGTATGTAGTGAGATGTAGGTTTGTAACGAGGATGACTTGTTTGTAGTGAGATGGAGGTTTGTAACAAGGATTTCTTGTTTTTAGGATTCTTGAAGGAATTTGATATTTTGACAGAGTTGTGGCAAATATTTTTTTTCCGTGTTGTTTGTGTGAAAAGAATGGGATTATATAATGGAAATTAGAGAAAAAATGGGCTTTGAATATGCAGTTGGGCCTCCAATAACTACAAGCAATAGTGCAGATTTTTATTCACTTGAGTCCATCACGTTCCAGGCTAAATCGCTGGGACTTAAGTGAAATTCTTGAAGTTGAAATGTGAAAAAAAAATGTAGCCGACATCGAGAACTAACTCTTGTCCAAAAACGGGATCAATCAGATAAACGGTGAATTAGTTATGAATTTTTGAAATTTCGCCTCAGACAAACTTATTTTGAGCTACAGTGTCAACTCTGACACGTTCTTCTATAAAAAACTGGTATTGATCGGAGTATAACCCGGTCTCAACTTTTGAAGCAAAGTTGTAGATATCTGAGTCAGTGACCTTATGTAAAAAGATGGGTCCGATCCGATAAAAATTGACCGAGTTATGAATTTTCAAAGTTTCGACTCAGATGAAATGATATTCAACATTCAGGATTTTCGGGGTGTCACGCGCACTCTGGGTAAAAAACAAAGGCCTTTTGGATATTGTTCGAACTTGATACCTCTTGTGAAAATGTAGCTAACTCAATTTGGGAAATTTTGGCACCGGAACCAGCTCAATACAATGAAAATCGACCAAGTTATGATTTTCTGAACATGACGCAAATAAGCTTCTGTCACAAATTTTCTGTATAAAAATACTTGATAAATCCGCATTTTTGAAGATATTCTGATCGAAATTAGCTTCCAGCCGTGAGATATGAAAACGTAGATGACATCAATACGAAATTTTGGCCACTGGAACGGGTTCAAAACGAGCCACGATCTTCAATCTTTGAATTTTTTAGTGCGTAAAAACGGCACTTTCAGCACACTTTTTCACCATATTTCTTTGAGAAAACTCACACATTCAGAGACATTCTTTAAAGAATTTGTAAAATCAAGCTTCACATATAAGCTTTTGTTTTTATGAAGACAAACCATGACTAACAAAGAAGGCAAATATTTATGATCAAGCATCTAAGCATCTAAGGATAATATCTTTATTCAAAGCTCTCAACAACTTTAAAGGTACAATAATATCATCTACTTTGATCTTAAGATATAGATGCTCAAAAATGAAAAAGAAATGTTTAAGAATCATTACTCAAGCTTATCAAAAATAAAATTTCATTTTTCTTCTGCATGCAATCGATTTACATCTTAGTGCAATCGATTGCACTCTTCAAAATTTCAGATCTTTTGCTTCTGTTTCTTTATGCAATCGATTTACATTACCTATGCAATCGATTGCATAATTAAATTTTTCAAAACGTTTGCTTCTGTATTTGCATGCAATCGATTACATTGTTAGTGCAATCGATTGCACTCAGTTAATTTTTGCTACTGACTTTGCATGCAATTGATTACATTGTTAATGCAATCGATTGCACTTTTAAAGATTTTGAAAAAATAACTGTTAAAAACCTTGTGCAATCGATTTACATCAAGGGTGCAATCAATTGCATACTGCTCGAATTTGAAAAATAATAACTTTGTTCATGCCTTTTGATCATGCCTTTTCATTACATCTTTTCACTCAAACTTGGCATTTGTTCATGATACATTTCCAGATCTTCATGATGTTTTCAAAAGGGTGTTATGAACATATAAATATTCAATTTCAAATCCAGATCTAACACCTTCTTCCAATAATATTTTCTAAAATTTCAAAATACAAACTCAAGCATTCTTCATTTTTATGCATAAGTTTTCTGCAAATTTTCATACATTAACAAACAGAAAACTTTGAGCAAATATATCTTGAGTCTTTGTACAATATTATTATTGGAATAAGAAGATTATACATTGTCAAATCACTCTTAGTGATCAATATTACTCTACTCACTCAAACTCACAAATTGATATTTACTTACTTATTTTCCAGGATTGTTGGAATTAAATTTAAGTGTTTTTGTTGAAATCTTGTCTTTCCGAGTTGTTGGATACAAGTGTAGTTACATTGAGAGGATTGTTCTCATTGGTAACTTAGTGAAAATCCAAGAGGATTGTTCTTGTTTAAGTTTGCCACAATAAGGAAATCTCTTTCATGTTGAAAGGGGACTGGAGTACTCTCGGACTGTGAGGGGAACCAGGATATATCGCCCGTGTCTCTTTATTTTTCTGCATTTTTTAAGCTTTCTTAAACTCACTTATAACCAGAAAAATAAGAACCATCATCACTAAAAACCATAATTTTTTTAAAGAACCTAATTCACCCCCCCCCCCCCCCCCACCCCCTCTTAGGCGCACTTCATACTTACAATTGGTATCAGAGCAGGTTATAGGTAACCTGCTCCTAAAAGATCCAGAATGGCTTCTGCAAATCATAATCTCGTTTTTAGAGATGGTGGTAGTAACAACAAGCCTCCTCTATTTTGTGGTGAATATTTTGACTTCTGGAAAATATGCATGAAGGCGCATCTAGAAGCACAAGGAGAAGAAATATGGGATGCCGTCGAAAATGGTTCATTTATCCCTATAACGGTAATTAATGGTGTAGGCTCATCAAAGCCTAAAACTGCATGGGACGATGATGATAAGAAGAAAGTTCTCTATGACAAAAAGGCAATAAACCTTCTTCAAGGTGCACTTAGCATGGACGAATTATTCTGTGTCTCGGCATGCAAAACAGCAAAGGAAATATGGGATACCTTGGTACAAACTCATGAAGGAACGGTTGAAGTAAAAAGATCAAGACTAAATACCCTAAGTTAAGAATACGAATTATTTCGAATGTAGCCCATAGAAACCATTCTTGACTTACAAAAGAGATTTGTGCACTTGAAAAATCATCTAAGTGCTCTTGGTAAAACTTTGACGAATGATGAATTGAATCTGAAAGTACTTAGGTCCTTAACTAGGGAATGGCAACCAAAGGTAACGGTAATTTCAGAAAAGAAAAGTCTCTCCAACATGACATCTGAAACATTATTTGGAAAACTTCAAGAATGCGAAACGGAACTCGAAAGACTCGAAAAGCATGAAAATCAAGAGAAGAAATCCAAGAATATTGCTTTGAAGATAGACTCCAAGGAAGTTGAAAAGGAAAACAATCCAGAAGAAGATGAAAACTTCATGCTTCTTGTTAAAAGGCTTGGTAAGTTCTTCGGTAGAAATGACAAACCTTTTTCTCATTCAAAAGGAAAGAAACATTTTCAAAAAAAGGAAGGCTCCACATCAACACAAGAAATCACATGTTATGAATGTGGTAAGCAAGGTCATATCAAGCCAGATTGTCCAAAACTCTCCAAGAAAGGTGGCTTCAAAAGCAAGAAGGGATTCAAGAACAAAAAGGCTTATGTCTCATGGGAGGACAATGAAATAAGTTCCTCATCCTATTCCGACAGTGATGAAAGTGCAAATCTAGCATTGATGGCCTCACACCATTCCGATGATGAAGACAATGAGGTTAGTAATGATTTTTCTCTTTTTGATAGTGATGCACAAGGTGCTATAGATGAACTATTGAATGAATGCAAAATTCTGTATAAAACCATTTCATCACAAAAGAAAAAATTTCATCCTTAGAAGAAAAATATGTTTCAATGGAAAAAGATTTCAAAGAAGAAAAACAAAAATCAAGTGATGAACAAAAACAGAATTTTGTATGCAAAAATTGTGATTCAATCTCTTTCCAAATTGTCCAATTAGAAAGAGTCATTGAAATATATGAAAAGGGGCAAATTGGATTGGAAGGTGTTCTTATCTAACAAAGATACTCCAATGATAAAAGTGGACTTGGATATTCAAAGTTTTCAAAACCAAGTTCTAACAAAACTATCTTTGTTAAGGCAAGTGATCAATCTTCCAATGAGAAAGTGAACAAACCTAAAATAGTTCGTCACTATCCGAAAAAGAAAACATTTCCTAAGAAGAAATCTTATCCTTCTAGATATAGAAGTAACTTTGAACCTACTTGTTTTTATTGTGGTATTAAAGGCCATACACCTAATGCTTGCTATGTTAGAAACTTCAGTGTGACAAGTGGGCATTACGTATAGGTAAAGAAAGGCACTAATTATGAAGGACCCAAAGCAACTTGGGTACCTAACAAAACTTAATTTGTTTTGTAGGTATGCTTGAAGGCCACATGCAATCTTTGGTATCTTGATAGTGGTTGTTCAAAGCATATGACAGGAGACATAAACCAATTTTCACATCTAGCGCTAAAGGCCAAGGGTTTTGTCACTTATGGAGACAATAATAAGGGAAGAATCCTGGGAAAAGGCAAAGTTGGTGCTCCACCTTTCACATCCATTGAAGATGTTCTTTATGTTGAAGGACTAAAGCACAATCTTCTAAGTATTAGCCAACTTTGTGACAAAGGCTTCAAAATCAAGTTCACCAAGGATGAATGTTTGATAGAAGACGAAGTCACTCATGAGGTTATACTTAAAGGTAAAAGAATCAATAATATATTCATGATTTCCCTTGTTGATCCATCTTTGAAGGTTAAATGTCTCATGGCGAACAACGATGACTCATGGCTTTGGCACAAAAGAATTGCTCATATTCATATGGAACACTTGAATAAATTAATCAAGCATGATCTTGTCATTGGATTGCCTAAGAGAAATTTCGTCAAAGATAGACTATGCGATGCTTGTCAAAAAGGGAAACAAACTAGATCAACTTTCAAATCTAAGAATGTGGTGTCCACTACAAGGCCACTACAATTGTTACATATGGATCTATTTAGTCCATCGAGAACAAGGAGTTTCGGAGGTAATGTATATGCTTTGGTTATTGTTGACGATTTCTCTAGATATACTTAGACTTTCTTTTTAGTGCAGAAAAGTGATGCATTCAAGGCGTTCAAGAAGTATGCTAAACAAATTCAGAATGAGAAGTCTCTAACAATTTCCTCAATAAGAAGTGACCATGGCAGAGAATTCCAAAATGCTCTATTTGAAGAATTCTGTGGAGAACATGGAATATCTCATAACTTCTCGGTACCGAGGACTCCACAACCAAATGGAGTGGTTGAAATAAAGAATAGGTCTCTTGTGGAACTTGCTAGAACAATGGTTAGCGACTCAAACCTTCCAAAATACTTTTGGGCAAATGCGGTAAGCACGGAATGTTTTGTTAGCAATAGAGTTAACATTAGACCAATCTTAAAGAAAACTCCATATGAACTTTTCAAAGGGTGAAAACCAAACTTTGCTTTCTTTCATATCTTCGGGTGGAAATGCTTTGTCCTAAACAATGACAAAGATAATTTGGGTAAGTTTGATGAGAAATCCGATGAAGGTATTTTCCTTGGTTACTCACTCTCCAGTAAAGCATATAGAATTTACAACAAAAGAACTTTAACTATTGAAGATTTTATGCATGTTTCTTTTGATGAAACTAACCCCTCCAAGGAGGATAATATTGTTTGTAATAATGATGATGAAATTTTAGAAGGTCCTCAACAAAATTCTTACAAGGATCAACCTATTCAACTAGAAGAATCACCTCAACAAGAACCGAATCTCAATGATCTACCAAAAGAATGGAGAACTTATAGAGATCATCCTATTGATAAAGTGATTGGTGATATTAGTCAAGGTGTGTCTACAAGATTAAATCTCAAGGATGCTTCCCTAAACATGGCGTTTGTCTCTCAAATTGAACCTTCCAAAGTTGATGAAGCTTTAGGTGATGACCAATGGATCATAGCTATGAAAGAAGAATTGAATCAATTTGAAAGGAATCAAGTTTGGGAACTCGTTCCTAGGCCAAGCAACAAACACATTATTGGAACAAGATGGGTGTTCAAAAACAAACTTGACGAGAATGGAATAATTGTTCGCAACAAAGCAAGATTGGTAGCACAAGGCTATAATCAAGAAGAAGGAATAGACTTTGAAGAAACTTTCGCTCCAGTTGCAAGGTTAGAAGCTATTCGTCTCTTACTTGCCTATGCTTGTTCATTAAATTTTCAGCTTTTCCAAATGGACGTCAAAAGCGCATTCTAGAATGGATATATCACTGAAGAAGTATATGTTAAGCAACCCCCGGGTTTCGAAGACTTCAAGAATCCATCTCATGTATTTAAATTAAGAAAAGCTCTCCATGGACTGAAACAAGCACCAAGGGCATGGTATGATCGTTTAAGCAACTTCTTATGCGAAAAAGGTTTCGAAAAGGGCAAAGTTTGCAAGACTCTATTTATCAATAAAATCAAAGACGACACTTTGCTAGCACAAGTCTATGTTGATGACATCATCTTCGGTTCTTCAAATCAAGAAATGTGTGAAGAATTCTCATCAATGATGCAAGGAGAATTTGAAATGTCCATGATGGGTAAAATGAACTATTTTCTTGGACTTCAAATCAAACAACTAAAAGATGGCATCTTCATCAACCAATCCAAATATTGCAAGGAACTCTTGAAAAGGTTTGACATGGATAACTGCAAGGAAAAGTCTACACCAATGGGTTATGGTTCTTATATTGATCAAGATGAATCTGGTGTTTCCATCGACATCACTAAATATCGAGGTATGATTGGCTCTTTATTATATTTGACGGCAAGCTGTCCTGACATAATGTTTAGTGTTTTTCTTTGTGCCTGCTTTCAAGCTAACCCAAAGGAATCTCATCTCACGGCTGTAAAGAGGATCATGAAGTATCTCAAAGGGACAACAAATGTCGGATTGTGGTATCCTAAAGGTAGTGTCTGCAACTTAATTGGTTATTCTGACGCGGATTATGCAGGATGTAAAACAGATAGAAAGAGCACAAGTGGTACTTGTCACATTCTTGGTAATGCATTAGTATCATGGGCCTGCAAGAAACAAGCATGTGTTGCTCTAAGCACGGCTGAAGCTGAATATATTGCAGCGGGTAGTAGTTGTGCTTAAATTTTGTGGCTAAAATAACAACTCTGTGACTACGGACTCGATCTAGGGTGCATTCCTCTAAGATGCGACAACACCAGTGAAATTAACATCACAAAGAATCCCGTCATGCATTCAAGGACTAAACATATAGACATTCAACATCATTTTCTCCGTGATCATATTCTTTAAGGAGATGTCGAGGTAACTGTGATCGGTGGATCTGGAACTGACTGTTTAACGCTGGTTCGCGAAATGTCGCGGAAGCAAGAGTCGCCACCGTCTTTTATTTTCTCCAAATGGAAAGGACAAAAGCACAGAAAAATTCCTTTTAAGAGATTGCTCTCGGTTCGGGAGGTAGGTTATAGAAAGGGAAGGTGTTAGCACCCTTTCTATCCATGGTTATCCATGGGCTCTTAGATACTTGCTCAATGTGTTTTCAAAATTGTTTGTTTGCTTTTCAATGTGGGTTTAAAAAGTTTCTTTGAAAAATTTCAGATCGACTCGTACGTCAGAGTGTTTGAAACATTTGCTTTGAAAGCTTTTGAAAATATGTTGTGTGAAAAGAGTTTTGTTTCGTTTTTGAAATTAGAGCAAGTATCTAGAGAATCTACCTACCCTAAGGAATTCGTCTGTGTAGATGTCCTTAAAAGTAGTGCCATCCCACCATTGAGAGGTAGGTAGCACCACCGTTGGAGGTGTTCGGGTCAATTCGAGGTTCGGGACATGGTGATCACCAGAGCAATAGGAAGACACCTTAGAAGCTACCCTCATGCCAGGTTCCCGGATCATGAGGACTTACTAAGACATCCTCTACTCGACGATCACCTTTCGAGGCAAGGCAACAGTGAGGCGTACCCTAGGGGTGGTGTGTGCGATTCGTGTGTCGTTTTCAGATATTTGTCTTGTCATGTTATTGGCGTTCTACGCTTGTTTTTATTTATGTCCATACAGTCTTTCATGCTTTGTTTAACAGTTAAAAGTTGCGGAAAAAATAAATCTAAGGTTATTACAAAGGCGCGGGTCCACATCGCCAAAATTAAACCGGACCCGATTTGACTGAAAAATAAATAAAGCGAGAAATTTAAATTACAATGCTTTGGGAGAGATACAAAATTATAATAAGCAATAAAGTAAATGCGCGAAAGAAAATAATTAAAACAATGGGCGTTGGACCCTTTTGCAAAATATTTAAAGTTAATGAGAATTAAAATCACAATTAAATGTTTTTGGTATTTTTATATTTTTTAGATTTAATAAGAAAAAAAAAATAATTAATTAAAACTATAATGGAGCGTCAAACCCTAATTCTAACATTTTTAAGTTATTGTAAAAATATGAAGTTTTAACCTAATTTAAATCTAAGTTAATTTACATACGAAATTTAATTATAGAAAATAAATAAAATAAATATTATGATCAAAAAAAGAAAAAATTAAAAGGAATGAAAATTGTTAATTAAACCTAATTCTAATTTTTATATTTAATATGAAAGGAATTAAAATTGCAAAATCCTAATTAAACTAAATTCATTTACATACCAATTTATTTATAAGAATAATTAAATAAAATAATTTATTATATCATTATCTTTTTTCTGTATTTTTTATGTATTGTAAAAATATTTAATTAAACTAAAGCAATAAAAAAAATAACACAATGATTAACAATAAAATAAAAATAAGTAGAAAATTGAAAGAAGTTGCAAACCAGAGTGGGGTGTAGTCCCAATTTAGGAGGTACAGGCCTTAGAATTCTGGCCCATTTGATTTTGAATTCGTTTGACTTTTCTAATCATGTGTGATGCATTTGACCAAGTGTAGCGTATTCTTTGATTCTTGGTCATTGATTTGCTTTTGTAGGACGCGTGGCTAATGGGATATTGATGGAGTATGGTGGTCCTCATCAAGCGCGCTGCATAAGAATTATTCATGAAAAATATCATGGAAATTGCATAGACCTGGGGTTCGAACCCAGGTCTTGGACGTCAATGCCTTGGTGACTTGCCAACTGAGCCATGGAGCACATGTTATTATATTATAAGAAACAAATAATAAAAAAGAAACAAGTGCGTTAGTGGCTTTCTGGCGCGAGAATTCAAATGCGCCTATCACGTTTTGACACGGAGTCGTCTTCCTCACTTTGCCTGAAACACAAACTCAAAGGCAACGGTTTCTGAGCGTTGTTTTAGAGGGCCTATAAGAAAACAGCGATTAGCCCCTCGACGCTCATAAATTGAGCGCGAGGGTGCCATCTTCTTCGTCTCAACCTGCTTAAGCTAATGGCACTAGTCTGGAAGCGTAATTTTTCCTTGGGCGAAAAGCCCTAATTCCAGAAACCTGCAACCCTAAATCTCGTTCATGGCCAAATCACATATATTGCTCAAAAACGAAATTAATTGGTATGGTTAGCATCAGAACATTATAAGGAACAAGAATCAACAAACAAAATGTGATGAGGATGCATAAATTATGCTATACGATTTCAAAAATTTTGTGATACAGCTTGAACATTATCTACCAATTCTTGGAGTGTTAATGGGTGTTTCTGATTGGAATTCGTTCAATAAGCCTTCAGGAAACTGTTGGAATAAGATTTGCACTTTGAATCGCCTCCTAAAGCTGATTTCAGTTTTTACTTTTTGGAGAAATTTTGCAAGTTTGTAATGGGAACTGCTGCGCAATATCCAGTGTTTTGGCATTAGGGTTCTGTTCTAGTACTTGTATGGAACGATTTAGGTCAAAAAAATTGAATAAAATCCATGGCCATAATGGTTTTTGAATATTTGATTTCAATGATCTTTTCATATCTTTTTTTTCATGGTTTTTGGTTCAATCATGCTCAAATCTCATCAAAACTTGCCTAATTGGGATATGCACGTGATATTGAGAATAAACATGCATGAAAAGATTTTTTTAGGTCAAGTTTGATATTTTTTCATGTATTTAATTAATTTAAATGAATTAATATTAATATAAATTCAAATAAATAATTAAAAAATGAGAAAATACTTCCCTTTGGGCCTAATGGTCGTGCATAGGCTTGGCATGAAGAAACTTGGAAGAAAAATGGGCCCAATAGCAAATTTAGGCCTTTTGAAGTAATGTTGACTTTCAAAAATTTCCAAAAATTTCCCAACTTCCACAAGGCATAACTTGCTCAATTTTTAAGCTTTTCACATGTTCTTGGACATTTTGGAAAGGTCTTTGAGTTCTCTAACCAATGCCTTTGGTCCCATGTCATTTGGATTTACCAATATCAAGTTATGGCCTTTGACTTAAAGTCCCTTTTTGTTGACTTTTGAAAATGACCTATAATGTTGAAATTGATAACTTTTTGTGAGAGCATTTCTTGGACTTGGAATATGAAGATGAGTTGTAGGAAATGTCTTTCTCTTCAAAATGAGCTTTGGATGGAATTTTTCTGATAATCCATGTGAAAGTTATGCCCTGGTCAATTTCAGTTGACTTTTTCAGCTGTCCAAATATAGCAACTTTTGCATCTTTGATGATTTCTGAGCCAAATTTTGAGAATCATGATCAAGCATTGATCAAATGATGTTTGTGGCTTCAAAATGATATGTTGACCAAAAATTTGAACTTTTGACTGTCAAATGACCATTTTGCCCCTACAGTTGACTGTAGTGCAATTTAGGGTTTTGACTGTGCAATTTTGAGCTGAATGCCTTGAAACTTGATATGAGGATGCTTGACCATCTTTGTAAGCATATGAGACTTAATTGGGCCTTTGAAAACTTCATTTCTTTGATCAGAATCCAAACCCTAGTTTTGACTGCATAGGGGACCTTTGCACTGCACAACCCTTGGGGAATTTTGTGACTTTGACTTGACAAATCTTGAAGAATATGGGAGGGCAAATTTTGGGGTACAACAGTTGCCCCTGTTCAATCTTCTTAGACCGGAGGATGCAGATTGGCTGACGTGCCTTTCGCAATCCGAGGGTAGAAGATGATTGAACACTAGAGTGCCCTAGAAATTTGCGCTCACATAGTAACAGTGTGATGGAATGGGCTTATAGATGCCATTTGGAGATTGCTGGATAGGATGATGGGCTTATAGATGCCATCTGGATGTTGATCGCGTAAGAGATTCCTTAGCGAGAACCTGCATACCTGCAAGAGAAAAATGAGTACCTGACACGTTGCAGGGGCTGATTTTCAGAGGCTTGATACAGATGTGTCCTGACTGGTTACAGGAGCTGAATCTGGGGCTTCACAAGATGATGAATGGACCAGGTATGGTTACTGCCTTGGCATGAATGGTAAGAGAATCCTGAATGATTTCAACCTCAACAACGCTCGTTGAGAAAATCTTGGTGAGAATTACCATCTTCGTAGTGTCAGGAAGAGAACCAAAGGACATTATAATCTCAAAGGGAGTCACCTCACTCACCGTTGGAGAGGGAACTATAGGAAATTATAATCTGAAAGGAAATATCACCTCACTCGCCGTTGGAGAGGGAAACATCTTGAAAGGGAATTACCACCTCACTCGCCGTTGGAGAGGGGACCATAAGAGAATATCACCTCACGCTCATGCCGGAGAGGGGAACATCTGAAGAAGGAATTACCACCTCACTCGCCGTTGGAGAGGGGACCATAAGAGACTATCACCTCACGCTCATGCCGGAGAGGGGAACATCTGAAGAAGGAATTACCACCTCACTCGCTGTTGGAGAGGGGACCATAAGAGACTATCACCTCACGCTCATGCCGGAGAGGGGAACATCTGAAGAAGGAATTACCACCTCACTCGCCGTTGGAGAGGGGACCATAAGAGACTATCACCTCACGCTCATGCCGGAGAGGGGAACATCTGAAGAAGGAATTACCACCTCACTCGCCGTTGGAGAGGGGACCATAAGAGACTATCACCTCACGCTCATGCCGGAGAGGGGAACATCTGAAGAAGGAATTACCACCTCACTCGCCGTTGGAGAGGGGACCATAAGAGAACTTCTACTGAGTCTTTATCAGAAAAATCTGTTTGGAGTCGATTTAACTGGACTAGAGAAGTCCTTGAAATATGTTTGAGAATTTCAACTGCATCTTTCCTGAAAGGTAAAGGTCAGTTATATGCAATGCATGATATGGATCAAGCAATGATGTTCTCAACATGGATGCGATTTATATGATATGATGCGTACATGCATGCTATAATGATGTATGTGATGATTCGTGTATGTTTTCGTCTAGGAAAATAAATCCTTGACGGGTGCCGGGAAGTCATATCCTGGGCTGATGTTGAGGAAGAGATTTTGCTTCCGCTGTGGATGATCTTTGCAAGAATACCGGTAGGAGAAGATAACTCCATTGAGGAATAAACTTGGCAAATGAAATAATTCTGCGGGAGAAAAGATACTCTAGCGATCATGCTGGGGAGTGCTACTCTGTGGGGATAGCGATGCTTTGCTGAGTTGATGAAGATAACTCCGCTGGGGATACCGTTGATGAGTTATGCTGGGAGATTTGATGAATTCCGCTGGGGATATCCTTGTTGTGCTGGAAGTGTTGATAGACTTCGCTGGGGGTAGGAAGATACTTTGCCGAGGACGCTTTTTCCGTGGCTTTTGGCTGAGGATAACCCAGTTATATCCTGTTACGGAAATAACTCTTTAAATCAAGCCGGGACGACGCGTTCGTGCTCTGAGGATAAGCTTCCAGAATCTACTGGGGATAAGCTTACTGCTTGGGGGTATGAACTCCAAATTTCCTGGGGGACTGGATTGGACTCTCATGGGGAGTTTTGATATGCTGGAGGATGATCCCTTTGAATGTTGATATACCGCCGGGGAACAATCTTTAGACCAAGACTGCCGGGGATGCTTGTTAAGAATATATGTATACTGCTGGGGAAGTATTGAGATCTACGGGAGGATACTCAATTTCCTTGATAATTTTTCTTGGAGAGGAATGTACTGTTTTGTTGAACCACTCTCTGGGGAATTAAGATACACTTGGCCGTGTTCTTTAGTTGAACCTACCTTGGTACCTTGGAGGATAGAATAATTAGACTGCTCAGACAACTCTTTATTGCCCCTGTTTCTAATGTCACCTGCAATTAATTCCTTTGTTTCGTATGCAAATATTTATGAGTTGGCAAATTATTGTCAATGCATACATCACAAATTGAACCTTGGACGTTCTTCGCAAAACAAAACAGAAAAAGGGAAAACATTTGGCGCGTTTTAACTGAAAAAATATATTTGTATTGATTTTGAATGGCCCATGAATAGGCGTTTTGTATACAAGAGGCTGACGTCCTAGTAAGAGGTACGCCGCCGATCAAAAGAGTTTATACAAGTTTTGTACAAAAGAAAATAAAACAGCTGTGTGAAATATGAATGATCCACTGGGTTTCAACTCTGCTATTGTCTTTATAACTCCGAGCGTCTCATCACTTGATGACCTTGGTTGAAGGTGAAGCTGACTGATCGATGCCGTCTGAACTTGATGTAGATACCGGATTCTGGATGCAAAGTGATCAATGAGACATAGTTTTACGCTTTTATCCCTAATTTTTGCCTGGACCGCCCTTTCGGGTTTTCAGTCCACCGGGATACCCATTTTTGCCCAAGCCGCCCTTTTCAAGTTTTCGACTTGCCGGGTGTACAGATTTTTTCATTTTCATCCCTTCATTTTGCCCGAACCCTTTTGGTTCGACGGGAAGCCCTAATTTTTGCCTAGGCATGTCAACCTAGCGGGTCTTTTTCATGCGTAGTATTTTTTAACTATGTCTGCATTGGCGGGGTGAGGAAGGTCGTCACCATCCATATTGGTCAATATCATTGCTCCTCCTGAGAACACATGCTTAACCACAAATGGCCCTTCGTACGTAGGGGTCCATTTGCCCCTTGGATCACTCTGAGGAAGGATGATTCGCTTGATTACCAGATCCCCAACTCGATATTCCTGTCGTCTGACCTTTTTGTTAAATGCCCTGATCATCCGTTTCTGATACGTCTGACCATGGCAGATAGCAGCAAGTCTCTTTTCGTCAATGAGGTTGAGTTGATCAAGTCGTGTCTGGATCCAATCATCCTCGTTCAGATTTGCATCCTTCATTATCCGGAGAGAGGGAATTTGCACTTCGATCGGCAAGACTGCCTCCATACCATAAACCAGAGAGAAAGGAGTTGCCCCGGTTGACGTCCTAGCTGAGGTACGGTACCCATGCAGAGCGAACGGTAACATCTCGTGCCAATCTTTGTAAGTCACTGTCATCTTTTGAACGATCTTCTTAATGTTTTTATTCGCTGCTTCTACAGCCCCATTCATCTTCGGTCTGTAAGGAGAAGAATTGTGGTGCTGTATTTTGAACTGTTCGCAGAGCTCAGCGATCATCTTGTTGTTTAGATTGGTGTTGTTGTCTGTAATTATTCGTTCTGGGACGCCATACCGACAGATCAGGTTGTGCCGAATGAACCGTGCCACCACAGTCTTGGTTACCGTAGCATAAGAGGATGCCTCGACCCACTTCGTAAAATAATCAATCGCCACTAGGATGAAGCGATGTCCATTGGATGCCGTAGGTTTTACCTCACCGATCATGTCTATACCCCACATTGCAAACGGCCAAGGCGCAGTCAGAACATTCAGGGGAACCGGAGGAACATGCACCTTGTCTGCATAAATCTGGCACTTGTGGCATGTCCTGGAATGTTGGTAGCAGTCAGCTTCCATTGTAGACCAGTAATATCCTGCCCGTAGGATTTTCTTAGCCATAGTGTGTCCACTGGAATGTGTACCAAAGGTCCCTTCATGTAGCTCTTCCATGATTCTTTCTGCTTCAGCTTTGTCCACACAACGCAGTAAGGTTGAATCATGGTTTTGCTTGTACAAGATGCCGTTGCTAAGGAAGAACTTGGCTGCGAACCTTCTCAGGAATTTCTTATCGTTGACAGAGGCACTTTCAGGGTATTCCTGAGTTTCCAGGTATCTCTTTACTTCATGGTACCAAGGCTTCTCAGTCACCAATTCAGTTTCAAGATCACAACAGTATGCCGGTTCGTCCAGTTTCCAGATGATGATCTGGGGAGCCTCATTGTCCCATTTGACCTTAAACATTGAAGACATTGTAGCTAACGCGTCCGCTAACTGATTCTCTTCTCTCGGAAAGTGTTCAAAGGTTATCTTTGCGAAGTGGGGGATCAGGGTCAACACACATTCTCTGTAAGGAATCAGGTTTGGATGTTTCGTATCCCACTCTCCTTTGATCTGATTGATCACAAGAGCGGAATCTCCGAAGACACTGAGGAACTTGATCCTTAAGTCGATCGCAGCTTGAAGACCCATGATGCACGCCTCATACTCCGCCATGTTGTTGGTACAGTTGAAACATAGCCGGGCAGTGAGTGGAGTATGAGTACCTTGTGGAGATATGATTATGGCGCCGATACCATTTCCCAAAGCATTGGACGCTCCGTCAAAGTGCATAGACCATCGGGATCCTGGTTCAGGTCCTTCATCCGGTCCAGGTACTTCACAATCAGTCACAATCATGATACTTTCATCCGGAAACTCGAAGTTCATGGACTGATAATCATCTACAGCTTGATGAGCCAGGTGGTCTGCCAATACACTTCCCTTGATGGCTTTCTGGGTTGTGTACTGAATGTCGTATTCCGTCAAGATCATTTTCCATCTTTCAATTCTCCCAGACAGAGCAGGCTTTTCGAATATGTACTTAATAGGATCCATCTTTGAGATCAACAAGGTGGTGTGAGTCAGCATATACTGTCTCAGCCGGCGAGCAGCCCATACCAAAGCGCAGCAAGTTTTCTCAAGCAGTGAGTATCGGGTCTCACAGTCGGTAAACTTTTTGCTAAGGTAATAAATGGCATGCTCTTTTCGGCCAGACTCGTCATGCTGCCCCAGCACACACCCCATTGAATTGTCAAGCACTGTTAGGTATAATATCAGAGGTCTCCCTTCAACCGGTGGCATAAGGATGGGTGGTTCTTGGAGATACTCTTTGATTTTGTCGAAGGCAGCCTGACATTCATCATTCCAACGTACTACCTGATCTTTCTTCAGCAGCTTGAAGATTGGCTCACAGGTAGCAGTCAGATGAGATATGAATCGAGCGATGTAATTCAGGCGTCCTAAAAAGCCTCTGACTTCCTTCTCTGTCTTAGGAACTGGCATCTCTTGAATAGCTTTGACCTTAGCAGGGTCCACTTGAATACCTTTATCGCTGACCACGAAGCCTAGCAACTTCCCAGATCTTACCCCGAAGGTGCACTTGTTCGGGTTCAATCTTAGCTTGTACAATTTCAACCGATCGAACAACTTCTGTAGATGATCTAGATGCTCTTCCTCAGTCTGGGACATAGCGATCATGTCGTCCACATACACTTCGATCTCATGATGGATCATATCATGAAATAAGGCAACCATGGCACGTTGGTAGGTGGCCCCAGCATTCTTTAATCCGAACGGCATGACCTTGTAACAGAAGGTGCCCCACTGAGTAACAAATGTAGTCTTTTCCATGTCTTCAGGTGCCATCTTGATCTGATTGTAGCCTGAAAAGCCATCCATGAAAGAGAATACTTTGTGTTGGGCTGTATTATCAACGAGGACATCAATGTGAGGTAAGGGGAAGTCATCCTTGGGGCTGGCCCTGTTCAGATACCTGTAATCGACACACATTCTGACCTTGCCGTCCTTTTTAGGTACTGGCACCACATTAGCAACCCACTGAGGGTAAGAAGTCACTGCAAGGAACCCGGCATCAAACTGTTTCATGACCTCGGCCTTAATCTTCTCTGACATCTCTGGACGCATCCGACGGACCTTTTGTTTAACTGGGGGGCAGTCTTCCTTAGTCGGCAAATGATGGACAACAATATCGGTATCCAACCCAGGCATGTCTTCGTAGGACCAGGCAAATATCTCCATATAGTCATGCAGCATCTTGGTTAACCGTTGCTTCACGCTGAGCTCTAGGTTAGCACCAATCTTTACCTCTCTCCTGTCTGCCTCAGTACCCAAGTTTATGGTTTCCACTGGCTCTTCATGGGGTTGAATTGCCCGCTCTTCCTGAAGCAACAGTCTTGCAAGCTCGCCAGGCACTTCGCAATCATCTTCACCTTCGTCTTCGGCTAAGTTGATCGGATTTTCGAAGCTATAATTGGCATTAGCAGAGCTGTTATCAGTGAGATCCAGAGTGGATTGGAACCTGTATGAGTGAGTGTGTGTGTAAATACAGCTGTTTTTGAAAATTATGTAAAGGAAAAGAAAGACAGAAAAGGAACACAATATTTGCAATGCGAAAAGTACGTCCAAGATTTTCATTCATGATGTATAAAATGACAGTTTGTATGCCCTCACAAATAGAACCACGGTGCCTCGGGTAAGACACCGGGCCATAGAGTTTATCATTGTTTATTACAAAATATAACGAAAACAAAGAAATTTATTACTGCGTCACAAAGGTAACAGGGGTATGGTCCTTTGCACTCCAATTGTTCAATCCGTCTTCGGCCGTCGGATAAATCCAGCTGTTGAATTCGGCTTCATCCACTTCCTGGTCCTCCCCAACAGCATTCACCTCTGAGCTTTTAATAAATACCGGAGGTTTTCCGATCTTTGCTTTCCTCATAGCTCTCTGACCTTCTGAGGTGAAACCCAGCCCAAGTTTATCAGTCTTCTGGGTGAAGTCTGGAAGTCTGCCCCAGTCGGCACATTCACCCTTCTGCACCACAGCCCTGGCATCCTTCAGGGAAGCCATCTTCAAAGGACCACTTGCTTCTGTTACTTCTGCTGCAATTGGAAACACCTCCTCGAAATGCTGAAAGGGGGTCTCAATGAACTCCCCATCCATCTCAATGTATCTGAACGAGTTTAGGTGGCTCACCATGTATTCTTCCTCTCCTTGCACGGTGACAATCTTCCCTCTGACGGGGTACTTCAGCTTTTGATGCAAGGTAGAGGTCACTGCCCCAGCCTTATGTATCCAGGGTCGACCCAGCAGACAAGAGTAAGATGGACGGATATCCATCACATAAAAAGTGGAGTCGAACACCTGAGAACCCACACGAATCGGAATGTCAACCTCCCCGTGGACCATCCTCTTCGAACCGTCAAAGGCCCTGACAATGATGTTGCTGGGTTTCAAATCCAGGCCTTCACAATCTAGACGATCCAGAGCCTTCTTGGGTAGCACATTCAAAGATGACCCAGTATCAACCAACACATGTGCCAAGGTGGTGCCCCTGCATTCGATTGAGACATGCAGAGCATCATTATGGTCTCTCCCCTTTGCGGTCAAATCAGCATCCGAGAAACCCAAGCCATTATCTGCCGTTAGGCTTGCCACGCAATCAGTGAATTGGACTGCAGAGGTTTCATGTGGCACGTGGGCTGTCTTGAGGAATGAGATGAGGGCCTTTGCATGGGCCTCAGAGCACAGCAGTAAAGAGAGCATGGAGATCTTGGAGGGCGTATGCCCCAGCTGTTCCACAACATTAAAATCGCTCTTCTTTATAATCTTCAAAATCTCCTCCATCTCTTGTGGGGAGGCCTCAGCAGCTATGGGTATGGGTGCCTCCATCTGGGCAGGCTCAGCTTCAACTCCCTTGCCCCGAGCACTGGATGACTCGGCAGCAGGAGAAACCATTGGGTCAGCAGCAGGAACAACAACTTGGTCAGCAACAGGAATAGGTGTACTTGTGGGAATTATCAAGAGCGGTCTTCGGGCAGCAGGTGGCGCAATGTCAGGTGAGAAGAGCCTGCCACTGCGGGTAACTTTGGCCGGGCCAGTGATGTCACAGATGCTGGCGCCAGCGTTGAGCTCTTGTTTAACTCCATTTATATATACATCTGCCCCATAGTGCCAAGGGACAGCTTTGTTAGATACATAGGGCAGGGGCCCAGGAACAGTGATAGTAATAGGTGCCACGGTCAGAATTTGGACAGGCTTCTTCTGGAGAGCCGGGATCGGATTGTTGAAGATAGTCACCACAGAAACTTCTTCCATTGGAACCAAACGAACAGCAGACTTCTTGAATAGAATCTCCTTGCTATCCATTAAGCTTTGGATGCCTAACTTTAGCAAGGGACAACCGGATGGGGACACAACACAGAACAGGCAACCCTCACTACAACCCGGAAATAAACCGGCCTGCAGTAGGTTCTTCTTAACGATCTTTAGAGGAGTGGCTAGATCATCCACAGAAACAGCATAAACGTCTTCATCAACAGCATTTACCCTGTGTTGAGGCATAGGGGCAGTAACTACATTCGGCTTTGCAGGCGCTTCGAATTGTATCTCTTTAGCATCGATAAGGTCTTGCACCTTATTCTTTAACGCCCAACAGTCATCAGTGGCATGCCCCGGGCTGTCTGAATGGTAAGCACAACGGGCATTCGGGTTGTACTTAGGAGAGGTAGTGTTTGAGAACTTTGGCGCCTCCTTGACAGTCACCAAATTGGTGGATAGCAACTGTGGCAGGATTTGCGATAGGGTCATGCTTAACCGGGTAAACTCTCTCCGGGGTCTATCAGCCCTTTGAGGATTGTTTGGCCGGGGAGCGGCAGCAGGCTTAGCGATCATTACCGCGCTGACAAATTGGCGGCGATCAGGTCTTTCTGATTTCCTGGAGCCATACACGGCACTAGACTCCTTTTTGAAGGGTTTCTTCTCTGCACTAGATGATGCACCCTTTGCAATCTTTCCAGATTTCAGCCCAGCTTCGATTCTCTCTCCAGTCAAGATTAAATCAGTGAAACCAACAGAAGAATTCCCAATGAGATGGTTAAAAAACGGCCCAGATAGGGTCCCCAAGAACATGTCCACTAACTCTCGATCAGTCAAAGGTGGCTGCACCCTGCCAGCCAGGTCTCTCCACTTCTGCGCGTACTCTTTAAAACCTTCACTTGCACCTAACGACATACCCTGGAGTTGAGTACGTGTAGGGGCAAGGTCGGCATTATACTGATACTGCTTATAGAAAGCAGTAGCCAACTCCTCCCAGTTACGAACCTTGGTCCCATCCAGCTGATAGAACCATTCGAGATGAGTCCCTGAAAGACTCTCCTGGAAGAAGTGGATCCATAAATTCTTATCCGCGGTATACGGCTGAATTTTCCGAACATAGGACCTCAAGTGCAGCTTGGGACAAGACGCCCCGTCATACTTAGAAAAGGTTGGAGCTTTGAACTTGTGCGGGATAATCACACCAGTGGACAAACCCAGATCTCCAAAATCCAGCCCAGGTACCTGTTGAACTTCCATTGCCTTCAACCTGTCCTCCAGTTGTTTGTACCTGTCATCTGCAGGAGGGTACTGCTCTTCATCAAAATCTGTCTCGTTGTCGGAGACTTCTGGAGTAGGAACCTTTACTTCTGCCTGAGAAGGACTCTTGCCAACAGAAGAAACAGCCTCTTCATGTTGCAGAGTATTGCCGAACCTTCGGCCCGAGTTGAACAGAACAGTTCTTCTCTTCTTCTTCTTCTCCTTTTTCAGGAGCATAGTCTTTAGTTCTTCTTGGCCTTTAGCCAGACCCATGATTAGTTCCTGGAACTGCGCATTCTGCGCCTGGAGAGCCTTGATTGATGTCTCTGTTGATTCAGATCCGGGATTCATGATAGCTGAAATAAACAGCGAAGAACTGTAAGCAACCTGAAAAGAGGGAAGAACCTGCTATGCACATGATGTATGAAATGCGTATGGATTATGTTTTCAAGGGTTCGAAAGTTCAAATTTGTTGCAGACAAAAAGGAACACACGTTATCATTAAAGAAATCATTGTTTAATACATCAAAGCCTCGTGGGCAAAAGTACAAAAATCAAGTCAATCCCAAAATACACTGCGCATCCTCTTCGGAGCTATGTAGGTGTTGAGATTCCTCTCCTCATGCAACAGACGGGTGAGCTCCAAGACCTTCTTTTCACTGGCATGCAGACTAGTCTCAAGAGAATTCCGCTCTTCCTTAAGCTGGATCCAGCTCTTCTGCATCTCTTCCCAGGATGTGGGCATATCAGGGTGCTGAATAACATGAGACACTTCCCCTTCCAAGACTGGTTCTTTGATTACTGGAAGCATGTGAGGATAAGGCATCACTAACTTCTGAGAGCGGGCTCGTACCCACTTGAGATAAGGTTCCAAAGGGATGGAGTTCCTGTGCCCCAGTGTTTTGCTGTCTATCCTACTAGGCATCCTCCAAGCTCTGATAAATCTCTGACGAAGTCCTTGAGTATCATTGTCGAAGTCAAAAACTATGTCAGGAATTAGCATGTCATGAGGACCATCCCTCCGAGCATAACCAAACTGTCTCCAAGCCAGGCATGGGCTATAAGTAATACCTCCTCTGATTCCAAGTAAAGGAACATTAGGGTACTCTCCGCAACGATCAATGATAGTGACATCCCCTCTGGATCTAGGACACCAATGTATATCAGCATGTGTAAGAGTCATCAACCGTTGTGACCATCTCAGACCCCGCTCATTCTTCAAGACTGATTGCGGAAGGTGCGAAATAAACCACCTTCCCAGGAGAGGAGTGCAACACATAAGGACACCTCTTTTTCTCATGGTTCGAGTGTAACATGAGTGAAGGATGTCCCCCAGCAATGTAGGTATGGGATTCCTGGACATGAAGATCTGGACAGCACTGATATCAATGAGCTGATCTGGGTTAGGGAACAACACCAAACCATAGACAAGGAGGGCCACAACCTCTTCAAAAGCTTGCAAGTCAAGGGAGTTCCAACATTCAAGGGCCTTCTCAAACAGAAACCTGGCTAAGAACCCTTTGATACCACTTCTGACTTCCCAATGTCCCTTGAGGTCAGATGACTGTAGGTGCAAGGCTTTAGCAATCTCTTCAAGCTTAGGTTCCCTTTCTGTACCGCTGAAGGGTAGCTGATCAAGGATAGGAATCTTCAGGAGCCGGGAGAACTCCTCCAATGTAGGTACCAACTGATAGTCCAAGAAGGTGAAACAGTGATGCAGAGGGTCAAAGAATTGGAGCAAGACCTTAATCATATCTTCCTCAATGTTGGTGTTGACCAAGCTGATGAGGCTTCCATGTCTTTCACTGAATGAAGAGTTCTCAGGGATTCTGGATATAAGTTCCTTAAGCTGAGGAGGGATCCTTACAAGACTGACTTGAATGGTCTTTCTACGAACAGTTTCCATGTCCTACAAAACAAGAACAAAGATGAAAATTCGAACCCCTGAAATGGTTAGTCAATGCATATGATGCTGGATGATGTCATGATGCTATGATTAAACACACCACAGATATTCACAAAGACAAACATATAGGGCACACAAGGCACGCAAGACAAGCCCTTAAGGTTTAAGGCCAGCATGGGGTCTGGGTAGTACCCTCTTGAGTTGGTGGGTTCAACCTGTCCTAATCAAAGTAACCGGGTTCTAAGGTTCCCAATATCACGGGATTACTTTCATTGTTCATCGTTTCGATTTAGCCACTGAACTGGCGACCGAAATATTCCAGGAAAGCAACCCTCAATTGAGTGTAGCATCGAGTATCAACCAACCTCGGACTGCACCAAAGTCAGTTATCTCACTACCCTAAAGAGGCCAAGATAGTTCAATTAAGGTTCCTAAGGTTTGTTGATGCTTCATGACACCACGCGGAGGCCCCGTACTCTCCTTGACTGAACTCAAGGGTTACCGGTACACACCAAAGTGCCACATCAACGTAGCAGACTGTTTCAACCATGTCGGTATACCCCGCACAGTTCCCTCACAGCCTTGTTGCTACTTTCTAAGAAAGGTATCCCCCAGATCCGGGTTAGGATCTATAGAACTCCCAAGACAGTCCCACAATAATAAAGCAAGCAAAGAAGACAATTGAAAACACAGTGATCTTAATCCTAAGGTACACCCCACTTTAAGCTTGTCCCCAGCAGAGTCGCCAGTTCTGTGATCGGTGGATCTGGAACTGACTGTTTAACGCTGGTTCGCGAAATGTCGCGGAAGCAAGAGTCGCCACCGTCTTTTATTTTCTCCAAATGGAAAGGACAAAAGCACAGAAAAATTCCTTTTAAGAGATTGCTCTCGGTTCGGGAGGTAGGTTATAGAAAGGGAAGGTGTTAGCACCCTTTCTATCCATGGTTATCCATGGGCTCTTAGATACTTGCTCAATGTGTTTTCAAAATTGTTTGTTTGCTTTTCAATGTGGGTTTAAAAAGTTTCTTTGAAAAATTTCAGATCGACTCGTACGTCAGAGTGTTTGAAACATTTGCTTTGAAAGCTTTTGAAAATATGTTGTGTGAAAAGAGTTTTGTTTCGTTTTTGAAATTAGAGCAAGTATCTAGAGAATCTACCTACCCTAAGGAATTCGTCTGTGTAGATGTCCTTAAAAGTAGTGCCATCCCACCATTGAGAGGTAGGTAGCACCACCGTTGGAGGTGTTCGGGTCAATTCGAGGTTCGGGACATGGTGATCACCAGAGCAATAGGAAGACACCTTAGAAGCTACCCTCATGCCAGGTTCCCGGATCATGAGGACTTACTAAGACATCCTCTACTCGACGATCACCTTTCGAGGCAAGGCAACAGTGAGGCGTACCCTAGGGGTGGTGTGTGCGATTCGTGTGTCGTTTTCAGATATTTGTCTTGTCATGTTATTGGCGTTCTACGCTTGTTTTTATTTATGTCCATACAGTCTTTCATGCTTTGTTTAACAGTTAAAAGTTGCGGAAAAAATAAATCTAAGGCTATTACAAAGGCGCGGGTCCACATCGCCAAAATTAAACCGGACCCGATTTGACTGAAAAATAAATAAAGCGAGAAATTTAAATTACAATGCTTTGGGAGAGATACAAAATTATAATAAGCAATAAAGTAAATGCGCGAAAGAAAATAATTAAAACAATGGGCGTTGGACCCTTTTGCAAAATATTTAAAGTTAATGAGAATTAAAATCACAATTAAATGTTTTTGGTATTTTTATATTTTTTAGATTTAATAAGAAAAAAAAAATAATTAATTAAAACTATAATGGAGCGTCAAACCCTAATTCTAACATTTTTAAGTTATTGTAAAAATATGAAGTTTTAACCTAATTTAAATCTAAGTTAATTTACATACGAAATTTAATTATAGAAAATAAATAAAATAAATATTATGATCAAAAAAAGAAAAAATTAAAAGGAATGAAAATTGTTAATTAAACCTAATTCTAATTTTTATATTTAATATGAAAGGAATTAAAATTGCAAAATCCTAATTAAACTAAATTCATTTACATACCAATTTATTTATAAGAATAATTAAATAAAATAATTTATTATATCATTATCTTTTTTCTGTATTTTTTATGTATTGTAAAAATATTTAATTAAACTAAAGCAATAAAAAAAATAACACAATGATTAACAATAAAATAAAAATAAGTAGAAAATTGAAAGAAGTTGCAAACCAGAGTGGGGTGTAGTCCCAATTTAGGAGGTACAGGCCTTAGAATTCTGGCCCATTTGATTTTGAATTCGTTTGACTTTTCTAATCATGTGTGATGCATTTGACCAAGTGTAGCGTATTCTTTGATTCTTGGTCATTGATTTGCTTTTGTAGGACGCGTGGCTAATGGGATACTGATGGAGTATGGTGGTCCTCATCAAGCGCGCTGCATAAGAATTATTCATGAAAAATATCATGGAAATTGCATAGACCTGGGGTTCGAACCCAGGTCTTGGACGTCAATGCCTTGGTGACTTGCCAACTGAGCCATGGAGCACATGTTATTATATTATAAGAAACAAATAATAAAAAAGAAACAAGTGCGTTAGTGGCTTTCTGGCGCGAGAATTCAAATGCGCCTATCACGTTTTGACACGGAGTCGTCTTCCTCACTTTGCCTGAAACACAAACTCAAAGGCAACGGTTTCTGAGCGTTGTTTTAGAGGGCCTATAAGAAAACAGCGATTAGCCCCTCGACGCTCATAAATTGAGCGCGAGGGTGCCATCTTCTTCGTCTCAACCTGCTTAAGCTAATGGCACTAGTCTGGAAGCGTAATTTTTCCTTGGGCGAAAAGCCCTAATTCCAGAAACCTGCAACCCTAAATCTCGTTCATGGCCAAATCACATATATTGCTCAAAAACGAAATTAATTGGTATGGTTAGCATCAGAACATTATAAGGAACAAGAATCAACAAACAAAATGTGATGAGGATGCATAAATTATGCTATACGATTTCAAAAATTTTGTGATACAGCTTGAACATTATCTACCAATTCTTGGAGTGTTAATGGGTGTTTCTGATTGGAATTCGTTCAATAAGCCTTCAGGAAACTGTTGGAATAAGATTTTCACTTTGAATCGCCTCCTAAAGCTGATTTCAGTTTTTACTTTTTGGAGAAATTTTGCAAGTTTGTAATGGGAACTGCTGCGCAATATCCAGTGTTTTGGCATTAGGGTTCTGTTCTAGTACTTGTATGGAACGATTTAGGTCAAAAAAATTGAATAAAATCCATGGCCATAATGGTTTTTGAATATTTGATTTCAATGATCTTTTCATATCTTTTTTTTCATGGTTTTTGGTTCAATCATGCTCAAATCTCATCAAAACTTGCCTAATTGGGATATGCACGTGATATTGAGAATAAACATGCATGAAAAGATTTTTTTAGGTCAAGTTTGATATTTTTTCATGTATTTAATTAATTTAAATGAATTAATATTAATATAAATTCAAATAAATAATTAAAAAATGAGAAAATACTTCCCTTTGGGCCTAATGGTCGTGCATAGGCTTGGCATGAAGAAACTTGGAAGAAAAATGGGCCCAATAGCAAATTTAGGCCTTTTGAAGTAATGTTGACTTTCAAAAATTTCCAAAAATTTCCCAACTTCCACAAGGCATAACTTGCTCAATTTTTAAGCTTTTCACATGTTCTTGGACATTTTGGAAAGGTCTTTGAGTCCTCTAACCAATGCCTTTGGTCCCATGTCATTTTGATTTACCAATCTCAAGTTATGGCCTTTGACTTAAAGTCCCTTTTTGTTGACTTTTGAAAATGACCTATAATGTTGAAATTGATAACTTTTTGTGAGAGCATTTCTTAGACTTGGAATATGAAGATGAGTTGTAGGAAATGTCTTTCTCTTCAAAATGAGCTTTGGATGGAATTTTTCTGATAATCCATGTGAAAGTTATGCCCTGGTCAATTTCAGTTGACTTTTTCAGCTGTCCAAATATAGCAACTTTTGCATCTTTGATGATTTCTGAGCCAAATTTTGAGAATCATGATCAAGCATTGATCAAATGATGTTTGTGGCTTCAAAATGATATGTTGACCAAAAATTTGAACTTTTGACTGTCAAATGACCATTTTGCCCCTACAGTTGACTGTAGTGCAATTTAGGGTTTTGACTGTGCAATTTTGAGCTGAATGCCTTGAAACTTGATATGAGGATGCTTGACCATCTTTGTAAGCATATGAGACTTAATTGGGCCTTTGAAAACTTCATTTCTTTGATCAGAATCCAAACCCTAGTTTTGACTGCATAGGGGACCTTTGCACTGCACAACCCTTGGGGAATTTTGTGACTTTGACTTGACAAATCTTGAAGAATATGGGAGGGCAAATTTTGGGGTACAACAGTAACCTTTGTAGATACTCATAATCAGCTTGCCGATATCTTCACCAAACCTTTGGCGAAAGAACCTTTCAACAAAATTCGTCGAGAGCTCGGCATACTTGACGAACGCATTTTATAAGGTGCATTCTACCCTTGATATAACTTTTATATATGTTTTATACATGCCATATATGAATTTATGTTATGTGATACTTAAATTTTCAAGAAAAATTTGGTTTTGGACAATTTTTGTTGGTGCAAATCGATTGCACAAAGAGTGTAATCGATTGCACAAAGAGTTTTTTCAATTCTGTCCATTCTGTTTCTTGTTCAAATTGATTGCACCTTTAATGCAATCGATTGCACTATGTGCGTTTTTGCTTAATTTTTTATTTTGTTTGTATGCAAATCGATTGCACATGGTACGTCAATCGATTGCACGTACTGAAAGTAGCTTTTATGACAGAAAATTAATGTTGGTCAGAATTCCTCTCTCATATTCCCAAGACAAATACACTTCAATTCTAATAACTCATTCCCTACCTACCTAAATCACTTCCAAATCTCTCACACAAAATCTTTCTCTCTCACAAAAAATAAAAACCCTAAAACCCTAAAACTCCATATCCATGGCTTCAAGAACAAAGAGAAAGGCTTCAGTTTCAGATAAAGGGAAAAAGAAGATTGATTCAACATCCAATCCACTGCTTTCAACTCTCACCGAAGAGCAAGAAGTCAGATTTATCAAAGACTTTCAAAAGAAAATTATATCCAACCCCAAGTATGGTATTCTCTCCTCCTTTCCTCAAGAATGTTTTTCCTTTCAGAATGATCTAGCTGCTTATGGTATGGAACCCTTGATTTCTTTGTATGGTACATACTACCAGGATTTGGTAAGAATGTTTTTCAGTAATCTAACACCCCAAAAAATAAAAATGGTCACATATGTGCTAGGCACTCGTATCTCTCTGACTCCTCAGGTTGTTGGTGAGATCTTGCATATTCCTTTCACTGGAAGCTCCCTATATGATCCTGAAAACGAGATATGGGATGGCTATCAGAAAAAGGGATTCTTTTACAACATTGGGCGGTTAAGTGAAGCTGAATTTCGCGCCAAACGGATTCATGGTCTTGGAGGAGTAATTCCATCCAGAGACTCCTGGAGTGTAGGTAACCTCCATATGATCACTTATATCATTATTTTTTTGTCTATATACTGTTTCCAAGAGCTGGAAACCATTACACGGTTACCGACTTCGAGATGCAGCTTATTTATGCAAGGAAGAAAGGAGTAAATGTAAACTGGGCAAGAATGATCATGATGCATACGCTGAGAGTGGATGAAAAGTCTAAATTCCTTCCGTATGCTTATTTTGTCACCTTGATCATGGAGGAATTTGGTGTGGATTTTCGTGGTTTTGAAAAGGTGGATATGGATCCTAATTTAAACAAAATTTCAATTAAGAATGTTGATTCAAGAATGGGCGTACATTTTAATCCGGAAACAAAGACCATCACCTACATTTGTGAAGATGTTGTTGGCAATGAAGAAAATGACCAAGAAGTCGAAGACGGTGAAGCTGTGCCTCCTCCTCCTACTGCTCCCTCTGGTCCAAGCAATCAAGAGCTCATGGACTACATGTCTCAACAGTTTGCTTCTATGAACACCAACATCAACAATCAATAGAGTGCAATCAATGACTCCACTACAACCTGGATAAATGATTTTCGCTCGGATGTGAACCAAAAATTCTCAAACCTTTATTCTCACCTTCATATCCCACCATACGACCCAAATAACCCAGTTGCACCTCCTCCACATTACACAGAACCTCCACTTCAACAACAATTCCCGAACCAAGGCTCATGGTCTTACAACCATCCAGACATTCATCACCCTTAATGTTCTGGATGACTGTTTTTTTCTGTTATATCTTTCTATTTCAATGTTTCGTTTGTTTAATTGTCTGTGTAACTCTTAAACAATTTGTGTTTCTATTTTATATTCTATAATTTTGTCAATATATTGCTCTTTATTATTATTTGTTTTTAGCATCTTTCCCTTCTTTTTGATAATGTCAAAGGGGGAGAAAGATGTATGGTACTTTATGCTTGTATTTCCTGTGTCTTAACTTTCAAGGTACTCTCCAATCAAGATGAATAATTGTAAAGGATTCCAACCCTCTCCTACATAGGGGGAGTTTTGCATCTTAGAGGGAGAAGCTCTTCCGAGAAGTACATCGCATAAAGCAAGACTGTTTGTCATCATCAAAAAGGGGGAGAATGTAAAATCAAGCTTCACATATAAGCTTTTGTTTTGATGAAGACAAACCATGGCTAACAAAGAAGGAAAAGATTTATGATCAAGAATCTAAGCATCTAAGGATAATATCTTTATTCAAAGCTCTCAACAACTTTAAAGGTACAATAATATTATCTACTTTGATCTTAAGATATAGATGCTCAAAAATGAAAAAGAAATGTTTAAGAATCATTACTCAAGCTTTTCAAAAATAAAATTTCATTTTTCTTCTGCATGCAATCGATTTACATCTTAGTGCAATCGATTGCACTCTTCAAAATTTCAGATCTTTTGCTTCTGTTTCTTTGTGCAATCGATTTACATTACCTATGCAATCGATTGCATACTTCAATTTTTCAAAAAGTTTGCTTCTGTCTTTGCATGCAATCGATTACATTGTTAGTGTAATCGATTGCACTCAGTTAATTTTTGCTACTGACTTTGCATGTAATCGATTACATTGTTAATGCAATCGATTGCACTCTTAAAGATTTTGAAAAAATAGTTGTTAAAAACCTTGTGCAATCGATTTAGACCAAGGGTGCAATCGATTGCATACTGCTCGAATTTGAAAAATAACAGCTTTGTTCATGCCTTTTGATCATGCCTTTTCATTACATCTTTTCACTCAAACTTGGCATTTGTTCATGATACATTTCCAGATCTTCATGATGTTTTCAAAAGGGTGTTATGAACATATAAATATTCAATTTCAAATCCAGATCTAACACCTTCTTCCAATAATATTTTCTGAAATTTCAAAATACAAACTCAAGCATTATTCATTTTTATGCATAAGTTTTCTGCACATTTTCATACAACTATAGTGTAGCTGGGAACCCAGAAGTTCATATATCACTGCCAAGTCAGAAATTCTGGCTATTTGAGAGAGTGAGGTGATAAATGCTATTAGGTGAGGATATCTAGAAGTTCTGATCTAGGAGTATCTTCTGACAGATAAATGGGTAAAAATGTCAATAAATAAACCTAAAAAGATGTTTCTGGGGATAGAACACAGGACCCTTAGCACTAATGTCTTATGCGCACGCTTTCTACCACTGGGGCGGCTGTACATCCAGTATTAGAAGCAAAAGCATGAACATATAACATAAAGTAAGTTATGTTGATGAGCTTCACCTCTTTCTCCATGCTAATAAGAACATCTGCAACTTTCTCATTTCTCAACAGAACAGAAAACACAAACATAACAATTATGGCAGGTTTCCATCATGGTTTCAGAAACATAAAAAATATCAAGACTGTAAATCAGAAACAAGCATGTATCTGCTAATAATAATTTCCTTAGGAAGTTTTGAACTGATATTCTCCATACTTAGGAAGAAAATACATGAAACTTCAGAATATGTACAACATCGGAATCAGGATGTCTACATTGTATTTTGAACATGCAAATCTAACAATGCTTAAGTAATATGATGAGGGCCAGTAGAAGCTTACCTTGCAGCTGGAAAATGTTTTGTGAGCTGAAGACTGGTTCTGACTGCTTGTAATGTTCTGATCAGCTTCCTCACGTGCTCAGCAGGCTGGAACAACCTTTATCTTGGGCAATGAATGGTTGGAAAATTCTGGAATAGACAAGAAGAAATGATCTGACCTTTTGAGGTGGAGACTGATGAAGAACATGTTACAGCCTGAAAACAGAAGTTAGGACGGCTTCTAAATGTATATCAGAAGCTGTATGGATGGTTTGGTCAAGAAACACTTGAGTAAAATTGGAGTTTGAATGAAAGAATAAAAAACTAGCAGGTTTTGTATTTGTGTTTGCAGTTTCAGATTTCTGGAAATTTTAGCAAGGTTTCAAGGCTTTTTCTTTTCAATTTTCCCGCGCCCCCTTTCATAGTTGCAAATGAAATTCAATTTATAGGCAAGAACTTTGTATCTTGGAGAAGTCAAAAGTACCAACATCATGCTAGTGTGCTGGCTTGTTCTTGAAGCAAGATAAAAAGTATGGTGGTTAGCATCTTTTAGTCGTGCCTAAGCTGGATTTGTAAGCATGAATTAAGGAAAAGTACCCTCAGAGGCAAAAGCAAAGCATGGGCCCATCATACTTTTGTACAAGAGTTTGCTCTTTCAAGGACAACAATGTACTTCTTTGTCACACGTGGGGAAATCCTTTGGATAAAAACTCAAAAGTGGTTGTGAGAATTAAATGATGATGAGATTTATCAAACCAGAAATCCTGCAATATGAGATTATGCATCATAGCTTAATTCTGGATCAGAAGTTCAGCATTAGTGCAACTTAGAACCAACATACAACTTATGATCCTTTAATCTCTTTGCTCCAGCATGTTCTGAGCAAGTTCTCAGACTTCCCCAAAAGCTTGTAACACGCTTTGTAAATCCTCTTGGAATTACTCTTGCAACATCTGACTGAACCTATGTGAAAACTGGCCTAGAAGTTCTAACCAAGTCCTGTTTTTGGAAAGGTCCAGAATTTGCTGAAAGCTTCAGTTTCATGGACGTGTCTTTGAAGACGTGTAGCTTGAAATCCCAGCATTTCTAGAAGAATTTATGTTCTACAATGTTTTAGATCTCATTGAGATCTATAACTCTTGTGTTAGAATTTCTTCCAGAATTAGATTGCATCATGGTGATAATCTGGCCAGAAGTTCTGAGCTTGTCATATTTCTTAAACACTTAGAAAATTTCTAAGTATTTAGAGTTTTGACTTTTCCAAAGTAATTTTGACTTTTAATTATCTTGATGAAACAAATCTCATATTCCAACATGTCTTGATGAAATATGATTCTTGAAACTTGATTTTGATCCAAAAGTCAAAGTTTGATTTTTCAGCATGCAATTGACCATTTTGCCCTTGTGAACGACTTTCTTGGAAAATTTGTAATCCAGGGCTTGGAATTGGATAGAAGAAAACCTGAGGGTCCAAGATGATCCTTTGAGAAATGAGAGGGAACATTTTGGGGTACAACAGCTGCCCATGTTCAATCTTCTTACGCTTGAAGAGTTAGATTGGCGAATCTGCCATTCGTGACTTGAAGGTGGAAGATGATTGAACACTAGAATGCCCAGATATTTGCACTTGATGATGTTATGGTTGATTGTATAGGGAATGGGCTTAAATATTCCATTTGGAGAGATGATAGAGAGTTTTCAGAGATGGGTTATAGATGTCATCCAAAGGTGATTGTTGACAGAAATTAGACTAAGTCTAAACTTGACTTCGATTGGAAAAGAATCAGAATAAATCTTGGAGCGACTTATCTGAACTAGAAGAAATGTCTACCAAAAAGAATCATGATAAACCGTTGAGAGATTTAAATTGAACCAGCAGTGGTCTAGAAAGAATCTGAATAAATCTTGGAGCGATTTATCTAAACCAGAGAAAATGTCTACTTGGAAAGAATCAGGATAAACCGTTGAGAGATTTAAACTAAACTAGTAGAGGTCTGGAAAGAATCAGAATAAATCTTGGAGCGATTTATCTGAACCATAGAAAATGTCTACGGGAAAGAATCAGGGTAAACTATTGAGATATTTAAACTGAACCAACAGAGGTCTGGAAAGAATCAGAATAAATCTCGGAGCGATTTATCTGAACTAGAGAAAATGTCTACCGGAACGAATCAGGATAAACCGTTGAGAGATTTAAACTGAACCAGCAGAGGTCTGGAAAGAATCATAGTAAATCTTGGAGTGATTTATCTGAACCAGAGAAAATGTCTACTTGGAAAGAATCAGGATAAACTTTTGAGGGATTTAAACTGAACCAGTAGAGGTCTGGAAAGAATCAGAATAAATCTTGGAGCAATTTATCTGAACCTGAGAAAATGTCTACCGGAACGAACCAGGATAACCTGTTGAGAGATTTAAACTGAACCAGCAGAGGTCTGGAAAGAATCATAGTAAATATTGGATCGATTTATCTGAACC
Organism: Vicia faba; assembly: GCA_948472305.1. NCBI lineage: Eukaryota > Viridiplantae > Streptophyta > Magnoliopsida > Fabales > Fabaceae > Vicia > Vicia faba. The sequence goes on along the minus strand of OX451738.1, from coordinate 1,627,795,621 downwards.
AGAGAAAATGTCTACTTGGAAAGAATCAGGATAAACCGTTGAGAGATTTAAACTGAACCAGCAGAGGTCTGGAAAGAATCAGAGTAAATCTTGGAGCGATTTATCTGAACTAGAAATAATGTCTACTTGGAAAGAATCAGGATAAATCATTGAGGGATTTAAACTGAACCAGTAGAGGTCTGGAAATAATCAGAATAAATCTTGGAGCGATTTATCTGAACCATAGAAAATGTCTACCGGAACGAATCAGGATAAACCGTTGAGAGATTTAAACTAAACCAGCAGAGATCTGGAAAGAATCAGAGTAAATCTTGGAGCTATTTATATGAACCAGAGAAAATGTCTACTTTGAAAGAATCAGGATAAACCGTTAAGGGATTTAAACTAAACCAGTAGAGGTCTGGAAAGAATCAGGATAAATCTTGGAGCGATTTATCTGAACCAGAGAAAATGTCTACCAGAACGAATCAGGATAAACCGTTGAGAGATTTAAGCTGAACCAGCAGAGGTATGGAAAGAATCAGACTAAATCTTGGAGCAATTTATCTGAACCAGAGAAAATGTCTACCAGAAAGAATCAGGATAAACCGTTGAGAGATTTAAACTGAACCAGCTGAGGTCTGAAGGGAGCATTCGTCATGTAGATAGTCACCCTGTCCTATTTCGAGAATTGATCTACCATTGATTTGTTCACAGATAGTTGTCTTATCTTTGTTGAAAATTTGTTGATGATAATTTTCTGTTGATTGATATTTCCTGAAAAGGTAAAGAGTTAGTTGTATGCAATGTCATGATGTATGAAATGCATGGCTTAATGATGTTCTCAAAATAAATGAGATTATGCCGTATGCATTTGTGTTATATGTGCTTATCATGTATGTAGTATGATGCATGAAAGGTTGTTGGAATGTAATTTTGTCTTGGAAAATAAATCCTTGACAAATGTTGGGGAGCTATGGGAGTCTAAATCATGGGTTGTCGTTCGGGATGAAGAGTATGCACCTCTTTAGACCTTGTTTTAGGATGTTTCCGCTGGGGAATGTTGAAAATTTTGTGGAGAGTGTTGATTCCTGCTTGGGGAAAAAGAGTTCAGGAGTCTTAGTTGTCTGTTGCTTTATTGGGGAGTCATCTTTTGATGAAAAGGACGAAGTTGAACTGATATCTGGTTGGGTCTAGGCCTCACAGTAAATTGTTGGGGATTATAGAGTAGTCTACTGGGGAAGAGGAGTTGTGGTCCTTTGATTTGTAGTAGTCAGATAGGCAAACTCAAGCTGGGGAACCCTGCTGTTTGTTGGGGAACTAAACGCTGTTGCTGGTCTGTTGGAGAGGTGGCGACTTCACTGGGAAAAATCCTCGAGGATTCTTGAGGTCGACTCATCTAGAAAAAGTTTTCAAAGATTAAACTCTGGAAGGGAGATTAAACTCTGGCTGGGAGTCATCCTATGAGAAAGATTTTTGGGAGATTTATCACTACCCCTAGTAGCAAATGTTTGTGGCACTGCCAAGAAATGTTTGACTGTATGTAACCCTCTACCGGGATTTGCATTCAATGCCCCAAGTGATTTAGACGGAGACCTACCATTGGTTATTCAACACTTCTTGAGAGATTTTTTGGAATCTTGACTGGACTGCCCCAGGTGTGCTGGATAGTGATATGTCATACCCCCTTGTTTATAGGAGATTTTTCATTGGAAGTGTCATCCGATCTGAAGTGATTTTGTTCATCGAGAGAGATTTCGTTCACTGGATATTCGTTGTGTGAATTTCTCAGTTGTCAAACAAATAGCCATATGCAAACAGTGATGTTCAAATAGTTCAAAGTTTATGCTTATCTTGAAATTTTGAAAATGCTTTTTTAGCAAGTAAAGAAATTTTGTAAGAAAATTCAAACTCAGGATTTAGAGTAAAGCCTTATAGGAGTCAGGATACCTTTTGTAACAGTATGCTTTTGAACTAACCCATGCTTCAATTAGGACTTTTGAAGGGTTGTAACGTGGCTTGGTTCACGGTTTAAGGAACAAAGGATAAATTCTCAAAGTGTATTTGTACCTGCCCGTTCTTCGTGATATTCTTCAGTCCTAAACTCAGTTAATTGTGTGTTTGAACTCCAATTGAGTCTGGAATGACGTTTTGGTGATGGTTCAGACAAGTTAAGTTTATCGGAAGGCATTCATTTTTTTTGCAACCTTTTTCATGTTGTCGAGGATTTGTAGTGACATATTTTTGATTTGTCATCCCTGATTTTTTCCTGACTGTTCTTGTTTTGAGATTACGTCAGAGGGATGCCCCAGTTTTCTCTTAAGTCTCCTTTGTAGGTTTTGACTTAGTGGGATTTTCTCTTGAGAGATAATGACTTCCTATGTGATAGGGAACCATCACTGTCTTTTGATTCTAGAGGAATGTTTTTGATGTCATTCGTTGTATTATGAGATGAGAGTTTATGGCTAAACGAGCGTTTGAATCAACTGAGAGACTACCCTGCCCCAGGTTTTGATTAAAGGTTTCAAATTGTGTAAAAAAGAAAACTTCTACTTCTTTGGCTCGAAGGGGTTGACTAGGGATTATCTTCCTTATAACTCCAGTGTTTAGGGTTTGAAATAATGTATGTACATCGTCGGGAATGTCTATTCAAAAGCATACTGTATGAGATTATGGCATTGTTTCGTCATCCTCCCTCTAAAGGCTTGTAAATTTTAGCAAGAGTTAAATGTCATAAAAAAGGTATAGTTTAAATATAGTGAAAACAAATGGATGAATTCAAGACAAACATATGCAATGCATTAATGAAACAAATTTTGACATTAATAGATAATTGTTTGAATAACAAAAGAGATTACAATTGAAAATTCAAATGAACAGAAGCCTCTTTGTATGAACTTGTCACTTTAGGTGGTGAGCCTTTGAGGGACGGCAGAAGAATTCAGTCTGTCCATCTTGTGTGAACTCCAGCATTCCTTCGTCGATCAGGTTTTGAATATTGTATTTCAGTTCCCAACAATCGTTTGTATCATGCCCAGGACTATCGGAATGATAGGCACACCTGGCATCGGGATTGTAGCTGGGAGAAAAAGTTTTGGGATTTGGATGAGATCTTATTGGTGTAATCGAATTCATCCTCAGCATCTGTTGCAAAGCTTGAGACAGTGGTATGTTGGTGTTGGTAAACTGTTTTTTGGGCCCGCTTTGCCTTTGTTGATTTTCTGGTTGATGTTGACGAAGTCGTTGTTGGGCTCGTGATGTGGAAGAAATTTGGGAAGGTCTTCTCTCCCTTAAACCGGCTTCTTGTCTCATGGGAGGCTGAATGATGACTTGATCCCCAATTCTATATGTTTGCCCCTTTTGGTTACATCTGTCTTGACGAAGCTTGTTGATGAGGACTCTTAGCTCTTCTTGTCCCTGAGCCAAGTTTTGGATGAGAGCCATCTGGCTCACCTGTTGTCCCATCATATGGACTTTCATTATGGCTATCGCGGTTTGTAGCCGCTCCAACTGGTCATCTCTGTCATCCCCAGGATTTCCCATGATCACACCCCTGGTGAGGAGAGTTTTCACCTCTTCTTGTCCCTTGGACAGATTCAAAAACATCTCTTGAAGTTGGGCGTTTTGAGCCTGGATGTCTTTCACCATTTGTTCCATATCCATCTTACTAAAATAAACAGTAAGAAGATAAGGAGACTTATATGGGAGAAACCTGTCATGATATGATGCATGATATATGGATGCATGTTTTCAAGGATCTCGCGGGGTTGGTAGTCACTTACACTTTTGATTGGAGAACTTTGTGTCGGTGGATGTCCTTCCACGAGAATTAAGCTCACTGTGCCAAGTGGATTGTAGCCCTTGACTCAAGTTGTTATACTTGATCTTTGATGGCGTTTTGTTAGAGGAAAATAAATCCTCTTTCCCCTTGCTAGACGTCTGGTTCAATGTAACCCTGCATCAAAGGCTCTCGAGATCCTTGAAATAGTTATTGAAAATACTATAGTATAATGTCATGATGTTATGTACAAGTATGAAAAGTAAGCAAGTTTATATACAAATAATCATATACACACAAAGCAACAAGTCCTTAGGTTTAGGCTTGCATGGAGTTTGTAGGTAAATACCCTCTTGAAGTTGGATTGGTTCAACCTGTCCTATAAATAGTAACCGGGTTCTAAGGGATCTCAATATCACTGACCTTTCCCACAAGCTTCGTTCGATAGGCGACTGACTCGCAACCAAACAAAACTCAGGAGTCAAGTCTCGATGAGTGTAGCATCGAGTATCAACCAATTTTTAGCTTTCCACCGAAACCGGTTATCTCACTACGTCATAATGGCCAAGTTGGTCAAGTATGGTTCTAAGGTCATTTAGTGCTTCATGACGCCGCTCAGCGGCCCCGTATTCTCCTTGATTCAACACAAGGGATACCGGTACCAACAAATGTGTCACACTAACATAGCTATTTTTTAGACCACGTCGGTATATCCCGCACAGTTTCCACAATCTATTGCTACTTACCTAAAAAAGGTTCCCCAGATCCGGGTAGAGGATCAAAACAAACCCAAACAAGGAACTATAATGTAAAGCATGAAAGTCAAACAAAGAAAGCAAGTAAATGTGATTTATCCCTAAGGTAACCCCCCTTTTAAATATTTCCCCAGCAGAGTCGTCGGTTCTATGATACGGTGGGAGAACTTACTTGGGTGTTTGCGTTTGATCACAAATGTTGTGGATAGAAATAGTCGCCATCGACTTTTCTTTTATCCAAAAGGAAAGGCTGAAAAGAACAGGAAATACCTTTAGATATGTTTTCTTCAGTTCGGGGGGTAGATTATGAAAAGGGAAGGTATTAGCACCCTTTTCATCCGTAGTTATCTACGGGCTTTTAGCTGCTTGCTAGATCACTTGCTTTTGTTTGAATGTGTGCTTGTGGTATGGGTTTTTGAAAGTATTTTGAAAATGTCTTTGTAATGGTTCTCGTTTCTATAAGAACGCGTACAAAGTGTTGTTTTGAAAATAGTTCAAAGAGGTGTTTGTGGAATGTGTTTTTGAAAGTGATTTTGAAAATGTGTCTTCTTTGTAATGGCCCCCGTTTCTATAAGAACGCGTATAAAGTGTTTGTCTTTTGAAAATGTTTCACATTTGTATTGGTGCATGAAATGTTTTGTTGTGAGCAAGCGAGCAACTAGGAGCGAATCTACCTACTCAAAAGGTCTTAAATGTTCTTTTCCTCCTCCTTGAGATGTTGCTATCTCACCATTGTTTTGGTAAGAAGCCCCATCATTGGATGTGAAGGGATGGGCGTGGGACGTTTGTATAGTCATAGAAAGCAAACTATGGGACGTTTTAGCAATGTCGTTTTAGGGACTAGATCGTTTACCGAAGGCAACATTGAGGGTTATCGAGGTACTACGATCTTTTATCGAGGGTCTCTGCTAAAACGCCTATATTCGAGGGACATGACTATTTTTCCGATAGGCAACAAGTGACATTACCCTAAAGGTGCATGTGTGAATAGTGTGTTTGATTGCATGCATTTAGTCTTTGATTTTTGGGTTGTCTATTTTTTGTTTTTATCTTGCCATACACACCTAATTACTAACAATATATGAAAGCAATAAGTGTGCGGGAAAGTAAAGTCCTACACTATTACATCATTAAGGGGATGGGGTGTACAAATTTAGAAATGGGGATTGCAAGAAATTAAAGTCCTAATTATCTATTACAACCATATTGAAATAATGTACAAGAATTGAAATGGACTTGTTTTGTTTTTGTTAAGAAAAGAAATGAATTGGCTTAAGAAAATATTTTTTGATCTTTTGGTTTAAAAAGAGATAAAATAAAGTATGTAAATATAAAAGTGCCTTTTTGTGTTTTTGGTTATTAAAAGGTAACATAAGATAAATAAGAGAAAAAGGAGTTAGAATCAACACATTGTTGAAACGAGAAGGAACAGAAGTTCTGACTCTTATACGCTGCAAGAGAGAAAATGTTAGTAGGAAAGTAGAGGGTCATAAGTTCTGGGCCTGGGTACACCAAGTTCTGAGGTTGTCGGGAATAAAGGAAAACCTAGAAGTTCTGATTGTTGAAGGGGTTCAGAAGCTATAGTGCAACTGGGAACCTAGAAGTTCATATATCACTGGCAAGTCATAAATTCTGGCTATTTGAGAGAGTGAGGTGATAAATGCTGTTAGGTGAGGATATCTAGAAGTTCTGATCTAGGAGTATCGTCTGACAGATAAATGGGTAAAAATGTCAATAAATAAACCTAAAAAGATGCTTTTGGGTAGAACCCAGGACCCTTAGCACTAATGTCTTATGCGCACGCTTTCTACCACTGGGGCGGCTGTACATCCGGTATTAGAAGCAAAAGCATGAACATATAACATAAAGTAAGTTCTGATGATGAGCTTCACCTCTTTCTCCATGCTAATCAGAAAATGTTCTGTGAGCTGAAGACTGGTTCTGACTGCTTGTAATGTTCTGATCAGCTTCCTCACGTGCTCAGCAGGCTGGAACAACCTTTATCTTGGGCAATGAATGGCTGGAAAATTCTGTAACAGCCAAGAAGCAATGTTATGACCTTTTGAGGTGGAGACTAATGAAGAACGTGTTACAGCCTGAAAACAAAAGTTAGGATGACTTCTAAATGTATATCAGAAGCTGTATTGATGGTTTGGTCAAGAAACACTTGAGTAAAATTGGAGTTTGAATGCAAGAATCAAAAACTAGCAGGTTTTGTATTTGTGTTTGCAGTTTTGGATTTCTGGAAATTTTAGCAAGGTTTCAAGGCTTTTTCTTTTCAATATTTTCGTGCCCCCTTTCACAGTTGCAAATTAAGTTCAATTTATAGGAAGAACTTTGTATCTTGGAGAAGTCAAAGGTACCAACATCATGCTAGCGTGTTGGCTTGTTCTTGAAGCAAGATAAAAAGTATGGTGGTTAGTAGATTTAAGTCGTGCCTAAGCTGGATTTGTAACCATGAATTAAGGAAAAGTACCCTCAGAGGCAAAAGAAAATCATGGGCCCAACATACTTTTGTACAAGAGTTTGCTCTTTCAAGGACAACAATGTACTTCTATGTCACACGTGGGGAAATCCTTTCGATCAAAACTCAAAAGTGGTTATGAACATTAAATGATGATGAGATTTATCAAACCAGAAATCCTGAAATAATAGATTATGCATCATAGCTTAATTCTGGATCAGAAGTTCAACATCAGCGCAACTTAGAACCAACATCCAACTTCTGATCCTTTAATCTCTTTGATCCAGCATGTTCTGAGTGAGTTCTCATACTTCCCCAAAAGCTTGTAAAATGCTTTATAAATCCTCTTTGAATTGCTCTTGCAAATTTTGACTGAACCTATTTGAAAACTGGCCCAGAAGTTCTAACCAAGTCCTGTTTTTGGAAAGGTCCAAAATTTACTGAAAGCTTCAGTTTCATGCACGTGTCTATGAAGACGTATAGCTTGAAATCCCAGAATTTCTAGAAGAAGTTATGTTCTACAATGTTTTAGAAGTTCTTCCAGAATCATCTTGCATCATGGTGATAATTTGGCCAGAAGTTCTAAGCTTGTCATATTTCTTAAACACTTAGAAAAATTCTAAGTATTTAGAGTTTTGACTTTTCCAAAGTAATTTTGACTTTTGATTATCTGGATAAAACAACTCACATATTCCAACATGTCTTGATGAAATATGATTCTTGAAACTTGATTTTGATTCAAAAGTCAAAGTTTGATTTTTCAGCATGCAATTGACCATTTTGCCCTTGTGAACGGCTTTCTTGGAAAATTTGTAATTCAAGGCTTGGAATTAGATGGAAGCAAACTTGAGGGTCCAAGATGATCCTTTGAGAAATGAGAGGGCAAATTTTGGGGTACAACAAAGAGTTTTTTTGGGGCTTTGGTGGGAAAACAAATGAAATTTGAATAGTTTGGGTGTGTTCTTTTCATAACTTTTTAGGTGAAGCTCTTATATGCTAGTTTGGTGCAAATTAGGAGCAGCATAGCAGAACTGCTTTGCAGCAATTTTGAAGTGTTGTGGCAGCTTGGTACAAGACTGTTTCATAGCAGTACATCAGACTTGGGCTTGGCAGCATATAGGACTTTGTTCAGCAGCCTTCGACCAAACTCAACAAAAGACAAAACAATACTTGTTTCCACTAATTGTGTGTTCTTCGAATTGACCCATTATATGTCCTTCGAATGGACCAATTGAATGTTCTTCGAATGGACCATATTGTATGTCCTTCGAATGAACCATATTGTATGTTCTTTGAACCCACCAAATTCATGTTCAATGAATAGGACACCAAATATATGTTCTTCGAATCCACCAAATTCATGCTCTTCAAATGAGCCACCAAATACGTGTTCTTTGAATGCACCAAATTCATGTTCTTCGAATAAACCTTTTGTATGTTCTTTGAATCCATCAGTTGTGTGCCATAGTGTAGAAACTATGTGTGTTAAAGGGTTTAAAGGTGGAATCGAAGCAAGCATGAAGAAAGTCATTGCCTTGTGGATGCTAGCATGAGGGAAGCCCTTGCCTCGTGAATCAAAGCAAGCATGAAGATAGCTAATGCCCAATCAAAACATTGTGAAATAGAATCAAGCTTGAAAGAAGCCAAAGTCCGGTCGAAGCTTGGGATATTGAAGCAAGCTTGAAGGAGGCCAAAGTACAGTCGAAGCTTGGGAAATCGAAGTAAGCTTGAAGGAGGCCAAAGTACAGTTGAAGCTTTGGAAATCAAAGCAAGCTTGATTTTCTTCGATTTGATGCTAGAAAGTCCAATGTGATCCATAGGAACTATATGAAGCATTTAAAAGTCCAATTATACTTGTGCAAACTTGAGATTTTGAAAATCTTTGTTAGAAAAGTCTTGAAGAAAGAGAGAGAGAGAGAGAGAGAGAGAGAGAGAGAGAGAGAGAGAGAGAGAGAGAGAGAGAGAGAGAGAGATAGCAAATTTTGGAGTTCAACAGCTGCCCCTGTTCAATCTTCTTAAACCTGAAAAGCGAGGATGGCACGTCGTCGTTCGTAGCTTGAAGGTAGAAGATGATTTAACACTCGAGTGCCCAGAAATTTGCACTCGGTGATGTAGTGGTTGATTGTGTCGGGAATGGGCTTAAAGATGCCATTTAGAGAGATGATGGTAGAAACTAGGAGAAACAAATCTGATTCAGAAGAGGTCTTTGGATCTTTGATTTTATCTGCAAGGAACAAGAGAGTTAGTTGTATGCGCATGTATGCATGGTGTAATGATGTTCTCAAAATAAATGAGATTATGTTGTATGTGTATGTTATATGATGTATGAATGTGAAATTTTTCGGTAACACATCTTTGTCTGCGAAAATAAATCCCTGACCGCTAGTGGGGAGTTTTGCTTATTCGTTTGAAGAAAACTCCACTGGAGAATATTGAATTTTCTTGAAGGAAACTCTATGGAGAGTGTTGATTTCTGCTTGGGTAAAAGAGTTCAAGAGTTTTAGTTGTTCGTTTCTCTAATGGGGAGTTATCTCTTGAAAGTTAGTTGTTATCTGGTCAGATTCCAGGCTTCACAACAACTTGCTAGGGATAAAGAAGTTAACTGTTATCTGGTCGGATTCCAGGCTTTGAAGAAACTTGCTGGAATAGTGGCAAACTCTACTATGGAAGAGGAGTTTTATTAGTGATTTGTAAAAATTAAACTGTTATCTAGTTGGGTCCAGGCTCTATCCACTTGAAATTGAGGTTTAGTGTTATCCGGTTGAGTCCAATCTTCAGCAATTTGAACTTGAGATCAACTGTTATCTAGTCGGGTCCAGTCTTCAGCAATTTGAACTTGAGATCAATTGTTATCTGGTCGGGTCCAGGTTTCAGTAATTCGAACTGTCAACTAGTCGGGTCAAGGCTCTGCAGTTGAAGGAGTTAAACTAATATCTGGTCGGATCCAGGCTTTAGCAACTTGGAATTGAGGTTTATTGTTATCTTGTCGGGTCCAGGTTCCAGAACTCAAATTGTTATCTGGTCGGGTCCAAGTTTCAGCAATTGAAGAAGTTATACTATTATTTGGTCGGGTCCAGGCTTTAGTAACTTAAAATTGATATTAACTGTTATCTGGTCGGGTTCAGGTTCCAGAACTCAAACTGTTATCTGGTCGGGTCCAGGTTTCAGTAATTGAAGAAGTTAAACTATTATCTGGTCGGGTCCATGCTTTAGTAACTTAAAATTAAGATTAAATGTTATCTGGTCAAGTCCAGGTTTCAGGACTCAAATTGCTATCTGGTCGGGTCTAGGTTTTAGCAATTGAAGAAGTTAAACTATTACCTAGTCGGATCCAGGCTTTAGTAACTTAAAATTAAGATTAATTGTTATCTGGTCGGGTCCAGGTTTTAGAACTCAAACTGTTATCTGGTCGGGTCCAGGTTTCAGCAATTGAAGAAGTTAAACTATTATCTGGTCGGGTCCAGGCTTTAATAACTTAAAATTGAGATTAATTGTTATCTGGTCGGGTCCAAGTTTCAGAACTCAAACTGTTATCTGGTCGGGTCTAGGTTTCAGCAATTGAAGAAGTTAAACTATTATCTGGTCGGGTCCATACTTTAGTAACTTAAAATTGAGATTAATTGTTATCTGGTCAGGTCCAGGTTTCAGAACTCAAATTGTTATCTGGTCGGGTCCAGGTTTCAGCAATTGAAGAAGTTAAACTATTATTTGGTTGGGTCGAGGCTTTAGTAACTTAAAATTGAGATTAATTGTTATCTGGTTGGGTCCAGGTTCCATAACTCAAACTGTTATCTAGCCGGGTTCAAGTTTCAGAAACTTAAACTGTTATCTGGTCGGGTCCAGGTTTCAGCAATTTTCGGAGATAATAATGACTCTATTGACAACTTCACTGGGGATTAGGGGTTGTGGTCCCTTGATTTGTAATAGTCGGAGAGGCAAAATCAAGATGGGGAATTTTGCCGTTTGTCGGGGAAATAAACCCTGTTGAAAAGGATATTGGATGAATTGCTGGGAAGGATGTTCTTTAAGAATAATTCCATAAGGCTCCCTTTTAAGACCAACTCAGTTGGGGAGAGGACCTTCTGGAGATTGAAACTCTGGCTGGGGAGTTAATGAATCCCAATCTGTGGAAATAATGTCATTGAAATAACTTTGTGGGGATATCTCAAATGTGTTTAGGGAGATGCTCGTCACTGTTTCGAAGCATACAAAAATGTAATCATGTTCATATGCATATGTTCATTCAATTTTAGTCATTGGACACCTTTGCACTCAAAACAGAAAAAACAAAAAGTTTGTACTTCAAAGTATTATTGATGTTTTGCCCATGAATAGGCATTTTTGTACAGAGAGACAGAGATCCTACTAAGTGGAAATCGTCAAAAGAAATGAAAAGTGTACAGAGTGAAAACAAAAATAATATCCATGTGGAAGTGATCTCATAGTCCCAACTCTGTTATTGCCTCTATGTCTTCGAGCAAACCCTTGTCAGTAAACGAAGTTGATTGGATTGATTTTGGACCATTTGAACTTTAGAGTTTGGTAATAAAGCTGGCTGTAGAGATCCCACGAGACATAGTCATATGCTTTAATCCTTAACTTTTTCCCGGACCTCCCTTTCGGGTTTTCAGCCCACCAGGATACCCATTTTTGCCCAAGTTGCCCTTTCAGGTTTTTGACTCGTCGGGTGTAAAATCTTTTGCATATATCCCTAACTTTTTCCCGAACCTCTTTAGTTCACCGGGATGCCCATATTTTTGCCTAGGTGTGTCATCCTAGCGGGTCATTTTATGAGTAGTATTTTTTAACTATGTCTGCGTTTACGGGATGTGGGAAGTCTTCACCATCCATAGTAGTCAGCATCATGGCACCACCAAAGAAAACTTTCTTTACAATAAATGGTCCTTCCTAAGTGGGAGACCATTTGCCCCTGGGGTCGCCTTGTGGAAGAATGATGCGCTTTATTACCAAGTCGCCAACTTGATATAGTCGAGGCCTGATCTTCTTATTGAACGCATTGATCATATGCTTTTGACACATCTGACCATAACAAACAACAACCAACCGCTTCTCGTCAATCAAGTTTAACTGATCCAACCTAGTCTGAATCCATTCATCTTCACCTAGACCTGCTTCTTTCATTATCCTTAGAGAGGGAATTTGGACTTCTACAGGCAAGACGACTTCCATGCTATAGACCAAGGAGAAAGGAGTTGCTCCAGTTGATGTATGAGCCGAAGTACAATAGCCATGGAGAGAAAATGGTAACATCTGATGCCAGTCTTTGTAGGTTACCACCATCTTTTGCACAATCTTCTTGATATTTTTATTGGCAGCTTCCACTGCGCCATTCATCTTGGGTTTGTACGGAGAAGAATTGTGATGCTTGATTTTGAACTGAGTACAGAGTTCAGTGATCATAGCATTATTGAGGTTGGTTCCATTGTCAATGATGATCCTTTCAGGAATACTGTAGCGGCAGATGAGGTTATGCTTGATAAACCTAGCTACAACATTCTTTGTGACTGAGGCATATGAAGAAGCTTCGACCCACTTGGTAAAATAATCAATGGCAACAAGGATGAAATGATATCCATTTGAGGCAGTAGGTTTGATCTCTCCAATCATGTCAATGCCCCACATTGCAAACGGCCATGGAACAGTCATGGCATTTAGAGGAATATGTGGTATATGGACCTTGTCATTATAGATTTGACACTTGTGGAAAATCCTTGAGTGATGATGACAATCGGTTTCCATCATGGACCAATAGTAACCAGCCCTCAGTATTTTCTTGGCCATAGTGTGTCCACTAGAGTGGGTCCCGAAGAGACCATCATGCATCTCTTCCATAATTTTCTCTGCTTCCTTCTTGTCCACACATCGGAGTAGAGTAGAATCATGGTTGCCCTTGTATAGGATTTTGTTGCTTAGAAAGAATTTGGCTGAAAATCTTTGCAATAATTTCTTATCATTGACGGAAGCTCCTTCAGGATATTCTTGTGCCTCAAGATATTACCTCACCTAGTGGTACCATGGCTTCTCTTCTTCAATGTTAAGCTCATAGCAGTGTGTAGGTTCGTCAAATATTTCGATTATTATCATTGGAGTTTCATTGTCCCATTTGACTTTGAACATGGAAGACATTGTTTCTAAGGCGTCAGCCAATTGATTTTCTTCTCTAGGAAAATGTTCGAAGGTGATCTCCTCGAAGTATGGAATCAGAGTTAGCACAAGCTCCTTGTAAGGAATAAGGTTAGGATGCTTAGTGTTGTACCCCAAAATTTTCCCTCTCATTTGTCAAGTATTTGCTCACAAGATATTCTATGACGTCAAGTTTGCAGCACTGATACATCAATTTAGGCTTGAAATTGGCACAAGGGCAAAATGGTCAATTGCATACTGGAAAGTCAAACTTTGACTTTTTGGTCAAAATTAAGTTTCAAATATCGCAATTCATCAAGACATTCAAAAATATCAAGCTTGATCATCAAGAAGTTAAGAAAGTCAAAAGTCAACTTGAAAAGTCAAGATTTCCAAGACTTAGAAATTTTCTAAGTGTTTTTTATACATGATAATTTCATCACTTCATGCCATTCTTTCACCAAGATGCAAGACGGTTCAAGGGAAACTTTCAACATGAAAGTTGTAGATCTCCATGATATCTACAACATTGCTTTACACAACTTCTCCTAAATATGCTTGGATCTCAAGTTATAAATTCATGAAGTCATGACATTTTCATTTAACACTTAGAGAAATTTTCAATAGATTTTGTGCAGGATTTTATCCCAACTTCTTGGAATTTTTCATATAGTTCCAGGATGATTTTGTCAAAATGTCTAACATGAAAGTTATAGAGGGCGTTTCAAGCTTTCCAAAACATCCAAGAGCATGAATTTATCATATTTGAGCTAGAAGATACAAAGATCTGAAGTTGGACATTCATTATTGATTTACAAGGCAGATTTGTGATGAACAAGGAACAAAAATCTTAACCATGCTGCATAATCTTCACTTTGCAGGCCTCTTGACTTGCAAATTTATCCATAATCAGATGTTTACACAATTGATTGAACCATTATCCAAGCGGTTCAAGTATTGTTCATTGCATCTTTCTATTTTTGGCACAAAGGCACCATTGCCATTCTTGCAAAGTTCACTTTAATCATAAAGTCACTTTCTTGAGCCTCTAACTTGTTGTTATAATCACACTCAACTTCTACAAGTCAGAACAAACATGTTTAAAGTGATCAACCACTTTAGATAGCTTGGTACAAGCATTGGAAACATGTTCTTCATGCTTGCTTCAAAAACAAGCAAGATAACCATAACATGTGATTCAAAATCTGAGTTGTTTGAAGTCTCAAACCTCCTCTATAAATAGAGAGGACAATTGCAAGAGAAAAGGTCAGGAAAAAAAAGAAGGGGAAACTAACACTCAAAACCATTCTTGCTGTCAAAACCCAGAATTGCCCACAAAACCTCCATTTTTGAGCTTTGAAGTCGAAATCTTTGAATCTCATACCTTGTAAGTTTTCTCCAAACAAATCATCCAAACACTCCACATACATCATATAGAAGTTGTTCAAACATAAAGACAACTTCTGTAACATCACTATCATCACTTCCCAAGCTCAATAACAGCCCATACAACAACTCAAACTCAAAGCACAAATTCCAGTTTCAAGGTAAGTTTTCTTGACTTTGAACTCTTCGTACAAGCATCATTAATGGTTCATTTGTGAAGATAAAATATAGATATAATTGCCTTGAAGCTAACCAGATGCTTTCTTTTCATTTTCACTAACCATGTGTTGAGAACTAACTTTTACATGTAGCAAAACAGTGATAAAAGCAAAAAATAGCAGTTATGCGTCGATACGAAATGCTATGAGTCGACACATACTGTGTTCAAAATAGGTCATGAGTCGACACGAAACACGTATGCTTCGATACAAAATGATTATGAGTCGATACGAAATCAGTATGCGTCGACTCATACTGAGTTGTTTTGACTTCCAGGAGCATGAGCCAACACATGATCCGACACGAAATCTGCATGAGCCGACACGAAATCTGCATGAGCCAATACGAAATATGCATGAGCCAATACATAAGCTCATGTGTCAGCTCATAAAACTTTGTTTTTTTTTTAATATTTTTTTAATTTTATTTTTATTCTTTCTTTATACTTTTATTATTATTATTTTCATATAAAAATAATCAAAAATATATATGTTTTATTTAAATATGTATGCATACACTTTTGTTTTATTCCTTTTTTTCTAAACTAAAAAAGACAAAAACATTTTCTTATTAAAATCAATTTCTTTTCTTAAAATTAATTTAATATTTATACTTAGGTTTTATTTCAATTTGTTTATTTTGATTAAATTAATTTAGACATTAAGATTTTAATTAATTTCTTTTCAAATCAATTAGAACCTTCTTCATAAAAAAAATATATAAAAACACTTTTTCTTCTCTTTATATTTCTTTGTACATTTTATTATTTCGCACTATAATTATGTAATTATCAAAGTCTTGTAATAGTAAATTAGGTTTATTTGCTTTCATCCCCCCATTTGTAAATTTGTATCCTCATCCCTCAAATGATGTAATAGCGTAGGATTTTAATTTCCGCAACTTATCGCTTTAATATAATTGTTAGTAATTAGGGTGTGTATGGCAAGATAAAATCAACAAGTAAAAAACCCTAATACAAGACAAAACAAGCATGAAAATCAATACACTTGCACACAATCACCCCTAGGGTAAAATCCACTTGGTTTCCTTATAAATGACCATATTACGCATGGGATGTATCTTAGCAAAAACAAGCAAAAAATACAAGATCATAGTCCCTCGGTGACGCTATCTAAGTTGCCTTACAAATGATCTTAGTCCCTCAAAAAGAATGCTAAGATACCTTACAACATTGCTAATCATGGTTATACGATGACCCACGCCCTTACCGTTTACATCCAAAGATAGGGTTGCTTACCAAATCAATGGTAAGACAACAATGTCAAAGGAGTAGAAAATGAACAAGAAAGACATTTTAGTAGATAGATTACTTCTAGTTACATGTTCTATTTCCAAACAACTATCCTTGCTATTTTCAAAATAAACACACACATTTCCAAACATTTTACAAACATTGAAAACATTTTCAAAAAGACAAACATCTTTGTATACATTCTTACGAATAAGAATCATTACAAAGATTGCCTAAACAATGGTCTCTTTTATAAAATACTTTGAAAACTACACAAAACACAATTTTAGACAACAAAAGCAAGTGATCTAGAAATTAACTAAGAGCCCATGGAAAACCATGGATGAAAAGGGTGTTAATACCTTCCCTTTTCATAATCTACCCCCCGAACTCAAGAAACAATCTCAAAGGTCTTTCCTGTGCTTTTTCACCTTTCCTTTTGGATAAAAGAAAAGTCGGTGGCGACTCTTGCTAACCGCAACATTTGCAATCAAACGCAAAACTCTCAAGACAGTTCTCCCACTGTATCACACTTAGTGTCCCATTCCCCTTTGACTTGACTGATCACTAGAGAAGAATATTCGAATACATCCAAATGCTTGATCCTTAAGCCAATAGCAGCCTTCAAACCTAAGATGCACGCCTCGTACTCAGCCATGTTATTCGTACAATCAAAACAAAGTCTAGAAGTGAAAGGAGTGTGACAACCTTCAAGAGAAATTATCACAACACCAATTCCATTACCTAGAGCGTTGGAAGCTCCGTAAAAAACCATAGTCCATCGGGATCCTTGTTCAGGTCCATCATACGGTCCAGGTTTTGCACGGTCGGTCACTAACATGATATTCTCATCCAGGAAGTCAAAGTTCATAGATTGATAATCATCAATAGCCTGATGGGTCAAATGATCTACCAATACACTTCCTTGGATGGCCTTTTGTGTTGTATATTGAATATCATATTCAGTTATAATCATTTACCATCTAGCTATCCATCCGGAGAGAGTGGGCTTCTCGAAGATGTACTTGATAGGGTCCATCTTAGAAATCAATAGAGTGGTGTGAGTCAACATATACTGTCTTAGTCGGCGAGCAGCCCATGTCAGAGCTTAGCAAGTTTTCTTGAGCAGTGAATATTTAGTCTCCCAGTTGGCAAACTTTTTGCTCAGGTAGTATATTGCATGCTCTTTTCGACCAGACTCGTCATGTTGGCCCAACACGTACCCCATAGAATTCTCTAGCACGGTAAAATACATGATCAATGGCCTTCCTTCCACTGGAGGCATAAGGATTGGAGGTTCTTGCAAATATTTCTTGATTTTATCAAAGGAAGCTTGACAATCATCGTTCCATATGACTACTTGATCTTTCTTCAAGAGTTTGAAGATTGTCTCACAAGTAGCAGTTAAGTGAGAGATAAAGCAAGCAATGTAATTAAGACGACCTAAGAATCCTCTAACCTCTTATTCAGAGCGGGGAACCAGCATTTCTTGAATGGATCTTACCTTTGCAGGATCAACTTTGATGCCTTTACTACTGACGATAAAACCCAGAAGCTTTCCAAACCATACTCTGAATGTGCACTTATTAGGGTTCAACCTCAACTTGTACTTCTTCAGCCTCTCAAATAGCTTGTATAGGTGATCGAGATGCTCTTCTTGGGTTTGTGATCTTGAAATCATATCATCCACATAGATTTATATTTCATGATGAATCATATCATGAAATAAGGCTACCATATCTCTTTGATACGTTGCCCCTTAATTCTTTAATCCGAACGACGTGGCTTTGTAGAAAAAGGTGCCCCATTGTGTAACAAAGGTAGTATTTTCCATGTCCTCAGGAGCCATCTTGATTTTATTGTAGCCAGAAAATCCATCCATGAAGAAAAATACTTTATGTTGAATGGTGTTGTCAACCAAGGCGTCAATATGTGGTAGAGGGAAATCATCTTTGGGGCTTGCCCTATTCAGATCTCACACACATGCGAACCTTTCCATCTTTTTTTGGCACGGGGACCACATTCACAACCCATTGAGGATAAGATGTGACAGCCAGTAAACCTGCATCAAATTGCTTCATTACCTCGGCTTTTATCTTTTCAGACATTTGGGCCGCATACGATGAACCTTTTGTTTAATAGGGGGACAATCTTCCTTCGTTGGCAGACGATGAACCACAATGTCGGTATCCAATCCTGGCATATCTTCATACAACCAAGCAAACACTTCAACATAGTCATGTAACATCTGAACCAATCTACTCTTGATACCATCTTCTAGTTTGGCATCGATCTTGACTTCTTTCTTATCTGTCTCGATACCTAAATTGATAATCTCGACTGGCTCTTCAGGAGGTTGAATAGATTTTTCCTCTTGCATTAGAAGTCTGGCTAGTTCCCCTGGTATTTCCCAATCTTCCTCTCCTTCGTCTTCGGCTTGGTAAATTGGATATTCAAAGTCATAACTGGCAATAGTAGAGTCGTTGGCAATAGTAGAGTCATTTGCACCCCCAGCACGGGTGCTCCTTGCCTATTCATCTTGATTTTCGTTCTCCTTAGACGACTCTTCGACTATCTGTACCTGACGAACCAAACCTTTGAATCTCCTACCCGTGTTGATGAAGGCCTTCTTTTTAGTATTCTTTTTGGTTGTTAGCAGTGTCATCATCTCTTTTTGTCCCTAGGCCAGGGTCAGCAAGGTTGCTTGGAATTGTGAATTATGCACTTGCAAGTCCTTCACTGTTTGTTTGATATCCATCTTACTGAAATAAACAATAGAAAGATAAGGAAACCTATTGGGGAAAACCTGTTTATGTTATGATGCATGAAAATGCATATGAAAATGATTTCAAGGACTTAGGAGATTTAAATTTGTTTAGACAAAAGGAACAAATATCAATTGCATTAATAAGTTCAAATTGATTACAACATGCCTCTTGGGATTACATTGAAACAAAAGAAACAAAATGAACTAAAATACAATAAAAATGGCTCAAGTCTCCTATGGATGCTTCCTCTATGGAGCAATATAGGCATTCAGGCTCCTCTCCTCATGAAGTTGTCTCGTGAGCTTCAATGTCCTCTTCTCGCTTGCATAAAACTGAGCTTCAAAGGTGTCTCGCTCCCCCTTTAGCTGAATCCAATCTCTTTGTAAATCTTCAAGAGAAGTAGGCATATCAGGATAAAGGATAGTATATGGAACATCTCCTTTGACAATAGGCTCCATGATGATAGGTAAGATGTAGGGGTATGGCATAACGAGGCTTTGAGCACGAGTTCATACCCACTTAAGATAAGGCAACAAAGGAATGGAGTTATGATGCCCCAATGTCTTGCCATCCACCTTGTTTACTATTCTCCAAGCTCGTATGAACCTTTAACGATAGCCTTGGTCTTCGCCCACGTAGTCGAATACCAAATCTTGGATGAGTGCATCGTGGGGTCTATCTCTTCGTGCATACCCAAACTGTCGTAAAGCCAAACAAGGATTGTAGGTAATACCTCCCCTAATTCCAAGTAGAGGGACATTAGGGAATTCCCCACAATGATCAATGATAGTAATATCCTCCAAGGATCGAGAGCACCAATGAATATCAGAATGTGTAAGTGACATCGTCCTTTGAGACCATGTCAAGCCTTGCTCATTCTTCAACATTGATCGAGGTAGGTGTGAAATAAACTACCTAGAGAGTAAGGGAATGCAACACAAAAGAGTACCTCTTTTCTTCATGGTGCGAGTGTGGAGACAATGTAGAATGTCTCCAAGCAGGGTAGGTACAGGATTGCGAGAGAGAAAGGCCTTAATGGCATTCACATCTATGAGTTGGTCCGGATTGGGAAATAGAACCAAACCATAGATTAGAAGGGCCAAGACATCTTCAAAAGCTTGAAAATCCATATCCTCCCAGAATGAACGAGCCTTCTCCAACAGAAACTTGGCTAAGAAACCCTTAACTCCACTTCTTATCTCCCAATTTGTTATAATGTCAGATCTCTTCAAATGTAAGGCTTCGGCAATGACTTCAGGCTTTGGAGTCTACTCTAAATCGGTGAACGGTATTTGATCAAGAGCAGGCACTCCTAACAGTTGAGAGAATTCTTCTAATGTAGGCACCAATTGGTAGTCATGAAAGGTGAAGCGATGATGCATGGGATCAAAGAATTGGAAGAGTGCACACATCATTTCTTCTTGGAAGTTTGAGGTAGCCAAGTTGAGAAGTCGACCCTATTTCTTGGTGAAGAGAGAATCTCCAGGCACCCTTGATGCTAATTCTTGAAGTTGAGGATGCGCTTTCACGAAGCTGACTCGGGTGGTATTCCTACGAATGGGAATCATGGCCTACAAAACAGAACAAAGACAAATTCCTAAATCCTTGAAATGGTTAGTGAGAATGCTTATGACGTTATGATGTTTATGTATAGGTAAACAAAGCAAACAAGTATTTATGTACAAAAATCATATACACACAAAGCAGACAATTCCTTAGGTTTAGGCTTGCATGGAGTCATATGTAAGTACCCTCTTGAAGTTTAGTTGGCTCAACCTGTCCTAGAAAGTAATCGGGTTCTAAGGGATATCAATATCATTGATCTTTCTTCATTGGCCATTGTCTCAGCATAATCGATATTTTCTTGCAGCCGAAATATCCCAAAAGTCGGATCTCAATGAGTGTAGCATCGAGTATCAACCAATCTTCAGCTTTACACCAAATTAGGCTATCTCACTACTTCCTAATAGCCAAGTTGTTCAATTAAGGTTCCATGGTCAGTTAGTGCTTCATGACATTGCTCAGAGGCCCCGTATTCTCCTCGATTCAACACAAGGGATACTGGTACCAACAAATGCGTCATACTAACGTAGCCATTTCTTCAACCATATCGGTCTACACCGTACAGTTTTCACAATCTATTGCTACTTACCTAAAATGTGCCCCAGATCTGAGTGTAGGATCAAAACAAAACCCAAACAAGGACCCAAAAATGTAAAGCAAGTAAGTCAAACAAGGAAAGCATTTATAAAGGTGATCTATGTAACACCCCGTTTTCAATTAATTGATTTATTTGAATTTGGGAATTTATTTTATTAGAATTAATAAAATAAAAAGAATTATTTATTTTGGAGTATTTGAGGAAAATAAAAGAAATAAGGAATATTGGGATTTTTATGTTATTGGGCTTAGATGTTGTTAGTAAAGAGTGGGGGTGCAGAGAAATAAAGTTATGTTTGGGACTTAGGCCATTTTCTCATTTTTGGTTTTCACGTAAGAACAGAAGTTGGAATTTGGGAAAATAGAGCTCTGAAGAACGGAGAACGAAGAACATCGCTCAGGAACTCAAAGCTGCTAATTGATAAGGTAAGGGGGGTTTATACTCGATTTATATTTGTTTATGGGTTTATGTACGGTTGATTCGGGTAATCGTAGGAAATCCCAATTGTTAGATGTTTCTAGGGATCGATACCCTTAGGATTGAACTTTGTTAGAAAAGGTTTAGGTTCCCAATTTTATGAATCAATTAGGGAGTTTAGGTTCCTATGATGGATTGGATGTCTTTGTACTATATTGCACCGCCGTAGAGAGGTATTTTCGTGCAAAAAAATGGGTATATGAGCTGCTGCAAAAACAGAAAAATTGGGTTCGCACTCATCAACACGGGCGCGTTGATTTACGCGGGCACCCGTGTTGATTCACTGTATGCTGATGAAAATGTGTTTTCTGGCCATAATTCAACACGGGCGTGTTGATTAACACGGGCGCCCGTGTTGATTCACTGTGTTGGCATAAAAATGGGTTTTCTGGGCACAATTCAACACGGGCCGTGTTGATTTACACGGGCGCCCGTGTTGATCCCCTGTTTTGTCAAAAAAACGTGTTTCTGGACACATTTCCACACGGGCAGTGTTGTTTTACACGGGCACCCGTGTTAAACCTCCTGTGTTGGTTTTTAAACTATGTTTTCCATGCATGTTGTTAAGTACGGATTGATCCGGTTTTGATGTGCAGTGTTTGACATGTTTTGAATATGTGTTTATTGAATTCCTAGTGTTGATTGATGTGTGTATCGAATAACGATTGTATGTTATGATACCAACACTATGTGGATCTTATTGTCATGCTTTTAGATGATGTTATCAAGCATGAATTATGATATAACTTGATATGATTGATGTTTAATAGTATGCTGAGTGGTTACATGCTATTCCTATCATGTTATGTTTGATATTGTTGATGTGCATGATATGTTGATTGATGTTCATAGTATGCTGAGTGTTACATACTTACATATCATGTTGCATTTGTTAATTCCCATTGTGTGGAATTAACATGGTGGCCAATATACGTGTCCGCGATATAATGGAACGTTGAGGTGGTAGCCGTGTCCGCGATATAATGGAACGGTGAGTTATCCGTGACCCGCGATTTAATGGGGCGGTGAAGTGGTACCACATGCATGGGTGTGTTGCATTACTCGAATATAACATGAATGGATGATTTTTCCAATGTTATATTTGATTGTTTGTATGCACGTATGATTGATAAATGGTTGATGATGTTTGATGAATATTTGCAAATATGAAAGGCAATATGTCATGGATATATGAATTGTAAAGGTTTTGTAAACTATGATATATGCTAATTATTGGGTGATGCTTATGATTTTCGTGAATTGATTGTTATGAATGTATAACCAAATGTATATTTGAGAAGCTCACCCTTACTGTTGCATATTTCAGATTGAGGAGCTTCGCTCAGGTGCTTGGCGAAGGCTTATCGTGTCTAGTTTAGTTTCGTTTTAGTATGTCCGGGTCATGCTCTGATAGTTGTAACTCCGGGAACGTTTGGTTGTCGAGCTGCTTTAGTCAGACTCGTTTATTTTCTTTTAATTGTTATAATATGACGTTGACTTTTCCAGGTGTTAATCCCTGATGATTTTGGAAAATATTATAACATTTGATTTTATTAAATAAATTATTCCGCTGTGTAGACATGTATGAGTTACCACTAAAATTATGCATGACAGGAATTTATTTTATTAAAAGAGAATTGTAGCATTCCTCGATTATTACATGTACTCTGAGTTTATAATTTTTAATATTTGCGAAATTATATGCGGGGTTTTAGAGGGTGTTACAATAGTGGTATCAGAGCATAGTCGGTCGTTGTGACCAGAGTCTTGAGTCAGTCATTCCTTTTCGTATGCGACTAGTGCAAGGTAACACTGTCGATACTGTATTCTGATGTGGAGTATGTTTTAATTCTCAGGAATATGGCTGGAAGAGGTAATGGACGAAATGATGCTGCACTAGCTGAGGCTTTGGGGATGTTAGCTGGTGTACTTGCTGGAAACCCAACTGGAGGCGTGATTGGTGCTGATAGGCAATTGGGAAATTTCCAGAGGAACAATCCTCCGTTGTTCAAAGGTACACATGACCCCGAAGGTGCTCAGAAGTGGCTGAAGGAAATCGAAAGGATTTTCCGTGTGATCGATTGTGCTGAAGATCTGAAAGTCAGATATGGTATGCATATGTTGGCAGAAGAGGCCGACGACTGGTGGGTTGCCACAAGGACTGAAATGGTTCAGGATGGAGAGGCACTGACTTGGGCTAACTTCAGAAGGGCTTTTCTGAGGAGGTACTTTCCTGAAGATGTTCGGGGAAGAAAGGAAATTGAATTTTTGGAGCTTAAGCAGGGCAATCTGACTGTTAGTGAGTATGCTACTAAGTTCACTGAGCTGGCAAAGTATTATGCACACTACAACAATGATGAGGCTGGAGAATTCTCTAAATGTATCAAATTTGAGAATGGTCTCCGAGATGAGATTAAGCAGGGAATCAGGTACCAGCGTATTCGTAGATTTTCTGATCTGGTGGATTGTAGCAGAATCTTGGAAGAAGATATTACCAAGAATCGGTCGTCTCACTCTCGTGGAGCTGTTGATAAAAGAGGGAAGCAACATATGGACCGTGGCAAGCCATATGGTAGAGATAACCAGAGATCAGGCGGTTGGAAAAGGCCTAGTGGGGGAGATTCTAAGGCTCCTATCAGATGCTACAGGTGTGGTGAGTCTGGTCATCACCTTCGAGATTGCAAGAGTGATGAGAAGAAGTGCTATAAATGTGGAAAGGCTGGTCATTTGTCTATTGATTGCAAAGGGAAGTCTGTTACTTGTTACAATTGTGGCGAAGAAGGTCACATTCGTCCGCAGTGTCCTAAGCCTAGGAAGGATCAGTCAGGTGGAAAAGTGTTTGCTTTGTCTGGATCTGAGACTACCCCAGAGGATCGATTGATTAAAGGTACGTGTTTTATTCATGGCACACCTTTAGTTGCAATTATTGATACTGGTGCAACTCATTCTTTCATTTCTTTGGATTGTGCTGAGAGGTTGAAACTGGACATATCTGGTATGCGAGGTAGCATGGTTGTTGATACTCCTGCATCGGGTTCAGTGACAACTTCACTCGTATGTAGGAATTGTCCTATTGAGATTTTTGGTAGAGGTTTCGGTATGGATTTAGTGTGCCTACCGCTTGAACAAATTGATATTATCCTTGGGATGAACTGGTTGGAATTTAACCGGGTTCATCTGAACTGCTTTGCTAAGACGGTGATTTTCCCAGAAGCAGTTGGTGTCGAGAATTTGACTATGACTGCTAGGCAGGTGCAAGAAGCAATGGAAGATGGTGCTAATGTGTTTATGTTACTTGCTTCGTTAGATGCAACAGGAAAGGTCAGGAGTAGCGAATTGCCAGTGGTGTGTGATTTTCCAGAAGTCTTCCCTGATGATGTTGGCGAGTTACCTCCTGAGAGAGAAGTGGAATTTTCTATAGATTTAATTCCTGGTACGAGACCGGTGTCGATGGCGCCATATCGTATGTCTGCGTCTGAATTGGCTGAATTGAAGAGTCAGTTGGAAGATTTACTGGAGAAGAAGTTTATTCGTCCAAGTGTTTCGCCTTGGGGTGCTCCGGTATTGTTGGTTAAGAAGAAAGAAGGTTCTATGAGACTGTGTGTTGATTACAGGCAATTGAACAAGGTAACCATTAAGAATCGGTACCCGTTACCGAGGATTGATGATTTAATGGATCAGTTAATTGGAGCCAGTGTATTCAGTAAGATTGATTTGAGATCTGGATATCATCAGATTCGTGTGAAAGCGGAAGATATTCAAAAGACTGCTTTTCGAACGAGGTATGGGCATTATGAATATTCTGTTATGCCGTTCGGAGTTACTAATGCACCTGGTGTTTTCATGGAATATATGAATAGGATTTTTCACCCATATCTGGATAAGTTTGTTGTGGTTTTTATTGATGACATTCTGATTTATTCCGAGAATGACGAAGAACATGCGGAACATCTCAGAATTGTGTTAGAGTTGTTGAAAGATAAGAAGTTGTATGCAAAGTTGTCCAAATGTGAGTTCTGGCTGAATGAAGTTAGTTTTCTTGGACATGTGATTTCTAAGAATGGTATTGCAGTGGATCCTGCGAAAGTAGAAGCGGTATCTCAGTGGGAAGCGCCGAAGACTGTTTCTGAAATTAGAAGTTTTCTTGGTCTTGCAGGTTATTACAGAAAATTTATCGAAGGATTCTCAAAGTTAGCATTGCCGTTGACGAAGTTGACTCGTAAAGGACAAGCGTTTATTTGGGATTCTGATTGTGAGAAAGGTTTCCAAGAACTGAAGAGGAGATTGACTAGTGCTCCTATTCTGATTTTGCCGAATCCGGTGGAATCTTTTGTGGTTTATTGTGATGCATCTCTGTTGGGTTTAGGTGGTGTTTTAATGCAGAATCAGCAGGTAGTTGCGTATGCTTCGAGACAGTTGAAGGTTCATGAAAGGAACTATCCTACTCATGACTTAGAGTTGGCAGCAGTTGTGTTTGTCTTGAAATTGTGGAGACATTATCTGTATGGTTCGAGGTTTGAAGTGTATAGTGATCATAAGAGTTTGAAGTATCTTTTCGATCAGAAAGAGCTCAATATGAGGCAAAGAAGGTGGTTAGAATTCCTCAAAGATTATGATTTTGGTTTGAATTACCATCCTGGTAAGGCAAATGTAGTTGCAGATGCTTTGAGCAGGAAGTCCTTGCATATGTCTATGATGATGGTTCGTGAATTGGATTTAATTGAGCAATTCCGAGATTTGAGTTTGGTTTGTGAAAGTACTCCGAAGTGTGTTCGTTTGGGTATGTTGAAACTTACTAGTGGTATTCTAGAAGAGATCAGGATCGGGCAGAAATCCGATGTTAATTTAGTTGATAAATTGACATTGATCAACCAAGGTCAAGGTGGTGAGTTTAGGATTGATGAAAATGATG
Organism: Vicia faba; assembly: GCA_948472305.1. Lineage (NCBI taxonomy): Eukaryota > Viridiplantae > Streptophyta > Magnoliopsida > Fabales > Fabaceae > Vicia > Vicia faba. The sequence goes on along the minus strand of OX451738.1, from coordinate 1,627,769,326 downwards.
TTATGAGATTTGGCGATAGAGTTTGTGTTCCTGATGTCGCAGAAATCAAGAAAAGTATATTAGAGGAAGGACATCGCAGTGGGATGAGCATTCATCCGGGTGCCACGAAACTGTATCATGATTTGAAGAAATTGTTTTGGTGGCCGAGAATGAAAAAGGAAATAGCTGAATTTGTGTATGCATGTTTAATCTGTCAGAAATCGAAGATTGAGCATCAAAAGCCGTCTGGGTTTATGCAACCGATGTTTATTCCAGAATGGAAGTGGGATAGTATTTCTATGGATTTCGTATCTGGGTTGCCAAGGACTCCTATGAATTGTGAAGCGATATGGGTCGTTGTGGATAGGTTGACTAAGTCTGCTCATTTTATACCGGTGCGAATGGATTACTCGATGGAGAGATTGGCACAGTTGTATATTGAGAAAATAGTGAGTTTGCATGGAGTTCCTTCTAGTATTGTGTCAGATAGAGATCCGAGGTTCACTTCGAAATTTTGGGAAGGATTGCAGAAGGCTTTGGGTACTAAGTTGAGATTGAGTTCAGCTTACCATCCTCAGACTGATGGACAGACGGAGAGGACGATTCAATCGTTAGAAGACTTATTGCGTGCTTGTGTTTTAGAAAAAGGTGGAGCTTGGGATAGCTATTTGCCATTGATTGAGTTTACTTATAACAATAGTTACCATTCGAGTATTGGTATGGCTCCGTTTGAGGCATTGTATGGTAGACGGTGTAGGACGCCTTTGTGTTGGTATGAATCTGGAGAGAGTTCGGTAATTGGGCCAGAGATTGTTCAGCAGACTACCGAAAAGATCAAATTGATTCAAGAGAAGATGAGAGCTTCTCAGAGTCGTCAGAAAAGTTATCATGATAAGAGGAGAAAGAATTTAGAATTCAGTGCTGGAGATCATGTGTTTATGAGAGTTACTCCGATGACGGGTATTGGTCGGGCGTTGAAGTCTAAGAAGTTGACTCCGCGTTTTATTGGTCCGTTTCAGATTACGGAAAGAGTGGGAGAAGTTGCTTATCGCATTGCTTTACCTCCGAGACTTGCGAATTTGCACGATGTTTTTCATGTTTCTCAGTTGAGGAGATACATTCCAGACCCATCTCATGTAATCCAAATAGATGATGTACAGGTAAGAGATAACCTGACAGTAGAAGCATTGCCTATGAGGATAGAAGATCGGGAAGTGAAACAGTTAAGAGGTAAAGAGATAGCATTAGTGAAGGTTGCTTGGGGAGGTCCAGCAGATGGAAATATCACTTGGGAGCTGGAGAGCCAGATGAAAGAGGCTTATCCGGAGCTGTTCGTCTAAGGTATGTTTTCGAGGACGAAAACTCTTTTAGTGGGGGAGAGTTGTAACACCCCGTTTTCAATTAATTGATTTATTTGAATTTGGGAATTTATTTTATTAGAATTAATAAAATAAAAAGAATTATTTATTTTGGAGTATTTGAGGAAAATAAAAGAAATAAGGAATATTGGGATTTTTATGTTATTGGGCTTAGATGTTGTTAGTAAAGAGTGGGGGTGCAGAGAAATAAAGTTATGTTTGGGACTTAGGCCATTTTCTCATTTTTGGTTTTCACGTAAGAACAGAAGTTGGAATTTGGGAAAATAGAGCTCTGAAGAACGGAGAACGAAGAACATCGCTCAGGAACTCAAAGCTGCTAATTGATAAGGTAAGGGGGGTTTATACTCGATTTATATTTGTTTATGGGTTTATGTACGGTTGATTCGGGTAATCGTAGGAAATCCCAATTGTTAGATGTTTCTAGGGATCGATACCCTTAGGATTGAACTTTGTTAGAAAAGGTTTAGGTTCCCAATTTTATGAATCAATTAGGGAGTTTAGGTTCCTATGATGGATTGGATGTCTTTGTACTATATTGCACCGCCGTAGAGAGGTATTTTCGTGCAAAAAAATGGGTATATGAGCTGCTGCAAAAACAGAAAAATTGGGTTCGCACTCATCAACACGGGCGCGTTGATTTACGCGGGCACCCGTGTTGATTCACTGTATGCTGATGAAAATGTGTTTTCTGGCCATAATTCAACACTGGCGTGTTGATTAACACGGGCGCCCGTGTTGATTCACTGTGTTGGCATAAAAATGGGTTTTCTGGGCACAATTCAACACGGGCCGTGTTGATTTACACGGGCGCCCGTGTTGATCCCCTGTTTTGTCAAAAAAACGTGTTTCTGGACACATTTCCACACGGGCAGTGTTGTTTTACACGGGCACCCGTGTTAAACCTCCTGTGTTGGTTTTTAAACTATGTTTTCCATGCATGTTGTTAAGTACGGATTGATCCGGTTTTGATGTGCAGTGTTTGACATGTTTTGAATATGTGTTTATTGAATTCCTAGTGTTGATTGATGTGTGTATCGAATAACGATTGTATGTTATGATACCAACACTATGTGGATCTTATTGTCATGCTTTTAGATGATGTTATCAAGCATGAATTATGATATAACTTGATATGATTGATGTTTAATAGTATGCTGAGTGGTTACATGCTATTCCTATCATGTTATGTTTGATATTGTTGATGTGCATGATATGTTGATTGATGTTCATAGTATGCTGAGTGTTACATACTTACATATCATGTTGCATTTGTTAATTCCCATTGTGTGGAATTAACATGGTGGCCAATATACGTGTCCGCGATATAATGGAACGTTGAGGTGGTAGCCGTGTCCGCGATATAATGGAACGGTGAGTTATCCGTGACCCGCGATTTAATGGGGCGGTGAAGTGGTACCACATGCATGGGTGTGTTGCATTACTCGAATATAACATGAATGGATGATTTTTCCAATGTTATATTTGATTGTTTGTATGCACGTATGATTGATAAATGGTTGATGATGTTTGATGAATATTTGCAAATATGAAAGGCAATATGTCATGGATATATGAATTGTAAAGGTTTTGTAAACTATGATATATGCTAATTATTGGGTGATGCTTATGATTTTCGTGAATTGATTGTTATGAATGTATAACCAAATGTATATTTGAGAAGCTCACCCTTACTGTTGCATATTTCAGATTGAGGAGCTTCGCTCAGGTGCTTGGCGAAGGCTTATCGTGTCTAGTTTAGTTTCGTTTTAGTATGTCCGGGTCATGCTCTGATAGTTGTAACTCCGGGAACGTTTGGTTGTCGAGCTGCTTTAGTCAGACTCGTTTATTTTCTTTTAATTGTTATAATATGACGTTGACTTTTCCAGGTGTTAATCCCTGATGATTTTGGAAAATATTATAACATTTGATTTTATTAAATAAATTATTCCGCTGTGTAGACATGTATGAGTTACCACTAAAATTATGCATGACAGGAATTTATTTTATTAAAAGAGAATTGTAGCATTCCTCGATTATTACATGTACTCTGAGTTTATAATTTTTAATATTTTCGAAATTATATGCGGGGTTTTAGAGGGTGTTACAATCTAGCTCTAAGGTAACCCCACTTTAAAGATTTCTACAGCAGAGTCGCCAATTCTGTATACGGTGGGAGAACTGACTTGGGAGTTTTGCGTTTGATCGAAATTGTTGCAGATAGCAAGAGTCGCCACCGACTTTTCTTTTATCCAAAGGGTGAAAGGAACAGGAAATACCTTTTGAGATTTTTTCTTGAGTTTGGGGGATAAGTTATGAAAAGGGAAGGTGTTATCACCCTTTTCATCTATAGTTATCTACGGGCTCTTAGTTGCTTGCTAGATCAAAAATTCTTTGTTTGAAAATGTGTTTTGTGATGGGTGTAAGTTTGAAAATATTTCGAAAACTCCTTTGTTTCGGAAAACTTTGTAATGATTCTCATCTCTATAAGAATGCATACAAAGTGTTAGTTTTGAAAATAGTTTAAAGAGATGTTTGTTTTTGAATATGTTTTTAAAAGTGTAAGTGTGGAAATAATTTTTGTTTAGTGAGCAACCAACTACGAGTGTACTACATACTCAAAAGGTCTATGTTCTTTTCCTCCTCCTTTAGATGTTTCTACCTTACCATTGATTGGTAAGAAGCCCTATCACTGGATGTGAAGGAACGATCGTGGGTCAATTGTATAGTCATAGAAGGCAACTTATGAGACGTTGTATCAATTTTTGTAAGGGACTAGATCGTTTACCGGAGGCAACATCAAGGAATATCGAGGGATAATGATCTTTTTTATCGAGGGTCTTTGCTAAAACGCCACTATCCGAGGGACATGACTATTTTCCGAGGCAACAAGTGAGATTACCCTAGAGGTGCACGTGTGTGAATAGTGTGTTTTATTGCATGCATTTTTGTCTTTGATTAGGGTTGTCTATTTGTTGATATTAACTCTTGCCATACACAACCTAGTAACTAACAATTTATATTAAAGCGGTAAATTGCGGAAATTAAAGTCCTAAGCTATTACATCACTTTAGGGGATGGGGAATACAAATCCAAAATGGGGGGTGGAAAGCAATAAAAGTCCTAATTATTACAACCATATTGAATAGAAACGAAAGAAAATATATAGAAAAATATAAAAAAACAAAAATAGTGCAAAAGAGAGAAAGAAAAGAAATCTTGGATCGAAGCATGTGTCCTTCGATTCACACCCCTTTTGTTTTCTTTCATTTAAGCCTGCAACCAGTGTGTATCGAAGCCTACATCCTTCAATTCATACAAGCCTTTTTTCTTTCGTTTGAGCCTGCAAATCAGTGTGTATCGAATCATACACCCTTTGATTCACACACCTTTTTTTGTTTTCTTTCGTTTAGGACTGGATAGCGGTATGGGTCGAAGCCATGCTAATATTGTTTTATGGTCTGTACAGGTTAGTTCTTAACATGTATTTGGACAAGAAAAGAAAACAAATGAAAAGGGTAGAAACGAAAAAGAAACAAATGGTTATTTACATGTTACGCTTGAAACGAAAGGTTTAAAGTCAAGAAGACTTGCCTTGAAGTTGGAATATGTTTTGAACTTTGGGTTGTTGCCCTGAATATTGTTGAATTCGAAAGCAAAGAACAGGGGTATTGTGTTTCTTTGATTCTGGATTCGAAAGCAAAAAAAAATAAGAGTTGTGTTTCTTTGGTTCTAGATTCGAAATAAAAGAAACAAGTGTTGTGTTTCTTTGGTTCTGGATTCAAAAGAACAGAAACAAAGGTGTGTGTTTTTTGGTTCTGGGTTTAAGAGTGTTTTAAGTGTTCTCTCTCTCTTTGCCTTACCAACAAATCTCTTTCCAACCACTAAAAAGCCACCCCTTAGATGTTTTGTGAAACAACTTATTTATAAAAGAGTTTTGCTGGGGTTTTGGTGGGAAAACAAACAAAATTTGAACAGTTTGGGTATGTTCTTTTCATAGCTTTCGAAGTTCAACTTTTATATGCTAGTTTGGTGCAAATTAGTAGCAGTATAGTAGGACTGCTTTACAGCAGTTTTGGAGTGTTGTGGCAGCTTGGTGCAAGACTGTTTCATAGCAGTACAACAGACTTGGGCTTGGTAGCATATAGGACTTTGTTCAGTAGCCTTCGACCAAACTCAACAAAAGACAAAACAATACTTGTTTCGACTAATTATCTGTTCTTCGAATGGACCCATTATATGTCCTTCGAATGAACTAATTGAATGTTCTTCGAATGGACCATATTATATGTCCTTCGAATGAACCATATTATAGGTTCTTCGAACCCACCAAATTCATGTTCAATGAATAGGCCACCAAATATGTGTTCTTCGAATCCACCAAATTCATGCTCTTCAAATGGGCCACCAAATATGTGTTCTTCGAATGCACCAAATTCATGTTCTTCGAATGGACCTTTTGTATGTTCTTCGAATCCATCAGTTGTGTGTCATAGTGTAAAAACTATGTGTGTTAAATGGTTTAAAGGTGGAATCGAAGCAAGCATGAAGAAAGCCATTGCCTTGTGAATGCTAGCATGAGGGAAGCCCTTGACTCGTGAATCGAAGCAAGCATGAAGATAGCCAATGCCCAGTCGAAGCTTTGTGAAATCGAATCAATCTTGAAGGAAGCCAAAGTCCGGTCGAAGCTTGGGATATCGAAGCAAGCTTGAAGGAGGCCAAAGTACATTCGAAGCTTGGGAAATCGAAGTAAGTTTGAAGGAGGACAAGGTACAGTCGAAGCTTGGGAAATCGAAGCAAGCTTGCTTTTTTTCAATTTGATGCTTGAAAGCCCAATGTGATCCATAGGAACTATATGAGGCATTAAAAAGTCCAATTGTACTTGTGCAAACTTAAGCTTTTGAAAATCTTTATTAGAAAAGTCTTGAAGAGAGAGAGGGTATATTTTGGGGTACAACATGGTGGAAACAAATATTGTTTTGTCTGTTGATGAGTTTGGTCGAAGGTTCTAAGTGGTCCATTCGAAGAACACACAATTGATGGAAACAAATATTGTTTTGTATGTTGATGAGTTTGGTTGAAGGTTGTAAGTGGTCCATTCAAAGAACACACAATTGGTGGAAACAAATATTGTTTTGTCTATTGATGAGTTTGGTCGAAGGTTGTAATGGTCCATTCTAAGAACACACAATTGGTGGAAACAAATATTGTTTTGTCTGTTGATGAGTTTGGTCGAAGGTTGTGGATCCATGTGATCAAAATGAAAGGGTGAAGTATTCAAGATGCTTGTTGAACAAAGTCCTATATGCTGCCAAGCCCAAGCTTGTTGTACTGTCCACATAACAGCCTAAAACTATGTCAAAAACAATTTGTTATACTTCTATGAAACAGCCTTGCACCAAGCTGCCACAACACTCCAAAACTGCTGCAAAATAGTCCTACTATGTTGCTCTTAAACCAGTCCCATATTTGCACCAAACTAGCATATGAGAGCCACACCTTAAAAGCTATGAAAAGAACTTACCCAAACTGTTCAAATTTCATTTATTTTCCCCCCAAAACCCCAGCAAGACTCTTCTATAAATAAGTTGTTTTCACAACATCTAAAGGGGGATTTTGGACAAGGAAAAAGGAGAAGAAGAAAAAAGAGAGGAGAGAACACAAAGGTTGGAGCCTTAAAACGCTCTTAAACCCAGAACCAAAAACACAACACCTCTGTTCTTTTATTTCGAACCCAAGAGCATTCAACGCAGTAACTCAAGTTCGAAGTGCACATTCCAGCTTCAAGGTAAGTCTTCTTGACTTTAAACCTTTCGTTTCAAGCATCATTGATGATTCATCTTCGAAGATAACATGTGATAATCATTTCCTTTGAAGCTCCCCTTTTGTTTGTTTTCCTTTCTTCTCAATTATATGTTAAGAAATAACTTTTACAGACCATAAAAACAATGTTGGAGTGAGAAATTACAGCATGGTTCGACACAAAGCCTTAGGCTTCGACACACACAGCTTCACAGACCCAAACAGAAAGAAAAAAGGGTGTGTGATTCAACATATAATTTTATGCTTCGATTCACATTGAGTTACAGGATTAACTTTATGCTTCGATTCACACTGAGTTACAAGGTCGAAGGAAGGACACGTTTGATGCATATAAGCATGCTTTGATCCACATGCTTTAACACATGTTGTCGAAAGATTTGTTTTTTCTCTCTTTTGCGCTGTTTTTTTATTTTATATTTTCATATTTATTTTAATTAACCAAAATCCTTCCATAAAAAAAACCTAAAAATGATTTCTTTATTAATTTGATTTCCTTTTAACTTAGTATTAATTTTCCTATTCTTTATTAATCATATCCCTTTAGGTTAATTAGGTAAAAACAATTTTCCTAACAAAAATCCAAAGCAAAATCCATTTCTTTCTATATTCCTTGTACATTATATTCATATCATTTCTTGTACATTTATTCAATATGGTTGTAATATATAATTAGGTTTAATTTCTTGCAATCCCCATTTGTACATTTGTATCTCCCATCCCCTAATGATGTAATAGCTTAGGATTTTAATTTCCGTAATTTACCGCTTTAATATAAATTGTTAGTGATTAGGGCGTGTATGGCAAGATAAAATAAAAACCTGTAACATGGTGGCAGAACTGGCTTGGGTGTTTTGCGTTTGATCGCAATTGTTGTGGGTAGCAGGAGTCGCCACCGACTTTTCTTTTATCCAATAAGGAAAGGGTGAAAAGAACAGGAAATACCTTTAGAGATGTTTTCTTGAGTTCGGGGGGTAGGTTATGAAAAGGAAAGGTGTTAGCACCTCTTTCATCCGTAGTTATCTACGGGCTCTTAGTTGCTTGCTAGATCACTTACTTTTGTTTGAAAATTTGCTTGTGGTGTGGGTTTGAAAATATTTTGAAAACGTCTTCGTAATGATTCTCGTCTCTATAAGAATGCATACAAAGTATTGGTTTTGAAAATAGTTCAAAGAGATGTTTATGGAAGATGTTTTTTAAAGTGATTTTGAAATGTTCTTTTGTAATGATTCTCGTCTCTATAAGAATATGTACAAAGAACTTTAACTTTTGAAAATGTTTCAATTGAAATTTTTGGTGTGAAAATGTTTTTTTGTTATGAGCAAGCAAGCAACAACGAGCGCCCTACCTACTCAAAAGGTCTAATGTTATTTTCCTCCTCCTTTAGATGTTGATATCTTACCATTGATTGATAAGAAGCCTCATCGTTGGATGTGAAGGGACGGGCATGGTTCGTTGTATAGTCATAGAAGGAAACCTATGAGACGTTTTAGTAATTTTCGTTAGGGACTAGATCGTTTACCGAAGCCAACATCAAGGGACATCGAGGGACTATGATCTTTTTATCAAGGGTCTTTGCTAAAACACCCATGTTCGAGGGACACGACTATTTTTCGAGGCAATAAGTGAGATTACCCTAGAGGTGCATGTATGCAAAGTGTGTTTGATTGCATGCATTTAGTCTTTGATTAGGGTGGTCTACTTGTTGGTTTTATCTTTTCATACACCCTAATTACTAACATTTATGAAAGCAATAAAAATGCAGAAAATAAAGGTCCTATGTTATTACATGTTTTTTGAGGGATGGGGTATACAAGTGTACAAGTGGGGTTGCAAAGAATAAAAGTCCTAATTATTACAACCATATTTAATGTAAATATATATAAAATATAAAGGAAAAAATAGTGTAAAAAGAGAGAAAGAAAAGGCATCCTGGATCGAAGGAAGTGCCTTTCGATTTCACACATTTTTCCATCTTTTGATTGGGGCTGGAAGTCAGTGTTAGTATGCACTCTTCGATTCACCTTTCTTGATGCTTCCTTCGATTGTCCTGGAAGTCAGCGTGAGTGTATCCTTCGATTACGTCCCTTTTCTACTTCTTTTGATTGGACTGAAAGTCAGTGTGTGGCGAAGCCTAAGGCTTTTATTCACACCACACTCTTTGTTATGTTTGCAACTGCGAAGCTTCCAGGGGCGAAGCCTAAGGCTTCGATTCAATAAACTTTGTTTTGTTTTCTTTTTTTTTTTAGTCTGTACAGGTTAGTTCTGCCATATATTTGGACAAGAAAAACCAATGAAAAAGGGCAGAAACAAAAAGTAAATAAATGTCATTTATATGCTTGAAATGAAAGGGTTAAGGTCAGGGTGACTTACCTTGCTTTTCGCTGGAATGTATGTGTTGGACCTTGAGTTGCTACCCTAGGTGCTCCTGGATTCGAAGGAAAGAAAAAAGTGTGGTGTTTCTTTGACTAGATTCGAAGGCCAAGAAGAGTGAAGTTGTGTTTGTTTGTTTCTGGATTCGAAGGAAAAGGAACAAGTGTGGTGTTTCTTTTGCTGGATTCGAAAGAGAGAACAAAGTGTGGGGTTTGTAATTGCAAGCTTCTCAAGTCATATTTAAAGCATGTGTTTTTATGAAGACAACATGGACATCAAGTTTCAAAGGATGTGCAAAAAGCTTATCAATATCAAATTAAAGTCTTGAAGATTATTGAAGAATTATTAAAGAAATCATCAAATGTCAAAATGGTATAAATAATTCTTTAAACCTTGAATATAGATGTTCACAATATGCATTCATCAACATATACATATTCCATAATTTTAACATCTAGAAAAACTTTGTTTGAAATATCTTTCAAAATGTATTTTTGAAAATAAACCTTTAGGAACCGGTTCCTCCCTAACAGGGAACCGGGTTCCAGCTTTTCTCAAAACACATGTCCCTGGTTTTTGTACCAGGAACCGGGTTGTACCAATAGGGGAACCGGTTCCTGCGTGATAAATTTGAATTCCAACTTATAACGTTCACTAAGAACCGGGTTCTGTCAGTGTCGGAACCGGTTCCTAGCGAACTAATGCAGCTTTTACTTTGTTTTTTGAACATTTTTCAAGTGGTATCTTTTCATGAATGCATTGCAACTTTTCATATGAATTGGCATGAATGAAGAGGTTCTTACAACTTTATAAAATGCAGATTTTCTTATTTTCAAAACAAGAACACCATAACTTTCATAAATGTTCAATACTTTAATTTTCAAATTAACAAATATCCTTCTTCATTAACAATTTTCTCATTTACTCACATTTGAAATTATACTTTCATGTGTTCATAATTTTGTGAAACTTGCCATATACACTTTCATTATCATTTCAAGTTTCATTCATACATTGTGAACATTTATATACATTGTTGAGAATTGTTTTTATCTTGAAGAAGAAGATCAATTGAAGATTTATAAAGCTCTCCATATACTTCAAAATTAATCATTGTATTACTTAAAGATTTTCCCTTACTATCCAGGATTGTTGGAAGTAAGTGTTGTGATTTGAAGAGGATTGTTCTTCATTCACATTAGTGTTTGTTTGGTCTTAAAGGTGTTAAGAACCTTTGATCACCCTATAGGTTAGATAGTAAGCATAGGTTTTACAATCATTCTAACTATAGTGAAATCTCTTTCTTGTTGGAAAGGGGACTGGAGTACTCTCGGATTGTAAGGGGAACCAGGATATATCACCGTGTTCTTTACTTTTCCGCATTTATCGCTTTCATCACCATAATCAGGAAAAGATAAAGATATAAACAAAACCTTCAAACACTTAACCAAAAATTACTACCAAACATTCTCATAAAATCGAATAAATTTTATAAGGCCTAATTCACCCCCCCCCCCCTCTTAGGCACTCTGAGACTTACAATTGGCATCAGAGCAAGTTATAGGTAACTTGTTCCTAAAGATCCAGAATGGCTTCCGCAAATCATCAACCAGTCTTCAGAGATGGTGGTAGTAACAACAAGCCTCCTCTATTCTGTGGTGAATATTTTGACTTTTGGAAAATACGCATGAAGGCGCATTTAGAAGCACAAGGAGAGGAAGTATGGGATGCTGTTGAAAATGGTCCATTTATCCCGATATCTGTTACCAATGGCATTGGTTCTGTAAAGCCCAAAACTGCATGGGACGACGATGATAAAAAGAAAGTTCTCAATGACAAAAAGGCAATAAACCTTCTTCAAGGTGCACTCAGTATGGACGAATTTTTCCGTGTCTCGAACTACAAGACAGCAAAAGAAATATGGGATACCCTTGTTCAAACTCATGAAGGAACGACTGAAGTAAAAAGATCAAGGCTAAATACCTTGAGTCAAGAATATGAACTATTTCGAATGCAGCCCGGAGAATCCATTCTTGACTTACAAAAGAGATTTGTGCATTTGACAAATCACTTAAATGCTCTTGGTAAAACCTTGACAAATGATGAACTCAACTTGAAAATCCTTAGATCATTGACTAGGGAATGGCAACCAAAGGTAACGGCAATCTCGGAAAAGAAGAGTCTCTCCGCAATGACTTCCGCTACATTATTTGGAAAACTTCAAGAATATGAAACGGAACTCGGTAGACTTGAAAAATATGAAAATTTAGAGAAGAAATCCAAAGGCATTGCTTTGAAAGTTGATTCAAAAGAAAGTTAAGATAAAGATGCATCGGAGGAAGATGAAAACTTCTTGCTTCTTGTAAAAAGGTTAGGAAAATATTTTGGTCATAAAAATAATCTTCATAATGCTAACTTTGTCAAGAGGAAGAAATTTTATAATCATAAAGATAAAGAAGCCTCCACATCAACACAAGATGTCACATGTTATGAATGTGGAAAGCAAGGTCACATAAAGCCGGATTGTCCAAAACTCTCCAAGAAAAATGGATTCAAAGGCAAAAAGGAGTTCAAGAACAAAAAGGCTTATGTTGCATGGGAAGATAATAAGATAAGTTCTTCATCCGATTCGGAAAGCGAGGAATGTGCAAATCTAGCATTAATGGCTTCACATCACTCCGATAATGAAGAAGAGGTTAGTAATGAATTTAATCTTTTTGATGATGATGTTCAAGATGCTATTGATGAACTCTTGAAAGAATGCAAAAGTTTATACAAAAAGGTGTCAAATCAAGAAAAAGAACTTCTAAGTTGTTTAGAAAAAATTGACACCATGACTAAAGATTTTGATCTTCAAAAACAGAATTTTATTAAAGAAAAAGAAAACTTTGCATGCTCCAAGTGTGAATCAAATGTCTTTCAAATTGTTCTATTGAAAAGAGTCATTGAACGATATGAAAAAGGACAAATAGGATTGGAAGGATTATTAAGCCAACAACGCTATCCAAATGATAAAAGGGGTCTTGGTTATGTGAATTCTAAGAAACCAAGTAACAATCCCATTGTTTTTGTAAAGGCTAGTAATAGTTCCAATCCCAAGAAAGTAGAAAAGAAGCAAGTTGTTCATAATCATCAAAAGAAAAAGGCTAATGTATCGAAAAAGAAAACATTTCCTAAGAAGAAATCTTATCCTTCTAGATATAGAAGTAACTTTGAACCTACTTGTTTTTATTGTGGTATTAAAGGCCATACACCTAATGCTTGCTATGTTAGAAACTTTAGTATAGCAAGTGGGCATTATGTATGGGTGAAAAAGGGAACTAACTATGAAGGACCCAAGGCAACTTGGGTACCTAACAAAGAATAATTTGTTTGTGTAGGTATGCTTGAAATCTACATCAAATGTTTGGTATCTTGATAGTGGATGTTCAAAGCATATGACAGGAGATGTACACCAATTTTCATATCTAGTACATAAAGCCAAAGGGTATGTCACCTATGGAGACAACACCAAAGGAAAGATTCTTGGCGTTGGAATAGTTGGCACACTTCCATCCATTCAAATTGAGGAGGTTCTCTATGTTGAAGGATTAAAGCACAATCTTCTTAGCATAAGTCAACTTTGCGATAGAGGGTTCAAGATAAAATTCAACAAAGATGAATGTCTCATTATGGATGAGGCAACCAATGAGGTAAAACTCAAAGGTATAAGAACTAACAATATTTTTATGATTACTTTAGATGATTTGTCTCTGAAGGTACAATGTCTTATGGTAAACAACAATGACGCTTGGTTATGGCACAAGAGCATCGCTCACATTCACATGGAGAACTTGAACAAATTGGTTAAGCATGACTTAGTTATTGGTCTACCAAAGATGAAGTTCATCAAAGACAAATTATATAATGCATGCCAAAAGGGCAAACAGACCAAAACAACTTTCAAATCTAAGAATGTGGTGTCTACTTCAAGACCACTACAATTGTTACACATGGATCTCTTTGGTCCATCAAGAACAAAAAGCTTCGGAGGTAATGTATACGCTTTAGTCATTATTGATGATTTTTCTAGATATTCTTGGACTTTGTTTCTTGTGCAGAAAAGTGATGCTTTCAAAGCCTTTAAGAAGTATGCTAAGCAAATCCAAAATGAAAAATCACTAAAGATTGTATCCATAAGAAGTGATCATGGTGGAGAATTCCAAAATGCTCATTTTGAAGAATTTTGTGAAGAACATGGTATCTCTCATAATTTTTCAGCACCTAGAACTCCACAACAAAATGGAGTAGTTGAAAGAAAGAATAGGTTTCTAGTGGAACTCGCAAGAATAATGCTTAGTGATGCAAATCTTCCTAAATATTTTTGGGCGGATGCGGTTAGTACGGCATGTTATGTTGGAAATTGAGTTATCATTAGACCTATAATAAAGAAGACTCCATATGAACTCTTCAAGGGAAGAAAGCCAAATATTGCTCACTTTCACATTTTTGGATGCAAGTGCTTTGTTCTTAACAATGACAAGGATAATCTCGGTAAGTTTGACGAGAAATCCGATGAAGGTATTTTTCTTGGTTATTCGCTTTCTAGTAAAGCATATAGAATTTATAATAAAAGAACTTTAACTATTGAAGAATCTATGCATGTATCTTTTGATGAAACTAACCCCTCCAAGGAGGAAGTAGTTGTTTGTAATGATGATGATCCTATAGATTTACCCCCGGAAGATCTTTCAATTGATCATATTAAGAAATCACCGGAAAATCAAGAAAACATTGTACAACAAGATTCAAACACCAATGATCTACCAAAAGAATGGATAACTCATAGAGACCATCCTATTGACAAAATTATTGGTGACATTAGCCAAGGAGTATCAACAAGATTGAATCTAAAAGATGCTTGCTTAAACATGGCGTTTGTTTCTCAAATTGAACCTACCAAAGTTTATGAAGCCTTAGGAGATGATCAATGGATTATTGCTATGCAAGAAGAATTAAATCAATTCGAGAGAAATCAAGTTTGGGAACTTGTTCCTAGACCAAGTGGTAAACACATCATAGGTACCCGATGGGTGTTTAAGAACAAACTTGATGAGAATGGTCTAATTGTTCGAAACAAAGCAAGGTTGGTTGCCCAAGGTTACAATCAAGAGGAAGGAATCGACTTTGAAGAAACATTTGCTCCGGTTGCAAGGTTAGAAGCTATACGTCTTTTACTTGCTTATGCTTGTTCATTAAATTTTCAGCTTTTTCAAATGGATGTCAAAAGCGCATTCTTAAATGGATACATCAATGAAGAAGTCTATGTCAAACAACCCCCGGGATTTGAAGACTTCAAACATCCTTCACATGTCTTTAAGTTGAGAAAGGCTCTTTATGGCTTAAAGCAAGCACCAAGAGCATGGTATGATAGACTTAGCAATTTTTTGTGTGAAAAAGGTTTCGAAAAGGGTAAGGTTGATAAAACCTTGTTCATTAAGAGAATTAAAAGTAACACTTTATTGGTTCAAGTCTATGTTGATGATATCATTTTTGGATCGACTAACAAAGAAATGTGTGAGGAATTCTCATTGATGATGCAAGGAGAATTCGAGATGTCTATGATGGGAAAGATGAACTACTTTCTTGGACTACAAATCAAGCAACTAGAAGATGGAATCTTCATCAATCAATCTAAGTATTGCAAAGAATTATTGAAAAAGTTTGATATGGACAATTGTAAAGCAATGAATACTCCAATGGGCTCCGGTACATATGTTGATCAAGATGAATCCGGCACTTCAATTGATATTACAAAGTACAGAGGTATGATTGGTTCTTTATTGTACTTGACGGCAAGCCGTCCTGACATCATGTTTAGTGTTTGTCTTTGCGCTCGCTTTCAAGCAAATCCAAAGGAATCACACCTCATGGCAGTTAAAAGGATCATGAAGTATCTTAAAGGAACAATCAATGTCGGCCTATGGTATCCAAAAGGTAGTACTTGCACTTTAATTGGTTATTCTGACGCGGATTATGCAGGTTGTAAAACTGATCGTAAAAGCACAAGTGGTACTTATCACATTATTGGAAATGCATTAGTATCATGGGCTTGTAAAAAGCAAGCATGTGTTTCTCTTAGCACGGCCGAAGCAGAATACATAGCAGCAGGTAGTTGTTGTGCACAAATTCTTTGGCTCAAGCAACAACTCCGTGATTATGGACTTGATCTCGGATGCATTCCTCTTCGATGCGACAATACAAGTGCCATCAATATTACAAAGAATCCGGTCATGCATTCAAGAACCAAACATATAGATATTCGACATCATTTTCTCCGTGATCATGTACTTAAAGGAGATGTCGAAGTTACTTTTGTGGATACTCATAACCAACTCGAAGATATAGAACTTGGTATTTTGGATGAAGGTGATATCTAATGTTTCTCTTATGATACTTGTCTTAATTTTTAAATGTATCTATTTCACTCTTTTTCCCCATCCTTTTTGATGTTAACAAAGGGGGAGAAGAGTATGTATGTATGTTTTTTTGTTTCAAGAAATTGCAGGCCCAAATAAATGTCAAACTCTCTCCAAAATTCAAAGAATCATGGACTTAGGGGGAGCATACAATTTAGGGGGAGCCTTGCATTTGTTCAACATGTTCGCTACACAAAACAACATGAACATTTCAAGAAATCGTTTTCAAGACTTGGTTGTCATCATCAAAAAGGGGGAGAATGTAATTGCAAGCTTCTCAAGTCATATTTAAAGCATGTGTTTTGATGAAGACAACATGGACATCAAGTTTCAAAGGATGTGCAAAAAGCTTATCAACATCAAATTATAGTCTTGAAGATTATTGAAGAATTATTAAAGAAATCATCAAATGTCAAAATGGTATAAATAATTCTTTAAACCTTGAATATAGATGTTCACAATATGCATTCATCAATATATACATATTCCATAATTTTAACATCAAGAAAAACTTTGTTTGAAATATCTTTCAAAATGTATTTTTGAAAATAAACCTTTAGGAACCGGTTCCTCCCTAACAGGGAACCGAGTTCCAGCTTTTCTCAAAAAACATGTCCCTGGTTTTTGTACCAGGAACCGGGTTGTACCAATAGGGGAACCGGTTCCTGCGTGATAAATTTGAATTCCAACTTATAACGTTCACTAAGAACTGGGTTCTGTCAGTGTCGGAACCGGTTCCTAGCGAACCAATGCAGCTTTTACTTTGTTTTTTGAACATTTTTCAAGTGGTATCTTTTCATGAATGCATTGCAACTTTTCATATGAATTGGCATGAATGAAGAGGTTCTTACAACTTTATAAAATGCAGATTTTCTTATTTTCAAAACAAGAACACCATAACTTTCATAAATGTTCAATACTTCAATTTTCAAATTAACAAATATCCTTCTTCATTAACAATTTTCTCATTTACTCACATTTGAAATTATACTTTCATGTGTTCATAATTTTGTGAAACTTGCCATATACACTTTCATTATCATTTCAAGTTTCATTCATACATTGTGAACATTTATATACATTGTTGAGAATTGTTTTTATCTTGAAGAAGAAGATCAATTGAAGATTGATAAAGCTCTTCATATACTTCAAAATTAATCATTGTATTACTTAAAGATTTTCCCTTACTATCCAGGATTGTTGGAAGTAAGTGTTGTGATTTGAAGAGGATTGTTCTTCATTCACATTAGTGTTTGTTTGGTCTTAAAGGTGTTAAGAACCTTTGATCACCCTATAGGTTAGATAGTAAGCATATGCTGTACAATCATTCTAACTATAGTGAAATCTCTTTCGTGTTGGAAAGGGGACTGGAGTACTCTCGGATTGTGAGGGGAACCAGGATATATCACCGTGTTCTTTACTTTTCCGCATTTATCGCTTTCATCACCATAATCAGGAAAAGATAAAGATATAAACAAAACCTTCAAACACTTAACCAAAAATTACTACCAAGCATTCTCATAAAATCGAATAAATTTTATAAGGCATAATTCCCCCCCCCCCTCTTAGGCACTCTGAGACTTACAGGGTTACTACTGGATTCGAAAGGGAAAAGAAACAAGTGTTATGTTTCTAGTGTTGGATTCGAAAGGAACAGAAACAAGGGTGTGGTCTTTTGATTTTGGGTTTGAGAGTGTATTAAGTGTTTGATGATTATCACACAATCAAAGTTTCTCCAGCTACCAAAAGCCCTCTAGATGAGTTGTCCAGCCCCTTTAGATGTGTTGTGGAACATCATATTTATAGATGAAGTTTACTGAGGTTTAGGAGGGAAAACAGAAGAAATTTGAAAATATTGGGTATGTTGTTGTTGTAGTCTTTGAGGTGCAGTATTTGTATGCCAAATTGGTGTAAATATAGGAGCAGTGTAACAGGACTGATGTGCAGCAATTTTGGAGTGTTGTGGCCAGTGTAGCAGGCCTGGACTTGGGAGCGCATTGGACTTTGGTCAGCAAGCCTTCGACTAGACTCATCAAGAGACCAAACATTAATTGTGTTCTTCGAATGGACCTTTTGCATGTTCCTTCGAATGCAACAAATTCATGTTCTTTGGATGGGCCACCAAATATGTCCTTCGAATGGGTCACCAAATATGTCCTTTGAATGGCCCACCAAATATGTCCTTCAAATGGGACATCCAGGTATGTCTTGCATGTCCTTCAAATGAGCCACCACAGTGTAAAACTATGCGTGTCAAAACAAACTTTCCAAGGGAGATACTGCCCAGTCGAAGCAGGAATCAAGCTTGCTCAATCAAATTCCCAGTTGAAGCATGAATCAAGCTTACGTGCAGGTAGTCATCAAGATAAACCTGCAAAGGCCCTTTCTCAATCGAAGCAGACATGCAGGTAACCATTGCATTGTGAATTGAAGGAAATCTTTCAGAAGGCCATTGGTTTCTGAATCGAAGGAAAGCTGCAGGGAGCCATTGCCTTGTGCTTTTTGGCATGAAGGAAGTTCCTGCCTTGTGAATTGAAGGCAATCATGGAGTAGGAACTTGTCTTCTGAATCGAAGGGCGCCAGTAGGAAGCCAACACCTTCTAAATCGAAGGAAAGCTGCAGGAGGCTATTGCCTTGTGCACTAAAAGCCAGCTTGTAAGTGGTCATTGGTGTAATTAAAGATTGCATGCAAGAGGTCCCTACTTGCCCAAACGAGGCTTGTATAAAGATAGGCATTGCCCTTGTGAATCGAAAGCAAGTTGTTTCAAAGGGAGACTTTGCCCATTCAGAGCTAGCATGAAGATAGCCAATGCCATATGGGTGCTAATATGAATGCTAGCCATAGGGAAGCTTTTGCCTTGTGTACGCTAGCATGGTGGGAGCCCCTTGCTTTATGAATCGAAGCATGCAAGAAAGAGGTAATTGCTCAATCGAAGGCTGCATGCAAATAGCCATTGCTTTGTGAATCAAAGCAAGCATGTTAGGGGCCAATGCTCAATCGAAGGATGTAAGCCAAGCTTGCATCGAAAGAGGCCAAAAACCCAATCGAAGGATGTGAAATCAAAGCAGGCATTCTCTTCTTTGATTTGATGCTTGAAAGCCCACTTGTACTTGTGCAAATTTGAACTTTTGAAAATCCTTGTAAGAAAATGCCTTAAAAATGAGAGGGCAAATTTTGGGGTACAATAGCTTCCCCTGTTCAATCTTCTTAAACCTGAAGAGTTAGATTGGCGAGTCTGTCATTCGTGACTTGAAGGTGGAAGATGATTGAACACTAGAGTGCCTAAAAAATTTCACTTGAGATGTGGTGGTTGATTGTGTAGGGAATGGGCTTAAAGATGCAATTTGGAGAGTTGACTGAGAGTTGTCAGAGATGGGCTTATAGATGCCACCCAAAAGTGATTATTGACAAAAATTAGACTAAGTCTAAGTTTGACTGTATCTTGAAGAAGTATCAGGATAAATATTTGGTTGACTTAAATCTGAAGGATATGCTAGAACGGACCCGTGTTAAGCCGTGTATGGAAATGTATTAGAAGGAATCTGTGTAAGATTACTTTATAATGAGCCTGTGTAGGGCTGCTTTAGGAGATATATAAGAGGGAGCCTGGGTAGAGCTGCTTCAGGATGAATCCATGTGAAGCATCATTTGGAATTTAAGTGAAGGAACCTGGGTAGGGTTGCTTCATGATGAGTCTGTGTGAAACTTCATCTAGAAATGTATGAGAAGGAACCTGGGTAGGGTTGCTTCATGATGAGCCCGTGTGAAACTTCATCTAGAAATGTATGAGAAGGAACATGGGTAAGGCTGCTTCATGATGAGTTCGGGTAAAACTGCATCTGGAAATGTATGAAAAGGAACCTGGGTAGGGTTGCTTCAGGACGATTCCGTGTGAAACTTCATTTGGAAATGTATGAGAAGGAACCCGGGTAGGGTTGCTTCAAGATGAGTCCATGTGAAACTTCATCTGGAAATGTATATGAAGGAACCTGGGTAGGGTTGCTCCAGGATGAGTCTGTGTGAAATTCATCTGGAAATGTATGAGAAGAAACCTGGGTAGGGTTGCTTCAGGATGAGTCCGTGTGAAAATTCATCTGGAAATGTATGTGAAGGAACTTGGGTAGGGTTACTTCAGGATGAGTCCGTGTGAAACTTCATCTGGAAATGTATAAGAAGGAACCTGGGCAGGGTTACTTCAGGATGAGTCCGTGTGAAACTTCATCTGGAAATGTATGAGAAGGAACCTGAGTAGGGTTGCTTCAGGATGAGTCTGTGTGAAACTTCATCTGGAAATGTATTTGAAGAAACCTGGGTAGGGTTGCTTTAGGATGAGTCCGTGTGAAACTTCATTTGGAAATTTATGTGAAGGAACCTGGGTAGGGTTACTTCAGGATGAGTCCATGTGAAACTTCATCTGGAAATGTATGAGAAGGAACTTGGGTAGGGTTACTTCATGATGAGTCTGTGTGAAACTGCATCTGGAATGAGAAGGAACCTGGGTAGGGTTGCTTCATGATGAGTCCGGTTAAAACTGCATCTGGATATGAGAAGGAACCTGGGTAGGGTTGCTTCATGATGAGTCTGGATAAAACTACATCTGGAAATGAGAAGGAACCTGGGTAAGGTTGCTTTATGATGAGTCTGGGTAAAACTGCATTTGGAAATGAGAAGGAACCTGGGTAGGGTTGCTTCAGTTGGTCGTGTAGATAATTGTCCTGGCTAGTTTCAGGAATTTAATCTACAACCAATTGTCCTCAGATAGTTGTCCTGTCTTGTTTCAGGTATCAATCTGGAACTTGTTTTTGTTGGTCATTGAGATAGTTGTCCTGGATGGTTTCAGCTGTTAATTTCTGACCTTAGAAAGAAAGATAGTTTTCCTGGCTTGTTACATGTATTAATCTTCAATCTGCTCATGTAGATAGCTTCCCTGGCTTGTTACAGATATTAATCTATAATCGTTCGTCCACAAATAGTTGTCCTGGCTTGTTACAGATATTAATCTTGAACTTACTTATGCCGGTCGTTGAGATAGTTGTCCTGGTTGGTTTCAGGTATTAATCTCTTACCTTAGAAAGAAAGATAGTTTTCCTGGCTTGTTACAGGTATTAATCTTCAATCAGTTCATGTAGATATCTTTCCTGGCTTGTTATAGGTATTAATCTAGAATCGGTCATCCACAGATAGTTGTCCTGGCTTGTTACAGGTATTAATCTGGAACTAGCTTTTGTTAGTCGTTAAGATACTTGTCCTGTATGGTTTCAGGTATTAAATTTTGACCTATTGAGAAATGGTTGTGGTATTTACCAAAGAGAACTTTTGTTGATTGATTTTTTTCCTGCAAGGAAGAGGGTTAGTTGCATGCAGATGTATGCATGGCTTGATGATTGTAACACCCCAAATCTACCCCACGGTTATATTAAAATCAGAGTGCCAAAATTTCCGCAAACATGGGGCATTACATTCTCATTCCAAAAACCAACAACATAAAAACTTATCATAATAGATACATAGAACATATTGATCCAAAGAACTTATAACAATTTATTAGTCTTCAAAAGTATTTCAACTTGATTCCATAAATATGCAGCGGATTCATAACTTTAAAACTTCAAAGGAGACATAGCATCTTTTAAACAACTTAATTCAAAGAAAACAACTTCTTAAAATAACAACTTGAATTAAACTTAAAACATCATAAAATCAAATAAGCGTTCATCCCCCCGAGTGCTACGTATCAGAGCGACGACACCAACAAGCTACTAAGTCTCTACTCCTCGTTACCTGCATGTTACCAGTATAAAGGCAACGGTGAAACAAATAAAGGGGTGAGACATCGAATAATATAATTAAGATTATGATAATTAATATATTAGACAAGAGCATTATAAACTTCACTGCTTCTCAATAACACACAACAATCAATAAACATTCATAATTATCATTAGCGATTCAAAATGCAATTCGAATACGACACAACTGTGCATATGCATGTGGTACCAACAGGGCTTCAGCCCTCTTCACTAATTGCCAATTAATAGAGGCACAAGGCATAAGCCTACTTCAAAAATCCGCCAATACAGGCCTTCACAAAATGCAAATGTATGAGACTCATGTAACATACAACATCACAGATATATCATTCACCACAAACTTCATTTCGAGGCATTCGCCTACATCCCTGCATCACTAGAAATAAGCCTAACATTTCACATATTCAATCACATCTCAGTTATCTCAAAACAACAACATCTCATAACATCAAAATAATTTATTAAACATCATTTATTATCACAAAAATCATCGAACACAACTCCATCAATAAAATCTCACTAATACTCAACTGTATAATAATAGTGCAGTAACCCATCCTGTTATTCTGCTAATTTATACTGTTACTATCACTAATCCTACTGTCATATTTCTAACAGCAGTCTCTAACATCTCATATTCGTCAATCTGTCCCAAAAATAGCACAACGGTCATCTACGGGAATTAATTCTAAATCCTAAATTAGTTACTGGGATCACACTTCTTAATCATCATTTAAATCATCTAGAATAATATTCATCGCGTTAGCTAATCAACGCTTCGAACGGCATCTCAAACAGCATCCTATAACTCAAGTTACAGCAATTAAAAGTCAATTCTGTCAAAAATCCAGCATTATGTATCGACACAAAGCTCCTTGGATCGACACATCCTGCTTCAAATCACAGCATGTATCGACACATGCACTTACCGATCGACTAATCTTGACTTCAAAACACAGCATATATCGACACATGCATCGCACCGGTCGACTCATCCTGAGTCTCACACACTCATGTGTCGACACATCCTCTCTTCGCGTCGACTCATCCTGAGTCTTATACTTAACATGCATCGACGCAAGCCCTGCATGCATCGACTCATCCTGAGTCGAATATCCTTCATGTATCGACACATGCAGCTTGGGGTCGACACATCCTTCGACAGTCTATATAATTTTCTGCGTTTTCTACTGTATTTTGCTACGGGAATCATACTACAGCCCTACAAATCTTATTATCATCATGATAAATCATCACCTATCATTAACCTATAATACTACATCATTTACACAGCATCATAACATTTTTATTCATCAAGAATTCATCAATCATCATCATACATCATTCAATTCAATAACAAAACAGCAATCCTCTAACACACATATCAACCATCATATTCCCGGTTATAAAATCTGAACCCCACCCTTACCTTTTGGTTTTTCAGTCGGTTGAATTCTTCGGTCGAAACTGCTACTGGTTTGACGGCGAGTTCTCTAAATTTGCTTGCCTCCCACTTGGTGCTCCAAACCCTTGTTTCTTCTATTGCTACGTGATAATTGTTTTTGCTTTTGGTTTTTGGCTGCTAGCTTATATATATCATAACCTAATATAATAATAATAGGTTTACTAGTAACTTTAATGGGCCTATTAATTCTATTTCTAATCTTGCTATTTCACACACCCCACTTGACCCAACTAATAAAATAACATTCTACTAAAATCAACATTAAATCCAATATTAATTTCTCTTGACCAAGTTGACTAATTATTCGATTATCAATTCTAACAATCCAATAATGCTCCTAATAATTATTCCGATTATTCTTTCTTCGACTGAATTCAAACAATTTAAATCCTCAATAATTCATTTAAATAATTTAATGAATTTTCGGGCGTTACAACTCTCCCCCACTTAGAATATTTTTGGTCCTCGAAAATTCATCCGATACCACTTCCCTTAACTTTTCCTCCACCTCTAGCCTTCCGATATAATCATAACTTACTAAAATTAAAATCTAACGCACACGTGCAATTCTATTTCAACTCAACCAACAGCAATAATAACAACTAACGAAGTTCTATCAACGAAACACGTACCTCTGGTACCTCTGTCCTTGTTGCCCGTTGGAGTTTCCACCAATACAAACACAAACAATGGTAAATAATAATCAATAATAACGATACTCGATTGTTAAAGACTCAATAACTTTGGCCGGACGGACCGACCTGCTTTGATACCACTAATGTAACACCCCAAACCTACCCCACAGTTATGTTAAAATCAGAGTGCCAAAATTTCCGCAAACATGGGGCATTACATTCTCATTCCAAAAACCAACAACATAAAAACTTATCATAATAGATACATATCACATATTGATCCAAAGAACTTATAACAATTTATTAGTCTTCAAAAGTATTTCAACTTGATTCCATAAATATGCAGCGGATTCATAACTTTAAAACTTCAAAGGAAACATAGCATCTTTTAAACAACTTAATTCAAAGAAAACAACTTCTTAAAACAACAAATTGAATTAAACTTAAAACATCATAAAATCAAATAAGTGTTCATCCCCCCGAGTGCTACGTATCAGAGCGACGACACCAATAAGCTACTAAGTCTCTACTCCTTATTACCTGCATGTTACCAGTATAAAGGCAACGGCGAAACAAATAAAGGGGTGAGATATCGAATAATATAATTAAGATTATGATAATTAATATATTAGACAAAAGCATTATAAACTTCACCGCTTCTCAATAACACACAACAATCAATAAAAATTCACAATTATCATTAGCGATTCAAAATGAAATTCGAATGCGACACAACTGTGCATATGCATGTGGTACCAACAGGGCTTCAGCCCTCTTCACTAATTGCCAATTAATAGAGGCACAAGGCATAAGCCTACTTCACAAATCCGCCAATACAGGCCTTCACAAAATGCAAATGTATGAGACTCATGTAATATACAACATCACAGATATATCATTCACCACAAACTTCATTTCGAGGCATTCGCCTACATCCATGCATCACTGGCAATAAGCCTAACACTTCACATATTCAATCACATCTCAGTTATCTCAAAACAACAACATCTCATAACATCAAAATAATTTATTAAACATCATTTATTATCACAAAAATCATCGAACACAACTCCATCAATAAAATCTCACTAATACTCAACTGTATAATAATAGTGCAGTAACCCATCATGTTATTCTGCTAATTTATACCGTTACTGTCACTAATCCTACTGTCATATTTCTAACAGCAGTCTCTAACATCTCATATTCGTCAATCTGTCCCAAAAACAGCACAACGGTCATCTACGAGAATTAATTCTAAATCCTAAATTAGTTAATGGGACTAAACTTCTTAATCATCATTTAAATCATCTAGAATAATATTCATCGCGTTAGCTAATCAACCCTTCGAACGGCATGTCAAACAGCATCCTACAACTCAAGTTACAGCAATTAAAAGTCAATTCTATCAAAAATCCAGCATTATGTATCGACACAAAGCTCCTTTGATCGACACATCCTGCTTCAAATCACAGCATGTATCGACACATGCACTTACCGATCTACTCATCCTGACTTCAAAACACAGCATGTATCGACACATGCATCGCACCGGTCGACTCATCCTGAGTCTCACACAGTCACGTGTCGACACATCCTCTCTTCGCGTCGACTCATCCTGAGTCTTATACTTAACATGCATCGACGCAAGCCTTGCATGCATCGACTCATCCTGAGTCTAATATCCTTCATGTATCGACACATGCAGCTTGGGGTCGACACATCCTTCGACCGTCTGCATAATTTTCTGCGTTTTCTACTGTATTTTGCTACGGGAATCATACTACAGCCCTACAAATCTTATTATCATCATGATAAATCATCACCTATCATTAACCTATAATACTACATCATTTACACAGCATCATAACATCATTATTCATCAAGAATTTGTAATCTCAAGCCTCAAATCAACTTTAGTTTTGATGAAAGACAAACAAGCACTATGGCAAGAAGGAAAAGAAGTGGAATTAGCTTAAAGCATCATTCACTCAAAGCTTCAAGGATCATGGCAAGCAAACAAGTATATCAATTCTCATTTGAACTAAATTGATTAGAAATGCTCAAAAATGATATACACACTTGCCACAACACTTCACTTAAAGTTTAAAGCAAATTCTAAGTTTTTCACTAATGTAAATCGATTAACACATCATGTAAATCGATTTACACATGTTTTTTCAAAACTGATTGCCCCTGGCAGCAATCGATTTACATGGAGTGTAAATCGATTGATTATTGAGCTGAGTTAATTTTTTAACACTAGTAAATCGATTAACACGTCATGTAAATCGATTTACACTTCAAAATTTTTGAAAACAAGAACGTTACAAACCCGTGCAATCTATTTACATCTAATGCTAATCGATTTGCACGTTGTAATTTTTGAAAAATCTGAACTTGATTCAAGATATCCTTCACACCTTTTCTCTAATGGTTGCATGGTCATACATTGCATCTTCTCAAGTTTTACAAACAGAAAAGTGGTATCCATTTGGAAAGGTATCTTGATTGCTTTAAATACTAAATCTTTCAAATTATAAAACAACTCTTCTCTCATGCAAAAATTCTGAACTTTGTAAAATATTCAAACTTCATATTTCTTATTTTTAAGAACAAAGATTTTCTGCACTTTCACACATATAAGAACAAAAATCTTTGAGCATTTTCTAACCATTGTGTTACAGTTTGAATTGCTTACAAGAGAAGAAAGAAGAAACTTCATTGAAGTCACTCTATGTGATCAACATCTTTCAAGAAATCATATTTCATAGAATTATACTAAGTGTAACTTATTTCCAGGATTGTTGGAATTAAGTATTAGAATACTTTTGTACCTTGTTGTCCACTGTTGGAAACAAGAGGTATCTTTTGAGAGGATTGTTCTCAAGAGACTTATTGGAAATCCAAGAGGGTGTTCTTGGTATTTGTTAGTGTCTTTAGTTGATAAGACTAGGAAGAGTCTTGTAAAAGTTCTAACAAAATAGTGAAATCTCTTGCGTGTTTGCAAGGGGACTGGACGTACTTCTGGGGTATGGAAGGAACCAGGATAAATCTCCGTGTCTCTTTACTTTCTGCACTTTATCGTTTTCCATAGCACTAAAACAAAACTAGAAAGTGTAAAATAAATCAAAAATCGACCACCACCTAATTCACCCCCCTCTTAGGCACAATCTTAAACTTACAGAATTCATCAATCATCATCATACATCATTCAATTTAATAACAAAACAGCAATCCTATAACACACATATCAACCATCATATTCCCGGTTATAAAATCCGAACCCCTCCCTTACCTTTTGGTTTTTCGGTCGGTCGAATTCTCCGGTCGAAACTGCTACTGGTTTGACGTAGAGTTCTCTAAATTTGCTTGCCTCCCACTTGGTGCTCCAAACACTTGTTTCTTCTACTGCTACGTGATAATTGTTTTTGCTTTTGGTTTTTGGCTGCTAGCTTGTATATATCATAACCTAATATAATAATAATAGGTTTACTAGTAACTTTAATGGGCCTATTAATTATA
The DNA here is from genome assembly GCA_948472305.1 of Vicia faba. Taxonomy (NCBI): domain Eukaryota; kingdom Viridiplantae; phylum Streptophyta; class Magnoliopsida; order Fabales; family Fabaceae; genus Vicia; species Vicia faba. The sequence goes on along the minus strand of OX451738.1, from coordinate 1,627,741,884 downwards.
TTTCTAATCTTGCTATTTCACACACCCCACTTGACCCAACTAATAAAATAACATTCTATTAAAATCAACATTAAATCCAATATTAATTTCTCTTGACTAAATTGACTAATTATTCGATTATCAATTCTAACAATCAAATAATGCTCCTAATAATTATTCCGATAATTATTTCTTCGACTGAATTCCAACAATTTAAATCCTCAATAATTCATTTAATGAATTTAATGAATTTTTGGGCGTTACAACTCTCCCCCACTTAGAATATTTTCGTCCTCGAAAATTCATCTGACACCACTTCCCTTAACTTTTCCTCCACCTCTAGCCTTCCGATATAATCACAACTTACTAAAATTAAAATCTAACGCACACGTGCAATTCTATTTCAACTCAACCAACAGCAATAATAACAACTAACGAAGTTCTATCAACGAAACACATACCTCTGGTACCTCTGTCCTTGTTTCCCGTTGGAGTTTCCACCAATACAAACACAAACAATGGTAAAGAATAATCAATAATAATGATACTCGATTGTTAAAGACTCAATAACTTTGGCCGGACGGACCGACCTGCTCTGATACCACTAATGTAACACCCCAAATCTACCCCACAGTTATGTTAAAATCAGAGTGCCAAAATTTCCGCAAACATGGGGCATTACATTCTCATTCCAAAAACCAACAACATAAAAACTTATCATAATAGATACATAGCACATATTGATCCAAAGAACTTATAACAATTTATTAGTCTTCAAAAGTATTTCAACTTGATTCCATAAATATGCAGCGGATTCATAACTTTAAAACTTCAAAGGAAACATAGCATCTTTTAAACAACTTAATTCAAAGAAAACAACTTCTTAAAACAACGAATTGAATTAAACTTAAAACATCATAAAATCAAATAAGTGTTCATCCCCCCGAGTGCTACGTATCAGAGCGACGACACCAACAAGCTACTAAGTCTCTACTCCTCGTTACATGCATGTTACCAGTATAAAGGCAACGGTGAAACAAATAAAGGGGTGAGACATCGAATAATATAATTAAGATTATGATAATTAATATATTAGACAAGAGAATTATAAACTTCACCGCTTCTCAATAACACACACCAATCAATAAATATTCACAATTATCATTAGCGATTCAAAATGCAATTCGAATGTGACACAACTATGCATATGCATGTGGTGCCAACAGGGATTCAGCCCTCTTCACTAATTGCCAATTAATAGAGGCACAAGGCATAAGCCTACTCCACAAATCCGCCAATACAGGCCTTCACAAAATGCAAATGTATGAGACTCATGTAACATACAACATCATAGATATATCATTCACCACAAACTTCATTTCGAGGCATTCGCCTACATCCCTGCATCACTGGCAATAAGCCTAACACTTCACATATTCAATCACATCTAAGTTATCTCAAAACAACAACATCTCATAACATCAAAATAATTTATTAAACATCATTTATTATCACAAAAATCATCGAACACAACTCCATCAATAAAATCTCACTAATACTCAACTGTATAATAATAGTGCAGTAACCCATCCTGTTATTCTGCTAATTTATACCGTTATTGTCACTAATCCTACTGTCATATTTCTAACAGCGGTCTCTAACATCTCATATTCGTCAATCTGACCCAAAAACAACACAACGGTCATCTACGGGAATTAATTCTAAATCCTAAATTAGTTAATGGGACTAAACTTCTTAATCATCATTTAAATCATCTAGAATAATATTCATCGCGTTAGCTAATCAACGCTTCGAACGGCATCTCAAACAGCATCCTACAACTCAAGTTACAGCAATTAAAAGACAATTCTGTCAAAAATCCAGCATTATGTATCGACACAAAGCTCCTTTGATCGACACATCCTGCTTCAAATCACAGCATGTATCGACACATGCACTTATCGATCGACTCATCCTGACTTCAAAACACAGCATGTATCGACACATGCATCGCACCGGTCGACTCATCCTGAGTCTCACTCAGTCACGTGTCGACACATCCTCTCTTCGCGTCGACTCATCCTGAGTCTTATACTGAACATGCATCGACGCAAGCCCTGCATGCATCGACTCATCCTGAGTCGAATATCCTTCATGTATCGACACATGCAGCTTGGGGTCGACACATCCTTCGACCGTCTGCATAATTTTCTGCATTTTCTACTGTATTTTGCTACGGTAATCATACTAAAGCCCTACAAATCTTATTATCATCATGATAAATCATCACCTATCATTAACCTATAATACTACATCATTTACACAGCATCATAACATCATTATTTATCAAGAATTTGTAATCTCAAGCCTCAACTCAACTTTTGTTTTGATGAAAGACAAACAAGCACTATGGCAAGAAGGAAAAGAAGTGGAATTAGCTTAAAGCATCATTCACTCAAAGCTTCAAGGATCATGGCAAGCAAACAAGTATATCAATTCTCATTTGAACTAAATTGATTAGAAATGCTCAAAAATGATATACACACTTGCCACAACACTTCACTTAAAGTTTAAAGCAAATTCTAAGTTTTTCACTAATGTAAATCGATTAACACTTCATGTAAATCGATTTACACATGTTTTCTCAAAACTGATTGCCCCTGGAAGTAATCGATTTACATGGAGTGTAAATCGATTGATTACTAAACTGAGTTAATTTTTTAACACTAGTAAATCGATTAACACATCATGTAAATCGATTTACACTTCAATATTTTTGAAAACAAGAACGTTATAAACCCGTGCAATCAATTTACGTCTAATGCTAATCGATTTACACGTTGTAATTTTTGAAAAATCTGAACTTGATTCAAGATATCCTTCACACCTTTTCTCCAATGGTTGCATGGTCATACATTGCATCTTCTCAAGTTTTACAAACAGAAAAGTGGTATCCATTTGGAAAGGTATCTTGACTGCTTTAAATACTAAATCTTTCAAATTATAAAACAACTCTTCTCTCATGCAATAATTCTGAACTTTGTAAAATATTCAAACTTCATATTTATTATTTTTAAGAACAAAGATTTTCTGCACTTTCACACATATAAGAACAGAAATCTTTTAGAATTTTCTAACCATTGTGTTACAGTTTGAATTGCTTACAATAGAAGAAATAAGAAACTTCATTGAAGTCACTTTATGTGATCAACATCTTTCAAGAAATCATATTTCATAGAATTATACTAAGTGTAACTTATTTCCAGGATTGTTGGAATTAAGTATTAGAATACTTTTGTACCTTGTTGTCCACTGTTGGAAACAAGAGGTATCTTTTGAGAGGATTGTTCTCAAGAGACTTATTGGAAATCCAAGAGGGTGTTCTTGGTATTTGTTAGTGTCTTTAGTTGATAAGACTAGGAAGAGTCTTGTAAAAGTTCTAACAAAATAGTGAAATCTCTTGCGTGTTTGCAAGGGGACTGGACGTACTTCCGGGGTGTGGAAGGAACCAGGATAAATCTCTGTGTCTCTTTACTTTCTGCACTTTACCGTTTTCCATAGCACTAAAACAAAACCAGAAAGTGTAAAATAAATCAAAAATAGACCACCACCTAATTCACCCCCCCTCTTAGGCGCAATCTTAAACTTACAATTGGTATCAGAGCAGGTTATAGGTAACATGCTCCTAGAGATCCAGAATGGCTTCTGCAAATCAACAACCCGTTTTTAGAGATGGTGGTAGTAACAACAAGCCTCCCCTATTTTGTGGCGAATACTTTGATTTTTGGAAAATACGCATGAGGGTGCATCTAGAATCACAAGGAGAAGAAATCTGGGATGCCGTAGAAAATGGTCCATTCATTCCTATAACAGTTATCAACAGTGTCGGCACAGCTAAACCCAAAACTGCATGGGATGATGACGACAAGAAAAAAGTCCTCTATGATAAAAAGGCCGTAAATCTACTTCAAGGTGCACTATGCATGGATGAGTTCTTTCGTGTATCTGCATGTAAATCGGCGAAAGAAATATGGGATACCTTGGTACAAACACATGAAGGAACAGTTGAAGTTAAGAGATCAAGGCTAGATACTTTAAGTCAAGAATACGAGTTATTTCGAATGCAGCCCGGAGAAACCATTCTCGACCTACAAAAGAGATTCATCCACTTAACAAACCACTTAAGTGCTCTTGGTAAAACCTTGACAAATGATGAACTCAACTTGAAAGTCCTTAGATCATTGACTAGGGAATGGCAACCAAAGGTAGCGGCAATCTCGGAAAAGAAGAGTCTCTCCACAATGACTTCCGCTACATTATTTGGCAAACTTCAAGAATACGAAACGGAACTCAGTAGACTTGAAAAACATGAAAATCTAGAAAAGAAATCAAAAAACATTGCTTTAAAAAATGATTCAAAGGAAGTAGTAAAAGAAGACAATCCGGAAGAAGATGAAAATTTCATGCTTCTTGTTAAAAGACTTGGGAAGTTTTTTGGCAGAAATGACAAGGGCGGATCTCATGCAAATAAGAGAAAGCACTTCAAGAAAAGAGAAGCCTCCACATCAACACAAGATGTCTCATGTTATGAATGTGGAAAGCAAGGACATATCAAGCCAAATTGTCCAAATCTCCCAAAGAAAAACGGATTCAAAGGAAAGAACTCAAAACACAAGAAAGCCTACATAGCATGGGAAGATAATGATATGAGTAGTACATCGGAATCGGAAAGCGACGAATGGGCAAATTTAGCCTTAATGGCATCGCATCACTCCGACGATGAAGAAGAGGTTAGTAATGAATTTAATCTTTTTGATGATGATGTTCAAGGTGCCATTGATGAACTCTTGAAAGAATGCAAAAGTTTATACAAAAAGGTGTCAAGCCAAGAAAAAGAACTTCTAATTTGTCACGAAAAAATTGACACCATGACTAAAGATTTTGATCTTCAAAAACATAATTTTATAAAAGAAAAGGAAAACTTTGCATGCACCAAGTGTGAATCAAATGTCTTTCAAATTGTTCAATTGAAAAGAGTCATTGAACAATATGAAAAAGGACAAATAGGATTGGAAGGATTACTAAGCCAACAACGTTATCCAAATGATAAAAGAGGTCTTGGTTATGTGAATACTAAGAAACCAAGTAACAATCCCACTGTTTTTGTAAAGGCTAGTAATAGTTCCAATCCCAAGATAGTAGAAAATAAGCAAGTTATTCATAATCGTCAAAAGAAAAAGCCCAATGTATCTAAAAGAAAACAAATTCCTAGATACAAGAGCAAATTTGTTCCAAACTTTTTTTACTGTGGTATTGTTGGACACACACCTAATGCATGCTATATTAGAAATTTCAGTATGGCTAGTGGACACTATGTATGGGTGAAAAAGGGAACTAACTATGAAGGACCCAAGGCCACTTGGGTACCTAACAAGAAATAATTTGTTTTTGTAGGTATGCTTGAAATCCACATCAAACCTTTGGTATCTTGACAGTGGATGTTCAAAGCATATGACCGGAGATGTACACCAATTTTCATATCAAGTACATAAAGCCAAAGGGTATGTCACCTATGGAGATAACACCAAAGGAAAGATTCTTGGCGTTGGAATAGTTAGCACACCTCCATCCATTCAAGTTGAGGATGTTCTATATGTTGAAGGATTAAAGCACAACCTTCTTAGCATAAGTCAACTTTGCGATAAAGGGTTCAAAATCAAATTCAACAAAGAAGAATGCCTAATTATGGATGAGGCTACCAATGAGGTAAAACTCAAAGGTATAAGATCTAACAATATTTTTATGATTACTTTAGATGATTTGTCTATGAAGGTACAATGTCTCATGGTAAACAACAATGACGATTGGTTATGGCACAAGAGGATTGCTCACATACACATGGAGCACTTGAACAAATTAGTTAAGCATGATTTAGTTATTGGTCTACCAAAGATGAAATTCATCAAAGACAAATTATGTAGTGCATGCTAAAAGGGCAAACAAACCAAATCAACTTTCAAACCAAAGAATGTGGTTTCAACAACAAGACCACTTCAATTGTTGCACATGTATCTTTTTGGTCCATCTAGAACAAGAAGCTTCGGAGGAAACATTTATGATTTAGTTATTGTAGATGATTTTTCCCGTTTTGCATGGACTTTGTTTTTAGTGCACAAAAATGACGCATTCAAGGCATTCAAGAGATATGCAAAACAAGTTCAAAATGAGAAGTCATTAAAGATAACATCAATTCAAAGTGATCATGGTGGAGAGTTCCAAAACAGTCTGTTTGAAGAATTTTGGGAAGAAAATGGGATCTTCCACAATTTTTCAGCACCAAGAACTCCACAACAAAATGGAGTAGTTAAAAGGAAAAATAGGTCTTTGATAGAACTTGCAAGAACCATGCTAAGTGACTCAAGTTTGCCTAAATATTTTTGGGCGGATGCGGTAAGCACGGCATGTTACGTAAGCAATCGCGTGATCATAAGACCTATACTAAAGAAAACTCCATATGAGATTTACAAAGGAAGAAAACCAAATATCTCTCACTTTCACATTTTCGGGTGCAAATGTTTTGTCCTTAACAACGACAAAGACAATCTCGGTAAGTTCGATGAAAAATCGGATGAAGGTATTTTTCTTGGTTACTCCCTTTCTAGCAAAGCTTTTAGAATTTGCAATAAAAGAACTTTAACTATAGAAGAATCAATGCATGTTTCTTTTGATGAATCTAACACCTCCAAGGAGGAAGTTATTATTTGTGATGATGATGATTCTATAGATTTACCTCATGAGAATTCATGCGAAGGTGGAAAAATTGTCAACCCGGAACAAACACATGAACTTTCACATCAAAATGGAAATGATGACGGTCTTCTTCAAGAATGGAGAACTCATCGTGATCATCCAATTGACAACATAATTGGAGATATTAGCAAAGGGGTATCTACACGGATAAATCTTAAAGATGCATGCTTAAATATGGCTTTTGTATCTCAAGTTGAACCTACCAAAGTGGCTCAAGCACTAGAAGATGATCAATGAATCCTTGCCATGCAAGAGGAGCTAAACCAATTCGAGCGGAACGAAGTTTGGGAACTTGTTCCTAATCCAGGAAATAAACGTATCATTGGAACCAAATGGGTATTCAAAAACAAGATGGATGAAAATGGTATAATCACTCGAAACAAGGCAAGACTAGTTGCTCAAGGATACAACCAAGAGGAAGGAATTGATTTTGAAGAAACTTTTGCTCCGGTAGCACGTTTGGAAGCAATAAGACAATTACTTGCATATGCATGCTCATTGGACTTTGAACTTTTTCAAATGGATGTAAAAAGCGCATTTCTCAACGGATTCATAAATGAAGAAGTCTATGTAAAGCAACCTCTCGGATTTGAAGACTTCAAACATCCTAATCATGTCTTCAAATTGAAGAAAGCTCTATATGGGCTGAAGCAAGAACCAAGGGCATGGTATGATAGACTAAGCGCATTCCTATGTGAAAAAGGGTTTGTAAAGGGTAAAGTTGATACCACTCTCTTCATAAAAAATGTTAATCATCATACTTTACTTGTACAAATCTATGTAGATGATATTGTTTTCGGTTCAACTAACCAAAATATGTGCAAGGAATTTTCATCTATGATGCAAGGAGAGTTTGAGATGTCTATGATGGGAAGATTGAATTTCTTTCTCGATCTTCAAATTAAGCAACTCAAACACGGTATCTTCATAAACCAATCAAAATATTGCAAAGACCTTATAAAGAAGTTTGAGATGGAAATCAGCAAAGAAAATGCAATTCCTATGGGATCCGACACCTATCTTGATCCAGATGAATCAGGGAACTCTATTGACATAACTAAGTATCGTGGAAGGATTGGCTCTCTTCTCTATTTAACAGCAAGTAGACCTGACATCATGTTCAGCTTTTGCCTATGTGCAAGATATCAAGCCAATCCTAAAGAGTCTCACCTTGCAGCAGTCAAGCACATAATAAAATATCTCAAAGGAACAACCAACGTCGGATTATGGTATCCAAAAAGTAGTATGTGCAATCTAGTTGGTTATTCTGATGCTGACTATGCAGGTTGTAAGACTGATCGCAAAAGTACAAGTGGAACATGTCACATTCTCGGAAATGCCTTGGTTTCATGGTCATGCAAAAAGCAAGCAAGCGTCGCTCTCAGCACTGCCGAAGCAGAATACATTGCGGCTGGAAGTGGATGCGCTCAAATTCTTTGGCTAAAACAACAGTTACTTGACTATGGAGTAAACCTTGGATGCATTCCACTTCAATGTGATAACACAAGCGCGATCAACATTACAAAAAATCCAGTTATTCATTCCCGGACAAAACACATTGACATCAGACACCATTTCATCAGAGATCACGTACTCAAAGGAGATGTCGAGATTACTTTTATGGACACTCAAAATCAACTCGCAGACATTTTCACAAAACCACTTGCAAAGGATGCATTCTTCAAAATTCGTCGTGAACTCGGAATCCTAGATGAACAAGATATATAAGGTGCACTCTATCCTTAACTATACATTAATAATGTACATATATATGGGCTTAGAAAATGTTTCAAATGTTAAAAAAAAATTTAAAAATTTTTTTTTTGGAAGTAAATCGATTTACCAAGTGTGTAAATCGATTTACCACTGAAGCAAAACTCTTTTTTAATAAAATCTTTTTGAGTAAATCGATTTACCAAGTATGTAAATCGATTTACCACTGAACCAAAATCAATTTTAATAAAATATTTTTTGTGTAAATCGATTTATCAAATGGGAAAATCGATTTATCACTAAAACTGAAGCGTTTTTATTTAATTTTTCACTATGCAAATCGATTGATCCTACACACCAATCGATTTACACCTGTTCAGCATGTGATATTTTTATGAGTCTTTAATATATTGGTCAACCTTACCTTGCCTCTCAACCTCCCACCTTATTTTTGACCAATCATGTAACCTTGACCAACCCCACTCAATTAAGTCTCATAAAGACCTCACTTACCCTACTCTACTGTTTAATCTCACCAAAACTCCCTCACTATCTCATAACAACACCAAAAAATATCTATCTTCCTTACTCAAAACCCTAACCATCGCCATGGCTCCCAAAAGAAAAGCAACAGCCTCAGAAAAAGGAAAGAAGAAAACTGTTGCAGCCTCTGAAAACTCATTGCTCGAGTACCTCTCGGATACACAACGTGAAAGATATCAAGCACTTTCAAAGGAAAATAATTTCAGCTCCCAAATTCGGTATGTTATCTACCTTTCCCGATGAATGCTTCACTTGTCATAGGGATTTGATTGCTTATGGGTTAGAACCGTTAATATCATCACGTGGTTACTATTATCCGGATCTAGTTCGAGTATTTTACAGCAACATGCATTATGATAACAACAAATGCTATACCCATGTGCTCGGAACAAGAATTTCTCTGCATTCAAAAACAATAGGCAGAATTTTGAACATCCCATATACTTGAAGTTCTCTCTATGACCCAGAGGATGCTGACTGGGAAAATTATAGGAAGAGAGAATTCTTCTACAGCATTGGCCGGTTGTCAGAAGCAGAATACCGTGCAAAGAGGATCCGTAGTCTTGGTGATGTTATTCCGGCTCTGGACACTTGGAGTGCTGGTAATTTTCACATTGATGATAGATTGTTCCATTATTTTCTGGTATATATTTTATTTCCTAGAGCAAGAAATCACTGTACTGTAACCGATCTAGAATTGCAAATTCTCTATGCATGGAAAAATGGCATTTCGGTAAACTGGGCTAAACTGATTGTGCTGCATATGCTAAGAGTTGCCACAAGGGCTACTTTTCTGCCATATGCATACTTCATCACAAGGATCTTGGAAGCATTTGATATTGATTTTACTAGGTTTGAGAGGGTTGAAATGGATTCAATCAGCAATAGGATCTCCATCAAAAATGTTGATTCTCGGATGGGTGTTCATTTTGATTCTGAAGCAAAAACCATCACATATATTGGAGAGGATGTTGTAGGTGATGAAGGCAATAGTGCGGATGAAGAAGAAAATGAATTTCCTCCTCCTGCTGCCTCTTATGGTCCAACCAACCAAGATGTTATGGATTGTATGACTCAACATTTTTCATACCTCTACTCACATCTCCATATTCCTCCATACGATCCAAACAATTCAGCACCTCCGCCTCCTCAATACACCGAACCACCTTTACAACAATAGTTTCCACATCAAGGACCCTTCTAATATTTTCCTGGCCAATATTATTAAATTCCTGTTCTTTATCATTATGTTTTTTGTTTGATAATTGCTTCAAGTGTTAGTTTTGTATTATGTGTATTTGAACTTCGTACGAAATTTTTAGAAATTTGCGTTTTAGTTTATGTTCATATATGTTTCAAATTGTTATAAGTATCATCTTATGTTACATCTTCCCCTTCTTTTTGATAATGTAAAAGGGGGAGAAGGATGTGATATCACTTTATGGTTGTTTGTTTCAGTTTTCTTTTCAGGGCAAGTTTTCAAATCTTTTTCTCCATAGGGGGAGAAATCTATCTTAGGGGGAGAAAACTCCTTTTGCTCCAATTCTGAACAACTCATAAAGAAAGATGGTTTGTCATCATCAAAAAAGGGGAGAATGTAATCTCAAGCCTCAACTCAACTTTAGTTTTAATGAAAGACAAACAAGCACTATGGCAAGAAGGAAAAGAAGTGGAATTAGCTTAAAGCATCATTCACTCAAAGCTTCAAGGATCATGGCAAGCAAACAAGTATATCAATTCTCATTTGAACTAAATTGATTAGAAATGCTCAAAAATGATATACACACTTGCCACAACACTTCACTTAAAGTTTAAAGCAAATTCTAAGTTTTTCACTAATGTAAATCGATTAACACATCATGTAATGGATTTACACATGTTTTTTCAAAACTGATTGCCCCTGGCAGCAATCGATTTACATGGAGTGTAAATCGATTGATTACTGAACTGAGTTAATTTTGTAACACTAGTAAATCGACTAACACATCATGTAAATCGATTTACACTTCAAAAATTTTGAAAACAAGAACGTTACAAACCCGTGCAATCGATTTACATCTAATGTTAATCGATTTACACGTTGTAATTTTTGAAAAATCTGAACTTGATTCAAGATATCCTTCACACCTTTTCTCTAATGGTTGCATGGTCATACATTGCATCTTCTCATGTTTTACAAACAGAAAAGTGGTATCCATTTGGAAAGGTATCTTGATTGCTTTAAATACTAAATCTTTCAAATTATAAAACAACTCTTCTCTCATGCAATAATTATGAACTTCGTAAAATATTCAAACTTCATATTTCTTATTTTTAAGAACAAAGATTTTCTGCACTTTCACACATATAAGAATAGAAATCTTTGAGCATTTTCTAACCACTGTGTTACAGTTTGAATTTCTTACAAGAGAAGAAAGAAGAAACTTCATTGAAGTCACTCTATGTGATCAACATCTTTCAAGAAATCATATTTCATAGAATTATACTAAGTGTAACTTATTTACAAGATTGTTGGAATTAAGTATTAGAATACTTTTGTACCTTGTTGTCCATTGTTGGAAACAAGAGGTATCTTTTGAGAGGATTGTTCTCAAGAGACTTATTGGAAATCCAAGAGGGTTTTATTGGTATTTGTTAGTGTCTTTAGTTGATAAGACTAGGAAGAGTCTTGTAAAATTTCTAACAAAATAGTGAAATCTCTTGCGTGTTTGCAAGGGGACTGGACGTACTTCCGGGGTGTGGAAGGAACCAGGATAAATCTTCGTGTCTCTTTACTTTCTGCACTTTACCGTTTTCCATAGCACTAAAATAAAACTAGAAAGTGTAAAATAAATCAAAAATCGACCACCACCTAATTCACCCCCCCCCCCCCTCTTAGGCGCAATCTTAAACTTACAGAATTCATCAATCATCATCATACATCATTCAATTTAATAACAAAACAGCAATCCTCTAACACACATATCAACCATCATATTCCCGGTTATAAAATCCGAACCCCACCCTTACCTTTTGGTTTTTCGGTCGGTTGAATTCTCCGGTCGAAACTGCTACTGGTTTGACGGAGAGTTCTCTAAATTTGCTTGCCTCCCACTTGGTGCTCCAAACCCTTGTTTCTTCTACTGCTACGTGATAATTGTTTTTGCTTTTGGTTTTTGGTTTCTAACTTATATATATCATAACCTAATATAATAATAATAGGTTTACTAGTAACTTTAATGGGCCTATTAATTCTATTTCTAATCTTGCTATTTCACACACCCCACTTGACCCAACTAATAAAATAACATTCTATTAAAATCAACATTCAATCCAATATTAATTTCTCTTGACTAAGTTGACTAATTATTCGATTATCAATTCTAACAATCCAATAATGCTCCTAATAATTATTTCGATAATTATTTCTTCGACTGAATTCCAACAATTTAAATCCTCAATAATTCATTTAAATAATTTAATGAATTTTTGGGCGTTACAACTCTCCCCCACTTAGAATATTTTCGTCCTCGAAAATTCATCCGACACCACTTCCCTTAACTTTTCCTCCACCTCTAGCCTTCCGATATAATCATAACTTACTAAAATTAAAATTTAACGCACACGTGCAATTCTATTTCAACTCAACCAACAGCAATAATAACAACTAACGAAGTTCTATCAACGAAACACATACCTCTGGTACCTCTGTCCTTGTTGCCCGTTGGAGTTTCCACCAATACAAACACAAACAATGGTAAAGAATAATCAATAATAATGATATTCAATTGTTAAAGACTCAATAACTTTAGCCGGACGGACCGACCTGCTCTGATACCACTAATGTAACACCCCAAATCTACCCCACAGTTATGTCAAAATCAGAGTGCCAAAATTTCCGCAAACATGGGGCATTACATTCTCATTCCAAAAACCAACAACATAAAAACTTATCATAATAGATACATAGCACATATTGATCCAAAGAACTTATAACAATTTATTAGTCTTCAAAAGTATTTCAACTTGATTCCTTAAATATGCAGCGGATTCATAACTTTAAAACTTCAAAGGAAACATAGCATCTTTTAAACAACTTAATTCAAAGAAAACAACTTCTTAAAACAACAAATTGAATTAAACTTAAAACATCATAAAATCAAATAAGTGTTCATCCCCCTGAGTGCTACGTATCTGAGCGACGACACCAACAAGCTACTAAGTCTTTACTCCTTGTTACCTGCACGTTACCAGTATAAAGGCAACGGCGAAACAAATAAAGGGGTGAGACATCGAATAATATAATTAAGATTATGATAATTAATATATTAGACAAGAGAATTATAAACTTCACCGCTTCTCAATAACACACAACAATCAATAAACATTCACAATTATCATTAGCGATTCAAAATGCAATTCGAATGCGACACAACTGTGCATATGCATGTGGTACCAACAGGGCTTCAGCCCTCTTCACTAATTGCCAATTAATAGAGGCACAAGGTATAAGCCTACTCCACAAATCCGCCAATTCAGGCCTTCACAAAATGCAAATGTATGAGACTCATGTAACATACAACACCACAGATATATCATTCACCACAAACTTCATTTCGAGGCATTCGCCTACATCCCTGCATCACTGGCAATAATCCTAACACTTCACATATTCAATCACATCTAAGTTATCTCAAAACAACAACATCTCATAACATCAAAATAATTTATTAAACATCATTTATTATCACAAAAATCATCGAACACAACTCCATCAATAAAATCTCACTAATACTCAACTGTATAATAATAGTGCAGTAACCCATCATGTTATTTTGCTAATTTATACTGTTATTGTCACTAATCCTACTGTCATATTTCTAACAGCAGTCTCTAACATCTCATATTCGTCAATCTGACCCAAAAACAGCACAACGGTCATCTACGGGAATTAATTCTAAATCCTAAATTAGTTACTGGGACTAAACTTCTTAATCATCATTTAAATCATCTAAAATAATATTCATCGCGTTAGCTAATCAACGCTTTAAACGGCATCTCAAATAGCATCCTACAACTCAAGTTACAACAATTAAAAGTCAATTTTGTCAAAAATCCAGTATTATGTATCGACACAAACCTCCTTTGATCGACACATCCTGCTTCAAATCACAGCATGTATCAACACATGCACTGACCGATCGACTCATCCTGACTTCAAAACACAGCATGTATCGACACATGCATCGCACTGGTCAACTCATCCTGAGTCTCACACACTCATGTGTCGACACATCCTCTCTTCGCGTCGACTCATCCTGAGTCTTGTACTTAACATGCATCGACACAAGCCCTGCATGCATCGACTCATCCTGAGTCGAATATCCTTCATGTATCGACACATGCAGCTTGGGGTCGACACATCCTTCGATAGTCTGCATAATTTTCTGCATTTTCTACTGTATTTTGCTACGGGAATCATACTACAGCCCTACAAATCTTATTATCATCATGATAAATCATCACCTATCATTAACCTATAATACTACATCATTTACACGGCATCATAACATCATTATTCATCAAGAATTCATCAATCATCATCATACATCATTCAATTCAATAACAAAACAGCAATCCTCTAACACACATATCAAACATCATATTCCCGGTTATAAAATCCGAACCCCACCCTTACCTTTTGGTTTTTCGGTCGGTCGAATTCTCCGGTCGAAACTGCTACTGGTTTGACGGCGAGTTCTCTAAATTTGCTTGCCTCCCACTTGGTGCTCCAAACCCTTGTTTCTTCTACTGCTACGTGATAATTGTTTTTGCTTTTGGTTTTTGGCTGCTAGCTTATATATATCATAACCTAATATAATAATAATAGGTTTACTAGTAACTTTAATGGGCCTATTAATTCTATTACTAATCTTGCTATTTCACACACCCTACTTGACCCAACTAATAAAATAACATTCTACTAAAATCAACATTAAATCCAATATTAATTTCTCTTGACTAAGTTGACTAATTATTCGATTATCAATTCTAACAATCCAATAATGCTCCTAATAATTATTCTGGTAATTCTTTCTTTGACTGAATTCCAACAATTTAAATCCTCAATAATTCATTTAAATAATTTAATGAATTTTCGGGCGTTACAACTCTCCCCCACTTAGAATATTTTCGTCCTCGAAAATTCATCCGACACCACTTCCCTTAACTTTTCCTCCACCTCTAGCCTTCTGATATAATCACAACTTACTAAAATTAAAATCTAACGCACACGTGCAATTCTATTTCAACTAAACCAACAGCAATAATAACAACTAACGAAGTTCTATCGATGAAACACGTACCTCTGGTACCTCTATCCTTGTTGCCCGTTGGAGTTTCCACCAATACAAACACAAACAATGGTAAAGAATAATCAATAATAACGATACTCGATTATTAAAGACTCAATAACTTTGGCCGGACGGACCGACCTGCTCTGATACCACTAATGTAACACCCCAAATCTACCCCACAATTATGTTAAAATCAGAGTGCCAAAATTTCCGCAAACATGGGGCATTACATTCTCATTCCAAAAACCAACAACATAAAAACTTATCATGATAGATACATAGCACATATTGATCCAAAGAACTTATAACAATTTATTAGTCTTCAAAAGTATTTCAACTTGATTCCATAAATATGCAGCGGATTCATAACTTTAAAACTTCAAAGGAAACATATCATCTTTTAAACAACTTAATTCAAAGAAAACAACTTCTTAAAACAAAAAATTGAATTAAACTTAAAACATCATAAAATCAAATAAGTGTTCATCCTCCCGAGTGCTACGTATCAGAGCGACGACACCAACAAGCTACTAAGTCTCTACTCCTCGTTACCTGCACGTTACCAGTATAAAGGCAACGGCGAAACAAATAAAGGGGTGAGACATCGAATAATATAATTAAGATTATGATAATTAATATATTAGACAAGAGCATTATAAACTTCACCGCTTCTCAATAACACACAACAATCAGTAAACATTCACAATTATCATTAGCGATTCAAAATGCAATTCGAATGCGACACAACTGTGCATATGCATGTGGTACCAACAGGGCTTCAGCCCTCTTCACTAATTGCCAATTAATAGAGGCACAAGGCATAAGCCTACTTCACAATTCCGCCAATACAGGCCTTCACAAAATGAAAATGTATGAGACTCATGTAACATACAACATCACAGATATATCATTCACCACAAACTTCATTTCGAGGCATTCGCCTACATCCCTGCATCACTGGAAATTATCCTAACATTTTACATATTCAATCACATCTCAGTTATCTCAAAACAACAACATCTTATAACATCAAAATAATTTATTAAACATCATTTATTATCACAAAAATCATCGAACACAACTCCATCAATAAAATCTCACTAATACTCAACTGTATAATAATAGTGCAGTAACCCATCCTGTTATTCTGCTAATTTATACTGTTACTGTCACTAATCCTACCGTCATATTTCTAATAGCAGTCTCTAACATCTCATATTCGTCAATCTGTCCCAAAAACAGCACAACGATCATCTACGAGAATTAATTCTAAATCCTAAATTAGTTACTGGGACTAAACTTCTTAATCATCATTTAAATCATCTAGAATAATATTCATCGCGTTAGCTAATCAAAGCTTTGAACGGTATCTCAAATAGCATCCTACAACTCAAGTTACAACAATTAAAAGTCAATCCTGTCAAAAATCCAGCATTATGTATCGACACAAAGCTCCTTTGATCGACACATCCTGCTTCAAATCACAGCATGTATCGACACATGCACTTACCAATTGACTCATCCTGACTTCAAAACACAGCATGTATCAACACATGCATCGCACCGGTCGACTCATCCTGAGTCTCACACAGTCATGTGTCGACACATCCTCTCTTCGCGTCGACTCATCCTGAGTCTTATACTTAACATGCATAGACGCAAGCCCTGCATGCATCGACTCATCCTGAGTCGAATATCCTTCATGTATAGACACATGTAGCTTGGGGTCGACACATCCTTCGACAGTCTGCATAATTTTCTGTGTTTTCTACTGTATTTTGCTACGGGAATCATACTACAACCATACAAATCTTATTATCATCATGATAAATCATCACCTATCATTAACCTATAATACTACATCATTTACACAGCATCATAACATCATTATTCATCAAGAAATCATCAATCATCATCATACATCATTCAATTCAATAACAAAACAGCAATCCTCTAACACACATATCAACCATCATATTCTCGGTTATAAAATCCGAACCCCACCCTTACCTTTTGGTTTTTCGGTCGGTCGAATTCTCCGGTCGAAACTGCTACTGGTTTGACGGCAAGTTCTCTAAATTTGCTTGCCTCCCACTTTGTGCTCCAAACCCTTGTTTCTTCTACTGCTACGTGATAATTGTTTTTGCTTTTGGTTTTTGGCTACTAGCTTATATATATCATAACCTAATATAATAATAATAGGTTTACTAGTAACTTTAATGGGCCTATTAATTCTATTTCTAATCTTGATATTTCACACACCCCACTTGACCCAACTAATAAAATAACATTCTACTAAAATCCACATTAAATCCAATATTAATTTCTCTTGACTAAGTTGACTAATTATTTGATTATCAATTCTAACAATCCAATAATGCTCCTAATAATTATTCCGATAATTCTTTCTTCAATTGAATTCCAACAATTTAAATCCTCAATAATTCATTTAAATAATTTAATGAATTTTCGGGCGTTACAACTCTCCCCCACTTAGAATATTTTCGTCCTCAAAAATTCATCTGACACCACTTCCCTTAACTTTTCCTCCACCTCTAGCCTTCCGATATAATCACAACTTACTAAAATTAAAATCTAACGCACACGTGCAATTCTATTTCAACTCAACCAACAGCAATAATAACAACTAACGAAGTTCTATCAACGAAACACGTACCTCTGGTACCTCTGTCCTTGTTGCCCGTTGGAGTTTCCATCAACACAAACACAAACAATGGTAAAGAGTAATCAATAATAACGATAATAGATTGTTAAAGACTCAATAACTTTGTCCGGACGGACCGATCTGCTCTGATACCACTAATGTAACACCCCAAATCTACCCCACAGTTATGTTAAAATCAGAGTGCCAAAATTTCCGCAAACATGGGGAATTACATTCTCATTCCAAAAACCAACAACATAAAAACTTATCATAATAGATACATAGCACATATTGATCCAAAGAACTTATAACAATTTATTAGTCTTCAAAAGTATTTCAACTTGATCCCATAAATATGCAGCGGATTCATAACTTTAAAACTTCAAAGGAAACATAGCATCTTTTAAACAACTTAATTCAAAGAAAACAACTTCTTAAAACAACAAATTGAATTAAACTTAAAACATCATAAAATCAAATAAGTGTTCATCCCCCCGAGTGCTACGTATCAGAGCGACGACACCAACAAGCTACTAAGTCTCTACTCCTCGTTACCTGCACGTTACCAGTATAAAGGAAACAGCGAAACAAATAAAGGGGTGAGACATCGAATAATATAATTAATATTATGATAATTAATATATTAGACAAGAGCATTATAAACTTCACCGCTTCTCAATAACACACAACAATCAATAAACATTCACAATTATCATTAGTGATTCAAAATGCAATTCGAATGCGACAGAATTGTGCATATGCATGTGGTACCAACAGGGCTTCAGCCCTCTTCACTAATTGCCAATTAATAGAGGCACAAGGCATAAGCCTACTTCACAAATCTGCTAATACAGGCCTTCACAAAATGCAAATGTATGAGACTCATGTAACATACAACATCACAGATATATCATTCACCACAAACTTCATTTCGAGGCATTCGCCTATATCCCTGCATCACTGGCAATAAGCCTAACACTTCACATATTCAATCACATCTCAGTTATCTCAAAACAACAACATCTCATAACATCAAAATAATTTATTAAACATCATTTATTATCACAAAAATCATCGAACACAACTCCATCAATAAAATCTCACTAATACTCAACTGTATAATAATAGTGCAGTAACCCATCCTGTTATTCTGCTAATTTATACCGTTACTGTTACTAATCCTACTGTCATATTTCTAACAGCAGTCTCTAACATCTCATATTCGTCAATCTATCCCAAAAATAGCACAACGGTCATCTACGGGAATTAATTCTAAATCCTAAATTAGTTACTGGGTTTACGCTTCTTAATCATCATTTAAAACATCTAGAATAATATTCATCGCGTTAGCTAATCAACACTTCGAACAGCATCTCAAACAGCATCCTATAACTCAAGTTACAGCAATTAAAAGTCAATTTTGTTAAAAATCCAGCATTATGTATCGACACAAACCTCCTTGGATCAACACATCATGCTTCAAATCACAGCATGTATCGACACATGCACTTACCGATTGACTCATCCTGACTTCAAAATGCAGCATGTATCGACACATGCATCGCACTGGTCGACTCATCCTGAGTCTCACACACTCATGTGTCGACACATCCTCTCTTCACGTCGACTCATCCTGATTCTTATACTTAACATGCATCGACGCAAGCCCTGCATGCATCGACTCGTCCTGAGTCGAATATCCTTCATGTATCGACACATGCAGCTTGGGGTCGACACATCCTTCGACAGACTGCATAATTTTCTGCATTTTCTACTGTATTTTGCTACGGGAATCCTACTACAGCCTGACAAATCTTATTATCATCATGATAAATCATCACCTATCATTAACCTATAATACTACACCATTTACACAGCATCATAACATCATTATTCATCAAGAATTCATCAATCATCATCATACATCATTCAATTCAATAACAAAACAGCAATCCTCTAACCCACATATCAACCATCATATTCCCGGTTATAAAATCCGAACCCCACCCTTAACTTTTGGTTTTTCGGTCGGTCGAATTCTCCGGTCGAAACTGCTACTTGTTTGACGGCGAGTTCTCTAAATTTGCTTGCCTCCCACTTGGTGCTCCAAACCCTTGTTTCTTCTACTGCTACGTGATAATTGTTTTTGCTTTTGGTTTTTGGCTGCTAGCTTATATATATCATAACCTAATAGAATAATAATAGGTTTACTAGTAACTTTAATGGGCCTATTAATTCTATTTCTAATCTTGCTATTTCACACACCCCACTTGACCCAACTAATAAAATAACATTCTACTAAAATCAACATTAAATCCAATATTAATTTCTCTTTACTAAGTTGACTAATTATTCGATTATCAATTCTAACAATCCAATAATGCTCCTAATAATTATTCCGATAATTCTTTCTTCGAATGAATTCCAACAATTTAAATCCTCAATAATTCATTTAAATAATTTAATGAATTTTCTGGCGTTACAATGATGTTCTCAAAATAAATGATATTATGTTGTATGCATTTATCATGTAGGGAATATGATGCATGGAATGTGAAACACTGTTGGAATGTATCTTTGTCTTGGAAAATAAATCCTTGACAAATGCTGGGGAATTTTGGGAAGTTAAATCCCATACTGCTGTTAGGATGAGGAGTATGCACATCTTCAAACCTTGTTTAGAATATTTCCACTGGGGATTCCCGTTTTGTTGTTTGAGGAGAAATCCGCTGGGGAAGATTGGCTTTGGCTTGAGAAAAATCTATGGAGAGTGTTGATTTCCACGTGGGGAAAAGAGTTCAGGAGTTTTAGTTGTCTGTTTCTCTATTGGGGAGTTATCTCTTGATTAGAGAGAATGGAAGTTAACAATTTGTTGGGGATAAAGGAGTTAACTGTTATCTGATCGGCTTTCAGGCTTTGCAGAAACTCACTGGAATAGTGGCAAACTCTACTTGGGAAGAGGAGATTTGTTGATGACTTCACTGGGGATTAGGAGTTGTGGTCCCTTAATTTGTGAAAGTCTGAGAGGCAAAACTCAAGGTGGGGAATATATAGTTTGTTGGAGAAATAAACCCTATTTGAAGAGAATATTTGACGAACTGCTGGGGAGGTGTTTTCTCTTGGCAGAACTCTTTGAGGATTCTTCTTGAGACCAACTCACCTGGGAAGAAGGTTTTCCAGAAATTGAAAACTCTGGCTGGGAATTACCTGGATCCAACTTTGTGGGAGTTTGTCACTGTCTATAGTAGTAAGTGTTGTTGCACTGCCATAAAATGTTTGCTTGGTCCATTGTGACCCTTCACTAGAATTCATGCTCAATGCTCCAAGTGATTTAGATACAGGCCTGCCCCTGGTTACTCAGCATTTCTTGAGAGATTTCTTGGAATCTCGACTTGACTTCCCCGATGATTTGGATAGTGACATGTCATACCCCTTGATTATAAGAAATTTGTCATTGGAAGTGTCATCCCATTCGAAGTGATTCTGTTTCTTGAGAGAGTTTTTATTTACTGGATATTCGTCATGTGAATTTCTCTGTTGTCAATCAATTAGCCATATGCAAACAGCGATATTCAAATAATGCAAAGTTTATGCTTGTCTTGAAGTTTTGAAAATGCGTTTTAGCAAGTAAAGAGTTTTGTAAGAGTATGAATTCAACTCAGGATTTGAAGTAAGCCTTACAGGAGTCGGGATACCTTTGGTAACAGTATGCTTTTGAACTAACCCATGCTTCAATTAGGACTTTTGAGAGGGTTGTAACGTGGCTTGGTTCACGGTTTAAGAAACAAAGGATAAGGCTCAAAGTGTATTTGTATCAGCCTGTTCTTCGTGATTTTCTTCAGTCCCTAACTCAGTTAATTGTGCGTTTGAATTCCACTTTAGTCTGAATGACGTTTTAGTGATGGTTCAGAAATTTGGAAGTTTATTTGTTGGTAGGCAGTCATTTTTACAACATTTTTCGTGTTGTTGAGGATTTGTAGTGACCTATTTTTGATTAATTATCCCTGATTTTTGCCTGACTGTTCTTGTTTTGAGATTACAGTTAACGGGATGCCCCAATTTTTTCTTAAGTCTCCTTCGTAGGTTTTGACTTAGCGGGCTTTTTTATTTTGAGAGATAATGACTGCCTATTTTATGGGGAACCATCGCTGTCTTTTGATTCAGAAGGATGTTTTTGGTGTCATTCATTGTGTACGAAGTGAAAGCTTGCGACTAAACACGCATTTGAATTAACTGAGAGACTACCCTGTCCCAGGTTTTGATTAAAGGTTTCAATTTGTGTGAAAAAGAAAACTCCTACTTCTCTGGCTCAAAGGGGTTGACTAGATACTATCTTCCTTATAACTCCAGTGTTTAGGATTGAAAGAAACGCCTATACATCATCAGCAAGGTCTGTCCAAAAGCATATTGTATGAGATTATGGCATTGTTTTCATCATCCTCCCTCTAAAGGCTTGCAACTTTTTTGAAACAAGAGTTGAATATCATAATGGGAGTAAAAAAAGCATAGTTTAAATATAATGAAAACGAATGGATTAATTCAAAACAAATATATGCAATGCATTAATGAAACAAAGTTTAACATTAATAGATAAGTGTTTGAACAACAAAAGAGATTACAATTGAAAATTCAAAATGAAATGGACGCTCTCAATGATTTGGCATGGGAGTAGTGATCACGTTGGGAGCATCTGGAGGGTCAAACTCAATCTCCTTGGCTTCAATCATGTTTTGAATCTTGTATTTCAGCACCTAACAATCGTTAGTATCATGCCCAGGACTGTCGGAATGATAAGCACATATTGCATCAGGATTGTAGTTAGGAGAAGAAGTTTTAGGGTTTGGATGAGGTCCTATCAGCACGGTCAGATTCATCCTCAACATGTGTTGCAATGCTTGAGACAGTGGCATGTTGATGTTGGTAAACCGTCTCTTGGGCTCGTCTTGCCTTCGTTGATTTCCCCATTGTTGTCGCTACGATGCAGGACAAGAGATCAGGACGACCCCCACATATTGATCGTGGTTGCTCTTGTTACGACCCCTTTGGTCGTACACAACATTGGACTCTTTCTTCCTATTGTATGGCTTTTTTTAGTATCAGAGGATGTAGCTCCTTGGATCTTTCTGCTTCTGATTCCATTTTTAACTCGTTCCCCGGTTAGAATTAGCTCGGTGAACTCAACAGAGGAGCTTCCGATTAGGTGATTGAGGAAAGGTCCTGTCAAAGTTCCCACGAAGATATCAATCAGCTCCCTGTCAGTTAATGGGGGCCGCACTCTACCATCAAGGTCTCTCCACTTTTGGGCATATTCCTTGAAGCCCTCGTTGGAACCCATGGTCATATTCTGCAACTGCACGCGAGTTGGTGCAAGATCACCGATGTATTGGTACTTCTTGTAGAAAGCATCAGTTAGATCCTCCCTGGTGTGGATGCGAGAACCTTCCAATTGATAGATCCATTCAAGTTGGGTCCCAGCTAGACTTTCTTGGAAGAAATGGACCCAGAGTTTCTGATCAGTAGTGTGTGGCTGAATCTTATAGACATAAGATCTCAGATGCATCTTAGGACAAGAGACCCCATCATACTTGGAAAAAGCAGGAATCTTGAATTTCGGTGGGATAACCACTCCAGAAACCAAACCCAAATCTTCAAAATCCAGGCCAGGTACCCTCTAAATTTCCATGGTGTTGTGACGATCCTCTAGCTGTTTGTATTATTCATCTGCAGAAGCATAATGTTCTTCAGCATAGTCAGCCTCTTCTTCATTAGACCCCATAATATGGTCCCCTTCTTTTGTCTGGTTGTCTCCCTTAGTTGATGGAGTTGCGAATTCTAGAGTTTGTTTTTTCGGTCCTCTGAACCTTCTTCCCAAATTTAGGACGCCCACTGACTTCTTTGTCTTTTTCTTCTTGTCTTTGAGAATGAGAGTCTTCAGGTTCTCTTTCCCCTTAGCCATAGCCAGGAATATTTGTTGGAATTGGGCATTTTTTGCTTGAAGGTCCTTCACTGTTTGTTCCATATCCATCTTACTGAAATAAATAGTAGAGAGATAAGAAACCTGTATGGGGAAAACCTGTTGTGATGACATGTATGATATGTGGATGCAATATTTTCAAGGATCTTACGGGGTAAACACAAGAAGATGTTAAAAGTTGAACTGTGCTCACAACTTTTGATTGGAGAACTTTGTATCGGTGGATGTCCTTCCACGAGAATTAAGCTCACCATGTCAAGTGGGTCATAACCCTTGACTCGAGTTATCGTACTTTGGTCTTTGACGGTGTTTGATTATAGGAGAATGAATCCTCTTGTCCCTTGATAGGTGTCCGGTTCAATATGACCCTTGCTTCATAGGCCCTTGAGATCCTTGAAATGGTTATTGAAAATGATATGGTATGATGCCATGATGTTACGTACAAGTATGCAAAGCAAGCAAGTCTTTATAATCATATACACACAAAGCACACAAGTCCTTAGGTTTAGGCTTGCATGGAGATTGTAGGTAAGTACCTTCTTGAAGTTTAGTTGGCTCAACCTGTCCTAGTAATAGTAATCGGGTTCTAGGGGATCTCAATATCATTGATCTTTCTTCATCGGGCATTGTTTCAGCACAAGCCTCTTTATTGGCGACCGAAATATCCCAAAAGTTAGATCTTAATGAGTGTAGCATCAAGTATCAACCAACTTTAGATTGCACCAAAGCCGGCTATCTCACTGCTTCCTAATGGCCAAATTTTTCAATTAAGGTTCTAAGGTCAGTTAGTGCTTCATGACACCACACAGCGGCCCCGTATTCTCCTTGACTACTCAAGGGCTACCGGTACCAACAAATGTGTCACACTAACGTAGCTATCGCTTCAACCATGTCGGTATACCCCACACAGTTTCCATAATCTATTGCTACTTACATAAAAGTTGCCCCAGATTCGGGTAGAGGATCAAAGCAAACCCAAACAAGAAACCATAATGTAAAGCAAGCAAGTCAAAGAAAGAAAGAAAGTAAAGGTGATCTATCCCTAAGGTAACCCCACTTTTAAGTATTTCCCTAGCAGATTTGCCAGTTCTGTAACACAGTGGGAGAACTGACTTGGGTGTTTTGCGTTTGATTGCAATTGTTTCGGATAGCAAGAGTCGCCACCGACTTCTCTTTTATCCAATAAGGAAAGGGTGAAAAGAACAGGAAATACCTTTAGAGATGTTTTCTTGAGTTAGGGGGGTAGGTTATGAAAAGGGAAGGTGTTAGCACCCCCTTTCATCCGTAGTTATCTACGGGCTCTTAGTTGCTTGCTAGATCTCTTTCTTTTGTTTGAAAATGTGCTTGTGGTGTGAGTTTGAAAATATTTTGAAAATGTCTTTGTAACGATTCTTGTCTCTATAAGAATGCGTACAAAGTGTTGGTTTTGAAAATAGTTCAAAGAGATGTTTGTGGAAGATGTTTTTGAAAGTGATTTTGAAAAGTGCTTGTGTAATGATTCTCGTCTCTATAAGAATGCGTACAAAGAGCTTTGACTTTTGAAAATGTTTCAATTGAAAGTGTTAGTGTGAAAATGTTTTTTTGTTATAAGCAAGCAAGCAACTACGAGCGTCATACCTACTCAAAAGGTCTAATGTTCTTTTCCTCCTCCTTTAGATGTTGCTATATTGCCATTGATTTATAAGAAGCCCCACTGTTAGATGTGAAGGGATGGGCATGGGTCATTGTATAGTCATAGAAGGCAACCTATGAGACATTTTAACAATTTTCATTAGGGATTAGATCGTTTACCAAAGGCAACATCGAGGGACATCGAGGGACTATGATCTTTTTATCGGGGGTCTTTGCTAAAACGCCCATGTTCGAGGGACATGACTATTTTCCGAGGCAACAAGTGAGATTACCCTAGAGGTGCATGTGTGCAAAGTGTGTTTGATTGCATGTATTTAGTCTTTGATTAGGTTGGTCTACTTGTTGGTTTTATCTTGTCATACACCCTAATTACTAACATTTATGAAAGCAATAAAAATGCAGAAAATAAAGGTCTTATGTTATTACATGTTTTTTGAGGGATGGGGTATACAAGTGCATAAGTGGGGGTTACAAAGAATAAAAGTCCTAATTATTACAACCATATTGAATGTAAATATATAGAAAATATAAACGAAAAAAATAGTGTAAAAAGAGAGAAAGAAAAGGCATCCTGGATCGAAGGAAGTGCCTTTCGATTTCACACATTTTTCCATCTTTCGATTGAGGCTGGAAGTCAGTGTTAGTATGAACTCTTCGATTCACCTTTCTTGCTGCTTCCTTCGATTGGTATGGAAGTCAGTGTGAGTGTATCCTTCGATTATGTCCTTTTTATACTTCTTTTGATTTGCCTGGAAGTCAGTGTGTGGCGAAGCCTAAGGCTTTGATTCACACCATACTCTTTGTTATGTTTGCAATTGTGAAGCAGCCAGGGGCGAAGCCTAAGGCTTCGATTCAATAAACTTTATTTTGTTTTCTTTTTTGTTTGAGTCTGTATAGGTTAGTTATACCATATATTTGGATAATAAAAACAAACAAAAAAGGGCAGAAACGAAAAGTAAACAAATTTCATTTACATGCTTGAAACGAAAGGGTTAAGGTCAGGGTGACTTACCTAACTTGAAGCTGGAATGTATGTGTTGGACCTTGAGTTGCTGCTCTGGGTGCTCTTGGATTCGAAGGAAAGAAATAAGTGTGGTGTTTCTTTGACTAGATTCTAAGGACAAGAAGAGTGAAGTTGTGTTTGTTTGTTTCTGGATTCGAAGTAAAAGGAACAAGTGTGGTGTTTCTTTTGCTGGATTCGAAAGAGAGAACAAAGTGCGGGGTTGCTACTGAATTCGAAAGGGAAAAGAAACAAGTGTTGTGTTTCTAGTGTTGGATTCGAAAGGAAAAGAAAGAAGGATGTGGTCTTTTGATTCTGGGTTTGAGAGTGTATTAATTGTTTGATGATTTTCACACAATCAAAGTTTCTCCAGCTACCAAAAGCCCTCTAGATGTGTTGTCTAGCCCCTTTAGATGTGTTATGGAACATCTTATTTATAGATGAAGTTTGCTGAGGTTTAGGAGGGAAAATAGAAGAAGTTTGAACAAATTGGGTATGTTGTTGTTGTAGTCTTCGAGGTGCAGTATTTGTATGCCAAATTGGTGCAAATATAGGAGCAACATAGAAGGACTATTGTGCATCAGTTTTGGAGTGTTGTGGCTAGTGCAGCAGGCCTGAACTTGGCAGCGCATTGGACTTGGTCACCAAGCCTTCGACTAGACTCATCAAGAGACCAAACATTAATTGTGTTCTTCGAATAGAAATTTTGCATGTTCCTTCGAATGCAACAAATTCATGTTCTTTGGATGGGCCACCAAATATGTCCTTCGAATGGGATATCCGGGTTTATCTAGCATGTCCTTCGAATGGGCAACCATAGCGTAGAAATTATGCGTGTTGAAACAAAATTTCAAAGGGAGATACTGCCCAGTCGAAGCAGGAATCAAGCTTGCTCAATCAAATTCCCAATCGAAGCAGGAATCAAGCTTGCATGCAGGTAGTCATCAAGACAAACCTACAGAGGCCCTTGCTCAATCGAAGTAGCATGCGAGTAACCATTGCATTGTGAATTGAAGGAAATCTTTCAGAAGGCCATTGTCTTCTAAATCGAAGGAAAGTTGCAGGAGGCTATTACCTTGTGCGTGCTAGCATGAAGGAAGTTCATGCCTTGTGAATTGAAGGCAAACATAGAGAAGGCACTTGTCTTCTGAAATGAAGGGCGCCAGTAGGAAGCCAATGCCTTCTGAATCGAAGGAAATCTGTAGGAGGCTATTTCCATGTGCACCAAAAGCCAGCTTGTAAGGGGTCATTGGTGTAATCAAAGCTTGCATGCAGGAGGTCCCTACTTGCCCAAATGAGGCTTGTATAAATATAGGTGTTACCCTTGTGAATCTAAAGCAAGTTGTTTCAAAGGGAGACTTTGCCCAGTCAGAGTTATCATGAAGATAGCCAATGCCCTATGGGTGCTAATATGAATGCTAGCCATATGGAAGATTTCGCTTGTGTACGCTAGCATGGTGGGAGCCCCTTTCTTTGTGAATCGAAGCATGCAGGAAAGAGGTAATTGCTCAATCTAAGGCTGCATGCAGATAGCCATTACTCTGAATTAAAGCAAGCATGTCAGGGGCCAATGCTCAATCGAAGGATGTAAGCTAAGCTTGCACTGAAAGAGGCCAAAAACCCAATCGAAGGATGTGAAATTGAAGCAGGTATGCTCTTCTTTGATTTGATGCTTGAAAGCCCACTTGTACTTGTGCAAATTTGAGCTTTTGAAAATCCTTGTAAGGAAATGCCTTGAGAAATGAGAGGGCAAATTTTGGGGTACAACACAACCGTTAGAAAACCCTAATTTCAAAGACAAAATGCATGCAATCAAACACACTATTCACACATGTGCACCTCTAGGGTAACCTCACTTGTTGCCTCAGAAAATAGTCATGTCCCTCGAATATGGGCGTTTTAGCAAAGATCCTCGATAAAAAAGATCGTAGTCCCTCGATGTCCCTTGATATTGTCTTCGGTAAACGATCTAGTCCCTTACAAAAATTGCTAAAATGTCTCATAAGTTGCCTTCTATGACTATATGATTGACCCACGCCCGTCCCTTCACATCCAATGGTGGGGCTTCTTACCAAATCAATGGTAAGATAGAAACATCTAAAGGAGGAAGAAAAGTACAAAGACCTTTTGAGTAGGTAGGACGCTCGTAGTTTCTTGCTCACAAACTAAAACCATTTCCACACTTACACATTTAAAACATCTTTCAAAAACAAACATCTCTTTGAACTATTTTCAAAACCAACACTTTGTATAAATTCTTATAGAGACAAGGATCATTACAAAGTTAGCCGCAACAAAGGCGTTTTCAAAAATACTTTCAAACTTACACCCATCACAAAACACCTTTTCAAACAAAGCATTTTCAAATGATCTAGAAAGCAACTAAGAGCCCGTAGATAACTACGGATGAAAAGGTTGCTAATACCTTCCCTTTTCATAACCTACCCCCCGAACTCAAGAAAATATCTCAGAGGTCTTTCTTGTTCTTTTCACTCTTTCCTTTATTGGATAAAAGAAAAGTCGGTGGCGACTCTTGCTATCCGCAACAATTGCGATAAAACGCAAAACACCCAAGTCATTTCTCCCACCGTATAACAAAGTGTATACTTGACAAATATTGGGGAGCTTCGGGAAGTCAAATCCCGGATGAATAATATGTGTATCTTCAAACTTTGTTTCATATGTTTCTTCCAGGGACTCCTGTTTTGTTGAGGAGAACTCTGCTGGGAATATTGACTTTGGCTTGAGAAAACTCGGTGGGTATGTTGATTTCTGCTTGGGAGCTAGAATTCAGGAGTTTTAGTTGTCTGTTTCTCTATCGGGGAGCTATCTCTTGATTGGAGAGGAAGAAAGTTTAGCTGTTATCTGGTCGGATTCCAGGCTTCACAATAACTTGCTAGGGATAAAGAAGTTAACTGTTATCTGGTCAGTTTCCAGGCTTTGCAGCAACTCACTGGGGATAGTGGAAAACTCTACTGGGGAAGAGGAGTTTTGTTAGTGATTTGAAGAAGTTAAACTATTATCTGGTCGGGTCCAGGTTTCGTAGTAACTCAAACAGTTATCTGGTCGGGTCCAGGTTTCAGCAACTCGAACTGTTATCTAGTTGGCTCCAGGTTTCAGCAATTTGATCTTGAGGTTAACTAGTATCTGGTCGGGTCCAGGTTTCAGCAACTCGAACCATTATCTGGTCAGGTTTAGGTTTCAAAATTTGATCTTGAGTTTAACTGGTATCTGGTCGAGTCCATGTTTCAGCAACTCGAACTGTTATCTGGTTGGTCTAGGTTTTAGCAATTTGATCTTGAGGTTAACTGGTATCTGGTCGGGTCCAGGTTTTAGCAACTCGAACTGTTATCTGGTCGGGTCCAGGTTTCAGCAATTTGATCTTGAGGTTAACTGGTATCTGGTCGGGTCTAGGTTTCAGCAACTCGAACTATTATTTAGCCGGGTCATGGTTTCAGCAATTTGATCTTGAGGTTAACTGGTATCTGGTCGGGTCCAGTTTCAGCAACTCGAACTGTTATCTGGTCGGGTCCAGGCTTTGCAGTAACTGAAGAAGTTAAACTATTATTCGGCCAGGTCTAGGCTTTAGTAACTTAAAATTGAGACTTACTGTTATTTGGTCGGGTCCAGGTTTCAGCAACTCAAACTGTTTTCTGGTCAGGTCCAGGCTTTGCAGTAAATTGAATCAATTGTTATCTGGTCGGGTCCAGGTTTCACAATAATTTTTTTGGATGGGATGAAGTAAAACTAGTATCCGGTCGGGTTCAGGCTTCGTAGTAACTTGCTTGAAAGGATGAAGTTGAACTAGTATCTGGTGGGGTCCAGGCTTCATAGTAACTTGCTTTGAAAGAGATAAAGTTGAACTAGTATTTGGTCGGGTCCAGGCTTCATAGTAACCTGCTTTGAAAGATATGAAATTGAACTAGTATCTGGTAGGGTCCAGGCTTCATAGTAACTTGCTCTAGAAGAGATGAAGTTGAACTAGTATCTGATCGGGTCCAGGCTTCATAGTAACTTGCTTTGAAAGAGATGAAGTTGAACTAGTATTTGGTCGGGTACAGGCTTCGTAGTAACTTGCTTTGAAAGAGATGAAGTTGAACTAGTATCTGGTCGGGTCCAGGCTTCATAGTAACTTGCTTTGAAAGAGATGAAGTTGAACTAGCATCTGGTCGGGTCCAGGCTTCATAGTAACTTGCTTTGAAAGAGATGAAGTTGAACTAGTATCTGGTCGGGTTCAGGCTTCATAGTAACTTACCTTGAAAGAGATGAAGTTAAACTAGTATCTGGTCGGGTCCAGTCTTCATAGTAACTTGCTAGAAAGATGAAGTTGAACTGTTATCTGGTCGGATTCCAGGCTTCACAGTAACTTGCTTTGAAAGAGATGAAGTTGAACTAGTATCTGGTCGAGTCCAGGTTTCGTAGTAACTTGCTAGAAATATGAATTTGAACTGTTATATGGTCGGATTCCAGGCTTCACAGTAACTTGCTTGGAGAGAGATAAAGTTGAACTAGTATCTGGTCGGGTCCAGGCTTCATAGTAACTTGCTAGAAAGATGAAGTTGAAATGTTATCTGGTCGGATTCCAGGCTTCGCAGTAACTTGCTTGGAGAAATGGAGTCAACTGTTATCTGGTCGGTTTCCAGGCTTCACGGTAACTTTCGAGGATAGTAACGACTCTGTTGGGGATTGCAATGACTTTACCGAGGGTTAAGGGGTTTTGTCCATTGATTTGTAAAAGTCTGAGAGACAAACTCGAGCTGGGGAATTTGTAATTTTTTGGGGAAATAAACCCTACTGGAGAGAGTATTTGACGATCTGCAGGGGAGATGTTTTTCTTTAAGAATAACTTCACAAGGCTTCTTTTTAAGACCAAATCAGCTGGGAGAGAGTTTTCCGGAGATTGAAATTCTGGCTGGCGAATTGCATGGATCAAATTCTATGGGGATAATTTTATTGAAGTAACTTTGTAGGGATATCCATGAAATTAGCCTTGTGGAGATTTGTAGACAGCTTAAACTCTACCAGAGTGACAAATCTTTTTACTGATAGATAAAATGATGAGATAACGGGACATAGTCGTACGCTTTAATCCCTAATTTTTGTCTGGACCGTCTTTTCAGATTTTTAGTCCAACATGGTACCCTTTTTTGCCCAAGTCGCCTTTTCAGGTTTTCGACTTGCCAGGTGTACAATCTTTTGTATATATCCCTAATTTTTGCCCAAACCTTTTGATTCGCCAGGATGCCCTTATTTTTGCATAGGTATGTCAACCTAGCGGGTCTCTTTTCATGCGTAGTATTTTCTGACTATGTCCGCGTTTATAGGGTGTAGAGAATTTATCATTGTTTATGGTAGTAACTATTGTAGAAATGCGAGAAATTAATTGTTCGATCGCATGTGGCCTTTCATATGTGGGAGCCTGTTTTCCCCTAGGGTTAGTCTGGTGCACTCGATGTTTGAAGTTTTGATTAAATTTCCGATAGTCTTAAACTTCCTATGTATATTTTCTAAGAACTATCATGGAAGGATGATACTGACACCATCTGATACTACTGGCCTAGACAAGCAATTTGGTGGTGCCCAAGATCTTTGATCAAGCCTCATTGTTTTTCAAGAACTATCATGGAAGGATCTGAAGACATGATACTGACACCATCTGATACTACTGGCACAGACAAGAAATTTGGTGGTACCGAGGATCTTTTGATCAAGCCTCAGTTTTTTATAAGAATTGTCATGGAAGGATTCGAAGACATGATACTGACACCATCTGATACTACTGGCACAGACAAGCAATTTGGTGGTATCGAAGATCTTTTGATCAAGTCTCAGTTTTTTCTAAGAATTGTCATGGAAAGATTCGAAGACATGATACTGACACAATCTGATACTACTAGTACAAACAAGCAATTTGGTGGTACTGAAGATCTTTATAGTGGATTTTGTTCAAACCGGTGATCAATTTAACATTTCCCCCAAGTGGTTCGGATGGAGATTTGCCCCTGGTTATTCAACATTTCTTTGAGAGATTCTTTGAATCTCGACTTGACTGCCCCAGATATGTTGGACAATGATCATGCCGTTCCCCTTGACTATGAGATATTTTACCATTGGAAGCGTCTTTCCATTTGAAGTAATTCTATTTATTGAGATAGTTTTTTGTTCCTTGGATATTCGTCGTGTAAATTTCTCTGTTGTCAAACAATTAGCCATATGCAAATAGTGGTATTCAAACAATGCAATGTTTATGTCTGTCTTGAGAATATTTTTTTGTAAAATGCACTTTTAAAGAGCAACAAAAATTTGTAAGAATATGAAATCAACTCGGGATCTACAGTAAACCTTACAGGAGTCAGGATACCTTTTGTAACAGCATGCTTTCGAACTAACCTATGCTTCAACTTGGACTTTTAAAGGGTTGTAACATGGTCTAGTTCATGGTTTAAGAAACAAAGGATAAGGCTCAAAGTTTATTTGTACCTAACTTGTTCTTCATGATGTTCTCCAGCCCTAAACTCAGTCGATCGCGCGTTTATCTCCTACTAGAATCTAGAATGATATTTTGGTGATGGTTCGGATACTGGGAGTTTATTTGGGAAGGAAGACATTTTTGTAACATTTTTCATATTGTCGAGGATTTGTAGTGACGTCTTTTTTTTATCTACTATCCCTAATTTTTGCCTGAATGCTCTTGTTTTGAGATTACAGCCAACGGGATGCCCCAGTTTTTTTCCTTAAGTCTCCTTCATAGGTTTTGACCTAGTAGGCTTTTCTAAAGACTGCCTAATTTATGGGGAACCAACACCATCTTTTGATTCAGAAGGGTATTCTCGTTGTGAAGTGATAGCTTGCGACTAAATGTGCATTTAAATCAACTGAGAAACTACCCTGCCCCGAATTAAGACTTAAAGGTTTCAATTTGTGTGAAAAAACTTCTACTTCTTTGGCTCAAAGGGGTTGACTAGGGATTATCTTCCTTATAACTCCACTATTTAGGATTTGAAACAACGCCTATACATCACCAGTAAGATATGTCCGAGAGCATACTGTATGATATTAAAGTATTATTTTCGTCATCCTCCCTCTAAAGGCTTACAGCTTGTAATCGAGAGTTGAATATCATACGAAAAGAGGTAAAAGCATAATTTCAGTATAGTGAAAATGAATGAATTAACTCAAGACAAACATATGCAATGCATTAGTGATAATAACCAAAGTCTGACATAAAGGTAAGTGTTCAAACAAACAAATAAATTACAACTGGAAATTCGAATGAACAAAAAAAATTTGCCTAAGCTTCGTCACTTCAGATGATGTGCCTTTGAGGGATGACAGAAAAACTCCAATTAACCATCTTGTGTAAATTCCAACATTCCTCCGTCGATCAGGTCTTAAATTTTGTTCTTCAACGCCCAACAGTGGTCAGTGTCGTGCCCACGACTATTGGAGTGATACATGCATCTTTCATTGTGCTTGTAGTGAGGAGAAGAAGTATTAGGTTTTTGAGGAGGCTCCCTTAATACAACCAGCTTGGCGTCCAATACATGATGCAATGCTTGAGTCAAGGACATATTGATCTTGATAAATTTCCTTTTGGGTGTATCTTGCTTACGTGGGCCACCCTGTCGTGATTGGTGAGGTTGTTGTTGGACTCTTGGCATAGCAGCCATTTTAAAAGGTGTTCTCTCAACCAAATCTTCTTGTTTCATCTGAGGCTGGTTGATGACTCGATCCCTAATTCTAGTTGTTTGCTCCATATGGTTGCATCCATCTTAATGACCCTTGTTGATGAGGGCTCTTAGCTCTTCTTGTCCCCGAGCTAAGTTTTGGATAAGAGTCATTTGTCCCAACATTTGGATTCTCATTGTTTCCATCTCTGCTTGCAATTGCTTCAGCTGGCCATCCTTGTCGTCTTCAGGATTCTTCTTGGTAATGCTCTCAATGAGGAGTGCCTTTACTTCTTCTTGACCCTTGGATAAATTCAGGAACAAATCTTGAAGCTGATTATTTTGAGTCTGAAGATCTTGGACAGTCTGCTCGAGAGCCATTTTTACTGAAATAAATAGCAAGCGAATGAGAAAACCTACATGGGGAAAACCTGTCATGATATGATGCATGATGTGTGGATGCAATGTTTCCAAGGATTTCATGGGGTAAACACAAGAAAATTTTAGTAGTTGAATCTCGATTATGGCTTTGATCGGAGAACTTCGTATCATTGAATGTCCTTCTACAAGAATCAAGCTCACCATATCAAGTGGGCCATAGCCCTTGACTCAAGTTACCGTGCTTTGATCTTTGACAACATTTGGATAAAGGAAAATAAATCCTCTTTCCCCTTGATGGACGTCTGGTTTAATATAATCCTGCATCACAAACCCTTGAGATCCTTGAAATGGTTATTGAAAATGCTTATGGCATGATGTTATGTGAAAATAAACATACACACACAAAGCACATAATTCCTTAGGTTTAGGCTTGCATGGAGTTCATAGGTAAGTACCCTTTTAAAGTTTAGTTGGTTCAACCTGTCCTTGAAAGTAATCGGGTTCTAGGGAATCTCAATATCACTGATCTTTCTTCATCAGGTACTGTTTCAGTGCAAGCCTCTTTATTGGCGACCAAAATATCTCGAAAGATCAATCTCAATGAGTGTAGCATCGAGTATCAACCAACTTCAGATTGCACCAAATCCGGCTATCTCACTACTTCCTAATGGCCAAGTTGTTCAATTAAAGGTTCTAACGTCAGTTAGTGCTTCATGACACCATACAACGGCCCCATATTCTCCTTGATTCTCCACAAGGGATACCGGTACCAACAAATGTATCACACTAACATAGCCATCACTTCAACTATATCGATATACCCTGCACAGTCTCCATGATCTATTGCTACTTACCTAATAATGTTCCCCGATCCGGGTGGAGGATGAATACAAACCCAAACAAGGACCCATAAATGTAAGAAAACAAGTCAAACAATGAAAGCATTTAAAGGTAATCTAGTCTCTAAGGTAACCCCACTTTTAAGTATGTCCCCAGCAGAGTCGCCAGTTCTGTAATACGGTGGATGAACTAACTTGGGTGTTTTGTGTTTTATTGCAATTATTGCAGATATCAAGAGTCGTCACCGACTTTTCTTTTATCCAATAAAGGAAAGGGTGAAAAGAACAGGAAAGACATTTTGAGAATTTTCTTGAGTTTGGGGGGTAGGTTATGAAAAGGAAAGGTGTTAGCACCCTTTTCATCCGTAGTTATCTACGGGCTCTTAGTTGCTTGATCACTTTGAAATGCTTTGTTTGAAATGAGTTTGTGATTGGTTTTGAAAGAATTTTTGAAAGTGTCTTCGTTTAGGCGAACTTTGTAATGATTATCGTCTCTATAAGAATGCATACAAAGTGTTGACTCTTGAAAATATTTCATTTGAAAGTGTCGACGTGTTTAAAAGATGTTTTAAAATGGCTGTGAGCAAGCAACTAGGAACGTTTTACCTACTCAAAAGGTCTTTGTTCATTTCCTCCTCCTTTATATATTTCTATCTTACCATTGATTGGTAAGAATCCCTATCATTGGGTGTGAAGGGACAGGCGTGGGTCATCGTATATTCATAGAAGGCAATATTGTAGGATACCTTATCAATTTGTTGTAAAGGACTAAGATCGTTTATGAAGGAAACATTTAAGGGTCATCGAGGGACTACGATCTTGTATTCGAGGGTCATTGCTAAAGTATCCCACATTCGAGGGACATGACTATTTTTCTCAAGGCAACAAGTGAGATTAACCCTAGAGGTGCAAGTGTGCAAAGTGTGTTCGATTGCATGCATTTTTAGTCTTGAGATTAGGGTTTTCTAAGGGTTGATTTTATCTTTCCATACACACTCTAATTAATAACAATTATATAAAAGCGATAAATTGTGAAAATTAAAATCCTATGATGTTACATCATTTAGGGGGTGGAATGTATAAATTTACAAATGAGGATTTCAAGTAAATTAAATCCTAAGTTAACTATTACAACCATATTGAATTGGATAATAATGTACAAGAATGAATAAATATGATGTATGTGATCGGTGGATCTGGAACTGACTGTTTAACGCTGGTTCGCGAAATGTCGCGGAAGCAAGAGTCGCCACCGTCTTTTATTTTCTCCAAATGGAAAGGACAAAAGCACAGAAAAATTCCTTAAAGAGATTGCTCTCGGTTCGGGAGGTAGGTTATAGAAAGGGAAGGTGTTAGCACCCTTTCTATCCATGGTTATCCATGGGCTCTTAGATACTTGCTCATTTGTGTTTTCAAAATGGTTTGTTTGCTTTTCAACTGTGGGTTTTAAAAAAAGTTTCTTTGAAAATTCCAGTTCGACTCTTGTATCGGTCCTCAAGAGTGTTTGAAAAATTGCTTTCGAAAGCTTTTTGAAAATGTGTTGGTGTGAAAAGTATTTTTGAATTATTTTGAGATTTAGAGCAAGTATCTACGAGAACCTACCTACCCTAAGGAATTCGTCTGTGTAAATGTCCTTTAAAGTAGTGCCATCCCACCATTGAGAGGTAGGTAGCACCACCGTTGGAGGTGTTCGGGTCAATTCGAGGTTCGGGACATGGTGATCACCAGAGCAATAGGAAGACACCTTAGAAGCTACCCTC
The DNA here is from genome assembly GCA_948472305.1 of Vicia faba. NCBI lineage: Eukaryota > Viridiplantae > Streptophyta > Magnoliopsida > Fabales > Fabaceae > Vicia > Vicia faba. The sequence goes on along the minus strand of OX451738.1, from coordinate 1,627,704,586 downwards.
ATGCCAGGTTCCCGGATCATGAGGACTTACTAAGACATCCTCTACTCGACGATCACCTTTCGAGGCAAGGCAACAGTGAGGCGTACCCTAGGGGTGGTGTGTGCGATTCGTGTGTCGTTTTCATTTGTATTTGTCTTGTCATGTTAAAGTGATCTACGCTTGATTTTATTTGTCCATTCATTCTTGCATGCTTTGTTTAACAGTTAAAAAATATTTGCGGAAAGAGTAAATCTAAAGCTATTACAAATGGCGCGGGTCCACATCGCCAAAATTAACCAGGACCCGATTTAACAGAAAATAAATAAAGCAAATAAAGTAAAGTGCGAGAAGTAATTAAAACGTTACAACGCTTCGGGAGAGGTACATAATTATTTAAATGACATAACATAAATATGCGAATAAATAAAATTAAGAACATGGGCGTTGGACCCTTTTGCAAAATTAAAATTAGTAAGGAATTAAAATTAAAATTAAAAGAAAATGTTTTTGTTTTTGGTATTTTTATGTTTTTAAGATTTAATAGGAAAAGAATTAATTAAAACTAAAATAAAATGTTAAAACTAGTTCTAATTATTTTTTTTAAGTTATTAAGAAAAATATTGGAGTTTTTAACCTAAATTAACCCTAAATTATTTTCATGCAAATTTAATTATAAAAAATAAATAAATAAAATAAATATTATTATTGTGAAAAAAGAAAAAAAATTAAAAAAGGAATAAAACATTAATTAAACCTATTTCTACATTTTTTAGATTTTTTATGAAAAGAATTAATATTGCAAACCCTAATTTAAACTAAATTTATTTACATGCATTTATTTATGAAAATATTAAAATAAAATATTTATTATGTTTTTTATCCTTTCTGATTTTTATGTATTTTATAATTTATGAAAAATATTAAATTGATTAAAAGAATAATTAAAAGAAAATAATAAGAAGAAATTGAGAAAATTGCAAACCAAGGGGGTGGTAGTCCCAAATTAGGAGGTTTTGGCCTTAGCAATCTGGCCCATTAAGGAGCTGGCCTTCATTGACTTTCCAGATGGCATGCTGCAGCGTTGACTCATGCTCATGGTATGCTTTCAATCTATGCCCTTGACTGGATCTCAGCGTGCACGTGGATGACTGGATGATGAAGTGTATGGTGCGTCTGCGGTATGGAAATTGCATAGGAACATATATGGCAAAATAATATGGGAAATTATACAGACCTGGGGCTCGAACCCAGGTCTTGGACGTCAATACAATCAACGCTTGCCAGCTGAGCCACACAATGCATTTGATATATAATATACACACAAATATTATAAAGAAAACAATCAATATTAGTGGATCCACGTGCGAAAATTCAAACCGGCGTATCATGGGTTGCCACGACTTCGTCTTCCTCGCGTGCCTGAAACACAAAATATGAGGCAACGGTTTTATGTGCGTTGTTTAAGGTCAGTTTTGAGAAAATAGCGACTAGAGCTCAGGCATTCATAAATTGGGCGCGATAGGTGATTCTTCTTCGTCTCCATGCGCTGAATTGAATGGTCTTGGTCTGGAGTCTTAATTTTTCCCCGTTTCAAAAGCCCTAATCTGAAGCTTGCAAAACCCTAAAATTCAAACATGGTAGAATCGTATATACAGCATAATAATCAAATTAAATGCATTGGTTAGCTTCAAAACATCATAATGAACATGAATCAATGAATAAATTTCACAAATAATGCATGGAATTTGATATACGATTATGAGTTTTTTTCTGTACAGTTCAGGTTCAATATACCAATTCTTGAGGTTTTGATGGCTGTGCTTGATTGGAATATGATCAGTAGACCTTGAGGAAGCTGTTGAAACAAGTCTTGTGCTTTGAATCGACCTCAAAAGTGCTTTTCAGTTTTGAGTTTTTTAGAGAATTTTCCAAGTTTGTCAATGGCCTTTGAGCGCAGCTTTTGTCTCTAGCATGATTAGGTTTGTGATCAGGCATATGTAGTGAGAGCATTAGGTCAAAAAACTCAATCAAATCCATTGCTTTTATTATTTTGGAGATTTGATTTTCTAGCTTTATTTTCCAAATATTTTTCACATGTTTTTGTATCAATTAAGATCAAATCACTCCAAATCTTTCCTCATTTGATTAGGCACGAAATATTGAGTCTAGAACATGCATAAAAAGATTGGTTAGGGTGAATTAAATATTTTTCATATATTTAAATGATTTAAATGAATTAATATAAATAAAAATTCAAATAAATAAATAAAAAATGAGAAAATACTTCCCTTTGGGCCAAGTAGTCGTGCACATGCTTAGAATGATGAATCATGGAAGAAAAATGGGCCCATTAGCAATTTTAGGTCATTTGAAGTAATGTTGACTTTTCAAAATATCCAAAAATTTCCCAAATTCTACAAGGCATAACTTGCTCAATTTTTAAGCTTTTATCAAGTTCATGGACATTTTGGAAAGGTCTTTGAGTCCTTTAACCAATGCCTTTGGTCCCATGTCATTTTGATTTACCAATCTCAAGTTATGGCCTTTTCCTTAAAGTCCCTTTTTGTTGACTTTTGAAAATGACCTATAATGTTGAAATTGACAACTTTTTGTGAGAGCATTTCTTGGACTTGAAGTATGAAGATGAGTTGTAGGAAATGTCTTGCTCTTCAAAATGAGCTTTGGATGGAATTTTTCTGATAATCCATGTGAAAGTTATGCCCTGGTCAATTTCAGTTGACTTTTTCAACTGTCCAAATAAGGAAACTTTTGCAATTTGATGGTTTCTGAGCCAAATTTTGAGAATCATGATCAAGCATTGATCAAATGATGTTTGTGGATTCAAAATGATATGTTGACCAAAAATTTGAACTTTTGACTGTCAAATGACCATTTTGCCCCTACAGTTGACTGTAGTGCAATTTAGGGTTTTGATTGTGCAATTTTGTGCTGAATGCCTTGAAACTTGATATGAGGATGCTTGACCATATTTGTAGGCATGTGAGACTTGATTGGGCCTTTGAAAACTTCATTTCCTTGATCAGAATACAAACCCTAGTTTTGACTGTATAGGAGACCTTTGCACTGTGTAACCCTTGGGGAGATTTTGAAGCTTGGCTTGGCAATTTCTTGGAGAATATGGGAGGGCAAATTTTGGGGTGCAACAGTTGCCCCTGTTCAATCTTCTTAGACCTGAGGATGCAGATTGGCTGACGTGCCTTTCGTAATCCGAGGGTAGAAGATGATTGGACACTAGAGTGCCCAGAAATTTGCGCTCACATAGTAGCAGTGATGGTGGGAATGGGCTTACAGATGCCATTTGGAGATTGATGAATAGGATGATGGGCTTATAGATGCCATCTGGATGTTGATCGTGTAAGAGATTCCTTAGCGAGAACCTGCATACCTGCAAAACAGAAAAATGAGTACCTGACACGTTGCAGGAGTTAGTTTTCAGATGCTTGGTATAGATATGTCCTGACTGGTTACGGGAGCTGGATCTTTGAATTCTTCAGACGTGCCCTGGCGAGATACAGGAATCGAGTCTGGTAATACTAGTCTTCAACGGATACACCCTGGCAAGATTCAGGTATCGGATCCTCGAATATAGTAATGTTGGTGAGTTGTCTCCACTGACAGGTTATTTCCATGGACGGGTGGTCTATAACAACGAGTGTCTATAACGACGAGTTTATAACGATGAGTGTCTATAACAACGAGTGTCTATAACGACGAGTGTCTATAACGACGAGTGTCTATCACGACGAGTGTCTATCACGACGAGTGTCTATCACGACGAGTGTCTATAACGACGAGTGTCTATCACGACGAGTGTCTACCACGACGAGTGTCTATCACGACGAGTGTCTATAACGACGAGCGTCTATAACAACGAGTGTCTATCACGACGAGCGTCTGTCACGACGAGTGTCTATCACGACGAGTGTCTATCACGACGAGTGTTTATAACGACGAGTGTCTATCACGACGAGTGTCTATAACGACGGGCGTCTGTCACGACGGGCGTCTGTCACGACGAGTGTCTATCACGACGAGTGTCTATCACGACGAGTGTTTATAACGACGAGTGTCTATCACGACGAGTGTCTATAACGACGAGTGTCTATCACGACGAGTGTCTATCACGACGAGTGTCTATAACGACGAGTGTCTATCACGACGAGTGTCTATAACGACGAGTGTCTATCACGACGAGTGTCTATCACGACGAGTGTCTATCACGACGAGTGTCTATAACGACGAGTGTCTATAACGACGAGTGTCTATCACGACGAGTGTCTATCACGACGAGTGTCTATAACGACGAGTGTCTATAACGACGAGTGTCTATAACGACGAGTGTCTATCACGACGAGTGTCTATCACGACGAGTGTCTATAACGACGAGTGTCTATCACGACGAGTGTTTATAACGACGAGTGTCTATCACGACGAGTGTCTATCACGACGAGTGTCTATAACGACGAGTGTCTATAACGACGAGTGTCTATAACGACGAGTGTCTATCACGACGAGTGTCTATCACGACGAGTGTCTATCACGACGAGTGTCTATCACGACGAGTGTCTATCACGACGAGTGTCTATAACGACGAGTGTCTATCACGACGAGTGTCTATAACGACGAGTGTCTATCACGACGAGTGTCTATCACGACGAGTGTCTATCACGACGAGTGTCTATCACGACGAGTGTCTATCACGACGAGTGTCTATCACGACGAGTGTCTATCACGACGAGTGTCTATCACGACGAGTGTCTATAACGACGGGCGTCTGTCACGACGAGTGTCTATCACGACGAGTGTCTATCACGACGAGTGTCTATCACGACGAGTGTTTATAACGACGAGTGTCTATCACGACGAGTGTCTATAATGACGAGTGTCTATCACGACGAGTGTCTATCACGACGAGTGTTTATAACGACGAGTGTCTATCACGACGAGTGTCTATAACGACGAGTGTCTATCACGACGAGTGTCTATAACGACGAGTGTCTATCACGACGAGTGTCTATCACGACGAGTGTCTATCACGACGAGTGTCTATAACGACGAGTGTCTATAACGACGAGTGTCTATCACGACGAGTGTCTATCACGACGAGTGTCTATAACGACGAGTGTCTATAACGACGAGTGTCTATAACGACGAGTGTCTATCACGACGAGTGTTTATCTTGACGAGTGTCTATAACGACGAGTGTCTATCACGACGAGTGTTTATAACGACGAGTGTCTATCACGACGAGTGTCTATCACGACGAGTGTCTATAACGACGAGTGTCTATAACGACGAGTGTCTATAACGACGAGTGTCTATCACGACGAGTGTCTATCACGACGAGTGTCTATCACGACGAGTGTCTATCACGACGAGTGTTTATCACGACGAGTGTCTATCACAACGAGTGTCTATCACGACGAGTGTCTATAACGACGAGTGTCTATCACGACGAGTGTCTATCACGACGAGTGTCTATCACGACGAGTGTCTATCACGACGAGTGTCTATCACGACGAGTGTCTATAACGACGAGTGTCTATCACGACGAGTGGAAGTAAATTTAATTGGATATGTCTTCTTTGGACGAGTTGTCTTTAATGACTAGATTTGTCTTCTCTGACTGAATTTGTCTTCTTTGACCGAATTTGTCTACTCTGACTGAACTTGTCTACTCTGACTGAATTTGTCTACTCTGACTGAACTTGTCTACTTTGACTGAATTGATCATTTAACTGTATCCTTCCTGAAAGGTAAAGGTCAATCATATGCAGTACACGATATGGATCAAGCAACGACATAAATGAGATTGTATGACATGATGCGTATGTGCATGTGTCATGATGTATGAAAATGTGATATTTATGAATGTATTTTTCGTCTAGGAAAATGAATCCTTGACGGGTGCCGGGAGGTCATATCCTGGGCTGATGTTGGAGAACAGATTTTGCTTCCGCTGGATGATAGTTGCAAGTATACCGGTAGGAGAAGATGACTCCGTTGAGGAATGCACTTGGCGAATGGAAGATTCTGCGGGGAGGAAAGCACTCTAACGATCTTGCTGGGAAGCAATACACTGTAGGGAGAGAGGTACTTTGTTGAGTTGTTGACAACCTTGCTGGGGATATCTCTATTGTATTGGAAGTGTTGATAGACTTCGCTGGGGGGTAGGAAGAACTGTGTCGACGACGATCTTTCCGTGGTTTTTGGCTGAGGATAACCCAGTTATATCCTGGTAAGGAAATAACTCTTTGAATGAAGCCGGACGACGCGTTCGCTCTTGGTCGCATTCTTCAGTTGAACTTACCTTGTCACTTCGGTGGACAGAGCAACTGGATCTTTTAGACAACTCAATATTGCCCCAGTTTCTATGGGGGAGGCACATGCGGGATGCTGATAGTTATTGATGGACCAACCTCCTTCTGGTAGACAGGTGACAAGATGACAGGACATAGTCGTACACTTTGATCCCTAACTTTTGCCTAGACCGCCCTTTCGGGTTTTCAGTCCACCGGGATACCCATTTTTGCCCAAGCCGCCTTTTCAGGTTTTCGACTTGCCGGGTGTACAGATTATTTTTGTTTCATCCCTTATTTTGCCCGAACCCTTTTGGTTCGCCGGGAAGCCCTTATTTTTGCCTAGGTGTGTCAACCTAGCGGGTCTTTGATTATGCGTAGTATCTTTTCGACTATGTCCAGGTTCTCAGAACGTAGGGAGTTGCCCCTGTTTAGAAGTATTTAGTCATGCCGCCAGAAGGTGTTTGATCAGGCCAGATTCGTTGTTAAAATGCCCCAAGTGACTCAGGCGGAGATTTGCCCCAGGCTATTTGACCTTTGAGAGATTCTCCGAATCTTGATTGGATTGCCCCAGATGATGGACAATAATCACGTCTGCCCCTTGATTGGAAATCCTCTTGTTCATTAGACTTTCATTGTGCGAATTTCCCTGCTGTTCAAACAAAAAGTCATATGCAAACAAAGTTATGTTAAAAATGCAAAGCTCATGTCTGTCTTGAAGATTTTTTTTAAAAATGCATTCTTTTTCATAAAACAAGTGAATGTTCGTAAAACGTGATGTCAAACTCGTTATTTTACTGCGAGCCTTAAGGAGTCAGGATACCTTTGTAACAATATGCTTTCGAACTAACCCATGCTTCAGCTAGGACTTTTTAGGGTTGTAACTTGGCCTGGTTCACGGTTTAAGAAACAAAGGATAAAGGCTCAAATTTTATTTGTACCCACCCGCTCTTCGTGATGTTCTTCAATCCTAAACTCAGCTGATCATACGTTAGACCTTGTTTGAGTCTTTGCTCCGATTTTCCGGTGATGGTTCGGATGTTGATAACTTATTTTGAATAGGCAGTCATTCCTTTTTTTGTTGAGGGTTTGTAAGACTTCTTTCTTGATTTTTGTTATCCCTTTCTTTTTTTGCCTGAACTGTTTCCTTTTTTTGGAATTACAGTCAGCGGGATGCCCCAGTTTTGTAAGTCTCCTTCATGGGTTTTGACTTAATGGGTTTTTTTTTTGTTTTTTTTTATTTTGAAAGATAATGACTGCCTTTCTTTATTGATCATTCGGAACCATCACTGTCTTTCTTTGTTTTGTAAGGATCTTTTTGGTGCCATTCGTTATGCACTTGGATCAACTGAGAGAACTACCCTGCCCCAGGTTATGATGAAGGGTTTTGAATTTTGAAAAGAAAAAACTCCTACTTCTTTGGCTCAGAGGGGTTGACGAGGGATTATCATCCTTATAACTCCAGTGTTTAGGGATTGAAACAATGCATGTACCTCATCAGCGGGGTCTGTTCAAAAGCATACTGTAGATTATGGTATCGTTTTCATCATCCTCCCTCAAGAGGCTTAGAATTATTAATCGAGAGTTGACAATCAGAAAAAATATGAAAATAATTTGCACATAGTGAATACGAAATAATTACTTCAAAACAGACATGTGTAATGCATTAATGAAATAACCAAGTTTGACATGAAATAAAATGTTTGAACAATCGAAGAAAAATACAATCTTGAACATTCAAATGAACAAAAGTTTCCAATCTTAGCCATATTTTGGCAGGGGAGCCGTGATCACATTCGGAGTCTCTGGAGAGTCGAGCTGGACTTCCTTTGCGTCAATCAGATCTTGAACCCTGTTTCTCAAAGTCCAACAGTCATCTGTAGCATGCCCCGGGCTGTCGGAATGATAGGCGCAGCGAGCATTGGGATTGTACCTTGAAGGTGTTCTGTTAGGATTCTTCGGGGGATCCATGAGAGTTACCAACTTGGTTTCCAGCAGTTGTGGCAATATCTGTGACAAGGTCATGCCGAGGGGAGTAAATTGCCTCTTGGGTCTTTCTTCCCTTTGTTGATTGTGACGCTGAGGAACACCGGCCGGCTTTGTGATAGTTACTGCGTTGACAACACTAGATTCCCTCTTGGATGGTTTCTTCTCAGTGTTCGAGGAGTCACCATTCTGTATTTTCCCTGACTTGATGCCAGCTTCTATTCTTTCCCCGGTCAAGATCAGATCTGTAAACCCAGCAGCAGAATTCCCAATCAGGTGGTTGAAGAATGGACCAGACAGGGTCCCCAAGAACATGTCAACGAGCTTGCGGTCAGTCAGAGGTGGTTGTACCCTTCCAGCAAGGTCCCTCCATTTTTGGGCATATTCTTTGAAACCTTCACCCGTACCCATAGACATCCCCTGAAGCTGAGTGCGCGTGGGAGCGAGGTCGGCATTGTACTGGTACTGCTTGTAGAATGCAGTGGCTAAGTCTTCCCAGGTACGGATGTTGGCTCCATTCAATTGATAGAACCACTCGAGCTGAGTCCCTGAAAGACTCTCTTGGAAGAAATGGATCCATAAGTTTTTGTCAGCTGTATAGGGCTGGATCCTCCTTGTGTAAGCCCTGAGATGCAATTTGGGACAGAATGCCCCGTCATATTTAGCAAAGGCAGGTGCCTTAAACTTGTGCGGGATCACTACCCCAGAAGACAGACCTAGATCCTCGAAGTCCAGGCCAGGCACTTTTTGTATCTCCATAGCACTTAGCCGGTCTTCCAACTGTTTGTACCTATCCTCAGCCGGAGGGTACTGCTCGTTGTTGAAATCTGTCTCATTATCGGAGACCACTGGACTGGGAATCCTTTCCTCTTGATGACTGCCTTTCCCCACAGACGGAGTTGTCCTCTCAGCTTGATCCTGCAGGGTGTTCCCAGATCTGTGTCTAGGGCTGAACAAAACAGTCCTATTCTTCTTCTTTTCCTTCTTCAGGAGCAGAGCCTTCAGATCTTGTTGCCCCTGGGTCAAGTTCATGATCAGCCCTTGGAACTGGGCGTTCTGAGCCTGGAGGGCCTTGATAGTGTGCTCGATTGAGGATTCAGGATTCATGACGAGACTGCTGAAATAAACAGCGAAGAAGGTAAGTAACCTGCAGAGAAAGGGTACCTGTTATGCAATGATGTGTATGACATGCATGCAATGATTTCAAGGACCTCGCGGGGTAAACAGGGAAACTTGTTAGAGTTGAGAACTGGTAACTTGATTGAAGGTACTTCCTGTTGTTGAGAGTCCTTCTTCAAGGGTCAAAGGCTCACCATATCGAGTGGGTCATAGCCCCTGACAACCTTGGCTAGAGGAAAATAAATCCCCTTTGCCCCTTGCTGGGATAGTTGATTCATCGTGACCTGCATCACAAGCCCTTGAGATCCTTGAAATGGGTTAGGATGTATGCAATGGTATGATGTCATGCTAGGCGTGGGGTAATATGAATAAACCCTGTTATGAGCCCTTATTAAGGACTATAAACAGAAACCTGCAAGAAACTTGGTAAACTTGGTTATGAGTCCTAGTTAAGGACTAAAACAAACACCTGCAAGATACTTAGTAAGCCTTATTATGAGTCCTAGTTAAGGACTAAAACAAAAACTTGTAAGAAATTCAGTTATGAGTCCTAGATAAGGACTATAAACAAAACCTGCAAGAAGTTCGGATGTCAGATAACAAGCATGCGAGTAGTCAAGTACGAAGGCACACAAGTCACACAAGAGAAGCCCTTAGAGTTTAAGGCCAACATGAAGTTTGGGGTACTACCCTCTTGAAGTTGGTGGGTTCAACCTGTCCTATTAGAAGTAACCGGGTTCTAAGGGTCCCAATATCACTGGATTGCTTTCATTGTTCATCGTTTCGATTTAGCCACTGAACTGGCGACCGAAATATTCCAGGAAAGCAACCCTCAATTGAGTGTAGTATCGAGTATCAACCAACCTCGGACTGCACCAAAGTCAGTTATCTCACTACCCTAAAGAGGCCAAGATAGTTCAATTAAGGTTCCTAAGGTCTGTTGATGCTTCACGACACCACGCGGAGGCCCCGTACTCTCCTTGACTGAACTCAAGGGTTACCGGTACACACCAAAGTGCCACATCAACGTAGCAGACTGTTTCAACCATGTCGGTATACCCCGCACAGTTCCCTCACAGCCTTGTTGCTACTTTCTAAGAAAGGTATCCCCAGATCCGGGTTAGGATCTATAGAACTCCCAAGCAACCCACAATTTTAAAGCACACAAGGAAAGCAATTGAAAACACAGTGATCTTAATCCTAAGGTACACCTCACTTTATAAGTTTATTCCCCAGCAGAGTCGCCTGTTTTGTGATCGGTGGATCTGGAACTGACTGTTTAACGCTGGTTCGCGAAATGTCGCGGAAGCAAGAGTCGCCACTGTCTTTTATTTTCTCCAAATGGAAAGGACAAAAGCACAGAAAAATTCCTTAAAGAGATTGCTCTCGGTTCGGGAGGTAGGTTATAGAAAGGGAAGGTGTTAGCACCCTTTCTATCCATGGTTATCCATGGGCTCTTAGATACTTGCTCATTTGTGTTTTCAAAATGGTTTGTTTGCTTTTCAACTGTGGGTTTTAAAAAAAGTTTCTTTGAAAATTCCAGTTCGACTCTTGTATCGGTCCTCAAGAGTGTTTGAAAAATTGCTTTCGAAAGCTTTTTGAAAATGTGTTGGTGTGAAAAGTATTTTTGAATTGTTTTGAGATTTAGAGCAAGTATCTACGAGAACCTACCTACCCTAAGGAATTTGTCTGTGTAAATGTCCTTTAAAGTAGTGCCATCCCACCATTGAGAGGTAGGTAGCACCACCGTTGGAGGTGTTCGGGTCAATTCGAGGTTCGGGACATGGTGATCACCAGAGCAATAGGAAGACACCTTAGAAGCTACCCTCATGCCAGGTTCCCGGATCATGAGGACTTACTAAGACATCCTCTACTCGACGATCACCTTTCGAGGCAAGGCAAGAGTGAGGCGTACCCTAGGGGTGGTGTGTGCGATTCGTGTGTCGTTTTCATTTGTATTTGTCTTGTCATGTTAAAGTGATCTACGCTTGATTTTATTTGTCCATTCATTCTTGCATGCTTTGTTTAACAGTTAAAAAATATTTGCGGAAAGAGTAAATCTAAAGCTATTACAAATGGCGCGGGTCCACATCGCCAAAATTAACCAGGACCCGATTTGACAGAAAATAAATAAAGCAAATAAAGTAAAGTGCGAGAAGTAATTAAAACGTTACAACGCTTCGGGAGAGGTACATAATTATTTAAATGACATAACATAAATATGCGAATAAATAAAATTAAGAACATGGGCGTTGGACCCTTTTGCAAAATTAAAATTAGTAAGGAATTAAAATTAAAATTAAAAGAAAATGTTTTTGTTTTTGGTATTTTTATGTTTTTAAGATTTAATAGGAAAAGAATTAATTAAAACTAAAATAAAATGTTAAAACTAGTTCTAATTATTTTTTTTAAGTTATTAAGAAAAATATTGGAGTTTTTAACCTAAATTAACCCTAAATTATTTTCATGCAAATTTAATTATAAAAAATAAATAAATAAAATAAATATTATTATTGTGAAAAAAGAAAAAAAATTAAAAAAGGAATAAAACATTAATTAAACCTATTTCTACATTTTTTAGATTTTTTATGAAAAGAATTAATATTGCAAACCCTAATTTAAACTAAATTTATTTACATGCATTTATTTATGAAAATATTAAAATAAAATATTTATTATGTTTTTTATCCTTTCTGATTTTTATGTATTTTATAATTTATGAAAAATATTAAATTGATTAAAAGAATAATTAAAAGAAAATAATAAGAAGAAATTGAGAAAATTGCAAACCAAGGGGGTGGTAGTCCCAAATTAGGAGGTTTTGGCCTTAGCAATCTGGCCCATTAAGGAGCTGGCCTTCATTGACTTTCCAGATGGCATGCTGCAGCGTTGACTCATGCTCATGGTATGCTTTCAATCTATGCCCTTGACTGGATCTCAGCGTGCACGTGGATGACTGGATGATGAAGTGTATGGTGCGTCTGCAGTATGGAAATTGCATAGGAACATATATGGCAAAATAATATGGGAAATTATACAGACCTGGGGCTCGAACCCAGGTCTTGGACGTCAATACAATCAACGCTTGCCAGCTGAGCCACACAATGCATTTGATATATAATATACACACAAATATTATAAAGAAAACAATCAATATTAGTGGATCCACGCGCGAAAATTCAAACCGGCGTATCATGGGTTGCCACGACTTCGTCTTCCTCGCGTGCCTGAAACACAAAATATGAGGCAACGGTTTTATGTGCGTTGTTTAAGGTCAGTTTTGAGAAAATAGCGACTAGAGCTCAGGCATTCATAAATTGGGCGCGATAGGTGATTCTTCTTCGTCTCCATGCGCTGAATTGAATGGTCTTGGTCTGGAGTCTTAATTTTTCCCCGTTTCAAAAGCCCTAATCTGAAGCTTGCAAAACCCTAAAATTCAAACATGGTAGAATCGTATATACAGCATAATAATCAAATTAAATGCATTGGTTAGCTTCAAAGCATCATAATGAACATGAATCAATGAATAAATTTCACAAATAATGCATGGAATTTGATATACGATTATGAGTTTTTTTCTATACAGTTCAGGTTCAATATACCAATTCTTGAGGTTTTGATGGCTGTGCTTGATTGGAATATGATCAGTAGACCTTGAGGAAGCTGTTGAAACAAGTCTTGTGCTTTGAATCGACCTCAAAAGTGCTTTTCAGTTTTGAGTTTTTTAGAGAATTTTCCAAGTTTGTCAATGGCCTTTGAGCGCAGCTTTTGTCTCTAGCATGATTAGGTTTGTGATCAGGCATATGTAGTGAGAGCATTAGGTCAAAAAACTCAATCAAATCCATTGCTTTTATTGTTTTGGAGATTTGATTTTCTAGCTTTATTTTCCAAATATTTTTCACATGTTTTTGTATCAATTAAGATCAAATCACTCCAAATCTTTCCTCATTTGATTAGGCACGAAATATTGAGTCTAGAACATGCATAAAAAGATTGGTTAGGGTGAATTAAATATTTTTCATATATTTAAATGATTTAAATGAATTAATATAAATAAAAATTCAAATAAATAAATAAAAAATGATAAAATACTTCCCTTTGGGCCAAGTAGTCGTGCACATGCTTAGAATGATGAATCATGGAAGCAAAATGGGCCCATTAGCAATTTTAGGTCATTTGAAGTAATGTTGACTTTTCAAAATATCCAAAAATTTCCCAACTTCTACAAGGCATAACTTGCTCAATTTTTAAGCTTTTATCAAGTTCTTGGACGTTTTGGAAAGGTCTTTGAGTCCTTTAACCAATGCCTTTGGTCCCATGTCATTTTGATTTACCAATCTCAAGTTATGGCCTTTGAATTAAAGTCCCTTTTTGTTGACTTTTGAAAATGACCTATAATGTTGAAATTGATAACTTTTTGTGAGAGCATTTCTTGGACTTGAAGTATGAAGATGAGTTGTAGGAAATGTATTTATCTTCAAAATGAGCTTTGGATGGAATTTTTCTGATAATCCATGTGAAAGTTATGCCCTGGTCAATTTCAGTTGACTTTTTCAGCTGTCCAAATAAGGAAACTTTTGCAATTTGATGGTTTCTGAGCCAAATTTTGAGAATCATGATCAAGCATTGATCAAATGATGTTTGTGGCTTCAAAATGATATGTTAACCAAAAATTTGAACTTTTGACTGTCAAATGACCATTTTGCCCCTACAGTTGACTGTAGTGCAATTTAGGGTTTTGACTGTGCATTTTTGTGCTGAATGCCTTGAAACTTGATATGAGGATGCTTGACCATATTTGTAGGCGTGTGAGACTTGATTGGGCCTTTGAAAACTTCATTTCCTTGATCAGAATACAAACCCTAGTTTTGACTGTATATGAGACCTTTGCACTGTGTAACCCTTGGGGAGATTTTGAAGCTTGGCTTGGCAATTTCTTGGAGAATATGGGAGGGCAAATTTTGGGGTGCAACAATGTATAAAGATATAAATGAAAAAGAAATAGATTTTTGTTTGGATTTTGTTAAAGAAAAGTTTTATTTTAACCTAATTATCTAAAAGAAAATAATTAACTAAGTTAATTAGAAAAGAAATATTTTTTAGGGTTTTTGAGAAAATATTTTAATATTAACATGAAAAGGAAATTAATTAAAAGAGAAATCTAAACTCTAAGTTAATTTTAATTAGAAAAATATATTAAACCCTAGTCTAATTATTAACTAATCTTAAGAAAAGAAAAATAAAATAAAAGTGAAATTGAGTCTGGGGTGTGAAAATGATTTGAGGTGTTTAGAAGTAAAAACAATTTTAAATTCTGGCCCATTAGTGTTTTTTTTTGTAAACAGAAAATGATTTAAAAAAATGTTGGGCCTGAATGGTACTATGAGTAACAGGGGTGTGTATGTGTGAGTGAAGTGTTTGGGCTAGAGGTTTAAGCCCAATAGCAATAACAATCCAACCAGAAAAATAAAGAAAGCAAAAATGGTCTCGGGGGGATTCGAACCCCTGTCTTCACATTTGTCCAACAACACCTTCACCATCTCGCCAAGCTACTTCTATGTTAATATTATAAATCTAATAATATATAAAAATAAGAATGTAACAAATTGAAATAAAAAATATATGGTGGGCTTGGGCCGAACCGGGTCGACCCAAGACCCATCTCTTGTACTCTAAACAAACAAAACATAAGGGTTTGTGAAACCCTAAAAATCAAAGAGGCAGCGCCTCCACTTCATCTCTCTCGCCGCTTCGCGATTCTTACTTTTTCCTTCTTCATCCTCCACGCCGGGCATCAAGGATATCCTCTGTGTTCCATCTTTTCCTTCAGTTTTGCTCCTTAACTTTTCTTTTGTTCTAAGTTTCTAACTGTTTTTATGTGATTTTACAGTGAAATAAATTGAAGAAGGAGAAACGAAAAATGGAAAGGAGAAGGAGAGCACGATTCAGAATTTTTACCAGTTGGATTCTGAGTGAGTTTATTCCTTTTCTTCTTCTTTTCAAATGGATTTCTGAAGGGTTAGAGTTTTAAGAAAATGATGATAAAAATACTTAGGGTTTTTGATGTTTGGGTTGTTTCGATTTTTGTTATGTATATTCTGTGCATATTTCTTGATTTTTCTTGAAAAAAAGAAGGTGGAAAATGATGTTGGGGTTTCGGTCTCTGTATATTTTTTGTGAACCGAAAATCCCCCCTTTTCTTGTGAACTTTGTCCTGCTTTTATATTGTGGCTAGCTTGTTGACTCTGCTTAGTTTTCTGTAACAATTTTGATACATGACTTGAGGGAGGCTTCGATTTTGACTTGTTACTGATTTTTCTGACTTTTGACAAGTCAGTTTTATTGTACTTTGTCCTTTTACCTTGCTTGATGGCTGTTTTATTGATGCTAGCTTTTGTACTGGTTTTGTACTTGTTGTACTTTGATAAATCAATTTGTTGTCCTTTTACTGGTTGAATTTTGGCCTTTGCTTGCTTTTGTGACTCTGCGCTTGTTGTACCGATTACTTGTTGGATTGGTTGCTTGTTGGATTGGTTGTTTTTTATAGGCTTTGTACTTGTTGTATTTGCTTTTGTTGTATGGGTTGCTTGCTGCTTTGATAACTTTGATTTTCTGTAATCCAAAATCACTGTCTTTTGATATTTTGCAGTACAATTGCCTTTGGCCTATGATTTGATTTTACAAATTCTGAGTTTTTCTTTTGATTGAAACAACACAACTATGAGGCTTTTTTATTATGTTGGATTCTGATCTTTCCTTGATTTCTCTTCTATCTTTTGTGAACTAATTTTGAGATTTGCAAGAGATTGACTTTTTTGAAATTCTAGTTTGTCTTATTTGTGAACCAAGCTTGTACTTGTGATTTGTAATGGGTAAATTTCTAGGCCAATGATAAAACAAATTGTATGAGGCTTTAGTTGTTTGGGCTTCGTAACTTTGTTTTGCTTATTGGGCTGATTTGTGAAGGAATTTTGTTTTACACCTCTTTGTATATCGTGAACCAATTCATTTGAGATTTGTAATGGATCTAGGCCTATGATAAAACCCAATTTTGTATGAGGTTGTTTGGCACATGAAACATCCTTTTCTCTGATTCCATAAACCATCCTAATGATGAATTTAAAATATTTTGGAATTTGTTTACTTTTCTTGTTTGCTAACTAACTCCTATTTCCTTTTGTTTCATGTGATTGATGAATTGATGGGAGAAGAAGGCATGACACGGCTTGGAGAAGTTTGGAGGGGAATATGAGGCTTGACAAATAATTTTGGAGAAGCAACTTGAAGTAATGAAGAATAGGGTGTCTTAGGATATATTTTTATTTGTTTTTTGAAAGACAAACTTGTATTTGAACTTGAATTTATAATTATTTTGAATGTATTTGAACAATACCTTTGCAAGTGCGTTGTATTCGAATGAATGATGTTTGAAAAATGAAATTTTGTAGAAACTGTTTGAAATGAAGAATTTGAATGAAGATTGGAACTTTGTTAGTCTTTGATTAAATGAATGGTGAATTTTGAGAAGATTTTAATTGGGATACATCCTAAAAAAAGGATGGAGCATGCCTTGAACATGTTGGAATTTAGACTTTATGAAAATGAATCTCCTCATTCACAAATTTAAATCCTCTCGAACCCTTAACTTCATATTCTCACAAATCCAAAATGTATTACAATTAAAACGACAAATCCATCTTGATCATAATATTGATCCATAATTTCCTCTCTTGCATCATGCTCCACATTGACTCCTCTTTGGAAATGATGCCTTTAGATGATTGTCAACAAAAATAAACCAGAAGATAAGCAAACCCTGATCTCAAATCTAGATTCGGCTAACTTTCTTCACAAGAAAACAATGTATCGTTAAAGAATCCTCAAACTCAACATCTTTTTATCATGAATCAAAACCTTAATTCAAAATAAACTCAAATGTAATCCTTAATATTGCGTAATCATTGAAACCATGAACCTTGATCTTAACAGGTGTCACACCTTCAGAAGTCAGAACCCTAATATAAACCAAAGGATAGAAAAATGTGATTCGTTCTTGACACATTTGTAATCCTGAATCCTTGATAAAACAAAGAAATCAATTGACGTGTCTTGAAGCCTGAGAAACCTTGAATAGTTGCAAAACCCTAGAAGAAAATATTAAAAGAAAGGGAGGGAAAATTTTGGGGTACAACAACTTCCAAATAGCATCTCTTAACCCTTTGTACATCCCCTTCTTTTTTTGTAATTAAGTGAGAATTTAGGATAAGGGATCCCTAAACCATTTGCTAACTCCTTAACATCAATAGTTTATCCAATTCCCACATACACTTTCCCCTTAGAAAAATTCAAAAGTCTATCAAATTCTTCCAGAGTCGACGCTAGCTGAAAATCTTGGAAGGTATAACACCTCAACAAAAGATCGTAGAACTGAACCAAGGCATAAATAGCATCCAATTGTACATCTACTTTTGTAAATTTAAGGGTATCCCCATAACAGCGAGTAAACACATTCAAAGCTCTTTTAGACAGTTTCCCTTTGATGGTCTTGATCTTCGTCATATCTGGCTTAACGACATTAACACAGACAAGTTGTTTCCCTCTGGTATTCATTTTTAAGACACTTCACCAAAAAAACCTTCGATTATATTTTTTTAATCCTGTGAATAAGATAGACAAAAAGAATAAAGGGTAATGAATATGTGAAATGCAAGATGTATGAATGCATGATTGTGTGGCATAGTAACGGGATTTAATGATAGGTATCCTTAGTTGGTAGGATCATAGTTTTGGTCTACGAATATTCTACCCTCCCCATAAGGTGGCTTCCTTAAGGGTGTCATGGATTACGCTAGAGGTAAAGGCACAAGGGCCTCCCTTAAGCGGAGCCTCTTTGCAGACCGAAACTTTCGTCTCTAAGATCGTGAAAGGTCTCACCATGAGATTTTGGTTTAAGGGTTATACAAAAAGTCATAGGTTTCAATCCAAAGTCCCACCCTCTAAGAGGATATCTCTTGAGACGTACTTTTTTTTTTTGGAATTCCACCGACTCTAGGCGAAGTCGTCACAAAAACTCATAGGGATGATGTATCCCCTTGGCCAATAGACGAACCTTCTGTCTAAATTTTTTTTGAAAATAATTTTTTTTAAAATAAAATTTCGTCAACAGGTGAAAAAATGACAATTAATATAATAATAATAAATAAATAAATAATTGAATAAGCAAGTATAGAAAATAACTAAAAATAAGAAAAAAAAACCCTAAAAACCCAAAAGGAAAGACTTCTAAACCCTAAAGTTGAGTCTCCAGCAGAGTCACCAGCTGTTATAACCGGTTTTAAAATGAGAGTTGCCACTATTAATTTTTATCCTAGGAAAGGGAATATAACAGATAACCCTAATTTGGTCAGAGATTCTAAGTTGTTGACTCGTTTTAGACGAAGGGAAGGTGTTAGGCACCCCTCATCTACCTTGTTCACAATGATACTAGGGTTTAGATTACAATTCAGGAAATATGATTTTAATTTTAATTAGGGGAACTCGCCACTGTTTTTAAGTCGTATGCCTGCCTATCCTCTTATGAGGAATCAGAGTCCCACTTCATAGTTTATAGTGTTGGTTGGTGTTTTTTTTATGGATTACAAAAATATCTCGAATTAATCCTTGAACCAAGTCTGGGTTTATAAATTGTGGAGTTGTTAGACGAAGTTCGCAGTTAATGAGAAATATCTCCATAATCCTTTTTTGAAAATAATATTTTATTAAGTTAGTAGAAAATTGTTAGTAGTTTGATTGGTTAGGTATTTTCAAATATATTAAAAATATTTTTATGCATGAGGAAAAATAATTTTAATGTAATTAAAAATATTTGAATGGGTTAGTATATATAAAAAAAAATGATTTGAATTAAAAAAAAAAATTAGAATTTATTATAAATATATTAATTAAAAATAGTAATTATATTAAAGTAAAATAGAAAAATATAAATAAGTGAATAAATGAGTAGATAAAAAAAAAATTTAATTATAAAACGCAAGGGGTATATTTTCAGTTTGTTAGTAAAAGGTCGGGGGTGTAAATAACATGGCCCTAAATCCAGATATTGGATTTAGGCTCAAAGCGCGTGGGAGGTGGGAATTTGCACTAGGTAGCAAAATTGAGGGTATGTAGAGAGTAATGGTCCAAATCGAGATATTGAACTTGGCCCATAATGTATGGGGTGCAACCTAGCGTGGAAGAATAGTAAGACAATATTTAGAGGGTGCTAAAAGAAAAGGGTCTGGCCGAAAACATGTTATCGGATCCGTTGAACAATTTGTGAGTGATCCAGGGGTTTATGGTATGTTAGAAGAATCTGTAGCGCCTGATCTTGATCAAATGATTTCTAGAGATTAATTCCGGAGCGTTGATTTAGGGTATGAACTAACAACGACTTGGATTGAGAGTTGATTGAGAGAGTATGTTAAGACACGCACATGGAGTACATAGAGCATTATATATTCAGTTTTATCCCATTTTTCTCATTTTTCCCTTCTCTGCCTCTCTCTCTATAACCATCCCTTCTCATTAAAATAAATTCTAGAGAGAGACTTTGACCTCTCTCTAGAACTCAGGCGATCGAAAAATTGCTTTGGCCATGCCGCCCGCCCTGAGCCACCCTGTCAACCTCCACACAACCCAGGTTTCCGGTTGAAGCTCAACCGAAACCTTCAAATCTTAACCAAAACCTAAGAACCCTAGGGTTCTCACATGAACCCTAACCCTTATACCAGCCCAGAAACCTTCAACGCGTATGAACCTTAACCCTAGGGTTCTTCATATGAACCCTAAACCTAACCCTAGACCCCAAAATCAAACCTAAAAAACCCCAATTTCGATCAGAATCATACAATTAAACACAAACGAAACACCAATCATTCAATTAATTCAACAAAAATAACCCTAAGCTAAGTTTATAAGGGTTATCGTCTGTTGTAGTGAATCTTTCTGTAAATTTACTTCTGGTTCTTTCTCCCTGTGTCTAATCCTTTTCCTCTTCTCTAATTGCAGGTGTTTGCGATGATGGTGCGACTTCGATTTGAAGGCGACGATGACGCAACACAGATCTAGGATTTCAGAAATTGAAACTCATATCTCAAGCAAGATGGTTGACTTTGGCTTCTGCTTCTTCTCCTATTCTCCGCTATAATTTTTCCCCAATTTTTTTGTTATCCTTTACATTTTAGATCATATGGTTTATATAGGTTTAGTATTTAGATAGATTAGGAAAATATGTTGTCATTGTCGTTACGAATATTTATTTTAGAAATTAGAGATTAGATTATAGGAGATTTGATTCTGTTTTAGGTTGTAATTGATTTTTGGATTGTAATTGATTTTGATTAGAGATTTGATTTGTAATTTGTATATAAATTGATTCGATTGGATTTGTGTTAATTTTGATGTGTTTTTCCTTGAATTTGTACAATATCTGTTCTTTTGGGTTTCTGGGCTTGGGTCTTCGTTAGCTTGATGAAGAATAGGGCACCGCTTATCTTTTAGGGTTTCAAAACCCTATTTTGACATAGTCAACAAAATAATAATGATAGAAATAATACTGACTAATAATAGTAAAAATATAGTAATAATAATAATTATTGAAAACAAATACAACAGAGTTGTATAAGGCAGGCGGGTCTCTGTCCCAAAAAAGAAAATGGGTCTTTCAAAAAAAGATGACTCGATCTGGACCTCTAGTCTTAACAAAATCTCTAGCTCAAAAAAAAAAAATACATTCCTCTTGTTTATTCTAAACTGACCTCAGAAAATAATTTAATGGGCCAAATAAATTTAAAAAATACACCCCCTTACTATCTTAACCAAACCTTAATGAGCCATCAGATTTTGATGGTCCATTAAAGTAATACACCCCCTTTTATTTTATTAAATAAACCCCAAAACTTATATGGGTCTATAAACCCTAAATGATACACCCCTTCTTTAGAATTTAAACAATTCTTAAGATAAACTAGTAATAATAATGCCCAAAATCCTAAATAACTAATAAAAAATAAAACAATTATTTAGGAAAAGAAAATTTGAAATATAACATCACATTTTTGTTATTCCTAATTGTGTATTACTTTAACATATTTATTGTAGTATTGTACGTTATATAATCATTTGATCGACTAACTATATTAACTACTCACGTAGAATTTAACAAACATCTTAAATTTAAATCTTTCACTTCTATAAAATGATTCATTTTCGCTCTCTTACATGTGCCAAGGGTTTAATAACATTTGTTAACGAGTTCAGATAAGCACTAACAACAATAAGAAGTCAATTCTCTAATATTGACAACAAGAGAATGAGAGTTATCATCTCTATCCAAAATCATAAAGTATCAACGAGTCATTTTTTTATACATAAACAATATTCTTCTGATTCAAAGTCTATACTTAAAATCGAACAAAACCTAACCAAAACTATAAATTAAATAATAGCCAAATAGTCGATTAAATATATCTACCAACCTAATAATGTCGTAGTAGCATCTTACTTACTCTATATCATCATCCATTTATAAACCCTCAAACATTCCCCTACAATATATTTTTTCATTTCCTATATAAAGTCATTTATAATTTATTCATACTCCTTTTTCTTTAAAATATTTAATTCAAATCACAAAGACACTATTTAATTTACTATGCAACACTATAACTTGAAAATAAAATTTTATAAATTTGAAGTTAAAAATACTTTATATGTTTAAAATTTTCAAATATTTACCATAGTAAAATCTAAACATACTCAAGACTGTCACCGCCACAATCATAATAAGTTAACTCATTCTCTCAATAGTAACCGTCTTGTATCTTCTTAAATGTAAAAATAAATTAAATATTAAATTCTTTTGCTTCAAGTATATTATGTTATATTTATTTAAATATAAAAATAAAAATAAAAAACCTTAAAAGAATGAGAGTGACACGTGTGAAGAGGCAAGGAATATGTATTTACGAGTTTGTTGGGTTGATTTAAAGAGAGGCAACACATGTAAATAATTTCATTCTCTCTCACACTTTACACTAATTACTATAACCTCACTCTGAGTGATTTAGATTCGCTCACTCTCACAGTGATGACAATAATCGAAATCCCCTCCTCCGATTGGTCCGAAACCGAGAAAAAAGTTGCAGAAACCATTCGTGATTTATACCATATCTCTTTGTTCAGTAGCGTCCCATTCAGTTGGAGATGCAGAAGAAAGAGATCCAACCCTTCATCTCTTCCGAACAACCGCTACCCTCGACTTAATGCCACCGCCGCCCTCGACGACATTCTCCGTCGAGCTAAAGCTACCAGTCCTGCCACGCCTCTTTCGTTTCCGACTACTGAATCTGATGATAAACTCAAACGTTACAAGAAGAAAATTTCTCTTAAAAAGGTATTCTTATTTTTTTTTTTCCTTTTCTTTCGCTATTTTTCACTCTTTCCGGGTTTCGTTTCTGATTTTTAGGTTTTGTATTTTTTTATGTCAAAAGGAAAAAGAAGCATCACTTAAAATGATTCAAGATTTGACTAACTCCCAAGCTTCAATCAATCAAGTGAGTTTTTTTTTTTTTCATGGATTGATTTTTTAATTAATTAATCTGAGAAAATTAAACAGGAGATTGAGAATGTGAAGAATCACTATGATCAACTGAAAAGTTTTAATTTGAAGTTGAAATTGAGGAAGCAACAGGTATAAAATATAATTAATCTGTGATTTCGTTTTTTTTTTTTTAATTTTTAATTTTTAATTATTTTGTTGTGATTTGATTTATGAAAATTGCCATTTTTCTACAGCTACTATGTGGTGTTAGGACTAGTAGTGACCTCAAGAGTAAACTGAAAAGCCCCAATTTGGAAATTGGAAAGAATGATCAAGCCATTGGTTTAGTCAACAATTCAACAAAATCAACGGCTGAAAATGAACAGCAAGAGAATAATGGATCTTCTTCTGTTGGATTGGGCCGTAATAGAGGCCCAATAGATATTCCTGATCTGAATTTACCATCGGAAGATTATATTGAGGGGGTTTCTTTTCAACCGTTGGATGAAAGTACAAGAAATAGCTGACAAATGAATCTAGATGTTTATTTTGTTTGTATACTGGTGGTATATTGATTGGTGGGGCAAAGGAAATTCTTTTCTGTGATGGATGTAATTAAAAAAACTCTTGTTGAGTTTGTTCAAGTTTAAGGGATAATGAGTCCACGAAATATTTTTGGAAATAATATCTTTATAATATTAATGTTCTGAAATTCTTAGTTTTGTGAAGAATCATTCATGGCATTATTTTTGTCAAATTATGCACTGATAAAATTAAAAGTAAACAACATCGAACGTCGATTATAGATCCGCTTGTAATCCAAATCAATATGTTAGAGTCTATTGTTATGGAATAAGTAAATGCGACCCTCCTTCAAAATATTTTAGAGTTATTTTTCCACTCTTCATTTCTAAGAAGTTTATTGAAAATTCAAAAATACGTTTATGCTAGCATTGTGATTATGTAATCTAAAATGTTTGTTATATAATCCAAAATGTTTGTTTTTGTCTATATGTGTTGATTTGTCTATGTGTTAGATTTTTTTTTTGTCAAAGTTATTTAATTTTTTTTTTGTCAATTTTTATTAACTGATAGAAATGTTTTTAAAGATCACGATGATCATGATTTAAGGTAAAAAGTGTCACTCATTGATTCTGAATTCCTAAAAATCATAGTACAAGATAATGTCAGAAACTCTAATATGAGATCAAATCTAGAAAAGTTATTATTTTGGATTTATGGCATAAAATTAATTCTTATAAGTGAAAGGTGATACTCAATACGTAAAGTACGTAGTCCATCAAAGAGATACAATAACTAATTGGGCAAATGACATTCTTATTATGGCCCATTTTCAAGTCGTACTACTTTTATCGCTCTACCAAGACTTCAAAAATTCTAGATGTCGACATCAATTTCTAGTGTGAACAAGACTTTCAAGAATTGAACATAGTACTCAGTATACTTCGTAAGCAATGTGTTGCAATGAGAAAAATAAGATATCAAAAGTTGTAAAAACTAATCTTCACCCTAGTATTATTAGCTCTGAGACTTAGACATCAATTTCAACCGCACCCAATAGTTATCATGACTGACTTTCTTAAAGGTGAATAAAAAATACAAGAAAAAGAGATTGAATTGTGTGACTTAAAACTTTTTCCTTTTTGAAAACTTTGTTGAACATTCAGAGTAAAACCAAACGTCGATAAATAAGGAAATAAAATGAAACATAAATTTATCATTATTTATCCTCAACTTAAATAGTTATGTTTAGTCTCGATACACTTAAAATAACTTTTTACTATAAATAAACTGATTATAACCACTAGTATCTCTTTATCTCCTGACAATACTATAGATTTATGTTATAAAGATACTTAAACAAGTTCTTTGTTTTCTAAAAGATTTTGACTTCAACTAAATTCTTTGTAGAATTACAACTTTGAAATGAAAGGATATGAAATAAGGTTCATTATACTCTTTGTATTACTGGAAATTTTCAGTTTAAAATTTATCTTGTTTTCAAATATTACAAGTGGTGTAGTGTGAAATCGTGATTTGGTTTGTGAAATCGTGATTTGGTTTGTGAAATCGTGATTTGGTTTGTGAATATATAATGAGGCCAATATTACTTTATGGTATATTCCTTAGAATTTAAGTTCTTACATGAATTATTCTATGTATTAAAATGTTATGCACAACTTATAATATTTTGCTGGTTTTATCAGACATAACTTGTATACTGTTATACTATTGTCAATTGTAACGATTAAAAAATTATTCTTTGAGAGAGAAACTTTAAATCTTAAAGATGATGCTAAGTTTGATTTTTAGAGGATGTCAACTAGATGATGCTACCAAATTATTTGTCTTTTGTAACATTGATGAAGTGGTCTTAAGTTTTATTTACCAAAGACAAAAAGATCATAAGACAAAATGACTATTTATCTCTTAAGTAAGAGGTAACGATGCCATACTAATTGAATTTTTATTCGTTATCTCGGAGGAAATGGTGTCAAAAGCAATGGTGTCTCGTTTCTTGGTTAGATAAATTGGTGTTAGGTAAAGCAAGACTTTATTTTTTTTGTTTGAAAAATGGTGTCAGATTGAATGTTTGAACTTGCTTCTTTTGTTTTTAATAGAGTTTTGATTTTTGTTATTATTCAAAATAAAAAATCATATACATGAAATATACATTATGAAATCAAATTATTTTCTTATATATTTGTTATCATCAAAATCAACATTAGAAATAAAGGTTCTTTAAATCAACTTGGTTCTAAGAATCAAGTAAGAGGTAACGATGTCATACTAATTGAGTTTTTATTCGTTATCTCGGAGGAAATGGTGTCAAAAGCAATGATGTCTCATTTCTTGGTTAGACAAAACGGTGTTAGGAGAAGCAATATTTTATTCTTTTTGTTTAAAAAATAGTGTCAGATTGAATGTTTGAACTTGCTTCTTTTACTTTTAATAGAGTTTTGATTTCTGTTATTGTTCAAAATAAAAAATCATATACATGAAATATACATTATGAGATCGAATTGTTTTCTTATATATTTGTTATAATCAAGATCAAAATTAGAAATAAGTGTTCTTTAAATCAACTTGGTTCTAAGAATCAAGTAAGAGGTAACAATGTCATACTAATTGAGTTTTTATTCGTTATCTCAGAGGAAATGGTGTCAAAAGCAATGATGTTTCGTTTCTTGGTTAGACAAAACAGTATTAGGCGAAGCAAGACTTTATTCTTTTTGTTTAAAAAAATGTGTCAGATTGAATGTTTGAACTTGCTTCTTTTGCTTTTAATAGAGTTTTGATTTATGTTATTATTTAAAATAAAAAATCATAACATGAAATATACATTATGAGATCAAATTGTTTTCTTATATATTTGTTATCATAAAAATCAAATTAGAAATAAATATTCTTTAAATCAACTTGGTTCTAAGAGTCAAGTAAGAGGTAACAATGTCATACTAATTGAGTTTTTATTCGTTATCTCGGAGGAAATGGTGTCAAAAGCAATGATGTCTGGTTTCTTGGTTAGACAAAATGATGTTAGACGAAGCAAGATTTTATTCTTTTTGTTTAAAAAATGGTGTCAGATTGAATGTTTGAACTTACTTCTTTTGCTTTTAATAGAGTTTTGATTTCTGTTATTATTCAAAATAAAAAATCATATACATGAAATATACATTATGAGATCAAATTGTTTTCTTATATTTTGTTATCATCAAGATCAAAATTAGAAATAAATGTTCTTTAAATCAACTTGGTTCTAAGAATCAAATAAGAGGTAACGATGCAATACTAATTGAGTTTTTATTCGTTATCTCGGAGGAAATATTGTCAAAAGCAATGATGTCTCGTTTCTTGGTTAGACAAAATGGTATTAGGTGAAGCAAGACTTTATTCTTTTTGTTTAAAAAATGGTGTCAGATTGAATGTTTGAACTTGTTTCTTTTGCTTTTAATAGAGTTTTGATTTATGTTATTATTCAAAATAAAAAAATCATATACATGAAATATACATTATGAGATTAAATAGTTTTCTTATATATTTGTCATCATCAAAATCAAAATTAGAAATAAATATTCTTTAAATCAACTTGGTTCTAAGAATTTTAATTTTTTATGATGAAAAACACATGAAATTTGATGGGAGAAATCCAAT
The DNA here is from genome assembly GCA_948472305.1 of Vicia faba. Taxonomy (NCBI): domain Eukaryota; kingdom Viridiplantae; phylum Streptophyta; class Magnoliopsida; order Fabales; family Fabaceae; genus Vicia; species Vicia faba. The sequence goes on along the minus strand of OX451738.1, from coordinate 1,627,677,427 downwards.
TTTAAAAAGGTAAATATACATTATGAAATCAAATTGTTTTCTTATATACTTATTTATTATCATCAAAATCAAAATTACAAATAAATGTTCTTTAAATCAACTTGGTTCTAACAATCTTAACTTTTTTTGATGGAAAGCACAAGAATTTTGATGAGATAAATTCAATTTTAAAAAGGTAAATCGTGATTTGGTTTGTGAGTATTAAGTTGTATATATAAAGAAGCCAACATGATTACATTTCGTTATGGTATACTCCTTGGAATTTGAGTTCTTATATGAATTATTCTATGTGTTAAAATATTATGCACAACTTATAGTATTTTGCTGGTTTTATGAGACATAACTTGTGTACTATTATACTATTGTTAACTATAATGATTAAGAAAATCATTCTTTGAGAGAGAATTTGAAATCTTCAAGATGATGCTAAGTTTGATTTTTAGAGGATGTCAACTAGATGATGTTACTAAATGATTTGTCCATTGTAACATTGACGAAATGGTCTAAATTTTTTTTACCATAGACAAAAGGATCATAAGACAAAATGACTATTTATCCCTTAAGTAAAAGGTAACGATGCTATACTAATTGAGTTTTTATTTATTATCTCGGAGGAAATGGTGTCAAAAGCAATGATGTCTCATTTCTTGGTTAGACAAAACAATGTTAGGTGAAGCAAGACTTTATTCCTTTTGTTTAAAAAATAGTGTTAGATTGAATGTTTGAACTTGCTTCTTTTGTTTTTAATAGAGTTTTGATTTCTGTTATTATTTCAAATAAAAAATCATATATATTTCGAAATGTACATTATGAAATCAAATTGTTTTCTTATATATTTGTTATTATCAAAATCAAAATTAGAAATAAATGTTCTTTAAATCAACTTGGTTCTAAGAATCAAGTAAGAGGTAACTATGCCATACTAATTGAGTTTTTATTCGTTATCTCGGAGGAAATAGTCTCAAAAGCAATGATGTCTCGTTTCTTGGTTAGACAAAACGGTGTTAGGCGAAGCAAGACTTTATTCTTTTTGTTTAAAAAATGGTGTTAGATTGAATGCTTAAACTTGCTTGTTTTGCTTTTAATAAAGTTTTGATTTATGTTATTATTCAAAATAAAAAATCATATACATGAAATATACATTATGAGATCAGATTGTTTTCTTATATATTTATTATCATTAAAATCAAAATTAGAAATAAATGTTTTTTAAATCAACTTGGTTCTAAGAATTCTAATTTTTATGATGGAAAACACATGAAATTTGATGGGAGAAATTTAATTTTAAAAAGGTAAATATACATTATGAAATTGATTTTTTTTCTTATATATTTAGTATCATCAAAATCAAAATTACGAATAAATGTTCTTTAAATCAACTTGGTTCTAATAATCTTAATTTTTTATGATGGAAAACACATGAAATTTGATGGAAGAAATTCAATTTTAAAAAGGTAAATATACATTATGAAATCAAATTGTTTCCTTATATATTTATTATCATCAAAATCAAAATTATAAATAAATGTTCTTTAAATCAACTTGGTTCTAAGAATCTTAACTTTTATGATGGAAAATACATGAAATTTGATGGGAGAAATTCAATTTTAAAAACGTAAATCGTAGTTTGGTTTGTGAATATTAAGTTATATATATAAAGAGGCCAACATGATTACATTGCTTTATGGTATATTCCTTGGAACTTGAGTTCTTACATGAATTATTCTATGTGTTAAAATGTTATGCACAACTTGTAATATTTTATTGGTTTTATCAGACATAACTTGTGTGTTATTATACTATTGTCAACTGTAATTATTAAAAAATCATTCTTTGAGAGAGAAACTTGAAATCTTCAAGACGATGCTACCAAATGATTTGTCTTTTGTAACATTGACGAAATGGTCTAAAGTTTTGTTTTATGTCTCAAAGCAAAAGAGATGCAAAGTAAGAAAGATGAGTGGTTGGAAAGAGAGCCTTTGGCGATGAAAGTGTGTGTGGCAGATGAATTTATTTTCATAGGATGAAACGATTGAGTAAGAACTACAAGAGGTGTTGACTAAGATTTTAATATCATATGTGGAGTATTCTTTGAATGTGGGGCGAAAGGTAATGACGTTTTCACAGTTAATTTATTTTTTTGACCATTCACACACACTCACACACACATATAACCTCCCTTCCTCATCCATTAAACCAAATATACCATTTATGATCTTAGTTGACTTGAAAAATATTTTACATTGGCATTCAGCTACACTCCTAATCGCATATTATTCCTTTGGCCTAGGACAAACTCTCTTGGTCCTAAATTCAAATGCTTCTCCTTTTCAGATAACAAGTTATTTATTTGTAGGTGTAAGTAAATTCCTCGATGCATTGTATTATCATTTGACCTTGAAAATAAGATGATATGATTTACACAATAACTATTGAAACCAAACAATGCCATCGTTGCATTGTCAAAGATAAAAAGTAGTCATTATAAACTCTACCTCGAATTATGAATACGAAAATCTCATTAATTCCATATGATTTGATCACTCCAATGATAACCTTGATTTTTTCCAATTGGCTAAGTGATAAATATTCCTAGTTATTGAGACTTATCGGCTTTCTCCTAGGTAGACTCACTCTTCCTTTTATCACATTTGTCGTTCATAGCCTTCTTACAAGCCTGTTTTTTAATCGCTTGAGCATCATTGACCAACTCAATAACAATAACACGCTTTTAAAAGGAGCCAAAGAATGATAACAAGAAGACTACTGTTGTATATCAAAATAGAGGAGATAAAGTAGGATACAATATTGATAGCCTATGATAGCATATTTATACTAAATATTGAAAATTCCAAAAGGCCCTATTAAAGGATAAGTATTGGGAATTGTAGAAATTAACTAAATTATCTTTCCAATACCATCCCTTAATTTGGATTTTCTATCAGAAGCTAACAACACCAATTTTATCTCTCAAGCGAAGAAATTGGTATGTCTTAACTGCCTTCGCTAGAAGATCTGCTAGCTGTTTCTGGGTGCTGCAGTGTATAACTTCTAACACTCCTTTTTGCACTTGACTTATGAGAAAATGATACTTCGTCTCAATGTGCTTGCTTCTTCCATGTAGCACTGGATTCTTGACAAGATGAATTGCAGACTTATTATCAATCATCAGCTTCAGAGGTTCCTCAACTTCAACCTTCAGATCATGCAAGAGATTCAGAAGCCAAACAGCTTGACAAGCAGCTATAGCACCTACGATATACTCATCTTCACACGTTGGCAGAACCATGACAGGTTGTTTCTTGGAACTCCAGGAAATGGGACCTCCCAAAAATTTAAACAAGTATCCAGAAGTACTTCTCATGTCCACTCTGTCTCCACACCAGTCAGAATCAGAATAACTTACTAATTCTGGTTATGTCTTTCTTTCAGAAGGAAACAACACTCCATATTTCAGAGTTCCCTTGATATATCTCAATTCTGACAGCATCTTGAAAATGAGACCACTTTGGATTACTCGTGAATCTGCTAACTAATCCAACTGCATAATAAATGTCAGGTCTAGTATTGCATAAATACCTTAGAGAACCAACTAACTGTTTGAAGGTTGTAGTATCAACAGAATCACCATCAGAGTCAGAATCCAATTTTTGATTGATTTCTGATGGTGTCACAGCAACTTTACAATTCTGCAGCTTAAATCTCTTCAGAAGTTCAAGTTCGTACTTCAACTGATGCAGAATGATACCCTTCTTTGAGTACAGAATCTCCATCCCATATTTCCTAGATCTGTCATCTCGAACTCATTCATTAGAACTTCTTTATATCTTATGGGCAACTTCCTGTTAGTAAAATGTCATCAACATAGAGACACACCAAAATCATATTGTTATCAAAGTGTTGCACATAAACGCCATATTCCATCTCACATTTCTGAAACTTCTGCTTCTTGAAAAACGAATCAATTTTCAGATTCCAAGCTCTGGGCGCTTGCTTCAGTCCATAAGAGCTTTATTCAACTTGTACACCATCCCTTCCTGATTCTTTTTCATAAATCCAGGAGGTTGTGAAACGTAAAATTCTTCATGTAATGGACCGTTCGGAAATGCAGACTTCGCATCCAGATGCATCAAAGGCCAATTTCTATTTGTAGCTAAAGCAATCACCAGTATGATTGTTTCATGCCTAGCTACAGGCACAAACACCTCAAAGTAATCTAGCCCAGGTTTCTGAAGAAAACCTCTAGCTACTAGTATAGCTTTGTGCTTGCCAATTGAACCATTTGGCTTAAGCTTCAACTTAAAAACCCATCTGACACTGATGGCTTTTTTCTTATCTGGAAGCTTAGTCAATTTCCACATTTTGTTCCTTTCTATTGCCTCAAGTTCTTCTTTCATGGCATTCAGCCATTCTTTCTTCTTGAGAGCTTTTTCAATGCCCACTGGTTCAGAATCTACTAACACGGCACACTGAACGACTTCTCCTTCAGAATCAACTTCATTATCCTGCAACATGTCGAAATCTGTAAACCTTCTTTTATTTGTCTGATTCTCTGTGGTATTTGAGCTTGTTCTAAAACTGCACCAGAACTACTACCTTCAGAGTTACCACCTTCAGAGTTTTCCCTTCCAAAATTATGATCAGCACCAGATTCTGGATCATCATCAACATCTGGATCAGAATCAGATCCACTATCAGAATCTCCTTCTGACTCATCTTCAGAATCTTCAGAGTCAAATTCACCGTCTGATTCTGACTTATCTTCAGAACTTTCTAAAACATCTTCAGAAGATAACTCTAGTGTTGGCACTACACCAGAATCTGATAGAGACTTATTCCAATCCCATGCTTCAAACTCTTTCACCATAAAATCTCTGTTGACTTCAACTTTATTAGTTTCTGGACAGTAAAGCTTATACGCACCTGTACTGTAATACCCCACCAGTAATATTACTTTGCTTCTATCATCCAGTTTTTATCTTCTAGCTTCTGGAACATGTTTGTAACAGACAGAGCCAAACACTTTCAGATGATTGACACTCTGCTTATCTCCAGTCCATTTTTCTAAAGGAACAACTTCCTTCAGCTTCTTCGTTGGACACCTGTTCAGAATATATGCTGATGTGGCAACAGCTTCTCCCCATAACACGAGAGGTAGCTTTTTTTCTTTCAGCATGCTTCTGGTCATATCAAGCAAAGTTCTGTTTCTTCATTCAGCAAGACCGCTGTGCTGAGGAGTATATGGAGCAGTCACCTCATGTTCTATTTCATTCTCCTCACAGAACTTCTGGAACTCTGTAGAGTTATACTCACCTCCACCATCCGTTCTCAGAATCTTCAACTTCTGACCACTCTGCTTCTCAGCCTTCACTTTGAACTTCTGGAACTCAGTAAACACTTCATGCTTGAACTTGATGAGTGTTACCCATGTCATTCTTGTGAACTCGTCCACAAAATTCACAAAATATTGTATTCCTCCAAGTGAAGGTACTGGAAATGGTCCACACACATCAGAATGTACTACTCCCAGAGCATGCTTCGCTTTGGGGGCTACTTCTGATACAAATGGAAATCTGGGTTGCTTTCCTTTCATGCATATCTCACATGACTTCTCAGGCTTCACAATCTTCTAAATAACATGTACAAGCTTCTTAGAACATAAATACCCTAAGCCTCTATAGTTCAAATGCCCCAACCTCTTATGCCATAGCTTACTGTCACCTTCAACGCCTTCTGCACTAAGACACATTGCTTCAGTTGTTTCTACATTCACCTTGAATATTTTGTTGCCTCCTTGTTCAGACTTCATAATCAACTTCTGATTGGAATCATACAATGTCAAGAGATTGTTTTTCATAACAACTGAGAAACCTTTCTCAATCAGCTGACCCACGCTCATCAGATTTCTTCTAATACCAGGAACATACCAAACGTCTTTGATCAGAATGTTTTTCCCATTCTTCACTCTAACTCGGACATCTCTATACCTTCTGCATTAAAATACTTATCGTCAGCACATCTGATCTTTGTTCTCCTTCTGGAGTCAAAGTCTTTCAGCCATTGTTTGTTTCTAGTTAAGTGATTTGAACAGCCAGTGTCCATATATCACTAATCTTCTGAGCATTTTCCATCAGAATTAGAAGCCATTAGTAGCACAGGTTCATCATCAGAGTTTCCCTTAGACATATACGCTTCTTCTGATTTCCTTTCCTTGTTTGACCTACAATCTCTGGAAAAATGGCCAAATTGTTTACAAGAGTAACATTGAACCTTCCTTTTGTCATACCTCTCATTTCCTTTATGATATCTCTTATCATCAGAAGTTGAGGTTTCTGACTTCTGGAATCTATCACCACGTTTATTCTGCTTCTGGTCTTTCTTGACAAAGGAAGCCTTCAGAGCTTGCTCAGCTTCCCTCTCAGAAGTTCTCTCAGTTAGACGTAACTCCTGTGCTTCTAAACTGCTTTGCAATTCTTCTATTCTCATGGTTTCCAGGTCTTTAGAATGTTCAATAGAAACAACAATATAATCAAACCGAGGAGTAAGCGACCTCAAAATCTTCTCTATGATTACCTGTTCAGACATAGTTTCTCCATACGCTTTCATCTCGTTAGTGATCAGGATCACCCTAGAGATATATTCAGAAACTTTCTCATTGTTCTTCATGTTCAAGTTCTCATATTGCTTTCGCAGGGATTGAAGCTTCACCTTCTTTACTGATGCGTCACCACCGTAACATCTGACCAGTAAATCTCACGCTGCTTTTGACGTTGTCGAATCAGCAATCTTCTTGAACACACGTTCATCCACACACTGATGGATATAGAACAGAGTTTTCTGGTCCCTCTTCCTCATAACCTTTTCAACAGTTTTCTGTTCTTCAGTTGCAGCTGGTACATAACCATATGTAACCAGATCCAGAATATCTTGTGCACCAAACAACACACGCATTTGTATCATCCACCTGTTCTAGTTTTTGCCATTAAAAACTAGGAGTTTAGTGTTCAAACTACTGTCTCCACTCATCTTTAACCTTGCATAGATTTTTCAGATCTTCGAACACACTGTTTCCCAACCCACATAATCAGATTTGTTCAAGATTTCAATAAAAAATCAATGAACCAAAATCAAACACACGGCTCACAATCATTCGTGTTTCTCAGGAAAAAAACAGAACCAAGTGCTCTAGATACCAATTTGTTGGTGCAAGATAATAAAGTGAGAGAAGAAGAATGAACAAAGAATGATAACAAGAAGACTACTATTGTATATCAAAATATATGAGATAAAGTAGGATACAATATTGATAGCCTATGATAGCATATTTATACTAAATATTGAAAATGACAAAAGACTTTATTAAAAGATAAACATTGAAAATTGTAGAAATTAACTAAATTATCTTTCTAATAGTTCTAAAAGAAGTTCTTTTATAAAAAATATAATTAAAAAATATCTTATTGGAGTTAATCAAATTTAAATACATACTATTAAGAGATATGTAGAAATTAGAATTAGTCTATAAAATATTTTGGAAATAATATCATATAATAACAACAATAATAACAATATTTTGAAATTTCTAATTCTGTAAAACATTTATTAAGATTCTGAAATAAGTAACAACCATGCTGACCGTTACACCATTTTATAGGAAAAATATTGAACATTATGAAAGATAATGGTAAAAATAATTCATGCCATACCTATTATTTTTGCCAAATACTGGACCGTCAAGCTTATCTAATAAAATGCCATTCTTCTATTTCTCTGACAAAAATTTCTTCCTAAAAATTAAGATAACCATGTTTTCTTCTAATATAGCCCTCACCCATGTGTAATTCTATTTTTCATAAACTTTGCATATAAAGTGTCTTTTATTTTTTCTTTTGTAAATGACTCAACTCAACCGTCAGATTTATATTATTCAAATTTTAATGGATTTAGCATTCTGCATCATTCCCAGTCAAGACTCCATTTATCATTGTTTGTGTTTCGTAGAAGTTCTCTTATGATTTATAATTTATAAGATTTTTGCTGGTAACAAATTTCAATAATTATCGTTTATGCAATTCTTAAAATGAATAAAATATTCAATTAAGTTAAGATTTGTATGCAATATTTTTAAGGAAATAATCATTTTAATAAAAATTTGTTTGATATATATATATATATATATATATATATATATATATATATATATATATATATATATATATATATATATATATATATATATATATATATATATATTAATAAAATTTGTTTGAAAGGAAATTATTTTAGTGTATATACTTTTAGTTGTAAGGAAATAAGTATTTTAATAAATAATTGAAAGAAAATTATTTTACTATATATGTTATTTACTTTTGGATTAATCTAAAAATAAATAATACGTTAATCTAAATAGAAAAATAAAAAATTTAAATTTTTTCTTAATTTTACTAAGGTCAGTCATCACTACAAGATAAATGTTCCCCAACGAAGTGAAGTTGTGACGTGATTATCACGTGATAAGTTGTGACGTGATAATCATGTCGCTACATAATTTTAATAATAAATTATGAAAAGTAACGTTAACAAAAGAGGAGTCAGCAAATATTTTTTTATAAAAAAAGTTGCGACGTGAATTCCACGTCGCAATCAATTAATTAAAATATATATTTTAAAAAGTTATAACCTGCACATGGTGGGAAGTTTGAAATTTTCAAATTTCAAGTTGTGACGTGATATTCACGTCGCAACTTTTTAGGGGGGAAAATTGTCTGCATTGATGTTGACTGCGCGGGACGTTGCGACGTGATAATCATGTGGCAAAGTTGCGACGTGATTATCACGTCGCTGACTGTTTATATATATTTTTTCCGTTTCACATATCTTCTCCACTTTTGTTTCTTCTTTCATTCTCTTCCTTTTCTGTTTCATCTTCTTCCTTCTACCTTTATCTTCTCCAATTTTAATTTCTATTTCACTTCTAATTTTTAAAGGTAGTCAATCATCTTCTCTAATTTTGTTTCAATTTTTTTTTATAATTTTGTTTAATGTTTATTCTGTAATATGATTTTGATTTATGTTTTTTTTCCCAAGAAATTGATAAGAAGAAGATTGAAAAACATTGAAGAGGGTTTGAAAAAGATAGGACAAGAAGATTGAAGGAGATTCAAGAGAGATATTTTTTATAAGTGCAGTGTTTGTCTCTCATTGTCATTGGGATTTGGTTATAGCCTGAATAGGCGTCCATGAGAGATAAAATTTTATAGCCGACCGAGTTGTCGACCAGCATGTCGATATTAGGCAAAGGAAATGCATCTTTGGGGCATGCCTAGTTAAGATTAGTATAGTCAACACACATACGCCATTTTCTATTACTTTTCTTAACGAGTATAACATTAGACATCCAGGTTGAATATCGGGCTTCTGAAATAAAATTTGCCTCTAGGAGGTCTTTTACAGCTTTTTCAGCAGCCTCTGTTTTCTCGGGGGACTGCCTACGCCTACGTTGTACTACTGCCCTAGCGGCTGGATCGTTGGCGAGTTAATGACAGGCAACCTCGGGGTCGAGACCAGGCATCTCTGCGGCGCTCCACATGAACAGATCTACGTTCTCCCTCAAGCAGGTCTTGATCTGCTTCCTCGCCAGGTCATGGAGTCATATGCCAATCTTCACCCCTCTGCTCGGGTCTCCACCAAGAGGGATGAGCTCGAAGTCCCCATATGGAATTGGTCAGAGGAGCTCCTGCTCGCCGTTCGAGGGTTCGTCTTGGTCGAAGCAAGTGTCCAGCGAGATCGAATCGACCTTTGGAGGAGCCCTCTGCACCTCCGCTCTGATGGGATGTGGCTCTGACTATTGACACTCTGGTCGCGCTGTTGCAGCTTTCTTGGCGGGCCGTGCTCCGGTGTCGACTGTGCTTTGTCCCTTGGCCGCCACGTTGAAGCATATTCGGGTAGCTGCTAGGTCGCCTTGAATAGTGGCGATCCGTGCCCTCTTTCTGTAGAACTTCATCTTCAGATGGACGGTGGAGGGCACCGCGGTCAGCTCTGCTAGTATCGGCCTCCCAAGGATGCAGTTGTAGAGGGATGGGCAGTCGATGACGAGGAAGTGCACCTTGAATTGTCGGGTAGCAGTATCTTCATCGAAGGTGGCCATAAGCTCCACGTACCCCCATGGCTTGGAGGTAGAGCCATTAAAGCCCTGCAAGTCTGATCCCACGTATGGTGAAAGGTGAGAGTCGTCGAGTTGCAGGGTTCTAAAAAGTTGGTTGTACATCACCTCGAAAGAACTTCCCTCGTCTACCAGGACGCGATGAATGTTGAAGTTAGCCATTCTCGCCCTGATCAAAAGAGGGATGCCTGAATTGGGGGCCCCTCCGGGAAGTTCCTCAAGGTAAAAGGTGGTCGGCTCTGATCTGCCTTTAACCCTCTTGAGCCGCGTCGACCAACTCGTCCAGCTTCCTCTTTGCTGAATTTATAGTCAAGTCATTAAACCCTCCACCATTTATGACCATGGTGGAGGGGAAGTTTTTTCACCTGCTGTGCGTAGATAGAGACTCTTGTATATGTTTGGGGACGTAAAAGTCCTCCGGTCTCGTAACGGAGAATGCGGTCTGGATAGGGACCGACTCGTCAGATGGTCGGGCATCCTCCTCTATCTCCCTTATTTCACGGGCATCTCGACGGGGGGCATCGCCGCGCCAATATTGCCCGAGTCTCCCCCTTTTTATGGGGATCTCGATAGCATCCTTGAGATGGATACAATCTTCAGTCAAGTGCCTATGGCTCCGGTGATACTGGCAGTATTTTCTTAGATCTGCCCCGGGTTTAGCAGGATCGGTGTGAGGACGCTTGACACCGCCGTCCTTGAAATCTGTGTTTGCGCACTCCGCTAAGATGCGCTCGCGGGAAGCCGTTAGCGGAGTGTACTCAGTAAACCTCCCCGACGGTCCTCTTTGTTCCCGAGGGTCTCGAGGTTTGTCGTCCCTTCTCTTCTCGCCAGTTCATCGAGGAGGGGCGGTGTCTTGTCACGGATGACTGGTAGATCCCTGATTCATAGGATCCCAGGCTCTGTTGGCCGCTTCCATCTCCTCATAGTCCATGTAGGCTCTGGCTTTCTCGAGGAGGGCATCGAACTTCTGGGGTGGTTCGATGCCTACGGCCTTTCTGAATTCCTTGCCTGGGAGGAGTCCCCTCTCGAGCAGGTATCTCTTCATGTGATCAATACATGGGACCTGGATGGCCTCTCGGTTGAACTGATCAATAAATTCCCTCAAGGTCTCATCGTGTCTCTGGACGATGGCCTCGAGGGCTTCTTCGGTCTTTGGGTGGCATCGCGAAGAAGTGAATGAACTGATGAATTGGTTCTTTAGATTTCGCCAGGAGGTAATTGACCCCGGGGATAGACTTTTATACCAGTCCATTGCAGCTTTCCTCAAAGTCGTGAGGAACAATCGGCATTTGATTGGCCCCCCGACATTGTGATAATGTAGCATGGCCTCAAACCCGTCTATATGATCGACCGGGTCGGCGATGCCGTCGTATTCCTTTAGGTGGGGAGGCTTCTCCATGCTCGGCAGAGTGGGTGACTCCATGATGGCTTGTGACAAGGGACCGCGGGGATCCTCCCTGTCACTCCGTTTGGGCGAGCGAGACGGGGATCTGATGTAGTGGCAGTTATGGTGTCCCTGGCCGCGCGGAGCGTTCCTCGGGAGGTATGGTCGCTCGTTATTTCCCCCGTTTGTGTCTCCAGGGGGTCTTCGTTCTTGACGCAAGGGGACATGATCGCGTCTCCCCGTGTCAATGGGCTGGTCCCTTTCCAATGCGGGGCGTCGCCCAATTGGTCGAGAAGAAGGGCTTCGAGAGATGTCCCGACTACGTCTCTGTGGGGGAGATTGGGGATGTTCCTCTTCTTGTCGAGGAGGAGGAGATTGGGGTCTCTTGTGTCTTCTGGGGGATCTCTGAGCATATTCAAGTGCCCTTAATCTTTCTCCTTGAGTGAAGATCAGGTAGTTGGTCTGATTTATCGCTGCAAACAATTCCCTGGTCGTGGCGTCTGCTCCAGCGGGAACAGGGACCTCATGGAACTGAATGGGTTGGTAGTTCTGGGGAGGTGGCCGATCGTCTTCGAGTCATGGAGGCAGTGATGATGACGAAGTAGTTGCTCTGTCTCTAAAGTCAGAAGGCCCGGACATATTAATGGTGGGGGTTGTGTTGTGGTCGGCGGTACCGGTGTTGTCAGGGTCGACATTATTATCGGTGATGTTATTGTTGACGTCGATGATACAAACGTTCATGTTTTTTGCAGTCTGGTCAGCCATGACAGTCGGGGATTATTTAGCTTTGGTCTCGAGTAAATGGAAAACGGGGAAGCAAGATTCCCACAGACGGCGCCACTGATCTTACCGAATCAGAATGGACCCTCACAGCTAGTTTGGGCATAAGTTGAATGAGATGGGGGGGTATCTGCAAGACACTCCAATAGCAAAGTAAGTTGCGGAATGAGAAAGCAAGTGTAAGAGTTAGAAAGTGTTAAATACCTGACCCTCTTAGGAGAGAGGGTATTTATAGCCCCCAGCGTTGGGCCAAGGTCCCCATTATTGGGTCATGTTGAGGCCCAATAACAGGAACTTCCAGGGCTTACGTGTGTATGTAGTCCAGCAAGTAGACTCTCCCCTAGTCAACTGCTCTGCGAGAATAGGGTTGGACCCGTGATTCCCGGAGGGCAGTTTAAGATGACTGTAGTGAGATTGTGGGCCATGTCCTCCAACGATCGTGTGGGGAGTTGCCCAACAGTCCTTAACTTGAGCTCTGTTTTTGAGCTTCCCATTCGAAATGCAAGTGTAGACCCAATCCAGATCAATGATCATCTTAGATAAAAATAAAAAGTATTTTATTCTTCCTTTTAGGGCCCTTAGTTCATGTTCTTTTTTCAAGATTTTTTTTTGTTATTATTTACTATTATCAATTTTGACTTTATAATTCTAATTACTTTTTATATTTTATATTAGTAATATTTTTTATTCTAATTAATTTATATTAATATTGGTTGTTTTAATTAATATATTAATTTTTATATTTTAATATCAAAGTAACCCATATTTTAATATTAATTATAATATTAATATTTTTATAACTAACATAGTTATTCTAAAATAAATATTCAAAATTATTATTAAAAAAAAAACCAATTGTGAATTTAAATCTTAAAACAAAAGTAAATGTTTTTTATGATTAATATAATTATATGTTGTAGTATCCAAAATTATATTAATATAAAATTATATTAATAATATTGATTTAACTATTTAAAATTTTATCTTACTTTCACTCTTTAAATAATATTTAAATACATTTGTTATATATTTAAAAAATAGTACGAACAAGAGCTCAAAAATTGTATCTAAGTTTTATCTTTGTTTTAATTGATTGTCTACAAACATAAAGTGACAACTTTTCTCTCTTTTCATTTTTACATTATAGAAAATGGTTTTTGGCTTAAAATCACTCTTCAATGTCGTTTTTTCTCTTTTTATTTAAATAAATGGTTAGTGATCTTACCTGATCAGACTTGGACCGTCACGATTGGCTCGGGCAGAATTTGAGTGAGATGGGGGGAGGGTACCTGCAAGACACTCCGATGCTAAAATGAGTGACAGAATGAGCAGGTAAAAAGTATATAGATGCGTAAGAGATGAATACCTGACCCTCTAGGAACAAAGGGTATTTATAGCCCCCAACGCTGGGCCAAGGTCCCCTCATTGGGCCGACCAGAACTGGCCCAATAAAGGAACTGCCATGTTCTACGTGTGTAGTGGGGCTCCGCACGTGATCCCCATCTTGGTGATGCTCTGCAAAGAATGAGGAGGGACGAAGACGCGGTCTTTCCGGAGTTTAGATGATTCGATAACGGTCAGAGAGGACAGAATCTTCCCTACGGGGAGAGTGCTCGAGCAGGACACGAGCTGGAATTCCCTTGGTCGGGGACACCATGTGCGCGGGCGATGGCGGGCGTGGCTACAGTCTGTGGTCGGGCGCGTCGGCGGCGATCCGCGGGTGCATATTCCTCGAGGAGTTTGCTTGGGTTGGGCCTTTACCTGCGCTTTGGGCCAGGGCGGGCCCAGTCCAAAACAGGAGCCCCCCAAGTCGTTGCTCCTGGAGCAGGAGTTATGACTTGACTTCAGCTCGCCTTTACCACGGGAATCTGATGCCTGAACCAGGATATTGCTCTCTGATGCGTGCTCGAGGAGTTTCCCACGGGTTGTGTTCGTAGTGTAATCCTTGTCGACGCGTGCTCGGGGAATTCCTCGCGGGCTGTGTTTGTTGGATACACGAGGCAATCCTTGGGAACCGTGGCGCCACCCTAGCGATAATAGGGTCATTATTGCCTAGGGGAGTAGATATCGAGGAGGAGAAGTTCGTGGCTCCCCGGGGCGACGTTTTGTATTCCACGTCATCCCTATAAATAGGACCCTTGGGTCCCATAATTTGTTTTTCTTCTTCGCGCTTCTCCTTCTTCCTCTGCATCTGCCGCCGTTGTTTTTCTACAACATCGCAAGATTACCGCACCTTCCTCCGTTGACTTCTTTCATCGCTGCCGTACATTCTTCTTTGCTTCCAAGTAAGTGTCCATTCCTCCTATTTTTCTTCGTTGTAGGTAGTTTTACCGTTATTTGGATGTTAGAAACCCATATCTGGGATTAGTGCCCGGTATATTCATGTCTGTGCCCGGTGAACCCATAGTTTTAGGTACGTGACTCGCAATGCAGCCCGTGACCTTCATAGTTTTAGGTGCACGATCTATGATTATGCCCGTGATATTGGTAGTTTTAGGCATATGATCTATGATACTGCCCGTCACATTCATGATTTTGGTCGGCGCACCCATGAGCTGGCCGGGATGTTGACCCCTTAGCAAGTGTGTAGGACAACTCGTCGTAGCATCTTAGTGTCGGGCAGGTGAAGTCAGGGCCTTGCTCGAGTCATCCATGTTTATCGCCCGGGGTGTTCATGCTTTTCCCTTGTTGTTTCTGACGCCTGGTCGAGTTGGGGTGTCCGTGTTTGGCTTGTCGCGCGCTACTTCCCGTCATTGTGGCGAGCATGCGGATTTGCTCTCGAATTTCACCGGTTTCCTGTACTTTGCAGGTAAATGGCCGACGAACCGGAATCTTCGAGGCATAATGAGGTCGAAGACCAAAGTACCGAAGAGAACGTGACTCTAGTTGATACTATCAATGACCCCTCGTTGGATTGGGTGGGCGCCAAGCCCCAAGGGATTGCCTCGGCGTATTGTCGGCGTAGTCGGCGCGCATACACTATCGTCGAACACGGCGGTAGTCCGTCGGGTTTCCAGAAGAATTTTATTGTGACGAGGTCGTCCATCGATGCATGAATCTGCTCGGAGTTCACCGAGTATGGGTTTCCAATGTATGAGATCATGTTTAGGGATCTCGGTCTCACGCTTCCTTTCAGTGATTTCCAAGCCGGAGTGTTCTGCCATTTGAACTTGGCCCCTTCCCAACTTCATCCTAATTCGATCTCCTTCCTTCGGGCGTTCGAGCTGACATGCCGTTTATTGAGGATCAGGGCAACCATTCCCCTTTTCTTCAGAGTTTTTCACCTGCAGCGTCAGTCTCGAGGAGGCAGGCATAGCTGGGTTTCCCTGAAACAGTCGAAGAGGCTGTTCAGGATTTACATGGATTCAGTCCGGGGCTTCAAGGACAAGTGGTACGTTCTGCAGCCGGTCACCCAGACTGCTTTGGATTCTATGTATGAAGAGGAAACCGCAGTAGTCGACGAGAACGGGGAGCCCCTCATGGATGCCGAAGGTCGACCGGCAATGGGGCGCGTATCCAAGTTCCCGTTACATTGGTGCTCGGGCCATTACGACCATGGTACCGAGTACTATCACACGCCCGCGGGAAGCATGTGCGTCGAGGATGAAGAAGCCTACGGTATCCTTTGCAAGTATGTCGACAGCTTCTTCCCTGCCCGGTGGGTCACGAGGGAAGGGGAAGATATTCTTGACGAGGAAGGGTACCCGACGTTCGAGGCCCGTCCCATCGACACTAAGGCGCTCGTCGAGTGCCAATCTTACGGGCAGGCCGTAGATCTATTAGGTTTCTTGCTTTTGTTTTGTTATTTTATTCCATTTTCGTTGTTTTTTTACTTGCTCGCAACTAACCCGAGTTTTCCTTTTCTTTGCAGGCGACATGGCTGAACGAAGGGAGAGGCTTTTAAAACTGACTCAGGACAAGAGAGTAAACAGAAGGCTGGTGCGAGCTCCGTAGGCCACGAGGATGGGCCCGCCGACCAGTTCGGGCGATGCTTCTAGCGGGTCCCCGGGCTCCCCTGACGCCGAGCAGCCCACTGAGCTAATTACGAGAAAGAGAAGTCGGGCAGATAATAGGTCGGAGGTTGGCGACGAGTCTGTCACTGCGAGGGCCTTCGGCTTACCCCCCTGTTTCAAAGAGGAAGATTTCTTCGAGGGGTTCCCCCTGACAGTGAGCAACGAGGAGGCCAAGACTATCAGGCGGCTCAACAAAGAAAGCTGGAGAAAACACCTGGCCGCCAGTATGGTCGGGATGGTGAAGATGGCTGAGATGGTCGTCGTCCTTGCCGAGGAAGGGTCGGACTCCTCGGGTCGCGTCAAGGATTTGGAGTCGTAGAAAGTTGCCCTCGCTGCCAGCTCTCGTAAGTTAAAGGCGGCCCTCGAGCGATCCGAGGAAATGTTCCGCGAACAAGTCGACCTGCTGGCGGCGGAGAAAGAAAACTTCGGGAAGGTTGCTAAGGAGAGGGATTGTCTTCGACTGGATAGGGAACGCTTGGAAGCCGACAATGAACGTCTGACTAAGGAAGTCGAGGAGCTGAAAGCTGCGATGCTTCCTGCTGAAGATAAGTCGGAGGATAGAGCCCCTTTGCGGAGCCATTCGGATCTGGTCACGCGCATCCATCTCCTCGAAACAGACTGTGTCGGTGCTTTAGCGAACGAGTTTGAGGCCGCGGTCAGCCAGCTCGCCATATTGAATCCGGGCATGAATACCGAGGGAGTGGGTTTCATGTCTCAGATTATTGACGGCTAGGTCGTGCCTCCTCCTGAGTCTCCTGTTGTGGATGCTGGTAGTCCCGGGGACGTTTAGTCGTGGAGTTTCTGGTCGGGCATGCGTGCCCGTTTATTGGTATTTGTTTTGGGGCATGCGTGCCCGTGCTTATTTTTGGGGCCTGCGTGCCCGTACATATTTCCTTTGGCCGTTGTGCCATAGCCTGTAACTCTGAACATCGTCGGCCTTTTTGGTCGGTTCATTTTTATTCATTTTGTGTATGAGCTTTTAAATGTATGTTCATTTTAACTTTAAACTTGCTCGTGTCTAAGTTTTGTATTATGACGAAATTTGTCTAAGTTATGTCCTCGAGCCACGCTTGTATTCGGTTGTTACTTTGTGGCAAAATTTGCCTAAGTTATGTCCTCGAGTGGAGATCCTTTCGACCCATTTGGTGGTCCGACGTACTTCGAAATGCGTCGGTCGTGTGGAGTAAAGCCCGCCTGTTCGGGCGTATGACCCAGATCGAGGTCGTATGCCCGTGGGCGTGAACTGCCCATCGCGAGCTGGGTGTTCTGCCATGTGGGTACTTCGACAGTGGAGCTCGATTGAGGTGTTCCTATTGGGCATTGTCATTCGTCCTTGTTTGGCTGAACGGCGTTATGTCGTTTGGGCGTAGATTGGGCCCGTACCTTGGCCTATCTACGTGGTCGAGACATTTCTCTCTGTTGACTAGATGTGGATGTTCGACGGTGAGAGTCCTTAGTGTTTAAGGGTTTTTAACTATAGTACTGCTTTATTTTAGCAGCATTCCAGGGTCGTGGTAATGGTTCTCCGTCTAGCTGCTCGAGGTAGTATGCCCCGGTGCCTGTGGCGCCGTGGACGCGATAAGGCCCTTCCCAGTTCGCGGCCAATTTCCCCTCGCGGGAGTCTTTCTGGTTTCTTCGTAATACCAGGCTTCTGATCTTGAACTCGCGTTTGATGACCTTGTCGTTGTGACGCAGGGCCACTCGTTGTTTTAGAGTGGCCTCGCGCAGGGCTGCCCCCGATCGAATTTCCTCGACCAAGTCGAGTTCGTCCCTGAGTGCTTCATCGTTCATTTCTTCGTCGAGGGGCATTTCTGTCCATCTGGAGGGTTCCCTGATTTCTACGGGGATGACGACCTCGGTGTCGTATGTCAGTCGAAAGGGGGTTTCACCCGTCGTTGAATGGGGCGTGGTGCGATAAGCCCATAAAATGCTGTGCAGCTCCTCAACCCACCCTCTTTTAGCTTCGCTGAGCCGACGTTTGAGTCCTCGCAGGATGACTCTGTTGGCGGCCTCGGCTTGCCCGTTGGTTTGAGGGTGCTCGACCGAGGTGAAATGTTGTTTGGTTCCCAGTTTGGTGACGAAGTTTTGGAATCCGTGGTCGGTGAATTGGGTGCCGTTATCGGTGACTAGTGCTCTCGGGATCCCGAATCTGGCGAGGATGTTTCTTTTGTAGAAACGAAGGATGTTGTGCGAGGTGATTCGCAAGAGCCTCGGCCTCTATCCATTTTGTGAAGTAATCCACGGCCACAATAAGGAACTTGTTTTGGTAAGTCCCTTGCGCGAATGGTCTGAGGATATCCATCCCCCACCATGCAAACGACCATGGGGATGATAGTATGCTCAACTCGTGAGGAGGGGCGAGATGCATGTCGGCATGCTTTTGACACTTGTCACACTTCTTAACGTGTTCTTTGGCGTCCTGCTGCATCGTCGGCCAATAGTACCCCGCTCGCAGGGCTTTCCTTGCTAGGGACTTACCGCCCATGTGCTGAGCGTTAATCCCTCCGTGTATCTCTCGCAATACCTCGGGGACTGCGGATTCGTCGATGCATTTCAGAAGGGGAATGGAGAACCCCCTGCGGTATAGTTTATGCTCGAGCACCACGTAGGAGCATGCTCGTCTTTTCGTTGTGGTTGCTTCTGTATGGTCCGAAGGAAGCTCGCCTTTTGTCAAAAAATTGTACATCGGGGTCATCCAACACGAGGTGTCTCCGATGGCGTGCACCTCGACTTGGGTCGAGGTCCTTTTGATGCTTGGGCGCGACATATATTCTTGTATGACGGATTTGTTTCCGCCCTTCTTTCTTGTGCTTGCGAGCTTGGACAATATGTCTGCCCTTGTATTTTACTCGCGCGGGACGTGTGATATTTCTGCTCGGTCGAACTTCTTCATGTGTTCTTTGACTAAGTTTAGGTATTCAACGAGGCTGTCGTTTTTAGCTTGGTAACTCCCTTGGACTTGGGAAGCAACGAGTTGAGAGTCCGTGAAAATTTGTACCTCGCGGGCTCCTAGGTCCTCAGCTAGCCTTAGTCCTGCGAGCAGGGCCTCGTACTCTGCTTGGTTGTTCGAAGTTGGGAAGGAGAGGGTTAACGAGTGCTCAATTACCATGCCTCCTCATTTTCTAGGAGGATCCCTGCGCCGCTTCCGGACGAGTTGGATGCTCCGTCGACGAAGATGGTCCATTTACGCTCTTTCCCTGTGGGCGGGTCGTGAGTGGTCATTTCCGCGACGAAGTCCGCCAGGGCTTGTGCCTTTAGAGCTTTCCTGCTCTCATATTGAATGTCGAACTCGGAGAGTTCCAACGACCATTTCAACATTCGGCCCGCCATGTCATGTCGACCTAAGAGTTGTTTTATCGGTTGGTCGGCTCGCACTATGGCTGTGTGGGCCAGAAAATAGTGTCTGAGTCTCCTCGCTGCATTGACGAGGGCCAGAGCTACTTTTTCTATCTGTTGGTATCTACTCTCGGGTCCTTGTAGGGCTTTGCTCGTGAAATAAATGGGTTTCTGCCCGTCGGTGGTCTCACGAATGAGAGTCGCGCTGATGGCTTCGTTCGAGACGGCCAAGTATAAGAATAAAGGCTCCCCGTTGACTGGTCGAGACAGTACGGGCGATTGGGATAGACTTTGTTTTAGGTGGCGCAATGCCCATTCACATTCCTCGGTCCATTCGAAGGCCGCTTCTTTGCGAAGGAGTTTGAAGAAGGGGAGGGCGTGCTGAGCGGATCTCGCGACGAAGCGGGACAGCAAGGTGAGCATGTCGTTCATGACTTGTATTGATTTCTTCGACGTAGGTGTCGAGAGTTCAGAGAAGGCTCGACATTTGTCGGGATTGGCTTCGATCCCTCATTCTGTTAGGTAAAACCCGAGGAATTTCCCTGCTTTGACCCCGAACATGCACTTCTCGGGATTGAACCTCATCTTACACTGCCTTGCTTGGGCGAAGACTACTTTGAGGTGGGCTGCGTGATCGGTGTCTGCTCGGGACTTGACGATCATGTCGTCCATGTAAACCTCGAGCATGTCTCCGATTTGTTTGTGGAACACTCTGTTCGTCATACGTTGGTAAGTTGCCCCTGCGTTCTTTAGTCCAAAGGGCATTACGTTGTAGTAATAGTTTCCCGAGCTAGTCATGAAGGCAGTGCAATGCTTGTCGCCCATGGCCATTGGGATTTGGTTGTAGCCTGAATAGGCATCCATGAACGATAGTATTTTGTAACCGACCGAGTTGTCAACCAGCATATCTATGTTCGGTAAAGGAAAAGCATCCTTTGGGCATGCCCGATTGAGATCAGTATAATCAACACACATCCGCCATTTTCCATTATTCTTTTTGACTAGTACAACATTTGACATCCAGGTTGAATACCGGGCTTCAGAAATAAAATTTGCCTCTAGGAGGTCTTTTACAGCTTTTTCAGCAGCCTCCGCTTTCTCCGGAGACTGCATACGCCTACATTGTACTACTGCCTTAGCGGTTGGGTCTATGGCGAGACGGTGACAGGCGACCTCGGGGTCGAGTCCGGGCATCTCCGCGGCGCTCCATGCAAACAAGTCAGCATTTTCGCGCAAGCAGGCTTTGATTTGCTTCCTTGCCAGGTCGGGGAGGTCGGTACCAATCTTTACTCCTTTGCTTGGGTCCTCGCCGAGGGGGACGAGCTCGAAGACCCCGTCCGAAATTGGTCGGAGGGGGATTTGCTCGCCGTTGGGAGGTTCATCCTGATCGAAACGGGTGTCTAGAGCTATGGAGTCGACCTTTGGGGGAGCTCTCTGCTCTTCTGTTTTGACGGGCTCTGGCTTGTCGGGCTCCTGTCGTGCCGTCGCTAGTCTTTTAGCGGGCCTTGTCCCAGTGTCGACCGTGTCGCGTCCCTTGGATGCGGCGTTGAAACACCTTCGAGCAGCAGCCAGGTCCCCCTGGATGGTGGCGACCCGTGCCCTCTTGGTGTAGAACTTCATCTTCAAGTGGACGGTGGAAGGTACTGCGTTCAGTTCTGCCAGTGTTGGTCTCCCTAGGATGCAGTTGTAGAGGGACGGGCAGTCGATGACGAGGAAGCGCACCTTGACCCGCCTCGTCGTCGTGTCCTCGCCGAAGGTAACCATGAGCTCGACATATCCCCAAGGTTTGGAGGTTGAGCCGTTGAAGCCCTGTAAGTCCGACCCCACATATGGCGAGAGGTGAGAGTCGTCTAGCTGTAGGGTCCGGAATAATTTGTTGTACATCACGTTGATGGAACTTCATTTGTCGACGAGGACGCGATGTACGTCAAAGTTATCCATTCTTGCTCTGATTAGCAGAGGAATGACCGCGTTGGGGGCTCCTCCGGGGAGCTCTTCGAGGTAAAAGGTGATAGGCTCTGACCTACCTTTCACCCTTTCAAAAGTCACGGCCTGAGGAGGGGCAGAGTCGATCAGTTCATCCAGCTTCCTCTTGGCTGAATTTATGGTCAGGTTGTTGAATCCTCCACCATTGATGACCATGGTAGAGGGAAAATACTCCCACCCGCTGTGCGTTGTGAGCGGCTCCTGCAGGTGTTCAGGGACGTAGAAGTCCGTCGGTATGGTAATGGAGAAGACGGTCTGGATGAGGACCGATTCGTCAGATGGTCGGGCGTCCTCCTCCAGTTCTCTCGTCTCCCGGGCGTCGCGACGAGGAGCGTCGTTTCGCCGGTATTGGGCGAGCCTCCCTCCCTTGATGAGGGTTTCGATGGCGTCCTTGAGGTGGACGCAGTCTTCAGTCAGATAAACATGGCTCCTATGGTACTAACAGTATTTGCTCTTGTCTACTTCGGGCTTGGTAGAAGCAGGTCGAGGGCGCTTGACGTCGCCATCTTTGAAATTCGTGCTGGCACACTCCGCCAAGATGCGCTCGCAGGAAGCCGTGAGCGGAGTGTATTCTGTGAAACGCCCCGAGGGTCCTCTCTGTTCTCGGGCTTCTCGGGGTCTGTCCTCTTTTCTTTTCTCCCCGGTTCGTCGAGGAGGAGCAGCTTCTTGGTGCAGGTTGCTGCTGGATCCACGAGTCCTGGGGTCCCGGGCTCTGTTGGCCACCTCCCTTTCCTCGTAATCCATATATGCCCGGGCCTTCTCGAGGAGAGCGTCGAATGTTCAGGGTGGTTCGATGCCCACCGCCTTTCTGAATTCTGTGCCGGGGAGGAGCCCCCTCTCTAGCAAGTACCTTTTCATGTGGTCCGCGCAGGGGACCTGTATGGCTTCACGATTGAAGCAATTGATAAATTCTCTCAAGGTTTCATCTTGTCTCTGGATGATGGCCTCGAGTGCTGCCTCGGTCTTCGGGTGTCGCCGAGATGCAGTGAACGAACTTATGAATTGATTCTTCAGGTTTCGCCACGAGGTGATTGATCCCGGGGCGAGGCCTTTATATCAATCCATTGCTGCCTTTCTGAGGGTCGTGGGAAACAACCGGCATTTGATGGGTCCCCCGAAATTATGGTAATACAGCATAGCCTCGAACCCATCTATATGGTCGACTGGGTCCGCGACTCTGTCGTATTCTTTCAGATGTGGGGGCTTCTCCATGCCCGAGGGAATGGGCGCCTCCACGATGGCTTGTGAAAGGGGAACGCGGGGGTCGTCCTCGTCACTTCGCTCTGGGGATAGGGATGGGGACCTGAGATATTGTCGTGCCTGACAGTCCCGGTCGTGCTGGGTATCCTTCGAGGGGGGTGCTCGTTGGTCAATTCTCCCGTGCCTATCTCCAGCGTGTCTTCTCTCTTGTCGTATGGGGCCATGGTTGCGCCCTCCGGCTTCAATGATGGGTTTCCTCTCCAGGGGGGGTCGTCTCCCCGACGGTCGGGGAGACGGGCTTCGGGAGGTGTCTCTGTATTGTCTCTGCGGGGAGATGGGAGACGTACCTCTGTTACTCGAGGAGGTGGAGTCTGAGGCCTCCTGTGTCTCCTCGCGAGTCTTCTATCGTCTTCTAGCGCCCTCAATCTTTCCCCCTGGGCAAAGATGAGGTAGTTGGTTTGATTGATCGCCGCGAATAGTGCGTGGGTTGTGGCATCTGCCCTGGCGGGGACAAGGACTTCCTGAAATTGGGTAGCTAGATAGTTTGGGGGAGCCGTATTGTCTTCTTCGAGTGGCGGAGGGACCGAAGAAGATGAGGCAGTAGCTCCGTCTCGGTGGATCGAGGGCCCGGGGATGGTGCCCTCGAGGAGCGTGCTATGGCCGGGGTTGCTGGCGTTGTCGGGAATTCCGTTTTTATCCGCGAGGTTGTTGTTGACGTCGACGACGCAGACGTTCTGGTCGTCCTGAACTTGGTTAGCCATGACGGTTGGAGGTGATTTTGAGCTTTGGTCTTCGAGAGTTTGCAAGACAGGGAAGCTGGTTTCCCACAGACGGCGCCACTGATCTTACTTGATCAGACTTGGACCGTCACGGAATGAGCAGGTAAAAAGTGTATAGATGCGTAAGAGATGAATACCTGACCCTCTAAGAACATAGGGTATTTATAGCCCCCAGCGCTGGGCCAAGGTCCCCTCATTGGGTCGATCAGAACTGGCCCAATAAAGGAACTGCCAGGTTCTACGTGTGTAGTGGGGCTCCGCACGTGATCCCCTTCCTGGTGATGCTCTGCGAAGAATGAAGAAGGACGAAGACGCGGTCTTTCTGGAGTTTAGATGATTCGATAACGGTCAGAGAAGACAGAATCTGCCCTACGAGGAGAGTGCTCGAGCAGGACACGAGCTGGAATTCCCTTGGTCGGGGACACCATGTGCGCGGGCGATAGCGGGCGTGGCTACAGTCTGTAGTCGGGCGCGTCGGCGGCGATCCGCGGGTGCATATTCCTCGAGGAGTTTGCTTGGGTTGGGCCTTTACCTGCGCTTTGGGCCAGGGCAGACCCAGTCCAGAACAGTTAGTCACATATATTTGCTTCTTTTATAAGTTTTCATCGTCTTATGTATAAGTTTGTATAAATTTTCATCGTCTTGTGCAAAGTTTGTTGATTTTTCTGTAATAGTACAGTATTTATTGGTATAAATGAAGAATGGAATAGATTCAAAAATATGAATATATTAATTACTTATATTTTGTGTTTTTTTATGTTGCAGCTGTATCCTATTATAAATTAGGTGTTGTAAAATTATTTGCAGATTTTTTTTTTTTAATAATATTGAATTTGTAATAATGGTATTTTTTAATTTGAACTAATGAATATTTTTTTAGTAAAAAAAATAGAATAAAAGAGAATATGCTTTTGTAAATTATTATTACGCCCAAGAAAAACAAAATAAAAACTATCACATTGTGGGCACTACTTCCTCATTTAATTCAAATTTCAACAAAATTAGGAATCTCAAACATTTATTATAAGATATTGTGTTCAATAATATTTATGGTCAGAATCACCATATCTCTTTAGTCTTAATATGTGCTTACAATTCAACAATCCCATTAAAATTTTCATTTATTTTTTATTTGATCACAATAATAACTAATGATCAATATCAACAATTAAATTTCTAAAAAACAAAATAAATAAACATCAAAATTAATTTTCTTTCAAAAAGGCAAATAAATATATTAATATTCAACAGTGGTGCAAGGGTTAGTCCACCAAAAATTTATGTTAAAAAAAAAAAACTTTTAACTTTACTAACCAAAGTTGTTGTTTTCTTTCTTTTCAGATCATCCCGATGACTTGAAATAACTAACAAACATCAAGATCGATGTTACTTCTGTTCTTGAGCTATAATAATTGTCTTGTTTTCTCTCTCTATTATTTTTTTATTTTTTCCATCTGTTTTCTCTTTGTTCTCTAATATTAAGCCTTCTCTGTCTAGCCTGAGCTGCTGCAATATCTCTATTGGGCCATTATTATTTTGGCCCAGTTCAATAGAAAAAGGCCCATTATTCTGCAGTTGGTTTTTTTGCTCTTTATGTTCGCCGGTTGACTCTGAAGTTTTGACCAAACCATTAGTTTCATCATCCAATTGCACTTTATATTGATTTTCTAAATTTGATTTACATAATAACTGCAGATAAATTACAATCTTAACGATCATAACACAAAAACAAATCAACTAATAAATATAATTTCAATAAGATTGAAGACCGAAGCTTTGACAATAGAAAAAATAAATCTCAAAAATTCTTTAAATAAAATAGTCAAAAGTTTTAATAACGGATAGACCCATCTTTGAATTCTATATAAAAAATTCAGTGCTTTTGATTAAGCTCTTTAAGCTCTTGATTTTAAAAGGATAGACCCATAATTTTTAAAAGGATTGAAATTTCAATTCAAAAATTGTTTCAGAGGCGACTTCCATAAGAATATTTTTTTATCAAAACTCTAGAAAAAACCCTAAAAACAAAAGAAAATTATTGAGAAAAATACCTCTTGCTTCTTTAGTTTCAAGTTCAGATTGAAAATTTTGAGCTGAATATGATATTTCTTCACATTCTCTATCTCCTGTTTTTAAAGAATAATATTTCAAAAAACAACAATAAGAAAAATAACATTCTAAAGTTAAATTTAAGCATTAAAAAAGAAACTTACTTGATGGAGCAAACTTTTGGTTTCCGTCAAATCTTGAATAGTTTTAAGAGATGATTCCTTTTTCTATTGATACAAACAAAAATGTGATTGAACATATGCAGAAAGAGAAGAAAAAAATATAAATAAAATTGAGAAAGAAAAAAAAAACCTTTTTGAGAGAAATAGTGATGTTCGAGTGTTTGATACTTGAAGCTTCACCTTTGAGAACGACGCGATTAAAAGTACAGAGTCGCTTATTTGGAGAAGGAGAAGTGTTGTTTTGAATGAATGATCTCTTTCTTTTACATATCCAACTTAATGGAATACTGCTCAACAATGAAATACGGTATAAATCACGAAGGATTTCAGCAACCTCTTTCTCACTTTCTGACCACTTTGAAGAACAACAAGATAATTTCAGTTTTTTCATCTCTGAATTTCATTCACAGAACTAAACCCTAACTCTCTGTTGAATGAAATAGTAAATCGAGTGTGTGTTATTTGTTAATATATGAATAAAAAGAAAGGAAAAAAAAAAGAAAAAGAGAAAGCTTATAGCTTAAGGTGTGAATGGTGGGAAGATTTTGAAATGATATTAGAGGAATTGTTCTTGTGCTTTGCTGTATTTGCTCTTTGCTTCTTTTGAAAAAAATAAATCAAATCAACCCAAAGATTTTTGGAAATTATATTCAAGGCTAATTTACATGTGTCACTACATAAGTGATTAATTATATATCTTAGACAAATTAGTATTAATTAAATATATTTAAAAGATATAGTAATTATATATTAAATATGAAAATGTTTTATGTACACACTCTATACTTTGGCTCTGTCTAATTAATACATAATTTCTCTTTCATCTAAAATAAAAAGAAAATTAAAATAAATATAAAATAGTGAAGATTAATTTTAGTTTTTGTCATTAAAAAAAAGTAAGAAAAACGAAAAATAAATAAATTGAAACAACTTAATTTTTACTTTATTTTACGTTTTGTTTGGTTTATGATACTCGAGTGTAATTTCTCCTAAATTAAATAGAAAAATATGTTATAATAATAAAAAATTTAAATTTAATTATTTTTAATAATATATTTTTAAATAAAAAAATAAAACAAACTATACAATTTTTTTAATGTATTTGCATAACATGTATTTAATATCTCTTCCATAAATACGTCTCGCTTAAGCTTCAGAAATTTAGAGAGATTATTTTCATAATTTGTTGATAAATTATCTTGTACTAGAACATAAAATATATAGGTAGAAGATGATCATCATAGAAAGATTTACCGTACAATGATTGAGGTCTATGATGATCAACCAGGAGTATTTAGAAAGTTAGTACTTCGACGTTCAAGTAAGTCTTTAAAAATGATGGGATTATATCAGTATGAATGAAAAGTATTCTGGACTAACTCAATGATTAGAATCGGCCCAACCCACTTTTACCCTTTGCGTGACCCAAACAACTTTGACCCACTAACTCTGATATCTTGTCGAGCACACCTAATCGATCGCACCATGGAAATATCAGAGATTGCGATGCCCTGGTCGTGCGCCTGCCCGCATCAACGACCAATTCCAAGTTGGATCGCTGCTCGTCGAGCAGACAACCAAGAAAACGCTCGAGACACATGTGCCTGTCATCTCACCCTTCCTCAAAGCAACGACTAGTTACGGGCACGACTGTCCGTTTTAATCGAGTCCTGACAGTTATCTATTTTCACTGACCCGAATATCTAGGCCCAAAAATAGGAACCAATGGTTATACGCTGATGACATTATATAAACTCTCACACTTGTGAGGGCCAAATATCCAATATTCACTCTAGAAACCATAATATCTTTCTTATATCTCTTTGCACCCATTCTTACTTGATCGTCGAAGTGCCTTGCAGGTACACCCCCCTCCTCTCCTTATATTTCCAGCGAAGCAGACGCCATCATCAATGCCCAGTTTCAGCTACTGATCAATCGGTAAGATCAGTGACGTCGTCTGTGGGAAACCATCTTCCTCGTCTTCATGTTCCTCAAACTCGAAGATCAAAGATACTTTCACTACTTTTTGAAGAAGTGAAAAACAAAAGAAGGGGGGATTGAATTGAAACTTAAAATCAAAAGCAGTAAACATGATATTTTTATCCTGGTTCGTTTGATCTCAAACTACTCTAGTCCACCTGCCAAGATGATTTCGCCTCTCTTCAACGAGGACTTAATTCACTAATCAAAACTGATTACAATACTACTTTGACAACTGCCAAAGTCTTCTTGAGTACAACCACAACCCGGTTTATCTCAAGGAAAACTAGCTTAATCAAAAGAAAATGATTTACTATGTACTGTTGTTTTTCGTTACAAAAACTGTATCACTACTGTGATATATTACACAATTTGAGAGTATAAGAGAATATGAGCATTTGCAGCGTTTAAGATGTATGAGCAGTCGTAGGTGAAAATCGTGAACGATTTGTCCTTTAAGCTTGTTTATATAGCATGGAAATCTTGTCCAAAATAAAGCGTGATAATGGACACTCAATGCACTTTCCATACTGAGAAGATTCTTGTCTAAATGAATCTGTTGCATATGATATTGTCTTAATTGAAAAGTAACGCTTCAGAACAATAGAATCTTGCATGCTGCTTTTACTTCAGAACTTTGATGACTCAGATGTGAGGATCTGTTGGCATATTAGACTTCTGTTCAGAGTCAGAGTATCTTTTACTTCAACGCAGATTCTGATCATCATTCTTCAGAATGTTCTGATTATCTCAGCTTGAAAGCTTTTGTAGCTTAACTTCTGATGCTGTTTCAGTCAGAACTTTTGTATAAAAAATAACACAAATTTAGAGTGCATATTTGTTCTTTGTGTTTGTTATCATCAAAACTCTAATTAAGGGTTGTAGAATCAAACTATATTCTAACAATCTCCCTCTTTTTGATGATGACAAAACTAGGATTTTCAATAAAAAATATAGAACAAAAAGCTTAAGAGAGTCTCCCCCTGAGTTGATTACTCAGATAGATATGAGATACTTCCCTAAAGTTCCTTCTCGCCAGAGCTTTTGATGCATCTCCTTCTGTCCTTATCAGAATATGTTCATGTTCAAGCTTTCAGAGAAAAACATAGAAGTTAAGATATTCATAATGTTTGAGACTTTGTTTCGGTATACTGTTATTGAAAATATCTTACGTTCCCCCCCTTTTTGTCAAGTATCAAAAAGAAATATAATCAGAGTCAAAAAGACGATTTGTATTGAAAACAGAATGCAATGACATTTTTCAGAAACAAAGAGGATAAGATGAAGAATACATATAATAAGTTAAAGGAAATCTAAGAAGGAGGGGGAAGTCGTGTGAACAACGCTTCCAGCAAGCTCTTAATCTGAGTGCTTGATTCTTCCTGCTTTCCCAGAATGTCTTTGATTTCTTTTGTTGTATCTTCTTATTTGTCCAATATATCCCTGATCTCTTTATTTGTGTCTTCTTGCTTATCCAGTCTGGCATGGATTAAAGCATTCTCCTTTTTCAACTCTTCCAGAGTTTGCATGACTAGAGACGAAGCTGGTGTATCTTCAGGGGTTGCATGTCGTTCAGAACACTCTGCAGCATCTTCTGATTGAACAACTTCTTCTGTTGAAATTTCTTTTTTTGGAGTAGTAGTCAGAGGGTGACTATCAGAGTCTGGTTCAGTGGCTTCTGAAGGTTGGTGCTCTTTCCAGGGAGCATTTTCCAGCAGAAGAATTTCTTTCTTGTCCCAGTGACTTAGAACTTAATCTTTGAAGGCTTTCAGCTGATCACTGAAGTTCTGCTGAGCCATCTCATAGCTCAATTCTTTCAGCTTCTAGGATTCAGAGTTGAACCATTTTTTGAATCTATCCCATAGAGAATCAGAGGCAGCAGGATTAGAATTCTCTTAACTTGCTTGCTTCAAAGAAGTAACTCATTCCTGTATTTCTGTTTCAAAAATCAACAGGTTCTTACCAACATCTGATTTGGTTAAGGTTGGTTTGGGTTTGGGAATGGCTATTTCATTTAAGGTGGAAGCTAGATGGTCCAACGCTTCTAGATCAATGACAGTTTTGAGATGATCAGCTGGACGGTTGATTGGTGAGGGAGTAGAAGAATCAGAAATCAGGATTGGTGAGTGGGGAGTGTTTGGTGGTGTGGATTCATACGGCGAAGGTATTTCTGGAATATCATGAATGGAGAGAGGTAAACGAATCGTAAGAGGTTCTGTTATCCCAGGAATTGGGGTAGTGGTATCAGAGTCTGAAAGGGAGTCTTCTGATTGGTTTGCGGTAGCGTGTTGAGTTTCTGGTTCAGGTGTTTCAGAAGATGGATTTTCAGATTGAGGAGTGAGGGGGTTTTAATTTTATGGTTGAGGTGAGTGTGGTTGTGGATTTTCTGGTTGTTGAGTTTGAGTGTTTGGATTTTCTGGGATTGGTGAGGAAAAGTCTTGATCAAACAGTTCAATATCAGAGAGAACTCTTGCAAGTTTTGGTTGATGTTGTTCTGAATTTGGAATGGGGGAGTGAGTTTCATTTAAGAAATTTCCAAGAGTTACATATGAGTCAAACTCTATGTAAAATTCCTAAAATGTTTGAGGTGAAGGGTTTTCTGTTGGTTGAGGGGGAATGGTTTTAGATGTTGGAACAACTATTGATTCTACAACAGAAATAAAAAATATGTTACCTTTCTTTTTCGCAGCTTTGGGTGTCCTCTAAGAGGATCCTTCTCCTGCTACCTTCCTCTTTCTGGATTTCTTTAGCACAACCTCTGGAGCTGGCTTGTGCAGGTCACGGATGTTGATTTCTAGAATAGTCCCATCTTCCTTGCACGCTTCAAGGTATCTGACTATAATCTCTAGAGAAGCATATATCTCAGAGAATAGTGGGAAATCCTTTAGAGGAATTCTCCTAGAAGTGATGACCTCATGAGAAGAAATTGTTGGTTCCTTCTTAATGCTTTCAATAATCTTCATTTTCTTCATATTCTTGGCATTCAGTGGTTTCTCAGCAGTTGCTTCCAGAGTGCTGATTTCTTGAGCCTCTGTCAGATGTTCTATCAACCTGTTTTCCGTCAGAATATTTGAATCAATCTTCCCAGAGGAATCCAATCCCTCTTAGTTCTTTCTTCTTCTCTCGTCTCTTTCACACTTGTTCTGAGATGGTTGAAGAGCAAATGTGGGAGATTTATTTTGGTCTTCTTTGCAATGAAGTATAACAGAAACTGCTGATCAATGTTGATGTAATCAGGAAAGCTTGTAGGCTTCCTGTGATTGATAAATCCCAGAATAATTCTAGCCCAGACTCTGTAATGGTCTTTCAAGTCTCTGATCTTGCTGGATGGCTGTCCAGAAGTGAAAATGACCCTAGCAATAGATTTTAGGTCAGAACACATATCAGCCATATCAATGCATCTGACTCTTCCGCCATTGTATCCAATGAGTTTCCCAATCAAATCTTCTTTAATCACTATCCTCTTCCCCATAACATATGATGTGACCTGGTGGTTGGATGAAGTAGCATGAATCCAAAACTCTTTAACAAGAATGGGAAAAGTTGGACCCAACAGACGATCAAAGTATTTGTTCCATCCTTGTGCAGTTACATCTTCATACAGATCGAACCCGTTTTCTTGTAAACTTTCAAAATCGACGATCAATTCACAGAGAACTTCAAGGTTGTCGACCGGAGTGAGCAGTGTTCTAATGGGCTCCTCATATTGTTCAGTTGACGAAGAACCAGAAGCACTGTTGAGATTCTTGAGACTTGATGAGGATGCCATTGTTCACACGGATTCTTTGAAGAAAAATGATAGAAAGGGTTTTTGAAAAGCTAGAGCAAGAGAGAATATTGAAGGTGGTAAAACGTGAAAGAATGCAATAGTAAATTGAGTTTATATAAGTACTTTAGAAAACGTAATCAGTAAGAAAGAGAAAATAAGTAATGATTATACTGAATTAATGAAACCTGAAATTAGGGGATTTAGTGAGATATTGAACAATTACCAATGACAAGTGTCTCAATGCATCCAATCAGAGCCTTGGACCCTTCAGAATTTGAACGCGTGTTCAGCCTCAGAAGGTAGCTTGTGAGAGGATGACAAATGTTTGATGGTGTGAACTGCACGCCTCTATCCTTGAAATGAAAAGTTCAGATCTTCATAGATAGATTCTGATGCAACTGTACTCCTAACTTTCTCAAATATGTTGAATTCTTCAAGCTGACTTTTCATCTAAAGCATTTGAGTGCTACGTCCAACAGCTGCTATGTATTCAACTTCTGCTGTTGATAGTGCTATTGTGATACAATGGAAGAACCGACTATTTTTACTGGTTTGTGTTTTGCATTTTTTTATTCGCAAAATGTCGCGATAAGCAAGAGTCGCCACCGACTTTTATTTCATCCAATCGGAAAGAAAAAAAGTACATAAAAAAATCCTTTTTCGAGATTTTGAGTACCGGGGGTAGATTATAGAAAGGGAAGGTATTAGCACCCTTTCTATCCATGGTTTTCCATGGGCTCTTAGGTACTTGCTCATTTTAAAATTGCTCGTGTTTGTGTGCTTGTTTTTTTGAAAAAATGTTTTACTTTGTGATAACCCTTGTGTCAGTCCTCAAGGGTGTGATGAAGTTGTTTTGAACATTTGTTTGAAAAGTGTAAGTGTGAAAAGTTTTGATTTGAGCAAGTACCTACTAACATCTACCTACTCGAAAAAAGATCGTTTTTATTCTTGTTTCCTTTAGACATTGTTATCCCTCTCAAGCACCATCGTTGGAATTTGTAAGGGTCAATTCGAAAGGGACGTACGGTCACTAAAGATATATTAGGACACCTTAGTAGTAACCCTAGAGTCTTAAGATCTTTTTCGAGGCAACATTTCCGAGGCAACATTCGAATGGGATATTTGATCTTTTTAAACGGGAGGGCAACCACTAAGACACCCTATGCTTAATGATTGTTTACCGAAGGAAACCAAAGTGAGAGCATACCCTAAGAGTGAACATGTGCGAGTGATTTATTTTCAGTTTATTATCTTTGCACATTAGAGTTTTCTAACCATTTTAATTTTGTCATGCATTCTTGCCATACAATCCTAAACATACATCTAACGATTAAGAGTTTTGCAGAAAGTAAAAGCGGAAAAAATAACCTACGCTTGTTATATGGCTTTGACAATTACATAATTGTCGTTGACAGTAAATAAAGTTGCGGAAATTTAAAAATCCTAATTAAAACTATTACATCATCAAAACAGTTACAAAAATAATAAAAGAATTACATGCACGTGGTAAGTTAAATGCGAGGCGATTAGGGTTTTGACCCTTTGACTAATCCTACTTGCGATTGATTAAAGAAAAAAATGTTTTTTTTGTCATTTTTGTTATTTTAAGAAAATAAGGAATAATTGAATTAAAAAAGAACCTAATTACTAATTAAATTTAATTAAGAAAAATAATTAAGTTAACCTATTTTTGTGTGTTTTTATTTGGAAAAAGAAAATAATTAAATCAAGAATTTAAACCTAATTTTCTAATTGTTTTTAATTGTGAAAAGAAGAATTAAATTGCCCTAAATTATATTAAGCTAATTAATTAAAAATTAAATTTAATAAAACCTAATTCTAATTTTGTGAATTCTTGATTTTATGATTTTATAAAAAAAATTGATTTTAAAAATAAGATAAATGAATAAATTGAAAAAGAATAAAGAAAACAAAATTAAAAAAAAAAAAGATTGAGAATTGGGCCTGATTGTGTTGCTGAAGAGGGGGGTGTAAATCTGAATTTTCCAAGCCCAATAACCCTCCAAGCCCAGTCAGCGCCTGATTTCTTGTAACGTTGACTTAAGCGTGTACCATAGACCCTCACTGCCTGTGCGTTGGATCTGGTTCTATGCTGGATCAAGTGGCTGGATACTGATGGAGCATGGTGGACATCAGGATGAGAGATGCGCTGGATCTGTTGGAGGAAAAGAAAATAAAGAAAGTGGTTTGGACCTGAGATCAAACCCAGATCCTTATGCCTTTTGCCAATGCCATGTTGCCAGTTGCGCTACAATGGTTATTTGTTAACATAATGCAAACAAAACGTAATATACAATACAAGATGGTTGGGTCAAAAAACGCGTGAGATTTAAAAGCTCCAATAGTTGGCTGCCACGCATCACCTTCTTCGTTGCAAACGTCGCCTTAGGCTTATGTACTTTTACCTACAGCAGAATTCGTCGCTATAAGCTATAGTGACAGTTTTTTCTTGTAGCTACAAACCTGTAACATTTAAAAATGTACAGGCAATATAAATTCCACTGGTGACCATGAATCAACTTGGTTTGAAGCCCTGATCATTATGGTACCCATTATCAAGCTTAATTTTGCCTAGGTTAAGAAACCCCAAAACGAGCTCGCAAATCCTAGCTATGGCATATTGCAATTCTTGCGCTGTAAATGCAATTAAATGGTACCAATAGCTTGCAAACAAGATGATGAACAAGAATATACAATTAAGACATGCTTATGATGAGTAAATAAGTGAAATCGAGTTTGAGTTTTTAGGGCAAACCATGATGCCTGTAGGGTGCGATTCTGGGTGTTTTGAAGCTTGCAAAGGATGCTATTAGCTTCCTGAGATGTCTAGCAAGCGATTAGAAACTTCAATACACCTCGAATTGGCCTGTGGAAGAAGATTCATCTCCCATTTTTCTTGGAAATTTTGAAGTTTTGTTCTGGTTTTTGGAGGCAGGTTGTGCACGAAAATTCATGTGTTTAGGGTTCCACAAACTTCAGTATATGTACTGAATCCAATTAGGTTAACAATTTTGGATCCAATCTTGAGAATTCATGAATGGAATATTTGATTTTTAAGCCATATGATATCTTTCCATAACCATGCCAATCATGCTCTTTTTTGTACCAATTGACCTTGATTCGGTTTGATCTTGTTAACTCAGCATATCTTGATTTCCAATCTGTCAAAAAACAAATCACACCATATCTTTGTTAATTTTCATCATTTATTTGATTTAATTCACTTTTTAATTAATGAAAAATCAAAATAAATTGAAAAATTAAGCACATAATGGGTGAGTGAACATTTGAGTCGTGGAACACATTATAATTGAGGTGCAAGCATAAAAAGTTGGGCCCATTTAGCAAAAAATGCAAATTTGAGCACATTTGACTTTTGGCAATTTTGCAAAAATGGTCAACTTGGCCAATGCATAACTCTCTCAATTTTGACCCTAGAGAGGTGTTCTTGGACTTTTTGGAAAGCTTAGGATGTACTATAAACAACCCTTTAGGTATCATCTCAATTGAGTCTTCCATGTTCATGTATGAAGCTTTGACCCAAAAGGTGTTTTTGTTGACTTTTCAAAAGGACCTATAATGTCAAAATTCACATCTTTTTGTGAGTGCATATTATGGACTTTGGAGCTGAAGATAAATTGTAGGTAATTTCATCCTATTCAAAATGAGCTTTGGATGGGTCATTTCTGATAAAGTATGAGAAAGTTATTCTTGGTCAAAGTTGAGTTGACTTTTCCTATAAAACCCTAATTTAGCAACTTTTGGGGTTTTGATGAATTGTGAGCAATCCTTGAGGAATCATGATCAATCCTTGATCAAATGATGGATAATACTTAAAAATGAGTATGTTGACCAAAAATCTTGAAGTTTGATTGTATGTGGGCCACAATTGACTTTTGACCTAGTATAGTTGATTTTCAGGCATTTGAGCAATTGACTGAGCAAACTTCTTCTGCAAGGCTTGAAACTTGACATGGATGATATTGAGAACATATTAGGACAATGGTGAGCATTTGAGTTCTTTGTGGTTCACACATCTTGATGAAGATGGAACCCTAATTTGAGGTATACTACCTTAGGAGAGAGTTTGTCTGGTCAATTCTTGAACTTCCTTGAGCAATTTGGGGACCTCACTTGCCATGTGTTGAGAAATATGGGAGGGAAAATTTTGGGGTACAACATCTTCCCCTGTTCAATCTTCTTAAACCTGAGGATGTAGATTGGCTCGTCTGCCATTCGTGATCTGAAGGTGGAAGATGATTGAACACTAGAGTGCCCAGAAATTTGCACTCGCATGAAGTAGTACTTGATTTGTGATATCGGGAATGGGATTACAGATGCCATTTGGAGGTCAAGGATTGAAGATTATCGGAGATGGGCTTAAAGATGCCATCCTGAATGCGACAGACAATTGTAGGAGATGGGCTTAAAGATGCTATCTAG
The DNA here is from genome assembly GCA_948472305.1 of Vicia faba. Lineage (NCBI taxonomy): Eukaryota > Viridiplantae > Streptophyta > Magnoliopsida > Fabales > Fabaceae > Vicia > Vicia faba. The sequence continues at coordinate 1,627,641,340 of OX451738.1, read as the reverse complement.
GGGATGTTGATTTCCTATCTTGGGAGAACTAGAGTTTTAGGAGCTTCATTTGTTTGTTATTCTACTAGGGAATAACTTTGGCTTGAGGAAGCGGCAGTGTATTGCGTATCTGGTTGGAGTACAAGCTGCACCGCGATTTACTGGGGAAATGCGAAACCAATCGTGTTTGATCGGGTCCTGGTCTTACAGTGTTGTGGACTGCTGTCTGGGGATAAGAGAGGAAGAACCCGGATAGTAAGGTTATAAGAAAGAACCTGGATAGTAGGGTTACTTCGAGATGAAAGCCTGGATAGTAGGGCTTGAGAAGGAACCTGGATAGTAGGGTTACTTCGAGATGAAAGCCTGGATAGTAGGGCTTGAGAAGGAAATTGGATCGTAGCGTTACTTCGACATGAAAACCTAGATTGTAGGGCTTGAGAAGGAACCTGGATCGTAGGGTTACTTCGACATGAAAGCCTGGATAGTAGGGCTTGAGAAGGAACCTGGATAGTAGGGTTACTTCGACATGAAAGCCTGGATAGTAGGGCTTGAGAAGGAACCTGGATCGTAGGGTTACTTCGACATGAAAGCCAGGATAGCAGGGCTTGAGAAGGAACCTAAATAGTAGGGTTACTTCAAGATGAAAGCCTGGATAGTAGGGCTTGAGAAGGAACCTAGATCGTAGGGTTACTTCGACATGAAAGCCTGGATAGTAGGGCTTGAGAAGGAACCTGGATCGTAGGGTTACTTTGACATGAAATCCTGGATAGTAGGGCTTGAGAAGGAACCTGGATAGTAGGGTTACTTTGACATGAAAGCCTTGATAGTAGGGCTTTAGAAGGAACCTGGATAGTAGGGTTACTTCGAGATGAAAGCCTGGATAGTAGGGCTGCTTGGATATGAAAGCTTGGATAGTAGGGTTGTGAGAAGGAACCTGGATCGTAGGGTTACTTCGAGATGAAAGCCTGGATAGTAGGGCTGCTTGGATATGAAAGCCTTGATAGTAGGGCTGTGAGAAGGAACCTGGGTCGTAGGGTTGCTTCGATATGAAAGCCTGGATAGTAGGGTTGTGAGAAGGAACCTGGATAGTAGGGTTACTTCGAGATGAAATCCTAGATAGTAGGGCTGCTTAGATATGAAAGCCTGGATAGTAGGGCTTGAGAAGGAACCTGGATGGTAGGGTTACTTCAATATGAAAGCCTGGATAGTAGGGCTTGAGAAGGAACCTGGAGAGTAGGGTTGCTTCAATATGAAAGCCTGTATAGTATGGCTTGCGTCGTGCTAGGTTTGTGTAGGACTTCTGTGAGGAACCTGTGTAAGGTTGCATTTGTCGCACCGATGATTACTCTGTTTAGCTTCGAGTGTTGATCATGGACCTGCTGGAAATTGTTGATAATAACTGTATTTCTTGAAAGAAATACAAGGTTAGCTATGTGCGATGCATGAGATGCACTGTGATGAGGTTCTCAAAATAACTGATATTATGTTATATGTAATGTATGCACTTGTCATGATGTATGAACATGAAATGATGATGTAATAATATGAGTCCGGGAAAATAAATCCCTGACTGCTATTTGGAGAGTATGAGAAATGGTATTCTTGACTGCTGTAAAAAACCATAGTTCCTCTACTTCTATTGGGGATGGTGAACAAAGATGACTAGCTGGGAATTCACATCCATTCGGATGGTGAATATTCTACCAGAAGAGACCATGTCCGAGGATAACTCTGCGGGGACTAACTCTGTTGGAGAGGAGATACTCTGTTGATAGATCTACTGATTTGGAGAAATAAACTCAGCTGGGGATGAATTTCTGTTGCTGGTGATAATGAATTTTGTTGGAGATTGAATTTCTGCTTGTGAGAGAAATAAACTCTGCTTGGGGAAAAAATTACTGACTCACTCGCGATTGTGAACCTCAGCTGGGGAGAGTTATGTCCTATTCGGGAAAGCTAACATCACTGTCTTTAGATACTTTTTACTCTGTGGGGAGTGTATGTACCACTACTTATGTTCTCAAGCTGGCTCTATCCCGGTACTTGATGGGTAGAGTAACTGTAAGGTTTGGGCACTTCTTGTTTTCCCTGTTTTTGGCATTACGAGTAATCGTCTTTTGTTTCTTGTGTAAATATTTATGAGCAGCCATTATTTTCAAATGCATATATCAAAAAATGAATCATTGGACGTTCTTGCAAAACAAAACAGAAAAAGAAAAAAACAAATTGAAATTTCTTGTGAAAATGAATTGTATTTATTTTTTGCAATTGGCCCGTAATAGGCATTTTTGTACAAAGAGGCTGACGCCTAGTAAGAGAACACCGCCGAAAGAAATTACGATTTGTAAAAAAAAACAATAAAACAGTTATGTGAAACAATCCCATCGGGTTCCAACTCTGCTATTGCCTTTATATCTTCAAGCATCTCATCACCTTGCTACTTGGCCGAAGGTTGATCAGATTGATTAGCGTTGTCCGAGCTTGATAGTTGATACCGAAGTCTGGTTGCAAGATGATCCAATGAGACATAGTGTTACGCTTCGATCCCTAATTTTTTCCTGGACCGCCCTTTCGGGTTTTCAGTCCACCTGGGTACCCTTTTTTGCCCAAGTCGCCTTTTCAGGTTTTCGACTTGTCGGGTGTATAGTTTTTTCATTTTCATCCCTTACTTTTGCCTGAACCCTTTTGGTTCGCCGGGAAGCCCTTATTTTTTCCTAGGAAGGTCAACCTAGCGGGTCTTTGATTATGCGTGGTATCTTTTCACTATGTTTGCATTGACGGGGTGAGGAAGGTCCTCACCATCCATGGTGGTTAGAATCATAGCTCCTCCCGAGAAAATGTTCTTAACCATAAATGGCCCTTCGTATGTGGGGGTCTATTTGCCCCTGGGATCACCTTGTGGTAGTATGATGCGTTTGATCACTAGATCCCCGACTTGATATTCTTGACGTCTGACTTTCTTGTTAAAAGCCTTGATCATTCGCTTTTGATACGTTTAACCATGACAGATAGTAGTAAGTCTCTTTTCATCAATTAGATTCAGCTGATCAAGTCAGGTTTGGACCCAGTCGTCTTCGTTCAAACCCGCATCCTTCATAATCCTGAGAGAGGGTATCTGGACTTCGATGGGTAGGACTGCCTCCATGCCATACACCAAAGAGTAGGGTGTTTCCCCTGTCAACGTCCGTGCTGAGGTACGGTACCCATGAAGAGCGAATGGTAACATCTCGTGCCAGTCTTTGTATGTCACCGTCATCTTCTGCACAATCTTTTTGATGTTCTTGTTAGCCACTTCAACAACGCCATTCATCTACGGACGGTAGGGAGAAGAGTTATGATGTTGTATCTTGAACTATTTACAGAGCTCGGTGATCATTATGGTGTTGAGATTTGTACCATTGTCAGTAATAATCCTCTCTGGTACGCCATATCGACATATCAGATTGTGACGAATAAATCGCGCCACGATGTTCTTGGTTACTATAGCAAAGGAAGCTGCCTCAACCCACTTTGTGAAGTAATCAATTGCTACCAGAATGAAGCGATGCCTGTTAGACGCAGTAGGTCTGATCTCGCCGATCATGTCAATGCCCCAGATTGCAAAGGGCCAAGGAGCTGTCAAGACATTTAGAGGGACTGGAGGCACATGCACCTCATCGGCATAGATTTGGCATTTATGACAGGTTCGAGAGTGCTGATAACAATCGGCTTCCATAGTGGACCAGTAGTATCCTTCTCGTAGGATCTTCTTAGCCATGGTGCGTCCACTAGAATGGGTTCTGAAAGTGCCTTCATGTAGACCCGTCATGATCCTTTCCGCTCCGCTCTTGTCTACACACCGTAGTAGTGTGGAGTCATGGTTACGCTTATAGAGGATCCCATTTCTAAGAAAGAACTTTGCAGTAAACCTTCTCAGAAACTTCTTATCATTGACAGATGCCCCTTCAGGATACTCCTGAACCTCGAGATACCTTTTGACTTCGTGAAACCAGGGTTTGTCTGCCACTTCTTCGGTGTCGATCTCACAGCAGTGTGCGGGTTCATCCAACCTCTTAATGGTAATCTGGGGAGCTTCATTGTCCCACCTAACTTTGAACATAGAAGACACAGTAGTTAGCGTGTCCGCTAACTGATTCTCCTCTCTTGCAAAATGTTCAAAGGTTACCTCCTCAAAGTGTGAGAGCAATGTTAGTACACACTCTTTGTAAGGAATAAGATTCAGATGCTTCATATCTCACTCGCCTTTGATCTGACTTCTTACCAGAGCGGAATCTCCGAATACACTCAAGAACTTAATCCTCAGGTTAATAGTAGCTCGAAGACCCATGATACACGCTTCATACTCCGCCATATTGTTGATACGGTTAAAACATAATCGAGCGGTGAGTGGAGTATGACAGCCCTCAGGAGATATAATTACAGTGCCAATGCCATTACCCAATGCGTTCGAGGCTCCATCAAAATACATAGACCATCGGGATCCCTCCTCAGGTCCTTCATCCGGTCTAGGTTCTTCGCAGTCGGTTACCAACATGATATTCTCATCCGGGAACTCGAAATTCATGGAATGGTAGTCATCCACGGCCTGATGCGCCAAATGGTCCGCCAATACACTCCCCTTGATTGCTTTTTGGGTTGTGTATTGGATGTCGTACTCGGTTAAGATCATCTTCCATCTTGCTATTCTTCCAGATAAGGCGGGCTTCTCGAAAATATATTTGATCGGATCCATCTTTGATATCAACAAGGTAGTGTGAGTCAGCATATACTGTCTCAGTCGGCGAGCAGCCCATGCCAAAGCGCAACAAGTTTTCTCGAGCAATGAGTATCGGGTCTCACAGTCCGTAAAATTTTTGCCAAGGTAGTAAATTGCATGCTCTTTTCGACCAGACTCGTCATGCTGCCCCAGCACACACCCCATTGAACTGTCTAGCACTTTAAGGTATAATATCAAAGGTCTTCCTTCAACTGGAGGCATCAAAATTGGTGGTTCTTGAAGGTATTCTTTGATTCTTTCAAAAGCAGTCTGGCATTCATCATTCCATTTTAACACTTGATCTTTCTTCAGAAGCTTGGAGATTGGCTCACAAGTAGCAGTCAGATGTGAAATGAACCTGGCGATGTAATTCAGGCGCCCCAAGAAACCTCTAATTTCTTTTTCTGTGCGGAGAGCCAGCATCTCTTGTATGACTTTTACCTTTGTAGGGTCTATCTGAATACCTTTGTCACTGACAACAAAACCCAGAAGCTTACCAGACCTTACCCCGAAGGTACACTTGTTCGGATTCAACCTCAGCTTGTACGTCTTCAACCTGTCAAACAATTTTTGGAGATAATCAAGGTGCTATTCCTCAGTCTGGGACCTGGCTATCATGTCATCAACATAAACCTCGATCTCGTGGTGAATCATATCATGGAAAAAAGTGACCATGGCGCGCCGATAAGTTTCCCCAGCGTTCTTCAACCCAAAAGGCATTACCTTGTAATAGAAGGTGCCACATTGTGTAATGAAGGTTGTCTTCTCCATTTCCTCAGGAGCCATCTTGATCTGGTTGTAGCCAGAAAAACCATCCATGAAGGAGAAGATCTTGTGCTGCGCGGTGTTGTCGACTAGAACATCAATGTGAGGAAGTGGGAAGTCATCCTTGAGGCTTGCCCTGTTCAGATCTCTATAGTCCACAAACATCCGTACCTTACCGTCCTTCTTAGGTACCGGAACGACATTGGCAACCCACTGCGGATAAGAAGTGACAGCTAAGAATCCTGTGTCGAACTGTTTCATGACCTCTGCCTTGATTTTCTCTGACATTTCAGGGCGCATACGGTAAACCTTCTGCTTTACCGAAGGACAGTCTTCTTTAGTCGGCAGGCGATGTACCACAATATCAGTGTTCAAACCAGGCATGTCTTCATAGGACCAGGCGAAGATGTCAACATAGTTGTGTAGCATCTGTATTAACTGTTGTTTGACACTAGGCTCCAGATTCGCACCTATTTTAACCTCTTTCATGTCTTCCTCTGTACCCAAATTCAGTGACTCAACTGGCTCTTCATGAGGCTGTATGGCCCTTTCTTCCTGTTGTAATAGTCTAGCAAGTTCTCCAGGCACCTCATAATCATCCTCACCTTCGTCCTCGGCTTGGTTGATTGGATTTTTGAAGTCATAACTGGCAGTGGCAGAGCTGTTATCAATGGGATCCAGAGTGGATATAGATCTGCAGTATGATACGTGAGTGTGTGTAAGAGAATAGCTGTTTTGATAAAGTGAAAACATAAAAGAAAAACAGAGAGCACAAAATTTGTATGCAAGAAAACGTCCAGTGCTTTATTAATGATATATAAAATGACAAATAATAGCCCTCACAAGCAAAGCCAAGGTGCCTCGGGCAAGGAACCAGGCCGTAAAGTTTCAAATTGTTTATTATAAATCTTAAAACAAATGAGTCAATTACTGAAGAATAAAAGAAACAGGTATGAAGTCCCCAGCCGTCCAGTTATTCGGTCCACTGTTGGTTGTTGGGTAGATCCAGCTGTCGATGTCTGAAACCTCTTCACTGTCTTCAATTGCATTAATTCCCTAATTGCTGATGTGTAGAGGAGGTCTTCCAGCCCGAGCACGCCTAACAGCCCTTTGAGCCCCTGTAGTAAAGCCCAAACCAAATTTGTCAGTTTTATGAGTGAAATCAGGGAGCTGACCCCAATTGGTACACCCACCTTCTTCAACCACAACCCTGGTGTCCTTTAGAGAAGCCATCTTCAACGGAGGTTGGTTGGTAGTAACTTCAGTTGATGCCAAGATCTGAGGGACCTCTTTGAAATTCTGACAAGGAGTTTCTATGAATTCCCTGTCCATCTCTACGTAGCGGAAGGAATTGAGGTGACTCACCATATATTCTTCTTCACCTTGAACTGTGACAATCTTTCCCTTCACCGGATACTTCAGCATTTGATGGAGTGTGGAAGTAACTGCCCCAGCCTCATGGATCCAAGGACGACCTAGCAAGCAAGAATACAACGGCCTGATATCCATTACGTAAAAGGTGGACCCAAAATTCTGAGAACCCACTTTGACAGGGATGTCCACCTCCCCGTGCACCATTCTCTTCGATCCGTCAAAATCCCTTACCATAATGTTACTAGGCTTTAGAGTCAAACCCTCATAATCCAAACGGTCCAACGCTTTCTTTGGCAGAACATTCAGTGAAGACCCGGTATCTACCAACACATGAGCCATAGTGGTTCCCCTGGACTCAATCGAGACATGTAGAGCATCATTATGCTTCCTTCCTTTTCGGTGTCAAATCCGCATCTAAAAAACCCAACCCATTGTTAGCAGTTAAGCTGGCCACACAATCTTTGAACTGATCTGCTGAAGTTTCCTATGACACATGCACAGTCTTGAGAAATGCAATCAAAGCCTTCGCATGGGCTTCGGAAGACAAAAACAGAGACAACATGGATATCTTTGATGGGGTCTGCCCCAGCTGCTCGACCACATTGTAGTCGCTCTTCTTAATGATTTTCAATATCTCCTCTATTTCTTGTTTAGAGGCTTCCACAATGATTTTCTTAGGTGCCTCCATCCGGGAAGGCTCACCTATAATTTCCTTGCCCCGAGTCCTAAATGGCTCAGCAGCAAGGGTAATAACTGGAGTAGGAACAAGAGAAATGTCAGGAGTGCTGGTTGGAGCAGCAATTGGAATAACAGTAGGCTTGATGATCTTCGGAGCAATCTCAGGAGAGAAAACCCTTCCACTTCGGGTAACCTTACTAGTCCCGACAATATTACTGATATCAGTATCAGCTTCTTCATTATTCAGATCTTGCTTAATGCCATGATAGTATACATCAGCACCATAATGCCATGGGACAACCTTGTCTGAGGTGTACGGGATGGGACCAGGAACAGTGATTATCAGCGGAGCAATTCTTTGAACAGGTGTAATCCTAACAGGTCTTCTCAAGGAAACCATGGAAGGATTGGTGGAAATGATTATAATAGAGACGTCTTCAATGGGAACAACAGGGATCATAGTGTTCTCGAACAAAATCTCTTTATTATCCATCAGGCGCTGAACACCTGACTTCAACAAATGGCAACCAGAAGGTAGTAGGGATGTCAATGGGGCGGGGCGGGGCCGGGGGGACACTTCCCCATCTTTTTCCCCGCCATCAAATTCATTCCCCGTCCCCGTCCCCGATCTCCGTCACGGGGGAATTTCTATCCCCATCCCCGTTCCCCGCGGATCCCCGTTCCCCGCGGGGATCCCCATAGATCCTACATTTATTCATTAATATTTTATTTTTTTAAAATGTTTATATTTTCTATAAAAATAAAAAGCACAAAGAATTCACATATTTATTATGTTATTAAAAAATACTAGTATTTGACATTTATTATTTTTTATTAAAAATACTAATGGAACACAAAATAATAATATTTTTTTTATAAATTTCTATAAAATGCTATAAAATTCAACAAAATGAACTATAATACTTTTTAAAGTAACAATATGCCTAAACAACTAAAAAAATCCAACAACATAATTATGCTTAAAAAACTATACTTCATCAAAACTAATAAGGGATAATTATAAAATTTAGCATCATGAGTATGCTTGAAAAGCTAAAAAATACTTCATAATAAGTCAACTAAAAGCAAAAGTCAACATATCTCTATTTGCTCAATTGATAACACACGTAAAGTAGAAATATCAAAATACTTAAAACAAAGTTACATATAAATAAACTAAAATATTAAGCAAAATATCCAAACAAGTAATGATCAATCATGTCTCTCTTTCCAACTTCTCCTTGCAAGGTCTTCTTCCTCATTCCACATTGTGAGACTCTAAATGTCTGGCAGAAGAAAATGAAACGCTTCAACTTTTTTAGGGTCTAATATTTACATTTCTCTCTCTTAATAAATACATGAATATTTATTTATTTATTTTTATAAATAAACATAAAGGAAATGACTAAAAAACCTAATCTAAAATATATATATTAAATTAACTATATTAAAATAATAGGCGGGGCGGGGTCCCCGCGGGGCGGGGGGTGTATTCCCCGTCCCCGTCCCCGAAATGCTCTCGGGGGAATTTTTCTCCCCATCCCCGCCCCCACGGGGGAAAATTCCCCATCTTTGGGGCCCCGAACGGGGCGTTCCCCGCGGGGATCCCCATTAACAGGTCCAAACTGACATCCCTAGAAGGTAGAATCAAACACATGTGGCAACCTTCACCGTAACCCAGAAATAAACCAGCCAACAACAAATTCTTCTTAACAGTCATAAGAGGAGTGGAAATTTCTTCAACAGAGGTACAAACAAATCAGTGTCAATAACATTAAATCCACGACCATGTTTGGGCATGGGAGCAGTTATAACATTCGGCTTTTCTGGAGCATCAAACTTTATCTCCTTGGCTTCAAGCAAATCTTGTACTTTGTTTCTCAGAGCCCAGCAATCATTTGTATCGTGGCCAGGACTCTCAGAATGGTAGGCGCGCTACGCGTTGGGATTGTATCTGGGAGAGGTAGTGTTTGGATTCTTGGGAGCCTCTTTCAAGGTTGCCAAGTTGGATTTTAATAAATGAGGTAGAACTTCAGCCAAAGTCATGTTGATGCGGGTAAACTACCGTTGTGGTCTTTCCACCCTTTGTTGATTGTTGCGTTGTGGAGCAAATGCGGGTCTTGGTATTACTACAACATTTACCGTTTGATGGTGTCCAGATCTGCTTTGGCCCCTCGGGCTATAGACTGCACTGGCTTCCTTCTTACCAGTGAAAGGCTTCTTTGCTGAACTCGAGGAGGCATCCTTCTGTATTTTACCACTCCGAATTCTAGCTTCTACTCTTTCTCCAGTTAAAATCAGCTCGGTGAAGCCAGATGACGAGCTGTCGATTAAGTGATTGAAAAATGGACCTGATAGTGTTCCTAGAAACATATCAACCAACTCCCTATCGGACAAAGGGGGTTGAACTCTCCCAGCCAAGTCTCTCCATTTTTTAGCATAATCTTTAAAACCTTCACCTGCACCCATGTACATATTATGGAGTTGAGTACGAGTGGGAGCAAGGTCGGTATTATACTGATACTTCTTGTCGAAAGCAACAGCAAGATCTTCCCAGTTTCGGACACTGGCTCCCTCCAACTGGTAGAACCATTCAAGCTGAGTCCCTGACAGACTATCTTGAAAGAAGTGCACCCACAAACTTCTATCAGCGGTGTGGGGTTGGATTTTTCTGACATAAGAGCAGAGATGGAGCTTTGGACAGGACACTTCATCATACTTGGCAAAAACTGGAGCTTTGAACTTCTGAGGGATGACCACTCCCGATACCAGTCCCAATTCTCTGAAATCCAAACCAGGTATTCTCTGAACTTCCATGGCACTCAGACGGTCTTCTAACTGCTTGTATTTATCCTCAGCAGGAGGATATTGCTCATCATTATAATCAGTATCATTGTCAAAGATTGTAGGACTAAGGTCCTTCTCTTCTTCCTGATTGTCCCCTTCCTTGGATGAAGAGGTCAGATCAGTTTGTCGCTTCAACCGCTCTCCAACCCTTCTGCCCATATTCAGAATACCGACATCCTTCTTCTTTTTCTTCTTCTCTTTCAGAATGAGGGCTTTCAGATCCTCTTGCTCTTTTGCCAGACTGATGAACATTTGTTGGAACTGGGCGTTCTGTGCCTGGAGATCTTTGATGGCTTGACCGGAAGACATTTCTGCTGAAATAAACAACGAAGAAGATGAGAAACCTGTAGTGGTACCTGTAATGATGTGTATGATAGTGGGATGCGCATGTAATGATTTCAAAGACTTCGGAAAATTTAAATTTGCAAACCAAAATAAACAAAAACTTTATTAGCTTAAATTTGAAGGTTCAAAAATGCCTTTAAGGCGTTACAAATAATTAAATAAAACAAATCTAAAACTAGAAAAGAAAAATCAAAAGTTCCATGGACACTTTCTCTTTGTGCTGATATAATCATTGAGCACTCTTTCTTCCTGGAGCTGCCTGGTGAGCTTTAAAACCTTCCTCTCTTGATCATGGAACTGTTCCCTGTAAGTAACCCGCTCATTCTTCAACTAAATCCAAGACCTCTGTAACTCCCCAAGATCAGTGGGCATGTAAGGATAGAGAACCGTGTAAGGAATTCCTTCTTCAGTAGTGGGCTCCACAATCACTGGTAATACGGCCACATAAGGCATCATTAGCTTCTGGGCACGAGCTTGTACCCATTGGAGGTAAGGCTCCATAAGAATGGAAGTCTTTGGTCCCAAATCTTTGGTGTCAGATCCGTTTACCATGCCCCAAGCTCGTATGAACCTCCGGCGATACGCATTAACATCATCCTCATAGTTGAATACCATGCCCTCAATAAGTAACTCATGGGGACCATCCCTTCGAGCATGACCAAATTGTCGCAAAGCTAGACAAGGATTATAAGTTATACCCCCTCTGATACTAAGTAATGGGACATTAGGGTACTCCCCATAGCGGTCAATAATAGCAATGTCTTCCATAGCTCGGGAACACCAAAGAATATCCGTATAAGCGAGTGACATTATCCTTTGCGACCAACCCAAACCTTCTTTGTTCTTAAGTCCAGACTTAGGGAGGTGAGATATAAACCACCTCGACAGCAACGACATGCAGCACATAAGAGTCCATCTTCTCTTCATGGTACGAGTATGAAGAGTGTGCAAAATATCTCCAAGCAAGGTAGGCACAAGGTTGCGAGAAAGGAAAATATAGATAGCATTCACATCTACGAAGGAGTCCGGATTAGGGAAGAGAACTAAACCATAGATAAGAAGAGCCAAGACCTCCTCAAAAGCCTAAAAGTCCATATCATCCCAAAATAGCTGAGCCTTGTCTATAAAAAATTTGGCTAGAAAACCCTCAACTCCGCTTCGAGTTTCCCAATTGGATACCACGTCGGCCCGTTTCAAATGCAAAGCTGAGGCAATAACTTCTGGCTTAGGAACTTCTTTTATACCTGTGAAGGGTACCTGTTCAAGAATGGGTATGCCCAATAGCTGAGAGAATTCTTCCAAGGTGGGTACCAACTAATAATCTGGAAAGGTGAAGCAGTGATGCTTGGGATCAAAGAACTGAAAAAGTACGCTCATCACCTGTTCATCAAAGTTTGAAGTAACCATGCTGAGAAGTTGCCGTGTCTCTTAATGAAAGTAGAAGTTTCAGAAACTCTTGATACTAGCTCTTTGAGTTGGGAAGGTATCTTCACAAAGCTAATTCAGATAGTATTTTTACGCACGGAAGCCATGATCTGCAAAACAGAACAAAGATAAATTCCCTTGGTCTTTGAAATGGTTAGTGTAATGAAGCATGAATGCCATGTTATGATGCATGATGTCATGATAAACCACAGGTATATCAAACACAGGTATTGCAAACACAGTCAAATCACACAAAGCCCTTAGGTTTAAGGCTTGCATGAGGTCAAAGGTAATACCCTCTTGAAGTTAAGTTAGTTTCAAACCTGTCCTAGAAAAGTATCCGGGTTCTAGAGGATCTCAATATCACTGACCATCCTTTATCGGTCATGGTTTCAGCTTACACAATCTTTTCTTGCGGTCGAAATATTCCGAAAGTATGATCTCAATGAGTGTAGCATCGAGTATCAACCAATCCTCAGCTTTACACCGAGGCCGGCTATCTCGCTACTTTCTAATGGCCAAGTTGTTCAACTAAGGTTCTAAGGTTCGTTAGTGCTTCACGACACCACACAGCGGCCCCGTATTCTCCTCGTTTCACCACAAGGGATACTTGCACCAACCAAAGTGCCACACCAACGTAGCTACTACTTCAACCGTATCGGCCTACGCTGTACAGTTCCCTCACAGTCTATTGCTACTTACCTAATGAGTGCCCCCAGATCTGGGTATAGGATCTATAGTAACCCCAAACAAAACCCTCAAAAATAAAGCAAACAAATCAATCAAGAGAAGCAATTTTAATGACCTAGATCCTAAGGTATACCCCACTTATATCTCCCCAGCAGAGTCGCCAGTTCTGTGATGCGGTGGCAGAACCGACTATTTTTACTGGTTTGCGTTTTGCGTTTTTTTATTTTCAAAATGTCGCGGTAAGCAAGAGTCACCACCGACTTTTATTTCATCCAATCGGAAAGGAAAAAAGTACAGAAAAAAAAAATCCTTTTTCGAGATTTTGAGTACGGGGGGTAGATTATAGAAAGGGAAGGTATTAGCACCCTTTCTATCTATGGTTTTCCATGGTCTCTTAGGTACTTGCTCATTTTTAAATTTCTTGTGTTTGTGTGCTTATTTTTTTGAAAAAATGTTTTACTTCGTGATAACCCTTGTATCAGTCCTCAAGGGTGTGATGAAGTTGTTTTGAACATTTGTTTGAAAAGTGTAAGTGTGAAAAGTTTTGATTTGAGCAAGTACCTACTAGCATCTACCTACTCGAAAAAAGATCGTTTCTATTCTTGTTTCCTTTAGACAGCGCTATCCCACTATTGAGAAATAGGTAGCACGGTCGTTGGAATTTATAAAGGTCAATTCGAAAGGGACGTACGGTCACTAAAGCAATATTAGGACACCTTAGTAGTAACCCTAGAGTCTTAAGATATTTTTCGAGGAAAAATTTCCGAGGCAACATTTCCGAGGCAACATTCGAATGAGACATTTGATCTTTTTAGACGGGAGGGCAACCACTAAGACACCATGTGCTTAATGATCATTTACCGAAGGAAACCGAAGTGAGAGCATACCCTAAGAGTGAACATGTGCGAGTGATTTATTTTCAGTTTATTATCTTTTCACATTAGAGTTTTCTAACCATTTTAATTTTGTCATGCATTCTTGCCATACAATCCTAAACATACATCTAACAGTTAAGAGTTTTGCGGAAAGTAAAAGCGAAAAAAATAACCTACGCTTGTTACATGGCTTTGACAGTTACATAATTGTCGTTGACAGTAAATAAAGTTGCGGAAATTTAAAAACCCTAATTAAAACTATTACATCCTCAAAACAGTTACAAAAATAATAAAAGAATTACATGCGCGCGATAAGTTAAATGCGAGGCGGTTAGAGTTTTGACCCTTTGACTAATCCTACTTGCGATTGATTAAAGGAAAAAAAATGTTTTTTTGTCATTTTTGTTATTTTAAGAAAATAAGGAATAATTGAATTAAAAGAGAACCTAATTACTAATTAACTTTAATTAATAAAAATAATTAAGTTAACCTATTTTTTTGTGTTTTTATTTGGAAAAAGAAAATAATTAAATCAAGAATTTAAACCTAATTTTCTAATTGTTTTTAATTGTGAAAAGAAGACTTAAATTGCCCTAAATCACATTAAGCTAATTAGTTAAAAATTAAATTTAATAAAAACCTAATTCTAATTTTGTGAATTCTTGATTTTATGATTTTATAAAAAAAACTGATTTTAAAAATAAGATAAATGAATAAATTGAAAAAGAATAAAGAAAACAAAATAAAAAAAAGAAGAAAGATTGAGAATTGGGTCTGATTGTGTTGTTGAAGAGGGGGGTGTAAATCTGAATTTCCCAAGCCCAATAACCCTCCAAGCCCAGTCAGCGCCTGATTTCTTGTAACGTTGACTTAAGCGTATACCATAGACCCTCACTGTTTGTGCGTTGGATCTGGTACTATACTGGATCAAGTGGCTGGATACTGATGGAGCATGGTGGACATCAGGATGAGAGATGCGCTGGATCTGTTGGAGGAAAAGAAAATAAAGAAAGTGGTCTAGACTTGGGATCGAACCCAGGTCCTTATGCCTTTTGCCAATGCCATGTTGCCAGCTGCACTACAATGGTTATTTGTTAACATAATGCAAACAAAACGTAATATACAAAACAAGATGGTTGGGTTAGAAAAACACGCAAGATTTAAAAGCTCCAATAGTTGGCTTCCACGCATCACCTTCTTCCTGGCAAGCGTCGCCTTAGGCTTATGGACTTTTACCTACAGTAGAATTTGTCGCTATAAGCTATAGTGACGGTTTTTTCCTGTAGCTACAAACCTGTAACATTCAAATATCATGTACAGGCAATATAAATTCCATTGGTGACCATGAATCAACTGGGTTTGAAGCCCTGATCATCACGGTACCCATTATCAAGCTTAATTTTGCATAGGTTAAGAAACCCTAAAACGAGCTCGCAAACCCTAGCTATGGCATATTGCGATTCTTGCGCTATAAATGCAATTAAATGGTACCAATAGCTTGCAAACAAGATGATGAACAAGAATATATAATTAAGATATGCTTATGATGAGTAAATCAGTGAAATCGAGTTTGAGTTTTTAGGGAAAACCGTGATGCCTGTAGGGTGCGATTCTGGGCGTTTTGAAGCTTGCAAAGGATGCTATTAGCTTCCTGAGATGTCTAGCAAGCGATTGGAAACTTCAGCACACCTCGAATTGGCCTGTGGAAGAAGATTCGTCCCCCACTTTCCTTGGAAATTTTGAAGTTTTGTTTTGGTTTTTGGAGGCAGGTTATGCACGAAAATTCCTGTGTTTAGGGTTCCACAAACTTCAGTATATGTATTGAATCCAATTAGGTTAACAATTTTGGATCCAATCTTGAGAATTCATGAATGGAATATTTGATTTTTAAGCCATATGATATCTTTCCATAACCATTCCCATCATGCTCTTTTTTGTACCAATTGACCTTGATTCGATTTGATCTTGTTAACTCAGCATATCTTGATTGCCAATCTGTCAAAAAACAAATCAAACCATATCTTTGTTAATTTTCATCATTTATTTGATTTAATTCACTTTTTAATTAATGAAAAATCAAAATAAATTGAAAAATGAAGCACATAATGGGTGAGTTAACATTTGAGTCGTGGACCACATTATAATTGAGGTGTAAGCATAAAAAGTTGGGCCCATTTAGCAAAATATGCAAATTTGAGCACATTTGACTTTTGGCAATTTTACAAAAATGGTCAACTTGGCCAATGCATAACTCTCTCAATTTTTACCCTAGAGAGGTGTTCTTGGACTTTTTAGAAAGCTTAGGATGTCCTCTAAACAACCCTTTAGGTATCATCTCAATTGAGTCTTCCATATTCATCTATGAAGCTTTGACCCAAAATGTGTTTTTGTTGACTTTTGAAAAGGACCTATAATGTCAAAATTCATATATTTCTGTGAGTGCATATTCTGGACTTGGGAGATGAAGATGAATTGTAGGTAATTCCATCCTCTTAAAAATGAGCTTTGGATGGGTCATTTCTGATAAAGTATGAGAAAGTTATGCTTGGTCAAAGTTGAGTTGACTTTTCCTATAAAACCCTAACTTTGCAACTTTTGGGGTTTTAATGAATTGTGAGAAATCCTCGAGGAATCATGATCAACCCTTGATAAAATGATGGATAATACTTCAAAATGAGGATGCTGACCAAAAATCTTGAAGTTTGACTGTATGTGGACCACAATTGAGTTTTGACCTAGTATAGTTGATTTTCAGGCATTTGAGCAATTGACTGAGCAAACTTCTTCTACAAGGCTTGAAACTTGACATGGATGATCTTGAGAACATATTAGGACAATTGTGAGCATTTGAGTCCTTTGTGGTTCACACATCTTGATGAAGATGGAAACCCTAATTTGAGGTATACTGCCTTAGGAGAGAGTTTGTCTGGTCAATTCTTGAACTTCCTTGAGCAATTTAGGGACCTCACTTGCCATGTGTTGAGAAATATGGGAGGGAAAACTTTAGGGTACAACAGCTATTGTGGACTGTCTCTTGCTTGTCCATGAGATCATGTTGTCTCCCAGAAACTGGCAGCTTCCAGAAGTGCTTTTACGCTCCACTCTGTCTCCAGCAAAGTCAGCATCACAGTATCCTACTAAGTTGTGTTCATTGGATTTTCTATAAAACAAACCCAGATTAGTAGTTCCTTTCAGATACTTGAAAATTCGCTTAACTGCTGTTAAGTGAGATTCTCTAGTATCTGATTGGAATCTAGCACATAATCAAACACTGAATCAAATATCAGGCCTTGAAGCCGTCAGATAAAAGAGAGATCCAATCATACCTCTGTAGATCTTATGTTCTACTTTTTTACTTACCTCTTCCTTTCCCAGAATGCACGTGGGATGCATTAGAGTCTTTGAGGGCTTACATTCTGAGAGGTCAAATTTCTTCAAAAGTTCTGACATATTTTCTTTGATGAATGTAAGTTCCTTCTGGAGTCTGGTTTATCTGAATGCCCAAAAAGAATTTAAGTTCCCCCATTAAGCTCATCTCAAACTCTTCCTGCATGCACTTAGCAAATTCTATTCCCAGAGAAGGTTTAGTGGATCCAAAAATAATATAATCTACATAAATCTGACAAACTAAAATGTCATTCTTAAATGTCTTACAGAAAAGGTTGTGTCCACATTCCCTCTGGTGAATTCCTTTTCTAACAGGAAGTTACTTAACCTTTCATACCAAGCTCTGGGAGCTTGTTTCAGACCATAGAGTGACTTCTTTAGTTTGAAAATAAATTCTGGGTGTTTAGAATTTTCAAACCCAGGGGGTTGGTGCATATATACTTCTTCGTCAATGTAACCATTTAAGAATGCACTTTTGACATCCATCTGATACAGAGTGATGCCATTATTTACAACAAAAGGGATTAAGAGTCTGATAGATTCTAACCTGGCGACTGGAGCAAAGGTTTCTGTATAGTCTATCCCCTCTTGCTGACTATAACCTTGTGCCATCAGTCGTGCCTTGTTTTTGAAGACTTCTCCTTGCTCATTCAGTTTGTTTCTGAACACCCACTTTATTCCAATGACGTTGAATCCTTTTGGTTTGGGAACCAGATACCATACATCATTTCTGGTGAATTGGTTTAATTCCTCCTGCATTGCCAGAATCCAGTCATTGTCCAGAAGAGCTTCATCAATTATTGTTGGTTCAATCAGTGAGACCAGTCCCATGAGGGATTCTTCAGAGTTTCTGAATGTTGATCTTGTTCTAATTGGATCATCCTTCTTTCCCAGGATCTTATCTTCTGGGTGAGCTATGCTGCTTCTGGATAACCTTTTCTGGAGTTGATCAACAGAAGATACTAGAACACTTGTGACATTTTCTTTTGAAGTTGTCGGAGCGTCTTTGTTGGAAACTTCTGATGAGTTATCTTCAGCACCTGTGAATTCAACTTCTATATCTGCAAAAGATTTATTCTGCTTTGACTTTTGAGGGTCAAACTTATCATCAAATCTAACACTGATTGACTCTTCAACAATCTGTGTTTCTGTATTGTATACTCTGTACCCTCTTGAGCGTTCAGAGTATCCTAACATAATACACTTCTGTGCTTTAGAGTCAAACTTGTTCAGATGATCTTTAGTATTCAGAATAAAACATGTGCATCCAAAAGGATATAAATAAGAAATGTTGGGCTTTCTTTTCTTCCATAATTCATATGGATTCTTTTCCAGAATAGGTCTTATAGAGATTCTATTCTGAATATAACACGCTGTGTTAATTGCTTCTGCCCAGAAGATCTTAGCAATGTTAGTCTCATTGATCATGGTTCTGGCCATTTCTTGCAATGTTCTTTTCTTTCGTTCTACAACTCCATTTTGTTGGGGATTTCTAGGACAAGAGAAGTCATGCGAAATTCCTTTTTCATTAAAAAATGTTTCAAATTTTTTATTTTCAAATTCTCCACCATGATCACTTCTGACTTTGACAATTCTAAGATCCTTTTCATTCTAAACTTGGTTACAGAAGGCAACAAACACAAAATGTGAATCGTCCTTGTGTCTTAAGAAATTTACCCATGTTCATCTGCTATAGTCATCTACGATCACTAACCCATACTTCTTGCCACTGACAGACGCAGTTTTCACTGGTCCAAATAAGTCTATGTGCAGAAGTTCTAATGGCCTAGAGGTGGAAATAACATTTTTAGCTTTAAAAGCAGGTTTTGCAAATTTCCCTTTCTGACATGCTTCACACAGAGCATCTGAGCTGAACTTCAGATTAGGAAGTCCTCTGACCAGATTGAGTTTGTTAATCTGAGATATTCTTCTCATACTAACATGCCCCAATCTTCTGTGCCAGACCCATTGCTCATTGTTAACAGAAAGAAGGAATTTTACATTCTGACTTTTTAGTTCAGAAAGTTTTATCTTATAAATGTTGTTTTTCCTCTTTCCATTAAACATGATAGTTCCATCTTTCTGACTAACAGCTTTACATGAATTTTGATTAAAGATTATATCATAACCGTTATCACTTAATTGACTTATGGATAACAGGTTATGCATCAATCCATCAACTAAAAGCACATTATTAATAGAAGGAAGATTACCATTACCTACTATTCCAGAGCCAACGATCTTCCCTCTTTGATTGCCTCCAAAGCCCATGTAGCCTCCAGGTTTAAGTTCCAGGCTTTGGAATATATGCTTTCTTCCTGTCATGTGTCGAGAGCATCTAGAGTTCAGGTACCATGACTAGTGTTTTAGCCTTGCTGCTAAATATATCTGCTACATATATAATTTTGTCCTTAGGTACCCATATCTTTTTGGGTCTTGGTTTGTTAGTTTTACCAAAATTCTGTTTGAATTTTGGTTTGGCAGAATAATCATTACTAGTGTATTTTAGGTCATGTGTGTGCCCGTATGTGAAGTGTGATTTTAGTGGTGTGCGTTTTATAACTAGGTCCATGACTTTCTTAGGTGGAGATACCTTACCTTGGTATCCTATTCATTTTCTGCCATTCCTGCTAACTCCATAGATCATTGAAGCCATCTTGCTTCTATCTATGTTTTTAGCCAGAACTTCTGAAAGCTGTGATCATATTCTTTGGTGATCTTATCAGCATTACTGGGAGTCTTTGAGATTATTTCCTTATGAGAGTTTTGTGAATCATTTTCTAATTTTAAAATCTTTTCTTTTAACTCAGAATTTTCTAATCTAAGACTCTCAGTTATTTCAGAGTCAGAGACAAGATCCTTTTTCAGATTCTAGAATTTGAGTCTGATCTGCTGATACCTTTCCAGAATTTCATTTAGACTTTTTGCAAGTTCAGCTTTAGTAAAATTAACAGTGAAATCAGGGAATACCTCTTATGTGTCTGATTTTGAGTCTGAACCAAAAGCATTGTTGTCTTCTGTCACGTTTTACATAAGAGCGATGTTGGCTCTTTCATCATCTGACTCTGAGTCAGCATTAGAAGTGTCTGAATCGTCCCATGTTTCCATGAGGCATTTCTTCTTCTCCTTGAAGAACTTGTTTTTGGGCTTCTCCTTCTGAAGCCTTGGACAGTCACTTTTGTAGTGCCCTTGTTCATTGCACTCATAGTAGATGATCTCTTTGTTATTTCACTTTCTGTGACTGGAGGAAGCTTCAGATCTTGTGTCCAGAGGAGGACTCAGACTTTTTGTATCTGGAGGAGGATTCATTCTGATTCTCTGATCTTCTCAGGTTTCTGAATTTTCTTTGTCTATGCTTCCACAGTTGATTGACCCTTCTGGAGAGAAGAGACAATTCGTCTTCTTCTGATGAGGATCCATCAGAAGTTTCTTCCATAGCCTGCAAAACCTTAGAGTCAAGTTTTTTGTTAGATTTTAATGCTAAAGGCTTACCTTGTTTCTGAGGCTCGTATTCTTCTAGCTCTATCTCATGACTTCTGAGGGAGCTAACAAGTTCCTCTAGAGATATCTTGTTGAGATATTTAGCCAACTTAAGTGCAGTGACCATTGGCCTCCATTGCTTTGGTAGACTTCTGATGATCTTCTTTACGTGATAAGCAATAGAATATCCTTTGTCAAGAACTTTCAGCCCAACAACAAGAATCTGGAATCTTGAGAACATTGCTTCTATGGATTCATTGTATTCCATCTTGAATGCTTCGTATTTCTGAATGAGCGCAAGGGCCTTGGTTTCTTTAACTTGTATGTTGCCTTCATGCGTCATTCTCAGAGAGTCAAACATGTTTTTGGATGTCTCTCTATTTGAGACCTTCTCATATTCTGAGTTTGAGATGGTACTGAGAAGTATTGTTCTGGCTTTATGATGCTTTCTGAAATCACGCTTTTGCAGGTCAGACATCCTTTTTCTATCTATCTTCTGACCACTTTCATCCACAGGATGTGTGTATCCATCAATTACCATGTCCCATAGATCAGCATCATGAGCCAGAAAGAAGCTCTCAATTATGTATTTCCAGTAGTCAAAATTTTCTCCATCAAAGACTGGAGGTTTGCCGTTGATTCTCTCCTTGTCCTCATGATAGCCATTGCTGATGTTTTGGCTTGATCCCACCATAGTGTTTTTCTAAAGCTTAGATCTTGTATTTGAAGATGTGAAAAACACAAGAAGGGGGGTTGAATTGTAAAACTTAAAATAAATATCTTGACAACACAGTATTTTTATCCTGGTTCATTTGATCTCAAACTACTCCAGTCCACCCGTCAAGGTGATTTCGCCTCTCTCCAACGAGGTCTTAATTCACTATTCTCAAAGGATTACAACAGCTACTTTAACAACTGTTAAAGTCTTCTTGAGTACAACCACAATCCGGTTAATCTGAAGGAATTTCTTTTACAAATGAATTGAACAAGTGTGTTTTTGTTTTCTTACAAAACTGTATATCACAACTGTGATAATTACACTAAATAAGCTTGGAATCAAATGACTTTGCTTAAGCTTTGAATATGCGTGGTTTGGATAGCTTGGAAAATTGTTGAGTGCGTACGTACGTGCTTCTTTGCACAAGCATTCCTGTTTATATAGGCAAGCAAGGATACGTTGTCCATAAAGCAGGTTTAATGAT
The DNA here is from genome assembly GCA_948472305.1 of Vicia faba. Classification (NCBI taxonomy): domain Eukaryota; kingdom Viridiplantae; phylum Streptophyta; class Magnoliopsida; order Fabales; family Fabaceae; genus Vicia; species Vicia faba. The sequence continues at coordinate 1,627,619,537 of OX451738.1, read as the reverse complement.
AATAATGCACTTTCCTTTTGTAGAAGATCTTTGTCTGAAGAAGGCCGTTAGCATTTAATTCTGTCTTGAATAACCAGTAACGCTTCAGAGTCTTCTTTGTTGTATCTGCTGATAACTCTTCAGAGTGCTGATGACTTTGGTAAAGATGTCTTTGATCAGAGTCAGAGTGTATTTGTTTAGGCGCAGATTCTGGTCATCAAACTTCAGCGTGTAGCATAGGTTGCTGATCTTCTGATGCTGATTCCATTCTTATGCTGATTCCATCATAACTTCTGCATATACAAAACATAATTTTAAGGAGCATAATTGTTCTTTATATATATCTTTGAAATAATTTATTCTTTGTATTTTGTTATCATCAAAACTCTAATCAAGGGTTGTAGAATCAAACTATGTTGTAACAATCTCCCCCTTTTTGATGATGACAAAAAAACCAGATTTTTCAATAAAGAATAAAGAACAAAAAGTATAAAATTAAGAAGAAAAACTCCCCCTGAGTTGATTACTTCCTTTTAATTCCATGAGTCTTTGAGCATCATAATCTTACTGTATCTTTCATCAGAGTTTTGTACCTGTTCAAGCTTTTCAGAAGAGAATTTAAGTAGATTAGAATGTTTGAGACTTACGTCTCAAGAATCCGTTATTGAAAATATCTTATTCTTTCTCCTCCTTTTTGTCAGTTATCAAAAAGAACAAATAATCAGAGCCAAAATGAGTTTATATTAAAATCAGAATCAACGATAAGTTCAGAACAGCAGCAATGTACGAATATTACAGATAAACATGTTTTTAAAATAGAGGAAATTCTAAGAGGGAGGAGGAAGACGCGTGAATAAAGCTTCCAACAATCCCTTGATCTGGATGTTGGTTTCCTCTTGCTTGGTTAACATGCTCTTGATTTCCGAAATTTTATTATCCTGTTTATCCATTCTTTCCTACATCAAAATATCAGATCTCTTCAGGTCTTCTAGAGTCTTCCTTTCGTAGGAGGAAGCTTGAGAATCTTCAGTAACTGGATGCTTCTCAGAGCATTCTGCAATGTCCTCTTTTTGACCCAGTTCTTCAGCAGGAGTCATCTGCTCTAGAGTATCAGTCAGATTGAGATCTTCTGACTCTGGTTGAACTTTGTCTGTTGGACGATGTTCAGACCAGGGAGCATTGTCTAGAGGGAGAACTTCTTCCTTGAGAAACTGGCTCAGAACTTGATCTTCAATTACTTTTAGAAGATTACTGAAGTTCTGTTGAACTTGTCCGTAGCTCTGTTCTTGCATTTTATGAGTTTCAGAACATACCCATTTTCTGAAACTTGTCCAAAGATAATCTGATGCAGCAGGATCAATCAGCTCAAGACTAGCTTGCTTCAGGGAAGTTATCCACTTCTGCATTTTTGTTTCAAATATCAATAAACTGGTACCAACATCTGGTGTAGGTTCAGATGGTTTTGGTTTTGGAATGGCTGTTTTGTTGGTTATGGCAGCAAGGCGTTCAAAAACAGTTAAATCAATGACAGTTTTGGTATTGTCAATTGGATTGATCTTTGGTGAGGAAGTGGGAGAGTCTGGAATGATTATTGGACTAGTTGGGGAGTTTGGTGGAGTTGATTCTAGTGAAGAGGGAATTTGGGGAATATCCAGAATGGTCAGGGGTATACTGATGGTCAGAGGTTCAGTGATTCCAGGAATGGGAATGGGATCAGAATCAACAGTTTGGTTGGATTGATGGTGATGAAGTTCTGGTTCGCAGGATTCAGGGGATTGGACCTCAGAAGTTTGCACTTCTGGTTGTAATGGTTCAGGTTGTGGAGAAGGTGGATGAGTTTCTGGTAGAGGAGAGTGTGGAATTTCTGGTTGAGGTGCTTCTGAAATGGTTTCAGAGTTTGGATTTACTGGTATGGGAGCAGATATATGCTGGTCAAAGGTTTCAATATCAGATAGAACTTTTGCAAGTTCTTGTTGAGTTACTTCAATATTTGGATTGATAGGTAGGGAGTGGGATCTTCTAAGAGTTAAAGTTTCTGAGGGGTCAAATTCAATGTCAAAATCATCAAATGTTTGTGGGGTAGGAATTTCTGATTGAGTAGGGATTGGTGTTGTACCCCAAAATTTGCCCTCCCTTTTTCTTCAACATTTTCTCACCACAAGACCCTTGGAACTCAAGATCAAGTTAGGGTTTCCTCTGCTCAAGACTCCTCCTTGCACTATTGACCCAAATTAGGGTTTGTGTTTGCATAAAGATGTTTTGACCTAAAATGCCTAAGATGACTTCCATGCTTCATTTTGGACTCACATGTTTATCCATACCAAGTTTCAAGTCTTGATTCCAAACTTTGCCCAGTCAATTGGACAATTGACCTAGAAATCAACTGTATTGGGGAAAAAGTCAACTGTGGTCAATTGACAGTCAAACCTCATGATTGTTGACCCACATCAACATTATGAACTCATTTGAACCATTTGGTCAAGCTTGGATCACAATTCCACAAGAAATTTGATCAGATCACCAAAAGGGTAAAATGGTCATTTTTAGGGTTTTGACTGCACAAAGGCCATTTTTGACTGTTTGACCTAGCCAATGGAAAACCAAGATCATATATAGACTCAAGGACCCCATGGAATTGTCTTGACATGTTCAACAAATTCAAATGATCCCAAATGCACAAGATTGACAGATGAATTTTCCAGTCAATTGATCAATTTTTGACTGTATACAGAAAAGTCAAACTTTGACTTTTTGGTCAAAATCAAGTGTCAAGATTCATTTTTCATCAAAACATGCCAAATTATGAAACTTGTTCATCAAGAAACCCAAAATTGCAAATTAGGGTTTAAAATGAAGAATTTTCATAACTTAGAATTTTTCTAAGTTATGAAAATCCCTAATTTTTTCCTAACTTTGTCCCATTTTTTCATCAAGATGCATTTGGATTCAAACAAAAGTCAAAACATGAAAGTTGTAGTCCATTGCAAAATCTACAACTTTGATTCACAAAGTTTCCTCAAAAGAAGCTTGTAGCTCAAGTTATGATTTTTGGAACAAGGGTGCAAAACATTCTTAACTTAGAAAATTTTTGACCTATTCTAGGCAGGATTTTTGCCTAACTTCATGGCTACTTTTCACATGCTTCCACTTGGAATTTCAATTTGCATTACAAATATGGATTGTAGTACACATTCCAAGATTTCCAAAATGTCCAAGAACTCATCAAACAACCTTGTGGTTAGGGAGAATCGAATTTGGCAATATGGGCAAAACTCACTTTGTTCATGGCCAATTTACATGTTCATAACTTTGCATTTTTGAACTCAGCATGTTCTAAGCTAGATTACAGGTTTTTATCCCATCCACACTCCTAAATTTAATGCCAATCCTTCATGTTTAAGTCTTATCTTGTGTGTTTAAGCATTGCATGCAAGATTAAGCCTTAATAAGAAAAAGCATATTATCCATTTTTGTAAAGTGTTACTTTATGTCAACTTTGCAATCTATGAGGTACAATGCAGATCTTTGAGGCACAAAGGCATAGACATATCCCACTAATCAAGACTCAAATGTGCAGCATAGATAGAGGCATTGTACTGGCTTAGAAACCAACTTGCCATTTCATGCTTAAGTTGGAAGTAACTTGGCATAACTTAGACCAACTCCCATTTCAGCCAATACAAGCTTAAGCAAAGTTGTTGTACACCTTCAAAATAATATAACAGAGCTAAGGCACGAGCAAAACACCCTCCAAACATCATCAAACCTCAAAACACCCTCCCACTGCAGAAAACAGAGTAACCTTTGCAGTTGGACTTCCATAAGCCAATCCATTCGTGCATTCTTGCTAAATCCAGTTCATACACATTCCATACCATATATGCAAGCTATCCCAAGCATTGGACACGACCTGTAACACCTCTAACCAACATCACCATTTTCATTTTTTCTGTTTTGCAGGTTGGTTGCCATAGCTTGATCCAGTTGGTTTCAAAGCAAGTTAAAGGTTGGAATAACATCCCTGAACTTCAAGCAAGCTGTACTAATCCTCATTTTGCCTTGAAAGTTCCTCCATTGTCAGACACGATCCAAGCTGAACAGGTAAGTTCATGGACTTCTATCTCTCGATATAGGAAGAGTTAGCTCTAAGTTTGTGAATGAAAAATGTTCTATTCATGCCCCTGAAGCTATACATATCTTTACTTTCCATTTATATTGCATATGCTGAGAGTATTTTGAACCTGAACATTGACAAAAAATTAGGTTAAGAATTAGGGATGGAGAAATTCTCTCTCATTTCTGAGAGTTAAGTTAAGTTTTTTATATGTATGGAATCGTGGCTTGATGCTTAACATTTTTCATGTTGTGAGTTTGTGCTAAAAGTCCAAGAATCATGAGATAGCAGAAACACGTGTGTTGGTTGTACAAAGATGCTGGAGGTTGAAGAAGATAGGTTCTGGGCTGGGCCTGAAATGTTTTTTCTTTTCACACCACTGTTTTACACATGCACCCCCTGGCCCTTTTTGAGATATCTTTGTTATTTTTGATTTTTTCCTTTTGATTTTGTTTTTATATTTTTATCTAAACATAAATAAACATATAAAATATTTTTCCCACATTTTTTGCATTTTTTTTACATTTATTTTGTTTCATTTAGTTTTGTATATAAATAAACATAAATATACTATTATTTAAAATAACTAAAAAATAATACAAAACATATTTTATTTCTGATTTTTATTTTATGTTATCTCTTGAAAACATTTTATAATAAAAATATATATATATTTTTTAATAATATTAAATATTTTATTTTTGTATATATAATATATATTTAATAAATAATGTAAAATACTTATATATTTATTAGTATATTTAGGGAAAATACAAAGAATTAATATATTTTATTTTTATTAATATTTTGACCTCAAAAATACTTTTCTACAATATACCTTCTTTTATTTATTTTTTGTACATAATTAATAAATATTACATATATTAAATAATTAATACCTTTTATTTATAAAATTAGGGTTTTACCATAAATACATAAAAATACCAAGAATTAATTAATTTTATTTTTATTTATTTGACACATAAAAAATACCTTTTTTCATACATATAAAAAACCATTTTTTGCATCTTGCACATTTGTTATATTTTTTATTTAATTGTTGTACATTAAATAATTTGTATAATTCAATTTGGATGTAATAGTTTAGGTTTAATTTCTTGCTAAAATATCCCCGTTTGAACATTTGTATCCCCCATCCCATATATTGTGTTGTAATAACTTATGACCTTTTATTTCTCGCATTTAAAAGCTTTCTAATGATACTGTGATACGGTGGGAGAACTGACTATGGTTTTGCGTTTGTTTTCGCAAATGTTTCGGTTGAGCAAGAGTCGCCACCGACTTTTTATTTTATCCTAAGGAAAGGTTTAAAAAGCACAGCAAAAACCTTTTGAGATGTTTTATTGGGTTCGGGGAGTAGATTATAGAAAGGGAAGGTATTAGCACCCTTTCTATCCATGGTTATCCATGGGCTCTTAGTTACTTGCTTAGATCACTTGCCTTTTGTTTTCAATTGTTTGAAATGGTGCTTGTGTGTGTGTGGGTTTGAAAATGTTTTGAAAAGAAGCCAATGTGGTGGCAACCTTTGTAATGATCCATGTGGGGGATGTATACAAAGGTGTATGTCTTTTAAAAAGGTTTTCATTTGTTTTTGAAAGGTGTTTTGAAAGTGTTGTGAGGTGTATTTTAGAAAATAGGCAAGTGTTTTGTTTTTGCAAGTTTGATTCAAAGCAACTAAGAGGTTATCTACTCCTAAATTTCTCAAAGTTTATTGCTATGTTTTAACCCTTTTAATAAGTTTGTTCCACCATTGTATTTGGTGGACAATCTCATGTTAGGATGTGAGAGGGACGGGCGCGGGTCATCGTTTAGACCATAATTGCAACGGTGTCAAGTATCTTTGGGCATTTTCTTTAAGGGACTTGATCATTTGTTTGGCAATATTTTGAAAAGTATTATCGAGGGACTATGATCATTTGATTTGTTTATTTTGCCCAAAGAGACCTAACATGCAATATGGCCCAATTTTAAAAGGCAACAAGTGGAATACCCTAGGGGTGCAAGTGTGAAATGTGTTGTCCATTTTTCATGCTCATTTATCTTGTATTAGGTCCAACTATTTTGTTCATTTTTTTATTCGCATATAAACCCTAATTCTAGCATTGTATATTTAGAAAGCGATAAAGTGCGAAATTTAAATTCCTACGCTATTACAACACAATAATATAGGGAGGGGGGGTACAAATGTTCAAATGGGGAGGTATTTGACAAGGAAATTGAATCTAAGCTATTACATCAATATTGAATATTTGCAAGGTAATTTAATTGCATAAATAAAATAAAAATAGAACAAATATGCAAGAATGCAAAAAAAAAGGGTTTTTTATATGTATGAAAAAAAGGATTATTTATGTAAAATAAAAAGAAAATAAAAAGATATTATTTTTGGAGTATTTTTAAATTTAGGGCAAAACCCTAATTTTCATTAAATGAAATGTATTATTATTGATATATACAATATTTTATCATTTATACACAAAAATAAAATAAGAAAAGAAATGTATTTGTAAAAAATGATTTTTTAGTGTTTAATATTAATAAAATAAAATGTGTATATTTTTAGTATTTTATTCTAAGTATATTAATAAATATATATATTTATGTATTAAGTTCTAAATATGTATTATATATATAAATAATAATAATTTTTAATATTTAAAAAAAAAGGTATTTTTTATGTAAAATATTTTCAGAGGGTATAATAAAATAAAAAATGAAAATAAAAGTATTTCTACCTATTTCTCAATATTTTAATGAAATGTATATATTTAATTATCTAAGTATTAATCAAAAGAAAATCATATAAATACCTAATAAATTAAAAAAATGGTGAGAAAAAATATTTTTATATTTTTTATGTCATGAGAAAAAATAACAAAGTCAATTAAAAAAGAAAAAGGTCAAAAAGTCAAAGAAATAAGCAAATGGGCCTTGGGGGTGTGAAAGCAAAAGAGTGGTGCAAATAAGAAAAGTGTTCCAGGCCCAGCCCAGAACCAGTCATCTTCAACCTCTGAACAACATCACTCACGCATTTTCTATCTCTTGATTCCTGGACTTTCAAGCAAAACTCATAACATGAAAAGTGTAGAGCATGAGAAGACGAATTCAACCATGTAAAGAACTTGACTTAACTCTCTAAGATGAGGGAGAATTTCTTCTCCCCCAATTTCTGACCTAACTTTTATGCCATGTTCAGACTCAAAATTCTTGCAGCACACATAACATAAATGAAATCTAACTATATGGGCATGTTCAGGGCTATGATTGTGACATATTTTCTTCACAAACCTAAAGCTAACAAAGCCTAATAAGAGAGATAGAACTTCATGAAGATACCTGTTCAGTTGGAATCGTGCTTTGCAATGGAGGAGTTTTCAGAGCAAGATGATGATTTGTATAGCTTCCTTGAAGTGTAAGGATGCTATTCCAAGTTCTACTTTATCTTGAAACTCCCTGAATCGTGCTAGAGAACTTCAACTGCAAAACAGAAAAACAAAAATGGTGAAGTGGCTTAGAGGTGTTACAGATCGTGCTTTTGCTTTTGGTTAGCTTGCATAGATGGTATGGAAGGTGTGTGAACTGATTTGGGCAAGAGAGCTCAAGAGAAATGAGAGATAGCACTCAAACTGCAGGGCCTGCCCTGTTTTTGCAGTTTGAGAGTGATTCTGAGATGGAGGGTGTTTTGAAGGCAAAGGGCTCGTGTATTAGCTTGGTTGTGTTGTGTGGAATGTGTTTGATAACTTTGTCTAAGTGTTCTTGAGCTGATATGGAAGTTGGTAGGTGTTATGGCACTTTTCTTCACTCTTAAGCAAACAAAGGCAACTTGTGTTTCTAGGTCAGTAGAGGACCCCTAATCCTGCTGCAAAGCTTCTCTTGATCAGAGTAATTTGTTCATAATCTTGTGCCAATCAGATTTGCAATGTACTTGTTGGATTTTCAATTTGACATAAAGTGTGACTTTTCAAAAATGGCTATTTTGCTTTATCTAAAAATGGATTAAACCTTCATACAATGCTTTAGCTCAAAAAACATGGTCTTGGCACAAAGAATATGCATTAAATTATTGAGTGTAACTTGGTTGAAGGACCTGTAATCTAGCCTAAAGCAATGCTGAGTTCAAATTGCAAGGTTATGGACATGTAACTTGGTCATGAACAAAGTGAGTTTTTGCCATATTGTGAAATTCGATTCTCCCTAACCATGAGGTTGTTTGAGAAGTTCTTGGACATTTTGGAAAGCTTGGAATGTGTACTACAATCCATCTTTGAAATGAAATTTGAAATTCCAAGTGGAAGTGTATGGAAAATGGCCTTGAAGTGGGATAGAAAACCTTGTCAAAATAGGTCAAAAATTCACTAAGTTAAGAATGGTTTAGTGCCCTTATTCAAAAATTTGTAACTTGAGATACAAGCTTCAAATGAGAAAACTTTGTGAATCAAAGTTGTGGATTATGCAACAAGCTACAACTTTCATGTTTTGACTTTTGTTTGAGTCCAAATGAATCATAGTGAAAGAGTAGGGCAAAGTTGGGAAAAAATTAGGGTTTTTCATAACTTAGAAAAATTCTAAGTTATGAAAAATTCCATTTTAAACCCTAATTTGCATTTCTTGGTTTCTTGGTGAACAAGTTTCATGATTTGGCATGTTTTGATGAAAAATGAATCTTGACTCTTGATTTTGACCAAAAAGTCAAAGTTTGACTTTTCAGTATACAGTCAAAATTGATCAATTGACTGGGAAATTCAACTGTCAATCTTGTGTACTTGGGATCTTTTGAGTTTGTTGAGCTTGTCAAGACAATTCCATGGGGTCCTTGAGTCCATATGTGATCTAGGTTTGCCATTGGCTAGGTCAAACAGTCAAAAATTGCCTTTGTGCAGTCAAAACCCTAAAAATGACCATTTTGCCCTTTTGATGATCTGATCAAATTTCTTGTGGAATTGTGATCCAAACTTGATCAAATGGTCCATATGAGTTCATAATGTTGATGTGGGTCAATTTTCATGAGGTTTGACTGTCAATTGGCCACAGTTGACTTTTTTCCCCAATACAGCTGATTTCTAGGTCAACTGTCCAATTGACTGGGCAAAACTTGGAATCAAGACTTGAAACTTGGTATAGGTAAACTTGGGAGTCCAATATGAAGCATGAAAGTCATCTTAGACTTTTTAGGTCAAAACATCTTTGTGCAAACACAAACCCTAACTTGGGGTCCACCAGTGCAAGGAGAAATCTTGAGCAGAGGAAACCCTAATTGGATCTTGATCTTCAAAGGTCTGGTGATGAGAAAATGTTGAGGAAATGGGAGGGCAAATTTTGGGGTACAACAGGTGCCCCTGTTCAATCTTCTTGGACCTGAAGAGTTAGATTGGCAAGTTTGCCTTTTGTGACTCGAGGGTAAAAGGAGATTGGACACTAGAGTGCCCGGAAATTTGCACTCGCATGTTAGAGTATCAGCAAATGTGATGTCAGGAATGGGCTTGCAGATGCCATTTGGAGAGATGGGGGGTAGGGAGATGGGTTTATCGATGCCATCTGAAGATGTGACAGAACCTTGTCGGGAATGGGCTTATAGATGCCATTTGGAAGTGTTGATCGCATAAGAGATTCCTTAGCGAGAACTTGTGTATTTGAGAAAGACAGATGTTTTCCTGGCTTGTTACAGGTGTCGAATCTGGAAGTGTTGTAGTTGACATATGTGCCCTGGCTGGATACAGGAATCGAATATGGAAATAGTTGTCAACAGATATGCCCTGGCTGGATACAGGAATCGAATCTTCGAACTCTTCAGACGTACCCTGGCTAGATACAGGAATCGAGTCTGGAAATATGGTCAACAGATATGCCCTGGCTGGATACAGGAGTCGAATTTGGAAGTGTTGTAGTTGACAGATGTGCCCTGGCTGGATACAGGAATCGAATCTTCGAACTCTTCAGACGTGCCCTGGCTAGATACGGGAATCGAATCTGGAAATAGTGGTCAACAGATATGCCCTGGCTGGATACAGGAGTCAAATCTGGAAGTGTTATAGTTGACAGATGTGCCATGGCTGGATACAGGAATCGAATCTGGAAATAGATCACTCTCAGATGTGCCCTGGCTAGATACAGGTATCGAATTTGGAATTTGTGACAGTTGAAGGTAGTTGTCTTTAGGGTTGTCTTTTTCCCTGAAAAGGCCAAAACGTAAGTTGTATGCAATGTCATGATGTATGATATGTATGATGCCATGCTGTTCAACATGAGATAGTGTGAGCATGCACTTTATCATGTATGTAAGCAGGGTGTATGAAATGTGAAATGTCTATGCGTGTATTTTTGTCTTAGGAAAATGAATCCTTGACGATCAGCCGGGGAATTGCTCTGTGGAATAGATACTTTGCTGAAGTTTGACGAGAGGCCTGCTGAGGACTTCAATGATGGATTCCGCTGGGAGTAATGATGATAAACTCTGCTTGGGGAATACCAAAGATAAACTCCACTGGGGATTGAAAGAACCTTGTCGAGGGCGATCTTCCATGGCAAATAGCTGAGGATAACCCAGTTATAAGCCCTTGTGAGGGATAACTCTGAATAAAGCTCGGAAGAGACATCCGTATTCTGCAGGGAACAAGCTTCCAGAATCTACTGGGGATAAGCTTTCAGATCTGCCGGGGAAAGTTGGTGACTTCACTGGGGAAAGTATTGCTGAATCTCGCCTTACTCTGCGGGGAGCTGAGATCGTTTGGTCATATTCTTCAGTCGAATCCACCTTGGTACCTTGGCGGACAAAGCAACTAGACTGCATCAGACAATTTCACATTGCCCCTGTTTCTGATGTCTCCTGTATTTATGAATCATCAATTTAATGTCAAATGCATATATCAAAAATGAACATTGGACGTTCGTCGCAAGACAAAACAGAAAAAGGAAAAACAATGGCAATTTGTATGGACAAGTGAATTCGTTTTGATTTGAATTTTGCCTGTGAATAGGCATTTTTTTGTACAAGAGGCTGACATCCTAGTAAGAGAATGCCGCCAAATAACATAGAATTTACAAATTTTGGAAAGAAAACAAAACAGCTATGTGAACAATTCTACTGGGTTCCAACTCTGCTATCGCCTTTATGTCTCCAAGCGTCTCATCGCTTTGCTGCCTAGTTGAAGATGAAGCTGATTGGTCAATGCCGAAGTCTGAGCCAGATAGTTGATGCCGAATTCCGGATGCGAAGTGATCCAATGAGACATAGTATTACGCTTTATCCCTAACTTTTTCCTGGACCGCCCTTTCGGGTTTTCAGTCCACCGGGATACCCATTTTTGCCCAAGCCGCCTTTTCAGGTTTTCGACTTGCCGGGTGTACAGATTTTTATTCATTTCATCCCTTATTTTTGCCCGAACCCTTTTGGTTCGCCGGGAAGCCCTTATTTTTGCCTAGGTATGTCAACCTAGCGGGTCTTTTATTTATGCGTAGTATTTTTTCACTATGTCTGCATTGGCGGGGTGAGGAAGGTCGTCACCGTCCATGGTGGTTAGGATCATGGCTCCTCCTGAGAACACATGCTTAACCACAAATGGCCCTTCGTATGTAGGGGTCCATTTGCCCCGGGGATCACTTTGAGGAAGGATGATGCGTTTGATTACCAGGTCCCCAACTTGATACTCTCGTGGTTTGACCTTCTTGTTAAATGCCCTGATCATCCGTTTTTGATACGTTTGAACATGACAGATAGCGGTGAGTCTCTTTTCGTCAATCAGGTTTAATTGATCAAGTCGAGTCTGGATCTAGTCATCTTCACTCAGATCTGCATCTTTCATTATTCGGAGAGAGGGTATCTGGACTTCAATTGGCAAGACTGCCTCCATGCCATAGACCAAAGAGAAGGGAGTTGCCCCGGTTGACGTCCTTGCTGAGGTACGGTACCCATGAAGAGCAAACGGTAACATCTCGTGCCAATCTTTATAGGTCACTGTCATCTTCTGCACAATTTTCTTGATATTCTTATTTGCTGCCTCTACAGCCCCATTCATCTTCGGCCGGTAGGGAGAAGAATTGTGGTGCTGTATCTTGAATTGTTCACAAAGTTCAGTGATCATCTTGTTGTTGAGATTGGTACCATTGTCCGTAATGATTCTTTCCGGGACGCCGTACCGATAGATCAGATTATGCCGGATGAAACGTGCCACGACACTCTTGGTTACTGTGGCGTAGGAAGCTGCCTCAACCCACTTCGTGAAGTAATCGATCGCCACCAAGATGAAGCGATGCCCATTGGATGCCGTCGGTCGGATCTCACCGATCATATCAATCCCCCACATTGCAAAAGGCCAAGGTGCCGTCAGGACATTCAGAGGAACTGGAGGAATATGCACCTTGTCAGCATAGATCTGGCATTTATGACAAGTTCGAGAGTGTAGGTAACAATCGGCTTCCATCGTGGACCAGAAATATCCTGCCCGAAGGATTTTCTTAGCCATGGTGTGCCCACTGGAATGCGTCCCAAATGTACCTTCATGCAGTTCCAACATGATCTTCTCTGCTTCGGCCTTATCCACACAACGTAGTAGAGTTGAATCATGATTCCGCTTGTAGAGAATGCCGTTGCTGAGGAAGAATTTCACCGCAAACCTTCTCATGAACTTCTTGTCATTGACAGATGCGCCTTCAGGGTATTCCTGAGCTTCCAAGTACCTCTTCACCTCATGATACCAAGGTTTTTCAGTCACCTTCTCAGCCTCAAGCTCGCAGCAGTATGCCGGTTCGTCCAACTTCCAGATAATGATCCGGGGAGCCTCATTGTCCCATTTAACTTTGAACATTGAAGACATCGTAGCTAGTGCGTCCGCTAGCTGATTCTCCTCTCTTGGGAAGTGCTCAAAAGTTATTTCTTCAAAGTGGGGAAGCAAGGTTGACACATACTCCTTGTAAGGAATAAGATTTGGGTGTTTCGTATCCCACTCGCCTTTGATCTGATTGATCACGAGAGAGGAATCTCCGAAGACACTCAGAAATTTGATCCTTAAGTCGATCGCAGCTTGTAACCCCATGATACATGCCTCATATTCTGCCATGTTGTTGGTGCAGTTGAAACATAATCGGGCGGTGAGTGGAGTATGCGTTCCTTTGGGAGATATGATTACAGCGCCGACGCCGTTTCCCAAAGCATTGGAGGCTCCATCAAAATGCATAGACCATCGGGATCCTTCCTCAGGTCCTTCATCCGGTCCAGGTACTTCACAGTCAGTTACCACCATGATGTCTTCGTCCGGAAAATCAAAGTTCAATGATTGGTAATCGTCCACAGGTTGGTGTGCCAAATGATCTGCCAGTACACTTCCCTTAATGGCTTTCTGAGTTGTATACTGGATGTCATATTCTGTCAAGATCATTTGCCATCTCGCTATCCTTCCAGACAGAGCAGGCTTTTCAAATATGTACTTGATGGGATCCATCTTTGAAATTAACAGAGTAGTGTGAGTCAGCATATACTGTCTCAGCCGGCGAGCAGCCCATACTAGAGCGCAGCAAGTTTTCTCAAGCAGTGAGTAACGAGACTCACAGTCGGTAAACTTTTTGCTCAAGTAATAAATAGCGTGCTCTTTTCGGCCAGACTCGTCATGCTGCCCCAGCACACACCCCATTGAATTATCAAGTACTGTCAAGTATAATATTAGAGGTCTTCCTTCCACGGTGGCATAAGAATGGGTGGCTCTTGGAGATATTCCTTTATCCTTTCAAAGGAAGCCTGGCATTCGTCGTTCCAGCGTACTACTTGATCTTTCTTCAGTAACTTGAAGATTGGCTCACAAGTAGCAGTCAGATGTGAGATGAATCGGGCAATGTAATTCAGTCGTCCCAGGAAGCCTCTGACTTCTTTCTCTGTCTTAGGAACTGGAATCTCTTGAATGGCTTTAACCTTGGCGGGGTCCACTTGAATACCCTTATCACTTACAATGAAGCCTAGCAATTTTCCGGACCTTACTCCAAAGGTGCATTTATTGGGATTCAATCTCAGCTTGTATAACTTGAGTCGGTCAAACAACTTCCTCAGATGGTCAAGATGCTCCTCCTCAGTTTGAGACCTTGCAATCATGTCATCAACGTATACCTCAATCTCATGATGGATCATATCATGAAATAAGGCAACCATGGCACGTTGATAGGTTGCCCCAGCATTTTTCAATCCGAATGGCATGACCTTGTAACAGAAGGTGCCCCACTGAGTCACAAAGGTGGTCTTTTCCATATCTTCCGGAGCCATCTTGATCTGGTTATACCCTGAAAAACCATCCATGAAGGAGAAAACCTTGTGTTGAGCAGTATTGTCGACAAGAACGTCGATGTGAGGTAAGGGGAAGTCATCCTTGGGGCTTGCCCTGTTCAAATCCCTGTAGTCGACACACATCCTGACTTTACCGTCCTTCTTCGGTACTGGCACCACATTAGCAACCCATTGAGGGTAAGAAGTTACCGCAAGAAACCCGGCATCGAATTGCTTCATAACCTCAGCCTTGATCTTTTCAGACATCTCTGGGCGCATACGGCGGACCTTTTGCTTTACCGGAGGGCAGTCTTCCTTGGTTGGCAGGTGATGAACTACAATGTCGGCATCCAGACCAGGCATATCTTCATAGGACCAAGCAAATATCTCCATGTAATCCTGTAGCATCTGGATCAATCGTTGCTTCACGCTGAGCTCTAGATTGGCACCAATCTTGACCTCTTTCCTATATGTCTCAGTACCCAGGTTAATTGTTTCCACCGGCTCTTCATGTGGTTGAATAGCCCTCTCTTCCTGGAGTAGCAGTCTTGCGAGTTCACCAGGAACTTCGCAATCATCTTCACCTTCGTCCTCAGCCAAGTTGATCGGATTCTCGAAGTCATAACTGGCGGTAGCAGAGCTGTTACCAGTGAGATCCAGAGTGGATTGAAACCTGTATAAGTGAGTGTGTGTAAATATAGCTGTTTTGCAATATATATAACACAGAAAGAAAAAAGGAGCATAAGATTTGAAATGCAACAAACGTCCAATGTTTTGATTGATGATATATGGAGATGTCATACAAAAAGCCCTCACAAATGGAGCTACGATGCCCCGGGTAGGACACCGAGCCAATAAAAGTTTTAACACATTGTTTGTTACAAATTGGAAATCAAAAGAAATTAATTACTGCGTGACAAATGTGATAGGTGTAAAATCCTTTGCCATCCAGTTGCTTGGTCCGTTGCTGGTAGTCAGGTAGATCCAACTGTCAAACTCTGCTTCCTCTGCATCTTCCTCAATAGCATTCACCCTTGGGTTGGAGATAAACACCGGAGCCTTTCCGATCCTTTCCTTGCGCACAACCCTCTGAGCCTATGCAGTAAAGCCCAGCCCAAACTTGTCATTCTTTTGAGTGAAGTCAGGAAGCTGACCCCAGTTTGCACAATTGCCTTTCTCGATTACAGCCCGGGCATCCTTCAAGGACGCCATCTTCAACAGAAAATCTTCTTCAACTACTGCCTCAGCTGATGCCAACACTGGAGGTACTTCCTCAAAATGCTGAAAGGGGGTTTCAATAAACTCCCCGTCCATCTCGATATACCAGAATGAATTCAAGTGACTCACCATGTATTCCTCCTCACCCTGCACAGTAACAATCTTCCCTTTGACAGGGTATTTGAGCTTTTGGTGTAAAGTGGAAGTTACTGCCCCAGCTTTGTGAATCCAGGGTCGACCCAACAAGCAGGAGTAAGATGGACAAATATCCATTACATAGAATGTTGAGTTGAAAACTTGGGAACCCACACGAATAGGGATGTCTACTTCACCGTGCACCATCCTCTTAGAACCGTCGAAGGCTCTAACAATGATGTTGCTAGGTTTCAATTCCAAACCTTCACAATCCAAGCGATCCAATGCCTTCTTAGGCAAAACATTCAGGGAAGAGCCGGTATCCACTAACACGTGTGCGAGAGTAGTGCCCCTGCATTCTATGGAAACATGCAGGGCATCATTGTGGTTTTTCCCTTTGGCGGTAAGGTCAGCATCTGAGAACCCCAAGCCATTGTCAGCCGTCAAATTAGCCACACAGTCGGTGAATTGATCCGCGAAAGTCTCTTGCGGCACATGGGCCGTTTTCAGAAATGAAATTAGGGCTTTTGCATGGGCCTCTGAGCATAGCAGTAGTGATAGCATAGAGATTTTGGAGGGAGTATGCCCCAATTGTTCAACAACATTAAAGTCACTCTTTTTGATAATTTTAAGAATTTCCTCCATTTCTTGTTGGGAGGCTTCCACAGCAGTCTTCTTTGGTGCCTCCGTCCTGGCAGGCAAATCGGTAGCAATTTCTTTGCCCCGAGTATCAGAAGACTCGGCGGCAGTAGTAGACACATGAACTTGAACTGGAACATGCACACTTGCGGGTGTGATGGTGAGAGGTTTTCGGATAACTGGCGGTGCAATGTCAGGCGAGAAGAGCCTACCACTGCGGGTAATCTTGGCGGGACCAGTGATGTTACTGATACTGGTATTGGTGTTGAACTCCTGCTTCACCCCAAGCACATATACGTCGGCTCCATAATGCCATGGAACAGCTTTATCAGACTCATACGGGAGAGGCCCCGGGACAGTAATAGTGATGGGTGCAACGGACATAATTTGGACTGGTTTCTTTACGGGAGCTTTGGCAGGATTGTAGATTGTGACAACAAATATTTCTTCAACGGAAACAGACGGAACAACAGTTTTCTTGAATAGAATTTCCTTGCTATCCATCAGGCTTTGGATGCCTGATCTCAGCAGTGGACAACCAGTAGGGATAAGAGCACACAGGAGGCAACCCTTACTACAACCCGGAAATAAACCGGCTAGTAGTAAGTTCCTCTTAACAGTCAAAAGCGGGGTAACAACTTCATTCACCGAAACAGCATACAATTCTTCCTCAATGGCATTTACCCTATGCTGGGGCATGGGGGCAGTTACAACATTTGGCCTCTCAGGCGCTTCAAACTGAATTTCCTTCGCGTCGATAAGATCTTGCACTTTGTTTCTCAAGGCCCAGCAATCATCAGTAGTGTGCCCGGGACTATCAGAATGATAAGCACACCGGGCATTTGGGTTATACTTAGGAGACGCAGTGTTGACGACCTTAGGAGATTCTTTGGTGGTCACCAAATTGGTGGATAGCAGTTGAGGTAAAATTTGAGATAAGGTCATACTTAGCCGAGTATACTGCCTCTTGGGCCTTTCGCCTCTTTGTTGATTGTATTGCTGAGGGGCAACAACAGGTTTTGAAATGACCAGAGCATTGACGGCTTGGCGACTTTCTGGCTTGACTTGTCTTCTAGGACCATAGACGGCACTTGCTTCTTTCTTAAAAGGCCTCTTCTCAGCACTTGCAGCAACACCCTTCTGAATCTTTCCTGACTTGATGCCAGCTTCTATTCTCTCGCCTGTTAAGATTAGATCGGTAAACCCCGCGGAAGAGTTACCAATTAGATGATTGAAAAATGGCCCAGATAGGGTCCCTAGAAACATATCAACCAGCTCACGATCGGTTAAAGGAGGCTGCACCCTGCCAGCCAAATCCCTCCATTTTTGTGCGTACTCTTTGAATCCTTCGCTTGTTCCTAACGACAGACCCTGAAGTTGGGTACGAGTAGGGGCAAGGTCAGAATTGTATTGGTATTGTTTGTAGAAAGCGGTGGCCAAATCTTCCCAATTCCGGACACTGGTTCCTTCTAGCTGATAAAACCACTCCAACTGAGCTCCAGAAAGGCTGTCTTGAAAGAAATGGATCCAGAGGTTTTTATCTGCCGTATAGGGTTGGATCTTTCTCACGTAGGACCTAAGATGCATTTTGGGGCAGGACAGCCCATCATACCTTACAAACACTGGCACCTTGAATTTTGGGGGAATCACAATCCCGGAAACCAAACCCAAGTCTTCAAAATCCAAACCCGGAACTCTCTGTAGCTCCATGGCGGCTAATCTGTCTTCTAAACCCTTGTATTTATCATCAGCTGGAGGGTATTGCTGATCAGAATAATCTTCATCCTCTTCAACCTCTTCTTCTTCCGCATCAGACTCGGAAGGCACCGCAACTCCATCTCTTTTACTGGTCCCTTCATCAGAAGTAGGAGGAAATTCAAGCACTCTTCGAGCTTCTCCGTCAAATCTTCTCCCCAAAGTAGCCACCCCGAGTCTCTTTTTCTTCTTCTTCACTGGGTCTTTATTCCCCAATTGAGTCTTGATATCCTCCTGACCCTTAGCCAAGGTCAACAGGAGTTGCTGGAACTGTGCATTCTGAGCCTGTAGGTCTTTGATTGTTTGCTCGAGATCCATCCTACTGAAATAAACAGCAGACAGATAAGGAAACCTGGAATGAGATCTGCTTATGCACATGATGAATGGTATGCTTATGTATGCAATGCATTCAAGGATTTAGGACATTCAAAATTGTTTTAGACAAAGAAGAACGCACGTCATATTAATAAGAAGAAATTTGTCAGTACATAAATGCCCCATGGGCCAAATATTACAAAATAAACTTCTTAAGGCAAAAAGACATTGCGCATCCTCTTTGGTGTGATGTAGGTGTTGAGGGCTTCTTGCTCGTGGAGTCGGCGGGTAAGCTCTAGAGCCTTCTTTTCACTGGCGTAGTAGCTAGCTTCGAAAGTGTTCCGTTCCTCCTTGAGCTGAATCCAACTTTTCTGCATTTCCTCCCACGATGTAGGCATGTCTGGATGTAGGATGGTGTAGGGAACCTCTCCTTCCTTGACGGGCTCTTTAATCATAGGGAGTACATAAGGATAAGGCATCATCAGACTTTGGGCTCGGGCTCGTACCCACTTGAGATAGGGCTCAAGAGGAATGGAGTTCTTGTGTCCCAGAGTCTTGCTATCAACCTTGTTGAGTTTTCCCCAAGCTCTGATGAATCTTTGGCGAAGTCCTTGCGCATCGTTGTCGAAGTCAAAAACTAGGTCAGGAATCAACATATCATGAGGGCCATCCCTCCGTGCATATCCAAATTGCCTCAAAGCTAGGCAAGGGTTGTAGGTGATACCCCCTCTAATTCCAAGTAAAGGAACATTAGGGAATTCCCCGCAACGATCGATAATGATGACATTTTCTCTGGACCGAGAACACCAATGCACATCAGAATGAGTAAGAGTCATCAACTGTTGGGACCACCTTGTACCTTGGTCATTCTTCAAGACAGATTGTGGAAGGTGCGAAATAAACCACCTTGCAAGGATAGGAGTACAGCACATGAGAACACCCCTCTTTCTCATTGTTCGTGTGTAAAATGAGTGAAGAATGTCCCCAAGCAATGTCGGTATTGGATTTCTGGACAAGAAGATTTTGACAGCGTTGACATCTACCAATTGGTCAGGATTTGGGAACAAGACCAACCCATAGATAAGGAGTGCCACAATCTCTTCAAAGGCTTGTAGGTCCAATGAGTTCCAACATTCTTGTGCCTTCTCAAACAAGAATTTTGCTAAGAATCCTTAGACGCCGCTTCTGGTTTCCCAATGCCCCTTGATGTCGGATGGTTGTAGATGTAATGCTCGAGCAACATCTTCCAGCTTTGGTTCCTTTTCCGTACCGTTGAAGGGTAGTTGATTAAGGATAGGAATTCTCAGGAGTTGAGAAAACTCCTCCAAAGTGGGTACCAATTGATGATCAGGGAAAGTGAAACAGTGGTGAAGAGGGTCAAAGAACTGGAATAGCACTTTCATCATGTCTTCTTCAATGTTGGTGTTGACTAGGCTGAGCAGTCTACCATGTCTTTCACTGAAGGATGAGTTTTCCGGAATCCTCGAGGTGATCTCCTTGAGTTGAGGAAAGATTCTCACAAGGTTGACTTGAATGGTATTTCTGCGAGGAATTTCCATGTCCTACAAAACAAGAACAAAGATGAAGATCCAAAACCCTTGAAATGGTTAGTGAATGCATATGATGTTTGATGATGTTTATGATGTATGCTCAAAACATATGTACAAGCAAATCACACCAAACCCTAGTTTCAGGCTTGCATGGGGTTTCATAGGTAAGTACCCTCTTGAGTGTAGTTGGCTTAAAAACCTGTCCTATAAATAGTAACCGGGTTCTAAGGAGCTCAATATCACGGGATTGTTTTCATTGTTCATTGTTTTGGTTTAGCCACTTAACTAGCGACCAAAATATTCCAAGAACACAACCCTCAATGAGTGTAGTATCGAGTATCTACCAACTTCGGACTGCACCAAAGCCGGTCATCTCACTACCCCTAATAAAAGGCCAAGATGGTCAAGTAAGGTTCTAGGTCATTAGTGCTTAGTGACATCACTCAGTGGCCCCGTACTCTCCTTGATTGAACTCAAGGGTTACCGGTACTCACAAATATGTCGCACTAATATAGCTATTGCTTAGACCGTGTCGGTATACCCCGCACAGTTTCCACAACATATTGCTATCTATGAATGTTTCCCAAAATCCGGGTGGAGGATTGTAAACCCAAACAATAGAGCCAAAGTATAAAGCAAACAATTCAAACAATTAGTCATGCAAGAGGGTGATCTAAGCCCTAAGGTTACTCCACTTTTAAAATTTTCCCCAGCAGAGTCGCCAGTTCTGTGATACGGTGGGAGAACTGACTATGGTTTTGCGTTTGTTTTCGCAAATGTTTCGGTTGAGCAAGAGTCGCCACCGACTTTTTATTTTATCCTAAGGAAAGGTTTAAAAAGCACAGCAAAAACCTTTTGAGATGTTTTATTGGGTTCGGGGAGTAGATTATAGAAAGGGAAGGTATTAGAACCCTTTCTATCCATGGTTATCCATGGGCTCTTAGTTACTTGCTTAGATCACTTGCCTTTTGTTTTCAATTGTTTGAAATGGTGCTTGTGTGTGTGTGGGTTTGAAAATGTTTTGAAAAGAAGCCAATGTGGTGGCAACCTTTGTAATGATCCATGTGGGGGATGTATACAAAGGTGTATGTCTTTTAAAAAGGTTTTCATTTGTTTTTGAAAGGTGTTTTGAAAGTGTTGTGAGGTGTGTTTTAGAAAATAGGCAAGTGTTTTGTTTTTGCAAGTTTGATTCAAAGCAACTAAGAGGTTATCTACTCCTAAATTTCTCAAAGTTTATTGCTATGTTTTAACCCTTTTAATAAGTTTGTTCCACCATTGTATTTGGTGGACAATCTCATGTTAGGATGTGAGAGGGACGGGCGCGGGTCATCGTTTAGACCATAATTGCAACGGTGTCAAGTATCTTTGGGTATTTTCTTTAAGGGACTTGATCATTTGTTTGGCAATATTTTGAAAAGTATTATCGAGGGACTATGATCATTTGATTTGTTTATTTTGCCCAAAGAGACCTAACATGCAATATGGCCCAATTTTAAAAGGCAACAAGTGGAATACCCTAGGGGTGCAAGTGTGAAATGTATTGTCCATTTTTCATGCTCATTTATCTTGTATTAGGTCCAACTATTTTGTTCATTTTTTTATTCGCATATAAACCCTAATTCTAGCATTGTATATTTAGAAAGCGATAAAGTGCGAAATTTAAATTCCTACGCTATTACAACACAATAATATAGGGAGGGGGGTACAAATGTTCAAATGGGGAGGTATTTGACAAGGAAATTGAATCTAAGCTATTACATCAATATTGAATATTTGCAAGGTAATTTAATTGCATAAATAAAATAAAAATAGAACAAATATGCAAGAATGCAAAAAAAAAGGGTTTTTTATATGTATGAAAAAAAGGATTATTTATGTAAAATAAAAAGAAAATAAAAAGATATTATTTTTGGAGTATTTTTAAATTTAGGGCAAAACCCTAATTTTCATTAAATGAAATGTATTATTATTGATATATACAATATTTTATCATTTATACACAAAAATAAAATAAGAAAAGAAATGTATTTGTAAAAAAATGATTTTTTAGTGTTTAATATTAATAAAATAAAATGTGTATATTTTTAGTATTTTATTCTAAGTATATTAATAAATATATATATTTATGTATTAAGTTCTAAATATGTATTATATATATAAATAATAATAATTTTTAATATTTAAAAAAAAAGGTATTTTTTATGTAAAATATTTTCAGAGGGTATAATAAAATAAAAAATGAAAATAAAAGTATTTCTACCTATTTCTCAATATTTTAATGAAATGTATATATTTAATTATCTAAGTATTAATCAAAAGAAAATCATATAAATACCTAATAAATTAAAAAAATGGTGAGAAAAAATATTTTTATATTTTTTTATGTCATGAGAAAAAATAACAAAGTCAATCAAAAAAGAAAAAGGTCAAAAAGTCAAAGAAATAAGCAAATGGGCCTTGGGGGTGTGAAAGCAAAAGAGTGGTGCAAATAAGAAAAGTGTTCCAGGCCCAGCCCAGAACCAGTCATCTTCAACCTCTGAACAACATCACTCACGCGTTTTCTATCTCTTGATTCCTGGACTTTCAAGCAAAACTCATAACATGAAAAGTGTAGAGCATGAGAAGACGAATTCAACCATGTAAAGAACTTGACTTAACTCTCTAAGATGAGGGAGAATTTCTTCTCCCCCAATTTCTGACCTAACTTTTATGCCATGTTCAGACTCAAAATTCTTGCAGTACACATAACATAAATGAAATTTAACTATATGGGCATGTTCAGGGCTATGATTGTGACATATTTTCTTCACAAACCTAAAGCTAACAAAGCCTAATAAGAGAGATAGAACTTCATGAAGATACCTGTTCAGTTGGAATCGTGCTTTGCAATGGAGGAGTTTTCAGAGCAAGATGATGATTTGTATAGCTTCCTTGAAGTGTAAGGATGCTATTCCAAGTTCTACTTTATCTTGAAACTCCCTGAATCGTGCTAGAGAACTTCAACTGCAAAACAGAAAAACAAAAATGGTGAAGTGGCTTAGAGGTGTTACAGATCGTGCTTTTGCTTTTGGTTAGCTTGCATAGATGGTATGGAAGGTGTGTGAACTGATTTGGGCAAGAGAGCTCAAGAGAAATGAGAGATAGCACTCAAACTGCAGGGCCTGCCCTGTTTTTGCAGTTTGAGAGTGATTCTGAGATGGAGGGTGTTTTGAAGGCAAAGGGCTGTGTATTAGCTTGGTTGTGTTGTGTGGAATGTGTTTGATAACTTTGTCTAAGTGTTCTTGAGCTGATATGGAAGTTGGTAGGTGTTATGGCACTTTTCTTCACTCTTAAGCAAACAAAGGCAACTTGTGTTTCTAGGTCAGTAGAGGACCCCTAATCCTGCTGCAAAGCTTCTCTTGATCAGAGTAATTTGTTCATAATCTTGTGCCAATCAGATTTGCAATGTACTTGTTGGATTTTCAATTTGACATAAAGTGTGACTTTTCAAAAATGGCTATTTTGCTTTATCTAAAAATGGATTAAACCTTCATACAATGCTTTAGCTCAAAAAACATGGTCTTGGCACAAAGAATATGCATTAAATTATTGAGTGTAACTTGGTTTAAGGACCTGTAATCTAGCCTAAAGCAATGCTGAGTTCAAATTGCAAGGTTATGGACATGTAACTTGGTCATGAACAAAGTGAGTTTTTGCCATATTGTGAAATTCGATTCTCCCTAACCATGAGGTTGTTTGAGAAGTTCTTGGATATTTTGGAAAGCTTGGAATGTGTACTACAATCCATCTTTGAAATGCAATTTGCAATTCCAAGTGGAAGTGTATGGAAAATGGCCTTGAAGTGGGGTAGAAAACCTTGTCAAAATAGGTCAAAAATTCACTAAGTTAAGAATGGTTTAGTGCCCTTATTCAAAAATTTGTAACTTGAGATACAAGCTTCAAATGAGAAAACTTTGTGAATAAAAGTTGTAGATTATGCAACAATCTACAACTTTCATGTTTTGACTTTTGTTTGAATCCAAATGAATCATAGTGAAAGAGTAGGGCAAAGTTGGGAAAAAATTAGGGTTTTCCATAACTTAGAAAAATTCTAAGTTATGAAAAATTCCATTTTAAACCCTAATTTGCATTTCTTGGTTTCTTGGTGAACAAGTTTCATGATTTGTCATGTTTTGATGAAAAATGAATCTTGACTCTTGATTTTGACCAAAAAGTCAAAGTTTGACTTTTCAGTATACAGTCAAAATTGATCAATTGACTGGGAAATTCAACTGTCAATCTTGTGTACTTGGGATCTTTTGAGTTTGTTGAGCATGTCAAGACAATTCCATGGGGTCCTTGAGTCCATATGTGATCTAGGTTTGCCATTGGCTAGGTCAAACAGTCAAAAATTGCCTTTGTGCAGTCAAAACCCTAAAAATGACCATTTTGCCCTTTTGATGATCTGATCAAATTTCTTGTGGAATTGTGATCCAAACTTGATCAAATGGTCCATATGAGTTCATAATGTTGATGTGGGTCAATTTTCATGAGGTTTGACTGTCAATTGGCCACAGTTGACTTTTTTCCCCAATACAGCTGATTTCTAGGTCAACTGTCCAATTGACTGGGCAAAACTTGGAATCAAGACTTGAAACTTGGTATAGGTAAACTTGGGAGTCCAATATGAAGCATGAAAGTCATCTTAGACTTTTTAGGTCAAAACATCTTTGTGCAAACACAAACCCTAATTTGGGGTCCACCAGTGCAAGGAGAAATCTTGAGCAGAGGAAACCCTAATTGGATCTTGATCTTCAAAGGTCTGGTGATGAGAAAATGTTGAGGAAATGGGAGGGCAAATTTTGGGGTACAACAGATACCATGATAGAATTAGGGTTTTGTATGCAAAATTAACCAAAAATAGTTTGACCTAATTTCAAGATAAACAAGCATGAAAATGGACAACACTAATCACACTTGCACCCTTAGGGTTACTCCACTTGTTGCCTTCAAATAATGGGCCATATTGCATGTTAGGTATCTTTGGCAAAAACAAATCAATCAAATGATCATAGTCCCTCGATGACGCTTTCGAAAGTTGCCTAAAAATGATCAAGTCCCTTAAAGGAAAAATTGCCCAAAGATATTTGGCACCATTGCAATCATGGTCTAAACGATGACCCGCACCCGTCCTGTTAACATCCTAACACAAGATTGTCCACCAAATACAATGGTGGAACAAAATTGTTAAAAGGGTTAAAACATAGCAAAGATCTTTGAGAAATTTAGGGTAGATAGCTCTTGGTTACTTGCCAACTTGCAAAACAAAAACCCTTGCCTATTTTTCAAAACACACATCACAACACATTTTCAAAATAACTTTCAAAAACATTGGAAACTTTTCAAAAGACAAATACACCTTTGTATACATTCAAACATGGATCATTACAAAGGTTGCCACCACATTGGCCTCTTTTCAAGACATTTTCAAAACCCACACACAAAGCACCATTTCAAACAATTGAAAGCACCATTTCAAACAATTGAAAATCAAGGCAAGTTGATCTAAGCAAGTAACTAAGAGCCCATGGATAACCATGGATAGAAAGGGTGCTAATACCTTCCCTTTCTATAATCTACTCCCCTAACCCAAGAAAACATCTCAAAGGTTTTTGCTGTGCTTTTTAACCTTTCCTTAGGATAAAATAAAAAGTCGGTGGCGACTCTTGCTCAACCGAAACATTTGCGAACACAAACGCAAAACCAAAGTTAGTTCTCCCACCGTATCATAGAACTGGCGACTCTGCTGGGGATATTTTTTAAAAGTGGAGTAACCTTAGGGCTTAGATCACCCTCTTGCATGACTAATTGTTTGTTTTGATTGCTTTACGTCTTGGCTCTCTTGTTTAGGTTTGCAATCCTACACCCGGATTTGGGGAAACATTCATAGATAGCAATACGTTGTGGAAACTGTGCGGGGTATACCGACACGGTTGAAGCAATAGCTATATTAGTGCGACATATTTGTGAGTACCGGTAACCCTTGAGTTCAATCAAGGAGAGTACGGGGCCGCTGAGTGATGTCACTAAGCACTAATGACCTAGAACCTTACTTGACCATCTTGGCCTTTCATTAGGGGTAGTGAGATGACCGGCTTTGGTGCAGTTCGAAGTTGGTAGATACTCGATACTACACTCATTGAGGGTTGTTTTCTTGGAATATTTTGGTCGCTAGTTAAGTGGCTAAACCAAAACAATGAACAATGAAAACAATCCCGTGATATTGAGTTCCTTAGAACCCGATTACTATTTATAGGACAGGTTTTTAAGCCAACTACACTCAAGAGGGTACTTACCTATGAAACCTCATGCAAGCCTGAAACTAGGGTTTGGTGTGAATTGCTTGTACATATGTTTGTGCATACATCATAAACATCATAAAGCATCATATGCATACACTAACCATTTCAAGGGTTTAGATCTTCATATTTGTTCTTGTTTTGTAGGTCATGGAAATTCCTCGCAGGAATACCATCCAAGTCAACCTTGTGAGAATCCCTCCTCAACTCAAGGAGCTCACATCAAGAATTCCATAAAGCTCTCCCTTCAGTGAAAGACATGGTAGACTGCTCAGCTTAGTCAGCACCAACATTGAAGAGGACATGGTAAAGGTGTTGTTTCAGTTCTTTGACCCCTTCACCACTGTTTCACATTCCCTGACTATCAATTGGTGCCCACTTTGGAGGAATTTTCTCAACTCCTGAGAATTCCTATCCTTAATTAAATACCTTTCAACGGTACGGAAAAGGAACCAAAGCCTGAAGATGTTGCTTAAGCCCTACACTTGCAACCATCTGACATCAAGGGGCATTGGGAAACTAGAAGCGGTGTCAAAGGTTTCTTAGCAAAATTCTTGTTTGAGAAGGCACACGAATGTTGGAATTCATTGGACCTACAAGCCTTTGAAGAAATTGTGGCCCTCCTTATCTATGGGTTGGTTTTGATCCCAAATCCTGACCAGCTTGTAGATGTCAACGCCGTCAAAATCTTCTTATCCAGAAATCCAATACCAACATTGCTTGGGGACATTCTTCACTCATTTTACACTCGAACAATGAGAAAGAGGGGTGTTCTCATGTGCTGTACTCCTCTCCTTGCAAGGTGGTTTATTTTGCACCTTCCACAATATGTCTTGAAGAATGACCAAGGCCTGAGGTGGTCACAACGGTTGATGACCCTTACTCACTCTGATGTACATTGGTGTTCTCAGTCCATAGAAAATGTCATCATCGTCGATCGTTGTGGAGAGTTCCCTAATGTTCCATTACTTGGCATTAGAGGAGGCATTACCTACAATCCTTGTCTAGCTTTGAGACAATTTGGATATGCACGGAGGGATGGCCCTCATGACATGTTGATTCCTGACTTAGTTTTTGACTTCGACAATGATGCGCAAGGACTTTGCCAAAGATTCATCAGAGCTTGGAGGATGCCTAACAAGGTTGACAGCAAGACACTGGGGCACAAGAACTCCATCCCTCTTGAGCCTTATCTCAAGTGGGTACGAACCCGAGCCCAGAGTCTAATGATGCCTTATCCTCATGTTCTCCCTGTGATTAAAGAGCCCCTTACGGAAGGAGAGGTTCCCTATACCATCCTATATCCTGACATGCCTACATCGTGGGAGGAGATGCAGAAGAGTTGGATCCAACTCAAGGAGGAACGGAACACTTTTGAAGCCAGCTTCTACGCCAGTGAGAAGAAGGTTTTGGAGCTTACCCTCCGACTCCATGAGGAAGAGACCCTCAACACCTACATCGCACCAAAGAGGATGCACAACGTCTTTTTACCTTGAGAAGTTTTTGTAATATTTGGCCCATGGGGCATTTATGTACTGACAAATTTCTTCTTATTTATATGACGTGCGTTCTTTTTGTTTGCAACAATTTTGAACTTTCTAAATCCTTGAATGCATTGCATACATAAGCATACCATTCATCATGTGCATAAGCAGGTCTCCACACCAGGTTTCCTTATCTTTCTGTTGTTTATTTCAGTAAGATGGATCTCGAACAGACGGTCAAGGACTTGCAGTCTCAGAACGCACAGTTTCAACAACTCATGATGACCTTGGCTAAGGGTCAGGAGGACTTGAAGACCCTGCTTGGGAACAAAGACCAAGTGAAAAAGAAAAAGAAGAGAGTCAGGGTGGCTACCTTGGGGAGAAGGTTTGAGGGTGAAGCCAGAAGGGTTCTTGAATTTCCTTCCGCATCCGAAGAAGAAAACAGTAAAGGAAAAGGGGCTGCGGTACCTTCCGAATCCGAAGCTGAAGAAGAAGAGGCTGAAGAAGACGAAGACTACTCAGAACAACAATACCCGCTGGCTGATGACAAGTACAAGAGTTTGGAGGACAGGTTAGCAGCTATGAAGCTGCAGAGAGTTCCAGGCTTGGATTTCGAAGATTTGGGATTAATTGCTGGAGTTGTAATCCCCCCGAAGTTCAAAGTGCCTATTTTTGCAAGATATGACGGGCTGTCCTGCCCAAAAATGCACCTAAGGTCATATGTCCGAAGAATCCAACCTCACACATCTGACAGAAACCTTTGGGTACATTTCTTTCAAGATAGCCTGTCTGGCACTCAGCTAGACTGGTTTTACAAGCTGGAAAGGTCGGAGATACGTAGTTGGGAGGATCTGGCAGTTGCTTTTTATCGCCAATATCAGTATAACTCTGACCTGGCCCCAACCCGTACTCAGCTACAGAGTATGGGAATGGCCTCAGGTGAGGGATTTAAGGAATACGCCCAGAAGTGGCGCGATCTGGCTAGAAGGGTGCAGCCGCCTCTTTCCGATAGAGAACTTGTTGATATGTTCCTAGGGACCCTGTCTGGTCCATTCTTTAATCATCTGATCGGTAGCTCTTCCTCGGGGTTTACTGAATTAATTCTGACTGGCGAGCGGGTAGAAGCCGGTATCAAGAGTGGGAAGATTCAGAAGGATGCCTCTGCATCTACAATTGCTAAGAAATCATTTCCAGCGAAGAAAGAAACAGCTGTTGTGTATTCTCAAAGGGGAGCAGGAAGAAGTGAGCGCAGGCCGACTGTGGGGGCCGTAATGATCCAAAATCAACCAAATGATCAGCCTCGCAATAACCCGTCCAGACCTAAACAGCAATGGGGAGAACGGCCACCACGGCAGTTCACCCGCATTAATATGACGCCCGCGCAAGTTCTTCCACACTTGTTAAAGCTGAATCTCACAAATATCAAAGAAGCACCGAAAAATGTGAATACGACCTCACCAACTTACAATGCCAATGCCAAATGCGCCTACCATTCCGATAGCGTCGGACATGACACAAATAATTGTTGGGCGCTGAAAAATAAAATTCAAGACTTGATAGATGCAAAAGAGGTGGAGTTCGATGCTCCAGAGAAACCAAATGTGATATCTGCTTCGATGCCGAAGCATGGTCGAAATGTCCACGCTATTGAGGAAGATTTGTATGTTTCTGATGTCAGTGACCTGATAACTCCGCTGTTAACCATTAAGTTAAATCTGTTAAAGGCCGGGATTTTCCCGGGATGCAAAGAAGACTGCTATTGTTGTTACTCTCTGCCAATTGACTGCCTGTTACTGAAGAAAGGCATCCAAGGCCTGATGGACAGTCAACAAATTCTGTTTGAAAAAGTTTCTGCTATTCCAACCCCTACTGAAGATGTTTCAATTATCACCATTCACGCCAATCTTTCCAAGGCCGTCAGAAAGCCTGTTAAGATTACATCTGCTACAAAGTCTGTTCCTCTGAAGATAACTATGCCAGGGCCTGTCCCCTACAGTTCTGAAAAGTCAATACCATGGAATTACGGTGGAGAAATCTACTACCATGGTATTAAACAAGTTGAAATAACCGAAGGAAGCTCTGATGAAGAAGATGCCAGCATTGGAAACATTGCCGGCACAAGCAAGATCACCCGAAGTGGGAGAATATTTTCTCCAGAGATTGCCCCCCCAAAGGCAATCTTTGGACCCTCATCTACCGCCAAAGTTATTCCTGCACCAATAAAACTTTCCGCTAGAACCCCATTGATTGAAGATGCTGCTGTTCCTGTTGATGTCCCTCCTACTTCTGCTGATAAGGGTAAGGGGATCCAAGATGAGCTCGTCAGGACGAGGGCTCAACCTTTGGTCATCCCGGAAACCTCTAAGAAAGAGATGGAGGAGATCTTGAAGATAATTAAAAAGAGTGATTATGATGTGGTAGAGCAAATGGGGCAAACCCCCTCGAAAATCTCCATGTTAGCATTGCTACTTTGTTCAGAGGTGCACGCCAAAGCATTGATAAAATTCCTGAAGACAGCCCATGTACCCCAGGAAACCTCTGCCGACCAATTCCAAAACTGTGTAGCCAGTCTTACAACAGACAACGGTTTAGGTTTCTCTAATGCTGACCTAACCTCAAAAGGAAGAAAACACAACGACGCGTTACATGTGTCAGTAGAATGCCAAGGGACTACTCTGGCCCATGTTCTGGTCGACACTGGTTCTTCTCTGAACGTGCTGCCTAAGAAGGCCCTCTACCGTTTAGACTGTGAAGGCTTGGAGTTAAGGCCAAGTAATATCATTGTAAGGGCATTTGACGGGTCAAAGAGAATGGTACATGGGGAGGTAGACATTCCCATTAAGGTTGGCACAGAGGTTTTCCCCTCAACTTTCTACGTGACGGACATCCGTCCGTCATACTCTTGCTTATTGGGGAGACCATGGATACACAATGCTGGGGCAGTCAACTCTTCCCTACATCAAATGCTGAAGTACCCTATCAAAGGAAAGATCATAATCGTCCACGGTGAAGAGGAGTATATGATCAGCCACCTGAACTCTTTCCGATATGTAGAGGTAGAAGGTGAATTCATTGAGACGCCATTCCAGCACTTCGAGGAAGTCTCTCCTGAGGTGGAAGTAGCAAAAGTGGTAGCTGAGGTACCAAAGCAGATGGCCAGGATGGCATCTCTAAAAGACGCGAAAGCCGCAATGAAGGAAGGGAAGAGCTCAACATGGGGGCAGTTGCCAGACATTCCTCACAAAATAGACAAGTTTGGTTTAGGATTCACTGCTGCGGGGCAGAAAACTATGCGCCGTTCAAAGGTTGAAAGAGCATCCATCAAGATCTCACCTTATGGGATCAATGCTTTGGAAGGTGAAGGCGAAGAAGTCAACATTGAAGATTGGATCTACCCAACCATCGAAGGGGGACTACGCAACTGGGAGACAAAGGACTTTGTCCCCATTACTTTTATTAATAAGTAATTATCTGTCAAATATTTCCTTTGGTCTGTAATAACTTCTTTTGAACAATCCGTACACTACTTTTTCACCTCATGCCTTGCCCGGGGCATGTAGGTCCATTTGTAAGGGTTTTGATTATCTTCATATCCATATGCCATGTTTAATGATTCATTGGACGTTTTTCATCGATAAACTGCTGTGTTCATTTTCCTTCCTTTTTGCATTTTGTTTAAAGATGGCTATCCCTTACACACACCCACGCTCACAAATGCAGGTACCCATCCACTCTAGATTCTATGGGTGACTATTATGCTATGTCCTTCAATAATTCTGAAGATCTGGTCAATCAGGCTGAGTATGAAGATGACGAAGGTTGTGAAGTACCAGGGGAACTAGCCAGACTTCTACAGCAAGAGGAAAGGGCCATCTTGCCTCATGAAGAGTCGTTGGAAACTGTCAACTTAGGAACAGAGGAAGATTGGAAGGAAGTGCAAGTGGGTGCCAATCTGGAACCAAGTGTCAAGGAGCGCCTGATACAGCTGTTAAATGAGCACGTTGAAATCTTCGCCTGGTCTTACAAAGACATGCCGGGTTTAGACACAGACATCGTGGTTCACCGTCTCCCTACAAGAGAGGATTGTCCACCGATCAAGCAAAAAGTCCGCCGAATGAGGCCCGACATGTCTGAGAAGATTAAAGCAGAAGTGATGAAACAATTCAACGCTGGCTTTCTGGCTGTTACATCCTATCCACAATGGGTTGCTAACATCGTGCCAGTTCCTAAAAAAGATGGCAAGGTCAGGATGTGTGTAGACTACCGGGATTTGAACAGGGCCAGCCCCAAGGATGATTTTCCGCTACCGCACATTGACATTCTGAATGACAACACAGCTCAGCACAAAGTGTTTTCCTTCATGGATGGATTCTCGGGCTACAATCAAATTAAAATGGCCCCTGAGGACATGGAGAAAACAACCTTTGTTACACAATGGGGTACTTTCTGTTACAAGGTGATGCCGTTCGGACTGAAGAACACAGGGGCAACTTATCAACGCGCCATGGTAGCTTTATTTCATGATATGATACATCATGAGATCGAAGTTTACGTAGACGATATGATAGCTCAGTCACAAATGGAGGAGGAACACCTTGAACACCTGGAAAAACTATTTGCCAGGTTGAAAGAATACAAACTCAGGCTGAATCCAAGTAAGTGTACTTTTGGAGTTAGGTCTGGTAAGCTTCTAGGGTTTATTGTTAGCAACAAAGGCATTGAGGTCGATCCGGCAAAAGTGAAAGCAATACAAGAGATGCCTGCTCCCCGTATTGAAAAGGAGGTTAGAGGGTTCTTGGGGCGCTTGAACTATATTTCCAGATTCATCTCTCGTCTGACTTCTACCTGTGAGCCAATTTTCAAATTATTAAAGAAGGATCAGGTAGTCGAATGGAACGACGATTGCCAAGCTGCTTTTGATAAGATCAAGGAGTATTTGCTAGAACCTCCTATTCTGATGCCTCCCGTCGAAGGAAGACCATTGATCATGTATCTAACCGTCTTGGATAACTCAATGGGGTGTGTTTTGGGCCAGCATGACGCGTCTGGTCGAAAAGAGCATGCTATTTATTACCTTAGCAAAAAGTTTACAGACTGTGAGACTCGCTACTCACTGCTCGAGAAAACTTGTTGCGCTTTGGTATGGGCTGCTCGCCGACTAAGGCAGTATATGCTGACTCATACCACCTTGTTGATTTCCAAAATGGATCCTATCAAGTATATCTTCGAGAAGCCTACTTTATCTGGAAGAATAACTAGATGGTAAATGATCCTAACTGAGTATGACATCCAGTACACCACTCAAAAAGCTATAAAAGGGGGTGTACTAGCTGATCATCTAGCTCATCAAGCTATCGAAGATTATCAAACCATGAGATTTGACTTCCCAGACGAGGACATCATGAATTTGGAAAACATCGAAGGTAACAGACCGTATGACGTACCCGAAAAGGGATCCCGATGGACCCTGTACTTTGATGGTGCTTCAAATGCACTTGGAAACGGTATCGGTGCGGTACTCATTTCCCCGAAAGGTTGTCACACTCCTTTCACGGCTCGACTCTGCTTCAGCTGCACAAACAACATGGCAGAATATGAAGCTTGCATCTTTGGTCTCAAGGCGGCTATAGACTTGGGGATCAAATCTTTGATCGTATTTGGGGACTCGACTTTGGTTATCAGTCAAAGCAAAGGAGAGTGGGATACCAAACATCCTAATCTTATCCCATACAGAGAACATGTCCTGACATTATTGCCTCATTTCGAGCAAATTACCTTTGAGCATTTCCCGCGAGAAGAGAATCAGCTAGCGGATGCTCTGGCCACAATGTCTTCTATGTTTAAACTCAACTGGGATAACGAGGCTCCCCAAATCACCATCGAGCGAATGGATGAACCTGCGCATTGTCATGAGATTAATACTGAAGAAGTAGTGGAACAACCCTGGTTTCACGAAATCAAAAGGTATCTCCAGACTAGAGAATATCCCGAAGGAGCTTCCGTAAATGACAAAAAGTTCCTAAGGAAATTTGCTGCCAAGTTCTTCCTGAGCAATGGCATCCTCTATAAGCGCAACCATGATTGTGTTTTACTCCGATGTGTTGACAAAGCTGTAGCGGAGTTAATCATGACAGAGATGCACAGCGGTACATTTGGTACCCATTTGAGCGGGCATACTATGGCTAAAAAGATCCTAAGGGCATGCTATTACTGGTCTACCATGGAAGCAGATTGCCATCAGCACTCCCGTACTTGCCACAAGTGTCAAGTCTACGCTGACAAGATTCATATTCCTCCAGTTCCCCTCAACGTGCTGACAGCTCCTTGGCCATTCGCAATGTGGGGCATTGACATGATTGGAGAGATCAAGCCCACGGCTTCCAACGGACATCGCTTCATCCTAGTTGCCATTGACTACTTCACCAAATGGATCGAAGCGACTTCCTTCGCCTCTGTTACTAAAAATGTGGTTGCCCGCTTCATCAAGAAAAACCTCATATGCCAGTATGGTGTTCCAGACAGGATCATCACGGACAACGATACAAATCTGAATAATACTATGATCACCACATTGTGCGAACAGTTCAAGATTTGTCATTACAATTCATCTCCCTATCGGCCGAAGATGAACGGTGCTGTTGAAGCTACGAACAAAAACATTAAGAAGATCATTCAGAAAATGACAGTCACTTACAAGGACTGGCATGAGATGTTACCGTTTGCTCTGCATGGATACCGTACGACGGCACGTACTTCAACCGGGGCAACCCCATTTTCTTTGGTATATGGCATGGAAGCTGTCCTGCCCATGGAAGTTCAGATTCCCTCTTTAAGGATTATGAAGGACTCAGGTTTGAGTGAAGATGATTGGATTCAGACCCGACTTGATCAACTCAATTTGATCGACGAGAAGCGACTCGCTGCTGTGTGCCATGGTCAGACGTATCAAAAGCGGATGATCAAGGCCTTCAACAAGAAAGTCAGAAGTCAAGTATATCAAGTCGGAGATCTCGTAATCAAGCGGATCATCCTGCCGCAAAGTGATCCCAGGGGCAAATGGACTCCTACATACGAAGGACCATTTATGATCAAGAGCATATTTTCTGGTGGTGCAATGATTCTGACCACCATGGACGGCGACGATTTGCCGCACCCTGCGAATGCAGACATAGTCAAAAGATACTACGCATAAAATAACTCGACAAGTCGAAAACCCGAAAGGGAGGCTTGGGCAAAAATGGGCATCCCGGTGGACCGAGAACCCGAAAGGGCGGTTCAGGCAAAAATTAGGGATAAAACAAAAAAAATATGTACACCCGGCAAGCTGAAAACCCGAAAGGGCGGCTTGGGCAAAAAGGGGTTTCCCGGTGGATCGAAAACCCGAAAGGGCGATTCAGGCAAAAGTTAGGGAATTAAAGCGTATGGCTATGTCTCGTCGGATCACTTTAAGGACAATCTCTTCATCAACCAGCTCCAAGCTTCTAATCAATCCAGTCATCGGCAGACGAAGCATTGAATGGACTGATGTTCAGAGTTGTGAAGGCTATAGCAAAATGGAATCCCATGGAATTGTTTCACATAGCCATCTTTCTTTTGTATAAATTTTTCAATTTTTACGACGGCATCCTCTTACTAGGATAACTGTCTCCTTTGTACAAATATATACATAGACAGTTAATACAAATACTTTTCCGAATACAGAAATTTGCGTTGTCTTCCTTTTCTCTTTTCTTTTGCACTTATGTTTTATTTGAGAAACGTCCAATGTTTTGTTAAATAGGCATATGCATTTGAACATAATCATTTCCATATGAATCAAGAGAGATGATTACTGATAGGTTAAAAGTACAGATAAATGTCTTGATGCCTTTTCAGGAGAAATCACCAGCAGATTTGAAATCCAAATTCCTCAGTCAGAACTCAATTCCCCTCAGAGTTAAGTTTCAGAATCCCCAGTGGAGCCTTAAAAATCTGGAAACCCAATCCCCGGCGGAGCTAAGATTTTGTGCCATCAATCCCCAGCTGAACCAGGCTAGTGAAACTTCTCCCCACAGAGATACCGGCCACCAAACTAAAAATTCTCAGTCATACCTCTCCAACATGAGTCTATCAAATTCTGAACTTCCCCAGTAGAGATCTTCAGGAATTCTCATTCCCCGCAAGTCACCAAGGAATGTCAGTTCTCTAGCAGTGGCCCTAAGATCCCTCAACGATTGAAGATCTTGTATTCCCCAAGCAGAATGAAGGTTCATTCTCAGTGACTCACAGGATAATCAGATGTTCTCCAGTGAAAATCTCCT
This sequence comes from Vicia faba, assembly GCA_948472305.1. NCBI lineage: Eukaryota > Viridiplantae > Streptophyta > Magnoliopsida > Fabales > Fabaceae > Vicia > Vicia faba. The sequence continues at coordinate 1,627,583,446 of OX451738.1, read as the reverse complement.
CAAGACGAGAATCCCCAGAAGATTGGTATACAACCCAAGCCCCTGTTTCTCCAGCAGTAGTCAATAAGGATGTCTCATCCTCAGCAATCAAAATTTTTGTCTTCCCCTGCAGCGGTCAAGGATTCACTTTCCCTGGCAGCAGTCAAGATTCTATTATCTCCAGCCATCTAGGATTCATTTATCCTCAGCAAGACAGCTCTTCGGCTTACATACGCATTCATCTACATTCATATCATAAACATTGATATAACATATTTTACATCATACATATCATGCAACATAACTTGGTGTTTTAGCTAACATTTCACCCTTTTCAGGATAAAATTAAAAGGCTATCATTAACAATTATTCAGATACAATATGGATACACCCCAGACACGGCGGTCATTCTATTACTCATTCAGAATCTCAAGTCAGATACAGTATGGATACACCTCAGACACGACGGTTATTCTACTACTCATTCGGACTACAGCAATCAGATACGGACTAGATACGCTCCAGACACGGCAGCCATTCTATCTCTCATTCAGATTCATTTATCCACCTCAAGGTTCAATGCATTCCAAACACGGATACCATTCTGACCCTTACGACAGCAGCTTGGTTCTCTCCAGTGCGTTCGCCACGGAAGTCATTCTGTCATTTATCTAGATCCCAGTTACAGTTTCAGATACACTTCAAACACCGAAGTCATTCTATTACTCATACGGATCTCAATCCTAGTTACAGTTTCAGATACACTTCAAACACAGAAGTCATTCTATTACTCATACGAATCTCAATCCTAGTTACAGTTTCAGATACACTCCAGACACGGAAGTCATTCTGCTACTCATACAACTTTCAACTCCAGATACAGTCCGGATACGCTCCAAACATGGTTGCCATTCTGTCACTCATTCAGAATTTGTCCCCAGCACGCAGTTGCTCCATACAGATGTTTCTCTGTTACCCAGATACAATACAGATACACTCCAGACACGACATTCATTCTGATATTCGTTCTACACTTCAAACACAGTTACAGCTCAGATACGCCCCAGACACGGAGGCCATTCTTCTGCTCATACAAACTCAGTCCTTAGATGCAGTTCAAATACATTCCAGGCACGGATACCATTTTGATCCTCATTCTTCCGACCCGTCACACTACAGTTCAACAAACCTTCCAGATGGCATCTTTAAGCCCATCTCTGACAAGATTCTGTCAACCTTCCAGATGGCATCTTTAAGCCCATCTCCGACAAGATTCTGTCAACCTTCCAGATGGCATCTTTAAGCCCATCTTCGACAAGATTTTGTCACCCTTCATATGGCATCTTTAAGCCCATCTCCAAATGGCATCTCTAAGCCCATTCCCATATCCATTGTTCTGTTAAGTGCAAATTTAAGGGCACTCTAGTGTCCAATCTCCTTTTACCTTCGAGACGCGAAAGGCAAACCTGCCAATCTAACTCTTCAGGTGCAAGAAGATTGAACAGGGGCAACTGTTGTACCCCAAAATTTGCCCTCCCTTTTTCTTCAACATTTTCTCACCACAAGACCCTTGGAACTCAAGATCAAGTTAGGGTTTCCTCTGCTCAAGACTCCTCCTTGCACTGTTGACCCAAATTAGGGTTTGTGTTTGCACAAAGATGTTTTGACCTAAAATGCCTAAGATGACTTCCATGCTTCATTTTGGACTCACAAGTTTATCCATACCAAGTTTCAAGTCTTGATTCCAAACTTTGCCTAGTCAATTGGACAGTTGACCTAGAAATCAACTGTATTGGGGAAAAAGTCAAATGTGGTCAATTGACAGTCAAACCTCATGATTGTTGACCCACATCAACTTTATGAACTCATTTAAACCATTTGGTCAAGTTTGGATCATAATTCCACAAGAAATTTGATCAGATCACCAAAAGGGTAAAATGGTCATTTTTAGGGTTTTGACTGCACAAAGGCCATTTTTGACTGTTTGACCTAGCCAATGGCAAACCAAGCTCATATATAGACTCAAGGACCCCATGGAATTGTCTTGACATGTTCAAAAAATTCAAAAGATCCTAAATGCACAAGATTGACAGATAAATTTTCCAGTCAATTAATCAATTTTTGACTGTATACTGAAAAGTCAAACTTTGACTTTTTGGTCAAAATCAAGTGTCAAGATTCATTTTTCATCAAAACATGCCAAATTATGAAACTTGTTCATCAAGAAACCCAAAATTGCAAATTAGGGTTTAAAATGAAGAATTTTCATAACTTAGAATTTTTCTAAGTTATGAAAATCCCTAATTTTTTCCTAACTTTGTCCCATTTTTTCATCAAGATGCATTTGGATTCAAACAAAAGTCAAAACATGAAAGTTGTTGTCCATTGCAAAATCTACAACTTTTATTCACAAAGTTTCCTTAAAAGAAGCTTGTAGCTCAAGTTATGATTTTTGGAACAAGGGTGCAAAACATTCTTAACTTAGAAAAATTTTGACCTATTCTAGGCAGGATTTTTGCCTAACTTCATGGCTACTTTTCACATGCTTACACTTGGAATTTCAATTTGCATTACAAATATGGATTGTAGTACACATTCCAAGCTTTCCAAAATGTCCAAGAACTCATCAAACAACATTGTGGTTAGGGAGAATCGAATTTGGAAATATGGGCAAAACTCACTTTGTTCATGGCCAATTTACATGTTCATAACTTTGCGTTTTTGAACTCAGCATGTTCTAAGCTAGATTACAGGTCTTTTATCCCATCCACACTCATAAATTTAATGCCAATCCTTCATGTTTAAGTCTTATCTTGTGTGTTTAAGCATTGCATGCAAGATTAAGCCTTAATAAGAAAAAGCATATTATCCATTTTTGTAAAGTGTTACTTTATGTCAACTTTTCAATCTATGAGGTACAATGCAGATCTTTGAGGCACAAAGGCATAGACATATCCCACTAATCAAGACTCAAATGTGCAGCATAGATAGAGGCATTGTACTGGCTTAGAAACTAACTTGCCATTTCTTGCTTAAGTTGGAAGTAACTTGGCATAACTTAGACCAACTCTCATTTCAGCCAACACAAGCTTAAGCAAAGTTGTTGTACACCTTCCAAATAATATAACAGAGCTAAGGCACGAGCAAAACACCCTCCAAACATCATCAAACCTCAAAACACCCTCCCACTGCAGAAAACAGAGTAACCTCTGCAGTTGGACTTCCATAAGCCAATCCATTCGTGCATTCTTGCTAAATCCCGTTCATACACATTCCATACCATATATGCAAGCTATCCCAAGCATTGGACACCACCTGTAACACCTCTAACCAACATCACCATTTTTATTTTTTCTGTTTTGCAGGTTGGTTGCCATAGCTTTATCCAGTTGGTTTCAAAGCAAGTTAAAGGTTGGAATAGCATCCCTGAACTTCAAGCAAGCTGTACCAATCCTCATTTTGCCTTGAAAGTGCCTCCATTGTCAGACACGATCCAAGCTGAACAGGTAAGTTCATGGACTTCTATCTCTCAATATAGGAAGAGTTAGCTCTAAGTTTGTGAATGAAAAATGTTCTATTCATGCCCCTGAAGCTATACATATCTTTACTTTCCATTTATATTGCATATGCTGAGAGTATTTTGAACCTGAACATTGACAAAAACTTAGGTTAAGAATTAGGGATGGAGAAATTCTCTCTCATTTCTGAGAGTTAAGTTAAGTTTTTTATATGTATGGAATCGTGGCTTGATGCTTAACATTTTTCATGTTGTGAGTTTGTGCTAAAAGTCCAAGAATCATGAGATAGCAGAAACGCGTGTGTTGGTTGTACAAAGATGCTGGAGGTTGAAGAAGATAGGTTCTGGGCTGGGCCTGAAATGTTTTTTCTTTTCACACCACTATTTTACACATGCACCCCCTGGCCCTTTTTGAGATATCTTTGTTATTTTTGATTTTTTCCTTTTGATTTTGTTTTTATATTTTTATCTAAACATAAATAAACATTAAAAATATTTTTCCCACATTTTTTGCATTTTTTTTTACATTTTTTTTGTTTCATTTAGTTTTGTATATAAATAAACATAAATATACTATTATTTAAAATAACTAAAAAATAATACAAAACATATTTTATTTCTGATTTTTATTTTATGTTATCTCTTGAAAACATTTTATAATAAAAATATATATTTTTTTTAATAATATTAAATATTTTATTTTTGTATATATAATATATATTTAATAAATAATGTAAAATACTTATATATTTATTAGTATATTTAGGGAAAATACAAATAATTAATATATTTTATTTTTATTAATATTTTGACCTCAAAAATACTTTTTTACAATATACCTTCTTTTATTTATTTTTTGTACATAATTAATAAATATTACATATATTAAATAATTAATACCTTTTATTTATAAAATTAGGGTTTTACCCTAAATACATAAAAATACCAAGAATTAATTAATTTTATTTTTATTTATTTGACACATAAAAAATACCTTTTTTCATACATATAAAAAACCATTTTTTGCATCTTGCACATTTGTTATATTTTTATTTAATTGTTGTACATTAAATAATTTGTATAATTCAATTTGGATGTAATAGTTTAGGTTTAATTTCTTGCTAAAATATCCCCATTTGAATATTTGTACCCCCCATCCCATATATTGTGTTGTAATAACTTAGGACCTTTTATTTCTCGCATTTAAAAGCTTTCTAATGATACCATGATAGAATTAGGGTTTTGTATGCAAAATTAACCAAAAATAGTTTGACCTAATTTCAAGATAAACAAGCATGAAAATGGACAACACTAATCACACTTGCACCCTCAGGGTTACTCCACTTGTTGCCTTCAAATAATGGGCCATATTGCATGTTAGGTATCTTTGGCAAAAACAAAACAATCAAATGATCATAGTCCCTCGATGACGCTTTCGAAAGTTGCCTAAAAATGATCAAGTCCCTTAAAGGAAAAATTGCCCAAAGATATTTGGCACCATTGCAATCATGGTCTAAACGATGACCCACACCCGTCCCGTTAACATCGTAACACAAGATTGTCCACCAAATACAATGGTGGAACAAAATTGTTAAAAGGGTTAAAAAATAACAAAGATCTTTGAGAAATTTAGGGTAGATAGCTTTTGGTTACTTGCCAACTTGCAAAACAAAAACCCTTGCATATTTTTCAAAACACACATCACAACACATTTTCAAAATAACTTTCAAAAACATTGGAAACTTTTCAAAAGACAAATACACCTTTGTATACATTCAAACATGGATCATTACAAAGGTTGCCACCACATTGGCCTCTTTTCAAGACATTTTCAAAACCCACACACAAAGCACCATTTCAAACAATTGAAAGCACCATTTCAAACAATTGAAAATCAAGGCAAGTTGATCTAAGCAAGTAACTAAGAGCCCATGGATAACCATGGATAGAAAGGGTGCTAATACCTTCCCTTTCTATAATCTACTCCCCGAACCCAAGAAAACATCTCAAAGGTTTTTGCTGTGCTTTTTAACCTTTCCTTAGGATAAAATAAAAAGTCAGTGGCGACTCTTGCTCAACCGAAACATTTGCAAACACAAACGCAAAACCCAAGTCAGTTCTCCCACCGTATCACAATTGGTACATGTGTTGATACAAATATTGAATCTAAAACAGTTATAGAAGAAGGATTACCTCTCTTTTTAGCTGCTTTGGGAGTCTACTGGGATGATCCTTCTGCTGCAGCCTTCCTTTTCTTGTTTTTCTTCAGCACAACTTTTGGAGCCTTCTGCTGCAGATCCTGAATGTTTAAATCTGGTGCTGTACCATCTGCCTTGCATGCATCCAGTTATCTGACTATTATCTCAGGCTTGGAATCAATTTCTGAGAACATGGGAAAGTTGTCCAGAGGGATTCTTCTGCTGGAGATTGTTGCAAAAGAAGTGACACTGGGTTCCTTCTTGATGTTCTCAATGATCTTCATCTTCTTCATATTCTTTGTGTTGTACCCTAAAATTTGCCCTCTCTTATTTCCCAAGACATTGCAAGAATAATCTCCAAAATGGCTCAAGATTGCTCAAGAGTTGGACAGTCAAGTCATCTCCTAAGGAAGTCAATCTCAAATTAGGGTTTTGTGTTGCATCAAGGTCCTTGCATCCAAATGACCTCAGGTGCTCCCCAATGTCCTAATATGTTCTCAAGTTCATCCATGACAAATTTCAAGCCTTGCAGAGGAAGTTTGATCAGTCAATTGCTCAAAGGGTCAAAACCCTAAAAAAGAACTCGCCCAATTTAATTTCTCGCACGCGATCTATTTTGTTTCAATATTGTATCTGTTTCCCGGAATGTAATAGTTTAATTAGGACTTTAAATATTTTATCGCTTTATTTATTTTTCGCATTTTAATTTCAAGGGTTGTTTTTGGCGATGTAAATACCCGACGCCTTGTAATAGTTAGTTTTAATTTCCGCAACTTATAAACTGTTAGATGTTTGATAATAGGGAATGCATGACAAGATCAAATGTTTAAACCTAAAATCAACATAGATAACCATTGACATGTACAAAGATAAAATTAACTGAAAACGACACACTCGCACATGCGCACTCTTAGGGTACACCTCACTTGGTTGCCTTCGAACGTGGTCATTGAGTATAGGAAGTTTTAGAGGTCGCCCTCTTGTCCAAAGATCATAGTTGCCTCGGAAAAATGATCTAAGACATTAGGGTTACCGCTAAGGCGTCTTAACATTGCTTTAGTGACCGCATGTCCCTTAATCAGATTGACCCTTAAAACTCCAACGACGATGCTACCTACTCATCAATAGTGGGATAGCATTGTCTAAAGGACATTAGTACGGATTGATTCCTTTTTCGAGTAGGTAGATGGTTCTTAAGTACTTGCTCTTTCAAAACAAAATAAAACTTTTCGCACTTACACTTTTCCAACAAAAACTCTTTTCAAACCCACAAACACAAAGAAAAACAAATTTTCGAAAACACTTTGAGCAAGTACCTAAGAGCCCGTGAATAACCACGGATAGAAAGGGTGCTAACACCTTCCCTTTCTATAATCTACCCCCCGGACCCGAGAAACATCTCAAAAAGGAATTTTTCTGTGTTTTTTTCCTTTCCTTGTTGGATAAAATAAAAGACGGTGGCGACTCTTGCTTACCGCGACATTTTGCAAAAACAAACGCAAAACGCGAACCAGCATTCCAAAAACAGTAAGTTCTCCCCCACCGTATCACAGAACTGGCGACTCTGCTGGGGAAGATTCCACTGTGGGGTGTACCTTAGGATTAGATCATTGTGTTTTCAATTGTATGCTTTGTATGATTTATATTTGTGGGCTTGTATTGGAGTTACTATAGGTCCTAACCTAGATCTGGGGATACCCTTTAGGTAAGTAGCAATAAACTGTGAGGGAACTGTACGGCGTAGACCGATACGGTTGAAGCAGTAGCTACGTTGGTGTGGCACTTTAGTCTGTACCGATATCCCTTGTGTTGGAACAAGGAGAATATGGGTCTTCTAGGGGGTCATTAAGCACCAACTGACCTTAGAACCTTTAAATTGACCAAATTGGCCATAGAACAGTAGCAGTATGCTACACTCATTGAGACTAAACTCTCGCGATGATTCCGGCCGCAAGAAAAGGTTGCTAAACTGGAATTATGACCGATTGAGGGTAGTCAGTGATATTGAGATCCTCTAGAACCCGATTACTATTTTTAGGACAGGTCTAAACCAACTGAACTGAAAGAGGGTAGTACCTAAGCTCATTGCCAGCCTAAAATCTAAGGGCTCTCTATGTGACTTGTGTGCCTATACCATGTTTGCTTTTTGTGGATACCTGTGGTGTGCTTTCTATCATGACATCATGACATCATAACATTGCATACATCTTGCATATGACTAACCTATTTCAAAGACAGGAGGGGTTCATCTTTGTTCTGTTTTGTAGGTCATGATGCCCATGCATAAGAATACCATCCGGATCAACTTTGTCCAGGTTCCTGCTATGCTTAAAGATTTGATTGCAAAGATGCCTGATACTACCTCGTTCATCAGGAGACATGGGTATCTTCTCAGTTTGGTTACCTCCAAATTGGACGAGCAGATGATGAGTGTTTTGGTCCAATTCTATGATCCGGTGTACCATTGCTTTACTTTTCAAGACTACCAGTTGGTTCCCACCTTAGAAGAGTTCTCTGATTTTCTCGGTATCTCTATTCTGGAGTAGACCCTGTTTACTGGTTGGGAGAAGATTCTTAGGCCGAAAGAGATTGCTTCAGCCCTTCATTTGACAAAGGATGAGGTAATGGCTAATTGGGAGACTAGAAGTGGAGCAAAGGGCTTTATGAATAAGTTCTTGGTTGGTAAGGCTTATTATTTCTGGGATAGTCTAGACTTCAAGGCATTCGAAGATATTCTGGCTCTTCTGATATACGGCTTGGTATTGTTTCCGAATTTTGACTCCTTTGTTGATGTGAATGCGGTGAAAATCTTCATCTCTCGTAATCTTGTACCCACTCTCTTGGGTGACATTCTCCATCAGCTTTATGCCCGTACTGCTCGTAAACGGGGAACCTTGATGTGCTGCGCTACATTATTGGCGAGGTGGTTTATTTCGCACCTCCCCAAATCAGTGCTGAAGAACAAAGAAGTTATGGGCCGGGCCTATAGGGTTATGTCTCTCTCTCACAATGATATCATTTGGACTCTTAAGGGTATGGACGAGGTGGCTATTATTAATCGTTATGGGGAGTACCCCAATGTTCCACTGATAGGAACCCATGGAGGAATTTCTTATAATCCGTGCTTGGCCTTACGTCAGTTTTGGAGAGCCAGAAGAGAAGGACCTCATGAGCTGTTAATGCCTAGTATCATCTTTGATTTTCAAGGAGATAGCGACGAGCAACGTCGCAGATTCATAAGGGCTTGGGATAGAGTTCACAGATCTGATCCACATGAGTTGGGTCCAAAGACTTCTCTTCTAATGGAGCCATATCTCATATGGGTCCGTATCCGTGCCCAAAAGCTGGGTATGCCATATGAAGCTGTCCTGCCTATCATTGTTGAAGTTGCTAATGAAGAGGGGGTTCTTCCTACCATCCTCCACCCTTACATGCCCACTGACATTGGGGCATTGAAAAGGTCTTGGATGCAGCTGAGAGAAGAACGGGATGCTTACCGAGAGAAGTTTAATGAGTAAGAGCAGAAGATCCAGAGGTTGACTAGGCAGCTGGAGAAAGAGCGAATTCTCAATGATTATGTCCGCACCGACAAGAAGAGACCGTGGGAGCACTGATTGTCCTTTGTTTATTTCCTTTCCAGTTTTTGTTTACTTTTCAGTATTTCCATTCTTGTAACGCCTTAAGGGCAATTTGTTGAACAATTTGAATTTCAAAAGTTTATCTAATAAAAGTGTGTTTCCTTTTTGTTTACAAATTTAAATCTCTCAATTGTCTTTGAAATCATATCATACGCATTTCATCCCATGCACTTCATAACAGGTACCCATTACAAGTCTCTTATCTTCTTCGCTGTTTATTTCAGCACTCATCATGTCTGCTGAACCATCAACCTAGCAAGAAATCAAGGCCTTACAGGCCCAAAATGCCCAATTCCAAGAGCTGTTCATGAATCTAGCTAAGGGTCAGCAAGATCTGAAGACCTTGATTCTAAAAGAGAAGAAGAAGAAGAGGACAATCCTATTTAACACAGGGCACATGTTTGGAAACCGGCTACGGGATGAAGTTGATTTGACCACCTCATCTGGAGGGAAGGATAGTCAAGAGGAAATGAAGGCTCCTAGCCCTGTGGTCTCCGACAACAAGACGGACTTCGACGAAGACCAGTATCCTCCGGCCGAGGATAGGTACAAACAACTGGAAGACCGGTTGAGTGCTATGGAAGTTCAGAAAGTGCCCGGTCTGGACTTTGGTGATCTAGGTCTATCATTTGGGGTAGTGATTCCCCACAAGTTCAAGGCACCAGCCTCTGCTAAGTATGATGGAGTTTCTTGTCCAAAACTGCACCTCCGGTCATATGTAAGGAAGATTCAGTCGTACACCGCTGATAAGAACCTATGGATCCACTTCTTTCAAGACAATCTCTCAGGGACTCAGCTTGAATGGTTTTATCAGTTAGACGGAGCCAGTATCCGCAGCTGGGAAGATTTGGCTACTGCTTTCTACAGGCAGTACCAATACAATTCGGACCTTGCTCCCACGCGTACCCAACTCCAGGGTATGTCAATGGGAACGGGTGAAGGTTTCAAAGATTATGCTTAGAAGTGGAGAGACCTCGCTGGAAGAGTGCAGCCACCCTTGGCTGATCGGGAGCTTGTGGATATGTTTCTGGGGACCTTATCTGATCCATTTTTCAACCATCTGATTGGAAGCTCCTCGTCTGGGTTTACAGAGCTAATTATGACCGGTGAGAGGATTGAGGCTGGTATTAAGGCTGGTAAGATACAGAAGGGTGCCTCATCAAGCACCGAGAAGAAGCCTTTCAAGAAAGAATCCAGTGCTGTCTACAGTTCGAGAAGCCAAAATAGACCTGAACGCTGCCAAGCTGTTAATGCGGTTGTTATTTCAAGACCTGCTGGTGCTCCTCAACACAACAATCAACAAAAGGACGAGAAACCTCGAAGGAAATTCACCCGTCTCAGCATGACTTTGTCTCAGATTCTGCCAAAGTTACTGAAAACCAACCTAGTGATTCCAAGGGAAGCCCCGAAGAATCCAAATACAACATCACCAAAGTATAACCCTAATTCCCGCTGTGCTTTTCACTCTGATAGCCCGGGGCATAATACAGATAATTGTTGGACTTTGAAGAACAAGGTGTAAGACTTGATCGATGCGAAGGAGATTGAGTTCGGAGCACCGGAAAAGCCTAAACAAGATGCAGGGGTGAATGCTACCAGGGATGACGATGATGAAGAGTTTGATATCGACAGATGGATCTACCCGACTGCCAATGGTGGATTAAGCAACTAGACAGCGAAGGATTCTATGGCTGTTTCTGTTATCACCCAGTAATGAAACTTTTTGTTTTGAATATGTAACAGACAATGTTTTAAACTTTACGGCCCGGTGTCTTACCCCAGGCACCGTGGCTTCATTTGTGAGGGCTTTATGTGTGTCATTTTCATATATCATTAATAAAAGCATTGGACGTTTCTTGCATTTCAAATCTTGCGCTCCTTGTTTTTCTTTTATTATATATTGCAAAACAGCTATTATACACACACTCACATATACAAGTCTACATCCACTCTGGATCTCACTGGTAACGACTCTGCTACTGCCAATTATAACTTCGAAAATCCGATCAACTTAGCCGAAGACGAAGGTGAAGATGATTGTGAGGTGCTTGGTGAACTTGCAAGACTGTTACTTCAAGAAGAGAGGGCAATACAGCCACATGAAGAGCCAGTGGAAACAGTGAATTTGGGTACAGGGGAAGACAGGAAAGAAGTTAAGATCGGTGCAAATCTGGAGCTTAGTGTAAAGCAACGGTTGATTCAAATGCTGCGTGACTACGTTGATATTTTTGCCTGGTCTTACGAAGATATGCCTGGTTTGGATACTGATATTGTGGTTCACCGCCTGCCTACCAAGGAAGACTGTCCTCCCGTGAAATAGAAGGTTCGTCGAATGCGCCCAGAGATGTATGAGAAAATCAAGGCTGAAGTTATGCAACAGTATGACGCCGATTTTCTAGCAGTTACTTCTTACCCTCAGTGGGTGGCCAATGTGGTTCCTGTACTGAAGAAGGATGGTAAGGTTCGAATGTGTGTTGACTATAGGGATCTAAACAGGGCAAGCCCCAAGGATGATTTTCCTCTACCTCATATCGACGTTCTGGTTGACAACACCGCTCAGCATAAGGTATTCTCCTTTATGGATGGTTTCTCCGGTTATAATCAGATTAAAATGGCTCCCGAGGACATGGAGAAGACAACCTTTGTTACTCAATGGGGTACCTTTTACTACAAGGTCACGCCTTTTGGATTGAAGAACGTTGGGGCAACGTATCAGCGTGCCATGGTTGCTTTATTTCATGACATGATCCATCATGAGATTGAAGTATACGTCGACAACATGATCGCAAGATCTCAAACTGAGGAGGAACACCTTGATCATCTGTAGAAGCTGTTTGACAGGTTGAAGTTGTACAAGCTGAGGTTAAACCCGAACAAGTGCACCTTCAGGGTGAGATCTGGTAAGCTACTGGGTTTCGTCATAAGCGACAAAGGTATTCAAGTGGATCCGGAAAAGGTGAAAGCCATACAAGAGATGCCAGCTCCCAGAATAGAGAAAGAAGTCAGAGGCTTTCTAGGACGTCTGAACTACATTGCCCGATTCATCTCGCACCTGACTGCTACTTGTGAGCCAATCTTCAAGCTACTGAAGAAAGATCAAGTGGTACATTGGAACGATGAATGCCAGGCTGCTTTCGAAAGGATCAAAGAGTATCTCCAAGAGCCTCCTATTCTAATGCCACTGGTTGAAGGGAGACCTATAATCTTATACTTGACAGTACTCGACAACTCAATGGGGTGTGTGATGGGGCAACATGACGAGTCTGGCCGAAAAGAGCATGCTATTTATTACCTTAGCAAAAAGTTTACCGACTGTGAGACCCGATACTCACTGCTCGAGAAAACTTGCTGCGCTTTGGCATGGGCTGCTCGCCGGCTGAGACAGTATATGCTGACTCATACTACTCTATTGATATCAAAGATGGATCCAATCAAGTATATCTTCGAAAAGCCTGCTTTGTCCGGAAGAATAGCGAGATGGCATATGATCTTGACTGAGTATGACATCCAGTACACGACCCAAAAGGCAATCAAGGGAAGTGTGTTGGCAGACCATTTGGCACATCAGGCAGTGGATGATTATCAGTCTATGAACTTTGAATTCCCAGACGAGAATATCATGCTAGTAACTGATTGTGAGACACCTGGACCGGATGAAGGACCCGAGGAAGGATCCCGATGGTCTATGTACTTTGATGGAGCTTCGAACGCTTTGGGTAATGGAATTGGCGCCGTGATCATATCTCCTAAAGGCTCTCATACTCCGTTTACCGCCTAACTATGTTTCAACTGCACCAACAATATGGCGGAGTATAAGGCATGCATTATGGGTCTTCGAGCAGCAATTGACCTAAGGATTAAGTTTCTGAGTGTCTTCGGAGATTCCGCTCTCGTGATCAGTCAGATCAAAGGAGAGTGGGATATGAAACACCCAAATCTTATTCCTTACAAGGAGTATGTGTTGACGTTGCTTCCCCATTTCGAGGAGATAACCTTTGAACACTTCCCTAGAGAGGAGAATCAGTTGGCGGACGCGTTAGCTACGATGTCTTCTATGTTCAAGGTCAATTGGGACAACGAAGCTCCCCGGATCATCATCGAAAGATTGGACGAACCTGCACATTGTTGTGATATTGAGACTGAAGAGGTAACATAAAAAACCTGGTTTCATGAGGTGAAGAGGTATCTTGAGGCTCAGGAGTACCCCGAGGGTGCATCTGTTAATGACAAGAAGTTTCTGAGAAGGTTTGCAACGAAATTCTTCATCAGCAATGGCATCCTTTACAAGCGTAACCATGATTCGACCTTACTGCGTTGTGTGGATAAGAATGAAGCAGAAAAGATCATGGCGGAGTTACATGAAGGTACTTTCGGAACTCATTCCAGTGGACATACCATGGCAAAGAAAATCCTTCGAGCAGGATATTATTGGTCCACAATGGAAGCCGACTGTTATCAACATTCTCGGACATGTCACAAATGCCAAGTCTATGCTGATAAGGTGCACATACCTCCAGTACCTCTGAACGTCTTGACGGCACCTTGGCCTTTTGCAATGTGGGGCATTGATATGATCAGCGAGATCAGACCTACGGCATCCAACGGGCATCGTTTCATCCTGGTAGCAATTGATTACTTTACAAAGTGGGTTGAAGCAGCTTCCTTTGCTACCGTAACCAAGAACGTCGTGGCACGGTTCATTCGGCACAATCTGATCTATCGATATGGTGTACCAGAAAGGATCATTATGGACAATGGTACCAATCTCAACAATAAGATGATCACTGAGCTCTGCGAGCAATTCAAGATACAGCATCACAACTCTTCTCCCTACCGGCCGAAGATGAATGGGGCCGTCGAAGCGGCTAATAAGAACATTAAGAAGATTGTGCAAAAGATGACGGTGACATACAAATATTGGCACGAGATGTTACCGTTCGCTCTTCATGGGTACCGTACCTCAGCACAGACGTTAATAGGGGCAATACCTTATTCCTTGGTATATGGTATGGAGGCAGTTTTTCCCATTGAAGTTTAGATAGCCTCTCTCCGAATCATGAAGGATGCAGGTTTAAGCGAAGATGACTGGATTCAGACCTGGCTTGATCAACTGAATTTAATCGACGAGAAAAGACTTACTGCTATTTTTCATGGTCAGACGTGCGAAAAACAGATGATCAAGGCATTTAACAAGAAGGTTAGACGACAAGAGTATCAAGTTGGAGATCTGGTAATCAAGCGCATTATTCTACTTCAAGGTGATCCCAGGGGAAAATGGACCCCTACTTACGAAGGGCCATTTGTGGTTAAGAACATTTTCTCAAGAGGAGCTATGATTCTAACCACCATGGAGGGTGACGACCTTCCTCACCCCGTCAATGCAGACATAGTGAAAAGATACTATGCATAAATCAAAGACCCGCTAGGTTGACTGGCCTAGGCAAAAATAAGGGCTTCCCGGCGAACCAAAAGGGTTCGGGCAAAAATAAGGGATGAAAATGAAAAAATCTGTACACCTGGAAAGTCGAAAACCTGAAAAGGCGGCTTGGGCAAAAAAGGGTATCCCGGTGGACTAAAAACCCGAAAGGGCGGTCCAGGAAAAAATTAGGGATCAACACGTAACACTATGTCTCATTGGATCACCTTGCATCCAGATGTCAGTATCAACTATCAAGCTTGGGCGGCACTAATCAATCTGATCCACCTTCAACCAACAACAAAGTGATGAGATGCTCGAGGACATAAAGACAATAGCAGAGATGGAACCCAGTGGGATTATTCACATAGCTGTTTTATTTATTTTTTACAAATTGTGTAAATTATGTTATTCGGCGGTGTTCTCTTACTAGGACGTCAACCTCTTGTACAAAAACGCCTATTTACAGGCCAAATTTCAAAATCAATACAATTCATTTTCAAAGAAATTTCAAACTGTTTTTCCTTTATCTATTTTGTTTTGAAAAGAACGTCTAATGTTTATTTTTGATATATGCATTTGACATTAATTAATGCTCATGAATATTTACATGCGAAACAAAAGATGATTACGGGTAATATCAAAAACAGGGGCAATAAAAATTGTCCGAACTGTATGGTTGCTCTGTTCACTAGGTACAAAGGTATATTCAGATAAAGAATATGGCTAAGATGCCTTCACTCCCCGCAGAGTAAGACAGTAATGGTAGCTCTCCCCCAGCCGAGACTTGCAACTATGAACGAATCAGTAATGCTCTCCCCAAGCAGAGTTGATCTACCATCAGCACTAGAAAGGCTTGGTATCCTCGGAAGTCTTAATATTCCCCAATGGAGTATAAGAATGTTCCTCGGCAGAATACAAGATACCCCCAGTGGAGTCAATATTTCCCCAGCACGGTCTGAAAAAGCTTCCCCAACGGAGTTGAATCATCAACCCGGTCGACTCTGGAAGTTTATCCCCAGCGGAGTACAAAATAAATCTCCCCAGCCGAGTTCCAAGAATCGGTCCCAGCAGAATTCAAAGGATTATCCCCACAAAAGTCTAACAGGGTTATCCCCGGCAAGTCATAACTGAAAGATCATCCCCCAGTGAAGTTCTTTCCTTTCTCAAACAGGAATTCAATCCTCAACAGATTCAGTATCACCAACAACGGTAATCCATCCCCAGTGGAGTTTATCAGTGGAATCCTCAACAGAGTATCTCTTCCCCACAGAGTAATCTCCTCATCAGTTTATTCCCCAACGGAGTTCTCTTCTCCTGCAGGTTTATTCTCGCAGTCACCTTCGTTCACCATCCCCAGCGGAAACGAAGAATTCAACTCTATTCTCCAGCAGCTATCTGGGATTTATTTTCCCCAGCTAAAGCATTACATTTCCATACATCATGATACATGCATATACGCATCATATAATACAATCTCATTTATTTTGAGAGCATCATTGCTTGATCCATATCATGCATTGCATATGACTGACCTTTACCTTTCAGGAAATATGCAGTTAAAATTCTCAGCTATATCAAGACCTCCTCTGGTTCAGTCAGATTGCCGATAAGATCTCCCTGATTCGTATTCCAGTTGAAGTTATTCCAAGACTTTTGTCTGGTCCAGTTAAATCGATACCTAAAGATTTTTCTGATGCCAATCTAGTCAAAGTTAATCCAAAACCTCCTCTGGTTCAGTCAGATCACCGCGAAGATCTCCCTGATTCGTATTCTAGTTGAAGTTATTCCAAGACTTTTGTCTGGTCCAGTTAAATCGATTCCTAAAGATTTTTCTGATGCCGATCCAGTCAAAGTTAATCCAAGACCTCCTCTACTCCAGTCAGATCTCCGATAAGATCTCCCTGATTCGTATTCCAGTTGAAGTTATTCCAAGACTTTTGTCTGGTCCAGTTAAATCGATTCCTAAAGATTTTTATGATGCCGATCCAGTCAAAGTTAATCCAAGACCCTTGTCTGGTCCAGTTAAATCGATTCCTAAAGATTTTCCTGATGCCGATCCAGTCAAAGTTATTCCAAGACCTTGTCTGGTCCAGTTAAATCGATTCCTAAAGATTTTTTTGATGCCGATCCAGTCAAAGTTAATCCAAGACCTCCTCTGGTTCAGTCAGATCGCCGATAAGATCTCCCTGATTCATATTCTAGTTGAAGTTATTCCAAAACTTTTGTCTGGTCCAGTTAAATCGATTCCTAAAGATTTTTCTGATGCCGATCCAGTCAAAGTTAATCCAAGACCCTTGTTTGGTCCAGTTAAATCGATTCCTAAAGATTTTTCTGATGCCGATCCAGTCAGAGTTAATCCAAGACCTCCTCTGGTTCAGTCAGATCGCCGATAAGATCTCCCTAATTCGTATTCCAGTTGAAGTTATTCCAAGACCTTGTCTGGTCCAGTTAAATCGATTCCTAAAGATTTTTCTGATGCCGATCCAGTCAAAGTTAATCCAAGACCTTCTCTGGTTCAGTCAGATCGACGATAAGATCTCCCTGATTCATATTCCAGTCGAAGTTCAGACCACCTATCAGCATTCTCCAAATGGCATCTGTTAGCCCATTCCCGACATCACCAGGCTAATACCACTTCATGCGAGTGCAAATTTCTGGGTACTCTAGTGTTCAATCATCTTCCACCTTCGAATTCCGAAAGGCCCGAAAGCCAATCTATATCCTCCGGTTTAAGAAAATTGAACAGGGGCAGCTGTTGTACCCCAAAATTTGCCCTCTCATATTTCCCAAGACATTGTAAGAATAATCTCCAAAATGGCTCAAGATTGCTCAAGAGTTGGACAATCAAGTCATCTCCTAAAGCAGTCAATCTTAAATTAGGGTTTTGTGTTGCATCAAGGTCCTTGCATCCAAATGACTTCAGGTGCTCCCCAATGTCCTAATATGTTCTCAAGTTCATCCATGACAAATTTCAAGCCTTGCAGAGGAAGTTTGATCAGTCAATTGCTCAAAGAGTCAAAACCCTAAAAAAGAACTCGCCCGATTTAATTTCTCGCATGCGATCTATTTTGTTTCAATATTGTATCTGTTTCCTGGAATGTAATAGTTTAATTAGGACTTTAAATATTTTATCGCTTTATTTATTTTTCGCATTTTAATTTCAAGGGTTGTTTTTGGCGATGTAAATACCCGACGCCTTGTAATAGTTAGTTTTAATTTCCGCAATTTAATTTCCGCAACTTATAAACTGTTAGATGTTTGATAATAGGGAATGCATGACAAGATCAAATGTTTAAACCTAAAATTAACATAGATAACCATTGACATGTACAAAGATAAAATTAACTGAAAACGACACACTCACACATGCGCACTCTTAGGGTACATCTCACTTGGTTGCCTTTGAACGTGGTCATTGAGTATAGGAAGTTTTAGAGGTCACCCTCTTGTCCAAAGATCATAGTTGCCTCGGAACGGTTGCCTCGGAAAAATGATCTAAGACATTAGGGTTACCGCTAAGGCGTCTTAACATTGCTTTAGTGACCGCACGTCCCTTAATCGGATTGACCCTTAAAACTCCAACGACGATGCTACCTACTCATCAATAGTGGGATAGCGTTGTCTAAAGGAAATTAGTACAGATTGATTCATTTTTCGAGTAGGTAGATGGTTCTTAAGTACTTGCTCTTTCAAAACAAAATAAAACTTTTCACACTTACACTTTTCCAACAAAAACTCTTTTCAAACCCACAAACACAAAGAAAAGCAAATTTTTGAAAACACTTTGAGCAAGTACCTAAGAGCCCGTGGATAACCACTGATAGAAAGGGTGCTAACACCTTCCCTTTATATATTCTACCCCCCGGACCCGAGAAACATCTCAAAAAGGAATTTTTCTGTGCTTTTTTCCTTTCCTTGTTGGATAAAATAAAAGACGGTGGCGACTCTTGCTTACCGCGACATTTTGCGAAAACAAATGCAAAACACAAACCAACATTCCAAAAACAGTCAGTTCTCTCCCACCGTATCACACTTTGCATTCAACTGTTTGCCAACAGTTGCTTCTAAAGTGTTGATTTCATGTGCTTCTGTTAGATGATCTATCAGCTTATTCTCTGTCAGAATATCTGATATGAGCCTTCCAAGGGGTATCCAGTCCCTTTTTGTGCGCTCCTCTTCTCTGGTCTCCTTAACACTAGTCCTTAGATGATTGAACAACAAATGAGCCAGATTCACCTTAATCTTCTTGGAGATGAAGTAGATCAGAAACTGCTGATCAATGTTGATGTAGTCAGGAGAGCTGGTTGGCTTCCTGTGGTTTATGCATCCCAGAATAATCTTAGCCCATATTCTGTGATGGTCTTTCAGATCCCTTATCTTGCTGGAGGGAAGACCCAGAGTGAAGATTTCTCTAGCAATTAAGGCGACATCAGCACATCTTTCAGCCATGTCTATGCATCTTACGCCACCACCATTATAACCTATCAATCTTGCAATAAGGTCTTTAGTTATGACTATCTTCTTCCCCATTATATACAAAGTAACTTGATGGTTGGAAGATGAAGCATGAATCCAAAATTCCTTCATAAGGATTGGGAACGTTGGACCTACCAGACGGTCAAAGTACCTATTCCATCATTGAGCCTTTACCTCTTCAGAGAGATTGAACCCGTTATCTTGAAGACTGTTAAAGTCCATAATAAATTCTGAGAGTACTTCTAGGTTTTTAATGGGAGCGAGGAGAGTTCTGAAAGGTTCTTCATATTGTTATGTGGAATCTGTTCTCTGAGTACTGGAAGTTAGGTTGCTTGAGGAAGCCATGTTCACATATAAAGTTTTGAGAATAAAGTGAAAGGGTTTTTGAAAATAATGCAAACTGAAATCAATTAGGTTGTAGAGAAAGTGAAAGTGAAAGAGTTCAAAGAATAATAAATGTGTTTAAATAGATTTTGAAAACGTAAACTACAAGTGAGAAATAAATTATAATGATTATAAGCATTAATGACAGCTGATTTTGGGGGATTCAGAAAGATATTGGAACGGTTACCCATGACATGTGTCTCAATGCATCCAATCAGCGCTTTTGTCCTTCCAGAAAAGTGAACGTGTGTTCAGCCTCAGAAAGTAGCTGATGAATGGATGACAACTGTTTGCTTAAGTGAACAGCACATTTTTATCTTTGAAATGAAGCGCTCAGATCTTCATGGATAGATTCTGATACAATCTGGACTTCTAAAAATCTGAAGGCAGGTTGATCAGTAGTTCACAGAAAATAACCAAAATTCTGAAGGTTAAGATATGAGAATAAAACTGTTTTATTCTGGGAAAGGCTTCATGCTGAGATGTTTCAGAATGAAGTTAAACCTATCTTCAGAAAGAGGTTTTGTAAAGACATCAGCCCATTGATGGTCTGTGTTAATAAATTTTAAATTGAGAACCCTTTCTGAATATAGTCCCTAATAAAATGATGTTTTATTTCTATATGCTTAGCCCTAGAATGCAAAATAGGATTTTTACTGAGACAAATAGCATAAGTGTTGTCACAGAGTATAGGGATGTTACTCTCAAATATATTGAAGTCCTCAAGTTGACTTTTCATCTAGAGCATTTGCGTGCTACATCCAGCTGCTGCTATGTATTCAGCTTCCGCTGTTGATAGAGCTATTGTGGATTGTCTTTTGCTGGACCATGAAATCAGATTTTCTCCCAGAAACTGGCAGCTTCCAGAAGTTCTTTTACGTTCTACTCTGTCTCCAGCAAAATCAGCATCATAGTATCCTATTAAGCTGTAATCACTTGATTTTCTATAAAACAAATCCAGATTAGTAGTACCTTTCAGATACTTGAAAATTCGCTTAACTGCTGTTAAGTGAGATTCTCTAGGATCTGATTGGAATCTAGCACAAATGCAAACATTGAATAGAATGTCAGGCCTTGAAGCCGTCAGATAAAGAAGAGAACCAATCATACCTCTGTAGACCTTCTGTTCTACCTTGTTACTTACCTCTTCTTTTTCCAGAATGCACGTGGGATGCATTGGAATCCTTGAGGGCTTACATTCTGAGAGATCAAATTTCTTCAGAAGTTCTCTGACATATTTTCTCTGATGGATGTAAGTTCATTCTGGAGTTTGATTAATCTGAATGCCCAGAAAGAATTTTAGTCCCCCCATTAGGCTCATCTCAAATTCTGCCTGCATACATTTAGCAAACTCTCTTCCTAGAGAGGGTTTAGTGGATCCAAATATAATGTCATCAACATAAATCTGACATACTAAAATGTTATTCTTAACTGTCTTACAGAATAAGGTTGTGTCCACTTTCCCTCTGATGAATTCTTTTTCTAACAGGAAGTTACTTAGTCTTTCATACCAAGCTCTGGGAGCTTGTTTCAGACCATAGAGTGACTTCTTTAGTTTGAAAACATATTCTGGATTTTTGGAACTTTCAAAACCAGGGGGTTGGTGCACATAAACCTCTTCTTCTATATAGCCATTTAAGAATGCACTCTTGACATCCATCTGATACAAAGTGATGCCTTTATTAACATCAAATGAAATTAAAAGTCTGATAGATTCTAACCTGGCGACTGGAGCAAAGGTTTCTGTATAGTTTATCCCCTCTTGCTGACTATAACCTTGTGCTACAAGCCGTGCTTTATTTCTGATGACTTCACCTTGTTTGTTCAGTTTGTTTCTGAACACCCATTTTGTGCATATGACGTTGAATCCTTTTGGTTTGGGAACCAGATCCCATACGTGATTTCTTGTGAACTAATTTAGCTCCTCCCGCATTGCCAGAATCCAGTCATTGTCCAAAAGTGCTTCATCAATTGTTGTTGGTTCAATCAAAGAAACCAATCCCATGAGGGATTCTTCAGAGTTTCAGAAGGTAGATCTTGTTCTGATTGGATCTTCTTTCCCTCATAAGATTGTTTCTTCTGGGTGATTAACACTGCTTCTGGATGGTCTTTTCTGGAGTTGATCAACAGAAGGTGCTGGGTTGCTTGCAGTGACTCTTACTGATGTTGAGGGAGTGTCTCTGTTGAGAGCCTCTGATTTGTCTTCAGTACCTGTGAGTTCAACTTCCATACCTGCAAGGAATTCATTCTGCTTTGACTTTTGAGAGTCAAGCTTATCATCAAATCGAACACTGATTGACTCTTCAACAATCTGTGTTTCTGTATTGTATACTCTGTACCCTCTTGAGTGTTCAGAGTATCCTAACATAATACACTTTTGTGCTTTAGAGTCAAACTTGTTCAAATAATTTTTTGTATTCAAAATAAAACATGTACATCCAAATGGGTGAAAATAAGAAATGTTGGGCTTTCTTTTCTTCCACAATTCATATGGAGTCTTTTCCAGAATAGGTCTTATAGAGATTCTATTCTGAATGTAACACGCTGTGTTTATTGCCTCTGTCCAGAAAATCTTAGCAACGTTAGTCTCGTTGATCATGGTTCTGGCCATTTCTTGCAATGTTCTATTCTTTCGTTCTACAACTCCATTTTGCTGGGGAGTTCTAGGATAAGAGAAATCATGCAGAATGCCTTTTTCATTAAAGAATAATTCAAACTCTTTATTTTCAAATTCTCCACCATGATCACTTCTGACTTTGACCATTCTAAGACCTTTTTCATTCTGAACTTGGTTGCAGAAGGTAACAAACATAGAGTGTGACTCGTCCTTGTGCCTTAAGAACTTTACCCATGTCCATCTGCTATAGTCATCTATGATTACTAACCCATACTTCTTGCCACTGACTGAAGCAGTTTTAACTGGTCCAAATAAGTCAATATGCAGAAGTTCTAATGGCTTAGAGGTGGAAACAACATTTTTGGACTTAAAAGCAGTTTTGCAAACTTGCCTTTCTGACATGCTTCACACAGAGCATCTGAATTGAACTTCAAGTTAGGAAGTCCTCTGACCAGATTGATTTTGTTAATCTGAGATATTCTTCTCATACTAACATGTCCCAATCTTCTGTGCCAGATCCATTGCTCGTTGTTAACAGACATAAGACATTTTACATTCTGACTTTTTAGTTCAAAAAGTTTGATTTTATAAATGTTATTTTTCCTCTTTCCATTAAATAGGATAGTCCCATCTTTCTGACTAACAGCTTTGCATGAATTTTGATTGAAGATTATATCATAACCGTTATCACTTAATTGACTTATGGATAACAGGTTATGCATTAATCCATCAACTAATAAAACATTACTAATAGAGGGAAGATTTCCATTACCTACTGTTCCAGAGCCAATAATCTTTCCCCTCTGATTTCCTCCAAAGCCTACGTGGCCTCCAGGCTTAAGTTCTAGGCTTTGGAACATATACCTTCTTCCCGTCATGTGTCGTGAGCAGCCAGAGTCCAGGTACCATGACTGGTGTCTTTGCTTTGCTGCTAAAGATATATGCCACATGTATTATTTTATCCTTAGGTACCCACATTTTCTTGGGTCCTGATTTGTTAGTTTTACCAAAACTCTGGTTGAATTTTGGTTTGACAGAGTAATCACTACTTGTATATTTTATGTCATGTGTGTGCCCATATGTAAAGTTTAAATCAAGTGGAGTATGCTTTATAACTAAATCCATGGCATTTTTTGGTGTAGGGAACTTACCTTGATGTCCTATCCCTTTTCTGCCATTTCTGCTAACCCCATAGATCATTGAAGCCATTTTGCTTCTATCTATGTTTTTAGCCAGAAACTTCTGAAAGTTGTGATCATACTCTTTGATGATCTCATCAGCATTTCTGGGAGTTTCAGGGATTGTTTCCTTCTGAGAGTTTTGTAATTGGTTTTCTAGTTTTGAAATTTTATCTTTTAACTCAGAATTCTCCAATTTGAGACTCTCAGTTTTATCAGAGTCAGAAGCAAGATTCCTTTTCAGGTTTCTGAATTTGACTCTGATCTGCTGATACCTTTCCAAAATTTCATTAAGGCTTTCAGCTAGTTCAGCCTTAGTAAAGTTGATAGTAAAGTCAGGGAATACCTCTTCTGTATCTGATTCTGAATCTGAACCAGAGGCTTCACTGTCTTTAGAGACGTTTGCCATGAGAGCTATGTTTGCTCTTTCATCATCTGATTCTGAATCAACTTCAGATGTATCAGAATCATCCCATGTAGCCATGAGACTTTTCTTCTTGTCTTAGCCAAACTTCTTTTTGGGTTTATCCTTTTGGAGCTTTAGGCAATCACTTTTGTAGTGCCCTTGCTCGTTACACTCATAGCAGATGATGCCTTTGTAGTTTGGCTTTTTGTATCTTGAAGAGCCTTCAGATTTTTTGTGTCCAGAGGAGGATTCTGTCCTTCTGTATCTGGAGGAAGATTCATTCTGATTTTCTGATCTTCTGGGATTCCTGAACTTCCTTTGCCTCTACTTCCACTGTTGGTTCACCCTTCTAGAGAGAAGAGACAATTCATCTTCTTCTGATGAGGATCCATCAGAGGTTTCTTCCACAACCTGCAAAACTTTGGAGTCAAATTTTCTGTTAGATTTTAAAGCTAATGGCTTACCTTGATTTTGAGGTTCATCTGCTTCTAGCTCTATCTCGTGACTTCTAAGGGAGCTGACAAGTTCCTCCAGAGAGATTTTGTTGAGATCCTTGCCTAGTTTAAGCGCTGTAACCATTGGCCTCCACTGTTTTGGCAAGCTCTTGATGATCTTCTTAACGTGATCAGCAGTGGAATATCCTTTGTCAAGAACTTTTAGACCAGCAACAAGAATTTGAAATCTTGAAAACATAGCTTCTATTGATTCACTGTCTTCCATCTTGAATGCCTCATACTTCTGAATGAGCGCAAGGGCTTTTGTTTCTTTGACTTGAATGTTGCCTTCATGCGTCATTCTCAGAGAATCAAACATATTCTTAGCAGTTTCTCTGTTTGATATTTTCTCATATTCTGAATATGAGATGGCATTGAGAAGAATTGTTCTGGCTTTGTGATGATTTCTGAACTCATGCTTTTGCTGATCATACATCATTTTCCTGTCAATCTTTTGACCACGTCCATCCACTGGGTGCATGTATCCATCAGTTACCATGTCCCATAGATCAACATCATGGGCCAGAAAGAAACTCTCAATTCTGTCTTTCCAGTAGTCAAAGTTTTCTCCATCAAAGACTGGAGGTTTGCCACTGAATCTGTCCCTTTCTTCATTGTTGTCATTGCTGATGTTTTGACTTGGTCCTGCCATTGTATTTTTCTGACGCTGGATCTTGTACTGACACGGTTAAGTGTTAAAGCTCAGAACCAGGCGCTCTGATGCCAATTGAAGATGTGAAAAACACAAGAAGGGGGGTTGAATTGTAAAACTTAAAATAAATGGCTTGACAACACATTATTTTTATCCTGGTTCGTTTGATCTCAAACTACTCTAGTCCACCCGTCAAGGTGATTTTGCCTCTCTCCAACGAGGTCTTAATTCACTATTCTCAAAGGATTACAACAACTACTTTAACAACTGTTAAAGTCTTCTTGAGTACAACCACAATCCGATTAATCTCAAGGAATTTATTTTACAAATGAATTGAACAAGTGTGTTTTTGTTTTCTTACAAAACTGTACATCACAACTGTGATAATTACACTAAATAAGCTTGGAATCAAATGACTTTTCTTAAGCTTTGAATATGTGTGATTTGGATAGCTTGGAAAATTGTTGAGTGCGTACGTACGTGCTTCTTTTCACAAGCAGCCCTGTTTATATAGGCAAGCAAGGATACGTTGTCCATAAAGCAGGTTTAATGATAATAATGCACTTTCCTTTTGTAGAAGATCTTTGTCTAAAGAAGGCTGTTAGCATTTAATTCTGTCTTGAATAACCAGTAACGCTTCAGAGTCTTCTTTGCTGTATCTGCTGATAACTCTTCAGAGTGTTGATGACTTTGGTAAAGATGTCTTTGATCAGAGTCAAAGTGTATTTGTTTAGGCGCAGATTCTGGTCATCAAACTTCAGCGTGTAGCGTAGGTTGCTAATCTTCTGATGCTGATTCCATTCTTATGCTGATTCTATCAGAACTTCTGCATATACAAAACATAATTTTAAGGAGCATAATTGTTCTTTATATATATCTTTGAAATAATTTATTCTTTGTATTTTGTTATTATCAAAACTCTAATCAAGGGTTGTAGAATCAAACTATGTTCTAACAGTATTCACACGGTTAAGTGTATGAACTCAGAACCAGACGCTCTGATGCCAATTGAAGAAGTGAAAAACACAAGAAGGGGGGGTCAAATTGAAACTTAAAATCAAAATCAGTAAACACGATATTTTTATCCTGGTTCGTTTGATCTCAAACTACTCCAGTCCACCCGCTAAGGTGATTTCGCCTCTCTCCAACGAGGACTTAATTCACTAATCAAAACTGATTACAATACTACTTTGACAACTGCCAAAGTCTTCTTGAGTACAACCACAACCTGGTTTATCTCAAGGAAAACTAGCTTAATCAAAATAAAATGATTTACTGTGCACTGTTGTTTTTCGTTATAAAAACGGTATCACTACTGTCATATATTACTGTTTACCTAGGGATTTGGTAAACAACCGCTGATCCTCCAAATGGTTACTTATTTGGTTACTCGCAGGATCGATCAGATTGATCCTATGGACATAGGTTGATTTTGAAGTTTGATTAATGTGGATAAGGCTTTAAGTAAATTGTTTAAAGTAAATTGCATAAAGGAAAGGCTTGGTAAAATAAACAAGGCTTTAAAGTAAAGGTTCGACAGGAATCTTAAAGGGGAAAAGCATGTAAAATACTGGAAAAGTAAATGACTTTTAATTGATAAAATTGGTGTTTCACACATACATTTCTCAACAATTCTTTCGCTCACACTGGGTACTTGAATCTAAATGAGTGACTATGTATATATTGTGAACACACGCGAGAAACTACACGTCTACTCCTATTTATACAAAAACATTCCAAGTAACCGTCGGGCAGTTATGCTGCTTCGAGATCAAGCCACTTGGCACGTTCTCCATGCTCGACGCTCCAGATCCTTGCACGTTTGCACGTAGTAACTGCTGGAAACCGTTTTCCCTCCAAAGCTTTGAATTTCAAACCGTTCCACTCTGGATCATCGAACACCTTCATCAAGAGACGTCTTCGACGAAAACTCCTTCGACGTCGAAGGCAATCAGCCTTCTTCCTTGGAAGAAATCCTCTAAGTATTTTGCCATCTTTCGACGGGCACTTCGACAAGCTTAGCCAGTCGAAAGCATCTTTCAGCTTTTAATGGCTGCCATCAATCAAAACAAAGGGGTCGAATTTAGGAGCCAACAAATTGCCCCCCAAGAATGCCTTATTTCGACTCTGAAAGAAAAAGGCATTCTTTGAAAACACCATTCGACACCTGTTTTTCCACGCTTACTCACAAGTTAACTTGTGCACTTTTTGTTGCTTTTTACCAACTATTGGCAATCCCAAGAAACCATCATTGATTTGATCCTAGGACGTCACTTTCAGTACGGCGTGCAGTACCAAACGTCACTTCAAAATTTGTCATTATGACAAATCCCAAAAACGAGGACGCACGCTGCGTCTCTCTGTTTCTGCAGAAACGGCCAAAACAACAGGATGCTGCCACGCGTCCCACTACTTCCTGCAGCATTAAATGACATTTAATGTCCTCGTTATTGGGAACCTCTCCCACTACTATAAATAGTAGTGAATATCCCATTGTGGGACTTTTCACGCAAACTTGCCCTCAAACTCCCTTGCTTTCATACAATCTTGCTCTCTTTGCAGAAAAACTCTTCCTTTTCCACTCCATCTTCATCTTCAACAATGGCCTCTGCTTCTACTGCCCCCAAGACTAACGCACCAACTGAACAACTTGCTAAGCCCAAGGTCTTTGTCACTGCTCCGGTAGTGAACTCCACAGGGAAACGAAGGGTCCCTGAACCTTCTGACATCTCCGTTCGCGATGCTTACTCGCGTCACTTGATGATCCCGGTTGGATACTCCAACCAGATCTTCGCAATGTCTGGACCTATGAACCCAAGCATCTCTGAAGCTCTGAAGATCAAGAGCTATTTTCCCATCGTTGAGAAACTCAAGCCAGTAGCATGCGCCAAGAAGGACGCAGAGGACAACGAAGACCCTACACACGAGAAGATCGACCTTCGTTTCTTCAACAGAAGTGTTAGAGTCTTCAGGTCTTGCCCTAATCTGACCTCTGACTATATTGCTTGGCTAACAAAGTTGGAGAAACATCAAACTCCAGTCTGGAAGGAAATGGGAATCTTTGACCTAGTAATGCTGTCGAAGACAGGTTTAAACTACTCCCCAGAGATGCTTATAGCTTCGATGTTGTTCTGGGATAACTCTCACTTCACCTTTCACCTTCCATGTGGGATGTTAACCCCCACACTCTTCGACGTAGCGGCCATTACTGGCCTTCGACCAACCGGAGATTACTTCGACCCGGAGGAGATGTCGGAGGACCAAATTGGTTTCTCTGAGACCAAGCCAACATTCACCACCTTTATCAACCATTATCACGACAGGTCGACGGACACAGTGTCGGATGTCGAACACATAGCGTTTCTAGCCTTATGGCTAACTCGCTTTGTGTTTTGCTCGAAATCTCTACAAGTGACCAAAAAGATGGTCACTCTGGCCACCCAACTGCATCACCGCCAAAACATCTGTTTGGCAGAACTAATTCTGGCCAGTCTTTATGACTCAATCAGCAATGGGGTTACTCTCCTGAAACATGTCGAAGATAGGAACAGTTTGCTACTCGCTGGGCCTTTCTGGCTACTTCAACTGTGGCTCAACGCCACTTTCGAATCTTTCTTACCCAAGAAGATTCAGATAAATGAACAAGCCCCAGCGATAGCTAATAGACGTATCGAAGGAATTAGGCTGGCTCTACTGACACCTGTGGAAGATGGGCTAGAGTTCCAACAAACCTTCACTAACTTCGTTCTGATGTTCGCTCGAAGGAAGGAATTTGTTTCAACTATGGCTCCATTTGCTCAACGGAAAGTGGGGCCAACATGGTTCACAAGGCCACACCCAAAGGAGTCGAGTGGTCCCAACGTCGATGAGCACACTGTACTTTGGGAGGCGTTCCTGACACCCAGGATCATGCCTCTTCGATTTAAGAGTTCTAAGACTCATTTGAGTCTGCTTGCCTATCAACCCAATCTGGTATCTCGCCAGTTTGGTATCATCCAAACCCTGCCTTCTCCCATTTTCCAAAGAGAGAAGTCAATGTTGTACTTCTGCAACGATTATACAGAAGACGCTGCTACCAAGCATATCGGAAGATATGCTGGTCGAACAATCCTCTCACTGTTCAACTACCAGCTTAACTTCCTTTGCTCACCATCTTTTGAAGAGTGGTGGAGAAGCTATTATGCTGAGTACTTTTTCGATGAGAAGGACTTCATAGCAGAGTTGCAGAAGTCTTTTGTCCTTGTGTTGGACAAAGTAAAGAAATGTAAGTTCATGCTCTCACATTTACTTTTTATCTTTCTCTTCGACTGTTAGCCTGTTAAATTTCCTTTTCGCTTTCAGTTGTTCGAAAACCCTTGGCCAAGAAGGCTACAGGAGGCCCACAAGGAGGAGTCCCTTCGACAAAACCTCCACCGCCGGCGAAGACTATAGCGCCGGCGAAGACAACAGGCAACCAACAGGGGGAAGGCTCTTCGAGGAGGCCTCCTGCATCGGTAACCAGATTTCTTCACTTTCATTCTGGCTTTCGATTATTTATTTTCGACGTAATTATTCAATCGAATTCCTATTGGTTTTCAGGCCCCTTCGCCCAAGAAAAGGGCAGCATTGGTGATCGAATCGGGGAGTGATGACGAAAGTGATTCCCCTCCTTCTCCCTTAAAGAGGCGAAAGTTAACGAAGGACGCTTCTGTTCCTACTCCAGCTCCTGAAGGTCGAACCGTCAGAATAAAGGTTGGTGTGAGAAAGCCTAGGCCACCTGCAGTGGTCATCGAGGAACCAACTGAGGAGGAACTGAACGCTCTTGTTACCAAGCCTGTCGAAAGTGACAATTCCAGCCCTGGGGCTGAAGTTAATCCACAGGTAATCTATTGGACCCTTCTTATAACTTAGGCATAGATACCATTATTCAATTATGTCTCTTTCGACATCTGAAGATTTGTCTTCTTCCTCTTCTTCAGGACACCACTGAAAGTTCTCCACCAAGGACTTCAGAAACTCTAGAATCTGCTGAACTCAGCAGGCCTCAGGAGAAAAATTTGGGCAATGACGAAGCCCACACTGAGACTGAGGCCAATGCTGAAACAGTGGAGAAGACAACTGAAGAGCCTATGGCGGAGGAAACACAGCCAGAAACGGTTCCTGTGGTAGACTTGTCGTCAGAAGAGAATCCTGAAGGAAAAGACCAAGACAATGGTGAAGAGAATCAAGATGCTGCTGACGAAGAGCATCAAGGTGGTACTGGCGAAGACCACCAGGGTGACGCTAGCGAAGAGCCAAAAAATGACGCTGGCGAAGGACCCCAAGGTGATGTTAACAAAGAACCACAAGTCGATGCTAGTACCGCCTCAGTTCAAGTCGAAGAGCAACCAAACGAGGCACTCAGCATTCAACAGCCTCCAGTCCAAGAAAATACCATGGCAAGGGTCACCTCCTCAAAGCACAGGTCAAAAGAGGACTTGGAAATCTTGAAACAA
Organism: Vicia faba; assembly: GCA_948472305.1. NCBI lineage: Eukaryota > Viridiplantae > Streptophyta > Magnoliopsida > Fabales > Fabaceae > Vicia > Vicia faba. The sequence goes on along the minus strand of OX451738.1, from coordinate 1,627,553,014 downwards.
ACTGACCCTGTCAGCTACCTTAATGCAATCGTCGAGAGTAAGAGTTCTTCTGACACTAGTCAGGAAATCCCTACTCTGTCGGGGAAATCAACTGAGACTTCTCCTCTTGATGATGCATTGGCGAAGGTTAAGGCCCAGTTCTTCAAGAGAGATTTAATGAAGGCTTTAGAGGGGGACCCCACTGCTCCATCATGCTTAAAAGAGGTTTTGAATGCTGTTGACTTCGATGCTGTAGCCCCAGAAATCTCAGACTTAATCATGGAATTACATTCTATGATTGATCAAGTCTCAGCGGATTACCGGCGTCAACGAACTTTTAACAGTCAGCTCGAAACGCTGCATGGCAAGAGCCTATCTGCGTGGACTGCTGTCTCAAGTTCGACTTCTCGAATTGCCGAGTTGTCGAAACAGAAAGCGTCTGCACAGGAAAGGTTCGATGCTATTGAGCGAGAGAATGTCTCCTTCCGAGCACAAATTGCAGAGATAGAGGCGAAGATAAACGCCAACACTGTACTCCAGGAGGAAATTCTTTCGACCATCCCAGATGCTGAGAGCCAGACTGAGATCAAGCAAGGCCTGGAATTCGCTGAGAGGGCTCAAAGCCTCGACGCTCAAATTGCCAAACTGGTGCAAGAAAAATCTTGGTGCAAAAAGAGGTTGGATCTGCAGCATGCCAAGTATCTTCGACTCAAGAATTCTCTTTCCTTTTGATTGATTCTCTTTTGTAACCATCTTCTGTAGTCGCTTTCGACAACAATTGCCATTTTGGCTGAAATTAATAAACATTTCCATTTTGGCATTTTTATGGTTAACTTAGCTTGTTCTTTTATTGTTTTATTTTTATCTCTTGAAGTATAGGCTTATATTTTTTCAAATATTTGCCATTTACTCTCAAGAGCCTTTTATCACCGCTTATCTCTTCGACCTCATAGGCTCCACCAGAAAAAGTTTGGATAACTCTGAAGGGTCCTTCCCATTTGGGTGACCATTTCCCCATGCTTCGATCCCGTCGATCCATGGGAAGAATTACCTTCCAAACTAAATCTTCAGGCAAAAATACCTTAGGTTTTACCTTTCTATTATAAGAGTCTTCTACTCTTTTCTTCTGAAGCCTGAGTAAGTCGAGAGCGTGTAATCTCTCTTCGTCTAAATCCACCAATTCATCCAACATCATATTCCAATAAACCTCAGAAGGAATATCATAATGTCTCTGAACTCTTGCAGATTGAAGACAAATTTCAGCTGGCAATACTGCATCATGGCCAAAAGTTAGCCTATATGGTGTTGTACCAATGGCTTCTTTTGGGGACGTTCGACAAGCCCATAAGATCTGGTCTAACGTCTTATGCCAATTCTTTGGTTTCTTCCCAACATGTTTCTTTATCAAGCCAATTACCACTTTGTTAGCTGCTTCGACTTGACCATTCGCCTGCGCATAGTAAGGCGTAGATGTTAGGAGTTTGAACCCTGTTTCCTGAGCAAATTCCTGCATCTTTCGACCAGTGAAAACTGAACCTTGGTCAGTTGTTATTGTCTCAGGGATTCCATACCTAAATATAATGTTCTTTTGAATAAATTCAATGACATTTTCTTGGTCCACATTGACTAAAGGGACAGCTTCGATCCACTTAGTAAAATAATCAATGCCTACCAATATGTATTTCTGACTCTTTGATGATGCTGGTCGAATCTCTCCAATAAGATCCAACGCCCATCCTCGAAAGGGCCAAGGCTTCACTATTGAGTGAAGTTCGCTTGCTGGTACATGCTGGATGCCTGTATGAACTTGACACTCTTGGCAACCTTTGGCGAACTCAACACAATCTTTCAGCATAGTGGGCCAATATAGTCCTTGTCGAAACAACAACCATTTCATCTTATGGCCTGCTTGGTGAGCCCCACATGCCCCAGCATGTGTAGTCGAAAGGGCTATGTATGCTTCGAAAGGGTTATTTTATGCGTAGTATCTTTTGACTATGTGTTGGCTCCTAAATTCGACCCCTTTGTTTTGATTGATGGCAGCCATTAAAAGCTGAAAGATGCTTTCGACTGGCTAAGCTTGTCGAAGTGCCCGTCGAAAGATGGCAAAATACTTAGAGGATTTCTTCCAAGGAAGAAGGCTGATTGCCTTCGACGTCGAAGGAGTTTTCGTCGAAGACGTCTCTTGATGAAGGTGTTCGATGATCCAGAGTGGAACGGTTTGAAATTCAAAGCTTTGGAGGGAAAACGGTTTCCAGCAGTTACTACGTGCAAACGTGCAAGGATCTGGAGCGTCGAGCATGGAGAACGTGCCAAGTGGCTTGATCTCGAAGCAGCATAACTGCCCGACGGTTACTTGGAATGTTTTTTGTATAAATAGGAGTAGACGTGTAGTTTCTCGCGTGTGTTCACAATATATACATAGTCACTCATTTAGATTCAAGTACCCAGTGTGAGCGAAAGAATTGTTGAGAAATGTATGTGTGAAACACCAATTTTATCAATTAAAAGTCATTTACTTTTCCAGTATTTTACATGCTTTTCCCCTTTAAGATTCCTGTCGAACCTTTACTTTAAAGCCTTGTTTATTTTACCAAGCCTTTCCTTTATGCAATTTACTTTAAACAATTTACTTAAAGCCTTATCCACATTAATCAAACTTCAAAATCAACCTATGTCCATAGGATCAATCTGATCGATCCTGCGAGTAACCAAATAAGTAACCATTTGGAGGATCAGCGGTTGTTTACCAAATCCCTAGGTAAACAAATTGGCACACCTGATGGGACTGTGTGTTGATTGTTGAAAATAATCTCATCTTTTCGAGTTGTATGTTATTGAGGAGTGGTAGAATATACACCAACGATAACAATACTGCCAGAGGAAGGGAAGAGATGGCGAATCCGCCAAACAATAATGAAATCCCACAAACAAGTGTGGGAGCAACGGTTAATATGACCGTTAGTGAAGCGACGAATGTTGGTTCGACACCAGCAGTGTCAGTCACAACCACGGGGCCAATAACTTCGTTAACAGGCCCCAGAATGCCTTTGGGAACCCCCCCTCCAAGAGGAAATATTGGCCCAAGGCCAGTGGTTCCCCCAGGATTTATTCCATTCTATGGTATGCCAACTTCTGAAGTGGCAAGCCTGACGAATGCTGCGTCCACTTATTCAGACCCTTTCGTGAGTGCTACTTCGCCACTCCAAGGCTCTGGAGTAGGCATGGCGAATAGAAATAGGACCCAATTCCTAGGAGGAACGTCCCAAATAGCCCATGGCCTTACAAATGCCTCGACATCAGTCTTGAGACAACAGATGGACGAAAGCAACCATGATATGGTGCAAATGTTGGCACAAACTTTGAGTACAGTGCTAAATCCTCTAATACAAAATACTACTCAATCGAATCAGCAAGTTACAGCGCAAATGACGCGTTTGGCTGACTTCTTTGGAGTACCCCCACCTATTCGACAGCCCCAAAGGGCGCAAATAAGAGGAAATCAGGGGATATTTGTAGAGGAAGAAACCACCATTAATCAGGCTCAACAGCCTGTAGAACAACCTGTCGAGGAACCTAGGGTAATAGCCCCAGAGGTAAGGTTAGTCAACAGAAACCAAAATGCTGACGAAGTGGTTCAGCATATCCAACACCAAAACATGGGTTTGGAAAATAATCTGGCAACCATGATCGAAAGGATCATGAATCAGAATGGGATGAACATGGGCTTTCGAAGGCCCAACTTTACATCTCCATTGTCAGAATATGTGTTACAAACTGACTTACCTCCTAGGAGCAAAGTCCCCAAATTTACTAAGTTCTCTGGGGACACGACAGAATCAACTGTCGAACATGTGGCAAGATATTTGATCGAAGCAGGAGACATTTCAAATAATGAAAACCTAAGGATTGAATACTTCCCAAGTTCCTTAACCAAGAACGCTTTTACTTGGTTTACAACTCTCCCCCCCAATTCGATCCATCATTGGACCCAGTTGGAAAGATTGTTCCATGAACAGTTCTATATGGGGCAAACCAAGATAAGCCTGAAAGAACTGGCGAGTGTGAAGAGACGTTTCACTGAACCTATAGACGAATATCTGAATAGGTTTAGGTTGCTTAAGGCGAGATGTTTTACACAAGTGCCAGAACATGAGCTGGTCGAAATAGCCGCAGGTGGTTTAGATTATTCCATTAGGAAGAAGCTAGATACCCAGTACCTAAGAGACATGGCCCAACTGGCCGATAGAGTTCGACAAGTCGAACGCCTCAAAGCTGAGAAAGCTAAGGCAACGAAAACTCACAAGAGAGAGAGAATAGCTTACGTTGAGATGGATGACGAAGATCTAGAATCCTTCGACGATACTTTAGCTGTCGAAGAAGGAGAAGTCGATTTAGCAGAACTAAAACAAGGGCCTCCATACTCTTGTAAACAGTTAGTCCCCTCAAATGGGAAAAATCCCATTGGTCCAGACAAGACCAACGATAGGTTCCCAAAAAAGACTTATAGTTTTGACATCACAAAATGTGATGAAATATTCGACTTGCTAGTTAAAGATGGCCAAATGATAGTACCCCCTGGGGTAAAAGTGCCTCCTCTTGATCAAAGAAAGAAGAGAGGTTTTTGCAAATATCATAATTTTCTGGGCCATAAAACTTCTCAATGTTTTCTTTTCAGGAATCTTGTGCAAGACGCTATTGAGGAAGGGAGATTAAAATTTGCTGACAAATCCCCCATGGCTGTCGACTCCAATCCACTGAAGGCTGAAGCCCACTATGCAGAACCCTCTGAGGTGAACATGATAGAGGCAACCAGGATCCAGTCGAAGAAGCCAGGCATTACCATGGTCGAAGTCTCAAAGGACCACATCAACATGCCAATCTTTGGCAGTTTTTCTGGAAACTTATCCAGGAAGACAATTGAGGCTGTCCAGAAAGCGGTCGAAGACCCGAAGTCAAAGACTGCTGAAGCACAAACAACTGGACCAAAGCCCAGTTCCCACTTGGCCACTGTACAAGGCCAGACGGAGAATCTGGAGACACAAATGAAACAACTAACTCTTGCTACTAAGGATACCATGAATATCAACATGGTTGAACTTTCTGATCCTAAAGCTTCAGAAGAGGCCATAAGGCAAGAGCAGGCGAATAAAACGGCTTTCCCTAGGGAAAACGAAAACTTGGCAGACTTTTTACAAAGATGCCAGAAGAAGAAATCAGAGGTGATGCTGTGTCCAAGATGCAGTTCTATCTTTGATAAAAAAGCTGCTGAGCACATACAAGGCGTAAGAGCGGCGAACAAGAGAAGGGAGAATGCTGACCTTCGACAGGATCCCAGAAGGGGTTCTAATCAAGACAAGAGGCCTTTGACTTTTAGGCCTCCAACAAATGTACCAGTAGACACTTGGTACAAAACATCTGGCCGGAAAAGGCCAAGTGAAGAGAAATGGCATTCTTTCGAAGTGCCAAGAGGTTCCTCTCTAATTCAGAAGAAAGATCCTCAAGTTGCTGCACCCAAGGTTGCTCAAGTGTCCAGCAACTACAAGGGAAAAAATCCTATGTCGAGATCCCAATGGAGGAGATATCAAAGAAGGCGAAAAGCTGAAAGAGAGGCTGCCAACGAACCTAAGGCAGAAACTAGTTCGAATGTGCCTCAAAGGAAACAAAGAAAGCCTCTTGAGAGAGAACCAGTTACCAACAGGCTAGTTTGGCCTAACCAGAGCGAAGTCGAAGACGAAGATGATGCTGAGTCCAACGATACTCTGGATATAATGGTGAACATTGTTTCAGTACTGCCCAGGGAATTCAATCGACAAGTAGAAGTCGAAGCCAGTGACTGGGAGGTAGAACAAGAAATGGCCAAACATAGGCCAGTGTGCTATTTTGTCATGGACAATGGCACTACAGAGGAACAAAATGGCTTCTTCGAGCCACCTACAGAGGCGATGAAGAATCACCTCAAACCTTTGTTCATAAGGGCTAAGCTCGAAGAGACCACTGTGAACAAAATATTGGTCGACTGTGGGGCCACTATCAATATTATCCCTCATTCTATGCTAAGGAAGATTGGCAAAAGGGATGAAGAAATCAAACCTCACAATATGGTCCTGTCCAACTATGAGGGAGGCATTGGGACCACCATGGGAGTGATCCAGCTCGACATAAAAGTTGGGTCGATCCTTCGACCAACAATGTTCATGGTCATATCGGCCAAACCTAACTACAACCTTTTGTTAGGCCGTGAGTGGATTCATGGTGTAGGTGTTGTGCCTTCATCGATGCATCAAAGGCTGCTTCTATGGCGTCCAGATGGGATGGTCGAAAACATAGAGGCAGATCAAAGTTACTACCTTGGCGAAGTGAATCACTTGGGTGTGACAGATTTCGACAAAAACTTGGCTCACATAGGGCCATGTCCAACTCCTGACTTCGACATGGCGCCAGCGCCAAACACCTTTTGTTCCCTATACCTGCATCCTGAGCATGGTTTCCAATGGGACAGAGAAGACTTGTCCCACATAGACTTCAGTGGGCTAACTGATATCCAACCAACTGGTTGGGGAAGTGAATTCAGTGATAATGACTGAGTCACAATCTCTGAAGCGAATTTCGGCTTATGTGGCCGAAACCAAGATGATAACGGCTCTCGAAGCCGAAGTAAAGTACATGGCCACACAGGCCAGTGATCAACAATTATCTGCTGTTGGCCCAGGAAAGGATTTCGACCCAAGACCCCCTGATACCATGCCAGATGAAATGCAGGAACAGAGGCTCGACGCCATCTATGACGATGAGCCTTTGGGCTTCGAAAAGGATCCCTTGGCGAACAACATTAAGATGTTAGCACAAGACCCTTTAGAAGAAATCAACTTGGGCGAAGGATCAGAGAATAGGCCAACTTACATCAGCGCCAAAATTGATCCAGAACTTAGGTTGGAAGTAATCCAATTGCTGAAAGAGTTTAAAGACTGTTTTGCATGGGATTATGACGAAATGCCCGGTCTCGACAGAGGATTGGTAGAACTTCAGTTGCCAATCAAACCTGGAAAGAAGCCAATCAAGCAAAATCCAAGACGCTTCGCTCCAGAAATATTGTCGAAGATCAAAACGGAGGTCGAAAGACTTCTGAAATGCAAATTCATCCGTGTTACAAGGTATGTCGAATGGATTGCAAATATTGTGCCAGTAATTAAGAAAAATGGCACATTAAGGGTGTGCATAGATTTCAGAGATTTGAATGCTGCCACCCCCAAAGATGAATATCCTATGCCTGTGGCGGAAATGCTAGTCGATTCTGCCGCTGGCTACGAATACCTGAGTATGCTCGATGGTTATTCAGGATATAATCAAATATTCATTGCTGAAGAGGATGTGTCGAAAACAGCTTTTCGATGCCCAGGGGCCCTAGGCACTTACGAATGGGTAGTGATGCCTTTTGGCCTAAAAAACGCTGGGGCAACGTACCAGCGAGCAATGAATACTATCTTCCATGATTTTATCAACACTTTTATGCAAGTTTATATTGATGATATTGTTATAAAATCTGTTTCCAGGAAGAGTCACATTGACCACCTTCGACAATCATTCGAAAGAATGAGAGAACATGGTCTGAAGATGAACCCTTTGAAATGTGCGTTCTGTGTAAAAGCTGGAGATTTCTTGGGTTTCGTTGTCCACAAGAAAGGAATCGAAATTAATCAGAACAAGACGAAGGCAATTTTGGAAGCGAAAGCGCCATCGAATAAGAAGGAATTGCAATCCCTCTTAGGCAAGATAAATTTCTTGAGAAGGTTTATATCTAACCTAAGTGGGAAAGCTCAGGCCTTTTCACCCTTACTTCGACTGAATAAGGAGGGGTTCGAATGGGGGCAAGAGCAACAGGAAGCCTTCGACAAAATCAAAGGGTACCTCACTAAGCCACCTATTTTGGTGCCTCCTTGTAGCAATAGGAGTATGAGATTGTACATAGCTGCATCTGACAAAACTCTGGGAAGTATGTTAGCCCAAGAGGATGAGAATGGAGTCGAAAGACCCATTTATTATCTCAGTCGAGTTTTGAATGATGCAGAAACTAGATATAGCGAAGTTGAAAAATTGTGTCTATGTCTGTATTTCTCTTGTACAAAACTCAAGCAATATATTAAACCAGTTGATGTTTATGTTTCGTCTCATTTTGATGTTTTCAAATATATGTTGTCGAAACCTATCTTGCATAGTCGAATTGGCAAGTGGGCATTAGCATTGACTGAATACTCCTTGACCTTTATGCCTCTTAAGGCAGTAAAAGGACAAGTGGTCGCTGACTTCATAGTCGACCACTCAATTCAGGTCGAGGATATCAATTATGTGGAGATAGAACCTTGGAAATTCTACTTCGATGGTTCCAGCCATAAAAATGGAACAGGAGTAGGAGTCTTGATTATTTCTCCAGATAAAATTCCAACAACATTCAAGTACCAAATCGAAGGTTCTTGTTCGAACAATGAGGCTGAGTATGAAGCTCTAATTACTGGCCTTGAAATATTGTTGGAATTGGGGGCAACTCGAGTCGAAATAATGGGAGACTCAGAGTTAGTCATCAAGCAAGTCACAAAGGAGTATAAATGCATAAGAGAGAATCTCATTATGTACTTTGTGATAGCAAATCGTTTATTGAAACAATTTGAAAGTGTCAATATTCGACACATACCCAGAGTCGAAAATCAAATAGCCAATGACTTGGCACAGATTGCATCTGGGTATAAGATTTCAAAAACAAGATTACAAAGAGCAATCGAAGTTCGAGAGAAGATAAGAGCAACTTGTCTATCACCAACAGACTTGGAATCGACGAGGCTAGGATATGCTGATCACAGTAACTTCGAGATTTCGTTCATTGATAATTTGTCAGATCAAGATTGGAGGAAACCCATTGTGGACTATCTTCAAAATCCAGGAGCTCCGACAGAACGAAAAACAAAATACAGGGCGTTGAGTTTTGTACTCATGGGTAATGAGTTATTCAAGAAGACGCCTGAAGGGGTGTTGCTGAAATGTTTAAGTGAAACTGAAGCATACATAGCCCTTTCGACTACACATGCTGGGGCATGTGGGGCTCACCAAGCAGGCCATAAGATGAAATGGTTGTTGTTTCGACAAGGACTATATTGGCCCACTATGCTGAAAGATTGTGTTGAGTTCGCCAAAGGTTGCCAAGAGTGTCAAGTTCATACAGGCATCCAGCATGTACCAGCAAGCGAACTTCACTCAATAGTGAAGCCTTGGCCCTTTCGAGGATGGGCGTTGGATCTTATTGGAGAGATTCGACCAGCATCATCAAAGAGTCAGAAATACATATTGGTAGGCATTGATTATTTTACTAAGTGGATCGAAGCTGTCCCTTTAGTCAATGTGGACCAAGAAAATGTCATTGAATTTATTCAAAAGAACATTATATTTAGGTATGGAATCCCTGAGACAATAACAACTGACCAAGGTTCAGTTTTCACTGGTCGAAAGATGCAGGAATTTGCTCAGGAAACAGGGTTCAAACTCCTAACATCTACGCCTTACTATGCGCAGGCGAATGGTCAAGTCGAAGCAGCTAACAAAGTGGTAATTGGCTTGATAAAGAAACATGTTGGGAAGAAACCAAAGAATTGGCATAAGACGTTAGACCAGATCTTATGGGCTTGTCGAACGTCCCCAAAAGAAGCCATTGGTACAACACCATATAGGCTAACTTTTGGCCATGATGCAGTATTGCCAGCTGAAATTTGTCTTCAATCTGCAAGAGTTCAGAGACATTATGATATTCCTTCTGAGGTTTATTGGAATATGATGTTGGATGAATTGGTGGATTTAGACGAAGAGAGATTACACGCTCTCGACTTACTCAGGCTTCAGAAGAAAAGAGTAGAAGACTCTTATAATAGAAAGGTAAAACCTAAGGTATTTTTGCCTGAAGATTTAGTTTGGAAGGTAATTCTTCCCATGGATCGACGGGATCGAAGCATGGGGAAATGGTCACCCAAATGGGAAGGACCCTTCAGAGTTATCCAAACTTTTTCTGGTGGAGCCTATGAGGTCGAAGAGATAAGCGGTGATAAAAGGCTCTTGAGAGTAAATGGCAAATATTTGAAAAAATATAAGCCTATACTTCAAGAGATAAAAATAAAACAATAAAAGAACAAGCTAAGTTAACCATAAAAATGCCAAAATGGAAATGTTTATTAATTTCAGCCAAAATGGCAATTGTTGTCGAAAGCGACTACAGAAGATGGTTACAAAAGAGAATCAATCAAAAGGAAAGAGAATTCTTGAGTCGAAGATACTTGGCATGCTGCAGATCCAACCTCTTTTTGCACCAAGATTTTTCTTGCACCAGTTTGGCAATTTGAGCGTCGAGGCTTTGAGCCCTCTCAGCGAATTCCAGGCCTTGCTTGATCTCAGTCTGGCTCTCAGCATCTGGGATGGTCGAAAGAATTTCCTCCTGGAGTACAGTGTTGGCGTTTATCTTCGCCTCTATCTCTGCAATTTGTGCTCGGAAGGAGACATTCTCTCGCTCAATAGCATCGAACCTTTCCTGTGCAGACGCTTTCTGTTTCGACAACTCGGCAATTCGAGAAGTCGAACTTGAGACAGCAGTCCACGCAGATAGGCTCTTTCCATGCAGCGTTTCGAGCTGACTGTTAAAAGTTCGTTGACGCCGGTAATCCGCTGAGACTTGATCAATCATAGAATGTAATTCCATGATTAAGTCTGAGATTTCTGGGGCTACAGCATCGAAGTCAACAGCATTCAAAACCTCTTTTAAGCATGATGGAGCAGTGGGGTCCCCCTCTAAAGCCTTCATTAAATCTCTCTTGAAGAACTGGGCCTTAACCTTCGCCAATGCATCATCAAGAGGAGAAGTCTCAGTTGATTTCCCCGACAGAGTAGGGATTTCCTGACTAGTGTCAGAAGAACTCTTACTCTCGACGATTGCATTAAGGTAGCTGACAGGGTCAGTTTGTTTCAAGATTTCCAAGTCCTCTTTTGACCTGTGCTTTGAGGAGGTGACCCTTGCCATGGTATTTTCTTGGACTGGAGGCTGTTGAATGCTGAGTGCCTCGTTTGGTTGCTCTTCGACTTGAACTGAGGCGGTACTAGCATCGACTTGTGGTTCTTTGTTAACATCACCTTGGGGTCCTTCGCCAGCGTCATTTTTTGGCTCTTCGCTAGCGTCACCCTGGTGGTCTTCGCCAGTACCACCTTGATGCTCTTCGTCAGCAGCATCTTGATTCTCTTCACCATTGTCTTGGTCTTTTCCTTCAGGATTCTCTTCTGACGACAAGTCTACCACAGGAACCGTTTCTGGCTGTGTTTCCTCCGCCATAGGCTCTTCAGTTGTCTTCTCCACTGTTTCAGCATTGGCCTCAGTCTCAGTGTGGGCTTCGTCATTGCCCAAATTTTTCTCCTGAGGCCTGCTGAGTTCAGCAGATTCTAGAGTTTCTGAAGTCCTTGGTGGAGAACTTTCAGTGGTGTCCTGAAGAAGAGGAAGAAGACAAATCTTCAGATGTCGAAAGAGACATAATTGAATAATGGTATCTATGCCTAAGTTATAAGAAGGGTCCAATAGATTACCTGTGGATTAACTTCAGCCCCAGGGCTGGAATTGTCACTTTCGACAGGCTTGGTAACAAGAGCGTTCAGTTCCTCCTCAGTTGGTTCCTCGATGACCACTGCAGGTGGCCTAGGCTTTCTCACACCAACCTTTATTCTGACGGTTCGACCTTCAGGAGCTGGAGTAGGAACAGAAGCGTCCTTCGTTAACTTTCGCCTCTTTAAGGGAGAAGGAGGGGAATCACTTTCGTCATCACTCCCCGATTCGATCACCAATGCTGCCCTTTTCTTGGGCGAAGGGGCCTGAAAACCAATAGGAATTCGATTGAATAATTACGTCGAAAATAAATAATCGAAAGCCAGAATGAAAGTGAAGAAATCTGGTTACCGATGCAGGAGGCCTCCTCGAAGAGCCTTCCCCCTGTTGGTTGCCTGTTGTCTTCGCCGGCGCTATAGTCTTCGCCGGCGGTGGAGGTTTTGTCGAAGGGACTCCTCCTTGTGGGCCTCCTGTAGCCTTCTTGGCCAAGGGTTTTCGAACAACTGAAAGCGAAAAGGAAATTTAACAGGCTAACAGTCGAAGAGAAAGATAAAAAGTAAATGTGAGAGCATGAACTTACATTTCTTTACTTTGTCCAACACAAGGACAAAAGACTTCTGCAACTCTGCTATGAAGTCCTTCTCATCGAAAAAGTACTCAGCATAATAGCTTCTCCACCACTCTTCAAAAGATGGTGAGCAAAGGAAGTTAAGCTGGTAGTTGAACAGCGAGAGGATTGTTCGACCAGCATATCTTCCGATATGCTTGGTAGCAGCGTCTTCTGTATAATCGTTGCAGAAGTACAACATTGACTTCTCTCTTTGGAAAATGGGAGAAGGCAGGGTTTGGATGATACCAAACTGGCGAGATACCAGATTGGGTTGATAGGCAAGCAGACTCAAATGAGTCTTAGAACTCTTAAATCGAAGAGGCATGATCCTGGGTGTCAGGAACGCCTCCCAAAGTACAGTGTGCTCATCGACGTTGGGACCACTCGACTCCTTTGGGTGTGGCCTTGTGAACCATGCTGGCCCCACTTTTCGTTGAGCAAATGGAGCCATAGTTGAAACAAATTCCTTCCTTCGAGCGAACATCAGAACGAAGTTAGTGAAGGTTTGTTGGAACTCTAGCCCATCTTCCACAGGTGTCAGTAGAGCCAGCCTAATTCCTTCGATACGTCTATTAGCTATCGCTGGGGCTTGTTCATTTATCTGAATCTTCTTGGGTAAGAAAGATTCGAAAGTGGCGTTGAGCCACAGTTGAAGTAGCCAGAAAGGCCCAGCGAGTAGCAAACTGTTCCTATCTTCGACATGTTTCAGGAGAGTAACCCCATTGCTGATTGAGTCATAAAGACTGGCCAGAATTAGTTCTGCCAAACAGATGTTTTGGCGGTGATGCAGTTGGGTGGCCAGAGTGACCATCTTTTTGGTCACTTGTAGAGATTTCGAGCAAAACACAAAGCGATTTAGCCATAAGGCTAGAAACGCTATGTGTTCGACATCCGACACTGTGTCCGTCGACCTGTCGTGATAATGGTTGATAAAGGTGGTGAATGTTGGCTTGGTCTCAGAGAAACCAATTTGGTCCTCCGACATCTCCTCCGGGTCGAAGTAATCTCCGGTTGGTCGAAGGCCAGTAATGGCCGCTACGTCGAAGAGTGTGGGGGTTAACATCCCACATGGAAGGTGAAAGGTGAAGTGAGAGTTATCCCAGAACAACATCGAAGCTATAAGCATCTCTGGGGAGTAGTTTAAACCTGTCTTCGACAGCATTACTAGGTCAAAGATTCCCATTTCCTTCCAGACTGGAGTTTGATGTTTCTCCAACTTTGTTAGCCAAGCTATATAGTCAGAGGTCAGATTAGGGCAAGACCTGAAGACTCTAACACTTCTGTTGAAGAAACGAAGGTCGATCTTCTCGTGTGTAGGGTCTTCGTTGTCCTCTGCGTCCTTCTTGGCGCATGCTACTGGCTTGAGTTTCTCAACGATGGGAAAATAGCTCTTGATCTTCAGAGCTTCAGAGATGCTTGGGTTCATAGGTCCAGACATTGCGAAGATCTGGTTGGAGTATCCAACCGGGATCATCAAGTGACGCGAGTAAGCATCGCGAACGGAGATGTCAGAAGGTTCAGGGACCCTTCGTTTCCCTGTGGAGTTCACTACCGGAGCAGTGACAAAGACCTTGGGCTTAGCAAGTTGTTCAGTTGGTGCGTTAGTCTTGGGGGCAGTAGAAGCAGAGGCCATTGTTGAAGATGAAGATGGAGTGGAAAAGGAAGAGTTTTTCTGCAAAGAGAGCAAGATTGTATGAAAGCAAGGGAGTTTGAGGGCAAGTTTGCGTGAAAAGTCCCACAATGGGATATTCACTACTATTTATAGTAGTGGGAGAGGTTCCCAATAACGAGGACATTAAATGTCATTTAATGCTGCAGGAAGTAGTGGGACGCGTGGCAGCATCCTGTTGTTTTGGCCGTTTCTGCAGAAACAGAGAGACGCAGCGTGCGTCCTCGTTTTTGGGATTTGTCATAATGACAAATTTTGAAGTGACGTTTGGTACTGCACGCCGTACTGAAAGTGACGTCCTAGGATCAAATCAATGATGGTTTCTTGGGATTGCCAATAGTTGGTAAAAAGCAACAAAAAGTGCACAAGTTAACTTGTGAGTAAGCGTGGAAAAACAGGTGTCGAATGGTGTTTTCAAAGAATGCCTTTTTCTTTCAGAGTCGAAATAAGGCATTCTTGGGGGGCAATTTGTTGGCTCCTAAATTCGACCCCTTTGTTTTGATTGATGGCAGCCATTAAAAGCTGAAAGATGCTTTCGACTGGCTAAGCTTGTCGAAGTGCCCGTCGAAAGATGGCAAAATACTTAGAGGATTTCTTCCAAGGAAGAAGGCTGATTGCCTTCGACGTCGAAGGAGTTTTCGTCGAAGACGTCTCTTGATGAAGGTGTTCGATGATCCAGAGTGGAACGGTTTGAAATTCAAAGCTTTGGAGGGAAAACGGTTTCCAGCAGTTACTACGTGCAAACGTGCAAGGATCTGGAGCGTCGAGCATGGAGAACGTGCCAAGTGGCTTGATCTCGAAGCAGCATAACTGCCCGACGGTTACTTGGAATGTTTTTTGTATAAATAGGAGTAGACGTGTAGTTTCTCGCGTGTGTTCACAATATATACATAGTCACTCATTTAGATTCAAGTACCCAGTGTGAGCGAAAGAATTGTTGAGAAATGTATGTGTGAAACACCAATTTTATCAATTAAAAGTCATTTACTTTTCCAGTATTTTACATGCTTTTCCCCTTTAAGATTCCTGTCGAACCTTTACTTTAAAGCCTTGTTTATTTTACCAAGCCTTTCCTTTATGCAATTTACTTTAAACAATTTACTTAAAGCCTTATCCACATTAATCAAACTTCAAAATCAACCTATGTCCATAGGATCAATCTGATCGATCCTGCGAGTAACCAAATAAGTAACCATTTGGAGGATCAGCGGTTGTTTACCAAATCCCTAGGTAAACATTTCCATTTTGGCATTTTTATGGTTAACTTAGCTTGTTCTTTTATTGTTTTATTTTTATCTCTTGAAGTATAGGCTTATATTTTTTCAAATATTTGCCATTTACTCTCAAGAGCCTTTTATCACCGCTTATCTCTTCGACCTCATAGGCTCCACCAGAAAAAGTTTGGATAACTCTGAAGGGTCCTTCCCATTTGGGTGACCATTTCCCCATGCTTCGATCCCGTCGATCCATGGGAAGAATTACCTTCCAAACTAAATCTTCAGGCAAAAATACCTTAGGTTTTACCTTTCTATTATAAGAGTCTTCTACTCTTTTCTTCTGAAGCCTGAGTAAGTCGAGAGCGTGTAATCTCTCTTCGTCTAAATCCACCAATTCATCCAACATCATATTCCAATAAACCTCAGAAGGAATATCATAATGTCTCTGAACTCTTGCAGATTGAAGACAAATTTCAGCTGGCAATACTGCATCATGGCCAAAAGTTAGCCTATATGGTGTTGTACCAATGGCTTCTTTTGGGGACGTTCGACAAGCCCATAAGATCTGGTCTAACGTCTTATGCCAATTCTTTGGTTTCTTCCCAACATGTTTCTTTATCAAGCCAATTACCACTTTGTTAGCTGCTTCGACTTGACCATTCGCCTGCGCATAGTAAGGCGTAGATGTTAGGAGTTTGAACCCTGTTTCCTGAGCAAATTCCTGCATCTTTCGACCAGTGAAAACTGAACCTTGGTCAGTTGTTATTGTCTCAGGGATTCCATACCTAAATATAATGTTCTTTTGAATAAATTCAATGACATTTTCTTGGTCCACATTGACTAAAGGGACAGCTTCGATCCACTTAGTAAAATAATCAATGCCTACCAATATGTATTTCTGACTCTTTGATGATGCTGGTCGAATCTCTCCAATAAGATCCAACGCCCATCCTCGAAAGGGCCAAGGCTTCACTATTGAGTGAAGTTCGCTTGCTGGTACATGCTGGATGCCTGTATGAACTTGAAACTCTTGGCAACCTTTGGCGAACTCAACACAATCTTTCAGCATAGTGGGCCAATATAGTCCTTGTCGAAACAACAACCATTTCATCTTATGGCCTGCTTGGTGAGCCCCACATGCCCCAGCATGTGTAGTCGAAAGGGCTATGTATGCTTCAGTTTCACTTAAACATTTCAGCAACACCCCTTCAGGCGTCTTCTTGAATAACTCATTACCCATGAGTACAAAACTCAACGCCCTGTATTTTGTTTTTCGTTCTGTCGGAGCTCCTGGATTTTGAAGATAGTCCACAATGGGTTTCCTCCAATCTTGATCTGACAAATTATCAATGAACGAAATCTCGAAGTTACTGTGATCAGCATATCCTAGCCTCGTCGATTCCAAGTCTGTTGGTGATAGACAAGTTGCTCTTATCTTCTCTCGAACTTCGATTGCTCTTTGTAATCTTGTTTTTGAAATCTTATACCCAGATGCAATCTGTGCCAAGTCATTGGCTATTTGATTTTCGACTCTGGGTATGTGTCGAATATTGACACTTTCAAATTGTTTCAATAAACGATTTGCTATCACAAAGTACATAATGAGATTCTCTCTTATGCATTTATACTCCTTTGTGACTTGCTTGATGACTAACTCTGAGTCTCCCATTATTTCGACTCGAGTTGCCCCCAATTCCAACAATATTTCAAGGCCAGTAATTAGAGCTTCATACTCAGCCTCATTGTTCGAACAAGAACCTTCGATTTGGTACTTGAATGTTGTTGGAATTTTATCTGGAGAAATAATCAAGACTCCTACTCCTGTTCCATTTTTATGGCTGGAACCATCGAAGTAGAATTTCCAAGGTTCTATCTCCACATAATTGATATCCTCGACCTGAATTGAGTGGTCGACTATGAAGTCAGCGACCACTTGTCCTTTTACTGCCTTAAGAGGCATAAAGGTCAAGGAGTATTCAGTCAATGCTAATGCCCACTTGCCAATTCGACTATGCAAGATAGGTTTCGACAACATATATTTGAAAACATCAAAATGAGACGAAACATAAACATCAACTGGTTTAATATATTGCTTGAGTTTTGTACAAGAGAAATACAGACATAGACACAATTTTTCAACTTCGCTATATCTAGTTTCTGCATCATTCAAAACTCGACTGAGATAATAAATGGGTCTTTCGACTCCATTCTCATCCTCTTGGGCTAACATACTTCCCAGAGTTTTGTCAGATGCAGCTATGTACAATCTCATACTCCTATTGCTACAAGGAGGCACCAAAATAGGTGGCTTAGTGAGGTACCCTTTGATTTTGTCGAAGGCTTCCTGTTGCTCTTGCCCCCATTCGAACCCCTCCTTATTCAGTCGAAGTAAGGGTGAAAAGGCCTGAGCTTTCCCACTTAGGTTAGATATAAACCTTCTCAAGAAATTTATCTTGCCTAAGAGGGATTGCAATTCCTTCTTATTCGATGGCGCTTTCGCTTCCAAAATTGCCTTCGTCTTGTTCTGATTGATTTCGATTCCTTTCTTGTGGACAACGAAACCCAAGAAATCTCCAGCTTTTACACAGAACGCACATTTCAAAGGGTTCATCTTCAGACCATGTTCTCTCATTCTTTCGAATGATTGTCGAAGGTGGTCAATGTGACTCTTCCTGGAAACAGATTTTATAACAATATCATCAATATAAACTTGCATAAAAGTGTTAATAAAATCATGGAAGATAGTATTCATTGCTCGCTGGTACGTTGCCCCAGCGTTTTTTAGGCCAAAAGGCATCACTACCCATTCGTAAGTGCCTAGGGCCCCTGGGCATCGAAAAGCTGTTTTCGACACATCCTCTTCAGCAATGAATATTTGATTATATCCTGAATAACCATCGAGCATACTCAGGTATTCGTAGCCAGCGGCAGAATCGACTAGCATTTCCGCCACAGGCATAGGATATTCATCTTTGGGGGTGGCAGCATTCAAATCTCTGAAATCTATGCACACCCTTAATGTGCCATTTTTCTTAATTACTGGCACAATATTTGCAATCCATTCGACATACCTTGTAACACGGATGAATTTGCATTTCAGAAGTCTTTCGACCTCCGTTTTGATCTTCGACAATATTTCTGGAGCGAAGCGTCTTGGATTTTGCTTGATTGGCTTCTTTCCAGGTTTGATTGGCAACTGAAGTTCTACCAATCCTCTGTCGAGACCGGGCATTTCGTCATAATCCCATGCAAAACAGTCTTTAAACTCTTTCAGCAATTGGATTACTTCCAACCTAAGTTCTGGATCAATTTTGGCGCTGATGTAAGTTGGCCTATTCTCTGATCCTTCGCCCAAGTTGATTTCTTCTAAAGGGTCTTGTGCTAACATCTTAATGTTGTTCGCCAAGGGATCCTTTTCGAAGCCCAAAGGCTCATCGTCATAGATGGCGTCGAGCCTCTGTTCCTGCATTTCATCTGGCATGGTATCAGGGGGTCTTGGGTCGAAATCCTTTCCTGGGCCAACAGCAGATAATTGTTGATCACTGGCCTGTGTGGCCATGTACTTTACTTCGGCTTCGAGAGCCGTTATCATCTTGGTTTCGGCCACATAAGCCGAAATTCGCTTCAGAGATTGTGACTCAGTCATTATCACTGAATTCACTTCCCCAACCAGTTGGTTGGATATCAGTTAGCCCACTGAAGTCTATGTGGGACAAGTCTTCTCTGTCCCATTGGAAACCATGCTCAGGATGCAGGTATAGGGAACAAAAGGTGTTTGGCGCTGGCGCCATGTCGAAGTCAGGAGTTGGACATGGCCCTATGTGAGCCAAGTTTTTGTCGAAATCTGTTACACCCAAGTGATTCACTTCGCCAAGGTAGTAACTTTGATCTGCCTCTATGTTTTCGACCATCCCATCTGGACGCCATAGAAGCAGCCTTTGATGCATCGATGAAGGCACAACACCTACACCATGAATCCACTCACGGCCTAACAAAAGGTTGTAGTTAGGTTTGGCCGATATGACCATGAACATTGTTGGTCGAAGGATCGACCCAACTTTTATGTCGAGCTGGATCACTCCCATGGTGGTCCCAATGCCTCCCTCATAGTTGGACAGGACCATATTGTGAGGTTTGATTTCTTCATCCCTTTTGCCAATCTCCCTTAGCATAGAATGAGGGATAATATTGATAGTGGCCCCACAGTCGACCAATATTTTGTTCACAGTGGTCTCTTCGAGCTTAGCCCTGATGAACAAAGGTTTGAGGTGATTCTTCATCGCCTCTGTAGGTGGCTCGAAGAAGCCATTTTGTTCCTCTGTAGTGCCATTGTCCATGACAAAATAGCACACTGGCCTATGTTTGGCCATTTCTTGTTCTACCTCCCAGTCACTGGCTTCGACTTCTACTTGTCGATTGAATTCCCTGGGCAGTACTGAAACAATGTTCACCATTATATCCAGAGTATCGTCGGACTCAGCATCATCTTCGTCTTCGACTTCGCTCTGGTTAGGCCAAACTAGCCTGTTGGTAACTGGTTCTCTCTCAAGAGGCTTTCTTTGTTTCCTTTGAGGCACATTCGAACTAGTTTCTGCCTTAGGTTCGTTGGCAGCCTCTCTTTCAGCTTTTCGCCTTCTTTGATATCTCCTCCATTGGGATCTCGACATAGGATTTTTTTCCTTGTAGTTGCTGGACACTTGAGCAACCTTGGGTGCAGCAACTTGAGGATCTTTCTTCTGAATTAGAGAGGAACCTCTTGGCACTTCGAAAGAATGCCATTTCTCTTCACTTGGCCTTTTCTGGCCAGATGTTTTGTACCAAGTGTCTACTGGTACATTTGTTGGAGGCCTAAAAGTCAAAGGCCTCTTGTCTTGATTAGAACCCCTTCTGGGATCCTGTCGAAGGTCAGCATTCTCCCTTCTCTTGTTCGCCGCTCTTACGCCTTGTATGTGCTCAGCAGCTTTTTTATCAAAGATAGAACTGCATCTTGGACACAGCATCACCTCTGATTTCTTCTTCTGGCATCTTTGTAAAAAGTCTGCCAAGTTTTCGTTTTCCCTAGGGAAAGCCGTTTTATTCGCCTGCTCTTGCCTTATGGCCTCTTCTGAAGCTTTAGGATCAGAAACTTCAACCATGTTGATATTCATGGTATCCTTAGTAGCAAGAGTTAGTTGTTTCATTTGTGTCTCCAGATTCTCCGTCTGGCCTTGTACAGTGGCCAAGTGGGAACTGGGCTTTGGTCCAGTTGTTTGTGCTTCAGCAGTCTTTGACTTCGGGTCTTCGACCGCTTTCTGGACAGCCTCAATTGTCTTCCTGGATAAGTTTCCAGAAAAACTGCCAAAGATTGGCATGTTGATGTGGTCCTTTGAGACTTCGACCATGGTAATGCCTGGCTTCTTCGACTGGATCCTGGTTGCCTCTATCATGTTCACCTCAGAGGGTTCTGCATAGTGGGCTTCAGCCTTCAGTGGATTGGAGTCGACAGCCATGGGGGATTTGTCAGCAAATTTTAATCTTCCTTCCTCAATAGCGTCTTGCACAAGATTCCTGAAAAGAAAACATTGAGAAGTTTTATGGCCCAGAAAATTATGATATTTGCAAAAACCTCTCTTCTTTCTTTGATCAAGAGGAGGCACTTTTACCCCAGGGGGTACTATCATTTGGCCATCTTTAACTAGCAAGTCGAATATTTCATCACATTTTGTGATGTCAAAACTATAAGTCTTTTTTGGGAACCTATCGTTGGTCTTGTCTGGACCAATGGGATTTTTCCCATTTGAGGGGACTAACTGTTTACAAGAGTATGGAGGCCCTTGTTTTAGTTCTGCTAAATCGACTTCTCCTTCTTCGACAGCTAAAGTATCGTCGAAGGATTCTAGATCTTCGTCATCCATCTCAACGTAAGCTATTCTCTCTCTCTTGTGAGTTTTCGTTGCCTTAGCTTTCTCAGCTTTGAGGCGTTCGACTTGTCGAACTCTATCGGCCAGTTGGGCCATGTCTCTTAGGTACTGGGTATCTAGCTTCTTCCTAATGGAATAATCTAAACCACCTGCGGCTATTTCGACCAGCTCATGTTCTGGCACTTGTGTAAAACATCTCGCCTTAAGCAACCTAAACCTATTCAGATATTCGTCTATAGGTTCAGTGAAACGTCTCTTCACACTCGCCAGTTCTTTCAGGCTTATCTTGGTTTGCCCCATATAGAACTGTTCATGGAACAATCTTTCCAACTGGGTCCAATGATGGATCGAATTGGGGGGGAGAGTTGTAAACCAAGTAAAAGCCTTCTTGGTTAAGGAACTTGGGAAGTATTTAATCCTTAGGTTTTCATTATTTGAAATGTCTCCTGCTTCGATCAAATATCTTGCCACATGTTCGACAGTTGATTCTGTCGTGTCCCCAGAGAACTTAGTAAATTTGGGGACTTTGCTCCTAGGAGGTAAGTCAGTTTGTAACACATATTCTGACAATGGAGATGTAAAGTTGGGCCTTCGAAAGCCCATGTTCATCCCATTCTGATTCATGATCCTTTCGATCATGGTTGCCAGATTATTTTCCAAACCCATGTTTTGGTGTTGGATATGCTGAACCACTTCGTCAGCATTTTGGTTTCTGTTGACTAACCTTACCTCTGGGGCTATTACCCTAGGTTCCTCGACAGGTTGTTCTACAGGCTGTTGAGCCTGATTAATGGTGGTTTCTTCCTCTACAAATATCCCCTGATTTCCTCTTATTTGCGCCCTTTGGGGCTGTCGAATAGGTGGGGGTACTCCAAAGAAGTCAGCCAAACGCGTCATTTGCGCTGTAACTTGCTGATTCGATTGAGTAGTATTTTGTATTAGAGGATTTAGCACTGTACTCAAAGTTTGTGCCAACATTTGCACCATATCATGGTTGCTTTCGTCCATCTGTTGCCTCAAGACTGATGTCGAGGCATTTGTAAGGCCATGGGCTATTTGGGACGTTCCTCCTAGGAATTGGGTCCTATTTCTATTCGCCATGCCTACTCCAGAGCCTTGGAGTGGCGAAGTAGCACTCACGAAAGGGTCTGAATAAGTGGACGCAGCATTCGTCAGGCTTGCCACTTCAGAAGTTGGCATACCATAGAATGGAATAAATCCTGGGGGAACCACTGGCCTTGGGCCAATATTTCCTCTTGGAGGGGGGGTTCCCAAAGGCATTCTGGGGCCTGTTAACGAAGTTATTGGCCCCGTGGTTGTGACTGACACTGCTGGTGTCGAACCAACATTCGTCGCTTCACTAACGGTCATATTAACCGTTGCTCCCACACTTGTTTGTGGGATTTCATTATTGTTTGGCGGATTCGCCATCTCTTCCCTTCCTCTGGCAGTATTGTTATCGTTGGTGTATATTCTACCACTCCTCAATAACATACAACTCGAAAAGATGAGATTATTTTCAACAATCAACACACAGTCCCACCGGGTGTGCCAATTTGTTTACCTAGGGATTTGGTAAACAACCGCTGATCCTCCAAATGGTTACTTATTTGGTTACTCGCAGGATCGATCAGATTGATCCTATGGACATAGGTTGATTTTGAAGTTTGATTAATGTGGATAAGGCTTTAAGTAAATTGTTTAAAGTAAATTGCATAAAGGAAAGGCTTGGTAAAATAAACAAGGCTTTAAAGTAAAGGTTCGACAGGAATCTTAAAGGGGAAAAGCATGTAAAATACTGGAAAAGTAAATGACTTTTAATTGATAAAATTGGTGTTTCACACATACATTTCTCAACAATTCTTTCGCTCACACTGGGTACTTGAATCTAAATGAGTGACTATGTATATATTGTGAACACACGCGAGAAACTACACGTCTACTCCTATTTATACAAAAACATTCCAAGTAACCGTCGGGCAGTTATGCTGCTTCGAGATCAAGCCACTTGGCACGTTCTCCATGCTCGACGCTCCAGATCCTTGCACGTTTGCACGTAGTAACTGCTGGAAACCGTTTTCCCTCCAAAGCTTTGAATTTCAAACCGTTCCACTCTGGATCATCGAACACCTTCATCAAGAGACGTCTTCGACGAAAACTCCTTCGACGTCGAAGGCAATCAGCCTTCTTCCTTGGAAGAAATCCTCTAAGTATTTTGCCATCTTTCGACGGGCACTTCGACAAGCTTAGCCAGTCGAAAGCATCTTTCAGCTTTTAATGGCTGCCATCAATCAAAACAAAGGGGTCGAATTTAGGAGCCAACAATTACACAATTTGAGAGTATAAGAGTGTTGTACCCCAAAATTCACCCTCTTTTCATACACGCATATTATTGGTTTTATGGTTATGGAATAAATGTATATTTATCAAGCTTCTTCAGGTTACAAGTGATATTTATTTCGCTAATGGATGTTCTCAGAGTATTTTCCGTGCTGAAGTTCAGATCGCCGTTTTGCAATGATTCGGGGTTCAAAGATTCACAAGTCCAACCCGGCGTGTCATATTCAGGTGTTCTTTCACCAAGATATCTCTGATAACGTATTATAAAATTTAGGTTCGGCTCAAGAGTCAATTCTTTAAAGAAGATCTCCGAATGTGTGAGTTTTCTCGAAGAAATATGATGAAAAAGTGTGTTGAAAGTGCAGTTTTTACGCACTAAAAAATTCATAACTTGAAGATCGTGGCTTGTTTTGAACCCGTTCCAGTGGCCAAAATTACTTATTGACGTCATCTACATTTTCATCTCTCACGTCTAGAAGCCAATTTCGATCATAAGGTCTTCAAAAATGCGGATTTATCAAGTATTTTTATACAGAAAATTTCTGACAAAAGTTTATTTGCGTCATGTTCAGAAAATCACAACTTGGTCGATTTTCATTGTATTGAGCTGGTTCCGGCACCAAAATTTTAAAAATTGAGTTGGCTACATTTTCACAGGAGATATCGAGTTTAAACGGTACACAAAAGGCCTTCGTTTTATGCCCAGAGTGCGTGTGACGCGCCGAAAATCCTGAATGCTGAATATTATTTCATCTGGGTCGAAACTTCGAAAATTCATAACTCGGTCAATTTTTATCGGATCGGGTCCATATTTTTACACAAGGTCACTGATTCAGAGATCTACAAATTTTCTTCTAAAGTCGATACTGGGTTATGCTCCGATCAATACCAGTTTTTTATTGAAGAACGTGTCAGAGTTGACACTGGAGCCCAAAATAAGTTTGTCTGAGGTGAAACTTCAAAAATTCATAACTAATTCACCATTTATTCGGTTGAGTCCATTTTCAGATAGGAGTTAGTTCTTGATGTCGGCTACATTTTATTTTCATATTTCAACTTAAAAAATTACACTTAAGCCCCTACGATTTAGCCTGGAATGTGACGGACTCAAGTGAATAAAAATATGCACTATTGCTTGTGGTTATTAGAGGCCCAATTGCACATTCAAAGCCCATTTTTTTCTCTTTAATTTCCATTATATAATCTCATTCTCTTCACATAAAGAACACGGAAAAAAAACTTTTGCCACAACCCTGTCAAAATATCAAATTCCTTCAAAAACCCTAAAAACCTTAAAATCCTTGTTACAAACCCTCATCTCACTACAAACAAGCCATCCTTGTTATAAACCCCCATCTCACTACAAACAAGACATCCTTTTTAAAAACTCACATCTAACTACAAACAAGTCATCCTTGTTACAAACCTCCATCTCACTACAAACAAGCCATCCTTGTTATAAACCCACATCTCACTACTTCTCCAGTAATGGTAAGGCTGGTTTCATCCCCATGATCAAAAGGGTGTAGAAGCATTCATACATGCCATATCAGTTTTAACATTAAAAAATTTCATATATTTGCTTTATTTGTATTTCATGATATAGTAATTTATTTAATGTGTTCATGAGATTCAACACTGCAGATTTAAATAGGGTCCCATGCAGGGTTATTACAAAACACTGAGGCCAAAACAGAACAAACACCAAAAACATTATCTTAGGATTTTAGGTTTTAATTTTTCCTTAATTTCTTTTTATTTATTCTTTTACATTTTAATTTCTAGAAAAACTGTATAGATCGCATTATCAATGTAATAGCATAGATTTATCTTTTCTCGCATTTTTTTCTAATTATTGTAACTGCTCCGAGATTGTAATAGTAATTAGGGTTTTAAATTCAGCATTTTTATTTTCAGTTAAGATGATTATGTAGCTGCCAAAGCCTTGTAATAGCTGGGTTTATTTTCTCGCACTTTAAATTCTTGCAAATCTTTAACTGTCTAGATGTATGCTAATAGGATTGTATGGCAAGAATATCTTGAAATTAAAACGAAAGATCACCTAATGTGCAAAGACTAAATAACTGAAAAATTCACGTACACATGCTCACTCCTAGGGTATACCCCACTTGGTTGCCTCGGAAAACAATGGTCATGTCCCTCGAACATAGGGATATCTTAGCAAAAGACCCTCAATCTAAAAATCATCATAAAGATCATAGTTCCTTAATGTCCCTCGAGTTGCCTACGAGAAATGATCTTGTCCCTCGATGTTGCCTATATGATGACAGTCCCTTCGAAATGCTAAGGTATTCTTACATGTTGCCTTCAATGACCATTACGTCCCTTTCGATAGTCCCTCAAACATCCAATGACTAGGGTTACCTACTCACTAATAGTAGGATAACACGGTCTAAAGGATAGGAGGAAAATAATGCCTTTTTCGAGTAGTTAGATAATTGTTAGGTACTTGCTCAAAACAAATAAAAACTTTTTCACACCAACACTTTTCAAACTAAAGTTTTCAAAAACAACTTCGTAACACTCTTGAGGACAGAAACAAGGGTTAACACAAAGTAATACAAAACTTTTCAAAACAAGCACACACAAGCAGTTTTCAAAATGAGCAAGTACCTAAGAGCCCGTGGAAAACCACGGATGGAAAGGGTGCTAACACCTTCCCTTTCTATAATCTACCCATCGTACTCAGAAACATTTCGAAAAAAAGTTTTTTTCTGTTCTTTTTCCTCTTCCTGATTGGATAAAATAAAAGTTGGTGGTGACTCTTGCTTACCGTGACATTTTGCGAACAAAAAATGCAAACCAGTATTAACAGTCGGTTCTGCCACCATATCACAGAACTGGCGACTCTGCTGGGAGCAAAATAAAGTGGGATATACCTTAGGATCTAGGTCATTTTAAATTTCTTTCTTGTTTGTTTTGCCTGCTTTATCTTTAAGGGTTTTTGCTTGGGTTTTGTTGAAGATCCTACACCCGGATCTGGGGACACTTTTTAGGTAAACAACAATAGATCGTGGAGATTGTATAGTGTAGACCGATATGGTTTAAGCGATGGCTATGTTGGTGTGACACTTTGGTTGTTACCAGTATCCTTCGTGTGAAAACGAGGAGAATACTGGGCCGTCGCGTGGTGTCGTGAAGAACTAACGGACCTTAGAATCTTAGTTGAACGAACTTGGCCATTAAAAAGTAGTGAGATAACCGGTCTCGGTATAAAACTGAGGATTGGTTGATACTCGATGCTACACTCATTGAGATCAAACTTTCGGGATATTTCGGCCGCAAGAAAAGATTGCTTGAGCTGAAACAATGCCCGATAAAGGATGATCAGTGATATTGAGAATCTTTAGAACCCAGTTACTTTTCTAAGACAGGTTTGAAACCAACTAAACTTCATGAGGGTATGACCTTAAAACCCATGCAAGCCTAAACCTAAGGTTGTTTGCGTGACTTGTGTGCTTTCAACTTGAACTACTTGCAGAGTTTTATTACCTGACAACATGAGTCCCTTGCAGGTTTTGTCTACAGTTATTATCCAATAACTTGGATTTCTTGCAGGGCTTACTTGCTTACATCACTTCGCACCTTTTCTTAAAAGCATAACATACACATCATAACATCATGCCTTAACATTTCCTTAACCATTTCAAGGATCTCGAGGGCCTGTGATGCAGGTTATGATAAATCAAACGTCTAGCAAGGGGCAAGGGGATTTATTTTCCTCTAGCCAATGTCGTCAGAAGATCAAAGTTCAACAACTTGAGTCAGGGGCTATGACCCACTTGATATGGTGAGCTTGACTCTCGTAGAAGGACTCTCAATGATACAAAGTTCTTCAATCAAAGCTGCAAAATTCAACTTCTGACATTTTCTTGTTTACCCCGCGAGATCCTTGAAAACATTGCATACATATATAATACATATCATTGCATAAGCAGGTTTCAAAGCAGGTCTCTCATGTTCTCGCTGTTTGTTTCAGCAATGGCTCTCCAACAAGACAACCGAGATCTCCGAGCTCAAGATGCCCAGTTCAAGGAATTTCTCCTGAATCTATCCAAGGGGCAAGAAGACCTGAAAACACTCTTCGTCGGGAATTTGACCAAGGAACGTCCTGACAAAACCAAGGATGGACAATTAGAACAACTACAAGCTGAGGTAGAAGCAATGAGAATCCAGATACTGGGGCAGATGGCTCTTATCCAAAACTTAGCTCGAGGACAAGAAGGGCTAAGAGCTTTCCTCAACAAGCTTCACCAAGATGGTTGCAGATCCATGAAACAAACAGTTAAAATTATGGATCAAGGCATTAATCATCCCCTAGTGAGAGAAGAGGTTAGTTTAGTCAGGAACAGACCTTTCCAGATTGCTACTACATCACAAGCCCAACCACAACCTCGCCAACGACAATGTGGCAATCGGCATAAGAAGAATATATCCGAAAGACGCTTCACCGAAATCAACATGTCATTGGCTCACGTATTGAAACGCCTGCTGAAGGCCAAGTTGGTTATGTAAAGGGACCCTTCTCAGAATCCCAACATAGCCTCCCCAAGGTACAATTCAAATGCAAGATGTGCATACCATTCCAACAGTCCTGGACATGACACCAACAACTGTTGGGCGTTGAGAAATAAAATTCAAGACCTGATTGATGAAGGAGCGCTAGAATTTGCACAAGAAGGTCAAGATGAGTTCTTCTACCATCCCTCCAAGGCATACCATCTGAAGTGACAAGTTCTCACAAGAAGACTTTTTGTTCATTAGAATTTTCAATGTGTAATTTTCTTTTGATTTGTTTGAATATTTATTCATATCAAACCTAGTTAATTCATCAATACATTGCACATGTTTGTCTTGAATCAATTCATTCGTATTCACTATTTCAAAAATGCATTCTTATTTCGTTTTGTGATATTCAACTCTCGATTAAAAACTCTAAGCCTTAGAGGGGGATGACGAAAATGATACCATAATCTCTACAATATGCTTTTGAACAGACCCTGCTGACGATGTACAGGCTTTGTTTCAAATCCTAAACAGTGGAGTTATAAGGAAGATAATCCCTAGTCAACCCCTTCGAGCCAAAGAAGTAGGAGTTTTTCTTTTCACGCAAATTAAAACCCTTAATCATAACCTGGGGCATGGTAGTTTTCTCAGTTAATTCAGAGGCGCATTCAGTCACAATCTGCCGCTTCATACACAATGAAGGGTGTTGTACCAAAAAATTTTACCTCCCATATTTCTCAACCAATGTCATGTGAGGTCCCCAAATTGCTCAAGGAAGTTCAAGAGTTGACCAGACAAACTCTCTCCTAAGGCAGTCTACCTCAAATTAGGGTTTCTATCTTCATCAAGATGTGTGAACCACAAAGGTCTCAAATTCTCACCATTGTCTTAATATGTCCTCAAGATCATCCATGCCAATTTTCAAGCCTTGCAGAAGAAGTTTTCTCAGTCAATTGCTCAAAGGCCTGAAAATCGACTGTGCTAGGTCAAAAGTCAACTGTGGCCCACATACAGTCAAACTTCAAGGTTTTTGGTCAACATCCTAATTTTTAATTAAAATTCATTATTTTATCAAGGGTTTATCATGATTCATCAAGGATTGCTCACAATTCATCAAAACCCAAAAGTTGCTAAATTAGGGTTTTGCAGGAAAAGTCAACTCAACTTTGACCAAGCATAACTTTCTCACACTTTATCAGAAATGACCCATTCAAAGCTCATTTTGAAAGGGATGCAATTCTATGCAATTAATCTTCAGCTCCCAAGTTCAAAATATGCACTCACAAGAAGATATAAATTTTGACATTATAGGTCATTTTGAAAAGTCAACAAAAACACCTTTTTGGTCAAAGCTTCATACATGAACATGGAAGACCTAATTGAGATGTGACTAAAAGGGTTGCTTAAGAGACATCTTAAGCTTTCTAAAAAGTCCAAGAACACCTCTCTAGGGTCAAAATTGAGAGATATGCATTGTCAAAGTTGGCAATTTTTGGGAAATTGTCAAAAGTCAACATTGATCAAAATTGCATTTTTTCCACATGGGCCCATCTTTTAAAGATTGCATCTCATTCCTAGCATAGTCCACGACCTATGGGACCCTCCATGCTTTATTTATTTATTTATCTAATTTATTTTGATTTTTATTCATTTAATAGTCAAATAAAATCAAATAAATCCAAATAAATCATATAATGTGTTTTAGGGATGATTTTTGCATTGAAGGAAGATCTTATGTGCTTTCAAATGAGAACCAATTCGTGCAAGACTGATTTGGGTTGAAAAAGATTGGATTGAAGCAAATTTGGAAAGATATCATATTCCATGAAAGACCAAATCAAATCTTCATAATGGGCAAGATTCAATTGGTTTTTGTTGACCTAATATGTTGCATTACATATACAGAAGGTATCCAAGCCAGAGAAAGAAGTGGAGCGTCGTGAAAGAGGCAAAAACAATTACAAAATTTCAAAGAAAAAGTGCAGATCAAATTCCAAGTTACAGGTCATCTCAAGCCATTCTAACCTTACCAATCGATTGCTGGACGCCTCAGGAATGTGTTCCAATCACTAACAAGCCTCCCCACGTCCTGAAACACATTGTAGCAGTCACACGATTAGCCTAAGAAACTCGTTTTCGTTTTCATTGATTTATACATCATTTGCATGTTTTGATTACATATTCTTGTTCCTTATTGAGTTTGCAAGCTGATCACTATATTCAATTGTATTTTTGATAACTGTATGTAAAACTGCCATGGCTAGGGTTTCTTGTTTAGTTTTAGGGATTTGCAATACATGTGAAATTGAACGTTGATTCTGGTACCATGATACTCGTGAGGATGAGACGAGTTGATTGGTACCAGCCATAGTCATTTATCTTGCTTGTGGATAATTTTTGAGATACACAGGTTTGTAGCTACAGCGCAATGTCCGTAGGTAAAAACATCTTGGGCTAAAACGACGATTGAGAGGAAGAAGATGGATGCGTGGCACTCCCTGGTTGGGTGGTTTGAATCTTAGCGCGTTTTTTCAAATAACCATTATTTTTCATATATTATATTTTGTTTTCATCATATATACAAATAAGCCAAATAACTCAGTTGGCAAGCGTGCATTGGAAATAGGCATAAGAGCCTGGTTCGATTCCCAGGTCCCATATTTGTTCCATATTGTTTTTCTACAGGTAATCAGGCACGCTGCATATTAGGAGGCCCACCGTATGCCATCAACATATGGCCATCGAATGCTTCTCCATCCAGATCCAATGCCATTCCACTGAAGGCCCACCATGCGCCTCAGGTCAACGTATGCACTGAATCAAGCAAAGTCAAGCAGGCCTTAGCTTTATAGGGCCCAGAAATTCAGTTGGCACCCCCCTTTCAGCAACAACACCAGACCCATTTACTTCTTTTTTTTTTATTTCTTTTCTTTATTTTTTTATTCTTTTAATTTTCATTATTTATTTTAATTCACAAATTAATTATTTTTCATAAAAAATCATAAAATCAATAATTCAAAAAAATAAATAGAATTAGACTTTTTATTTTAATTTGTTTTTAATGTAATTTAGTTTAACTTAGGAAAATTGCAATTTATTTTCATAAATAAAATCAAAATAGAAATTAGGTTAAAAACTCTTGATTTAATTTTATTTTCTCTTTTTCTCAAATAAATAAAAATACAAAAATAGGTTTTAGAATAAATTAATTCATTTTTCTTAATTCAAAATCAATTAGAATTAGGATTTTCTTTTAATGATTTCTTTATTTTCTTTAAATAACAAAACAAAACAAAAACATTTTTTAATCAATCGTAATTAGGTTTAAGCAAGGGTCTAAACCCTAGTTGTTTCGTATTCAATTCATCGCGCGCATGTTATTTATTTTTGCCAATATTTCTGTAATTGTTCATGGTTTGTAATAGTTTAATCTAGGACTTTTTACTTATCGCTTTTTTCCGGGTTTTTGGCTATGTAATTAATCCCCTTCCCCGAAGCCTTGTAATAGTGTAGATTTAATTTCTCGCATTTTAATTCTCGCAAATATTTGACTGTTTAGATGTATGCTAATAGGATTGTATGACAATCATGCATGACAAATTTAATACAGTTAGACAACCCTAATGTGCAAAGATAAATAACTGAAAACAGATCACTCGCACCTATCACTCTTAGGGTATACTCTCACTTCGGTTGCCTTCGGTAAACGATCATTAAGTATAGGGTGTCCTAGTGGTTTCCCTCCTGTCTAAGAAGATCAAATGTCCCGTTCGAATGTTGCCTCGGAAATGTTGCATCGGAAATGTTTCCTCAGAAATGTTGCCTCTAAAAAGATCTTAAGACTCTAGGGTTACTACTAAGGTATCCTAACATTGCTTTAGTGATCGTACGTCCCTTTCGAATTGAACCTTACAACTCCAACGACGGTGCTACCTATTTCTCAATAGTGGGATAGTGCTATCTAAAGGAAACAAGAATAGAAACGATCTTTTTTCGAGTAGGTAGATGCTAGTAGGTACTTGCTCAAATCCAAACTTTTCACACTTACACTTTTCAAACAATTTTGAAAAACAACTTCCTCACACTTTTGAGGACTGATACAAGGGTTATCACGAAGTCAAACTTTTCAAAAACAAAGCACATACAAAGAAATTATAAAAAGATGAGCAAGTACCTAAGAGCCCATGGAAAACCATGGATAGTGTTGTACCCCAAAATTTTCCCTCCCATATTCCTCAAGACATGTCAAGAATAATCTTCAAGTTGCCCAAAGATGACTCAAGAGTTGGACAGTCAAATCACCTCCTAAGACAATCAAGTCAAAATTAGGGTTTTGTGTTGCACTAAGGTCCTCATATCCAAATGGCCCCAAGTGCTTCCCAATGTATTAATATGTTCCTAAGTCCATCCATGTCAAATTTCAAGCCTTGCAAAGGAAGTTTGGTCAGTCAATTGCTCAAGAGGCCTAAAAGTCGGCTGTGCTAGGGCAAAAGTCAACTGTGTCCCAAATACAGTCAAACCTCAAGATTTTTTATCAAATTTCTCATTTTGAAGGATAATTCATCATTTGATCAAGGGTTGATCATGATTCATCAAGGATTGCTCAAGATTCATGAAAATTCAAAAGTTGCTAAATTAGGGTTTTGTAGGAAAAGTTAACTCAACTTTGACCAAGCATAACTTTCTCATACTTTATGAGAAATGACCCATCCAAAGCTCATTTTGAAGAGGATGCCATTTCCTACAATCCATATTCACACCCCAAGATCAATAAATTCTCTCACAAAAAGTTACAAATTTGGACATTATAGGTCATTTTTGAAAGTCAACAAAAAACACCTTTTTTGCCAAAGCTTATAACTTGAGCATGGAACATAAAAATGAAGTGAAACCAAAAGGGTTGATTATAGGACATCTCAAGGTTTCTAAAAAGTCCCATAACACCTCTAAAAGTTCAAAATTGAAGAAGTTATGCATTGTTGAAGTTGGGAAGTTTTCCAAAATTGCCAAAAGTCAACTATCCTCAAAACTCCAATTTTTGACAAAAGGGCCCACTTTTTTCCACTTGATTTGGTCTTGTCATGCCACACACGTGTCCCATCTTTAATTTCATGACCAAACATTTATTTTTCTATTTTATTTAATTTTTATTGATTTAATTCATTTTAAATCTATATTAATTCAAATAAAATCCAAAAATTAATGAAATGGTATCTTTGTGATTTGTACAACTTGCATATATCATGTGACAACTAACACACTCATGCCAAGGCTCATTCAAGCACAAAATCTCAGATTTGGCTTATTTTTAGAAAGCTTTTCAATGGTGATAAAATCCAATCTTCAATCTTGAATACACTTGATTTCAGATAAAAAAACCAACCCTAATTCACTCTATAACATTCACATAAGCCTCACAAATCAAGAACACGCAGAGAACTCTGTAGAAACGGCCACACCAATTTGCAAAAACCCTTTAAAAAGTGTGAGATCAAAAACCACATTGGAGGCAGATTCAGGCCAAAAGAACAACGCAGCTCTCTTCCTTGACATCTAGTGGTGCTATACCAATCAAAAGGAAGCCTTTTCATCACCTACATCGCATTGTAAGTCATCGTAAACTGACCTCTGAACATGGAATCCAAACCTCCAATTCTTGCACTTTTTCTTCAAAATATTGGCATATTCATGTTTGTTATTTGATTTAGAACATTTTTGCATTATTCAATTTCATTATTGGACCCTGTATCATGATGCTCGAACCTAGGGTTCATGTTCTTGTGTTTTAGGCGTTTTTTATATAGGCAAAATCAAGGTGAATGGTGGTTACAGGGATGATGAGGAGGCAGAGACGAACATGTTTGTAATCTTGGATAGCGTTTTCATGGCCTGGAGACAATTTTTGAAACGTCCTACGAAACTTCCCGCGGATAAAAATCCGCAGGTAATTGAACCAGGATTTGTGAAGAAGATGAAGATGTGTCATAGCGTGATTGGCCAATTTAAATCTTAAGCGCGTTTTTTTATTTTTGCCAGCATATTAATTGATTTACATATATTATAATTAGTTCCTATTCCAATAACGAATGATCAATTTAGTTGGGTTGGTTGAGCGTGCAGGCAATGAGCATTGGGACCTGGGTTCGAATCCCAGGTCCCCCAAAACCTTGTTTCTTCTTCAGGTATTCCCATGTGACGTTCAAAGAGTGGACCATTATGCGCTTGCAGATCTGGAAGGCTACGTGGCTTGCAAAACAGATCCAATGGTCTAGATGGAAGGACTACCATAGGCCAGAGTCAACAAGCATGTGGGCTATTCAGAAAGTCAAAGCAGGCTAATTTGATTTGGGCCAAAGAATTGCTGATCTTACTTCCAAATTGGGCCCAGCACCCCCCTTGAGTTTGCTATATTTTTATTTCCCTTCATTATTTTTCTATTGCTTTTTATTATTATTATTAAAAACTAACAAATTAATTAACAAACTAGTTTTTTTTATAAAATCTGAAAACACCAAAAAAATAATATTTATTAATTTCATTATTTATTTTTGTAAATAAAAATTAACCAATTAATTTAGTTTTAAATTAGGTTAAATGATAATATATTTTGCAATAAATTAAAATTGATTTAGAATTAGGGTTTTGATATATTTTTACCTTTCTAATTTTATTTCCTTAATTAAAATAAAAAACTCAAAAATATTTTCTTGTAATTAATTAATTCCATTTAATTTAGACTTAATTCTTAATTTAAAAAAAAAACAAAAAAATATGTTTTATTTGATAAAAAGGGTCAAAACCCTAGGACTTTCCGATTCAATTTCTCTCGCGCGGTTTATCTTTGATCCATATATTGTAATTGCTCCGAGGATGTAATAGTTTTAACTTAGGGCTTTTATTTATCGCTTTTATTTACTTTTCGCAATTTAATTTTCAAGGGTTTGTTTTTGGCGATGTAAATACCTGACGCCTTGTAATAGCTTAGATTTATTTTCCGC
This sequence comes from Vicia faba, assembly GCA_948472305.1. Classification (NCBI taxonomy): domain Eukaryota; kingdom Viridiplantae; phylum Streptophyta; class Magnoliopsida; order Fabales; family Fabaceae; genus Vicia; species Vicia faba. The sequence continues at coordinate 1,627,518,154 of OX451738.1, read as the reverse complement.
AATTTAATTTCCGCAACCATTAATTGTTAGATGTATGAATAATAGGCTATGCATGACAAGATTTATCTTAACTTAAAATCAACAGTAGCTCACCATGACATGTACAAAGATAATATAACTGAAAAACAACATACTCGCACATGCCACTCTTAGGGTACACCTCACTTGGTTGCCTCGGACGTGGTCATTAAGTATAGGAAGTTTTAGAGGTCATCCTCTTGTCCAAAGATCATAGTTGCCTCGAAACGGTTGCCTCGGATAAAATGATCTAAGACATTAGGGTTACCGCTAAGGCGTCCTAACATTGCTTTAGTGCCCACACATCCCTTAATCGAATTGACCCGAAAAACTCCAACGACGATGCTACCTACTCCTCAATAGTGGGATAGCATTGTCTAAAGGACACTTGTACAGTTTAATTCCTTTTTGAGTAGGTAGATGTTCTTAAGTACTTGCTCTTTTGAAAACAAAAATAAAACTTTTCGCACTTACACTCTCTTTCAAACAAAAACTCTTTTCAAACCCACAATCACAAAGAAAAGCAAATTTTTGAAAACATAGTGAGCAAGTACCTAAGAGCCCGTGGATAACCACGGATAAAAAGGGTGCTAACACCTTCCCTTTCTATAATCTACCTCCCAAACTCGAGAAATATCTCAAAAAGGAATTTTTCTGTGCTTTTGTCCTTTCCTTGTTGGATAAAATAAAAGACGGTGGCGACTCTTGCTTACCGCGACATTTTGCGAATACAAACGCAAACGCGAACCAACATTCCAAAACAGTCAGTTCTCATTCCCACTGATCACAGATAGAAAGGGTGCTAACACTTTCCCTTTCTATAATCTACCCCCGCACTCAGAATATCTCGAAAAATGATTTTTTATGTACTTTTTTCCTTTACGGTTGGATAAAATAAAAGTCGGTGGCGACTCTTGCTTACCGCGACATTTTGCAAACACAAAATGCAAAACGCAAACCAGCATTCAAACAGTCGGTTCTTCCACCGTATTACAGAATTGGCGACTCTGCTGGGGACAAATAAGTGGGGTATACCTTAGGATCTAGTTCATCATAATTGCTTCTCTTGATTGCTTTGTTTGCTTTAATTTTAAGGGTTTTTGTTTGGGGTTACTATAGATCCTACACCCGGATCTGGGGAATACCTTTTAGGTAAGTAGCAATAGACTATGAGGGAATTGTACAACGTAGACCGAGACGGTTGAAGCAGTAGCTACGTTGATGTGGCACATTGGTTGATACTGGTATCCCTTGTGGAGAAACGAGGAGAATATGGGGCCGCTGTATGGTGTCGTTAAGCATCAACTGACCTTAGAACCTTTAATCGCCCAACTTGGCCATTAGAAAGTAGTGAGATAGTCGGCCTCGGTGTAAAGCTGAGAACTGGTTGATACTCGATGCTACACTCATTGAGACCATACTCTTGAGATAGTTTCGGCCGCAAGAAAAGATTGCGTGAGCTGAAAACATGACCGATGGAGGATGGTCAGTGATATTGAGATCCTCTAGAACCCAGTTACTTTTTCTAGGACAGGTTTGAACCAACTTAACTTCAAGAGGGTATTACCTTTAACCTCATTCAAGCCTTAAACCTAAGGGTTTTGTGTGATTTGACTGTGTTTGCAATACCTGTTGTTTGTTATACATGTGGTTTATCATGACATCATGCATCATAACATGGCATGCATGTTTCATTACACTAACCATTTCAAAGACCAAAGGAATTTATCTTTGTTCTGTTTTGCAGATCATGGCTTCCGTGCGTAGAAATACCATCCGAGTCAACTTTATGCAAATACCTGCCCAACGTAAAGAGCTAGCCTCAGAAGTTTCTGAGACTTCTATGTTCATTAAGAGACACAATCAACTTCTCAGCCTGGTTACTTCAAATCTTGATGAGCAGATGATGAGCTTATTATTTCAGTTCTTTGATCCCGTGCATCATTGCTTCACCTTTCCAGATTACCAGCTGGTACCCACCTTGGAAGAGTTCTCTCATCTATGGGGCATATCCATTCTTAAACAGGTACCCTTCACCGGTATGGAAGAAGCTCCTAGACCATAAGACATTGCCTCAGCTCTGCATTTGAAACGGACTGACGTAGTATCCAATTGGGAAACACGAAGCAGGGTCGAAGGTTTTCTAGCCAAATTTCTGATAGACCAGGCTCAGCTATTCTGGGATGATTTAGATTTTCAAGCTTTTGAAGATGTCTTGGCTCTCCTTATCTATGGTTTGGTTCTCTTCCCGAATCCAGATTCCTTTGTAGATGTGAATGCTATCAAGATTTTCCTTTCTCGCAACCCTGTGCCTACCTTGCTGGGGGATATCTTGCATGCTCTCCACACCTGTACTATAAGGAGAAGAGGAACTCTTATGTGTTGCATGTCGTTGTTGTCAAGGTGTTTTATTTATCACCTCCCTAAGTCTGTACTGAAGAACGAAGAAGGTTTGGGTTGGTCCTACAGAATAATGTCACTTGCTCATACATATATTCTTTGGTGTTCCCGGGCTATGGAAGACACTGCTGTTATTGACCGTTGTGGGGGATACCCTAATGTCCCATTTCTTGGAATCAGAGGGGGTATAGCTTACAATCCTTGTCTAGCTTTGCGACAATTTGGTCGTGCTCGGAGAGATGGTCCCTGTTGTACCCCAAAATTTGCCCTCCCATATTCTTCAAGATTTGTCAAGGATCATCTTCAAATGGTTCAAGATGTCTCAAGGGTTGCACAGTCCAAATGCCTCATAAGCCAATCAAAATTAGGGTTTTGGGTTCCTTCAAAGAGTTTGAGGTTTTAAATGGCTCAATCAAGTCTCATAGGCCTACATACATTGTCAAGCATCTACAAGCCAAGTCTCAAGATTCACAGCATCAAATTGCACAGTCAAAAGCCCTATTTGGTTCACAGTCAACTGCAGGGGTAAAATGGTCATTTTACAGTCAAAAGTCATAATTTTTGGTCAACATCTTATTTTGAGCTCACAATCATCATTTGATCAAGTCTGGATCATGATTCCACAAGCATGGCTCAAAAATCATCAAAGATGCAAAAGTTACTATTTTTGGACAGCAGAAAAGTCAACTGTATCTTGACTAGGGCATAACGTTTTCATGGTTCATCAGAAAAATCCCATCCAATTCTCATTTTTAAGGGGATGACATTTCCTACAACTCATCTTCATATTCCAAGTCCAAGAAATGCTCTCACAAAAAGTTATCAATTTCTACATTATAGGTCAATTTCAAAAGTCAACAAAAATGCACTTTGAGTCAAAGACCATAACTTGAGATTGGTAAATCCAAATGACATGGGACCAAAGGCATTGGTTAGAGGACTTCAAGACCTTTCCAAAATGTCAAAGAACATGTTCATATGATCAAAATTGAGCAAGATATGCATTGGAGAAGTTGGGAAATTTTTGTGAATTTGCAAAAGTCAACTTTGCTCAAAACACATCATTTTTGCTAATGGGCCTCAAATTCCTTCTTGAAACATTGTCCAAGGCTTATGCACGACCCATTGAGATTAAATTGAATTATTTTCTTATTTTATATTAATTAATTGAATTTTTAATCAATATTAATTCATTTAATTGTAGGAAAATATCAAGATATGGTTTTGCAATCTTTTCATGAAGCAAATATGACCTACATGTGCTGGAGATTTCGTGTACACATCAAGGGGACAAGGATCTCTCAATTTGGCAAGATTTTTCAATCAAAAATATGCAAAAAGATATGATTGAAAATCAAATATTCCAACCATTATTCCATGGATTTTTGGTCAAAGATTTAACCTAAATCCATTCTACTATATATGCAGAACCTAAACCTAATCATGCACACGTGAGAAGCTGCTTCAAAAAGCCATAACCAATTCCAAAAAATTCAAGAAAATTTGAAAACAGTTTTCCACATTCCAAGCCAATTCAAAGCATTATAGTGTTTCCAATACATTGTTGGAGGTGTAAGGAACATATTGCAATCAAAACTAAGCCTTAAAGCTATCAAAACCATCAAGAACAGTCGTACGATTTGCATAATTTTCTCAGAATTGAAATCCATATTTCATGCATCATTAACACGATTTGTTGTTTGTTTTGTATTGTATGAATCCACAGGAAGATTTTGGCATAGGTTAATTGCATTATAACACACAGAATTGTGAATTGCCATTGAAGGAATTTAGGGTTCTTAAGGTCTCAAATTGGGGCTTTACAGCCCAAGAAAAATTAAGCCTGGTGAGATACATGGTTAGACTCGTGAGGACAAGACGAACGCGTTGGATATGTCGCGAAACATTTATGATAATCACACGCCTATTCGCTATTTTTTGTTGATGCAGGTTGTAGGGGTTAAAAACCCCCGCTATTTAACTTTGTTGTTACAGGGAATCTGGGGAAGACGATGACGTGCTGATCTCTGAGTGGATAGTTCAAATAACACGCGCGATTTGGTTTGTTTCTAGCACATGTGATTGTTTTGATATATTATATTTAGTGTTTATCTTATTAACAAACGCAGGCAAGTGGCTGAGTGGCTAGTGAGGTGGACGTTAACCATTGGGACCTGGGTTCGATCCCCAGGTCCACCAAAATTCCTATATTATTTTGTTCAACATGATTGCATGCAGGCTTTCTAACGTGTTCTACCATGCGCCCCAAGCATCAGCCTGCCATGTGGCCACCATCACCAATCCAATGGCCATGAAGTGCTGACTATGATGTTCCTCAGTCAACCAACGTGCAGACAATTCCAGAAGTCAAACGTGGCTTTGTGCTTAATGGGCTTCAGATTGCTAACAAGACCTCCAAAAGGGCCCATCACCCCCCTGGTTTAATTATTTCTTTTCTTTTTTAATTTTGTTTTCTTTTAATTATTTTCTTTTACTAATTATTATTATTAATTACTATTATTATTATTTAACTAACAAATAATTATTTTTACAATTAATTCAGAAAACAATATTTTTTTATTATTATTAATTATTAATTTCATCTTAATTCATTATTTTGTAAATAAACACTAACATGAATTAATTTAGTTTAATTAGGTTTAATTTTAATTTTCTTTTACAATAAATAAAATAAATTAGACTTAGGGTTTTTTACTAACTTTTGACCTTTTCTTTTTATTTTATTTTTAAAACATAAAAAAACACAAAAATACTTTTTCTTTAATTAATTAATTAATTAGTTTAATTAGGGTTATTATTTAATTAATTGCAAAAAGGACCAAATTCAATTCTTTTCTCAAAAAGGGTCAAAACCCTAAGGACGTCCCGATTCAATTTCTTTTTGCGCATTCTTATTTTGATCATATTTATGTATCTGCTTTGAGGATGTAATAGTTAATTAGGACCTTTATCGCTTTCTTTATTTTTCTCGCATTTATTTTCCAAAGGGTTATGTTTTTGGCGATGTAAATACCCGACGCCTTGTAACAGCGTAGATTTACCTTCCGCAATTTATTTTCGGCAAACTAATAACTGTTAATTATGCATGCAAGACTTGTATGAAAAATAAAATCAAAACGTAGCTCACCAATAACATGTACAAGATAATTTAACATGAACCTGACACACATGCACATGCCACTCCTAGGGTACGCTTCACTTGGTTGCCTCGAGGTGGTCATCAAGTATAGGGTGTTTTAGAGGTCGCCCTCTTGTCTAAAGATCCAGTTGCCTCGAAACGGTTGCCTCAGATAAAAAGGATCTAGGATATTAGGGTTGCCGCTAAGGCGTCCTACCATTGCTTTGGTGACCACATGTCCCTAATAATCGAATTGACCCGAATAACTCCAACGACGGTGCTACCTACTTCTCAATAGTGGGATAGTACTGTCTAAAGGACTCTTACACAACCTAATTCCTTAGAGTAGGTAGATTTCTCCTGGGTACTTGCTCTTTCAAAAAACAAAGACAAACTTTTCGCACTTACACTTTCAAAAAGTTTTCAAACAAATACTTCATACACTCTTGAGGACTGATACAAGAGTTACCTAGAAGTTTTCAAAACGAAACTTTTTCAAAACCCACAAGCACTTGAAAAGCAAACAATTTTTGAAAACATAGTGAGCAAGTACCTAAGAGCCCGTGGATAACCACGGATAAAAAAGGGTGCTAATACCTTCCCTTTCTATAATCTACCTCCCGAACCGAGAAACATCTCGAAAAGGAATTTTGTTGTGCTTTTGTCCTTTCCATGTTGGAGAACATAAAAGACGGTGGCGACTCTTGCTTACCGCGACATTTCGCGAACCATCATTTCAAAACAGTCAATTCTATTTCCACCGATCACAGAACTGGCGACTCTGCTGGGGACTATTATAAGTGAGGTGTACCTTAGGATTAAACCACTCTTGTTTTAAATTGCTTGCTTTGATTGCTTTAATATTAATGGCTTGCATCGGAGTTTCATAGATCCTAACCTGGATCTGGGGGATACCCTTTAGGTAGCATAAGCTGTGAGGGACCTGTCCGGCGTAGACCGACACGGGTGAAGCAGTAGCTACATTGGTGTGACACCTTGGTCTGTAACGATATCCCTTGTGTTGGAACGAGGAGAATATGGGTCTTCTGAGGAGTCATTAAACACCAACCGACCTTAGAACCCTAAATTGACCCAACTTGGCCATAGAACAGTAGCAGTATACTACACTCATTGAGGCTAAACTCTCGCGATGGTTCTGGCCGCAAGAAAAGATTGCGACGCTGGAGTTATGACCGATTGAGGGTAGTCAGTGATATTGAGATCCTCTAGAACCCGATTACTATTTTCTAGGACAGGTCTTGAGCCAACCAACTTCAAGAGGGTAGTACCTAAACTTCATGCTGGCCTAAAATCTAAGGGCTCTTTTGTGTGACTTGTGTGCCTTCAAACTTGAACTACTTGCACATTCTTGTTATCTGACAACATGAGTTCCTTGCAGGTCTTGTTTACAGTCCTTGATCTGGGCTTATAACAGGGTTTACTTACATCACTCCATGCATAGCATAACATCATACCATCATACCATTGCATACATCCTGCATAAGGACTAACCTATTTCAAGGATCTCAAGGGTTTGTGATGCAGGTCATGATGAACCAAATGTCTAGCAAGGGGCAAAGGGGATTTATTTTCCTCTAGCCATGGTTGTTTGGAGATCAAAACATGATGACTTGAGTCAGGGGCTATGACCCACTCGATATGGTGAGCTTTGACTCTTGAAGAAGGACTCTCAACAACATGAAGTTCCTTCAATCAAGCTACCAGATTCAAATTCTAATAATTTTCTTGTCTACCCCGCGAGATCCTTGAAAACATTGCATGCATATCATACATATCATTGCATTACAGGTACCCTTGTTACAAGTCACTTACCTTCTTCGCTGTTTATTTCAGCAATGGCTTTCCAACCAGACAACCAGGATCTCCGTACTCAAGAGACTCAGTTCAGGGAAATCTTCCTAAGCCTATCCAAGGGGCAGGAAGAATTGATAACACTCCTCATGGGGAACTTGGTCAAGAACAGTCCAGAGGACAGTAAGGATGAACGGCTGAAACATCTGCAAGCTGAGATAGATGCAATGAGGACTCAGATGCTGGGGCAGATGGCCTTTATCCAAGGCTTAGCTCGGGAGCAAGAAGAGTTGAGAACTGTGATCAACCAGCTTCAGCAGGACGGTATGAAGCAAGTAGTCAAGGTTGGGGACCAAACCGGTAATCAGCCCCCAAGAATTCGAAGGTTTGGTTCAATGAATAGACCTCTCCATGCCGCCACTACTTCACAGGTCCAACAACGACCTCGCCAAGAACAACGGGTTGATCAGAGCAAGCCAGACAAGCCCAGGAGGCAATTCACCCAGCTCAATGTATCACCGTCTCAAGCTTTACAACGCCTGTTGAGATTGAATCTGGTAATGCTAAGGGACCCTCCTAAGAATCCCAACACTTCCTCTTCCAGGTATAACCCGAGTGTGAGATGTGCCTACCATTCTGACAGTCCTGGACACGACACCGACGACTGTTGGACTCTGAAGAACAAGATCCAGGACCTGATTGATGAAGGAGCAGTGGAATTCACCCCAGGTGGTCAGGCTGAGTTCTTCTACCATCCCTCCAAGGTTCACCATTTGAAGTGACAAGTCCTGAGACGAGAAGACTTTTTGCTCATTAGAATTTTTTCAATTTGTAATTTTCTTTTGATTGTTCAAACATTTCGTCATGGCAAACGTTTTTACTTTATCAATGCATCGCATATGTCTGTTTTGAATTAATCCATTCGTATTCACTATATTCAAATTGCTTTCATTTTTGTTGTGATGTTCAAACTCTCGATTGAAAGTTCTAAGCCTTTTGAGGAAGGATGATGAAAACGATACCACGATCTCTACAGTATGCTTTTGAACAGACCCCGCTGATGAGGTACAGGCATTGTTTCAAATCCTAAACAGTGGAGTCATAAGGAAGATAATCCCTCGTCAACCCCTCTGAGCCAAAGAAGTTGGAGTTTTCCTTTTCGAAAATTAAAACCCTTAATCATAACCTGGGGCAGGGTAGTTCTCTCAGTTGATCCAAGTGCACAATGAATGGCATCAAAGAAGACCTTCCAAAACAAGAGACAGTGATGGTTCTGAATAATCGTAAGGACATGCAGTCATTATCTCTCAAAAACAAAAGCCCAATAAGTCAAAACCTACGAAGGAGACTTACAAAAACTGGGGCATCCCGCTGACTGTAATAACAAAAAGGAACAGTTCAGGCAAAAAACAGGGATAACGAAATCAAAAAGAAAGAGGTCTTACAAACCCTCAGCAAAAAAGAAATGACTGCCTATTCAAAATAAATTTTCAATATCCGAACCATCACCGGAATATCAGAGCAAAGACTCAAACAAGGTCTAACGCACGATCAGCTGAGTTTAGGTTTGAAGAACATCACGAAGAGCGGGTGGGTACAAATATAATTTGAGCCTTTATCCTTTGTTTCTTAAACCGTGAACCAGGCCACGTTATAACCCTTAAAAGTCCTAGCTGAAGCATGAGTTAATTCGAAAGCATACTGTTACCAAAGGTATCCTGACTCCTTAAGGCCCGCTGAAAAATCTTGAGTTGACATTACTTATTTTATTAAAAACTGCATTTTCAAAAACTTCAAGACAGACATAAGCTTTGCATTTTTAATATAACATTGTTTGCATATGACTATTTGTTCGAACAACAGAGAAATTCGCACGATGAATATCCAGTGAACAAGAGTCTTCTCAACAAAGAGTCACCTCAAGTGAAAAAAACACTTCCAACCAAGGGGCAGACATGATCATGGTCTATCATCTGGGGCAGTTAAGTCAAGATTCAGAGAATCTCTCAAAGGCCAAATAGCCCGGGGCAAATCTCTGTTTGAGTCACTTGGGGCATTGGACATAAATACCAGTAACGAAGCTTGCACGATCAAACGAAGATCTTCTGGTAGTATGGCAACACAACACTACTGACAGTGACAAACTCCCTACATCCTGAGAGGATAGACATAGTCGAAAAAAATACTACGCATAATCAAAGACCCGCTAGGTTGACACACCTAGGCAAAAATAAGGGCTTCCCGGCGAACCAAAAGGGTTCGGGCAAAAATAAGGGATGAAAATGAAAAAAATCTGTACACCCGGCAAGTCGAAAACCTGAAAAGGCGGCTTGGGCAAAAAAGGGTATCCCGGTGGACTGAAAACCCGAAAGGGTGGTCCAGGAAAAAACTAGGGATCAAAGCGTATGACTATGTCCTGTCATCTCGTCAATCGCCTACCAGAAGAAGATTTGTCAAATCGGCAGTCATCAAGCACCTCCACAGGTACCTTCTCCCGCAGAAACTGGGGCAATAAGAATTGTTTGAACTGTACAAGTTTCTTTGTCCGCCGAGGGACCAAGGTAAGTTCAGCTGAAGAATGTAACCAGGATACCTTCACTCCCCGAGAGTAAGACAAATCAACAATACGCTCCCCAAGCCGAGTTCGTCTCCCAGCAGCCCCTAAAAAGGCACAATATCCCTAGCAAGTCAACGATACTCTCCCCAAGCAGAGTTAGTCTGCTGTCAGCCTCAAGGAAGTTGGACATCCCCAGAAGATCTCAATATTCTCCAGCAGAGTATACAGATATTCCTCAGCAAGCATCCCCGACAGTCTTAACACTCCCTAACGGAAATATAAGATTGTGCCCCGGTGGAATACAGACACCCCAGTGGAGTCATTTCCCCAGTACAGTCCAAAAGTTCCCCAGGAGAGTTGAAGCTTATCCCCAGTAGATTCTGGAAGCTTGTCTCCTGCAGAGTACATGCATCTCTCCCCAGCCATATTCAGAGGTTATTCCCCACCATAGCCTATAACTGGGTTATCCTCAGCTAATTACAACGGAAAGATCGTCCTCAACAAAGATTCTTCCTATCCCCAGCGAAGTTCTTCAAACCCCTCAACAAAATTTATCAACAAGAATCCCCAGCAGAGTTATCATCAAAATCTCAGCGAAGTATCTCTTCCCACAGAGTAATTCCCCGCAGAGTAATCTCGTCACTAAGTTTATTCCCCAACGGAGTCATCTTATCCTACCGGTTTATTCTTGCAATCATCATTCCCAACGGAAACGAAGAACTCTACTCTTCAAACATCAGCCCAAGATTCAACAAGCTCCCGACATTCGTCAAGGATTTATTTTCCTAGACGAAAAATACATTCATAGACATTTCACATTTCATACATCCTGCTTACATACATGATAAAGTGCATACGACACGATCTCATGACATCATGCATTTCATACATCATGACATTGCATACAACTAATGTTTTGCCTTTTCAGGAAAAGGTCAATCAAAAGACGATTACCATCAACTTTCGCAGTTCCAGATTCGATACCTGTATCTAGCCAGGGCATATCTGTGAGCGATTGATTGTAGATTCGATACCTGTATCTAGCCAGAGCACATCTGCATGAAGAGTTTGAAGATCAACACATGTAACAGGCCAGGAAATTATCTTTCATTCTCAGGTCAGAGGTCTACACCTGTATCTAGCCAGGAAAGTTATCTCTACCAACCTTCTGAAGTTCCAGATTTGATACCTGTATCTAGCCAAGACATATCTGTGAGCGATTGATTATGGATTCGATACCTGTATCTAGCCAGGGCATATCTGCATGAAGAGTTTGAAGTTCCAGATTCGATACTTGTATCTAGCCAGGGCATATCTGTGAGTAATTGATTGTGGATTCGATACTTGTATCTAGCTAGGGCATATCTGCATGAAGAGTTTGAAGTTCCAGATTCGATACCTGTATCTAGCCAGGGCATGTCTGTGAGCGATTGATTATGGATTCGATACCTGTATCTAGCCAGGGCATATCTGCATGAAGAGTTTGAAGATCAACCCCTGTAACAGGCCAGGAAATTATCTTTCTTTCTCAGGTACGCAAGTTCTCGCTAAGGAATCTCTTACGCGATCGATAATCTCCCGATGGCATCTTTAAGCCCATCTCCACAACTATCCATTACATTTCCAAATGGCATCTATAAGCCCATTCCCGACAAGATTCTGTCTCATCTCCAGATGGCATCTATAAGCCCATCCTTCTATCCATCATCTCTCCAAATGGCGTCTGTAAGCCCATTCCTGACATCACATTGCTGATATTCTACTATGCGAGTGCAAATTTCTGGGCACTCTAGTGTTCAATCATCTTCCACCTTCGGATCACGAAAGGCACGCAAGCCAATCTACATCCTCAGGTCTAAGAAGATTGAACAGGGGCAACTGTTGTACCCCAAAATTTGCCCTCCCATATTCTTTAAGATTTGTCAAGGATCATCTTCAAATGGTTCAAGATGTCTCAAGGGTTGCACAGTCCAAATGCCTCATAAGCCAGTCAAAATTAGGGTTTTGGGTTCCTTCAAAGAGTTTGAGGTTTTCAATGGCTCAATCAAGTCTCATAGGCCTACATACATTGTCAAGCATCTACATGCCAAGTCTTAAGACTCACAGCATCAAATTGCATAGTCAAAAGCCCTATTTGGTTCACAGTCAACTACAGGGGTAAAATGGTCATTTTACAGTCAAAAGTCAAAAATTTTGGTCAACATCTTATTTTGAGCTCACAATCATCATTTGATCAAGTCTTGATCATGATTCCACAAGCATGGCTCAAAAATCATCAAAGATGCAAAAGTTACTATTTTTGGACAACAGAAAAGTCAACTGTATCTTGACCAGGGCATAACTTTTTCATGGTTCATCAGAAAAATCCCATCCAATGCTCATTTTGAAGGGGATGACATTTCCTACAATTCATATTCACATTCCAAGTCCAAGAAATTCTCTCACAAAAGGTTATCAATTTCTACATTATAGGTCAATTTCAAAAGTCAACAAAAATGCACTTTAAGTCAAAGACCATAACTTGAGATTGGTAAATCCAAATGACATGGGACCAAAGGCATTGGTTAGAGGACTTCAAGACCTTTCCAAAATGTCAAAGAACATGTTCATATGATCAAAATTGAGCAAGATATGCATTGGAGAAGTTGGGAAATCTTTGTGAATTTGCAAAAGTCAACTTTGCTCAAAACACATCATTTTTGCTAATGGGCCTAAAATTCCTTCTTGAAACATTGTCCAAGGCTTATGCACGACCCATTGAGATTAAATTGAATTATTTTCTTATTTTATATTAATTAATTGAATTTTTAATCAATATTAATTCATTTAATTCATTTAATTGTAGGAAAATATCAAGATATGGTTTTGCAATCTTTTCATGAAGCAAATATGACCTACATGTGCTGGAGATTTCATGTACACATCAAGGGGACAAGGATCTCTCAATTTGGCAAGATTTTTCAATCATAAATATGCAAAAAGATATGATTGAAAATCAAATATTCCAACCATTATTCCATGGATTTTTGGTCAAAGATTTAACCTAAATCCATTCTACTATATATGCAGAACCTAAACCTAATCATGCACACGTGAGAAGCTGCTTCAAAAAGCCATAACCAATTCCAAAAAATTCAAGAAAATTTGAAAACAGTTTTCCACATTCCAAGCCAATTCAAAGCATTATAGTGTTTCCAATACATTGCTGGAGGTGTAAGGAACATATTGCAATCAAAACTAAGCCTTAAAGCTATCAAAACCATCAAGAACAGTCGTACGATTTGCATAATTTTCTCAGAATCGAAATCCATATTTCATGCATGACTAACATGATTTGTTGTTTGTTTTGTATTGTATAAATCCACAAGAAGCTTTTGGCATAGGTTAATTGCATTATAACACGCAGAATCGTGAATTGCCATTGAAGGAATTTAGGGTTCTTAAGGTCTCAAATTGGGGCTTTACAGCCCAAGAAAAATTAAGCCTGGTGAGATACATGGTTAGACTCGTGAGGGCAAGACGAACGCGTTGGATATGTCGCGAAACATTTATGATAATCACACGGCTATTCGCTATTTTTTGTTGATGCAGGTTGTGGGGGTTAAAAACCCCCGCTATTTAACTTTGTTGTTACAGGGAATCTGGGGAAGACGATGACGTGCTGATCTCTGAGTGGATAGTTCAAATAACACGCGCGATTTGGTTTGTTTCCAGCACATGTGATTGTTTTGATATATTATATTTAGTGTTTATCTTATTAACAAACGCAGGCAAGTGGCTGAGTGGCTAGTGAGGTGGACGTTAACCATTGGGACCTGGGTTCGATCCCCAGGTCCACCAAAATTCCTATATTATTTTGTTCAACATGATTGCATGCAGGCTTTCTAACGTGTTCTACCATGCGCCCCAAGCATCAGCCTGTCATGTGGCCACCATCACCAATCCAATGGCCATGAAGTGCTGACTATGATGTTCCCCAGTCAACCAACGTGCAGACAATTCCAGAAGTCAAACGTGGCTTTGTGCTTAATGGGCTTCAGATTGCTAACAAGACCTCCAAAAGGGCCCATCACCCCCCTGGTTTAATTATTTCTTTTCTTTTTTAATTTTGTTTTCTTTTAATTATTTTCTTTTACTAATTATTATTATTAATTACTATTATTATTATTTAACTAACAAATAATTATTTTTATAATTAATTCAGAAAACAATATTTTTTTATTATTATTAATTATTAATTTCATCTTAATTCATTATTTTGTAAATAAACACTAACATGAATTAATTTAGTTTAATTAGGTTTAATTTTAATTTTCTTTTACAATAAATAAAATAAATTAGACTTAGGGTTTTTTACTAACTTTTGACCTTTTCTTTTTATTTTATTTTTAAAACATAAAAAAACACAAAAATACTTTTTCTTTAATTAATTAATTAGTTTAATTAGGGTTAATATTTAATTAATTGCAAAAAGGACCAAATTCAATTCTTTTCTCAAAAAGGGTCAAAACCCTAAGGACGTCCCGATTCAATTTCTTTTCGCGCATTCTTATTTTGATCATATTTATGTATCTGCTTTGAGGATGTAATAGTTAATTAGGACCTTTATCGCTTTCTTTATTTTTCTCGCATTTATTTTCCAAAGGGTTATGTTTTTGGCGATATAAATACCCGACGCTTTGTAACAGCGTAGATTTACCTTCCACAATTTATTTTCCGCAAACTAATAACTGTTAATTATGCATGCAAGACTTGTATGAAAAATAAAATCAAAACGTAGCTCACCAATAACATGTACAAGATAATTTAACATGAACCTGACACACATGCACATGCCACTCCTAGGGTACGCTTCACTTGGTTGCCTCGAGGTGGTCATCAAGTATAGGGTGTTTTAGAGGTCGCCCTCTTGTCTAAAGATCCAGTTGCCTCAGATAAAAAGGATCTAGGACATTAGGGTTGCCGCTAAGGCGTCCTACCATTGCTTTGGTGACCACATGTCCCTAATAATCGAATTGACCCGAATAACTCCAACGACGGTGCTACCTACTTCTCAATAGTGGGATAGTACTGTCTAAAGGACTCTTACACAGCCTAATTCCTTAGAGTAGGTAGATTTCTCCTGGGTACTTGCTCTTTCAAAAAACAAAGACAAACTTTTCACACTTACACTTTCAAAAAGTTTTCAAACAAATACTTCATACACTCTTGAGGACTGATACAAGAGTTACCTAGAAGTTTTCAAAATGAAACTTTTTCAAAACCCACAAACACTTGAAAAGCAAACAATTTTTGAAAACATAGTGAGCAAGTACGTAAGAGCCCGTGGATAACCACAGATAGAAAGGGTGCTAATACCTTCCCTTTCTATAATCTACCTCCCGAACCGAGAAACATCTCGAAAAGGAATTTTGCTGTGCTTTTGTCCTTTCCATGTTGGAGAACATAAAAGACGGTGGCGACTCTTGCTTACCACGACATTTCGCGAACCAGCATTTCAAAACAGTCAGTTCGATTTCCACCAATCACAGTCCCCATGAGTTACTTCTTGAGGACATTGTATTTGACTATAAGGAGGACGTTAAGGAGCATCACCGGAGGTTTATACGAGCTTATGGCATGGTGAACAGATCTGATCCCCAAGAGTTGGGACCGAATGTTAGAACAAAGTTTGAATCTACTACCCTATGTTTAAGTTTTGATGATAACAAAGTGAAAAGATATATTATTTATATGATTCATGTATGAACTATCTGCTGCCTAAATTATTACGTTCTGATTTGCAGATACTCTGATTGATATAAGCAAGATCACACCTAATCAGCATAAAAAATTTGGTTCCTGACATCAGCATCAGAAGTTGCCATATCAGAATGTCAGAATCAGAAGATTAACTCACGTATATGCTGAAGCCTGATGAACAAAATTGCGCTTAACACTCTGATAAAGAAACACAACAGTTCATCAGCAGCTAAGCAGAATCAGAATGAGCCAAGCCAGAACTTGCATTAAGTAAGCAACGGTACTGTGCATTGAAAGCAAATTAATACCAACGGCCTCATTCCAGACAAGATCTGCTCGATAAGGAAAGTTTGTTATTAGCATTGAATCAAGAATATTGCTCCAACGTTCAACATCTCAGTGCTATATAAACAAGACATTGAAGATTGAATTGGCTAATGCTCTCCAAATCTTTACACGCATAAAAGCTGATCATAATCTTCCTTCTCTCAGTTTGCTAAACACTACACATTCTCATATTCAATCATTGTTTAGAAATCTAGTTTCTAAGCTTTAAGTTGTGTATACATCACAGTTGTGATACAGTTTTGTAGAAAACATTCACACACTTAGATTTATCTTCTTTGTAAGAAAGTGTTTCCTTGACAAACCGGGTTGTGGTTTGCATCAAGAAGGCTTTAGCAGTTGTTAAAGAAGTCTGTAATATTCAGTTGAATATAGTGGATTAAGACCTCGTTGGAGAGAGGCGAAATCACCTTGACGGGTGGACTGGAGTAGTTTGAGATCAAACGAACCAGGATAAAAATATCTTGTTCAGTGCATTGATTTTCAGTTTTACAATTCAACCCCCTCTTCTTGTGTTTTTCACTACTTCAATTGGCATCAGAGCGCCTGGTTCTGAGCTAAAACACTTAACCGTGTCAGTACAAGATCCAGCATCAGAAAAACACAATGGCAGGAAACTATTCTCACACCAGCAATGACAACAATGAGGACAGAGACAGATTCAGCGGCAAACCTCCAGTCTTTGATGGAGAAAACTTTGATTACTGGAAAGACAGAATTGAAAGCTTCTTTCTGGCACATGATGCTGATCTGTGGGATATGGTGACAGATGGATACACGCACCCTGTGAATGCAAGCGGTCAGAAGATTGATAGAAAAACAATGTCTGACCAACAAAAGCGTGACTTCAAGAATCACCACAAGGCCAGAACCATCCTCCTCAGCGCCATCTCCTATACTGAATATGAAAAGATCTCCAACAGAGACACATCAAAGAACATTTTTGACTCACTCAGAATGACGCATGAGGGCAACGTTCAGGTCAAAGAAACTAAAGCTCTGGCACTCATTCAGAAGTATGAGGCATTCAAAATGGAAGAATCTGAATCCATTGAAACAATGTTCTCAAGATTCCAGATTCTGGTAGCTGGTCTCAAGGTTCTGGACAAAGGATACTCTACTGCTGACCATGTCAAGAAAATCATCAGAAGTTTACCCAAGCAGTGGAGACCAATGGTTACAGCTCTGAAGCTAGCTAAAGATCTCAACAAAATCACTCTGGAGGAACTTATCAGCTCCCTCAGAAGTCATGAGATAGAGCTAGAAGCTGACGAGCCTCAGAAGCAAGGTAAGCCTTTAGCATTAAAATCTAACAAAAAATTTGAGTCTAAAGTTTTGCAGGCAGTTGAAGAAACATCTGATGGATCCTCATCAGAAGAAGACGAACTCTCCCTCCTTTCCAGAAGAGTAAATCAATTGTGGAAGCAAAGACAAAGGAAGTTCAGGAATCCCAGAAGATCTGATCAGAACGAGTCTTCTTCCAGATACAGAAGGACAGATTCTTCCTCTGGATACAGAAGATCTGAAGGCTCCTCTAGCAGCAAAAAGCCAAACACCAAGGACATCATCTGCTATGAGTGCAATGAGCAAGGACACTATAAGAGTGACTGCCCAAAGCTTCAGAGGGAAAAACCCAAAAAGAAGTTTGGAAGAGAGAAGAAGAAAAGTCTCATGGCTACATGGGATGACTCTGACTCGTCTGAAGCTGACTTAGAATCAGATGATGAGAGGGCAAACATAGCTCTCATGGCTAACATCTCAGAAGATAGTGAAGCTTCTGAATCAGACTCAGAATCAGATACTGAAGAGGTATTTCCTAACTTTGATGTTAACTTTACAAAGGCTGAACTTGCTGAAAGCCTTAATGAGATTCTGGAACGGTATCAGCAAATTAGAGTTAAATTCAGAGACCTGAAAAGGAATCTTGAATCTGACTCTAATAAGACTGAGAGTCTCAAATTGGAGAATTCTGAGCTGAGAAATAAGATTTCAAAATTAGAAAACACTTTACAAAACTCTCAGAAGGAACCAATTTCTGAAACTCCCAGCAACGCTGATGAGATCATCAAGGAGTATGATCACAGTTTCCAGAAGTTCCTCGCTAGAAGCATAGATAGAAGCAAAATGGCTTCAATGATCTATGGAGTTAGCAGAAACGGCAGGAAAGGAATAGGATACCAAGGTAAGGTTCCTACACCAACGAATGTCATGGACTTAACCATTAAACACACTCCTCTGAATTCACATTTTGTGTATGGTCACACACATGATATTAAATACACTAGCAGTAAGCACTCTGTGAAACCAAAATTCAACCAGAGTTTTGGTAAAACTAACAAATCAGGACCCAAGAAAATCTGGGTACCTAAGGATAAAATAATACATGTTGCAGATATCTTTAGCAGCAAGTCAGAAACACCAGTCATGGTACCTGGACTCTGGCTGCTCGCGACAGATGACGGGAAGAAGGCATATGTTCCAAAGCCTAGAACTTAAGCCTGGAGGCCACGTTGGCTTTGGAGGCAATCAGAGGGGAAAGATAATTGGCTCTGGAACTGTAGGTAATGGAAATCTTCCCTCTATTAATAATGTTCTGCTAGTAGATGGATTGATGCATAATCTGTTATCCATAAGTCAATTAAGTGATAACGGTTATGATATAATCTTTAATCAAAAATCATGTAAAGCTGTTAGTCAGAAAGATGGGACTATCCTGTTTAAAGGTAAGAGGAAAAACAACATTTACAAAATCAAACTTTCTGAACTAAAGAGTCAGAATGTAAAATGTCTTCTGTCTGTTAACAACGAGCAGTGGATCTGGCACAGAAGATTGGGGCATGTTAGTATGAGAAGAATATCTCAGATTAACAAACTCAATCTGGTCAGAGGACTTCCTAATTTGAAGTTCAATTCAGATGCTCTGTGTGAAGCATGTCAGAAAGGCAAGTTTGCAAAACCTTCTTTTAAATCCAAAAATGTTGTTTCTACCTCTAAGCCATTAGAACTTCTGCACATTGACTTATTTGGACCAGTTAAAACTGCTTCAGTCAGTGGTAAGAAGTATGGGTTAGTAATCGTAGATGACTATAGCAGATGGACATGGGTAAAGTTCTTAAGACACAAGGACGAGTCACACTCTGTGTTTGTTACCTTCTGTAACCAAGTTCAGAATGAAAAGGATCTTAGAATCGTTAAAGTCAGAAGTGATCATGGTGGAGAATTTGAAAATAAAGATTTTGAGTCATTCTTTAATGACAGAGGCATTCTGCATGATTTCTCTTGTCCTAGAACTCCCCAACAAAATGGAGTTGTAGAACGAAAGAACAGAACATTGCAAGAAATGGCCAGAACCATGATCAATGAGACAAACGTTGCTAAGACCTTCTGGGCAGAGGCAATAAACACAACGTGCTACATTCAGAATAGAATCTCAATAAGACCTATTCTGGAAAAGACTCCATATGAATTGTGGAAGAACAGAAAGCCCAACATTTCATATTTTCATCCATTTGGATGTACTTGCTTTATATTAAATACAAAGAATTATTTGAACAAGTTTGACTCTAAAGCACAGAAGTGTATCATGTTAGGATACTCTGAACGCTCAAGAGGGTACAGAGTATACAATACAGAAACACAGATTGTGGAAGAATCAATCAGTGTTCGTTTTGATGATAAGCTTGACTCTGAAAAGTCAAAGCAGAATGAAGTTTTTGCAGGTATGGAAATTGAATTTACAGGTTCTGAAGACAAGTCATCAGAAGCTCTCAACATAGACACTCCTTCAACATCTGAAAGGAGCACTGCTAGCAATCCTACAACAGCTACTGATCAACCTCAGAAGAGATTACCCAGAAGCAGCTTGGATCACCCAGAAGAGACTATCTTAGGAAGAAAGGAAGATCCAATCAGAACAAGAGCAAGCTTCAGAAACTCTGAAGAAACTCTCATGGGACTTGTGTCTCTGATTGAACCTTCTTCTATTGATGAAGCACTTCTGGATAATGACTGGATTCTGGCAATGCAAGAAGAGCTGAATCAATTCACCAGAAACGACGTATGGGATCTCGTTCCTAGACCAAAAGGATTCAACGTCATTGGAACAAGATGGGTGTTCAGAAACAAGCTAAATGAACAAGGTGAAGTCATCAGAAACAAGGCACGACTGGTTGCACAAGGTTATAGTCAGCAAGAGGGGATAGACTATATAGAAACCTTTGCCCCAGTCGCCAGGTTAGAATCTATCAGACTTTTAATTTCATTTGCTGTTAATAGAGGCATCACTCTGTATCAGATGGATGTCAAAAGTGCATTCTTAAATGGTTATATAGAAGAAGAAGTCTATGTACACCAACCCCCTGGTTTTGAAAATACAAAACATCCAGAACATGTTTTCAAACTAAAGAAGTCACTATATGGTCTGAAACAAGCTCCCAGAGCTTGGTATGAAAGGCTAAGTAACTTTCTATTAGAAAATGAATTCACCAGAGGGAAAGTGGACACTACTCTATTCTGTAAATCAGTTAAGAATGACATCTTAGTTTGTCAAATTTATGTTGATGATATTATTTTTGGTTCTACTAATCCTTCTCTTGGAAGAAAATTTGCTAAGTGTATGGAGGCAGAATTTGAGATGAGCCTCATGGGGGAACTGAAATTCTTTCTAGGAATTCAGATCAATCAAACTCCAGAGGGAACTTACATTCATCAGAGCAAATACATCAGAGATCTTCTGAAGAAATTTGACCTCTCAGAATGTAAGCCATCAAAGATTCCAATGCATCCCACGTGCATTCTGGAAAGAGAAGAGGTAAGCAAAAATGTAGAACAGAAAGTCTACAGAGGTATGATTGGTTCTCTCCTCTATCTGACTGCTTCAAGACCTGACATATTATTCAGTGTTTGTATCTGTGCTAGATTCCAATCAGATCCTAGAGAATCTCACTTAACAGCTGTTAAGCGAATTTTCAAGTATCTGAAAGGTACTACTAATCTGGGTTTGTTTTATAGAAAATCTAGTGATTACAGCTTAGTAGGCTACTGCGATGCTGATTTTGCTGGAGACAGAGTGGAACGTAAAAGTACTTCAGGAAGCTGCCAGTTTCTGGGAGAAAATCTGATCTCTTGGTCCAGCAAAAGGCAATCAACAATTGCGCTATCAACAGCAGAAGCTGAGTACATAGCAGCAGCAGGATGTAGCACACAAATGCTCTGGATGAAAAGTCAGCTTGAAGACTTCCAGATTTTTGAGAGTAACATTCCTATACTCTGTGATAATACTTATGCTATTTGCTTAAGTAAGAATCCCATTTTACATTCTAGAGCTAAGCATATAGAAATAAAACATCACTTCATTAGGGACTATATTCAGAAAGGAATTTTGAACTTAAAATTTATAGATACAGACCATCAATGGGCTGATATCTTTACTAAACCCCTTTCAGAAGATAGGTTTAATTTCATTCTGAAACATCTCAGCATGAAAGTCTGCCCAGAGTGAAAATGTTTTAATTCCATATATTTACCTTCAGAATGTAATTGTTTTACTGTGAACTTCTGATCAATCTTCTTTCAGAAAGATAGAACATGCAGATTGTATCAGATGCTAGTCTAAAGATCTGAGAGTCTAAACTCAAAGACAGACGTGCTGATCACTACATCAAACAAGTGTCATCCAATCATCAGCAAATCTCTGAAGCAGAACGCGTGCACGCTTCTGAGAAGGCAAAGCGCTGATTGGGTGCATTGAGACATATGTCTGGTAACCGTTTTTAAGTATCTTTCTCAAATCCCCCAAAATCAGCAAGCATTTAATAAAAGTAATCATGCTTTTAAAATGCAATCATGATTTTTCTCTTTCTTAAAAACGTTTATTTTTTCAAAATATTATGAAACTCTATTTAAACACATTAACCTCTCATTCTAAATTCTTTACAGTTTCTCACTAATACTCAAGCATTCTCTGCATTTTTCTGTGTTCATCTCTTGCAAAACCTCTTTCTCTCAATTTCTTCTCAAAATCTTTTAGTGTGAACATGGCAACCTCCAGCAGTGCTTCTGCAGGTCCTCAGAAGAAAGCATCATCTGAGCAGTATCAAGTGCCATTCAGAACACTCCTCACTCCTGTGAAGAATCTTGAAGTGTTATCTGAATTGATCATTGATTTTGGAAGCTTGAAGGAGAACGGTTTTGACCTAACATAAGAAGTTAGGGCACAGAAATGGGAAAGGTATTTTGACAGATTGGTTGGACCAACATTCCCTATGTTACTCAAGGAGTTCTGGATTCATGCGAAGGCTTCAACGCATCTAGTCACATCCTTCATTATGGGGAAGAAGATTGTGATCACTGAGGATCACATAGCAAGGTTAATCGGTTACAGTGGCGGTGGCGTCTGCTGTGTTGATATGGCTGAGAGATGTGCTGACGTGGGCGTGATAGCTGCAAGGATTTTCACCCATGGGGTGCCCAGCAGCAAGATCAAAGATCTGAAGGATCATCACAGAGTTTGGGCTAAGATAATTCTGGGGTGCTTCAACCATAGGAAGCCAACTAGTTCACCTGATTACATAAATGTGGATCAGCAGTTTCTGATCTACTTTATTGATCAGAAGGTAAAAATCAACTTGGCTCATCTTCTGTCCAACCACCTCAGAACAAGTGTAAAGGAAACCAGGGAAGAAGAAAGAACAAAGAGGGATTGGATACCCTTTGGAAGGTTGATATCAGATATTCTGACAGAGAATAGGCTGATAGAGCATCTGATAGAAGCTCAAGAGTTAAGCACCATTGAACCAACAGTTGGGAAGCCTCTGAACGCGAAGAACTTGAAGAAAATGAAGTTGATAGAGAATATCAAAAAGGAACCCAGAGCTACTCCTATTGCTGATATCACCAGCAGAAGAGTTCCACTGAGTGACTTTCCTTTATTTTCTGAGATAGAATCTAAACCAGAGGTGGTTCTCAAATACTTAGACGCGTGCAAAGCAGATGGTACAGATCCAAATCTGATTATCAAAGATATGCATCAACCTCAACAAGAAGTGACTCTGAAGAAGACTAAGAAGAGGAAGGCACCTTCAGAAGGATCATCCCAGCAGACACCCAAGAAAAGAGGTAATTTATCTGCTGCTTCTGTTTTAAATTCTTCTACTATTCCAGCATCTATTCCTCCTCCAACCTCTCATAGAATCTCAATCCCCATCCCAACAATAGATGAAACTGAACCAGAAGATGACCCTTCTGAGGCATTAAAACTCAGAAAACCCAGAACCAAACATCCCAAACCAACAATCTCAACAACATCAGCAATTGACAAAGTGCTGTCTGACATTGATCAACACACTTCTGATCACTCAGCCAATCCAAACTCTGAACCACAAATTGTTCCTCCTCCACAACCAGAACAACAGCAATCTGCTGAAGAACCAGAACAACAACAACCTCTCTCATCAATTCCAGAAGAACCCCTTATCCCTGAACAACCAGAAATTCCAACAACTTCTCCTCAACCAGCAATTCCGTCTCCCTCTCCTCAACCAGAAATTCATCCACCATCACCTCAACCTGAGTTTCATCACTCTGAAACTCCTTCTCCTCAACCATCTGAACCTCATTCACCACAACCATCACCTCTGGCGATCCAGCTGCCATGTGGAACAACAGTTACCATGGCCCAGTTGCCATCCTCACCAGAATCTACACCACCCAATACTCCCAAAACACCAAACAGTCCAATCATAATTTCTGATTCTCCCACTCCATCTCCAAAACAAACAGCTGCCAAGCAAACCACCGAAAACCCCAGCAGGACATTCATAGACTTAACCAGCCTTGACCATCTTGCTGATCTGAAACACAAAATAGCCATCCCAAAACCAAAACAACCAGATGTTGGCTCTGGTATTATGAATTTTGAAACAGGTTTGCAGCAATGGATTGCTTCTCTGAAGCAAGTCTGTCCTGGAATAATTGACCCAGCTGCTTCTGACCAGCTCTGGTCACAATTCAGACTTTGGGTACGTGCTGAAGCCCTCAAGTTGCAGGATATCAACTATGAGCAGGCACAACAGAACTTCAGCAAGCTGCTGAAGGAAGTTGAAAGTCAGCTGCCTCAGGAAGCTGTGCTCCCTCTGGATAGTGAAGCTTGGTCTGAGAAACAGCTAGCTTCAAAGGTGCAACCAGAAGAAGACAAGACCATTCAAGCTGAAGCAAGTCAAGCAGAAGATGTTGCAGAAAGCTCTCAGAAGCTTCCTGCTTCTGATGTTTCTCAAGCTGCCTTGGACAGGCAGACTCTGGAAGAGCTGAAGCTGAATGACATGCGTCTGCAGCAGAGGATGGATGAAAACGACCAGAAGATGAAAGAAAGAATGGATGTGCAGGATAGCAAGATTGACACTGTTGTCAGCATGGTGCACAAGCAGAATGAGATTGCTGATCAGATCAAAGCCATGCTGGAGAACCTGTTCACACGCTTTCCTCCCCAACCTTAGTTTTTTTATTCATGTCTTTTTCATGTTTTCTCTGATTTTCTGATGTACTATTTGAATATGTTCTGTTTGATTCTGAACCTTTTAATATGACAAGTTT
The DNA here is from genome assembly GCA_948472305.1 of Vicia faba. NCBI lineage: Eukaryota > Viridiplantae > Streptophyta > Magnoliopsida > Fabales > Fabaceae > Vicia > Vicia faba. The sequence goes on along the minus strand of OX451738.1, from coordinate 1,627,493,552 downwards.
TTCTGATCTTAATTGTTTTAGCACTCACCTACACTTTTTGATTGCTGACAAAAAGGGGGAGAACAAGAATGATATTTTAAACAATAACGGTTAACTAAGACAGAAATTCTCAAACATTCTAACTCTATTATACTTGAAAATGTTTTTTTTGTTTTGCTTAAAGTCTACAGGTACAAGGAAGCTCCTGGACACTCTGAAGAACTAAAAGCTATGAAGCTCTGATCCGCTCTGATACTCTGATCCAAAGCAAAGCTCTGACAAGAAAAGCTCTGATACGCTGATCTGAAGCTCTGCTCTGATATGCTGATCTAAAGCTTCTGATAGTCAAAGACTCTGATACTCTGATGTTCAAAGGAAGGAAAAAAGATCTGGTCCTGAAGAACACTTGTAATCAAAGGGAAGTAATAAACTCAGGGGGAGTATCTCTCAACTCTGATACCTTTTTACCCCTTATCTTTGATAACCTCTTACTCTGATGCATCTCTCTGATACCTTTTCACGTTATTTTCATTTAATAATATCTAGTTTTTGTCATCATCAAAAAGGGGGAGATTGTTAGAACAAAGTTTGAATCTACTACCCTATGTTTAAGTTTTGATGATAACAAAGTGAAAAGATATATTATTTATATGATTCATGTATGAACTATCTGCTGCCTAAATTATTACGTTCTGATTTGCAGATACTCTGATTGATATAAGCAAGATCACACCTAATCAGCATCAGAAATTTGGTTCCTGACATCAGCATCAGAAGTTGCCATATCAGAATGTCAGAATCAGAAGATTAACTCACGTATATGCTGAAGCCTGATGAACAAAACTGCGCTTAACACTCTGATAAAGAAACACAACAGTTCATCAGCAGCTAAGCAGAATCAGAATGAGCCAAGCCAGAACTTGCATTAAGTAAGCAACGGTACTGTGCATTGAAAGCAAATTAATACCAACGGCTTCATTCCAGACAAGATCTGCTCGATAAGGAAAGTTTGTTATTAGCATTGAATCAAGAATATTGCTCCAACGTTCAACATCTCAGTGCTATATAAACAAGACATTGAAGATTGAATTGGCTAATGCTCTCCAAATCTTTACACGCATAAAAGCTGATCATAATCTTCCTTCTCTCAGTTTGCTAAACACTACACATTCTCATATTCAATCATTGTTTAGCAATCTAGTTTCTAAGCTTTAAGTTGTGTATACATCACAGTTGTGATACAGTTTTGTAGAAAACATTCACACACTTAGATTTATCTTCTTTGTAAGAAAGTGTTTCCTTGACAAACCGGGTTGTGGTTTGCATCAAGAAGGCTTTAGCAGTTGTTAAAGCAGTCTGTAATATTCAGTTGAATATAGTGGATTAAGACCTCGTTGGAGAGAGGCGAAATCACCTTGACGGGTGGACTGGAGTAGTTTGAGATCAAACGAACCAGGATAAAAATATCTTGTTCAGTGCATTGATTTTCAGTTTTACAATTCAACCCCCCCTTCTTGTGTTTTTCACTACTTCACCGAAGACTTCCCTTCCTATGCAGCCTTACCTCCAATGGGTCTGAGCTCGTGCCCAAAAGCTTGGGATTCCCTACGAGGCCGTATTACCAGTGATTGTGGAGCCCACTAATGAAGAAGGCATTCCTTACATGGTTCTCTATCCTTACATTCCCACTGATCCTGGGGAGTTTCAAAGGTCTTGGATTCAGTTGAAGAATGAGCGGGACACTTACTGGGAGCAGTTCCATGAGCAAGAAAGGAAGGTTTTGAAGCTCACCAGGCAGCTTGAGGAAGAAAGAGTGGTCAATGACTATATCAGCACAAAGAGGAAGCGACCATAGGACTTTTGATTTTGGTTTTCTATTTTTAGATTTTGTTTTATTTACTTCTTTGTAATGCATTAAAGGCATGGTTGAACCTTTCAAAATTAAGCTAATAAAGTTTTGTTAATTTTTGGTTTACAAATTTAAATCTCCCAAAGTCTTTGAAATCATTACATGCGCATCCCATTATCATGCACATCATTACAGGTACCCTTACAGGTTTCTCATCTTCTTTGCTGTTTATTTCAGTAGAAATGTCTTCCGATCAAGCCATCAAAGATCTTTAGGCACAAAACGCCCAATTCCAACAGATGTTCATAAGTCTGGCTAAAGGGCGGTATTCTGAACATGGGTAGAAGATTCGGAGAAAGGTTGAGACAATCAGCTGATCTGACCTCCTCATCCAAGGACGGGGAGAACCAAGAAAGGGCAAAGGACCCTAATCCTGCAGTTTCTGATAACGATACGGATTACGATGATGAGCAATATCCTCCTGCTGAGGATAGGTACAAGTAGCTGGAAGACCGTCTGAGCGCTAAGGAAATTCAGAAAATACCTGGTTTGGATTTCTGAGAACTAGGACTGGTATCCGGAGTGGTCATCCCTCATAAGTTCAAAGCTCTGGTTTTTGCCAAGTATGATGGGGTATCCTGTCCAAAACTCTATCTCCGCTCGTATGTCAGGAAAATCCAACCCCACACTGCTGATAGAAATTTGTGGGTGCATTTCTTTCAAGATAGTCTGTCAGGGACTCAGCTTGAATGGTTCAATCAGTTGGAGGGGGCCAGTGTCCGAAATTGGGAAGATCTTGCCGTTGCTTTCTACAAGCAGTATCAATACAACGCCGACCTTGCTCCCACTCGTACTCAACTCCAGAGTATGTCCATGGTTGCAGGTGAAGGTTTTAAGGACTATGCTCAAAAGTGGAGAGACTTGGCTAGAAGAGTCCAACCCCCATTGTCTGATAGGGAGTTGGTTGACGTGTTCCTAGGGACGCTATCTGGTCCATTTTTCAATCACTTGATTGGCAGCTCGTCATCTGGTTTCACTGAGTTGATTTTGACTGGAGAAAGAGTGGAGGCTGGCATTCGAAGTGGTAAAATTTAGAAGGATGCTTCGTCAAGTTCAGCAAAGAAGCCTTTCACCGGTAAGAAGGAAGCTAATGTTGTCTATAGCCCGAGGGGCCAAAATAGATCTGAACACCGTTAAACGGTAAATGCTGTAGTGATACCAAGACCCACAATTGCTCCACAACGCAACAATCAACAAAGGGTGGAAAGACCACAACGGCAGTTTACCCGCATCAACATGATGTTGGCTGAAGTTCTGCCTCATTTGTTAAAATCCAACTTGGCAACCTTGAGAGAGGCTCCCAAGAATCCAAACACTACTTCTCCCTGATACAATCCCAACGCGCGGTGCGCCTACCATTCTGAGAGTCCAGGCCACGATACAAACGATTGTGGGGCTCTGAGAAACAAAGTGCAAGACTTGCTCGAAGCCAAAGAGATAGAGTTTGACGCTCTAGAAAAGCCGAATGTTATAACTGCTCCTATGCCCAAACATGGTCGTGGAGTTAATGTTGTTGACACCGATTTGTTTATGACCTCTGTTGAATAAATCTCTACTCCTCTGATGACTATTAAGAAGAATTTTCTGTTGGCCGGTTTATTTCTGGGTTGTGGTGAAGGTTGCCACATGTGTGCAATTATGCCTACTGGTTGTTGTTTGTTGAAGTCAGGTGTTCAGCACCTGATGGATAATAAAGAAATTTTGTTTGAGAAGACTATGATTCCGTTGGTTCCAAATGAAGAAGTTGCCATTATAACCATTTCCGCCAATCCTTCCAAGGTTTCCTTGAGAAATCCTGTTAGGATTACACCTGTTCCAAGAATTGCTCCGCTAATAATCACTGTTCCTGGTCCCATTTCGTACACCTCAGACAAGGTTGTCCCATGGCATTATCGTGCTGATGTATATTACCATGGTGTTAAGAAAGATCTGAAGAGTGAAGAAGTTGATACTGATGTCAGTAATATTGTCGGGACTAGTAAAGTTACCCGAAGTGGAAGGGTCTTCTCTCTTGAGATTTCCCCGAAAACTATCATCAAGCCTATTGTTATTCCAACTGCTACTCCAACCAGCACTCCTGACATTTCTCATGTTCCTACTCCAGTTAGTACACCTGCAACTATTCCTATTCTTACTCCAGTTATCACCCCTGCCGCTGAGCCATCTGGGACTCGGGGCAAGGAAATTATAGGTGAGCCTTCCTGAATGGAGGCACCTAAGAAAATCGTTGTGGAAGCCTCTAAATAAGAAATAGAGGAAATACTGAAAATTATCAAGAAGAGAAACTACAATGGAGTCGAGAAGCTGGGGTAGACCACATCAAAGATCTCCATGTTGTCTCTGCTATTATGTTCTGAAGCCCATGCAAAGGATTTGATTGCATTTCTCAAGACTACGCACGTGCCGCAGGAAACTTCAGCAGATCAGTTCAAAGATTGCATGGTCAGCCTGACTGCCAATAATGGGTTGGGTTTCTCAGATGCAGATCTGACATTGAAAGGAAGAAATCATAATGATGCTCTGCATGTCTCGATCGAGTGCAGGGGCACCATTATGGCCCATGTGCTGGTAGATACCAGGTCCTCACTGAATGTTCTTCCAAAGAAAGCGTTAGACCGTCTGGATTGTGAAAGTTTGATTCTAAAGTCGAGTAACATTGTGGTAAGGGCTTTTGATGGATAAAAAAGAATGGTGCACGGGGAGGTGGACATCCCTGTCAAAGTGGGTTCTCAGACTTTTGCATCCAACTTCTATGTAATGGATATCAGACCATCATATTCTTGCTTGCTGGGTCGTCCTTGGATCCATAGGGCCGGGGCAGTTACTTCCACGCTCCATCAAATGCTGAAATATCTGGTGAAAGGGAAGATTGTCACGGTGCAAGGTGAAGAAGAGTATATGGTGAGTCATCTCAATTCCTTCCGCTATGTAGAGATGGACGGGGAATTCATAGAAATGCCTTGTCAAAACTTCGAAGAGGTCCCTCAGACTTTGGCATCAGCTGAAGTTACTACCAACAAACCCCCGCCGATGATGTCTTCTCTCAAGGACGCCAGGGCCGTAGTTGAAGAAGGTGGGTGTACCAATTGGGGTCAGCTCCCTGATTTCACTCAAAAAACTGACAAATTTGGTTTGGGCTTTACTACAGGGGCTCAAAGGGCTGTTAGGCACGCACAGATTGGAAAACCTCCTCTACACATCAGCAATCAGGGGGTTAATGCAATTGAGGACAGTGAAGAAGATTCGGACATCGACAGCTGGATCTACCCAATAACCAATGGTGGACTGAATAACTGGACGACGAAGGACTTCATACCTGTGTCTTTTATTCCGCAGTAATTGACTTTTGTTTTTAAGATTTGTAATAAACAGTTTGAAACTTTGCGGCTCGGTGCCTTGCCCGAGGCACCTTGGCTTTGCTTGTGAGGGCTTATTATTTGTCAGTTCATATATCATTAATAAAGCATCGGACATTTCTTGTATACAAATTTTGCGCTCCTTGTTTTTCTTTTCTATCTCTCACTTTATCAAAACAGCTATTCTCTTACACACACTCACATATCATATTGTAGATCCATATCCACTATGGATCCCATTGATAACAACTCTGCTACGGCCAGTTATGACTTCGAAAATCCGATCAACCAAGCCAAGGACGAAGGTGAGAATGATTGTGAGTTGTCTGGAGAACTTGCTAGACTATTACAGCGGGAAGAGAGGGCCATACAGCCTCATGAAGAGCCAGTGGAGTCAGTGAATTTGGGTACGGAGGAAGACAGGAAATAGGTTAAGATAGGTGAAAATCTTGAGCCTAGTGTCAAACAACGATTAATACAGATGCTACACGACTATGTTGAGATCTTTGCCTGGTCCTATGAAGATATGCCTGGTTTGGATGCTGATATTGTGGTTCATCGCTTGCCGACTAAAGAAGACTGCCCTCCAGTAAAGCAGAAGGTTCGCCGTATGCGCCCCGAAATGTCAGAGAAAATCAAGGCAAAATTTATGAAACAATTTGACACAGGGTCTTAGCTGTCACTTCTTATCCGCAGTGGGTTGCCAACATCGTTCTAGTACCTAAGAAGGACGGTAAGGTACGAATGTGTGTGGACTATAGAGATCTGAACAGGGAAATCCCCAAGGATGACTTCCCACTTCCTCACATCGATGTTCTGGTCGACAACACCGCGCATCATAAGATCTTCTCCTTCATGGATGGTTTTTTTGGCTACAACCAGATCAAGATGGCTCCTGAGGACATGGAGAAGACAACCTTCATTACACAGTTGGGCACCTTCTGTTACAAGGTAATGCCTTTTGGTTTGAAGAATGTTGGGGCAACTTAACAGCGCACTATGGTCGCTTTGTTCCACGATATGATTCACCACGAGATCGAGGTTTATGTTGATGACATGATAGCCAGGTCCCAGACTGAGGAAGAGTGCCTTGATCATCTCCAGAAACTGTTTGACAGGTTGAAGACATACAAGCTGAGGTTGAATCCGATTAAGTGTACCTTCGGGGTAAGGTCTGGTAAGCTTTTGGGTTTCGTTTTCAGTGACAAAGGAATTCAGGTAGACCTCGCAAAGGTAAAATACATACAAGAGATACCGGCTCCCCGCACAAAAAAAGAAGTTAGAGGTTTCTTGGGACGTCTGAATTACATTTCCAGATTCATTTCACATTTGACTGCTACTTGTGAGGCAATCTTTAAGCTGCTGAAGAAAGATCAAGTGGTAAGGTGGAACGATGAATGCCAGACCGCCTTCGAAAGAATCAAGGAATATCTTCAAGAACCACCAATTCTGATGCCTCCAGTTGAAGGAAGAACTTTGATATTATACTTGACAAATCTAGACAATTCAATAGGGTGTGTGCTGGGGCAGCATGACGAGTCTGGTCGAAAAGAGCATGCCATTTACTACCTTAGCAAAAAGTTTACGGACTGTGAGACCCGATACTCATTGCTCGAGAAAACTTGTTGCGCTTTGGCATGGGCTGCTCGCCGGATGAGACAGTATATGCTGACTCACACCACTTTGTTGATATCAAAGATGGATCCGATCAAGTATATTTTCGAGAAGCCTGCCTTGTCCGGAAGAATAGCAAGATGGAAGATTATCTTAACCGAGTACGACATCCAATACACAACCCATAAAGAAATCAAGGGGAGTGTATTGGCAGATCATTTGGTGCATCGGGCCGTGGATAACTACCAGTCCATGAATTTCGAGTTCCTGGATGAGAATATCAGGTTGGTAACCGACTGCGAAGAACCTGGACCGGATGAAGGACCCGAGGAGGGATCCTAATGGTCTATGTATTTTGATGGAGCTTCAAACGCATTGGGTAATGGCATTGGCGCTGTAATTATATCTCTTGAGGGCTGTCATACTCCGTTCATCGCCCGATTATGTTTTAACTGCACCAACAATATGGAAGAGTATGAAGCATGTATCATGGGTATTCGAGCTGCTATTGACCTGAGGATTAAGTTCTTGAGTGTATTCGAAGATTCCACTCTGGTGATAAGTCAGATCAAAGGCGAGTGAGATACGAAGCATCCAAATCTTATTCCTTACAAAGAGTATGTATTGACATTGCTCCCACACTTCGAGGAAATAACCTTTGAATATTTCCCACGAGAGGAGAACCAGTTGGCGGACGCGCTAGCTACTATGTCTTCTATGTTCAAGGTTAGGTGGGACAATGAAGCTCCCTAGATTACCATTGAGAGGATGGATGAACCCGCACACTGCTGTGACATTGAGACTGAATAGGTAGCAGATAAACCCTAGTTTCACGAGGTAAAGAGGTATCTTGAGGCTCAAGAATACCCCAAGGGGCATATGTTAATGATAAGAAGTTTCTGAGAAGGTTCACTGCGAAGTTCTTCATTAGTAATGGAATTCTCTATAAGCGTAACCATGATTCGACTTTACTGCGGTGTGTAAACAAGAGCGAGGCAGAAAGGATCATTGCATATTTACATGAAGGTACCTTCGGAACTCATTCCATTTTACATACCATGGCAAAGAAAGTCCTACGAGAAGGGTATTACTGGTCCACTATGGAAGCCGATTGTTATCAACATTCTCGAACCTGTCTTAAGTGCCAAGTCTATGCTGATAAGGTGCATGTACCTCCAGTTCCCCTGAATGTTTTGACCGCTCCTTGGCCCTTTGCAATGTGGGGCATCGACATGATCGACGAGATCAGACCTACTGCGTCTAACGGGCATCATTTCATTCTGGTAGCAATTGATTACTTTACGAAGTGGGTTGAGGCAGCTTCTTTTGCTACGGTAACCAAGAACATCGTGGCACGGTTTATCTGACACAATCTGATCTGTCGATATGGTGTACCAGAGAGGATTATTACTGACAATGGTACAAATCTCAATAACACGATAATCACCAAGCTCTGTAAACAGTTCAAGATTCAGCATCATAACTCTTCTCCCTACCGCCGAAGATGAATGGGGTTGTTAAAGCGGCTAACAAGAACATCAAGAAGATTATACAGAAGATGACGGTAACATACAAAGACTGGCATGAGATGTTACCATTCGCTCTTCATGGGTACCGTACCTCAGCACGAACATCGACAGGGGAAACACCCTACTCTTTGGTGTACGGTATGGAGGCAGTCCTACCCATCAAAGTCCAGATACCCTCTCTCAGGATTATGAAGGATACGGGTTTGAACGAAGATGACTGGATCCAAACCCGACTTGATTAGCTGAATCTAATCGATGAAAAGAGACTTACTGCTATATGTCATGGTCAGACGTATCAAAAGCGAATGATCAAGGCTTTTAACAAGAAAGTCAGACGTCAAGAATATTGAGTCGGGGATATAGTGATCAAACGCATCATACTACCGCAAGGTGATCCCAGGGGAAAATGGACCCCCACATACGAAGGGACATTTGTGGTTAAGAACATTTTCTCAGGAGGAGCTATGATTCTAACCACCATGGATGGTGACAACCTTCCTCACCCCGTCAATGCAGACATAGTGAAAAGATACTACGCATAATCAAAGACCCGCTAGGTTGACTGGCCTAGGCAAAAATAAGGGCTTCTTGACGAACCAAAAGGGTTCGGGCAAAAATAAGGGATGAAAATGAAAAAATATGTACACCCGGCAAGTCGAAAACCTGAAAGGGCGGCTTGGGCAAAAAAGGGTATCCCGGTGGACTGAAAACCCGAAAGGGCGGTCTAGGAAAAAGTTAGGGATTAAAGCGTACCACTATGTCTCATTGAATCATCTTGCAATCAGACTTCGGTATTAACTATCAAGCTCGGATGGCGCCAATCAATCTGATCAACCTTCGACCAAGTAGCAAAGTGATGAGACGCTTGAAGATATATAGGCAATAGCAGAGTCGGAACCCAATGGGGTCGTTTCACATAGCTGTTTTTTCTTTCTTTTACACAAATTGTATAATTTCTGACTTTCGGCGGCGTTCTCTTACTAGGACGTCCGCCTCTTTGTACAAAATGCCTATTATGGGAAAATTGCAAAAAATAAATACAATTCATTTTCATAAGAAATTTCAATTGTTTTTCTTTTTCTGTTTTGTTTTGCAAGAACGTCCAATGATTCATTTTTGATATATGCATTTGAAAATAATGACTGCTCATAAATATTTACACAAGAAACAAAACACGATTACTCGTAATGCTAGAAACAGGGAAAACAAGAAGTACCCAAACCTTACAGTTACTCTACCCATCAAATATCGGGATAGAGCCAGCTTGAGAACATGAGTAGTGGTACATACACTCCCCACAGAGTAAGAAATGTCCAAAGACAGTGATGTCAGCTTCCCCAAACCGGACATAACCCTCCCCAGCTGAAGTTCACAATCACGGGTGAGTCGGAAAAATTTTCCCCAAGCAGAGTTTATTTCTCTCACAAGTAGAATTTCAGTCACCAACATAATTCATTATCACCAGCAGCGGAAATTCATCCCCAGTTGAGTTATCTCTCCAGGACAGCAGGTCTATCAACAAAGTATCTCCTCTCCAAAAGAGCTATTCCCTGTAGAATTATCCTTAGACAGGGTCTCCTCAGCAGAACATCTGTAAACAAGGGGAAAATCCCCAGCATAGTCATCGTTGTTCACCATCCCTAACAGAAGCAGAGGAACAATGTTTTGTTACAGCAGTCAAGAATACCATTTATCATACTCTCCAAACAGTAGTCAGGGATTTATCTTCTCAGACTCGGTTTATTATGTTAGCATTTCATGTTCATACATCATGACATGTGCATACATCACGTATAACATAGTCTCATTTATTTTTGAGAACGTCATCATACAATGCATCTCATGCATCACACACAACTAACCCTATATCTCTTTCAGGAAGGACATTTATTATCAATAATTTCCAGTAGGTCCATGATCAACGCTCGAAGCTAAACAGAGTAATCATTGGCGCAACAAGAACAACCTTACGCAGGTTCCCTCTGCAGTTTTAGCCAAACTCATCTTGAAGTAGCCCTACTACCCCGGCTTTCATGTCGAAGTAACCCTACTATCCAGGTTCCTTCTCACAGCCCTACTATCCAGGCTTTCATCTCGAAGTAACCCTACTATCCAGGTTCCTTCTCACAGCCATACTATCCAGGCTTTCATCTCGAAGTAACCCTACTATCCAGGTTCCTTCTCACAGCCCTTCTATCCAGGCTTTCATCTCGAAGTAATCCTACTATCCAGGTTCCTTCTCACAGCCCTACTATCTAGGCTTTCATCTCGAAGTAACTCTACTATCTAGGTTCCTTCTTACAGCCCTGCTATCCAGGATCTCGTATCAAAGTAACCCTACCATCCAGGTTCCTTCTCGCAGCCCTACTATCCAGGCTTTCACATCGAAGTAACCCTACTATGATACGGTGGGAGAGAACTGACTATTTTTTGGAATGCTGGTTCGCGTTTTGCATTTGTTTTTGCAAAATGTCGCGGTAAGCAAGAGTCGCCACCGTCTTTTATTTTATCCAACAAGGAAAGGAAAAAAGCACAAAAAAATTCCTTTTTCGAGATGTTTCTCGGGTCCGGGGGGTAGATTATAGAAAGGGAAGGTGTTAGCACCCTTTCTATCCGTGGTTATTCACGGGCTCTTAGGTACTTGCTCAAAGTGTTTTCAAATATTTGCTTTTCTTTGTGTTTGTGGGTTTGAAAGAAGTTTTTGTTTGAAAGGTGTAAGTGCGAAAAGTTTTTGTTTTGTTTTGAAAGAGCAAGTACTTAAGAACTATCTACCTACTCGAAAAAGGAATCAATCTGTGCTAATGTCCTTTAGACAATACTATCCCACTATGAATGAGTAGGTAGCGTCGTCGTTGGAGTTTTAAGGGTCAATTCGATTAAGGGACGTGTGGTCACTAAAGCAATGTTAGGACGCCTTAGCGGTAACCCTAATGTCTTAGATCATTTTTCCGAGGCAACTGTTTCGAGGCAACTATGATCTTTGGACAAGAGGGCGACCTCTAAAACTTCCTATACTCAATGACCACATTCGAAGGCAACCAAGTGAGGTGTACCCTAAGAGTGCGCATGTGCGAGTGTGTTGTTTTCAGTTAATTTTGTCTTTGTACATGTCAATGGTTATCTATGTTGATTTTAGGTTAAACATTTGATCTTGTCATGCATTCCCTATTACCAAACATCTATTAGTTTATAAGTTGCGGAAATTAAACTAACTATTACAAGGCGTCGGGTATTTACATCGCCAAAAACAACCCTTGAAATTAAAATGCGGAAAATAAATAAAGCAGTAAAAATATTTAAAGTCCTATTTAAACTATTACATTCCAGGAAACAGATACAATATTGAATAAAAATGGATCGCGTGCGAGAAATTAAATCGAGCGAGTTCTAGGGTTTTGACCCCTTTAATTATTAAAGAAAAGATTTTTTTTGTTGGTTGTTGAATTAAAAAGAAATTAAACTAAGTTAGTCATTAAATTAATAAACTAATTAATTAATTAATAAAAATGATATTTTTGGATTTTTGATGTTTAAAGAAATAAAAATAATTTAATCAATGTTAATAAAACCTAATTATCTAAGTTAATTTTAATTATTGCAAAATATATTAAAAATTATTCATAATTAAAGCTAAATTAATTCAATTAATATTTATTAACAAAATAAAATGCTGAAAATTAATTTAATAAATAAAATATATTTTTTGGTTTTTAATTTTATTAATAAAAAAGTTTAATTGGTTAGTTAATATAAAAATAATAACAATAATTAATTAAATAGAAATAATAAAAATAGGGAGAGTTTAGGGTTTGGGCCTGATTAGGGGGTTTATTCAGCAATTTCCAAGGCCCATTTGTGCAAGCCTGTGTTAACCTTCTTGATTCTCTATGCATTGGTTAACTAGATCCCACCATAGGCCTTCATTCTGGATCACCAGATCTGGCCTGGGGCCATCTGGCAAGTAGTTGAGTGAGGGAGCATGATGTACCACGCAATTGGATCACCACTGAATAACCTATTGAAAAATAATAATATGCATTTGGGGGACCTGGGATTCGAACCCAGGTCCTGTTAATCATTGGACAACGCTTCCACCACTCAACCAACGCGTTTTTATTGTTAGTGTATTAGGAATAAAATATAATATGGGAAAAATTAATAATATGCCAGAAATAAAAAAAACGTGAATCGTTTGAATTGGCCAACCAGGGGGAGACACGTCTTCGTCTTCTTCGTTCAACCCTGGATATTTACTTGCGGATTTATGTCCGCATCTAAATTCGCATGTGCATCCTAAAATCGATTCTAGGCCATGAAAACCAACCCCAAGACCATGGTTGTGCTCGTCTGCCTCCCCTGGTCACGTTTATGTCCATCAATGGCATCAATTTTGCCTGTAAAAGAAATATCCAAAAAGCAATCTACAAAACCCTAGGTTCGGTTATAGGGCTATGGTTCATATAAACGCAATCAAACAATGCCAAAAGTTCAGAAATTGAATAAGCATCATGAAAATACCAAAGATTTGTCAAAAAAATGCAAGAACATGGAGTTACAATTTTGAACACAGGGCGGTCTTTTGAGATACTTACAGCGCGATTGAGAGGGTGTGAGAGCTTGCTTTTGATTGCAGGAGGTTCAGTGGATACCCAGCAATGGATTGGTGTTGAGATTTACCCTTGAAAATGCCTCTAAGAAGGATTTCAGTTTCACACTTTTTGGCAATTTTTCAAGTTTTGCTTTTGGTGTTCTTGCAGTCTCTAGCCCTTGAATTCGTGTGCTTTCACTTGTATAGGTATGCTGCAATGTATTAGGTCAACTATTTGGTCTTGAATCTTTGCACATTGATGTTTTGAGATTTGATTTGATTCACCATTGATAACTTTCCAATTTTGTCCAAAATCCAATATTTTTGCACATGGAATGGCTGATACGAATTTGATCCACTTGATGATGATGATTCAATCCTGAAATAGCCAAAAAGAGATCAAATAATCAATGTTTGGATTTTATTTGATTTAAATTGATTAAAAATGAAATAATTCATTAAAAAATAAAATTAAATAATAAAATTGATAAATGGTCACAAGGCTGGAGCTTGGACACGTGTGTAGTGTGACAAGATCAAATCAAGTGGAAAAGAATGGGCCCATTTGACAAAATTTGAAGTTTTGGGGATAGTTGACTTTTGGCAATTTTGCAAAAATGCCCAAATTCAACAATGCATAACTTCTTCAATTTTGAACTCCTGGAGGTGTTCTTAGACTTTTTAGAAAGCTTGAGATGTCCTATAACCAACCCTTTTGGTCTCATCTTATTTTGATATTCCATGCTCAAGTTATAAGCTTCGGAAAAAAGGTGTTTTTGTTGACTTTCAAAAATGACCTATAATGTCCAAATTTGTAACTTTTTGTGAGTGATTTTTCTGATCTTAGGGTATGAAGATGGATTGTAGGAAATTGCATCCTATTCAAAATGAGATTTGGATGGGTCATTTCTCATAAAGTATGAGAAAGTTATGCTTGGTCAAAGTTGAGTTGACTTTTCCTACAAAACCCTAATTTAGCAACTTTTGAGTCTTGATGAATTTTGAGCAATCCTTGATGAATCATGATCAACCCTTGATCAAATGATTAAATATCCTTCAAAATGAGAATATTGACAAAAAATCTTGAAGTTTGCCTGTATTTGGGTCACAATTGACTTTTGCCCTAGCATAGTCGATTTTTGGACCCTTTGAGCAATTGACTGAGCAAACTTCCTCTGCAAGGCTTGAAACTTGACATGGATGACCTTGAGAACATTTTAGGACATTGGGGAGCACTTGAGGTAATTTGGATGCAAGGACCTTGATGCAACACAAAACCCTAATTTGAGGTTGACTGCCTTAGGAGATAGCTTGACAGTCCAACTCTTAAGCAATCTTGAGCCGTTTGGAGATTTTTCTTGCCATGTTTTGAGATATATGAGAGGGAAAATTTTAGGGTACAACACCTACTATCCAAGTTCCTTCTCACAGTCCTACTATCCAGGCTTTCATATCGAAGTAACCCTACTATCCAGGTTCCTTCTCACAGCCCTACTATCCAGGATTTCATATCAAAGTAACCCTATTATCTAGGTTCCTTTTCACAGCCCTACTATCCAGGATTTTCATATCGAAGTAACCCTACCATCCATGTTCCTTCTCACATCCCTACTATCCCGTCTTTCACATCGAAGTAACCCTACTATCCAGGTTCCTTCTCACAACCCTACTATCCAGGCTTTCATATCGAAGTAACCCTACTATCCAGGTTCCTTCTCACAGCCCTACTATCCAGGCTTTCATATCGAAGTAACCCTACTATCCAGGTTCCTTCTCACAGCCCTACTATCCAGGATTTCATATCGAAGTAACCTTACTATCCAGGTTCCTTCTTATAGCCCTACTATCCAGGCTTTCATATCGAAGTAACCCTACTATCCAGGTTCCTTCTCACAGTCCTACTATCCCGACTTTCATCTCGAAGTAACCCTACTATCCAGGTTCCTTCTCATAACCTTACTATCTGGTTTCTTCCTCTCTTATCCCCAGACGGCAATCCACAACACTGTAAGACCGGGACCCGATCAAACACAATGGATTTCACATTTCCCCAGAAAGTCGCAGTGCAACATATACCCCGACCAAGCACATAGTTAACTTCCGCTTCCCAAACCGGAATTATTCCCCAGTAGAGTAACGGACAACTGAAGCTCCTAAAACTTTATTTCTCTCAAGATAGAGACCAGCATTCCCCAACGAAGTCCTCCTCAACAAAAATTATACGGGTTCTCACAAAGGAATCTCTTATGCGATCGACACCTCTTCAAATGGCATCTTTAAGCCCATCCCCGACAATCTTCCATCATCGACTTCCAAATGGCATCTATAAGCCCATTCCCTATATCTCAAGTCAAGTATCACTTCATGCGAGTGCAAATTTCAAGGCACTCTAGTGTTCAATCATCTTCCACCTTCAGATCACGAAAGGAAGATAAGCCAATCTACATCCTTAAGCCCATCCCCAAAAATCTCTTATGCGATCGACACCTCTTCGGATGGCATCTTTAAGCCCATCCCCAACAATCTTCCATCATCGACTTCCAAATGGCATCTATAAGCCCATTCCCGATATCGCAAGTCAAGTATCACTTCATGCGAGTGCAAATTTCAAGGCACTCTAGTGTTCAATCATATTCCACCTTCAGATCACGAAAGGAAGACAAGCCAATCTACATCCTCAGGTTTAAGAAGGTTGAATAGGGGCAGTTGTTGTACCCCAAAATTTCCCCTCCCATATTTCTCAACCAATGTCATGTGAGGTCCCCAAATTGCTCAAGGAAGTTCAAGAGTTGACCAGACAAACTCTCTCCTAAGGCAGTCTACCTCAAATTAGGGTTTCTATCTCCATCAAGATGTGAACCACAAAGGTCTAAAATTATCACCACTGTCTTAATATGTTCTCAATATCATCCATGCCAAGTTTCAAGCCTTGCAGAAGAAGTTTGCTCAGTCAATTGCTCAAAGGCCTGAAAATCGACTGTGCTAGGTCAAAAGTAAACTGTGGCCCACATACAGTCAAACTTCAAGGTTTTTGGTAAACATCCTCATTTTGAAGTAACATTCATCATTTTATCAAGGGTTGATCATGATTCATCAAGGATTGCTCACAATTTATCAAAACCCGAAAGTTGGTAAATTATGGTTTTGTAGGAAAAGTCAACTCAACTTTGACCAAGCATAACTTTCTCATACTTTATCAAAAACGACCCATTCAAATCTCATTTTGAAGGGGATGAAATTATCTACAATTCATCTTCAACTCCCAAGTTCAAAATATGCACTCACAAGAAGATATAAATTTTGACATTATAGGTCATTTTGAAAAGTCAACAAAAACACCTTTTGGGTCAAAGCTTCATACATGAACATGGAAGACCTAATTGAGATGATACCAAAAGGGTTGGTTAGGAGACATCTTAATATTTCTAAAAAGTCCAAGAACACCTCTCTAGGGTCAAAATTGAGAGAGATATACATTGTCAAAGTTGGCAATTTTTGGGAAATTGTCAAAAGTCAACATTGATCAAAATTGCATTTTTTCCGCATGGGCCCATATTTTCAAGATTGAATCTTATTCCTAGCATATTACACGACCTATGGGAACCTCCATACTTTATTTATTTATTTATCTAATTTATTTTTATTTTTATTCATTTAAAAGTCAAATAAAATCAAATAAATCCAAATAAATCATATAATGTGTTTTAGGGATGATTTTTGCATTGAAGGAAGATCTTAGGTGCTGTCAAATGAGAACCAATTCGTGCAAGACTGATTTGGGTTGAAAAAGATTGGATTGAAGCAAATTTGGAAAGATAACATATGCCATGAAAGACCAAATCAAATCTTCATAATGGGCAAGATTCAATTGGTTTTTGTTGACCTAATATGTTGCATTACATGTACAGAAGGTATCCAAGGCAGAGAAAGAGGTGGAGCAATCGTGAAAGAGGCAGAACCAATTACAAAATTTCAAAGAAAAAGTGCAGATCAAATTCCAAGTTATAGGCCATCTCAATCCATCCTAACCTTACCAATCGATTGCTGGACGCCTCAGGAACGTGTTCCAATCACTAACAAGCCTCCCCACGCCCTGAAACACGTTGTAGCAGTCACACGGTGTTGTACCCCAAATTTTGACCTAAGATACCATCTCCCATCTGCATCATTACATTGCAAGTGTTTTGATCTTTTGATTTTTAAAAATTCATAACTTTTTCAGGTCGAGAGCTGTTTATTTTTTAACGCTAAATTTATTAACTGATCAAAACTTAAATGATGTTTATTAATTATTTATTATCTTAAATTTAAATAATTGGAATTTATTTTCAGTTATTATATAATTCAAAGATCTATAAATAATAAAATAAATATTTGAAAAGAGGCATATTAATCGTTCAGACAGTGTTTATTTATTATTTATTATCTTAAATTTAAATAATTGGAATTTATTTTCAGTTATTACATAATTTAAAGATTTATAGATAATAAAATAAATATTGGAAAAGAAGTTCATTAATTGGTCAATAATGATTATTTAATTATTTATCATTCTAAGTTAAATAATTGAAATTCTATTTTTAATTATTATAATTTAGAAAATTATGAATAACGAATTAAATAATTGAAATTATTAATTGATCAATGATGTTTATTTATTCGTTTATTATTCTGAATTTAAGTGATTGAAATTGATTTTCAATTACTATACAACTTAAAGAATTATAAACGATAAATAAATAATTGGAAAGAAAAAGAATTGACTGGGAATAATAGAATTTTATTTCACTTTATTCTATTTTATTACAATTGTTATTTAAATATTGTATTATTTACAAAATATTTATAATAACCAATTACATAAAAGTTAAAGTAAAATATAACTATTTTTCTAAGATTCTAATTCTAATCTTCTATCCAATGCTTTTGTTTGCTCATTTAATTTTACCTGCAAAAACAATTAAAAGAAAAGTCATAATTGAATAAATAAATAAAAGCAGAAAATTATTTATTAGTGTTCATCATTAAAAGCAAACGGCTGGAATCAGTTTACCCTTTTTTGCAAATCACGGGATTTCTCCCGGTTCACAAAAAAGGGAGGAATTTTTATTTTTCATAAATGAATGTACAATTTAAAACATGCACAAATTCATTTTATTTTTCAAAACTGAATATGCATAATTTCTTTTGTCAAAAAATGCATATTTCAAAATATACACAGCATACAAAATCCACAACATATGCATAAACAAATGACATGTTCAAATTGCAACGTAAATCATGCAACCATATAAGAAGAAGCCAAAAAACATAGGCACCACACTGTATCACATGGTTGACAAAAAGAAATATGCAGTTCAAAACCATTTTGCAAGCATAATATATTTCCCATTTCATCATTTTCCAGCATGTTTGCAATTTCAGAACAGTAAGTACACATCATTTTTATGCATCAATTTACTTAGGAGAGAGAAGAGAGATAGAAAGATGGTTTTGCAGGTTTTGGTTTAGGCAGAAGGAATTACAAAACAAAACTGCAGCAGCAAAAAAAAAAGAAGCATGAAATAGGAATACAAACAAACTGTTGGAGCAGTTTGGTGCAGAGCATCAAGAAGATACCAAATATACCAAGCCTGTAACGTAAACAAGGAAAAGTAAGTTGTTATAACAAGCAAAACCCCTTTCAAGAAGAAGAGGAGGGAAACCTGCCTAATCATTTTCAAAAAACTCAAAATACTACAACAAAGAGATATAGCCTACTGTAAAAAACCAGTAACAACCATCATACAGTATGGCCTAGAAACCATTCCTACTGTCAAGCCAAAAAACCTTATAGCCTAACGTTCAAAACCTGCTATCTGCATTGCCAAAACCTGCCTACTGCATTACCAAAACCTGCTATTGCATCAACCAGAACAACCAAAATCAAACAACATGGCCTAAACCATATCAGAACCTGTACCATCAAAAAACCAGAACCATTTCAAAAACCATAAGACCTGCTGTCCAACAAATGCCATCACCATTTCAAAACCAACATATAGCAAGGACCATAAAAACTGTCAAAACCATGGCCTAAACTAATTTCCAAACCCAAGCATACGAAGACCTCAGATACATCCTCATTGGCCAAAAGAAAGCATACAGTAACAAGTAGCAAGGTCAAGTTCAAGGCAATGAAGCATTAACAAAAGCGTACAGAATCACAGTGAAGAAGAAGATAGGAAAAGTTTTCAAGGCAACCAAGCATAAAATACACGGAAACAGAAGAAGAGAAGAAAGATAAATACAGAGTACCGGCAACTAAAGCAAGCCCAACGTCGACTTCCTTGTCCCGGCCTCCTACGCACCCAAACCCTCCCTCCTCCTTTCTCCAGGTAGCTTTTCCACCCTCTTTTCCTTTCACAATATCCCGATAATCATGTAAAAACACGAATTAGAATCAGAAATAGGCATAAATCAACACATGTAAAATTTGTAACAAACCCTAAAACGAATAGGAAATTGATCGTACCGTGAATCCATCACCGTTTGCTTTGCTGGAGGGAAGAGGGAGATATGGAGTACCGGTGGCCGTTGGGACGAAGGAGAACTCAGAGAAGCAGAACGTAAGCGAAGAAGACGATGCAAGAAGCTTGGGCGCCGCTCTGTCAAAGCCAAAAACCCTAATCCCAATTACCAAACTTTGTTAACCCTAAAAAACAAATTATGAACATATTGGACCTAACTGCCTAAGCCCAGCGAAAACCCTTTGCACCCCCCTGTCTTCAGTTTTGGTTTGGCCCCCTTAGACACCCTTGGCCCATATATAATTGTTCTTCTAGCTTTTTTTAATTTACTTTTTTCATTTATTCTTTTTTTAGTTTTTTTTAGAAATATTACTAACTTGGTTTAAATTAATTGGTAACTTAGTCAAATAATTTAATTAAAACATTTTAATCTTTTTTTACCTTTTATTTATTAAGTTTAATTTTAGGTTTACTTAGTAATTTTATATTCCCTTTTCTAATTAGTTTTAAGTTAGTAACTCTTAGGTTTCATTTAGTTTGATTATTTAATATTTTCTTTAAAAATAATGCCTCATATAGAACTCTAAAATATATAAAAAATATATAACTTAAAAAACTTAAAAAAAGTATTTTTGTTTTCCTTAATTAATTCTCATTACTTTATCCATGTAAAAAATGCGTAAAAAATGGAAACTATTAAAATATTTTCTTTTCATTAATATTAAACAAAAAATCATAAAAATGCACGTTCACACACTTAGTCTTTTATTTAATTGTTATATATCCTTATCTGCATAATTTCTCTGTTTAGTCATTTCATATTCACATGATTATTCTGTTTACGTTTAAATCCAAGGGAAAAAACGATTAAATTTGTCGACTTCATGTCCTCAAGTCTAATTGCGCGAACATTCGCAGTTCATTAAAACTTAGGATAATTTTTCCTTAAATATTCAATCTTTTCAAAACTTATACCCTTTAAGCAAAAACTTCGACATTAGGTCGTTGCATCTTCAAAACCCGTCCGTACCCCTTTTTCGGCCAAAACGATTCATTTTTCAATCAAACGAACGATTTTAATAAACAGATATTTCAAAAGGTTCCTATAGAGTACTATAGATATATTGGGTGTTAATACCTTCCCATTGTATAACCAACCCCCGAACCATAGATCTTTTCAAAAACGCCTTGTATCTTTATTACTTTTAACAGTATTATTTACATTGCATATTTAGGGTTTTATTTCGCTCTTTCCCCTTTTCCCTTGGAAACAATAAAGCGCGGTGGTGACTCTTGCTTTTGGTGAGACGAATTAATCAATAATTCGATCTCCGATTTACCCCGCTACATTTTTTATCGCTACAGAATTGGCGACTCTGCTGGGGAAAGATTGACCTCTTGCTGGTCCATCCCTAAGTGGGTTAAGCCTAATTTGTTTTATCTGTTTACTATTATTTGATTTGTTTGATTATGTGTTTAAATTGGGGTGTTTGGGTTTTTTGCAAAGGACGAATCCTATACCCGGATTAAGTAACACTTAAGGAATAGGACGGGCGGTACAGTCATGTTAACTTTGAGGGAGTAATCCCGAAGAAGGAGGCATGAGATCCCCCCACTCAATGGAAGGCCCTCTTGAACTTAATATTTGTTTACCGAGTAACCGGGAAGACATTATTATTTTCTACCTAGGAGCCCGAGAAGTTGAGGACCGTAGAACCCTAAACCCTCTTGGCCTTTTTAGGTGTAGCGCGGAGACTATAACGGAGTAATTCGGAAGTAGTTGTTACGCGATGCTACGCTCGGACGAGTTTCTCCTGAGAATATTGCTAATTATTGAGTAATCAAGAAGTTGGTAATATCCGAAGGAGGAATGTAGACTCTGGGAACTCTTAGAACATTGTCTTACAGGTGCGATTGAACCATTAGTACATACCTTTGGGTGGGCTTTACCCTTAACTCCATGCTGAACGTTGAACCTTTGAACCCCATGTTTGTGAACTTGTGTGTGACTGTTGCATTATCATTCAACCATGCATTCATCAACATCTTTGTAAAAAACTTGTTTTTCAAGGAACTTGGGAATGATTTTTGAGGACATCTCAGGTCATCATGGAATTTGGAAGGAGAAACACTCGAAGCTTTAGTTTTAAGGAGCCCAAGATTGAAGAATTGAAGAGTTTGATTCCGAAGATCGAGAACCCGACAGATTTTCAGAAGAAGTATGGGTCCATTATACCTCTCATGAAGCGCAAGATGAAGGAAGGCATCCTCAATACGTTGGTTCAATTCTACGATCCTTTGTACCGATGTTTCACCTTTCCGGATTACCAGTTGATGCCCACCTTAGAAGAGTATTCCTACATACTTGGTTTGCCGATCACCGACTGTGTTCCTTTTTCTGGATTAGAAGAGGAGCCCAAATCTCACGAGATAGCGACTATCACCCACTTGAAGAAGTCAGAGATAGAGGAGAACATGACTACAAAAGGGGGAATCCGAGGCTTGTCTGCGCAGTTTTTGTTGAGGAAAGCTCGTCATTTTGCTGAGATAAAATATACTATCGCCTTTGAAGACGTCTTTGCTTTACTCGCCTATGGTCTATTCTTGTTCCCTAACGTTGATAAGTTTGTGGATATCAACGCCATCAGAATTTTCTTGATTGGAAATCCGGTCCCTACGCTGCTCGGAGATACCTACTACTCCATCCATCTTCGAAACTCTCATCAAGGAGGAATGATTATTTGTTGTGCACCGTTGTTGTATCAGTGGTATGTTTCGCATCTACCTGGGTCTGATGTTTTCTGGGATCTCGAGAAGGAACCGCGTTGGGCGCCAAAGATCATGGCTCTCACTCATTTCGACATTGATTGGTATAATCGAGTTTACTACGACGTGAAAATCATCGATAGCTATGGTGCTTTCCCTAACGTGCCTCTTCTCGGTACGAGAGGTGGAATTAACTATAACCCTGTTCTCGCGCGCCGTCAGTTCGGGTACCCGATGAGAGATAAGCCAAACAACATCCATGTGAGTGGTTTCTTTCTACAGGAAGGACAAGATCATCCGGTAGCTAAGAGGGAGATCGAAGGAGCTTGGCGCCACATCCGTAGGAAAGGGAGAGATATGTTAGGACATAGAGGTGCGGTTTCTTTGGAGCCTTACCTACAGTGGGTCCGTGCTAGGGCTTGTGCTCTCAAGATGCCCTATAAACTTGAGAAACCTTTATTCCCCACCGTTGCACCATCATCTGTTGTTATCCCTATCGCGAATATAGGAGAATACCAAGGAAATCTGGCTAGGATGAAGTCCGAGAGGGATGCTTGGAAAGAAAAGTACCATATGTCTGAATATGAGAATCGAGTCCTGACTCGACAGCTAAAGGAAAAGGAGGAGTTGCTGTTTATTCAAGACGACTGGTTCATTGATCACGATGAGAAGCTTCGTCAAAAGGATGCTTTACTGAAGAGGTATGCTAGTGAAAGGAAGAGAAAGAAGGAAGGTTCGGTAAGCGTGGCTCTCGTTCCTAACCCACAGAAGGAAATCATTGATCAACTGGTAGCTGAGAAGAAAGAGATGGAAGACTTTTATGAAGAGAAGATTAAGAAGCTCTGGTTACAGTTGGTGTTTGGTCCTTCATCTGAGGATTCTGAGTGATCTTTAGTTTTTAGTTTTATTTTATTGGTGTCATTTTGTAAAACTATGTAAAAGAGCTTCATGCTCCAAAGTTGTAATTTATTGCTTTATTATGGGCTTTATGCTCCAAAGTTGTAATTTATTGCTTTATTTTGGACTTCATGTTTTAAAATTGTAATTTATCGCTTTATTATGGATTTCATGTTTCGAAGTTTTAATTTACTGCTTTTATTATTGGGTTGTTATCCCAAAGTTGTAATTTATTGTTTTGATATTCCAAAGTTGTAATTTGTAATTTACTGTCTTTGACTAATGGATTGAGTTTTTGTTGTTCCAAATTCCTTTACCATTGATGTATGCAAAATTATCAAGGTTCCTTGAAAAACTATTAAAATGAATCATCATTTGCATCACACATCATGCATCATTCAACATTTCACTTCACACTTTATTAGAGTCTTATCCTTGTTCTTTTTCCACTCCAAAGGTTGTCAAGCTGTCTCACCGATACGATACTCGAGCCAATCGTCAGAGGAAAATGGAAGATCTGGAACAGGAAAGCCATGAGCTTCGTGGGGATGTTGCTACCCTTCGTATCGAGATGGAAAAGTTAACTGCGTTAGTGGAAAGTTTGGTGGCTGTTCAGAATCAGCCATTGACTACAGCTGCCGAGATTCAGACTTCAACTCCAGTGGTTTCCGAGATTGTCACCGTTCCGACGTCTGTGACTCAAATCAACTCTCCGCTTCAACATCAGATGCCGAAAGGTTTCCCGTGGGGAATGCCTTCAACTTTGTGCCAGAGGGGTATCAGCCTGCCGTACAACCTTTGTTTCAACCTGCTTTGTCTCTTTCTCAGCCAGAGACAACTGCCTTGCCGCCGGTAGTCCCGTCTGTAACACCTTTTCTGCAACCGATTATGACAACTGCCGCTCCTGTGATTCACTCCGTGCCGTACTTGAATGAACCTACTTATCCTGCCGAGCTTGCTGAAAGTTTGGGTCTCTTTGATAGAATGGAAGAATTTCAAGATCAGTTCCAGGAAATGCAGAAGGAGCTCAGAGCGCTAAAGGGGAAGGATTTGTTTGGGAAGAGCACGCATGACCTTTGTCTAGTTCCGAATGTCAAGATTCCAGCAAAATTCAAAGTGCCAGACTTTGAGAGATATAAGGGTGATTCGTGTCCACGAAGTCATTTGACAATGTACGTGAGAAAGATGTCTACGTATTCCGATGATCATGACTTGTTGATTCACTATTTTCAAGATAGTTTGACGGGTGCTGCTCTAAAGTGGTATATGGGTTTAGACAGTATTCGGATCCGCAACTTCAACGATCTTAGCGAAGCCTTTGTTCACCAGTACAAGTATAACGTTGACATGGCACCAGACAGGGATCAACTCCGGGCGATGTCGCAAAGAGACAGAGAATCTTTTAAGGAATACGCCCAGAGGTGGCGTGAAATTGCTGCTCAAATCTATCCACCTCTTGAGGATAAAGAGATGACTAAGATATTTTTGAAGACTTTAGGTTCCTTTTACTATGAAAGAATGATAGCCAGCGCACCCAGTGACTTCACCGAAATGGTAAGCATGGGCATGCGGTTAGAGGAAGGGATTCGTGAAGGGCGTTTGGTTAAAGAAGGGAGTCCGTCTAGCAGTGCTAAGAAGTTTGGGAGTGTTTTCCCGAAAAGAAAAGAGCAGGATGTCAGCGCTTTGTTCCTAGGTAGACCTAGGAGAGGTTACTCTCACGTTGCAGCAGTCACTCCGGCTGTCCGCCCAGCTTTGATGACCCCAGCTCATCAAACCCCGCCAACTCAACAACGGCCATTTCAGCAGCAGCCTCGACAACAGGCTTATCCATTCAACAATCAGAACCATTCGCCCAGAAAACCGCAGTTCGACGCCATTCCTATGACTTATACTGAATTGTTCCCTGCTATTATTAGAAAGAATCTCATAACGACAAAGCCTCCTCCTGTCGCACCGAACAGTACTTCTCTGTGGTACAAGGCGGATCAGTTCTGTGAATATCATCAAGGGTCGCCGGGGCACAACCTTGAGAATTGCTTTGCTCTGAAGGCAGACGTGCAGAGATTGATTAAGAATGGTATCTTGTCTTTCAAGGATGTTAATCCAAATGTTAGAGATAATCCTTTGCCTCGACATGGGGCAGCTTCAGTGAATATGGTGGAAGGTTGTCCGGGAAAGTTTCGAGTTTTTCAAGTTGAACAAATAAGAGAGTCGTTGATCAGGTTACATCAGAGTTTGAGAAGACTTGCCTTTGTTAGGCATCAACATGATTATGATGTTTGTGAATTTTGTTCAAGAGAGGTTGATTGTCCTATTGTGAAGGAGGATATTCAGAAGTTGCTAGACCAGAGAGTTATCACTATTACGTATGACAGAGATCCGGAGGATGAAGTGAATGTTATCATACCACAATTCAATTTGCCTGAATCAGTAGAGATCGCTTATGACAGTTAGACTGCACCTGTTGATCCTTTGATTATTTACCCACCTGGTCCTGTGCCTTACAACTCAGACCAAGCTGTACCGTATACGTATAATGCCACAATGATTGAGAATGGGGTAGAAGTCCCTATACCAACAAGACCGTATTTTGTTAACATTGCTGATGTGAGTAGAGTTACTAGGAGTGGACGTGTCTTTGCAGCAGTACCTTTGAAGAGACCAGAAGTTCAAGTCAGGAGACCCATACCTGCAGAGATTCCAGTGAGAAATGTTGAACCAAGGGTTGAGATAGGCCGATCCAGTGAACCTATCCTTCACCCTGAGGATGATGAGATGCTGAAGCTTATCAAGAGAAGTGAATATAAGATTGTGGACCAACTATTACAAACTCCTTCCAAGATTTCTTTGCTTGCTTTACTGAGAGATTCTGGTGCCCATAGAGAAGCTTTGATGAAAGTCTTGGACCAGGCGTTCGTGGATTATGATGTGACGGTTGACCAGTTTGATGGGATTGTGGGAAATATTACTTCGTGTAACAATATTGGTTTCAGTGATGAAGAACTCCCGGAGGAGGGGAGAAACCATAATATGGCTTTGCATATCTCAGTAAGTTGCGGAAATGATACCTTATCAAGTGTGTTGGTGGATACAGGTTCGTCGTCGAATGTGATGCCCAAGACTACGTTATCTCGGCTCTCATATCCAGGTGCTCCTATGAGACCTAGTGGAGTAATTGTTAAAGCGTTTGATGGTTCTAGGAAGACTGTCATTGGTGAAGTGGATCTTCCTATAGTAGTTGGTCCCCATACTTTTCAAATCACTTTCCAAATAATGGATATTCGTGCTGCCTACAGTTTCTTATTGGGTCGTCCCTGGATCCATGATGCGGGGGCAATCACTTCCACGCTCCATCAGAGACTGAAGTTTGTGAGGCATGGGAAGCTAGTGATGATTGGGGGAGAGCAGGCTATGGTGGTAAGCCATTTATCATCATTCTCTTTTACTGATGCTGATGAGGATGTTGGAACCCAGTTCCAAGGTCTTTCTGTTGCCAAGAATGCAGTGAAGAATCCAGGGGCATCCATTTCTTCTTTTGAGGATGCGCGGCGAGTGGTGGAAAGTGGTTCGGCCGAAGGATGGGGCCAGGTGTTGACTTTGCCCGAGAACAAGTCTGGGGAAGGTCTTGGTTTTCATCCAGTGTCTGCAAGAGTCAAGAAGGAGGTGGTTGTTCGTCCGATTCAAGAGGTTTTTCGAAGTGCAGGGTTTATACATCCTGAGGTTGATGCTATCATAGATGACGATTCCGAGGAAGATTTGCCCGATTTTGTGACGCCTGGATTGGCTTGCCAAAACTGGATAGCTGTTGATTTTCCCATTGTTATGCATATTTCCGAGTAATGTTTTGTTTTGTTTTTCTTTGAAAAATTCGCTCTGCCCAAGGCGAAAAGTATTTTGTGTCGGGGTATGAAAAATAATTCCTTTTGCTCTGCCCAAGGCAAAAGAGAAATGTCTGGGCCCTTTGTTTCAAGTATTTGCCTTCAATGAGTAAAAATGTTATTTTGTCCACTACTGTTTTATTTTTCACTTTTTCTGGGAAATAGCAATGAAAATTAATTGGTAGTAATAGGAAAATATAATAACTTTTTGTTCTATTTGCACAAATCGATTTCTAAAATAAAGCATAATCATATGTGCAGATTAGTCCATGACTTAACCATCGAAAACAATGATCCTATGCCCTCTCCCAACTTTGAATTCCCTGTGTTCAGAGCCAAAGAAGAGGATGACGAAGAGATTCCTGTTGAAATTTCCCGTTTGCTTGAGCATGATGAGAAGGCCATTCAACCATTTGAAGAACCTGTAGAGTTAGTCAATTTGGGTGGTGAAGAAGATAGAAAGGAAGTCAAAGTCGGAGCATTGCTTATCCCGGAAGTTAAAGAGAAAATGTTGGAGCTTCTCAAGGAGTATGTTGATGTGTTTGCTTGGTCCTACCAAGATATGCCGGGTTTGGACAACGATATTGTGGAGCATCATTTACCGTTGAGACCTGAATGTCCGCCTATCAAGCAGAAGCTGAGAAGGACTCGTCCCGACATGGCTGACAAGATCAAAGAGGAAGTTCAGAAGCAGATTAATGCAGGTTTCCTTGTGACATCGGTCTATCCTCAGTGGTTAGCCAATATAGTGCCTGTTGCAAAGAAAGATGGCAAAGTTCGGATGTGTGTAGACTACAGAGATCTAAATAGAGCTAGTCCGAAGGACGACTTCCCATTACCTCACATTGACGTATTGGTCGACAGTACCGCCAAGTTCAAAGTCTTTTCTTTCATGGACGGTTTCTCTGGTTACAATCAAATCAAGATGGCACCAGAAGATATGGAGAAGACCGCTTTCATTACACCTTGGGGAACTTTTTGTTATCGGGTTATGCCGTTTGGTTTGAGGAATGCTGGCGAAACATACCAAAGAGCCATGACTGCTTTGTTCCATGACATGATGCATAAAGAGATCGAAGTGTATGTGGATGACATGATTGAAAGATCACAAACTGAGGAGGATCACTTGGAACATTTGTTGAAGTTATTCCAGCGTTTGAGAAAGTACAAACTCCGTCTGAATCCCAACAAGTGCACTTTTGGTGTTCGTTCTGGAAGAATTTTGGGTTTCATTGTAAGTCAGAGAGGTATTGAGGTAGATCCTGATAAAGTCAAAGCTATTCGAGAAATGCCCGCACCCAAGACGGAAAAACAAGTAAGAGGATTCCTTGGGAGACTGAACTACATTTCTAGGTTTATATCTCATATGACTGCTACCTGTGGGCCGATTTTCAAGCTTCTCTGAAAGAACCAAGGATGTATGTGGACAGAAGATTGTCAGAGAGCTTTTGATAGCATCAAAGAATATTTGCTTGAACCTCCCATTTTGATTCCTCCGGTGGAAGGAAGACCTTTGATTATGTACCTGACTATATTGGAAGATTCCATGGGATGTGTGCTTGGTCAACAAGATGAGACTGGAAGAAAGGAACATGCCGTATACTATCTGAGTAAGAAATTCACAGACTGTGAGTCTCGATACTCATTGCTTGAGAAAACCTGTTGTGCTTTAGCTTGGGCTGCTCGCCGTCTGCGCCAGTATATGATTAACCACACCACTTGGTTGATCTCCAAAATGGATCCGATCAAGTATATCTTTGAGAAGCCCGCCTTATCTGGAAGGATAGCCCGTTGGCAGATGTTGTTGTTTGAATATGACATTGAGTATCACACTCAGAAAGCAATCAAAGGGAGTATTTTAGCCGATCATTTGGCTCACCAACCAATTGACGATTATCAATCCATCAAGTTTGATTTCCCAGATGAAGATGTTATGTACTTGAAAGCTAAAGATTGTGAAGAGCCGTTACCTGAAGAAGGACCTGATCCTGAATCCCGTTGGGGTTTAATTTTTGACGGAGCTGTGAACTCTTATGGAAATGGAATTGGGGCAATCATCGTCACTCCCCGAGGTACTCATATCCCGTTAACGGCAAGATTGAAGTTTGACTGCACGAACAACATGGCTGAATATGAGGCATGTATTATGGGTCTCGAAGAAGCGGTGGATCTAAGGATTAAGATTCTTGATATTTACGGAGACTCAGCATTGGTGATTAATCAAATCAAAGGAGAATGGGAGACTCGTCATCCTGGTTTGATCCCTTACAGAGACTATGCTAGAAGATTGTAAACTTTCTTCAACAAAGTGGAATTACACCATATCCCTAGAGTTGAGAACCAAATGGCTGATGCTTTGGCTACTTTGTCTTCAATGTTTCAAGTAAATGGTTGGAACGATGTGCCTACAATCCGAGTTATGCGCCTCGACAGACCTGCTCATGTGTTCTCAGTAGAAGAGGTTACCGACGACAAACCGTGGTTCTATGACATTAAACGTGTTCTTCAAACTCAAGAGTACCCGCCTGGGGCATCCAATAAAGATAGGAAGACGTTGAGAAGATTAGCAAGCAGTTTCTTTCTCAATGAAGAAGTTTTGTATAAGAGGAATTATGACATGGTCTTGCTCAGATGTGTAGACAGACGTGAAGCAGACATGCTGATGCAAGAAGTGCATGAAGGATCTTTTGGCACTCATGCCAATGGACATGCGATGGCTAGAAAGATGTTGAGAGATGGTTACTATTGGATGACAATGGAATCTGATTGCTGCAAGTATGTGAAGAAGTGCCATAAATGCCAGATTTATGCGGACAAGATGCATGTGCCGCCGACCCTCCTTAATGTTATCTCTTCACCTTGGCCTTTCTCTATGTGGGGCATTGATATGATTGGAATGATTGAACCCAAAGCTTCAAATGGTCATCGTTTCATCTTGGTAGCGATCGATTATTTTACTAAATGGGTGGAAGCAGCATCTTATGCTAATGTAACCAGACAGGTGGTAGTCAGATTTATCAAGAATCAGATCATTTGTCGTTACGGCATCCCGAGCAAGATTATCACTGACAATGGTTCGAATTTGAATAACAAGATGATGAGAGAGCTTTGTGAAGAGTTCAAGATCGAACATCACAATTCTTCTCCTTACAGACCGAAGATGAATGGAGCTGTTGAAGCTGCTAACAAGAATATCAAGAAGATTGTTCAGAAAATGGTAGTAACTTATAAAGATTGGCATGAGATGCTTCTGTTTGCTTTACACGGGTACCGTACTTCAGTTCGAACTTCAACGGGCGCAACCCCATTTTCCCTGGTTTATGGTATGGAAGCTGTACTCCCTGTGGAGGTTGAGATTCCGTCTTTGAGAGTGTTGATGGAAGCTAAACTTTCTGAGGCCGAATGGTTTCAAAGTAGATATGATCAGTTGAATTTAATCGAAGAGAAGAGATTGACATCTTTGTGTCACGGTCAGTTGTATCAGCAGAGGATGAAGAAGGCTTTTGATAAGATGGTTCGACCGCGCGAGTTCAGAGAAGGTGACCTTGTGCTCAAGAAGATATTATCTTTCCAACCTGATTCTAGGGGCAAGTGGGCTCCTAATTATGAAGGACCGTATGTCGTTAAGAAATTTTTCTCTGGAGGTGCCTTGATTCTCACCAATATGGACGGAGAAGAGCTCCCGCGTCCCATGAACGCCGATGCAGTTAAGAAGTATTTCGCTTAGATTTGAGTTGACAGTTTGCTAAGTTGAAAACCCGAAGAGGCGGCTTAGGCAAGCTTTTGGTCAGACCAGTCTAGGCATTTGAACACATTTCGAAATTCTAAGTTGTTAGGGAGAATAGTGATCATTGTTTTCGTGTAACCCTTTCTTTCATGTACTATTCCCCAAACTTTTGTAAACCGTTGGAGTCGCGCTGTTAGCGAACTACCATCTTATTAATGAAATTTGAGCATTTACCTTTTGGGGGCAAAATTTTAATTTTTTCGGAAATATTTGAAACAAAGTTATTTAAAGTATTCTTATTTTAGAAACGTGTCGTGAATAATGGAAGGAATATTAACAGTTGTTCCGAGGATGGTCGAGCCATGAAATGCGAAACCATACAGTAATGTATCCTTGCATGATGAGCATGTTTCGTTTCAAAACCGTCATGAGGTGTTGGTTGTGTACACTTTTGGTTCTAGTGGTGCTAAGTTTGGTGACTCCCCAGTTGTTCCAGTTAAGTGTTGTTTTGGCTACCTTTGTTTGAGCAGATTTCTAAGTGTGGTACGCTTTGTCTCATGCCAGTGGTCTATTGGTATTAGAAGATTAGATTTGAACACTTTTTTCCTCAGAAGACTTGAGCCTTGTGGCGTGTTACGCTCTGACGTTGCTTTGTGTTTCCAGTTCCATTTATCTTCCGTCTTTCAAGATTGGCCGAGTATCTATCTTGTCGTGACATCCTATTGTCTTCAAGATATTCCGTCTGTTCGTTTTGTCAGCATAACATTCATTTATTCATTTACACTTATATCATGCACGCATACTCACATTTGCCGTTGACTTTTGGGTTGTACTTTGTTTATTCAAATAACGTACATGTTTCTTTCCAAGTATAAGGTTAGCTTAGGCAGAAAATGTGCTTCCTTTCTAAATTCGTCAACTGAGCTAATCCTCATGGATGATTTTTGATTTAGCTCACCTTGTCCATTTCTGCCGGTGTCATCGCAACTTCTTTCTGAGTTACTCTTTGGAAAACGACAAGCGGCAGCTCTTCACGAGCAACTTGTACGTATATTATCATCGTTGAAAAACGACAAGCGGCAGCTCTTCACGAGCAACTTGTGCGTTGTTATTATTGGAAGACGACAAGCGGCAGCTCTTCATGAGCAACTTGTACGTCATAGACATCGTCGTAAAACGACAAGCGACAGCTCTTCACGAGCAACTTGTGCGTTGTTATTATTGGAAGACGACAAGCGGCGGCTCTTCACGAGCAACTTGTACGTCATTTTATCTTGTGGAAAAAGATAAGCGGCAGCTCTTCACGAGCAACTTGTGCATTATTATTTTTTGGAAAACAGCAAGTGGCAGCCTCTTTATTTGAGCAACTTGTATGTTATTGGTATTTTCTTTGGACGACAGCAAGTGGCAGCCTCTTTATTTAAGCAGCTTGTATGTTATTGATATTTTCTTTGGACGACAGCAAGTGGCAGCCTCTTTATTTGAACAGCTTGTATGTTATTGGTATTTTCTTTGGACGACAGCAAGTGGCAGCCTCTTTATTTGAGTAGCTTGTATGTCATAATATTTTGGGAAGACGGCAAGTGGCAGTTTCTTTATTTGAACAACTTGCGTATCTACAATATTATTATATTAGCCTTAATGAGTATATCTCCGGAAATCTCGCAGAGAAGCTTCTCATGAATCATTACCTTCAGAAGTCGGTAATCCATCATCAGCAAGATTGTTTGCTTTTCGTCTATCTTCGACCTTGAGTTGTGAACTCACTGTTTTGGGTCAATAATCTGTTTTATGGCCTATGCAAGATGCTTTCTTTGTTAGGGTCAGAGGTCGTATTCCCTCAATTTTATTCGCTGTCAAGAGTCTGTCGTTTGAAGTCGATAGCTTGTTTCCCCAGTAATGTATAATCCATGTCTCGTTGCTTTGTTGGTGTTCGATTCCTCCAACATTGTCTTGTTTCATACAATATATTTCTCGGTGAATTCAGTCACTGCATTCATATCAAACATAAGGGCGGCATCTTAGGACAAAATTTGCATAATTATGTATTTAAGTACCTTCAATCTCGTCGAAACGAAGATTTTAATCTTCATATCTCCGGATAGAAGAAACTTAAATAGGGGCAGCTGTTGTACCCCAAATTTTGACCTAAGATACCATCTCCCATCTGCATCATTACATTGCAAGTGTTTTGATCTTTTGATTTTTAAAAATTCATAACTTTTTCAGGTCGAGAGCTGTTTATTTTTGAACGCTAAATTTATTAACTGATCAAAACTTAAATGATGTTTATTAATTATTTATCATCTTAAATTTAAATAATTGAAATTTATTTTCAGTTATTATATAATTCAAAGATCTATAAATAATAAAATAAATATTCAAAAAGAGGCATATTAATCGTTCAGACAGTGTTTATTTATTATTTATTATCTTAAATTTAAATAATTGGAATTTATTTTCAGTTATTACATAATTTAAAGATTTATAGATAATAAAATAAATATTGGAAAAGAAGTTCATTAATTGGTCAATAATGATTATTTAATTATTTATCATTCTAAGTTAAATAATTGAAATTCTATTTTTAATTATTATAATTTAGAAAATTATGAATAACGAATTAAATAATTGAAATTATTAATTGATCAATGATGTTTATTTATTCGTTTATTATTCTGAATTTAAGTGATTGAAATTGATTTTCAATTATTATACAACTTAAAGAATTATAAACGATAAATAAATAATTGGAAAGAAAAAGAATTGACTGGGAATAATAGAATTTTATTTCACTTTATTCTATTTTATTACAATTGTTATTTAAATATTGTATTATTTACAAAATATTTATAATAACCAATTACATAAAAGTTAAAGTAAAATAGAACTATTTTTCTAAGATTCTAATTCTAATCTTCTATCCAATGCTTTTGTCTGCTCATTTAATTTTACCTGCAAAAACAATTAAAAGAAAAGTCAGAATTGAATAAATAAATAAAAGCAGAAAATTATTTATTAGTGTTCATCATTAAAAGCAAACGGCTGGAATCAGTTTACCCTTTTTTGTAAATCACGGGATTTCTCCCGGTTCACAAAAAAGGGAGAAATTTTTAATTTTCATAAATGAATGCACAATTTAAAACATGCACAAATTCATTTTATTTTTCAAAACTGAATATGCATAATTTCTTTTGTCAAAAAATGCATATTTCAAAATATACACAGCATACAAAATCCACAACATATGCATAAACAAATGACATGTTCAAATTGCAACGTAAACCATGCAACCATATAAGAAGAAGCCAAAAAACATAGGCACCACACTGTACCACATGGTTGACAAAAAGAAATATGCAGTTCAAAACCATTTTGCAAGCATAATATATTTCCCATTTTATCATTTTCCAGCATGTTTGCAATTTCAGAACAGTAAGTACACATCATTTTTATGTATCAATGTACTTAGGAGAGAGAAGAGAGATAGAAAGATGGTTTTGCAGGTTTTGGTTTAGGCAGAAGGAATTACAAAACAAAACTGCAGCAGCAAAAAAAAAAGAAGCATGAAATAGGAATACAAACAAACTGTTGGAGCAGTTTGGTGCAGAGCATCAAGAAGATACCAAATATACCAAGCATGTAACGTAAACAAGGAAAAGCAAGTTGTTATAACAAGCAAAACCCCTTTCAAGAAGAAGAGGAGGGAAACCTGCCTAAGCATTTTCAAAAAAACTCAAAATACTACAACAAAGAGATATAGCCTACTGTAAAAAACCAGTAACAACCACCATACAGTATGGCCTAGAAACCATTCCTACTGTCAAGCCAAAAAACCTTATAGCCTAACATTCAAAACCTGCTATCTGCATTGCCAAAACCTGCCTACTGCATTACCAAAACCTGCTATTACATCAACCAGAACAACCAAAATCAAACAACATGGCCTAAACCATATCAGAACCTGTACCATCAAAAAACTAGAACCATTTCAAAAACCATAAGACCTGCTGTCCAACAAATGCCATCACCATTTCAAAACCAACATATAGCAAGGACAATAAAAACTGTCAAAACCATGGCCTAAACTAATTTCCAAACCCAAGCATACGAAGACCTCAGATACATCCTCATTGGCCAAAAGAAAGCATACAGTAACAAGTAGCAAGGTCAAGTTCAAGGCAATGAAGCATTAACAAAAGCGTACAGAATCACAGTGAAGAAGAAGATAGGAAAAGTTTTCAAGGCAACCAAGCATCAAATACACGGAAATAGAAGAAGAGAAGAAAGATAAATACAGAGTACCGGCAACTAAAGCAAGCCCAACGTCAACTTCCTTGTCCCGGCCTCCTACGCACCCAAACCCTCCCTCCTCCTTTCTCCAGGTAGCTTTTCCACCCTCTTTTCCTTTCACAATATCCCGATAATCATGTAAAAACACGAATTGGAATCAGAAATAGGCATAAATCAACACATGTAAAATTTGTAACAAACCCTAAAACGAATAGGAAATTGATCATACCGTGAATCCATCACCGTTTGCTTTGCTGGAGGGAAGAGGGAGATGTGGAGTACCGGTGGCCGTTGGGACGAAGGAGAACTCAGAGAAGCAGAACGTAAGCGAAGAAGACGATGCAAGAAGCTTGGGCGTCGCTCTGTCAAAGCCAAAAACCCTAATCCCAATTACCAAACTTTGTTAACCCTAAAAAACAAATTATGAACATATTGGACCTAACTGCCTAAGCCCAGCGAAAACCCTTTGCACCCCCTATCTTCAGTTTTGGTTTGGCCCCCTTAGACACCCTTGGCCCATATATAATTGTTCTTCTAGCTTTTTTTAATTTACTTTTTTCATTTATTCTTTTTTTAGTTTTTTTAAGAAATATTACTAACTTGGTTTAAATTAATTGGTAATTTAGTCAAATAATTTAATTAAAACATTTTAATCTTTTTTTTTACCTTTTATTTATTAAGTTTAATTTTAGGTTTACTTAGTAATTTTATATTCCCTTTTCTAATTAGTTTTAAGTTAGTAATTCTTAGGTTTCATTTAGTTTGATTATTTAATATTTTCTTTAAAAATAATGCCTCATATAGAACTCTAAAATATATATAAAATATATAACTTAAAAAACTTAAAAAAAATATTTTTGTTTTCTTTAATTAATTCTCATTACTTTATCCATGTAAAAAATGCGTAAAAAATGGAAACTATTAAAATATTTTCTTTTCATTAATATTAAACAAAAAATCATAAAAATGCATGTTCACACACTTAGTCTTTTATTTAATTGTTATATATCCTTATCCGCATAATTTCTCTGTTTAGTCATTTCATATTCACATGATTATTCTGTTTACGTTTAAATCCAAGGGAAAAAACGATTAAATTTGTCGACTTCATGTCCTCAAGTCTAATTGCGCGAACATTCGCAGTTCATTAAAACTTAGGATAATTTTTCCTTAAATATTCAATATTTTCAAAACTTATACCCTTTAAGCAAAAACTTCGACATTAGGTCGTCGCATCTTCAAAACCCGTTCGTACCCCTTTTTCGGCCAAAACGATTCATTTTTCAATCAAACGAACGATTTTAATAAACAGATATTTCAAAAGGTTCCTATAGAGTATTATAGATACATTGGGTGCTAATACCTTCCCATTGTATAACCAACCCCCGAACCATAGATCTTTTCAAAAACGCCTTGTATCTTTATTACTTTTAAAAGTATTATTTACATTGCATATTTAGGGTTTTATTTCGCTCTTTCCCCTTTTCCCTTGGAAACAATAAAGCACGGTGGCGACTCTTGCTTTTGGTGAGACGAATTAATCAATAATTCGATCTCCGATTTACCCCGCTACATTTTTTATCGCTACACACGGTTAGCCTAAGAAACTCGTTTTTGTTTTCATTGATTTATACATCATTTGCATGTTTTGATTACATATTCTTGTTCCTTATTGAGTTTGCAAGCTAATCACTATATTCAATTGCATTTTTTGATGACTGTATGTAAAACTGCCATGGCTAGGGTTTCTTGTTTAGTTTTAGGGCTTTGAAATACAGGTGAAATTGAACGTTGATTCTGGTACCATGATACTCGTGAGGATGAGACGAGTTGATTGGTACCAACCATAGTCATTTATCTTGCTTGTGGATAATTTTTGAGATACACAGGTTTGTAGCTACAGCGCAATGTCCGTAGGTAAAAAAATCTTGGGCTAAAACGACGATTGGGAGGAAGAAGATGGATGCGTGGCACTCCCTGGTTGGGTGGTTTGAATCTTAGCGCATTTTTTCAAATAACCATTATTTTTCATATATTATATTTTGTTTTCATCATATATACAAACAAGCCAAATAGCTCAGTTGGCAAGCGTGCATTGGAAATAGGCATAAGGGCCTGGGTTCGATCCCCATGTCCCATATTTGTTCCATATTGTTTTTCTATAGGTAATCAGGCACACTGCGTATCAGGAGGCCCACCGTATGCCATCAACATTTGGCCATCGAATGCTTCTCCATCCAGATCCAATGCCATTCCAGTGAAGGCCCACCATGCGCCTCAGGTCAATGTATGCACTGAATCAGGCAAAGTCAAGCAGGCTTAACTTTATTGGGCCCAGAAATTCAGTTGGCACCCCCCTTTCAGCAACAACACCAGGCCCATTTACTTCTTTTTTTTATTTCTTTTCTTTAATTTTTTATTCTTTTAATTTTCTTTATTTATTTTAATTCACAAATTAATTATTTTTCATAAAAAATCATAAAATCAATAATTCAAAAAAAAATAGAATTAGACTTTTTATTTTAATTTGTTTTTAATGTAATTTAGTTTAACTTAGGAAAATTGCAATTTATTTTCATAAATAAAATCAAAATAGAAATTAGGTTAAAAACTCTTGATTTAATTTTATTTTCTCTTTTTCTCAAATAAATAAAAATACAAAAATAGGTTTTAGAATAAATTAATTTATTTTTCTTAATTCAAAATCAATTAGAATTAGGATTTTCTTTTAATGATTTCTTTATTTTATTTAAATAACAAAACAAAACAAAAACATTTTTTAATCAATCGCAATTAGGTTTAAGCAAGGTTCAAAACCCTAGTTGTTTCGTATTCAATTCATCGCGCGCGTGTTATTTATTTTTGCCAATATTTCTGTAACTGTTCATGGTTTGTAATAGTTTAATCTAGGACTTTTTACTTATCGCTTTTTCCCGGGTTTTTGACTATGTAATTAATCCCCTTCCCCAAAGCCTTGTAATAGCGTAGATTTACTTTCTCGCATTTTAATTCCCGCAAATATTTGACTGTTTAGATGTATGCTAATAGGATTGTATGACAATCTTGCATGACAAATTTAATACAGTTAGACAATCCTAATGTGCAAAGACAAATAACTGAAAACAAATCACTCGCACCTATCACTCTTAGGGTATACTCTCACTTCGGTTGCCTTCGGTAAACGATCATTAAGTATAGGGTGTCTTAGTGGTTGCCCTCCTGTCTAAGAAGATCAAATGTCCCGTTCGAATGTTGCCTCGGAAATGTTGCCTCGGAAATGTTGCCTCCAAAAAGATCCTAAGACTCTAGGGTTACTACTAAGGTATCCTAACATTGCTTTATTGATCGTACGTCCCTCTCGAATTGACCCTTACAACTCCAATGACGATGCTACCTATTTCTCAATAGTGGGATAGCGCTGTCTAAAGGAAACAAGAATAGAAACAATCTTTTTTCGAGTAGGTAGATGCTAGTAGGTACTTGCTCAAATCAAAACTTTTCACACTTACACTTTTCAAACAATTTTCAAAAACAACTTCGTCACACTTTTGAGGACTGATACAAGGGTTATCACAAAGTCAAACTTTTCAAAAACAAAGCACATACACAAGCAATTTTAAAAAAGATGAGCAAGTACCTAAGAGCCCATGGAAAACCATGGATAGAAAGGGTGCTAACACCTTCCCTTTCTATAATTTACCCCCCGTACTCAGAATATCTCGAAAAAGGATTTTTTCTGTACTTTTTTCCTTTCCGGTTGGATAAATAAAAAGTCGGTGGTGACTCTTGCTTACCGCGACATTTTGCAAACACAAAACACAAAATGTAAACCAGCATTCAAACAGTCGGTTCTGCCACCGTATCACAAAGGACATATAAGACGTTCTTCCAAAATAAAAGACGGTGATGGTTCCGTATAATCGTTAAGACAGGCAGTCATTATCTCTCAAAATAAAAGCCCATTAAGTCAAAACCTATGAAGGAGACTTAAGAGAAAAATTGGGGCATCCCGCTGACTGTAATCATAAAAGAAATAGTTCAGGCAAAAAGAAGGGATAACGAAAACCAAAAAAAAGAGGTTACTACAAATCCTCGACAAAAAGAAGATTACAAAAATGACTACCTTTTCAAAACAAATCATCACCAAGTATCAGAGCAAAGATTCCAGACTCAATCGGGATCTAAACATGCAATTAACTGAACATAGGACTGAAGATCATCACTAAGAGAGGGTTAGGTACATATAAAAATTGAGCCTTTATCCTTTGTTTCTTGAACCGTGAACCAGGCCACGTTATAACCCTTAAAAGTCCTAGTTGAAGCATGGGTTAGTTTGAGAGCATACTATTACAAAGGTATTCTGACTCCTGCAGGCTTTGTTACGAATCCTAAGTTGATATCACATTCTTGCAAATTTCGTTTTACTACACAAAACACATTTTCAAAAATTTTCAAGACAGACATGAGTTTTGCATTCTTTAAATGACATTGTTTGCATATGACTAATTGTTTGACAGCAGAGAAATCCGCACAATGGATATTCAATGAACATAAATTCTCTCAATAGACAGCATCACCTCAACGGGAAAGACACTTCCAATAATAGGTCTTCCATAAGCAAGGGACATGACATGATGTCTAAATACACCTGGGGCAGTCTCTCCAAAAGTTCCAAAGAACCAGGGGCAGATCTCCATCTGAATCACTTGGGGCATTGCGCACGCATTCCAACAACGAATCATGTGCCATCAAGAAAACATTTTTGACAGTACTATAACACAACACTATGAACAGTGATAACTCTCTACATCCTAAAAGCATGGACATAGTCGGAAAATACTTCACATAACAAAGACCCGCTAGGTTGACATACCTAGGCAAAAATAAGGGCATCCCGGCGAACCAAAAGGGTTCGGGAAAAAATTAGGGATAAAAAATGAAAAAATCTGTACACCCGGCAAGTCGAAAACCCGAAAGGGCAGCTTGGGCAAACAAGGGTATCCCGGTGGACTAAAAAACCGAAAGGATGGTCCAGGAAAAAGTTAGGGATTTAAAATGTATGACTATGTCCCGTCACCTGTCTATCAGTGGAAGACTTATACCTTGATCAGAATTCATCAAGAGCACCAGAATTCAGATACAGTTCAGATACGCTCCAGATACGAATGCCATTCTGATACTCATTCAGATTCATCTTTCAGATACACTCCAAGATACGGATGCCATTCTGATACTCATTCAGATTCAGCTTTCAGATACAGTTCAGATACGCTCCAGATACGGATGCCATTCTGATACTCATTCAGACTCAGATTTCAGATACAGTTTATATATGCTCCATATACGAATGCCATTATGATACTTATTCAGACTCAGCTTTCAGATACAGTTCAGATACGCTCCAGATACGGAAGCCATCCTGATACTCATTCAGACTCATCTTTCATATACAATTCAGATACGCTCCAGATACGGATGCCATTCTGATACTCATTCAAATTCATCTTTCAGATACAGTTCAGATACGCTCTAGATACGGATGCCATTCTGATACTCATTCAGATTTAGCTTTCCGATACAGTTCAGATACGCTCCAGATATGGATTCTATTCTGATACTCATTCAGATCCAGCTTTCAGATACGCTCCAGATACGGATGCCATTATGATACTCATTCAGATTCAGCTTTCCGATACAGTTCAGATACGCTCCGGATACGGATGCCATTCTGATACTCATCCAGATTCAGCTTTCAGATACAGTTCAGATACGCTCCAGATACGGATGCCATTTTGATACTCATTCATATTCATCTTTCCGATACAGTTTAGATACGCTCCAGATACGAATGCCATTCTGATACTCATTCAGATCCAGTTTTCAAATACAGTTTAGATACGCTCCATATACGGATGCCATTCTGATACTCATTCAGATTCATCTTTCAGATACAGTTTAGATATGCTCTAGATACGGATGCCATTCTGATACTCATTCAGATTCATCTTTCAGATACAGTTCAGATACGCTCTAGATACGGATGCCATTCTGATACTCATTCAGGTTCAGCTTTCCAATACAGTTCAGATACGCTCCAAATACGGATGCCATTTTGATACTCATTCAGATTCAACTTTCAGATACGATCTAGAGACGAATGTCATTCTGACACTCATTCAACACATGTTTCAAGTACAGTTCAGATACGATCCAGAGACGGATGTCATTCTGACACTCATTCGACACATGTTTCAAGTACAGTTCAGATACGATCCAGAGACGGATGTCATCCTGACACTCATTAAATACATGTCCAAGTACAATCACGACATATATCCATTCACAAAATCTCCGCATGTACCCCGTTCATCATGGTACAAGGGGCAGAGACAATTGGAAGCGAAGTCACTATCACATACATGCCAGTGATACCTATATTCCCCACAGAGCCGAGACAACCAAGGTCCAACCTCTGTATCCCCAAGCAGGACTTCCTTCCCTAGAGGGTTCATTCAGAAAGCTAATGCCTGAATTCCCCAGCCAAGCTTTATAACCATAAACAATTTATAAAGTTTTTTCTCCCGAGCAGAGTTTATTTCTCTGACGGTGGAAGCTAGATCTACAACAGAACTCTTCTCTCCAGCAATGAAAGTTCATCCCAAGCTGAGTTTATTTCTCCAAATTAGCAGATATTTCAACAGAGTATCTCTCTTCCCCACAGAGTCATTTCCCCGGAGGATTATTCTCAGACAAAGTCTCCTCTGGCCGAATGTTCTCAAGCAGAATGGATGTAAATCCCCAGCTAATCATCTTCGGTCACTATCCCCAGCGGAAACGAAGAACTCAACTCCTTATACCCTCCAGTAGCAGTCCAAGATTTATTTTCCCCAGCTAGATAATATCACAATAGCATTGCATATCCATACATCATGGCATGTGCATACATATTATACAACACAATCTTATTTATTTTGAGAACATCATTACTCAATACATTCCATACATCATGACATTACATACGACTAACTCTTTGCCTTTCAGGGAAAGATTCAATCAAGTTCTCTCTGGTTCAGTCAAACCGACACTAAGGTTTCTATTCTAGTTGAAGATGTTCCAAGACTTTCGTCTGAGTCAGCCGAATCGCCGCTAAGATTCCCCTAATTTCTATGCCAGTTAAAGTTAATCTGAGACCTCTCTCGGGTTCAGTCAAATCGATACTAAGATTTCTCTCCCAGTTGAAGACAACTCGAGACCTTTCCCTGGTTCAGTCAAATCGATACTAAGATTTCTATTCTAGTTTAAAAGCTATGAAGCCCGAAAATTGACCAGATAATATCTTAGTTTATCCAAGATACTATGAAGCCTGGAATCAACCAGATAGTGGTATAAGACACCTTGAAGCTCGGCACACGACCAGATAACGGTATAAGACGCTGTGAAGACTGGAGCACGACCAAATAACAGTTTTTGAGATTGCAAAGCCTGGAGCACGACCAGATAGCAAGTTTAATCTCATCTCCCCAGTAAGTCACTGTAAAACCTGGAGCACGACCAGATAGAAGTTCGTATTATTATCCTCAACAAATCACATTAAGGCCTGGAGCACGACCAGATAGCAGTTCATTTTCATCTCCTCGACTAAGAGATGATTCCTCAATAGAGTAATGGACAACTGAAGCTCCTAAAATTCTATTTCTCGCAAGACAGAGACCAACATTCCTCAGCAGATTCCTCCTCAACGACAGGAACATGAATTTTCATCAAAGGAATATCTCGGAAAATCAACATCCTCTAGATGGCATCTTTAAGCCCATCTCCGACGATTCTCCGTCATATCTTCCGGATGGGATCTTTAAGCCCATCTCTGATAACCTTCTGTTATCTCCTCCGAATGGCATCTGTAAGCCCATTCCAGATACTACCTACATATGCAAGCATCATTATAGACGAGTGAAAATTTCTGGGCATTCTAGTGTTCAATCATCTTCCACCTTCAGATCACGAAAGGCAGACAAGCCAATCTAAAACTTCAGGTTTAAGAAGATTGAACAGGGGCAGCTGTTGTACCCCAAAATTTACCCTCTTTTCATACACGCATATTATTGGTTTTATGGTTATGGAATAAAGGTATATTTATCAAGCTTCTTCAGGTTATAAGTGACGTTTATTTTGCCAATGGATGTTCTCAGAGTATTTTCCGTGCTGAAGATCGGTTCGTCGTTTTGCAATGATTCGGGATTCAAAGATTCACAAGTCCAACCCGGCGCGTCATCTTTAGGTGTTCTTTCGACAAGATATCTCTGATAAAATATTATCAAATTCAGGTTCGACTCAAGAGTCAATTCTTTAAAGAAGGTCTCCGAATGTGTCAGTTTTCTCGAAGAAATATAGTGAAAAAGTGTGCTGAAAGTGCAGTTTTACGCACTAAAAAATTCATAACTTGAAGATCGTGGCTTGTTTTAAACCCGTTCCGTTGGCCAAAATTCCGTCTTGACATAATCTACGTTTTGATATCTCAAGGATGGAAGCCAATTTCGATCAGAAGGTCTTCAAAAATTCGGATTTATCAAGTATTTTTATACAGAAAATTTCTGACAGAAGTTTATTTGTGTCATGTTCAGAAAATCATAACTTGGTCGATTTTCATCGTATTGAGCTGGTTCTGGCACCAAAATTTCACAAATTGAGTTGGCTACATTTTCAGAGGAGATATTGAGTTAGATCGGTATCTAAAAGGCCTTCGTTTTTTGCCCAGAGTGCGTGTGACGCGCCAAAAATCCTGAATGCTGAATATTATTTCATTTGGGCCGAAACTTCAAAAATTCATAACTCAGTCAATTTTTATCGGATCGGGTCCATCTTTTTACACAAGGTCACTGACTCAGAGATCTACAACTTTTCTTCTAAAGTCTAGACCTGGTTATTCTCCGATCAATACCATTTTTATTGAAGAACGTGTCAGAGTTGACACTAGAGCCTAAAATAAGTTTGTCTGAGGCGAAACTTCAAAAATTCATAACTAATTCACCGTTTATTCGATTGAGCCCATTTTTGGATATGAGTTAGTTCTCGATGTCAGATACATTTTGTTTTCATATTTCAACTTCAAAAATTGCACTTAAGCCCCTGCAATTTATCCTGGAATATGACGGACTCAAGTGAATAAAAATCTGCACTATTGCTTGTGGTTATTGGAGTCCCAATTGCACATTCAAAGCCCATTTTTTCTCTAATTTCCATTATATAATCTCATTCTTTTCACAAAAACAACACGGAACAAAAAAAACCTTTGCCATAACCCTGTCAAAATATCAAATTCCTTCAAAACCCCTAAAAACTTTAAAATCCTTGTTACAAACCCCCATCTCACTACAAACAAGCCATCATTGTTACAAACCCCCATCTCACTACAAACAAGTCATCCTCGTTACAAACCCACATCTAACTACAAACAATCCATCCTTGTTACAAACCCCCATTTCACTACAAACAAGTCATCCTTGTTACAAACCCACATCTCACTACTTCTCCAGTAAGGGTAAGGCTGGTTTGATCTTCATGATCAAAAGGGTGTAGAAGCATTCATACATTTCATATCGGTTTTAACATTACAAAATTTCATATATTTGCTTTATTTGTATTTCATGATATA
Source organism: Vicia faba (assembly GCA_948472305.1). NCBI lineage: Eukaryota > Viridiplantae > Streptophyta > Magnoliopsida > Fabales > Fabaceae > Vicia > Vicia faba. Next base: position 1,627,448,855 of record OX451738.1, on the reverse strand, counting down.
TTAATATATTTAATGTGTCCATGAGATTCAACATTGGAGATTTAGACAGGGTCCCATTCAGGGTTATTACAAAACACTGAGGCCAAAACAGAACAAACACCAAAAACATTAACTTAGAATTTTAGGTTTTAATTTTTCCTTAATTTCTTTTTATTTATTCTTTTACATTTTAATTTCTAGAAAAACTGTATAGATTGCATTATCAATGTAATAGCGTAGATTTATCTTTTCTCGCATTTTTTTTCTAATTATTGTAACTGCTCCAGGATTGTAATAGTAATTAGGGTTTTAAATTCAACATTTTAATTTGCAGTTAAGATGATTATGTAGCTGCCAAAGCCTTGTAATAGCTGGGTTTATTTTCTCGCACTTTAAATTCTTGCAAATCTTTAACTGTCTAGATGTATGCTAATAGGATTGTATGGCAAGAATATCTTGAAATTAAAATGGTAGATCACCTAATGTGGAAAGACTAAATAAATGAAAAATTCACGTGTACATGCTCACTCCTAGGGTATACCCCCACCTGGTTGCCTCGGAAAACAATGGTCGTGTCCCTCGAACATAGGGATATCTTAGCAAAAGACCCTCAATCTAAAAATCATCATAAAGATCATAGTCCCTTAATGTCCCTCGAGTTGTCTACGAGAAATGATCTTGTCCCTCAATGTTGCCTATATGATGACAGTCCATTCGAAATGCTAAGGTATCCTTACATGTTACCTTTAATGACCATTATGTTCCTTTCGATAGTCCCTAAAACATCCAACGACTAGGGATACCTACTCACTAATAGTAGGATAATACAGTCTAAAGGATAGGAGGAAAAAATGCCTTTTTTGAGTAGGTAGATAACTGTTAGGTACTTGCTCAAAACAAACAAAAACTTTTTTACACCAACACTTTTCAAACTAAAGTTTTCAAAAACAACTCCGTAAGACTCTTGAGGACAGAAACAAGGGTTAACATGAAGTAATACAAAACTTTTCAAAACAAGCACACACAAGCAATTTTCGAAATGAGCAAGTACCTAAGAGCCCGTGGAAAACCACAGATAGAAAGGGTGTTAACACCTTCCCTTTCTATAATCTATCCCACGTACTCAGAAACATCTTGAAAAAGGTTTTTTCTATTCTTTTTCCTTTTCCTGATTGGATAAAATAAAAGTAGATGGCAACTCTTGCTTACCGCGACATTTTGCGAACAAAAACGCAAACCAGTATTAACAGTCGGTTCTGCCACCGTATCACAAAGAGAATATGAGTATTTGTAGCGTTTAATATGTATGAGAAGTCGTAGGTGAAAATCATGAAAGATTTGTCCTTTAAGCTTGTTTATATAGCGTGGAAATCTTGTCGAAAATAAAGTGTGATAATGGACACTCAATGCACTTTCCATACTGAGAAGATTCTTGTCTGAATGAAACTGTTGCATATGATATTATCTTAATTGAAAAGTAACGCTTTAGAACAATAGAATCTTGCATGCTGCTTTTACTTCAGAATTTTGATGACTCAGATGTGAGGATTTGTTGGCATATTAGACTTCTGTTCAGAGTCAGAGCATCTTTTACTTCAACGCAAATTTTGATCATCATTCTTCAGAACATTCTGATTAGCTCAGCTTGAAAGCTTCTGTAGATTAACTTCTGATACTGTTTCAGTCAGAACTTATGTATAAAAAATAACAGAAATTTAGAGTGCATATTTTTTCTTTGTGTTTGTTATCATCAAAACTCTAATTAAGGGTTGTAGAATCAAACTATGTTCTAACACTTTTATCATGGCCGAGCATGATGACCACTATCTTTTTGGAAAGACAGTACTCTCCCTCATCCACAAGACAAATGAGAGCCAAGAGCTTCCTCATCTAGAGGATATCCTCGATATCAGAGATGGTCGAACAGTATCCTCAGATACGATCGATATTGGGCGCGATAACCTCCAAGTCTTGGATGATCAAATGTCCAAGAACCCTAATGAAGAGATGCCATAAATCCTCTAGCTAGTTTCTATTCCATCAAATGCTGACCCGACCATGGCAGCACTGCTCGTCGCCCTCAATCAAACCAACACCCTAATCCCACAGCAGAGGAAGAGGATTGAGGCCTAGGAGAAGAAGCGGTCAAAGTCTCCTCCTTAGAGACACCAACGTTATGACTCCCGCAGTCCATCTCCACCAAGGCGTGGCTGTTCCCCCGCGTGGGAGAAGCAAGAGGTTTCTTTCATCAAGAAACAAGGGCGAACACCTCCCTGTAAAGATCGACACTCCCTGGTCTCCAAGAAGACAAAGAATGGTCGGCTTGACCGCAACCACTTGTTGTCACCCAAGCCAAGAAGAAGCACATATACCCGACAAGGAAAGGATCAACATTCCCCTTTTCTATCTTCTAATAGAAGCGACGATGACGAGCCCCGCAGCCCGTTATGAAGAGAAATCATGGAGACCACACTCTCTACCAGTCTGGAGAAACCTCCCCACTTGAGAACCTACGATGGAACCACCGACCTGGACGAGCACATCAAAAACATGGACGAACTGCTTGACTACAGAGGAGTCTGTGGAATAATCAAATGCCGAATTTTTCCTACGACTCCTAGGAAAGGGGCAATTGCATGGTGTTGTACCCCAAAATTTGCCCTCCCATATTCTCCAAGAAATTGCCAAGCCAAGTCACAAAATTCCCCAAGGGTTGCTCAGTGCAAAGGTCTCCCATACAGTCAAAACTAGGGTTTGAGTTCTGATCAAGAAAAGGAAGTTTTCAAGGGGCCAATCAAGTCTCATATGCTTACAAAGATGGTCAAGTATCCTCATAGCAAGTTTCAAGGCATTCAGCTCAAAATTGCACAGTCAAAACCCTAAATTGCACTACAGTCAACTGTAGGGGCAAAATGGTCATTTAACAGTCAAAAGTTCAAATTTTTGGTCAATATATCATTTTGAAGCCACAAACATCATTTGATCAATGCTTGATCATGATTCTCAAAATTTGGCTCAAAAATCATCAAAGATGCAAAAGTTTCCTTATTTGGACAGCTGAAAAAGTCAACTGAAATTGACCAGGGCATAACTTTCACATGGATTATCAGAAAAATTCCATCCAAAGCTCATTTTGAAAAGAAAGACATTTCCTACAACTCATCTTCATACTTCAAGTCCAAGAAATGCTCTCACAAAAAGTTATCAATTTCAACATTATAGGTCATTTTCAAAAGTCAACAAAAAGGGACTTTAAGTCAAAAGCCATAACTTGCGATTGGTAAATCAAAATGACATGGGACCAAAGGCATTGGTTAGAGGACTCAAAGACCTTTCCAAAATGTCCAAGAACATGAGAAAAGCTTAAAAATTGAGCAAGTTATGCCTTGTGGAAGTTGGGAAATTTTTGGATATTTTGAAAAGTCAACATTACTCCAAATGACCTAAAATTGCTAATGGGCCCATTTTTTCTTCCATGATTCATCATTCCAAGCATGTGCACGACCACTTGGCCCAAAGGGAAGTATTTTCTCATTTTTTATTTATTTATTTGAATTATTATTTATATTAATTCATTTAAATTATTTAAATACATGAAAAATATCTAACTTGCCTTAACAAATCTTTTTATACATGTTTTGCCACCAAGATTTCGTGCATATACAAATTAAGAAAGAATTGGATTGATTGGCATGAGTTTGAACCAAGAACACTTGAAAAAGATTGAAAAAAGATCCTTAAGAATCAAATTTCCAAAAACCATTATTGCATTGGATTCGATTGAGAATTGTTGACCTAATTGACTCAATACAAAAGCCAATTTCACAACACTTGTACAGAGGCCTTCTTTTCTCTCACGTACAAAACTTCCACCCTTTCACCACATTTTTTTTCACTTTAGCTTTGTTTTGTTTTTGGCATGAGGAGACACTAATATTTTCTATCCACTGACGCCATTCACAAGATTTCAAACACATGCTTTCTTTTATATATTATTGCAATGATTGATCTTTAGTGTATTATCTCTAAATCACGGATAAAAGATCTTAGGTTTTTACATTTGATACTCTAGTTTTTATGTCTCAGTACTAAGTGAATGCGTCAAATTTTTTCTGTCTGAATTTGTCAAATGCTCACGTTTCACCAAGCATCCTATTGTCACTAATTTCTATTGCTGAAAAACTCACATAATGATCACCTCATAAACTTTTCAGAAAACTCCACTGTATTAACATCAAATACAAATTTTTAGCATCAATACAAACATCCCTTTTTCAATCAAAAAAATCACCTTGTTCAAATAACTAACATCACCGTTTCAAAACAATCTGCAGAATTGTTCAAGCAACTAAACAATCACCATTGTTGTTTGCGTATCTGTTTTGTTTGTTGTGTCTAAATTTTTACAGGAAGAGGGAATAAGGAAACCTGAACCGCAAAATATAATCACCTCTACTTCATCCACCACTGTTCATATCTTCTGGCGCCGAACACCGCGACCCACCGAGACCTCCTCTGACGCCACGCTTCCGTTCTCGGAACCAATCGTCCAGCCCTCACTGCTGCATCTGCCTCGGCCAAATTCATTCACTGATACAAAGCCCTCCTTTGCGCAGAAACACCGACGATCTGCTCCCGCCCGCGCCGTCATCACCATCCACACGCACGACACATCCTTCGACGTTCACCATGCAACCCCGATCTCTCCGCCCGCTGCCCAGATCCGCAAACCTCCTCCATCGAGCGACCAACAGCCCCCTCCGCCGCTTCCTTACGTTCCCGGCTGCGGACCATCACTCCAACATCGCCGCCATTCCACATATTCCTTCTCTTCTTTTCACTGATTTTGAATGTGTTGTTGTCACAGGTTTGGGTTTTGGACGTTTGAAGATTAGAAAATAAAGAGAAGAAGATGAGAGTATTGGGAGAACCGATTCTTTCTCTCTCTTTATTTGCTAATAGGTATTAGTATATTTCTTTTTTTATTTTTATTTTTATTATTTCGTGTGCCACATGTCGTGGTTTGAGTGGCCCATGGTAGAATTGGGACTTCAACAAATGTGAGGGAGTGTCGCCTCAGGTACGTTGCTTTTTTATCATCAATTTTATTCAATATGATAACATAAGAATTTAGGTTATTCAAAATATAAAAACATCATAAAAAATAGAAAAGGCAAAAAAATATAATAAATACTTTATTTTAATTATTTTTCTAAATAAATGCTTGTAAATAAATTTAGTTTAAAATAGGTTACAATTTTAATTCTTTTTAATAACTAAAAATCCAAAAATATAGAATTAGGTTTAATAATTTTTTATTCCTTTTTTAATGTTCTTTTTTCACCATAATATTATTTACTTTATTTATTTTCATAATTAAATTGTACATAAAAATTAGGGTTTCATTTAGTTAAAAATTTCAATATTTTCTTAATAACTAAAAAATAATTAGAACTAGGGTTTGACATTTTAATTTTAATTAAATCTCTTTTTTTATTAAATCTTAAAAATACAAAAAACACCAAAAAACCTTCCTTTTTAATTTTTAATTTTTTTTTATTCCTCATTAATTCTAATCAATTAATTCTTGTAATTTAATATTTTGCAAAAGGGTCCAACGCCCATGTTCTTAATTTTATTTCGCGTATTTATTTTATTTCGTTTAATTCATTATGTATCTCTTCCAAAGCGTTGTAACTTAAATTTCTCACACTTTTATTTTATTTTGCTTTATTTATTTTCCGTCAAATCGGGTCCGGTTTAATTTTGGCGATGTGGACCCGCGCCATTTGTAATAGCTTTAGATTTACTTTTCCCGCAAATATTAACTGTTAAATAAGCATGCAAGAATGAGTGGCCCTAATTAAAATCAAGCGTAGATCACAATGTACATGACAAGACAAATATCAATGAAAATGACACACAATTCGCACACACCACCCCTAGGGTACGCCTCGCTGTTGCCTTGCCTTCGAAAGGTGATCGTCGAGTAGAGGATGTCTTAGTAAGTCCTCATGATCCGGGAACCTGGCATGAGGGTAGCTTCTAAGGTGTCTTCCCATTGCTCCGGTGATCACCATGTCCCGAACCCCGAATTGACCCGAACACCTCCAACGGTGGTGCTACCTACCTCTCAATGGTGGGATGGCACTACTTTAAAGGACATTTACACAGACGAATTCCTTAGGGTAGGTAGACGACTCGTAGATACTTGCTCTCTTCAAAAACAAAACAAATCGAAGACTTTTCACCGACACTTTTCAAAAGCTTTCAAAGCAAATTTTTCAAACACTCTGACGTACGAGTCGAACTGAAATTTTTCAAAGAAACTTTTTTAAACCCACAATTGAAAAGCAAGCAAACATTTTTTGAAAACACATTGAGCAAGTATCTAAGAGCCCATGGATAACCATGGATAGAAAGGGTGCTAACACCTTCCCTTTCTATAACCTACCTCCCGAACCGAGAGCAATCTCTTTAAGGAATTTTTCTGTGCTTTTGTCCTTTCCATTTGGAGAAAATAAAAGACGGTGGCGACTCTTGCTTCCGCGACATTTCGCGAACCAGCGTTAAACAGTCAGTTCCAGATCCACCGATCACAGAACTGGCGACTCTGCTGGGGATTAAACTTATAAAGTGGGGTGTACCTTAGGGCTAGTTCATAACTGTGTTTTCAATTGCTTTCTTTGCTTGCTTTATTATTGTGGGACTGTCTCGGGAGTTCTATAGATCCTAACCCGGATCTGGGGGATACCTTTCTTAGAAAGTAGCAACAAGGCTGTGAGGGAACTGTGCGGGGTATACCGACATGGTTGAAACAGTCTGCTACGTTGATGTGGCACTTTGGTGTGTACCGGTAACCCTTGAGTTCAGTCAAGGAGAGTACGGGGCCTCCGCGTGGTGTCGTGAAGCATCAACAGACCTTAGGAACCTTAATTGAACTATCTTGGCCTCTTTAGGGTAGTGAGATAACTGACTTTGGTGCAGTCCGAGGTTGGTTGATACTCGATGCTACACTCAATTGAGGGTTGCTTTCCTGGAATATTTCGGTCGCCAGTTCAGTGGCTAAATCGGAACGATGAACAATGAAAGCAATCCCGTGATATTGGGACCCTTAGAACCCGGTTACTTCTAATAGGACAGGCTGAGCCCACCAACTTCAAGAGGGTAATACCCAGACCCCATGCTGGCCTAAACTCTAAGGGCTTCTCTTATGTGACTTGTGTGCCTTTGTACTTGCCTACTTGCATGCTTGTTAGCTGACACATGAACTACTTGCAGGTTTTGTTTATAATCCTTAACTAGGACTCATGACAGGGTTTACTAAATTTCTTGCAGGTTTTGAGTCCTTAACTGGGACTCATAACAGGGTTTACTAGATCTTTTACAGGTTTTGTTTATAGTCCTTAATTGGGACTCATAACAAAGTATACTGAATTTCTTGCAGGGTTTGTTTATAGTCCTTAATTGGGACTCGTAACATGGTTTACTTACATCACCCCATGCATCGCATAACATCATACCATTGCATACATCCTAACCCATTTCAAGGATCTCAAGGGCTTGTGATGCAGGTCATGGTGAATCAACTATCCCAGCAAGGGGCAGAGAGGATTTATTTTCCTCTAGCCAAGGTTGTCAGGGGCTATGACCCACTAGATATGGTGAGCTTTGACACTTGAAGAAGGTTCCCCCCAACCAAGGTTGTTTGGAAATCAAAGCCAGACAGGATGACTAAAGTCAGGGGCTATGACCCACTGGATATGGTGAGCCTTTGACCCTTGAAGAAGGGCTCTCAACAACATGCAGTTCCTTCAATTAAGCTACGAATTCAAATTCTAACAATCTTTTACCCTGCGAGATCCTTGAAAACATTGCATACATATCATACGTATCATTGCATTACAGGTACCCTCTTGACAGGTCACTCACCATCTTCGCTGTTTATTTCAGCAATGGCTTTCCAACCAGACAACCAAGATCTCCGTACTCAGAACGCCCAACTGCGAGAAATGTTCTTGAACCTATCCCAGGGGCAAGAAGAAATAAAGACTCTCCTCACCAGGAACTTGACCTTAGGGAATGCAGGGGGCATCAGGAACGATCAGCTGGAAGGGCTACAAATTGAGTTGGCAACCATGAAGATCCAAATGATGGGGCAGTTGATGGGCCAAATGACTCTCATTCAGGACTTAGCTCAAAAACAAGAAGAGCTCCGGGTCCTCGTCACCAAGCTGCTTCAAAATAATCCAGTAGGGCAAACAGCCAAGGTGGAAGCTCCAGCCATCATTCAACCACATACGGGGGCAAGAAGACAAAGGAAAATCTCCTCAGCTTGCTTCAGGGTCACGAGCCCAGCCTCAACGGGGTAGTCAACGTAAACGAAATGCGCCCGGAAGACATTTCTCGGAGACTGATATACCCTCATCCTTTATACTGAAGCGCTTGCTGGAGGTCAATCTGATCACTCTAAAGGACCCTCCCAAAAATCCCAATAGGACAGCTTCGAGGTATAACCCCGACACCCACTGCGCTTATCATTCAGACAACCCGGGGCATGCTACAGACGACTGTTGGACCTTGAAGAACAAAATTCAGGATTTGATTGACGAAGGGGTGATAGAGTTCATGCCAGATGGCGAGATGAAAATCTTCCGCTGAGAATTCTCCATCTGAGATGGCTGTCTCAAACTAGAAGTTTTTGTTCATTAGGATTTTTTTCAAGTTGTAATTCCCTTTTGATTGTTCAAACATTTACTCATGTTAAACATTGTTATTTCATTAATGCATCGCATATGTCTGTTCTGAAACAATATATTCGTATTCACTAAATGCAAATTATTTTCATATTTTTTCTGATGTCAGCTCTTGATCTAATTCTAAGCCTCTTGAGGGAGGATGACGAAAACGATACCGCGATCATTACAGTATGCTTTTGAACAGACCTGGCTGATGAGGTACAGGCATTGTTTCAATTCCTAAACACTGGAGTTATAAGGAAGATAATCCCTCGTTAACCCCTCTGAGCCAAAGAAGTAGGAGTTTTTCTTTTCGAAATTTAAAACCCTTAATCATAACCTGGGGCAGGGTAGTTCTCTCAGTTGATCCAAGTGCATAACGAATGGCACCAAAGAGATCCTTACGAAAAAAGAAAGACAGTGATGGTTCGGAACAATCAAAAGGACAGGCCGTCATTATCAAAAAATCATAAACGAAAAGCCCAAGAAGTCAAAACCTATTAAAAGGGACTTATGAAACTGGGGCATCCTGCTGACTGTAATTCCAAAAAGAAACAGTTCAAGCAAAAAAATAGGGATAACGAAATCAAAAAGAAAGAGGTCTTATAAACCCTCAACAAAGAGGAAATGACTGCCTATTCAAAATAAGTTATCAACATCCGAATCATCACCGGAAAATCATAGCAAAGACTCAAACAAGGTCTAACGTATGATCAACTGAGTTTAGGTTTGAAGAATATCACGAAGAGCGGGTGGGTACAAATAATTTGAGCCTTTATCCTTTGTTTCTTAAACCGTGAACCAAGCCACGTTATAACCCTTAAAAGTCCTAGCTGAAGCATGGGTTAGTTCGAAAGCATACTGTACGAAGGGTATCCTGACTCCTTAAGGCTTACGGTAAATACGATGTTGACATCACGTTTTACAAACAATCACTTGTTTTATGAAAAAATGCATTTTCAAAATCTTCAAGACAGACATAGGCTTTGCATTTTTAACATAACTTTGTTTGCATATGACTTTTTGTTTGAACAGCAGGGAAATTCGCACAATGAAAGTCTAATGAACAAGAGTATCTCCGATCAAGGGGCACGGCATGACCATGGTCCATTATCTGGGGCAGTCCAATCAAGATTCAGAGAATCTCTCAAAAGGCCAAATAGCCTGGGGCAAATCTCCGCCTGAGTCACTTGGGGCACTCCAGCAACAAATCTTGCCTGATCAAACACTTTCTGGTGGCATGACAAAACACTTCTAACGGGGGCAACTCCCTACGTTCTGAGAACACGGACATAGTCGAAAAAAATACTACGCAAAATCAAAGACCCGCTAGGCTGACATGCCTAGGCAAAAATTAGGGCTTCCCGGCGAACCAAAAGGGTTCGGGCAAAATGAAGGGATGAAATGGAAAAAAATCTGTATACCCGGCAAGTCGAAAACCTGAAAAGGCGGCTTGGGCAAAAACGGGTATCCCGGTGGACTGAAAACCCGAAAGGGCAGTCTAGGCAAAAGTTAGGGATCAAAGCGTACGACTATGTCCTGTCATCTCGTCACTTGCCTACCAGAAGAAGGTTGGCCTGTCAACAATTATCAGCATCCCACATGTGCCTCCCCCATAGAAACAGGGGAAATAAAGAGTTGCTTGAGCAATCTAATTGTTCTGTCCTCCAAGGTACCAAGGTAGGTTCGGCTGAAGAATACGACCAATACATCTTAATTCCCCATAGAGTAAGTCAGCAGTCAGTGCATTCTTCTCCAAGCAGAGTTAACAAATCTTAAGGAAATTGAGTATCCTTCAGTAGATCTCAACGTTCCCCAGCAGTATACATATATTCTTAACAAGCATCCCCGGCAGTCTTGATCTAAAGATTGTTCCCCGGCGGCGTATCAGCATTCAAAGGAATCACTTTCCCCAGCATATCAAAACTCCCCAGAAGAGTCTAATCCAGTTTCCCCAGGAAAATTGGAATTCATCTCCCCAAGCAGTAAGCTTATCCCCAGTAGATTCTGGAAGCTTATCCCCTAGCAGAGCACGAACGCGTCTCCCGGCTTGATTTAAAGAGTTATTTCCTTAACAGGATATAACTGGGTTATCCTCAGCCAAAAGCCACGGAAAGAGCGCCCTCGACAAAGTCTTCTTACCCCAGCAAAGTCCATCAACACTTCCTATACAACAAGGGTATCCCCAGCAAATTATTATCTACACTCAGCAAGGCATCCCTCTTCCCACAGAGTATTGCTTCCCAGCATGGTCGTTAGGGTATCTTTTTCTCCCCGAAGAATCTTCCATTTGCCAAGTTTATTCCGCAACGGAGTCATCTCCTCCTACTGGTATTCTTGCAGTTATCATCCCCAGCGGAAGCAAAAGCTTATTCTCCAACATCAGCCCAGGATATGACTTCCCGGCACCCGTCAAGGATTTACTTTCCTAGACGAAAACATTCATAAAACATCATATACATCATTATAGCATGCATAAACGCATCATACAAATTTCATTTATGTTGAGAACATCATCGCGTGATCCATATCATGCATTGCATATGACTGACCTTTACCTTTTAGGAAAGACGCAGTTAAAATGCTCAAACATATTTCAAAGTCTTCTCTAGTCCATCTAAATCGACTCCCAACAGATTTTTCTGATAAAGACTCAGCAGAAGTGATGGTCCCCTCTCCGGCAAGTGCGTGAGGTGGTAATTCCTTTTTCAGATGTTTCCCTCTCCGACGATGAGTGTGAGGTGATAGTCTTATGGTCCCCTCTCCGGCAAGTGCGTGAGGTGGTAATTCCTTTTTCAGATGTTTCCCTCTCCGACGATGAGTGTGAGGTGATAGTCTTATGGTCCCCTCTCCGGCAAGTGCGTGAGGTGGTAATTCCTTTTTCAGATGTTTCCCTCTCCGACGATGAGTGTGAGGTGATAGTCTCCTATGGTCCCCTCTCTGACAAGAGCGTGAGGTGGTAATTCCTTTTTCAGATGTTTCCCTCTCCGACGGTGAGTGTGAGGTGATAGTCTCCTATGGTTCCCTCTCCAACGGTGTGTGAGGTGGTAAGTCCTTTTCAGATGTTTCCCTCTCCGACGGTGAGTGTGAGGTGATAGTCTCTTATGGTTCCCACTCCGAAGGTGTGTGAGGTGACAATTCCTTTTCCCATGATTCCCTCTCCAACGGCGAGTGAGGTGATTCCCTTTCAGATTATAAAGGTCTATGGTTCCCGTTCTGATACTGCAAAGATGGTAATTCCCGCTAAGATTTTTCTCAACGAGCGTTGTTGAAGTTAAAATCACCCAAGGTTCTCTTATCATTCATGCTAAGGCAGTAACCATCCCTGGTTCTTTCATCGCTGTTTGAAGCTCCAGACTCAGCTCCTGTAACCAGTCAGGACATATCTATGCCAAGCATCTAAAATCAGCTCCTGCAACGTGTCAGGTACTCATTTTCTGTTTTGCAGGTATGTAGGTTCTCTCCAAGGAATCTCCTACGCGATCAACATCCAGATGGCATCTATAAGCCCATCATCCTATCCAGCAATCTCCAAATGGCATCTATAAGCCCATTCCCCCATCACACTGCCACTATGTGAGCGCAAATTTCTGGGCACTCTAGTGTCCAATCATCTTCTACCCTCGGATTACGAAAGGCACGTCAGCCAATCTGCATCCTCAGGTCTAAGAAGATTGAACAGGGGCAACTGTTGTACCCCAAAATTTGCCCTCCCATATTCTCCAAGAAATTGCCAAGCCAAGTCACAAAATTCCCCAAGGGTTGCTCAGTGCAAAGGTCTCCCATACAGTCAAAACTAGGGTTTGAGTTCTGATCAAGAAAAGGAAGTTTTCAAGGGGCCAATCAAGTCTCATATGCTTACAAAGATGGTCAAGTATCCTCATAGCAAGTTTCAAGGCATTCAGCTCAAAATTGCACAGTCAAAACCCTAAATTACACTACAGTCAACTGTAGGGGCAAAATGGTCATTTAACAGTCAAAAGTTCAAATTTTTGGTCAATATATCATTTTGAAGCCACAAACATCATTTGATCAATGCTTGATCATGATTCTCAAAATTTGGCTCAAAAATCATCAAAGATGCAAAAGTTTCCTTATTTGGACAGTTGAAAAAGTCAACTGAAATTGACCAGGGCATAACTTTCACATGGATTATCAGAAAAATTCCATCCAAAGCTCATTTTGAAAAGAAAGACATTTCCTACAACTCATCTTCATACTTCAAGTCCAAGAAATGCTCTCACAAAAAGTTATCAATTTCAACATTATAGGTCATTTTCAAAAGTCAACAAAAAGGGACTTTAAGTCAAAAGCCATAACTTGCGATTGGTAAATCAAAATGACATGGGACCAAAGGCATTGGTTAGAGGACTCAAAGACCTTTCCAAAATGTCCAAGAACATGAGAAAAGCTTAAAAATTGAGCAAGTTATGCCTTGTGGAAGTTGGGAAAGTTTTGGATATTTTGAAAAGTCAACATTACTCCAAATGACCTAAAATTGCTAATGGGCCCATTTTTTCTTCCATGATTCATCATTCCAAGCATGTGCACGACCACTTGGCCCAAAGGGAAGTATTTTCTCATTTTTTATTTATTTATTTGAATTATTATTTATATTAATTCATTTAAATTATTTAAATACATGAAAAATATCTAACTTGCCTTAACAAATCTTTTTATACATGTTTTGCCACCAAGATTTCGTGCATATACAAATTAAGAAAGAATTGGATTGATTGGCATGAGTTTGAACCAAGAACACTTGAAAAAGATTGAAAAAAGATCCTTAAGAATCAAATTTCCAAAAACCATTATTGCATTGGATTCGATTGAGAATTGTTGACCTAATTGACTCAATACAAAAGCCAATTTCACAACACTTGTACAGAGGCCTTCTTTTCTCTCACGTACAAAACTTCCACCCTTTCACCACATTTTTTTTCACTTTAGCTTTGTTTTGTTTTTGGCATGAGGAGACACTAATATTTTCTATCCACTGACGCCATTCACAAGATTTCAAACACATGCTTTCTTTTATATATTATTGCAATGATTGATCTTTAGTGTATTATCTCTAAATCACGGATAAAAGATCTTAGGTTTTTACATTTGATACTCTAGTTTTTATGTCTCAGTACTAAGTGAATGCGTCAAATTTTTTCTGTTTGAATTTGTCAAATGCTCACGTTTCACCAAGCATCCTATTGTCACTAATTTCTATTGCTGAAAAACTCACATAATGATCACCTCATAAACTTTTCAGAAAACTCCACTGTATTAACATCAAATACAAATTTTTAGCATCAATACAAACATCCCTTTTTCAATCAAAAAAATCACCTTGTTCAAATAACTAACATCACCGTTTCAAAACAATCTGCAGAATTGTTCAAGCAACTAAACAATCACCATTGTTGTTTGCGTATCTGTTTTGTTTGTTGTGTCTAAATTTTTACAGGAAGAGGGAATAAGGAAACCTGAACCGCAAAATATAATCACCTCTACTTCATCCACCACTGTTCATATCTTCTGGCGCCGAACACCGCGACCCACCGAGACCTCCTCTGACGCCACGCTTCCGTTCTCGGAACCAATCGTCCAGCCCTCACTGCTGCATCTGCCTCGGCCAAATTCATTCACTGATACAAAGCCCTCCTTTGCGCAGAAACACCGACGATCTGCTCCCGCCCGCGCCGTCATCACCATCCACACGCACGACACATCCTTCGACGTTCACCATGCAACCCCGATCTCTCCGCCCGCTGCCCAGATCCGCAAACCTCCTCCATCGAGCGACCAACAGCCCCCTCCGCCGCTTCCTTACGTTCCCGGCTGCGGACCATCACTCCAACATCGCCGCCATTCCACATATTCCTTCTCTTCTTTTCACTGATTTTGAATGTGTTGTTGTCACAGGTTTGGGTTTTGGACGTTTGAAGATTAGAAAATAAAGAGAAGAAGATGAGAGTATTGGGAGAACCGATTCTTTCTCTCTCTTTATTTGCTAATAGGTATTAGTATATTTCTTTTTTTATTTTTATTTTTATTATTTCGTGTGCCACATGTCGTGGTTTGAGTGGCCCATGGTAGAATTGGGACTTCAACAAATGTGAGGGAGTGTCGCCTCAGGTACGTTGCTTTTTTATCATCAATTTTATTCAATATGATAACATAAGAATTTAGGTTATTCAAAATATAAAAACATCATAAAAAATAGAAAAGGCAAAAAAATATAATAAATACTTTATTTTAATTATTTTTCTAAATAAATGCTTGTAAATAAATTTAGTTTAAAATAGGTTACAATTTTAATTCTTTTTAATAACTAAAAATCCAAAAATATAGAATTAGGTTTAATAATTTTTTATTCCTTTTTTAATGTTCTTTTTTCACCATAATATTATTTACTTTATTTATTTTCATAATTAAATTGTACATAAAAATTAGGGTTTCATTTAGTTAAAAATTTCAATATTTTCTCAATAACTAAAAAATAATTAGAACTAGGGTTTGACATTTTAATTTTAATTAAATCTCTTTTTTTATTAAATCTTAAAAATACAAAAAACACCAAAAAACCTTCCTTTTTAATTTTTAATTTTTTTTTATTCCTCATTAATTCTAATCAATTAATTCTTGTAATTTAATATTTTGCAAAAGGGTCCAACGCCCATGTTCTTAATTTTATTTCGCGTATTTATTTTATTTCGTTTAATTCATTATGTATCTCTTCCAAAGCGTTGTAACTTAAATTTCTCACACTTTTATTTTATTTTGCTTTATTTATTTTCCGTCAAATCGGGTCCGGTTTAATTTTGGCGATGTGGACCCGCGCCATTTGTAATAGCTTTAGATTTACTTTTCCCGCAAATATTAACTGTTAAATAAGCATGCAAGAATGAGTGGCCCTAATTAAAATCAAGCGTAGATCACAATGAACATGACAAGACAAATATCAATGAAAATGACACACAATTCGCACACACCACCCCTAGGGTACGCCTCACTGTTGCCTTGCCTTCGAAAGGTGATCGTCGAGTAGAGGATGTCTTAGTAAGTCCTCATGATCCGGGAACCTGGCATGAGGGTAGCTTCTAAGGTGTCTTCCCATTGCTCCGGTGATCACCATGTCCCGAACCCCGAATTGACCCGAACACCTCCAACGGTGGTGCTACCTACCTCTCAATGGTGGGATGGCACTACTTTAAAGGACATTTACACAGACGAATTCCTTAGGGTAGGTAGACGACTCGTAGATACTTGCTCTCTTCAAAAACAAAACAAATCGAAGACTTTTCACCGACACTTTTCAAAAGCTTTCAAAGCAAATTTTTCAAACACTCTGACGTACGAGTCGAACTGAAATTTTTCAAAGAAACTTTTTTAAACCCACAATTGAAAAGCAAGCAAACATTTTTTGAAAACACATTGAGCAAGTATCTAAGAGCCCATGGATAACCATGGATAGAAAGGGTGCTAACACCTTCCCTTTCTATAACCTACCTCCCGAACCGAGAGCAATCTCTTTAAGGAATTTTTCTGTGCTTTTGTCCTTTCCATTTCGAGAAAATAAAAGACGGTGGCGACTCTTGCTTCCGCGACATTTCGCGAACCAGCGTTAAACAGTCAGTTCCAGATCCACCGATCACACATGGTAAAAGAGCCTTCCTGACGAGTCCATCACATCATGGAAGAACTTGGAAAGATAATTTTCTAGGAACTTTATGACATCTCGCCGACATCCAAAGTCAGAAGTGTCTCTAGAGGCGATCATCTAAGAAAGGGATGAGTCCCTTCGAGCATATATTGAATGTTTCAACCAGGAATTCGTTCAAGTCAACATGACTGATGGCATGAAAAAATATCTCCTCGAACCAGGCTCCGTCCCTGTAGTGACTTTGCTAAGGCAGTTGGCATCAAATCACTGACCACTCTGGATGCCCTCCTACTCAAAGCACAGTCGTACATCCATTACAAGGAGAAGGAGTCAACCAACAACGTGCAGGACTCGCGACATAGAGAGAATACAAAGGCTTCAATGAATTAAGAGCCCTCGACACCCCGTCAAGGAGAAGAAAAGAGAATGGAGGAAAAGTACTATGAGTCTCAAGACTACAGAGGGTCGCCCGGCCGTTTCCATGAATATACTCCTCTCAATGCCTTGCGCAAGAAGATTCTAATTAACTGCACAAACACATAATTCAAGCAAGTTGGGGTTCTCCTCCCCTGACAAACACCGTCCAAGCCAGGGACAGACAAAATAAAGTAATGTCGGTTTCATAAAAGTCCTGGGCATACGACTGAAGAATGCATCAAACTCAAGGATTCCATCGAGATCCTCATCTGGGACGGACATCTCAAATAATACAGGAAGAAGGAATCTCCCCAGGAAGACGCTTTCGAATCCAAATAGGCTGGAGAAATAGGGGCCTCCCCAGATAAAACTCCCACGCCTGTCGCCATGAGCATCACGAGGCCAGAAGATTTTCATTTCCTCGACATGGAGGAAGTTCCCATGTACTTCTCATCGCACATTCTGTGGGAGTCATTCCCAACTGCCATGGTCATTTCGGATTGTGGCTTTAACAAGTGCACCGTAGGCTTGATGAAGAGAAGATTTGAGAATTTAATGGAGGCTAACTTTGACATGAGTACCATCCTTGACAAGTTTAGGGGAGGCTCTCACCCCCTCGCTTTCTATCGGGAAGAGTTTCCCGGAGGATCCCCCAATTCCAGCATCCCGTTGCTCGTATGGGCCCGCATGGCAAACTTCAATGTCAGGCGCATCCTAATCGACCAAGGCAGTGCGGTCCATATAATGTATTACTAGTTCTTCACCACCTTGCAGCTGAATGAGGCACATCTAAGCTCATACGTGGGCTTTGATCTCCAAGGATTAATTGTTCCGTCACCAAACCTTAGGGGTATGTCGAATTGATCGTTACTTTTGGAACATGAGTGATTGCCAGATCCATTAAGACCCAATTCCTCGTAATATATTGTCCTTCATTATATCAGTGCATCTTTGGGAGGCCTACTTTGGCCGAAGTAATAGTAGTGCCCTCCACGGTGCACCTCAAAATGAAGTACTACACTGCCAACGACCTCGTCGTTACCCTGCACGGGGACATCCAAGCAGCCAGGAGATGTTTTAAAGCAGCTGCTAAAGGCTTAAGCTCCATTAACATACAACCCAGGTCGGAAGACAGACTCGTTCTCCCCGAAAGTTCTGAAGAGACAAAATCGCTGCCCCACGTCGACACGATCGACCTAGACAGCAAATTTACAAAGGAAGATCTCAGAGAGCAGAAGAAGAAGGGGAATGAGCCCATGCTTGACGGATAAGGCTCGTCAATGAGTGTCGCCAAACCTACCGATCCTATGCGGACAATTCCAAACGGAAAATTCGAGATCGTTCCCTTGGGCAGTGACCCCTCCAAAGGAGTCAAGATCAGTGCTGATCTCCCCGACCTACCAAAGAGACAGTCGAAGGCATGCTTAATGGAGAACACAGGCCTGTTTGTCTGAAGCACAACAGAGATGCATGGACTAGACTCGAAGATAGCTTGTCACCATTTAACAATAGATCATTCCCTCAAGACAGTTTCTCAACATAGGCACCGGTAGTCCCCAGGAAAAACTGGGGTTGTCGAGCAGGCTGTCAAAGACCTCCTAGAGGAAAATTTTATTTCTAAAGCCCAATACATAACCTGAATCTCTAATGTAGTTCTTATAAAAAAGATTAATGGAAAATAGCGTATGTCCATTGATTATACTAAACTCAATAGGGCTTGCTCTAAAGACGCTTACCCCCATCCCTAATATAGATAAATTGGTCGATAATTCTGCAGGTTTTAAATTTCTTTCGTTCATGGATGCGTACTTTGGATACAACCAGATACCCATGGAAAAAATAGACAAAAAATACACGGCCTTCATGACCAAATCGGGAAACTATTACTACAACATAATCCCATTCAGTCTAAACAATGCGGGCGTTACCTATCAGCGCATGATGAACAAGGTTTTTCAAGGAGAAATCAGAGACATGCTCGAAGTCTACATGAACATGATCACGGAATCCCAAGAGGAAACCGATCATGCGCTCCACCTCAGAAAGTTCTTCGACCAGGCAAGAAGAGTCAAAATGTGGTTCAACCCAGAAAAGTGCACCTTCAGTGTGCGGGCGGGCAAGTTCCTCGACTTATACTTAACAGATCAAGGAATCAAAGCCAACCCTGACAAATGTCGAGCATTCTCTGAGCTTCCAACCTCGAGCTCGAAAAAATCAGTCCAAACTCTAAACGGAATGCTCACATCATTATCTGATTCGTGGCAAAACCTGCCCAACACACGCTCCCCTTTTTTAAACTTCTCCACGAAGAAGCCGCGTTCGAATGTACTGAAGAGTGCGAGTGCACCCTCCTCCACCTCAAACAGGAATTATCTCAACCACCTATCCTTTCAAGACCAAACAAGGAAGAAACTCTCTATCTCTATTTGGCCGTAGCTTCTGAGGTAGTCAGCGCTACCCTCATTCGGGAAATCCTCGAGGCGAAAAGATGCATTTACTTCACAAGAAAAGCCTTACGAGGCCCCAAAGTAAGATACCAACAGATTGATAAAGTAGACTTACCACTCATCAACGTAGTGAGGAGACTGAGGCACTATTTTCTGACCCACGCAATTATCGTCTGGGCAGATCAACCAAGAAAACAATTACTTAGTCGACCTGATATGACGGGAAAAATGCTCAAGTGGTCGTTAGAGCTCTATGAGTTTGACATCATATACAAGATCAAGAAAGCCTTTAAAGCACAAGTGTTGGCTGATTTCGTAGCGAAAATGACCTTCCCGAGCACCACAAATGGGACACACAAGTGGACCATCTTCATAGACGGAGCTTTCAGCTCGGCGAGAAGCGGGGCAGGCATCGTGCTAGAAAACGAGGAAGGGATACTAATCAAAGTCTCCCTCATGATGTCCTCCCCGACCTCAAACAACCAAGCAGAATACGAGGCTCTGACTTAGGCATCATGGAAGTAAAGATCTTCACGGACTCCCAACTCGTCGCCTCCCATGTACAAGGAGAACTCCAGATAAGAAACTATTAACTCTCAGAATACTAGATTTTGGTCCAAGAAAGAATGAAGAGATTCAACTCTGCAAACATGCAGCATGTTCCCCGCGAGCATAATTCCCGAGCAGATATCCTGTCAAAATTGGCCAGCACGAAGAATAAAGGAGGGAACAAATTCGTGATACAGGAAATACTCCCTCGACCAAGCATTAAAAAACCCTCCTCGTCCTAGAAGTGTATTCCATCAGTGACACCAACTATTAGATGACCCCAGTATACAACTACCTCACAAAGGGAGAACTACCATCCGACCAGAAGGAGGCCGGCGTGATTAGATAAAGAGCCTGCTCCTACGTCTTGGTCGAAGGCAAACTATATAGAAGAGGATTCTCCACCCCCCTCCTCAAATGTGTCAAAGAAAACAAAGTAGATCCCTAGCCAGAAAAGCATTATGGGCAAGATACTATTGTCTTTCCATGCAGCACGACACCAGAGAGCACGTAAAAAAGTGTGACAAATGTCAATGCCACAGGAATTCCTGTGCATGAGAGAATTTTTGTTGCATGATGTTTATCATGTACCCTATGCAAATTACACACATCATTATCTCATCATTCTTATTTCCAAATCAAGCAAGCAATATACATAAAGCATGTTCACGAATTTCAAAAATGCTTGCCAAGATAAGAAATTGTTCTCTAATCCCATGTGCAGCATGCCAGCTCACTGTTCTCACACTCATTTCACTTTTTTCCTCTCTCTTTTCACTTATCAAAATGCAAGCAGTATATCACCAACTGAACACAAAACACAAGCCTCACATTGCTTCACTCAAATATTCCAATTTTCCCTTTCTACCCTCAAGGAAACTTCCTCAATACTTGTGCCCTCACTTCATTCACTCTATATAAGTTATTCATCACTCTCATTACACCACACGCATTCAATTCACTGCTAAAATCAGATCCAAACTTCTTGATTCATTCAAGAATTTTTTAGCTCTCTCAATTCACTCAAGCTTTCTTCAAATCCTAGCTTGCATAATCATTTTGGAGCTGAAGAAGAGAAGATTATCGGGTTTCTATTGAGAAAAACCAAAGGAACTTGTGAATTTATTTTCACACTTGAGGTAAGTTCCTTTGAACTTTATTCCATAATTTCAGCTTGCATCTTCATCATAGAGCTAGTTCAAAATGGTTTAGCTAGCCAGGTCTTAGATCGGATGTATAATTGTGTGAGATTTGTTTCTTGATTTGTATTTTGCAAGTTGTGAGAAAATTGCATGTTGCAGTGATTTCATGCTCACATTTCTACTCGATCTTGCATCACTTAAAAAAATCATAAGCATCATTGTGTTCCTTGTTATTTTATGATGAATTTGATGTTTGGATCAAGCTATTTGGTTGAGAATCGAGTAAGATATGTGGATCTGGAAATTGGTTGATAAAATGCTTAACTTGAAATTATGTTCATGCAGCAATTTTAGTGCCCTAATTTCTCTATGATTCATGCATCATTTCATGAAATTCATGATCCTATTGTGTTCTACGCATTTTAATCTTGAACTTTGATATTTATATTTTGAATTTTCATGGAGAAATGAGTGAGATACGAGTTGGAGAACATTGCATGTTGAACTTTTTTTCAAACGAGTTTAGCGTTATTAGTTTGTAGGGACGATTATGTGGCTTGTTTTGATTGAGCATGTATGATTTCCTTTTACAACGCTTGTAGCTAAAAACAGATGTAGTAAATCTAAATATTATTTGAATTTCTTTCATTTTAATTGTTTTCTACAAATTATTTTAAATAGTTTCAACTATTCAAAAATTACCACAAAAATATTTCAAACTTCATTTAGGGTCTATTTTCATTTTTTGAATTTTATTTCATAATTTTACCATTTTTGAATAAATAATTAATTAATGTAGATTAATTAGGTGTTTTAATAATCTTTTAGGTTTTTGATTTTATTTTCTTATTTCCATTACCCTAAAAATCCATAAAAAGTAATATGAGTTTAATTTTGAGTCTAATTATTGAAAATATTTTTTTTTCCTTATTTTATAAAATTCGTGGTATGCTAGTTAAACCGATTGATTGGTTATGTCACTTTTCTTTGTATTTTTTTGATATATTGTGTATAAAAAATTTAATTCTTTCTCTTGAGATAAAATCCAAGAAAAATATACTCACTGACTGACTGGTATTGAAATAATTTGTTATGATTTTTAATTGGGTTTACATGTCATTTTAATTTCTTGTAAGAATTTAGAAGTTAATGGTTGTTTTTTGTCTTTCTTCTTGCTTAAGCCTAAAGAAACAATTAATTCTCTAAATTACGTCATTTCTAAAAATCAAAGAAAATATGTCTAAAGTTCCTGGATAAGCTAATATCATTTAAACCATTTTTCTGAATTTTAAAGTATGATCTTCCATTTTCTTCAAGATATTTTGTGAAGCATGCCTAGTTTTAGTGTTTTGCCAACTAGTTTTGATGTTTGAGTTTCAAAATTATATTTTCTCCTCTTTTCAGGAACTTTTGACTTTGCTTCTGACTTTTAGAAGTCTTTAGGGAATTAGAATTAAATTTACAAGTCATTTTCTTATTTTAACCTAATTTTGACTTAGGAGTATGCTTAGGGTTTTGCCTTGATTAAAAAGTTTGTATTTAAGAAATTGTGTGCATAGTTTTAGACTAACTTTTGGCATGGCATATGCTACTTAATTGGCGCTATTTTGTTCCATTTCTCCCATTTTTATCTTACTTATAACATCTCTTTCTCCTATAAAATTTTGAATGCCTCTTATGACCCTTTTGTTTGTGGTTTGAGCATGATTTCACTTGTATTGTGTGTGATACTTGAGCATGTTTCATTTAAAGGCTTTAAGGTATACTAACATGATGTGTATGCTTATGACTTCGCTCTTTTTTGACACCTCATACCATTTTTAACCCTAAAACATTTCTTCCTACTTCACATACACACTTTGTTTTGATCTAAGTGTATGTATGATACGTGTTGATGATTGATGGGGACCTTGAGTCCAATATTTCATTATTGTTTGTTAGAACTTATATGCTACTAACTTCTATGTTTTAGACCATCTCTAAAAATGCCCCCTTTTCATCTTATCCCTTTCTTGTTTTTACTTGTGCTACATGTTATTAGAGAATAATCTACATATAATTTCTCTAACATGTGGTACATAGATTTCTATTGACCGGTCTCAAAATAGGTGTGAATTCTACGTAAGTCCACTTACGATTGCTTAACATAGCGCTAAATTTGTCTCAATTTGAAAAATGATCATTCGTGGCCCAAACCTATGTTTGCAAACCCAAGTATGTTTAATTTGAAACTTTTGATTCAATAACCTCGAGGTTCATTGTTAGGAGGCTTTGATCTTATCAATCCTCTAATGAACTTTCATGAATTTTGGTCTAAGTGAATCATTTAAACATCGTTGATAATATGTGGTTGTCTTGAGTGTTTGAAATGAATGATGTACTTTACAAAAATAAAATGAGATTTGTTGTTGCGAAGCTTTGATGTTATTAATCTTCTAATGAGTTTTCAAATGCAAGATTCAAGATGGTCATTCAGCTAACCTCTAACTTCTAATTCACTAACAATTGACTTTATTTTGTACTTTTACTTTATGCCCTTTATTTTATTCCTTTACTTTTATGCACCATTTACTTTACCATTTACATTTCATGCTATTTTCATCTTTGCATATTTATGTCATTTTATCTTTGGTCATTTGAGCATTTATCTTTATGACTTTTTTATTTTGCTCACTTGAGCTTTCATTTTATTTTTGAAGACACTTAATAATCAACTTGAACATTAAAAGCCTTAAGGTTACTTGGACTATTTGGTTACTATCCTTGGCATGATAGAGTTGTGGACCTCTTGGACTTAGGATTAGAAGCCTTGATACTTGAGACCTTATGGCTCTATTGTTATTTTGTCTGAAGTTCTTGGGGTTTACCCCAAGACATTAGGTTGATTTTCTTTGTGTTCAGGTTATTCTGATTATATACTTTATCTTTGATTGAGAATTCCTCTGTATATAGCCGTTATTCTACCCAATTTTTGTGAAGACTTAATTCATGTAAAGCTTGGTATTTCTCAGAGGTTTAGTATTTCTTCTTGCTTGGTTTTAATCCAAAGGATGGGAATTCTACATTGACTTCTTATGTCAAGTGTTGGTTTCTTGTTGGTTAGATCATTCTTTTCCTTAGCTCTTACTTTATGCATTAGGATAGTCCCTTCATCTCCTCCAATCTTCTTTAATTTCAAAAATCTTCTCCCTCATTTTCAAAACTCTTCTTGTTTCTAACTTGAACCGCTTTCATAATAAACTTGGACTTAGGTCCATGCATTTTAAAAATGTTTTCTTAATCAAACTTTAATAAATTTAATCATACTTTGATATCTTTCTCAAGACTAAAACTCATTAACCTCATTCAAACCATTTTGTCACTTTGACTTTTTACTTTAAAACTTTTTTTCTTAAAAGATTATACTCTTGTTGATTCTTGTAGTGATGCGAACTACTATACTTCTATGATATGTAGTGAAGTGATATATTTTCCACTTGGGTGTTGAGTGAAGCTTTGTTGATTTTAAAATCTAAGCTATATCCCCCACTTTGAGATGATGCAAATTCTCCTTTCTCATAATCGTGGGTAGTAAGTATATTTTCCACTCGGATATGACGATGATGTCTCTTCTCTTAAAATTAACCAACACATATGTGTTTTAAAATTTTGAGGTGAACTACGAGTACCCTGATCCCCTATTTCACAGAAGGTGGTACGTAGGCACTAAAGATTCGCAACCGCGACAGGTGCAAAAATTGTAAAAAATATTTCTTTTCTCATCTTCACCATCTATTTTTGTATACACCTTTTATAGCCAAAATACACAGATTTTCAAAGAGGTTCATGCGGAGTACCGTAGATGTTTAAGGTTCTAATACATTCCTTTTGCATAACCAACCCCCGTACCTAGATTTTCCCCCTCTCTTTTTGGGTTTATTCGCTCTTTTTCCATTTCCTTTGGAAACAATAAAGCGCAGTAGTGATTTTTATTTGATTTGTGCGAGTTAAGTCAATCCAATGACTTAGTCTCAATATTTCTACCGCTACACTTGAAATATATTTTATTTCATTTTATAGAAAATTATCATTAGTAAAGAAATTACTTATACAATAATGCTTAATAATATTAACATGCAAATAACACATTTATAAACTAACAATTTACTTAGATGACTCATATCATTTTTAAAATAAATGCAAAAAAAAAAATAACATCGGTGAAAAGCTATTGCATTATGTACAATTGTTTCATAATCAAATTTAATTTTCCACAAAATTCAGAATCTCTAAACATTACTAGTATACAATAACAATATTATTTCTAAACATAAATACATAGAAAGTATAAAATAAAAAAATAAACATTGAGATTGATATTAATTACATAGAGATTGTAGATTGCATGATTGAACTGCGTGTTATGACACTTAACTTTCTTGTTCCTTCTTTAATTCTTTTCTGATGGTTGTGTTTGAGTTTCTTGTATTTTTTTGTGTTTTTTTGTAGTTGTTTTTTTTTTTTGGAATTCTGTGTTTTATTTGTTGTGTGGTCTATGTACCTTTTTTTTATTTTGATATCAAATTATATTATTTCCTTAAAAATTTGATATTATTTGATATTCTTCTTGACCTTAATGATTTGAAGTCTTCTCCTTCTGGCGTGAGCGGCTACAATAACTCTATTTGTCAGAATTTCTCCCATCAATAAATACAGATCAAGAAGAGTTATTGAGTCATTACTATTTCTGTTGACGTTGCGGCTTAACCCAATTGAAGAAGACCCATTAGTATGATTTTGATGACTAGGAACCATTTGTTGGTGTTGCTCCTTCTTTTTTTCTTCATTTTCTGCCGTTGATTTTGAGCTATTGATTAAACCTTTGATCATTCAATTGCACTTTCTCGCCAGATTTCAAATTGGGGTAACGAAACTACCAATAAATAAATAAGAATTTTAATAAATAAAGAAAATAGTAATAAAAACAGAAAACAAAAACAAACAGGCTCAAAATCAAAGGAAAATTACTAGGAGAATACCTCTTGCTTACTTATTTTCACATTCTTCAACTGATCATAATCCAATTGTTTCTTCATATTCTCTATATCCTCCTGATTGTTGGGGGGGGGAGATACTAGGAGCATCGATACATAGTGTAGGAATAAGCACCTTTGTGAGAGATACACCACTTCTCCACCTAAAACCTTAAGGTGATAGGTGAGTTGGTTCTCCAACTTATATATGCTTAAGTCTATATTCCTATCCAATGTGGGACTATTTCCCCACTTACTCACACTTGTTATATTATTCCAACACTCCTCCTCAAGTGTGAGTCCATAATGCTCCCTCACTTGTACCGCCATTGACATCTTGCAACAGAACACCACTTCCCGGGCTTTGGGGGGAGATACTAGGAGCATCGATGCATGGTGTAGGAACAAGCACCTTTGTGAGAGACACACCACTTCTCCACCTAAAACCTTAAGGTGTTAGGTGAGTGAGTTCTCCCACTTATATATGCTTAAGTCTCCACAATCCTATCTAATATGGGACTATTCCTTATTTTTGTGGCCGTCTTTTAATATATTCTTTTTTCCTTTCATCTCTTCTTTGTGCACCAACAATTGGTATCAGAGCTGGTATTACACAAATACCTCACAGAACCAACCATCTGTTTGAAGGTTGTAGCATCCACATCCTCTATATCAGGATCATAGTCCAACTTCTGATTCATACCAGCAGGTGTGATAGCAACTTTGCAATTCTCTAGCTCAAATCTCTTCATAAGCTCTAGTTCATACTTCATATGATGCAAAATAATTCCTTTCTCAGAGTACATAAATTCCATCCCTAGAAAGAAACTCATTTTCCCAAGATTTGTCATCTCAAACGCATTTATCAGAACTTTCTTGAACTCAACTATCTCTTATTCACAACTTCCTGTGAGTAATATGTCATCAACATACAAACATACCAGAATCATATTACCTTATCAAGTGTGCTGAACATAAACACCATACTCCATCTCACACTTCTGAAACCCCTGGCCCTTGAAAAATGAACCAATCTTCAAATTCCAGGCTCTGGGCGCTTGCTTCAATCCATACAAGGTTTTGTGTAATTTGAACACCATCCCTTCCTGATTATTTTTTTCAAATCCAGGAGGTTGTGATATGTATACCTCTTCTTGTAATGGACCATTCAGAAATGCATATTTTACATCTAAATGCATCAGAGGCCAATTCCTATTAGCAGCTATTGCAATCACTAGTCTGATTGTTTCATGTCTCGCTACAGGTGCAAACGCTTCAAAGTAATATAGCCCAGGCTTCTGTAGAAAGCCTTTTGCTACTAATCTTTCTTTGTGTTTGCCATTTGATCCATCTGGCTTTAGCTTCTGCTTGAAAACCCATCTGACGCTGATGGCTTTCTTGCCTTTTGGAAGTTCTGTCAGCTTCCAAGTCTTGTTTCTCTCTATAGCATCAAGTTCTTCTTTAATGGCTTGCAACCAAACTTGCTTCTTAAAAGCGTCTTTCGTACTTACAAGTTCAGAGTCTACTAACATTGCACACTTAATAAATTCTCCTTCAGAGTCTACTTCAGTGTCTTACAACATGTCAAACTCTAAGAATCTTCTTAGGATGCTTCTGACTCTTTATTTCCTCTGAACTGGACCTTCAGAACTTTGGACACCAGAACTTTCCCCTTTCATAAGAACTTGCTTCAGAAATTGGACTTTCTCCAGAACCTTGATTATCTTCAGAGTCCAGATCACCATCGGAGTTAGAATCAGACTCATCTTTGTTATGCTCTTGGAGATATAATAATATCTTCTAAAAGATATTCCTAAAATATAGATTAAAATCCAAAAGATATTCCTAAAATATAGATTAAATCTAACACCATCCCTTAATTTATATTTTATCCAAAACTGACAACACCAATTCCATCCCTCAAGCGAAGAAATTGATCAATCTTGGTGGCCTTTGTCAGAACATCTACCAGCTACTTCTGGGTGCTACAATGCACAACTTCTAATATTCTGCTCTGAACTTGATTTCTCAAAAAGTGATATTTTTTCTCAATATCCTTGCTTCTCCCATGAAACATTGACTCTGATACCATTGTTAGGCTCTGATGTCCAGACTCTGACTCTGACTCCGATGGTGATCCAGACTCTGAAGATAGTCAAGGTTCTGGAGAAAGTCCAATTTCTAAAGCAAGTGCTTCTGAAGGGAAAATTGTTGGTGTCCAAAGTTCTGAAGGTCTAGTTCAGAGGAAACAAAGACTCAGAAGCATCCCAAGAAGATTTGCAGAGTTTGACAAGTTGTAAGACACTGAAGTAGAATCTGAAGGAGAAGTTATTCAGTGTTTAATGTTAGTAGACTCTAAACTCGTAAGTATGAAAGAGGCTCTTAAGCAACGAGTTTGGTTACAAGCCATGAAAGAAGAAATTGATGCTATAGAGAGAAACAAGACTTGGAAGCTGACAGAACTTCCAAAAGGCAAGAAAGCCATCAGCATCAGATAGGTTTTCAAGCAGAAGCTAAAGCCATATGGATCAATTAGAAAACACAAAGCAAGATTAGTAGCAAGAGGGTTTCTACAGAAGCCTGGGTTGGATTACTTTGAAGTGTTTGCACCTGTAGCGAGACATGAGACAATCATATTAGTGATTGCAATAGTTGCTAACAAGAATTTGCCTCTAATGTATTTAGATGTAAAATCTCATTTCTGAATGGTCTATTACAAGAAGAGGTATATGTATCACAACCTCCCGGATTTGAGAAAAAGAATCAGGAAGGGATGATGTTCAAATTACACAAAGCCTTGTATGGATTGAAGCAAGCGCCCATAGTCTGGAATTTGAAGATTGATTCGTTTTTCAAGGGTCAGGGGTTTCAGAAGTGTGAGATGGAGTATGTGTTTATGTTCAGCACACTTCAGAAGGTAATATGATTCTGGTATGTTTGTATGTTAATGACATATTACTCACAGGAAGTTATGAACAAGAGATAGCTGAGTTCAAGAAAGTTGTGATGAAAGCGTTTGAGATGACATATCTTAGGAAAATGAGTTTCTTTCCAGGGATAAAATTTATGTACTCTGAGAAAGGAATCATTTTGCATCATATGAAGTATGAACTTGAGCTTCTGAAGACATTTGAGCTAGAGAATTGCAAAGTTGATATCACACTTGCTGATACGAATCAGAAGTTGGACTCTGATTCTGATGGAGAGGATGTGGATGCTACAACCTTCAAACAGATGGTTGGTTCTCTAAGGTATTTGTGTAATATCAGACCTGATATTTGCTATGCAGTTGGAATGGTTAGCAAATTTATGATTAAACCAAAGTGGTCTCATTACCAAGCTGCTGCAGGATTCTAAGGTATGTAAAGGAAACTCTTAAGTATGGAATGTTATTTCCGTCTGGAAGAAAGATCGAATCAGAATTTCTGAGTTATTCAGACTCTGATTGGTGCAGAGATAGAGTGGACAGAAGAAGTACTTCTGGGTACTTATTCAAATTTCTAGGAGGTCCTATTTTTTGGTGTTCCAAGAAGCAACATGTTGTTGCGCTGTCAACCTGTGAAGCTGAATATATTGCAGGAGCTCTGACTGCATGTCAAACTGTGTGGATTCTGAACTTGTTGCAAGATCTGAAGATTGAAGTAGATAAACCTCTGAAACTGATGATTGATAACAAGTCTGCAATCAATCTTGTCAAGAACCCAGTGCTGCATTGGAGAAGCAAGCATATTGAGACAAAATATCACTTTCTGAGAAATCAAATTCAGAGTGGAATATTAGAAGTTGTGCACTGTAGCATCCAGAAGCAGCTGGCAGATGTTCTGACAAAGGCTACCAAGGCTGATCAATTTCTTCGCTTGAGGGATGAAATTGGTATTGTCAGTTTTGAATAAAATATAAATTAAGGGATGGTGTTAGATTTTATCTATATTTTAGGAATATTTTTTTGGATATTAATCTATATTTTAAGAATATCTTTTAGAAGATATTATTATATCTTTTTATATCTTTATTAGAGGATATTTAGGATTTTATTTTGTGTATAAATAGTCTAGTGGAGTAGTTCAATATAATTAATTGTAAATTATCATTATTTATTTTTGTAGCTGTCATTAAATATTTCTTTTGTCTTTCATCTCTTCTTTATGCACTATAAAATAATAGTATGACAGACAAGTTAACCTCTATAGATTTTGGCTCCATAGACTTCTCTTGCTCACCTCTATCTCTTCTCAAGCCTATCAATCTGTCTATAATAGACTACAATGGTCTTATTTTCGCTTCTCTTGTCATTAAAGGGTTTTGATTTGATTTATTTGTTCAATCTTCTTTCAATATATTTAGGTAGCTTTAGCACACCTTTGATTAAAAATATATATGTAACAATTGATAATATATTTTTGCCGGATATAAGCGGATAATATATTTTTATTTTGAGAAATATTGCAAATTAGTATGTTCTTATCATATTTTTGAATGTTTTTAGTATAATTGACCACTCCAACTATTATGAACAAACACGAATAATAGCTATCAAAATTTAATGAACACGCGTCACCCCAATAACTCGATTTATTATAAAGATATATGATGAGATTTAATTTATTAGAAAACAAAGAAACGAGTGATTTTGAGAATAAACTAAAGTGACAGGGTTCTTAGTTGAAAAAGACATCCACGACAAATATTGTTGCTTCATATAGTAAGCAAGGCAAAAAGAAAAAAGTATGCCTTAGATCAAGTAAAAATTAGTTAGAGAAAATAGAAAAAAGTGAGGAATTGGTCCAATTTTCGGTATGAATCTAAATGATGATATTTGAATCTACAATTAGTCATTTTTAATATTAAAAATGAAAAATTTTAAAACCCATTCACAACTCTTCACTTTTGAGATCAAATTTAATATTTTTAAAATTAAGAAATTAGGTTACAATCAAAATCATAATAATAAAAAAAAGGTTAGTTACAATGTAATTATGACATTACAATATGCAAAATCATCTTATAACGTGTTTTTTGCGACGTGATTAATTACATCGCATGGGAGCGTGTGACAACTTTATTGCAACGTGATTTTCATGTCACAGAGTTGTGACGTGAAAATCACGTCGCAACATGTTTGCACAAAAATAATAACATTGCAGTAGCAGCAGACGTAGTAGTCAGGGTAGCAACTTTTGTTGCCACGTGATTTTCACGTCACTAATTTGTGATGTGAAATTCACGTCACTAATTAATTCCATTTTACAAAGAAACATACTAACATGTTTTTCTTATTTCTTTTAATAAAAAATTTAAGGTTGCCATGTGATTTACATGTCACAACTTTGTGACATAGAAATCACGTCACTAATGTTTTTTTTATAAATTTAATTGCTGAAAAAATATTAAAAGCAAAATAAAAATAACATTAATTCAACGAATCATCTTGGTTGGGATAGTTGTTAATGTTAAAATTATCTTTGTTCCCGTCATCCTCCGACTCTTGACCACGAACGTTTTGATTTCCACCAAACCCTTGCAAAAATTGTCTCATTTGTTGTTCCATATCAGCTTGCCTCTTCACCATGACCTCCATTTATCATTGTTGCTCTTGTCTCATTGCCTCCATTCCCATCTCACGTTACGCTGACTCGCATCTTGCCTCATTTAACCTCAATTGTCTTACTGTTTCAAGTTGTTTCGCTGTCAAATTTGGTTGACGTGACCCTCCTTTTCCATCTCTAACTCTTTGAAATAGAGTTCTATCCCCACTTCTCAAGGTGCTCGTCAAATTTCCACCACCAAAAAAACAATTGTTAAGCCCCTTTCCGTCATTGACTTTACTCCAAATATAAAAATCCACATCTGAATGAACCGGCTCTCCCTCTCTCGGAGTATATTGAGGATTATGAGTCGGAAATTCTGCGAGCAATATCTGATAATCCTCCTACACATTCAATAAAAAATTAAGTTAAATATAAATTAAATTAAATTAAATTAAATAATATATGAAATATAACCATGTGAGTTTCATGCCACGACTTCTAAATTACCACATGATTTTCACGCCACAACTTCTCAGTTGCCACGTGAAAATCACACCACAAAGTTGTCATTAAATTAAATATATATATATATATATATATATATATATATATATATATATATATATATATATATATATATATATATATATATATATATATATATATATATATATATATATATATATATATATATATATATATATATATATATATATATATATATATATATATATATATATATAAACAACGTAAATTAAATAACTTACAATAACTTTTAGTGTACGTTCGTCAACAAAATCCCTCATTTTCTTTGTCTGAGTCTTTTTAACCAGCTCAATCATCAGTGGTGGTCACCCCAAAGTCTTAGTCTAAATAATAAAATTAACTTTAATTAATAAAATATATTATGAATCAAAATATAACTTTAAAATGTGGTAATAATTACCATGCGTCAAACCTGGTCAGCGATACTTATACTTCCAACTGCATTAGGGCAACCCCTTTTTTAGATGCCCTCATCTTCTTTGCATTTTTAGATTTAGTCTGAAATGTCGGTGTCTCCCAATATTTAAGAAGTTTGTCAAAAACTTCTTTGCCTATCCAGATGGGACGAATACCTAGAAGTTCTCAACATTGTCTAACACGTCGTAGTATGTTAGAAAGTCGTCTTGAGGTTCTGCCATAATAATTTTTTTTAATCAGCCTCTCGTTCATTAGGTCCCACACACATTTTTTTCTACAATGTCGTATGACATTAAAATAAATAGTTAGATAATTATAATGAAAAAGTCATTTAAATAACAATAACTAAAAAAATAAATTAAGTATACCATAAATTTGTTAAACCAAGCTTTTTACTAGGAACGTCTTTAAAACTCTTCCAAAATTCTTTATACATCTGCTGAATTATATAACTTATAATCTTGGCAGCAGTCTGACTCGACCAGAAACTAAACAACAATAATTTGAATTAGCAATATTAAATATAAAGTTGTATTAAAAATGGAAATGTATACTTAAATAAAAATTTATAAATGAGAAACTTACGAGATTCCTTCAGGTCAAATCCAAAATCTCCCATCAATGACATGAATATGACTCAGATCATCATTCCCTCGAAGATTATTTTCATACAACTCATTATCATCCCCATCCAGATCATCATCACCCAGCTTCGCATGATCATCCTCACATGCATGTACATGTGTGGGATGTGGGTGCGGGATCCTCCAGTCTGTGTGGAATGTGGGGTGCTAGATCCTCCAGTATGCTGGAAGGATGAGGGCATCTGTGTGGGATGGGTGGTGTTAGATCCTCCAATATGCTGGAAGGATGATGGCATCTGTGTAGGATGTGGGGTGTTGGATCATTCAGTCTGTTGGAAGGATAAGGACATCTGTGTGTGATATGGAAAATTGGGTCCTCCAATCTGCTAGAAGGATGAGGGCATCTATGTCTGCAGGAATGGAAAATCGGTGGCTTAACAAAATATGGTCCCCCAGACGGGCTAATAAAAGACAGACTCCCAGATGAGAACATAGGATACTGAGAGGAGAGTAATGGCATAAAAGGCTGAGTACTGGCCATGGACATAGGATCAACCTGACTCTGCGGGGGAGGACACGTGGCCAACTGAGATGCCTCACATGTTACTATCATTGGGCGTTGGGACTTCTTACCACTACCTTTGCTCTTATCAATTAATGGTAGTATTTTACCTATTTATATAGAATACTCAGTTTATATATATATATATATATATATATATATATATATATATATATATATATATATATATATATATATATATATATATATATATATATATATATATATATATATATATATATATATATATATATATATATTCATCAACTAAAATAATAAATTTGAAAAAATACATTCTCATTAATACATATTCATTAGCACATTCAATAGATGGTTCATTATTCTCATCGATACATATTCATTAACATATTTAATAAATGGTTCATTATTCTAAATCTTCATGCTCGTCATCCATATCATTCTTATCATCTAATGTGATATTGTCCTCGGATCCAAACTCTTCATGCTCTTCGTCTACATTATTATCAACCAACAATATAGACGAATCAACTTGATGTCCCTCAACCATTGTATCATACAAACTTGCAATTTGTTCATCTGCAATCACATCATTAATTTGTTCTACTTCATCAACCTGGTAAGCAACATCTTCCACTAGTTTGTCAGTTTCAATATGACCCATCAGTTTTATTTTTATTATAACACACCACCCTCATTTATGTGGTACAAATGAAGGATAAATAACATAATAAACTTTCCTAACAATATGTGACATTATGAAAGGGTCATACTTTTTGTACTTTTAACCCATTCGAATCTCAATAGTACCATATGACTTATCTATTTTTGTGCATCTAGTTGGATCATACCATTCATAATAAAACAAGACAATTTTATTTTCTGAGTCCAAGTAATTGTATACCAACTTGATATGTTTAACAAAGCCATAAAAGTCATCTTCACCACCATATGTAATTCCTTTTAAAAATACACCAATGTTTATGGTTTTTTTCCCCTTTAGTCCATGTCTCAGTGTGAAACTTATATCTATTCACGAAGTATTTGTCCCAATCATTTATGCTTTGAATATGGTCTTTAGACAAGTTATTCAAATGGAGTATTTTTGGAGTCAGTGCAACAATGCTAGACAATCTCTCATTGAACAATGCTGGAAATTAAGCATGAATGACACCAGATGTTTATTATACATCGGTACTATGAAAATAGGTGATGTTAAATTCCCTAAAAAGAAACACACTATAAGTTTCAAGGTAATAAGTTTTATATTAACACTGTAAAGAAAATTAAATAGTTGGGGTATAGTTACTAAAGATATGGTTTAACTTCAACACAATTGATCAACACATGAACATGTGCGGATTGCATTTCTTTTTGGTTCAACTAATGCACACTCTTCTTTCCAGAGGGACGACCTGGAAGCCCAAAGGCTGATAAGGTGAATTGACTTCTTTCGTTAACATTTACAGGATTCCGTATGATTCTTGGAGTTAACATCAAGTGATTGAAATAGTTACTGCAAAAATGTGATGTTTCCCAATGTAAGTAATGTGCACATATTGATCCTTCAACTCTAGATTTATTTTTCTCTGATCACTTTGAATCACCCATGAACCTTTCAAATGGATACATCCACCTATATTGAATAGGTCCGCCAAGATAAGCTTCATATGCAAGATGCACAAGTAGATGTTTCATGGAGTCAAAAAAACCAGGCGGAAATACTTGTTCCAACTTACAAAGAATGAGTGGAATACTTCGGTCCAACTTAATGATGTCATCCACTCTTAAAGCTGACGCACAAATATCTCTAAAAAATTGATTAATTTCTGTTAGTGGATTAAACACATGTTTGGGTAGTGAACCAAACGCAATTGGTAGCAATTGTTCCATAAAAACGCGACAATCATGACTTTTCATACCATACAACTTCCCAGTGTTACCGTCAGAACACCTTGTTAAATTTGAAGAATACCCATCGGGCATTCTCAAATCTTTTAACCATCGACAAACCACTTTAGCTTCTTGGAAAGTCAGACCGAAACAAGCCTTGGATTTTAATAATTTTCCATTCGATTGAGGATTCAACTCCAACTCTTTCCAGTTACACCAAATTTCCATGTCTTGTCTAGCCTTCTCATTATCTTTTGTTTTGTCTTTAACATCCATCACGGTACATTGTCATACCCCAAAATTGTCCCTCTAGTGTCAATAGTCAACTTATCTTTATTGGTCGTTTTGTTATTTAAATATTGGTACTATTATACTTTTGTTACTAATTTGTTTTCTTTCATATATTTTGTTTAGATATAATGAGGTTCAAATAATAAAAGGGATGTATGTTTTAATAAGGGCTCATTGGGTTTTAAGGCCCATAAGGGTCTTGTTGGGGGTTGACCAGAGTCAACTCTGATCATAAAGTCTTATTATTTTATTTTAGTCTTTTTCTTATTATTATAATTATTGTTGTCTAAAAATATTATTACTATTAACAAATTGCTATTTTATTTATTACTATTACCATTTATTATTATTATTAGTATTATTTTATTATCCCACTATTATTATTATCATTAATTATTACCATCAATATTAATATTTTGTTATCTTTTATTATTTTCATTTATTATTATTATATTTTGTGGTTGTAATATGGTGGGAGAACTGACTTTTTGGTTTTATCACAAATGTTGCAGTTAGCAAGAGTCACCACCGACTTTTCTTTTATCCAATATTTAGGAAAGGTGAAAAGAACAGAAAAGACTTTTGATAGATTTTGAGTTCGGGGGGTAAGTTATGAAAAAGGAAGGTGTTAGCACCCTTTTCATCCGTAGTTATCTAGGGACTCTTAATTTCTTAGCTCACTTTTAAGACTTGCTTTGTGTATGTGTGTGATTTGTTTGAAAATATTTTGAAACGTCAATGTAAGGAAGACTTTATAATAATTCTTGTATCAGTCCTCAAGAATGTATACAAAGTATTTTTTTTTAATATTTGTTTTGAAAGTTATTTTTGAACATGTTGTGAGCAAGCAATTAGGAGTCTTACCCACTAACGTCTTTCTTGTTATTTTCCTTCTCCTTTGGAGATAGTATTATCTATACCATTAGTTGGTAGGTAATCTTATCTATTGGATGTGAGGGGACAGGCGTGGGGTCATCGTATGGTCATCGAAAGCAACATGTAAAGATACTTTAGTAATTCTATCTAAGGGACTATCATCATTCTGCTCGTAGGGTCATCGAAGGGACTAGATTATTTTGTAGGCAACTCGAAGGGTCATCGAAGGATTATGATATTTATTCAAAAGGGACCATGATGATATTGTTGAATCGGGAGTCTTGTGCTAAAGTATCCCCATTTTCGAGGGACATGACCAATATTATCGTAAGGCAACAACAAAGGTTACCCTAGAGGTGCAAGAGTGAAGATTGTGTATTTTCAGTTATTTAATCTTGAAAATTAAGGTTATCTACGATTGCTTTTAGTCTTGCCATACAAACCCTATCTTAATAGCAGTTAAATATGCGGAAAGTAAAGTGTGGAAAATTAAACCTAAGCTATTACATCCTGTGAGCAATTACATAATCAGAAAAAAAATGCGGGAATGTAAATCTAAGCTATTATATTGGTGAGTGTGGCCTATACATTTTGTCTAAGAAAATTAAATAGCAAGAAGAGGAATAAGAAAAAATGTTAGAAAAACGTTAAATGTTTTTGTGGAAAATAATTTAAGTTAATAAATAGTAAAACCTAATTATTTCTAATTAATTTTAAGATTTAAAAAAGGCTAATTAAATTAATTAATTAATAAAAATATGTGAAAAAAATTAATTACTAACTAGAAAACCCTAATCCTAATTTGTTATATTTTGAAAAAAGTTTAAGGTTAATGGTTAATTAGAAAATAGTTAATAAAGAAAATAGAATGAAAATAGAGTTAGTAAAATAAGAGAACAAAAAATGCATAGGGTGAGACTTGAACCCACTCCCCCAGCTTCACAGGATATGCTGCCTTCCACTAGGCCAATGTGTTATTTGTGACATCGAATGAGAACCAATCAACATATTATAAACTTGCGCGTTAATCCTGAAAAAGAAAAAGAAATTGACAAAAGATGGGATCGAATCCATGCCCTCACGCATAATGACCATCACTCTTACCATTGGGACACTTGTTGTTACATGTTGGTATAATCAGCATTATTTAACATAATATAAACTAAAATAAAAAAATCAAATAAAAATAAAAATCAGAACACGCACGTTATGGTAGGGCCTGAGGATTTTGAATGAACCAATTAGAGAGAGGGAGGAGGCCACGTGAGCCTTGACTGGAGTCAGCGCCACCACCAACGGTGGAGACCTCCATCTTCTTCGACAAGCCTTAAACACAAAACCTGCAAAATCAATCAAAACAAGAATACAAATAATCCTGATCCACTAATTAGCATGCTGCGAGTTTAATGGTGGTGTTAGTTTAGTCTGAAAATGCTTGTAGCGTAGAATACGAATCTCAAATGAAGCTTTGCTCTAACAATGGCAAATATTCATACCTGCATCAAACCTTACAAACACTAGTTCTAAAACATTCTAAACATCATTATGAACATGTATGAGTGCATCGAATCAATCAATAATGCATGAATAAAAAGTTTGAGATTAGAGAAAGTTACCAAACCGGTGCAACTTAGTTGGAACGTTTTGGGATGCTTCAAGCTTCAGTAATGGTTGAGATGAGCTCCTGAGATCATCAGAAGGCTAGTGTGATGCTTGTAATGGATTGAAAACAGATGGAGATAAGGGTTTGACTGTAACACCCCAATTCTACCCGACAATTATATAAAATTAGAGTTACAAAAATCCGACAACCGAATCAGGATGCTACAAATTCAACTCAAAACAACAACATTCATTACAGATACATAACACATTAAACTTGGATGAACCAACAACAACATAAATTAATCTTTTAAAACCAACAACTTTCATAACTATGCAACGAAATCAAATATTTAACTTAAAGAATATAACATCTTTATCCAACTAAAACAACTTCAAATAGTAAGTATTTAACGAACAACAACTTAAAGTTCAATCAACTGAAATAATAACAACAGTAAATTAGCAAGCGTTCATCCCTCCGAGTATTACATATCAGAGCAATGACACCGACTCTAACTATTGAAGGTAAACCTCATTCACTCTAGGTTACCTGCACGTTACCAACATATGGGTAACATTCAAACAGAAAGGGTGAGATATCGAACAATATAATAGAACGTATGATAAATAAAACATTAGAATCAGTTCATACATATTCACCACTTCTCAGATTTTTAACAACATAAGCATAACCAGATCAACCACACAACAACTCAGAATGCAACATAAAATGTAACTTGTATTCATGCAAATGCATGTGGTACCAATGGAGCATAACACCCAACTTAAAAATCTGCCAATAAATAGAGGCATCAATAAGGCACAAGCCTTCAACTTAATATTTTTCCAATCTAGGCCAACTTAACGAGCATCAACTCAAACTTGATATGCAATGTATGCGACACAACATGAATGTAGAAACAACAACAACAACAAACAACAACTTAACATAAATCAATGTTGGTCATAAGCCTACAACATCAACAACAGTTCAATATCAACTCAACATAAATCAACTTTGGCCGTGAGCCTACAACATAATATCTGCCAAAATTAGAGGCATCTCAACATAATTCATCGACCTGCAAATTCTCAATTAAGCACAAACTACACAACACACCGTAACGACCAAATCAACATGCACGGGCAATAGGACTAGGGAAACTATGTATCCCTTGACATGCACAACAACCAAGATAGAACAATAGCTAACTCATACTCCTTGACAAAGCCTGCAACTTCATGCAGCTCAACAACAGTACCGTGCTCCTCGGCACGCCTCACAGCCTAATGTCGCTCGACATCCAACACATATATTCTTCTATTTACCTTGCATCCTAAATACCGCTCGATACCTAACACCATCAGCATCCTTAGCGACCACTAATTCTGGCCCATAACATGGAACAATACAACGTCATAACGACCACAACAAGACAACCCATTATTTCCAGCCAACCGCTCGGAGTACCACAAAAATGGGTAACTATATTTCCTATCAACAGATACATTAATTGTACAAAACAGTCATGCAAAAACCTTTCTAAAACGACCACAACAACAATCCCTAATTTCCTGCCAATTGCTCGGAATACCACAACATCATAATGACCACAACACCCAGTGATAAACTACACTAACCTAATCATCGATCCTACCGGGCAATGATACAGACAACTTAAACCGCCTACAATATAACAACTGGGTAACTTCCTAAAACAGGTTTGTTAATCATACAAGACAGTCATACGGTAACTCCTTAAACAACCACGACATAAGGAAACAAGCAACTTTAATAACAAATTCAGAACATCAACGTGCAACAGTCATAAATACGACCAATTCCCACATACCCATCATCATCAATCCCATTATAAGGTCAGAACCCCACGCTTACCTGGATTGAAGGTCGCTCAACCAAAATCCTAACTGACAGCCTTGCTTTGTTCTGCTCGACACCGGGCAGCTTGCTCTTCTCTTCGTGTGACTTCACACGGTCATGCGCAAGACTCCTTGTTCTCCAAAAACTAAATCCTCGTGTCAGCTTAACCTTATATCATCAATTCTATTGGGCCTAACTTACACACCCCCACATTACTTCTTCCAACCAATAACATAAGCCCAACACAATTATTCTGTTAATTCCAACATTATTATTATTAATCAACTAATTAATTAATTAATTAATAATCTAACAACTTATACCAACAATTCACAAAATCTCACAACTTCAACAAATAATCCAAAAATAATTTAATTAAATAATTAATTAAGTTAACGGGCGTTACAACTCTCCCCCACTTAGAATATTTTCGTCCTCGAAAATTTACCTCATTCGAACAACTCAGGATAGGAGTCCCGCATCTTTCTTTCCAACTCCCAAGTCATGATTTCTCCGGAAGCTCCTATCCAGACAACTCAGGATAGGAGTCCCGCATCTTGCTTTCCAACTCCCAACTCTTTTCCTCTTAGAGTCTTCATCTCACGATCCACGATTCGTACATGCATCGTCTCTACAATAAGATTATCCCGTACTTGCACATCATCCATATGAATCACATGAGATGGATCTGAAATATACTTCAGGAGTTGTGACACATGAAACACATCATGAAAATTCGAAAGATTAGGCGGTAAAGCCACTCTATAAGCAACATTCCCAACTCTTTCTCAAATCTAATACGGACCAATAAAATGAGAAGTGAGCTTCTTAGATTTCAATGCTCGCCCAACACCAGTCACAAGTGTAACTCTCAAAAACACATGGTCACCTGCTTGAAATTCTAAATCTTTCCTTCGCTTGTCATGATAACTCTTCTGTCTACTTTGGTAAGCTTTCATCTTTTCTCGAATCAACTTCACATTCTCAGTAGTCTCACGAACAAGTTCAGGTCCAAGCACTACACTTTCTCCAGATTCATGCCAACATAAAGGAGTTCTATATCTTCGATCATACAACACTTCAAAAGGTTCCATTCATATACTAGAATGGTAACTGTTATTATAAGTGAACTCTATCAATGAAAGATAAGTATCCCATGAACCTCCCTACTCAAGAACATATGCTCTCAACAAATCTTCTAACGACTGAATAGTCCTTTCAGTTTGACCATCCGTCTGAGGATGATACGCCTAACTCAACCTCAACTTAGAACCCAACGCCTCTTGCAAACTCTTCCAAAAATCTGAAGTAAACCTCGGATCTCTATCTGAAACAATACACAAAGGAACACCATGCAGCTTTACAATTACACTAGTATAAATCTCCGCCAACTTTGATACTGGAAAACTGATGTTAATAGGAATAAAATGATCCGACTTTGTAAGCCTATCAATAATCACCCAAACTGTATCATGTCTTCTTGAAGTATTAGGTAACCTCGTCACAAAGTCCATCAAAATGATATCCAATTTCCATTCTAGAACTTCTAACAGTTGCATCAACCCTGCAAGCTTCTGATGTTCAATTTTCGACTTCTAACAAGTCAAACATGCATACACAAACCGAGCCACGCCACTCTTCATGCCAGGCCACCAAAACAAATTCTTCAAATCCTGATACATCTTTGTAGCTCCCGGATGAATGCTTAACTTGCTTCTATGACTTTCCTCGAGAATTACTTTCTTCATCTCTGCATCATCAGGAATACAAGTTTGGTCACAAAATCTCAACACACCTTGCACATCTAACTTAAAATCACTATTCTCAGACTGATCGATCCCAACCATCGAATCTATCAGTTTTACATCCAACTTCTGAGCTTCTCTGATGTTATCCAGAAAATCATTATTAATGTTCAACATTCCCAACATAACACTTTGCGGTGTCACCTCGTAAACCAAGATCATATCTCTGAACTGTTCAATTAATTCCAACTCTTTAACCATCATTGCTGACATATGCAAAGTCTTTTGACTTAACACATCAGCTACCACATTTGCTTTTCTTGGATGATAATTCAAACCGAAATCGTAATCTTTTAACAACTCCAACCATCTTCGTTGTCTCATATTCAGTTCCTTCTGATCAAATAAATACTTTAAACTCTTAAGGTCGCCAAATACTTAAAATCTAGAACCATAAAGATAATGCCTCCAAATCTTCAACACAAAAACAACTGCAGCAAGCTCTAAATCATGCATAGGATAATTCTTTTCATGAGTCCTCAACTGCCTTGACG
Source organism: Vicia faba (assembly GCA_948472305.1). NCBI lineage: Eukaryota > Viridiplantae > Streptophyta > Magnoliopsida > Fabales > Fabaceae > Vicia > Vicia faba. The sequence continues at coordinate 1,627,406,452 of OX451738.1, read as the reverse complement.
CATAAGCAACTACCTTTTCATTCTGCATAAGAACACCTCCTAAACCCATCTTAGAAGCATCACAATATACCACAAAAGTTTTTCCTGGATTAGGTAATGTCAAAATCGGAGCCGACGTCAATCTCTTCTTCAATTCTATAAAATTTTCTTCACACAGAACATGCCACACAAAAGCTCTACCCTTACAAGTCAACTTAGTCAACAGCAGTGCCAACTTAGAAAACCCTTCGATAAACCTTCTATAATATCCAGCTAGTCCCAAAAAGCTTCTAATCTCAGTAGCCGACTTTGGAGTTTCCCATTGCAACACAACATCTACTTTAGATGGATCTACAGCAATGCCATTACTTGAGATAACATGACCAAGAAAACTAATCTCCTTTAACCAAAATTCACACTTAGACAACTTTGCATACAACTTCTTCTCTTCCAAAACTTGCAATACTATTCTTAAGTGTTATGCATGCTCTTCCTCTGATTTAGAGAAAATTAAAATGTCATCAATGAACACCACTACAAACCGATCCAAATAAGTATGAAAGATACGATTCATGTATTCCATAAATACTTCCAGAGCATTAGTAACACCGAAAGGCATCACCGAATACTCATAATGTCCATAACGCATTTTGAAAGTCGTCTTCTGGATATCTTCATCCTTCACTTTAATCTGATGATAACCCGGCCTCAAATCAATCTTACTAAACACATGAGCACCCACCAATTGATCCATCAAGTCATCTATTCTCGGAAGCGGATACTTGTTCTTAATTGTCACTTTACTCAATTGTCTATAATCAACACAAAGTCTCATACTTCCATCTTTCTTCTTTACTAGCAACACTGGAGCTCCCCACGGTGATACACTTAGTCTTACAAATTTGTTTTCAAGTAACTCTTCTAATTGCTTCTTTAATTGTGACAATTCAGATGCAGACATCTTGTATGGTACCATAGAAACAAGTCTGGTACTAGGTACAAGATCAATATAAAATTCAACTTCTCTCTCTGGCAGTACATCAGGAATTTCATCAGGGAAAACTTCAGAAAATTCATGCACCACCTGCAATTCCTCAATTATAGCTTGATTCTCGACAAATAATGATGCCATCAACGAGAACATCTGAGCCTCTTCTTGCATCAACTGCATCAACTATCTAGCACACAACAGACCATCTTCCTCTTCTTCAGGAGTAGAAAACCTCACAGACTTGTTATAACAGTTAATATGAACATAGTTATGCTCTAACCAGTTCATACCTAAGATTACATCTAACCCACTTAAAGGAAAACAAACCAAATCAACAACAAAGTCTCTGTCGAAGATCGACAAAGGACACTTTAAACACACAAAATAAGTAGTCACCGACCCCTTGGCTGAAGTATCGACGACCATCTCTCCATTCATAGAAGACAACATAACACCCAATCTTTCAACACAATCAACAATAATAAAGCAATGAGTAGCACCAGTATCAATAATAGTAATTAAAGGAGTACTATTAATGAAACATGTACCTCTGATGAGTATGTCCTCATTAGCCGTTTGATTCTCAGCCAAAGCGAACACTTTACCACTGGTTTGCACCTTCTTCGGCTTCTGACACTGACTACCAATGTGCCCTTCTTCACCACAGTTGAAACAAATCATCTCTTTATGCTTGCAGTCAGATACAACATGTCCAGTCTTACCACAACGGAAACACCTCTTCACCTTAGCAGTTCACACATTGCTCTTATGCCCAGTTTTTCCACATTTGAAACAAACCACACCAACAGGAGCATCTCGCCCACTAGTCCTCTGACTCTGAGCAACCTTATGTTTACCCTTACCAACTGGGGTATCGTAAGGCTTACCACGGTTCTGTTGGTGCTTACCTCTCTTCTCATTGATAATCTTATAATGATCATTATTATCCTCTTCATAAATCATGCATCTATTAATCAAATCAGCAAAGACGCAAATCTTATGGTATCCAACTGCCTTCTTGATCTTCGTGCGCAACCCGCTCTCAAACTTGATGCACTTCGAAAACTCAGTATTTCCGTCGCTATAGTGCGGATAAAACTTAGCCAACTTAACAAACTTTGTAGCATATTTAACAACCAACATACTTCCTTGTGTTAGCTCAAGAGACTCAATTTCCTTCTTACCACGAACATCTTCAGGGAAATACTTCCTCAAAAATTCCCTACGAAACACAACCCAAGTGACATTTTCACCTGCAGCTTCCAACCTCTGGCACGTCTCTAACAACCAGTCATCAGCTTCGACTTCTAGCATATGAGTACAATATCGAACCTTCTGTGTCGGAGTGCAGTCCATCACACGGAAGATTCTCTCAATCTCTTTCAACCAATCTAACGCTCAATCAGGATCATACTTACCCTTGAAGGTAGGCGGATTCTCCCTCTGGAAAGTCGCCAAGCTACGAAATCCAGCATTCCCGTCAGTGTTCGGCTGATTCTCCATAGCATGTGCCATTGCTTCTAAAGAAGCAGCAAGTGCAACCTCATTCCTTCCAGCCATCTCAACTTATCACTACAACATAAACAACAGTTAGAAATCAAGTTAACAATACTCGATTGTTAGACTAAACTATGACTTGACAACTTGGTCGGACGGACCGACTTGCTCTGATACCAACTTTGTAACACCCAAATTCTACCCGAAAATTATATCAAATCAGAGTTACAAAAATCCGACAACAGAATCAAGATGCTACAAATTCAACTCAAAACAACATCATTCATTACAGACACATAAGACATTAAACTTGGATGAACCAACAACAACATAAATTAATCTTTTAAAACTAACAACTTTCATAACTACGCAACAGAATTAAATATTCAACTTAAAGAATATAATATATTTATCCAACTAAAACAAATTCAAATAACAAGTATTTAACAAACAATAACTTAAAGTTCAATCAACTGATATAATAACAACAGTAAAACAACAAGTGTTCATCCCCCCGAGTGTTACGTATTAGAGCAATGACACTGACTGGAACTACTGAAGGAAAACCACCTTCACTCTGGATTACCTACATGTTACCAACATATGGGTAACATTCAAACAAAAGGGGTGAGATATCGAACAATATAATAGAACGTATGATAAATAAAAAATTAGAATCAGTTCATACATATTCACCACTTCTCATATTTTTAACAACATAAGAATAATCAGATCAACCACACAACGAATCAGAATACAACACATAATGCAACTTTTATTTATGCAAATGCATGTGGTACCAATGGAGCAAAACTCCCAACTTAAAAATCTGCCAATAAATAGAGGCATCAACAAGGCATAAGCCTTCAACTTAATATTTCCCAATCCAGGCTAACTTAACGAGCATCAGCTCCAACTTGATATGCCATGTATGCGACACAACATGAATGTGGCAACAACAACAACAAACAACAACTCAACATAAATCAACACTGGTCATAAGCCTACAACATCAACAACAATTCAACATAAACTCAACATAAATTAACTTTGGCCATGAGCCTACAATATAATATCTACCAAAATTAGAGGCATCTCAACATAATTCATCAACCTGCAAATTCTCAATTAAGCACAAACTACACAGCACACCATAACGACCAAATCAGCACGCACGAGTAATAGGACTAGGGAAACTACGTACCCCCTGGAATGCATAGCAACCAAGACAAAACAATAGCTAACTCATACTCCTTGACACAACCTGCAACTTCGTGCAGCTCAACAATAGTACCGTGCTCCTCGGCACGCCTCACAGCCTAATGCCGCTCGACATCCAACACATATATTCTTCGATTTACATCGCATCCTAAATTCCACTCGGCACCTAACACCATCAGCATCCTCCTCGACCACTAATTCTGGCCCACGGCATGGAAAAATACAATGTCATAACAACCACCCCAAGATAACCCATAATTTTTGTCCAACCGCTCGGAGTACCACAAAAACGGGAAACTATATTTCCTATCTACGGATACATTAATTGTACAAAACAATCACTCAAAAACCTTTCTAAAACGACCACAACAACAATCCCTAATTTCCTGCCAACTGCTCGGAATACCACAATATCATAACGACCACAACACCCAGTGATAAACTACACTAACCTAATCATCGATTCTACCAGGAAATGATATAGACAACTCAAAAAGCCCACAACCTAACAACCGGGTAACTTCCTAAAACAAGTTTGTTAATCCTACAAGACAGTCATAAGGTAACTCTCTAAACAACCACGGCATAAGGAAACAGACAACTTTAATAACAAATTCAGAACATCAATGTCCAACAGTCATAAATACGACCAATTCCCACATACCCATCATCATCAATCCCATCATAAGGTCAGAACCCCACCCTTACTTGGATTAAAGGTCGCTCAACCAAAATTCCAGCCGACAACCTTGCTTTGTTCTGCTCGACATCGGGCAACTTGGTCTTCTCTTTGCGCGGCTTCACACGGTCACGCACAAGACTCCTTGTTCTCCAAAAACCAAATCCTTGTGTCAGCTTAACCTTATATCATCAATTCTATTGGGCCTAACTTACACACCCTCACATTACTTCTTCCAACCAATAACATAAGCCCAACACAATTATTCTATTAATTCCAACATTATTATTATTATTAATCAACGAATTAATTAATTAATAATAATATAACAACTTATACAAACAATTCACAAAATCTCAGAACTTCAACAAATAATCCAAAAATAATTAATTAAATTAACGGGCTTACATTGATCGTGCCCTAGTTTCTTGAAAATTTGAAGATTTTTAGGGTTTGTTCTTGAGGGAGCATGTGTGTTTTTTTGATGTCTAAAAGTGTCATGTATTTATAGGAGAGTGATTTAGGTCAACAAACATGAGATGAATCTTGTACAATCATGGTCAAATATTTGATTTGCATTTTGCATGAAAACTTTCTTTTTTAGGCTAATCTTGTGCCAATCATCCTTACACGGTTTTGCCAAGTTGTCATGAGCTTTTTGGGCTTCAAATTTGATTAAAACAAAGGTCCACACACCTTGTATCATTTATTTGGTATTTTATTTGATTTATTTTACTTTTAATTGAACAAAATAAAAATAAAAAGAAATAAAAACCACAAAAATATATGAACAAATTTAAAGGTCTAATATGAGGTCATGAACATGTTTGAACCTAAAAAATTAGGGCCATTAGCCCAAAAATTCAAGGTTGCTCAATTTGAACTTCATGCATTTTTCTCAAAATTGCCCAACTTGCACAAATCATAATTCTCTCAATTTTGTCATATGAAGATGATCTTGGACTTTTTGGAAACCTCAATATGTCTCCTACAACTTTCATGTTTGTCATTTTTTCATTTTAAGCCTTTATCTTTTTGTAAATTTCTTTGACAAAAAAATGTCTTTTTGTTGACTTTTAAAATGACATGTCATGTTTTGGCTCATATCTCTCAAATGAAGTATTTTTGGCCTTGAGCTTAGAGAGACAAAGTTATAGAGAATTGAATTTCTTTCAAAATGAGATTTGGTTGAGAAATTTATGATAAAGTATGTGAAAGTTATGCTTGGTCCAAGTTAAGTTGACTTTTCCTAAAGAAAACCCTAATTTAGTAACTTTTGACTATCGATGAATCTTGAGTTTTCTTGATGAATCATGATCAACCCTTGATCAAATGATAAATGTGACTTTAAAATGTTGATATTGACCAAAAATATTGAAGTTTGACTGTAGATTGGTCAAAGTTGATTTTTTTGTCCAATATAGTTAATTTTTAATCATCTGACTAATTGACTGAGCAAACTTGTGATGTAAGGCTTACAATTTGGTATGAGGGTACCTTGAGACATATGAGAAACCATGAAGTAAATTTTAGGCATTATAAACTCAATTTCCTTTGAGAGAAGAAAAATCCTAGTTGTAGGTCAATTGCTTAGGATGAGAGTTTGTTTGGTCAACCCTTGAGTAGTCTTGAGTGTTTGAGACCTTCATGAGCATGGGGAGGTATATTGAATCAATTTGTCTCAAAGATGGGAGGGAAAATTTTGGGGTACAACAGTGGTTATATTGACCGAGTCAAAACAAGGGTGGAAACCCTAGATCCAATGGTGACAATTGTTCATCTTTCTCGCTAAACAACGAATTTAAAGCCCAGAAACACAAATCTAAGTTAAATCATCTAAACAAATTGAATATGATATTTGTTTTTATCGACTGAAAATGAGTTACAGATGCAAAATCGTATTAATACATAATCAAATCTACAAACCCTAATTCTAAAAACACAACAGAACCTAATCTAATCCTAAATTGATTCAATCTCTAACGAATTTTAGGTTTCGTAACAGTAAATTACACATAAATTTCCTAATTCGTTCTAACCTAAAAATATATAAATACCTAATTCTAAAACTAAGAGGGGGACCAAAAAATCGAGAAAGAAAAGAAGGAGAAGAAGAGGATTTGGGGACGAAAATTCTGGTGAATCTTGCCGCCGTGAGCTTCAAACCCTTCTTCGAGTGCTCCTCTTCATACACATTTAGGGTTTCCAAACTGAAACCCTAAATCCTTCAAAGACCTCTGATACCTGCAAAACAAAGAAAAAAGGGAGATCGGAAATAAAATTGAACCAAAGCGAGAAGTTTCACGGTAGAGAAGGTTGATATTGCACTTAGCTTTACAATTTGTTGCGATTGATGTTGTTGTGATGTTTGTTTGAATTTATTTTGGATCTGAAAGAAACTTAGGGTTTGGGATTATTGCATCTGGGTTTTTTTGGGGTTTCACGGTAGTTGTATGGCGGGGTAAGGTGGTCGGTTAGAGGAAGATTGGGAGGTGGTTAGAGAAAGGCGAGAGAATAGAAGAAGAAAAGAGAGAGGAGAAAATGAATAAGGATGAAGAGGAAACCAAATGTATACTCCCTCCATGATGTTATTTGTCTACGACACGTGGCCATTTACTAGCCACATGATTGGATGTTGTACAGTAATCCCGAGCGCTTCCCTTACCATGCACCCCAGTCCACTGTACATCTCGCCCATTTGTTCTGTATACTTTTGATCAACGCCCCTGAGTTAAACTCAGGTGGCCCTTTGATCAAGATCGGACGTCCATGACTACTCCAACTCACGATCACCCCCTAGACCCACTCACACAATGTCCTAACAGATTCAGCTGAAGCATCTTATTGGGCTCAAGCCTTTTTTATTTACACCCCCCTGAAATTACTACTAAGCTAAGGTTACACCCCCTTGTTTTTTATAATTCATATTAAACTATTTTATTTATTTATTTATTATCATCAACATTTTTTGTATTAAAAATATTTTTGCATTTAAATCTTTTAATAAATAATAATGGATTAATTTTAAAAATATTTAATATATTTTTTAATAATAAGAAAATATTTATTTATTAATTATTTTCAAATACTAACCATTCTTTCTATTTTATCAAATTATTTTCATCATTCAAAAACTCTTTTTTTAGATTTTGCATCATAAATTCTAAGACAGCTAACCCATCAAATACTGACTTTATTTTACTAACCTAATTTTAAATTCAATTTATTTTCAAAAAATGGATTGTGGATCTATTTTTTATTAACTGCGAACCACGTCTACGACTACACTACTTTTAAACCCAGACATGGTTCAAGGATTAATTTCAAACATTTTCACAATCCATAAAAAAAACTAACCAAATACTTTCGAACTACGAAGTTGGACTCTGATTCTTCATAAGGAGATACCTAAGCACGTGGTTAAAACCAAAGAGAGTCCAGATATTAAAAAATTATATCTTTTTCTTTAACATTTAGAAACATTAATTACGAAATTACCAATTTACCCTTAGACCTAAAAATGGAGCCTCTTGAGAACAAGGGAGATGAAGAGTGTCTAACACCTTCCCTTCGTCTAACCAACTCGTGAACTTAAAATCTCTAACAATTAGGTTTATCCATTAAATCCACTTCCTTAGGATAAAAATTAATGGTGGTGACTCTCTATTTTTTTCCAGTTACGACAACTGACGACTCTGCTGAGGAAACAACCCTAGGGTTTAAAGTTTTTCTTTTTAGGTCTAGGTTTTTTTTGGGTATTTTCTATTGTTGGTATATTTTTTTTTGTAATTGATTATCTATTTATTCATATTATTTGCTATTATCATGATTATTTTATTATGGTGGGATTCAATTTTTAAAAAAAAGGTATCAAACCTTAGAAAGAAGGAATGTCAATTGGCCAAGGGGATTTAACATCCCTGTTGTACCCCAATTTTTGCCCCTAAGATCCCCTATCATATCATGTCAACTTGATCATAACAAAATCACATTAGGGTTGGTTCTTCCTTGTTTCTATCTCCTATCTTTAAGTTTGCTTATGAGGGATCACCAAGCACCTTGGTTGTGTATTTTGTATATGTGTTGATAATTAACTTCTAATCAAAATACAAAAAAAAATATTGGTCTTTGTCTTTTCAAAATTGTGTTTTGTAGGTACCAAGTCGAAGCATCCAACAAATAAGGTTTTCCAAGTTGATTTGATTCTGTATAGTGGCGAAAGACAGCATGCATCGACCCATAAAGGTATGTATCGACTCATCTTGATGTATATAACCAGCATGTGTCAACACATGCGTGTATGTATCGACTCATCTTGATGTGAATAACTAGAATGTGTCGACACATGCATGTATGTATCGACTCATCCTGTTTGTTTAACTAGCATGTGTCGACACATACGTGTTATGTATCGACTCATGCAGTTTGTGTGATTCTGTAATGTGTTGAAATAACAGTATGTATCGACACATAGAGGCATGTATCAACACATGCTGTGTTATACAGCTAGGATGTATCGACACATACCACTCATGTATCGACTCATAATGGCAAAATGCACGTGTTTTTTGAAAAAAGCCAGCAATTTCAAATCTGTCTCATTTTTTGCTCCAATTTTTTCTGCATAATTTGAAAATTATATCATTAATTCAAATTTGGCTCCAAGAATCAATTACCAAATTACCACTAATCCCAATCCTAAAACTCTATAAATAGATACCTCATTTCATTCAAATCATAAGCTTTTGATAGCCAAACTCATCTTGCTAAAAAATCTCTCAATTCTCTCCATCTACCAAATTCACTCAAAGCTCCATTTTCAAAAACTTAGTAAGTTTTGCATTGAAGCTTACTAATCTTTAAGCTAAACCTTCATCCAAACACTTTTTCTCCCTCAATTGTCTACATCCAAGCTTTGGTAATTGATTCTTGTGGTTGAATTGAAGCAAGTTCTGAAGTTGTTTAATAATTCTCAAATTCTACCTTTGGTAAGTTGGATCATCATCTTTAACAATGTGATCTCTTGTGGATTTCTAGTTTTGATTCATTGAGCACTGTTTTATTATTCCATTAGTGCAATTTTCTCATAATTTGATGGAATTTTCATGCTCAATTGGATCCATGATCATAAGGTGTTTGATGAAAAGTTGGAACAAGAATTTGATCTTTAAAATGTTGTTTTCTACTAATTTTTAACAGGTTGCAATCAATTGTTGTAACATTGCAATTGATTGTCACAGAAAATTGATTTGATAAAAAACTGCACTGATGCAATAGGTTGCTGTGATACGGTGGGAGAACTGACTTGAGGTTTTACGTTTGTATTCGCACTTGTTCGGTTTAGCAAGAGTCACCACCGACTTTTTATTTTATCCTAAGGAAAGGTTAAAAAGCACAGGAAAAACCTTTGAGATGTTTTCTTGGGTTCGGGGAGTAGATTATAGAAAGGGAAGGTATTAGCACCCTTTCTATCCATGGTTATCCATGGGCTCTTAGTTACTTGCTTAGATCACTTGCCTTGCATTTTCAATTGTTTGAAATGGTGCTTTCAATTGTTTGAAATGGTGCTTTGTGTGTGTGGTTTTGAAAATGTTTTGAAAAAGAGGCCTTGTCTAGGCAACCCTTGTAACAATTCTTTACTCGAATATTTTACAAAAGGTGTTTGTCTTTTTGAAAAGATGTTTCAAGGTTTTGAAAGTTGTTTTGAAAGTTGTGTTGTGGAGTGTGTTTTGAAAGTAGGAAAGTGTGTTTTGCAAGTTTGATCAAGTAACCAAGAGCTTATCTACCCTAAATTTCTCAAAGATCTTTCCTATGTTTTAACCCTTTTAACAGTATTGTTCCACCATTGTATTTGGTGGACAATCTTGTGTTAGGATGTTAACGGGACGGGCACGGGTCATCGTTTAGACCATGAATGCAATAGTGCCAAGTGTCTTTGGCAATTTTTCCTTTAAGGGACTTGATCATTTTTTAGGCAACTTGAGAAAGCGTCATCGAGGGACTATGATCGTTTGATTTGTTTTTGTTTTGCCAAAGACACTCAACATGCAACATGGCCCATTTTTGAAGGCAACAAGTGGAGTAACCCTAAGGGTGCAAGTGTGCATTGTGTTGTCCATTTTCATGCATTTTTGTCTTTGTATTAGTCAAGTTATTTGTTATTTGATTTGCATACAAACCCTAAGTCTATCATGGCATAATTTGAAAGCTTTAAAATGCGGAAATTTAAAGTCCTAAATTATTACAACATAATTATGGGGATGGGGGTACAAGTGTTTGAATGGGGGGATATTTAGCAAGAAATTAAATCTAAAACTATTACATCCAAATTGAATATACAAATTATTTAATTGTACAATAATTAAATAAAATACAATAAATATGCAAAATGTATTATGCACAAAAAGGATTTTTTATGTATGAGAAAATATTTTTCAATGCAACATATAAACAAAAATAAAAAGTCAATTTTTGGATATTTTGTGGTTTTAGGGCAAAACCCTAATTTTTGAATAAATAGAAATTATTTATTAATTATATACAATATTTATATATTAATTTATACAAAAATAAAAAAAGGAAGTATATTGTAAAAAAGTATTTTTTTAGTGTTATATATTAATAAAAATAAAAATGTATTATTTTCATATTTTATCCTAAGTATTTTAATAAATATATACAAGTATTTATATTATATATTAAATATACTAAATATATACCAAAATAAAATATTAATTATTTACAAAAAAAGTATATTTTTAGAAAATGTTTTCAAAAGGTAAAATAAAATAATAACTGAAAATATATATATTTTATATTATTTTTTAGTGTTTTAAATAAAAGTATATATATTTATTTACATGTACATGTTTAATAAAGCAAATAAATGCCAAAAAAATGTAAAATAATGTGAAAATATATTTTTAGGATTTTTTATGTTTAAGCAAAAAATATGAAATCAGAATAAAAAATGAAAAGTAAAAAATGATAAAGATTTCACACAATGGGCCAGGGGGTGCAAAACTAAAAAAAGGGTGCAAACAGCAAGTTGACTCAGGCTCAGCCCAAGTCAACTCTGTCTTCAACCTCCAGCCATTTGAAACAGAAAACGCGCGCCCTTCCTTGTTCAACACTAACTCCTGATTCCTTGATTTTTAGCCAAAACTCATAACATAAACAATGTAGAGCATTAAATCACGAGTTCAAACATGTAAAAAACTTGACCTAACTCTAAGAAACGAGGGAGAATTTCTTCATCCCCAATTTCTGACCTAATTTTTCTTCAATGTTCATGGCCAAAATTCTCACAGCACACTCAATATAAATGAAAAGTAAATACATGGATGACTTCAGGGCTATGAGTAGAGCATGTTTCATTCATAAACCTAAGCCTAACTCTTCCTATATTGGGAGATAAAAGTTTATGTTTTTACCTGTTTCAGCTTGAGTCGTGTACAACAATGGAGGTATCTTCAATGGAGTTTGAGCTTTGGTACAGCTTGCCTGAAGTCCAAGGATGCTTCTCCAACACCTAGCTTGCTTTGAATCTCTCTGAATCAAGCTATGGAAGTCCACCTGCAAAACTGAAAACTGAAAATGGCAACAGGGGTTAGGGATGTTACAGTTTGTATCTAGGGCTTGGGATAGCTTCAATGGATGGTAGGGAGTGTGTTTGAACAAGATTTGGCCAAAACGCACGAGCAAACTGAGTTGTGCAACTCAATCTGTAGGGATGCCCTGTTTCTTGCAGAAAAATGGTGTTTTGATGAATGAGAAGGTTTGAGGGGTGGTTGATTCGTGTTTTAGGTCAGTTAGGTAATGTGAAAAGTGTTTGCAAAGTTTGCTTTGGCTGGTTCTTACAGGAATGAGGGATTGGTATGAGTTTTGCAAGTTTTCTTCTAATGTAAGCAAAGAGATGTCAACTTGTGATATAGGCCTGTACCAAGTACTCAAGCATATTGCATATCCTCTTCTTGATCAGAGAGATTTGTGTACAAATGCTAGCCTCAAAGATCTGGCCCATCCCTCTTGGATTTTGAATTTGACATAAAGTGCATCTTTTCCAAAATGGCAAGTTTACTTTTTCTAATTATGGATTAATCTTGCATGTAATGACCAAATGAACAAAATAATGCTTGAACATAATGGTTTGGCATTTAAGTATTGAGTGTGAAGAGGATTAGAGGCCTGTAAGCTAGCATAAACCATGCTGAGTTGAAAATGCAAAGTGTTATGAACAAGCCTTGGCCAAGAACAAAAGTGGATTTTGTGCAACTTTGCAAATTCGATTCTCCCTAACCACAAGGGTGTTTGAGAAGTTCTTGGATAATTTGGAAAGCTTGGAATGTGTACTACAATCCATCTTTGTAATGAAAATTGAAACTCCAAGTGGAACCATGTGAAAAGTGGCCATGAAGTTGGACAAAAATCCTGCCTAGAATAGGTCAAAATTTCTCTAAGTTAAAAATGTTTTGCACCCTTATTCCAAAAATCATAACTTGAGCTACAAGATTCCTTTGAGAAAACTTTTTGAATCAAAGTTGTATATTTTGCAATGGACTACAACTTTCATGTTTTGAGTTTTGTTTGAATCCATTTGTATCTTGATGAAAAAATAGGACAAATTTAGGGAAAAATAAGGAAGTTTCATAACTTAGAAAAATTCTAAATTATGAAATTTTCTCATCTTAAACCCTAATTTGCAATTTTGGGTTTCTTGATGAACAAGTTTCATAATTTGACATGTCTTGATGAAAAATGAATCTTGGCACTTGATTTTGACCAAAAAGTCAAAGTTTGACTTTTTAGTATACAATCAAATTTTGATCAATTGACTGGAAAATTTATCTGTCAATCCTGTGCATTTGAGATCTTTTGAACTTGTCAAATGTGTCAAGACAATGACATTGAGTTCTTGAGTCCATATGTGAGCTTGGTTTGCCATTGGTTAGGTTAAACAGTCAAAAATTGCCTTTGTGCAGTCAAAACCCTAAAAATGACCATTTTGCCCTTTTGGTGATCTGATCAAGTTTCTTGTGGAATTGTGATCCAAGCTTGATCAAATGGTCCATATGAGTTCATTATGTTGATGTGGGTCAAAAATTATGAAGTTTGACTGTCAATTGGCCACAGTTGACTTTTTCCCCAACACAACTGATTTCTAGGTCAACTGTCCAATTGACTGGGAAAAGATTGGAATCAAGGCTTGAAACTTGGTATGGATAAACTTGTGAGTCCAACATGAAGCATGAAAGTCACTTTGGGAATTTTTGGTCAAAACATCTTTGTGCAAACTCAAACCCTAACTTGGGTCAACAGTGTAAGGAGGAGTCTTGAGCAGAGCAAACCCCAACTTGATGTTGAGCTCCAAGGGTCTTGTGGTGAGAAAATGTTGATGAAATGGGAGGGCAAATTTTGGGGTACAACAGTTTCCCCTGTTCAATCTTCTTGCACCTGAAGATTTAGATTAGCAGGTTTGCCTTTCGCGTCTCGAAGGTAAAAGGAGATTGGACACTAGAGTGCCCTTAAATTTGCACTCGTCAAGACATGGATGTGGGAATGGGCTTAAAGATGCCATCTGGAGATGGGCGTAGAGATGCAATCTGGAGATGTGACAGAATTTTGTCGGGGATGGGCTTAAAGATTCCATCTTGAAAGTTTGTTGAACTGTAGGTTGTTGATGAGTGAGTGAGTATCAAAAAGATATCCATGTTTTGGAACATATCTGAACTGGGGATCTTGAATAAGCCATGGATTGACATCCGTGTTTGGAGAATCCGTAAACTGTTTTCAGGAGTTGAAGAATCTGAACAAGCGATAGGTTAACATCCGTGTCTGGAGAACCCGTAAACTGTTTTCAGAAGTCTTGAGTTGAATAAGCGATAGAGCAGCATCCATGTTGGGAAGCGTCCGTAAACTGTTTTCAGAGGTCGAAGAATCTGAACAAGCGATAGGTTAACATCCGTGTCTGGAGAACCCGTAAACTGTTTTCAGAAGTCTTGAGTTGAATAAGCGATAGAGCAGCATCCATGTTAGGAAGCGTCCGTAAACTGTTTTCAAAAGTTGAGTCTGAACAAGCGATAGATTAACATCCGTGTTTGGAGAATCCGTAAACTATTTTCAGAGGTCGAAAAATCTGAACAAGCGATAGGTTAACATCCGTGTCTGGAGAACCCGTAAACTGTTTCCAGAAGTCTTGAGTTGAATAAGCGATAGAGCAGCATCCATGTTGGGAAGCGTCCGCAAACTGTTTTCAAAAGTTGAGTCTGAACAAGCGATAGATTAACATCCGTGTTTGGAGAATCCGTAAACTGTTTTCAGAGGTCGAAGAATCTGAACAAGCGATAGGTTAACATCCATGTCTTGAGAACCCGTAAACTGTTTTCAGAAGTCTTGAGTTGAATAAGCGATAGAGCAGCATCCATGTTGGGAAGCATCCGTAAAATGTTTTCAAAAGTTGAGTCTGAATAAGCGATAGATTAATATACGTGTTTGGAGAATCTGTAAACTGTTTTCAGAGGTCGAAGAATCTGAACAAGCGATAGGTTAACATCCGTGTCTGGAGAACCCGTAAACTGTTTTCAGAAGTCTTGAGTTGAATAAGCGATAGAGCATCATCCATGTTGGGAAGCGTCCGTAAACTGTTTTCAAAAGTTGAGTATGAACAAGCGATAGATTAATATTCGTGTTTGGAGAATCCGTAAACTGTTTTCAGAGGTCGAAGAATCTGAACAAGCGATAGGTTAACATCCGTGTCTGGAGAACCCGTAAACTATTTTCAGAGTTTGAAGAATCTGAACAAGCGATAGGTTAACCTCCGTGTCTGGAGAACCCGTAAACTGTTTTAGAAAGTCTTGAAGTGGAGAAGGAACCGGTGTAGGGTTTCCTGATGATGAGTCCGTGTAGAACTGTATTTGAATAATTGTTAATGATAGCCTTTTATTCTTATCCTGAAAAGGACAAAATGTTAGTGTGATACGGTGGGAGAACTGACTTGGGATTTTTGCGTTTGTATTCTCACTTGTTCGGTTTAGCAAGAGTCGCCACCGACTTTTTATTTTATCCTAAAGGAAGGTTAAAAAGCACAGGAAAAACCTTTGAGATGTTTCGTGGGTTCGGGGGGTAGATTATAGAAAGGGAAGGTATTAGCACCCTTCCTATCCATGGTTATCCATGGGCTCTTAGTTACTTGTTTTAGATCACTTGCCTTTGATTTCCAATTGCTTGAAATGGTGGTGTGTGTGTGTGTGTGTGTGTGTGTGTTTGAAAATGTTTTTGAAAAAGATGCCTTGTCTAGGAAACCGTTGTAACAATTCTTTACTCGAATGTTTTACAAAGGTGTGTGTCTTTTCAAAAAGATGTTTCAATGTTTTTGAAAGTTTGTTTTGAAATTGTATTGTGGAGTGTGTTTTGAAAAATAGGCAAGTGTGTTTTGAAATTTTGATCAAGTAACTAAGAGTTGTCTACCCCTAAATTTACTCAAAGATTTTTCTCATGTTTTAACCCTTTTAACAGTATTGTTCCACCATTGTATTTGGTGGACAATCTTGTGTTAGGATGTTAACGGGACAGGCGCGGGTCATCGTATGGACCATGAATGCAATGGTGCCAAGTGTCTTTGGCAATTTTGCTTGAAGGTACTATGATCATTTTTTTAGGCAACTTCGAAAGCATCATCGAGGGACTATGATCATTTGATTTATTTTGTTTTGCCAAAGAAACTCAACATGCAAGCATGACCCATTTTGGAAGGCAACAAGCGGGATTACCCTAGGGGTGCAAGTGTGAATTGTGTATTGATTGTCATGCATTTATCTTGTATTAGGTTATCTAGCGGTTGATTTTGTTTACATACAAACCCTAGGTCTAAACATGGTATAATTGAAAGCGATAAATTGCGGGAATTTAAAGTCTACGCTATTACAAATAAGTATCCGGGGATGGGGGTACAAATATTTATAAATGGGGATGAGACTTATCAGGATAGTAGTGTCCAAATATATTTACAACCAAATCGAATCAATCGCAATGTAAAATGTAGCAATGTACAAGAATAAAAGATAAGCAAATGTATTGGTGAAAGTGTATGTGAATATTTACAAGTGAGAAAGATGTTTAACTTAATGAAAATTTAAGTATTTATTTATTCCTTATTGTATTTTTGTTAATATGTACAAACAAAAGTTTTAATAAAAGAAAAGAAAATGCTTTAAGAAAATCTATTTTTTATGTATTAATGTTAATGTATTTTAGTTAGTATTTTTATGTACAAAGCTTAAATAAAAAAAAAGGTTTTAATAAAAGAAAAAAGAAAATGCTTAATCTTAATAAAATCTAATATCTATGTATTTTTAATTATAATGAAAAATATTAACAACATTTTTTTATATGAGAAATTAGTGTATTATTTATTAAAAAAAAAGTTAAGTTATAGAAAAATAAATAAAAGTGTTAGTCTATAAAAAGAAAAGAAAAAGTGAATGGGCTCAAAGGAAAAGCTGGGCCCAAACAAAATAAATAATCAGAAGAAGAAATGGGGGGTGCACGCAGGAATCGGTTGGGCTTAAGGAGTGTTATGAGGGATCCGGCCCAAGCATTTTTACAACATTTTGTAAGGGTTGAATGAGTTTGTTCACTTTGGGATTAGGGTTCACAACATTACAGAGGCGTCATTTATCTTCTTCTCCTACTCATGAGCTTCATCTTTCTCAAAATGGGGCTACTGAACGCTTGTCTCCTCGCCTCAGGCTACTAGGCGCTACCTCCCTCTCCCTCTCTCCAAGATTACTCAAGCATTGATGGCACAAAGGTAGCGATTTCTGCTCTTTCAATTTTGGGGTTTCAAGTTTTATATGTGTTAACTTCATGTGTTCTGATTTTATGTGTTGTTGTTTGTTTGAGGTACGTGAAAAGAAGAAGGAAGAGATACTACCTTTGGCTTTTGGAGACGGGGGAGAGGTGGACTGGAGGCGCCCTAGGACAGCCAGGCGGAGGGAACAGTGTTGCTGAGCTAGCTCTGGAAATCTGGTATCTTTATCTTTGCTTTTTAGGGTTTTATGATGAATGTCTCTGAAAACCCTAGCCTTAATCGCTTATTTTCCTCTTCTGCTTCTTTGGACGCTTGCTTACTCCTTTCTGAGATGATTATCTAAGATGCCTTATTTTGATATCTGAGTTGTTTGCCTTTGTTTTTTAGACCCTGTGATGAGCCTAGCTCTGAGGGCTTTGTTGGTTTGAATGTTATGAGTTTGGATATTTGGTTTGGGCTACAGCAGGTTACTGACTTCAGGCTTCAAGGCTTATCAGTTTGCTGGCTTTTGGTTTGTTTGAATTTTGTTTGGTATAGGCTGTAGCAGGTTTTGGCTTTAGGCTTGTGTTCTTGGTTGTTTGATAGGCTTGGTGTTTGTGGCTTGCACAGGTTTGTTTTGAAAGGGCTTCTGGTTACAGGCCTTGAAATCTTAGGCTTGTGTTTGAGATTTACGCAGGTTTGTGGCCATTGAACAGTTTGTAAGCTTGTTTGGCTTTTTTAGAGGCTTCTGATGCTTGGCAAGGCTTAAGGCTTGTATGGCTTGATGCTTTGAAGTAGGTTACAAGCTTGAAGTTGTTTTTGTTTAAGCTTATGTTATGGTTTGAACACAGGTTAGCAGGTGAAGGCTTATGAGCTTTGTGTTATACCTGTTATGTGGATCTGTGTTTGAAAACAGGTTGGAGGCAGGTTTGCTTATGCAGTCTTAACACCAGTTTGAGGCTTGGAGCTCGTTTGTGCTATTTCTCTTTGTATTTTTCTGCCTCTTCCTTTCTTATTCTGATATGTTTTGTTTTATATATCTTCCTAAGCCTAAAGCATGTAAGCCTCTTCTCTCTCTCTTCTCTCTCTCTACAGATTAAAAAGCATTTTTATATTGCTTAAAACTGCTTTTCTGAAAAGGTGACTGGATGGAAAGTGATGGATAATTTGAATATGGCTTGCATAGTTTCTTTCCTCTGTGTACTTTCCAGATTTCCCGCATATCTTGTGTACTTTGTTGACAGCTTTTGGATAGCCTTTTGATAGCTTTTGGACAGTTTCCTTTGGGCAATTTGTTTTGACATTCAGTTTGCTTAGTTTGAAACTTGTGACTTTGGCTTAGTTTCTTTGACAGTGTGACTTGGGCAACTTGTTTTGTTTATTCACTTGGTTGTTCAATTCAGTTTGCCTTTTGGACTTGGGTTTGGATTTTTGGAATTATGCAGCCTGTTTGATATTTTGAATTTGTGCAATTGTAGCTTTGTGCATTTCATATTTTATTTGCAAGCATATTTCTATCCCTCTTTGTGAACCAAGAATGTCTTGTGATTTGCAGAAGGGTGAATAAACTGATTCCGGCCAGTTACTTTTAATGATGAACTTTTAATTAACTGTCTGCTTTTATTTTTAATTCATCTGCATTTGACTTTTTTCCCTTTCTTTGTTTTTGCAGATGAGAATCAATTGAGCAATGGGGAGCAGCAAATAGAAGACGGAGACTTAGGAAACTTAGGATGCAATTTTATTTCACTTTTAATCATTGTAACAAATATTATTATAAATACTTGTAAATAATTACTGTATTTAAATAACACTTGTACAAATAATTAAAAATAAATAAAAGTCTTTTTATTGATATTCCTTTTAATTCTTCTTCAATTGTTTATTTAATTATTCATATTTCTTAAATTATAATAACTGGAAGTAAATCCCAACTATTCTAACTCAGAAATGATAAATAATTAATAAACGCCCGGCGTTCCGAATAATCAAAGCATTGCATAGCTAAACAACAAACGTCCACATGTCCTTTTTTTTCACTGATTAAATCAAACACTGCAAACTCTCAATTCAAATACCTCAGCTTTTATCCCATCTCAAATCAAATGCCTTAGCCTTTATCCCAGATGTTTAGACAGAAATTTTGAACAAATGTCAAAACAGTGTAACAACCAATTAAAACACTGTGGATTCAAACTCTTCTGAAACTACGCGTGCAAAACCCTAATTCTTGACTTAACACCAAAGAAACGCCTGTCTGATCAAACCTTGGGCCAAACTCAACCAAACCCTAATAATTCGCTTGAAATGTTCCAGAGTCCATGAAAACCCTAATTTGGATAGACTGATAAGAAAAAAGTCTGCTTGACTGATTCTTACGCCAATCTGAAAAATCAGGAAAAGCCCGAAGCTGTGATTTCTTGTGGAAAAAGAGGAGGGCAAATTTTGGGGTACAACAGTTAGCTAAACACAAAATTATGTTGCATGAAATGTATGATGCAATATATGTCATATCGATGTTTATGATATGAATGTAATGAATGCGCATGTAAGCTGATGAGCTGTCTGGCTGAGGATAGATGAATCCTAGACAGTCGGAGATAATAGTATCTTGACTGTTGCCGGGGAAAGTGAGTCCTTGACTGCTGCAGGGGATTGCAAGAATTTTTTATTGCTGAGGATGATACATCCTTGTTGGCTACTGACTGCTTGGGGAACAAGATCTTCAATTGTTGAGGGATCTTAGGACCACTACTGGGGATTGGAACTCCTTGGTGACTTGTAGGGAATGAGAATTCTGATGATCTCTATTGGGGAGTTCAGAACCTGGTAGACTTATGCTGGAGAAGTAAGACTGAGAATCTTCAGTCTGGCGGGAAGTATCTCTGTGGGGAGAAGGTTCACTAGTCTGGTTCCGCTGGGGATTGATAGTTGGAAGTTTTAGCTCCGCTGGGGATTGGTAGTTTTGACTTCAACTGGGGATAGGATTTTCAGATTTTTAAGGCTCCACTGGGGATACTGAAACTTAACTCTGAGGGGAATTGAGTTCTGGAAGGCTCTCCGGCTGGGGAAATCAATTTTGAGAAAGCTTTCGTTCTGCTGAGGATTCTGAAGCTTAACTCTGTTTGGGGAATTAAGTTCTGGAATTTAACCTTGTTGAGGAATTTGAAGTTTAATTCCGTTGGGGATTCCTTTTGAAAGGGCATCAAGATATCTATTTGTACCTTCAACCTATCAGTAATCATCCTTTCTTGATTTGTAAGGAAATGATTATGTTCAAATGCATATGCCTATTTAACAAAACATTGGACGTTTCTCAAATAAAACATAAGTGCAAAAGAGAAAAAGGAAGACAAAGCAAATTTCTATATTTGGAAAAGTATTTGTATTAACTTTTTATGAGTATCTTTGTACAAAGGAGACAGGCATCCTAGTAAGAGGATGTTGTCGTAAAAATTGAAAATTTTATACAAAATAAAGATGGCTATGTGTAACAATTCCATGGGATTCCATTCTGCTATAGCCTTCACAACTCTGAATATCAGTCCATTCAATGCTTCGTCCGCCGATGATTGGATTGATCATAAACCTGGAGCTGGTTGATGAAGAGATTGTCCTTAAAGTGATCCGACGAGACATAGTCATACGCTTTAATTCCCTAACTTTTGCCTGAATCGCCCTTTCGGGTTTTCGATCCACCGGGAAACCCTTTTTTGCCCAAGCCGCCCTTTCGGGTTTTCGACTTGCCGGGTATACAGTTTTTTTTTTGTTTTATCCCTAATTTTTGCCTGAACCGCCCTTTCGGGTTTTCGGTTCACCGGGATGCCCATTTTTGCCCAAGCCGCCCTTTCGGGTTTTCGACTTGCCGGACTGTTTTATGCGTAGTATCTTTTGACTATGTCTGCGTTCGCAGGGTGCGGCAAATCGTCGCCGTCCATGGTGGTCAGAATCATTGCACCACCAGAAAATATGCTCTTGATCACAAATGGTCCTTCGTATGTAGGAGTCCATTTTCCCCTGGGATCACTTTGTGGCAAGATAATCCGCTTGATTACGAGATCTCCGACTTGATATACTTGACGTCTGACTTTCTTGTTGAAAGCCTTGATCATCCGTTTTTGATACGTCTGGCCATGGCAAACAGCAGCGAGTCGCTTCTCGTCGATCAAATTGAGTTGATCAAGTCGGGTCTGAATCCAATCGTCTTCATTCAAACCAGCATCCTTCATAATCCTTAAAGAAGGAATCTGAACTTCCATGGGTAAGACAGCTTCCATGCCATATACCAAAGGAAACGGGGTTGCCTCAGTTGAAGTACGTGACGTGGTACGATATCTGTGCAGAGCAAACGGTAACATCTCATGTCAGTCTTTGTAGGTGACTGTCATTTTCTGGATGATCTTCTTGATGTTTTTATTCGCAGCTTCAACAACACCGTTCATCTTCGGCCGATAGGGAGATGAATTGTGATGATAAATCTTGAACTGTTCGCATAGAGCGGTGATCATAGTATTATTCAGATTTGTACCGTTGTCCGTGATGATCCTGTCGGGGACACCATACTGGCATATGAGATTCTGCTTGATGAAGCGGGCAACCACATTTTTAGTAACAGAGGCGAAGGAAGCTGCTTCGACCCATTTGGTGAAATAGTCAATAACAACCAGGATGAAGCGATGTCCATTGGATGTCGTGGGCTTGATCTCTCCAATCATGTCAATGCCCCACATTGCGAATGGCCAAGGAGCTGTCAGTACGTTGAGAGGAACAGGAGGAATATGAATCTTGTCAGCGTAGACTTGACATTTGTGGCAAGTACGGGAATGTTGATGGCAATCTGCTTCCATGGTAGACCAGTAATAGCCTGCCCTTAGGATCTTCTTAGCCATCATATGCCCACTCAAGTGGGTGCCAAACGTTCTACTGTGTATCTTAGTCATGATTAACTCTGCTTCAACTTTGTCTACACATCGGAGTAAAACACAATCATGGCTGCGTTTATAGAGGATGCCGTTGCTCAGGAAGAACTTGGCAGCAAATTTCTTTAGGAACTTTTTGTCATTTACGGAAGCTCCTTCGGGATATTCTCTAGTCTGGAGATACCTTTTGATTTCGTGAAACCAAGGTTGTTCCACTACTTCTTCGGTATTAATCTCATGACAATGCGCAGATTCATCCATTCGCTCGATGGTGATTTGGGGAGCCTCGTTATCCCAGTTGAGTTTAAACATGGAAGACATTGTAGCCAGAGCATCTGCAAGCTGATTCTCTTCTCGCGGGAAATGCTCGAAGGTGATTTGCTCAAAATGAGGCAACAATGTCAGGACATGTTCTTTGTATGGGATAAGATTAGGATGCTTGGTATCCCACTCTCCTTTGATGTGACTGATAACCAAAGCCGAGTCCCCAAATATAATCAAAGATTTGATCCCCAAGTCTATAGCATCCTTGAGACCAAAGATGCAAGCTTCATATTCAGCCATGTTGTTGGTACAGCTGAAGCAAAGTCGGGCCGTGAAAGGTGTGTGACAACCTTTCGGGGAAATGAGTACCGCACCGATACTGTTTCCAAGCGCATTTGAAGCACCATCAAAGTACAGGGTCCATCGGGATCCATTTTCAGGTCTGTCATACGGTCTGTTACCTTCAATGTTGTCCAAATTCATGATGTCCTCGTCCGGGAAGTCGAATCTCCTGGATTGATAATCTTGGATAGCTTGATGAGCTAGATGGTCAGCTAGTACACTCCCCTTTATAGCCTTTTGGGTATTATACTTGATGTCATACTCAGTTAGGATCATTTTCCATCTAGCGATTCTTCCAGATAAAGCAGGCTTCTCGAAGATATACTTGATAGGATCCATTTTAGAAATCAACAAAGTGGTATGAGTCAACATATACTGCCTTAGTCAGCGAGCAGCCCATACCAAAGCGCAACAAGTTTTCTCGAGCAGTGAGTAGCGAGTCTCACAGTCGGTAAACTTTTTGCTAAGGTAATAAATGACATGCTCTTTTCGACCAGACTCGTCATGCTGGCCCAATACGCACCCCATTGAGTTATCCAAAACGGTCAGATACATGATCAGCGGCCTTCCTTCGACGGGTGGCATCAGAATAGGAGGTTCTAGCAAATACTCCTTGATCTTATCAAAAGCAGCTTGGCAATCGTCGTTCCATTCGACTACCTGGTCTTTCTTCAATAATTTAAAAATTGGCTCACAGGTAGACGTCAGATGAGAGATGAATCTGGCAATATAGTTCAAGCGCCCCAAGAATCCACTAACCTCCTTTTCAGTACGGGGAGCAGGCATTTCTTGTATTGCTTTTACTTTAGCTGGATCGACCTCAATGCCCTTGTTGCTGATAATAAACCCTAGAAGTTTACCAGACCTAACTCCAAAAGTGCACTTACTTGGATTCAGCCTGAGTTTGTACTCTTTCAACCTGGCAAACATTAATTGTACAAAACAATCACTCAAAAACCTTTCTAAAACGACCACAACAACAATCCCTAATTTCATGCCAACTGCTCGGAATACCACAATATCATAACGACCACAACACCCAGTGATAAACTACACTAACCTAATCATCGATTCTACCAGGAAATGATATAGACAACTCAAAAAGCCCACAACCTAACAACCGGGTAACTTCCTAAAACAAGTTTGTTAATCCTACAAGACAGTCATAAGGTAACTCTCTAAACAACCACGGCATAAGGAAACAGACAACTTTAATAACAAATTCAGAACATCAATGTCCAACAGTCATAAATACGACCAATTCCCACATACCCATCATCATCAATCCCATCATAAGGTCAGAACCCCACCCTTACTTGGATTAAAGGTCGCTCAACCAAAATTCCAGCCGACAACCTTGCTTTGTTCTGCTCGACATCGGGCAACTTGGTCTTCTCTTTGCGCGGCTTCACACGGTCACGCACAAGACTCCTTGTTCTCCAAAAACCAAATCCTTGTGTCAGCTTAACCTTATATCATCAATTCTATTGGGCCTAACTTACACACCCTCACATTACTTCTTCCAACCAATAACATAAGCCCAACACAATTATTCTATTAA
Organism: Vicia faba; assembly: GCA_948472305.1. NCBI lineage: Eukaryota > Viridiplantae > Streptophyta > Magnoliopsida > Fabales > Fabaceae > Vicia > Vicia faba. The sequence continues at coordinate 1,627,382,212 of OX451738.1, read as the reverse complement.
TTCCAACATTATTATTATTATTAATCAACGAATTAATTAATTAATAATAATATAACAACTTATACAAACAATTCACAAAATCTCAGAACTTCAACAAATAATCCAAAAATAATTAATTAAATTAACGGGCTTACATTGATCGTGCCCTAGTTTCTTGAAAATTTGAAGATTTTTAGGGTTTGTTCTTGAGGGAGCATGTGTGTTTTTTTGATGTCTAAAAGTGTCATGTATTTATAGGAGAGTGATTTAGGTCAACAAACATGAGATGAATCTTGTACAATCATGGTCAAATATTTGATTTGCATTTTGCATGAAAACTTTCTTTTTTAGGCTAATCTTGTGCCAATCATCCTTACACGGTTTTGCCAAGTTGTCATGAGCTTTTTGGGCTTCAAATTTGATTAAAACAAAGGTCCACACACCTTGTATCATTTATTTGGTATTTTATTTGATTTATTTTACTTTTAATTGAACAAAATAAAAATAAAAAGAAATAAAAACCACAAAAATATATGAACAAATTTAAAGGTCTAATATGAGGTCATGAACATGTTTGAACCTAAAAAATTAGGGCCATTAGCCCAAAAATTCAAGGTTGCTCAATTTGAACTTCATGCATTTTTCTCAAAATTGCCCAACTTGCACAAATCATAATTCTCTCAATTTTGTCATATGAAGATGATCTTGGACTTTTTGGAAACCTCAATATGTCTCCTACAACTTTCATGTTTGTCATTTTTTCATTTTAAGCCTTTATCTTTTTGTAAATTTCTTTGACAAAAAAATGTCTTTTTGTTGACTTTTAAAATGACATGTCATGTTTTGGCTCATATCTCTCAAATGAAGTATTTTTGGCCTTGAGCTTAGAGAGACAAAGTTATAGAGAATTGAATTTCTTTCAAAATGAGATTTGGTTGAGAAATTTCTGATAAAGTATGTGAAAGTTATGCTTGGTCCAAGTTAAGTTGACTTTTCCTAAAGAAAACCCTAATTTAGTAACTTTTGACTATCGATGAATCTTGAGTTTTCTTGATGAATCATGATCAACCCTTGATCAAATGATAAATGTGACTTTAAAATGTTGATATTGACCAAAAATATTGAAGTTTGACTGTAGATTGGTCAAAGTTGATTTTTTTGTCCAATATAGTTAATTTTTAATCATCTGACTAATTGACTGAGCAAACTTGTGATGTAAGGCTTACAATTTGGTATGAGGGTACCTTGAGACATATGAGAAACCATGAAGTAAATTTTAGGCATTATAAACTCAATTTCCTTTGAGAGAAGAAAAATCCTAGTTGTAGGTCAATTGCTTAGGATGAGAGTTTGTTTGGTCAACCCTTGAGTAGTCTTGAGTGTTTGAGACCTTCATGAGCATGGGGAGGTATATTGAATCAATTTGTCTCAAAGATGGGAGGGAAAATTTTGGGGTACAACAGTGGTTATATTGACCGAGTCAAAACAAGGGTGGAAACCCTAGATCCAATGGTGACAATTGTTCATCTTTCTCGCTAAACAACGAATTTAAAGCCCAGAAACACAAATCTAAGTTAAATCATCTAAACAAATTGAATATGATATTTGTTTTTATCGACTGAAAATGAGTTACAGATGCAAAATCGTATTAATACATAATCAAATCTACAAACCCTAATTCTAAAAACACAACAGAACCTAATCTAATCCTAAATTGATTCAATCTCTAACGAATTTTAGGTTTCGTAACAGTAAATTACACATAAATTTCCTAATTCGTTCTAACCTAAAAATATATAAATACCTAATTCTAAAACTAAGAGGGGGACCAAAAAATCGAGAAAGAAAAGAAGGAGAAGAAGAGGATTTGGGGACGAAAATTCTGGTGAATCTTGCCGCCGTGAGCTTCAAACCCTTCTTCGAGTGCTCCTCTTCATACACATTTAGGGTTTCCAAACTGAAACCCTAAATCCTTCAAAGACCTCTGATACCTGCAAAACAAAGAAAAAAGGGAGATCGGAAATAAAATTGAACCAAAGCGAGAAGTTTCACGGTAGAGAAGGTTGATATTGCACTTAGCTTTACAATTTGTTGCGATTGATGTTGTTGTGATGTTTGTTTGAATTTATTTTGGATCTGAAAGAAACTTAGGGTTTGGGATTATTGCATCTGGGTTTTTTTGGGGTTTCACGGTAGTTGTATGGCGGGGTAACGGTTAGAGGAAGATTGGGAGGTGGTTAGAGAAAGGCGAGAGAATAGAAGAAGAAAAGAGAGAGGAGAAAATGAATAAGGATGAAGAGGAAACCAAATGTATACTCCCTCCATGATGTTATTTGTCTACGACACGTGGCCATTTACTAGCCACATGATTGGATGTTGTACAGTAATCCCGAGCGCTTCCCTTACCATGCACCCCAGTCCACTGTACATCTCGCCCATTTGTTCTGTATACTTTTGATCAACGCCCCTGAGTTAAACTCAGGTGGCCCTTTGATCAAGATCGGACGTCCATGACTACTCCAACTCACGATCACCCCCTAGACCCACTCACACAATGTCCTAACAGATTCAGCTGAAGCATCTTATTGGGCTCAAGCCTTTTTTATTTACACCCCCCTGAAATTACTACTAAGCTAAGGTTACACCCCCTTGTTTTTTATAATTCATATTAAACTATTTTATTTATTTATTTATTATCATCAACATTTTTTGTATTAAAAATATTTTTGCATTTAAATCTTTTAATAAATAATAATGGATTAATTTTAAAAATATTTAATATATTTTTTAATAATAAGAAAATATTTATTTATTAATTATTTTCAAATACTAACCATTCTTTCTATTTTATCAAATTATTTTCATCATTCAAAAACTCTTTTTTTAGATTTTGCATCATAAATTCTAAGACAGCTAACCCATCAAATACTGACTTTATTTTACTAACCTAATTTTAAATTCAATTTATTTTCAAAAAATGGATTGTGGATCTATTTTTTATTAACTGCGAACCACGTCTACGACTACACTACTTTTAAACCCAGACATGGTTCAAGGATTAATTTCAAACATTTTCACAATCCATAAAAAAAACTAACCAAATACTTTCGAACTACGAAGTTGGACTCTGATTCTTCATAAGGAGATACCTAAGCACGTGGTTAAAACCAAAGAGAGTCCAGATATTAAAAAATTATATCTTTTTCTTTAACATTTAGAAACATTAATTACGAAATTACCAATTTACCCTTAGACCTAAAAATGGAGCCTCTTGAGAACAAGGGAGATGAAGAGTGTCTAACACCTTCCCTTCGTCTAACCAACTCGTGAACTTAAAATCTCTAACAATTAGGTTTATCCATTAAATCCACTTCCTTAGGATAAAAATTAATGGTGGTGACTCTCTATTTTTTTCCAGTTACGACAACTGACGACTCTGCTGAGGAAACAACCCTAGGGTTTAAAGTTTTTCTTTTTAGGTCTAGGTTTTTTTTGGGTATTTTCTATTGTTGGTATATTTTTTTTTGTAATTGATTATCTATTTATTCATATTATTTGCTATTATCATGATTATTTTATTATGGTGGGATTCAATTTTTAAAAAAAAGGTATCAAACCTTAGAAAGAAGGAATGTCAATTGGCCAAGGGGATTTAACATCCCTGTTGTACCCCAATTTTTGCCCCTAAGATCCCCTATCATATCATGTCAACTTGATCATAACAAAATCACATTAGGGTTGGTTCTTCCTTGTTTCTATCTCCTATCTTTAAGTTTGCTTATGAGGGATCACCAAGCACCTTGGTTGTGTATTTTGTATATGTGTTGATAATTAACTTCTAATCAAAATACAAAAAAAAATATTGGTCTTTGTCTTTTCAAAATTGTGTTTTGTAGGTACCAAGTCGAAGCATCCAACAAATAAGGTTTTCCAAGTTGATTTGATTCTGTATAGTGGCGAAAGACAGCATGCATCGACCCATAAAGGTATGTATCGACTCATCTTGATGTATATAACCAGCATGTGTCAACACATGCGTGTATGTATCGACTCATCTTGATGTGAATAACTAGAATGTGTCGACACATGCATGTATGTATCGACTCATCCTGTTTGTTTAACTAGCATGTGTCGACACATACGTGTTATGTATCGACTCATGCAGTTTGTGTGATTCTGTAATGTGTTGAAATAACAGTATGTATCGACACATAGAGGCATGTATCAACACATGCTGTGTTATACAGCTAGGATGTATCGACACATACCACTCATGTATCGACTCATAATGGCAAAATGCACGTGTTTTTTGAAAAAAGCCAGCAATTTCAAATCTGTCTCATTTTTTGCTCCAATTTTTTCTGCATAATTTGAAAATTATATCATTAATTCAAATTTGGCTCCAAGAATCAATTACCAAATTACCACTAATCCAAATCCTAAAACTCTATAAATAGATACCTCATTTCATTCAAATCATAAGCTTTTGATAGCCAAACTCATCTTGCTAAAAAATCTCTCAATTCTCTCCATCTACCAAATTCACTCAAAGCTCCATTTTCAAAAACTTAGTAAGTTTTGCATTGAAGCTTACTAATCTTTAAGCTAAACCTTCATCCAAACACTTTTTCTCCCTCAATTGTCTACATCCAAGCTTTGGTAATTGATTCTTGTGGTTGAATTGAAGCAAGTTCTGAAGTTGTTTAATAATTCTCAAATTCTACCTTTGGTAAGTTGGATCATCATCTTTAACAATGTGATCTCTTGTGGATTTCTAGTTTTGATTCATTGAGCACTGTTTTATTATTCCATTAGTGCAATTTTCTCATAATTTGATGTAATTTTCATGCTCAATTGGATCCATGATCATAAGGTGTTTGATGAAAAGTTGGAACAAGAATTTGATCTTTAAAATGTTGTTTTCTACTAATTTTTAACAGGTTGCAATCAATTGTTGTAACATTGCAATTGATTGTCACAGAAAATTGATTTGATAAAAAACTGCACTGATGCAATAGGTTGTTGTGATACGGTGGGAGAACTGACTTGAGGTTTTACGTTTGTATTCGCACTTGTTCGGTTTAGCAAGAGTCACCACCGACTTTTTATTTTATCCTAAGGAAAGGTTAAAAAGCACAGGAAAAACCTTTGAGATGTTTTCTTGGGTTCGGGGAGTAGATTATAGAAAGGGAAGGTATTAGCACCCTTTCTATCCATGGTTATCCATGGGCTCTTAGTTACTTGCTTAGATCACTTGCCTTGCATTTTCAATTGTTTGAAATGGTGCTTTCAATTGTTTGAAATGGTGCTTTGTGTGTGTGGTTTTGAAAATGTTTTGAAAAAGAGGCCTTGTCTAGGCAACCCTTGTAACAATTCTTTACTCGAATATTTTACAAAAGGTGTTTGTCTTTTTGAAAAGATGTTTCAAGGTTTTGAAAGTTGTTTTGAAAGTTGTGTTGTGGAGTGTGTTTTGAAAGTAGGAAAGTGTGTTTTGCAAGTTTGATCAAGTAACCAAGAGCTTATCTACCCTAAATTTCTCAAAGATCTTTCCTATGTTTTAACCCTTTTAACAGTATTGTTCCACCATTGTATTTGGTGGACAATCTTGTGTTAGGATGTTAACGGGACGGGCACGGGTCATCGTTTAGACCATGAATGCAATAGTGCCAAGTGTCTTTGGCAATTTTTCCTTTAAGGGACTTGATCATTTTTTAGGCAACTTGAGAAAGCGTCATCGAGGGACTATGATCGTTTGATTTGTTTTTGTTTTGCCAAAGACACTCAACATGCAACATGGCCCATTTTTGAAGGCAACAAGTGGAGTAACCCTAAGGGTGCAAGTGTGCATTGTGTTGTCCATTTTCATGCATTTTTGTCTTTGTATTAGTCAAGTTATTTGTTATTTGATTTGCATACAAACCCTAAGTCTATCATGGCATAATTTGAAAGCTTTAAAATGCGGAAATTTAAAGTCCTAAATTATTACAACATAATTATGGGGATGGGGGTACAAGTGTTTGAATGGGGGGATATTTAGCAAGAAATTAAATCTAAAACTATTACATCCAAATTGAATATACAAATTATTTAATTGTACAATAATTAAATAAAATACAATAAATATGCAAAATGTATTATGCACAAAAAGGATTTTTTATGTATGAGAAAATATTTTTCAATGCAACATATAAACAAAAATAAAAAGTCAATTTTTGGATATTTTGTGGTTTTAGGGCAAAACCCTAATTTTTGAATAAATAGAAATTATTTATTAATTATATACAATATTTATATATTAATTTATACAAAAATAAAAAAAGGAAGTATATTGTAAAAAAGTATTTTTTTAGTGTTATATATTAATAAAAATAAAAATGTATTATTTTCATATTTTATCCTAAGTATTTTAATAAATATATACAAGTATTTATATTATATATTAAATATACTAAATATATACCAAAATAAAATATTAATTATTTACAAAAAAAGTATATTTTTAGAAAATGTTTTCAAAAGGTAAAATAAAATAATAACTGAAAATATATATATTTTTATATTATTTTTTAGTGTTTTAAATAAAAGTATATATATTTATTTACATGTACATGTTTAATAAAGCAAATAAATGCCAAAAAAATGTAAAATAATGTGAAAATATATTTTTAGGATTTTTTATGTTTAAGCAAAAAATATGAAATCAGAATAAAAAATGAAAAGTCAAAAATGATAAAGATTTCACACAATGGGCCAGGGGGTGCAAAACTAAAAAAAAGGGTGCAAACAGCAAGTTGACTCAGGCTCAGCCCAAGTCAACTCTGTCTTCAACCTCCAGCCATTTGAAACAGAAAACGCGCGCCCTTCCTTGTTCAACACTAACTCCTGATTCCTTGATTTTTAGCCAAAACTCATAACATAAACAATGTAGAGCATTAAATCACGAGTTCAAACATGTAAAAAACTTGACCTAACTCTAAGAAACGAGGGAGAATTTCTTCATCCCCAATTTCTGACCTAATTTTTCTTCAATGTTCATGGCCAAAATTCTCACAGCACACTCAATATAAATGAAAAGTAAATACATGGATGACTTCAGGGCTATGAGTAGAGCATGTTTCATTCATAAACCTAAGCCTAACTCTTCCTATATTGGGAGATAAAAGTTTATGTTTTTACCTGTTTCAGCTTGAGTCGTGTACAACAATGGAGGTATCTTCAATGGAGTTTGAGCTTTGGTACAGCTTGCCTGAAGTCCAAGGATGCTTCTCCAACACCTAGCTTGCTTTGAATCTCTCTGAATCAAGCTATGGAAGTCCACCTGCAAAACTGAAAACTGAAAATGGCAACAGGGGTTAGGGATGTTACAGTTTGTATCTAGGGCTTGGGATAGCTTCAATGGATGGTAGGGAGTGTGTTTGAACAAGATTTGGCCAAAACGCACGAGCAAACTGAGTTGTGCAACTCAATCTGTAGGGATGCCCTGTTTCTTGCAGAAAAATGGTGTTTTGATGAATGAGAAGGTTTAAGGGGTGGTTGATTCGTGTTTTAGGTCAGTTAGGTAATGTGAAAAGTGTTTGCAAAGTTTGCTTTGGCTGGTTCTTACAGGAATGAGGGATTGGTATGAGTTTTGCAAGTTTTCTTCTAATGTAAGCAAAGAGATGTCAACTTGTGATATAGGCCTGTACCAAGTACTCAAGCATATTGCATATCCTCTTCTTGATCAGAGAGATTTGTGTACAAATGCTAGCCTCAAAGATCTGGCCCATCCCTCTTGGATTTTGAATTTGACATAAAGTGCATCTTTTCCAAAATGGCAAGTTTACTTTTTCTAATTATGGATTAATCTTGCATGTAATGACCAAATGAACAAAATAATGCTTGAACATAATGGTTTGGCATTTAAGTATTGAGTGTGAAGAGGATTAGAGGCCTGTAAGCTAGCATAAACCATGCTGAGTTGAAAATGCAAAGTGTTATGAACAAGCCTTGGCCAAGAACAAAAGTGGATTTTGTGCAACTTTGCAAATTCGATTCTCCCTAACCACAAGGGTGTTTGAGAAGTTCTTGGATAATTTGGAAAGCTTGGAATGTGTACTACAATCCATCTTTGTAATGAAAATTGAAACTCCAAGTGGAACCATGTGAAAAGTGGCCATGAAGTTGGACAAAAATCCTGCCTAGAATAGGTCAAAATTTCTCTAAGTTAAAAATGTTTTGCACCCTTATTCCAAAAATCATAACTTGAGCTACAAGATTCCTTTGAGAAAACTTTTTGAATCAAAGTTGTATATTTTGCAATGGACTACAACTTTCATGTTTTGAGTTTTGTTTGAATCCATTTGTATCTTGATGAAAAAATAGGACAAATTTAGGGAAAAATAAGGAAGTTTCATAACTTAGAAAAATTCTAAATTATGAAATTTTCTCATCTTAAACCCTAATTTGCAATTTTGGGTTTCTTGATGAACAAGTTTCATAATTTGACATGTCTTGATGAAAAATGAATCTTGGCACTTGATTTTGACCAAAAAGTCAAAGTTTGACTTTTTAGTATACAATCAAATTTTGATCAATTGACTGGAAAATTTATCTGTCAATCCTGTGCATTTGAGATCTTTTGAACTTGTCAAATGTGTCAAGACAATGACATTGAGTTCTTGAGTCCATATGTGAGCTTGGTTTGCCATTGGTTAGGTTAAACAGTCAAAAATTGCCTTTGTGCAGTCAAAACCCTAAAAATGACCATTTTGCCCTTTTGGTGATCTGATCAAGTTTCTTGTGGAATTGTGATCCAAGCTTGATCAAATGGTCCATATGAGTTCATTATGTTGATGTGGGTCAAAAATTATGAAGTTTGACTGTCAATTGGCCACAGTTGACTTTTTCCCCAACACAGCTGATTTCTAGGTCAACTGTCCAATTGACTGGGAAAAGATTGGAATCAAGGCTTGAAACTTGGTATGGATAAACTTGTGAGTCCAACATGAAGCATGAAAGTCACTTTGGGAACTTTTGGTCAAAACATCTTTGTGCAAACTCAAACCCTAACTTGGGTCAACAGTGTAAGGAGGAGTCTTGAGCAGAGCAAACCCCAACTTGATGTTGAGCTCCAAGGGTCTTGTGGTGAGAAAATGTTGATGAAATGGGAGGGCAAATTTTGGGGTACAACAGTTTCCCCTGTTCAATCTTCTTGCACCTGAAGATTTAGATTAGCAGGTTTGCCTTTCGCGTCTCGAAGGTAAAAGGAGATTGGACACTAGAGTGCCCTTAAATTTGCACTCGTCAAGACATGGATGTGGGAATGGGCTTAAAGATGCCATCTGGAGATGGGCGTAGAGATGCAATCTGGAGATGTGACAGAATTTTGTCGGGGATGGGCTTAAAGATTCCATCTGGAAAGTTTGTTGAACTGTAGGTTGTTGATGAGTGAGTGAGTATCAAAAAGATATCCATGTTTTGGAACATATCTGAACTGGGGATCTTGAATAAGCCATGGATTGACATCCGTGTTTGGAGAATCCGTAAACTGTTTTCAGGAGTTGAAGAATCTGAACAAGCGATAGGTTAACATCCGTGTCTGGAGAACCCGTAAACTGTTTTCAGAAGTCTTGAGTTGAATAAGCGATAGAGCAGCATCCATGTTGGGAAGCGTCCGTAAACTGTTTTCAGAGGTCGAAGAATCTGAACAAGCGATAGGTTAACATCCGTGTCTGGAGAACCCGTAAACTGTTTTCAGAAGTCTTGAGTTGAATAAGCGATAGAGCAGCATCCATGTTAGGAAGCGTCCGTAAACTGTTTTCAAAAGTTGAGTCTGAACAAGCGATAGATTAACATCCGTGTTTGGAGAATCCGTAAACTATTTTCAGAGGTCGAAGAATCTGAACAAGCGATAGGTTAACATCCGTGTCTGGAGAACCCGTAAACTGTTTCCAGAAGTCTTGAGTTGAATAAGCGATAGAGCAGCATCCATGTTGGGAAGCGTCCGCAAACTGTTTTCAAAAGTTGAGTCTGAACAAGCGATAGATTAACATCCGTGTTTGGAGAATCCGTAAACTGTTTTCAGAGGTCGAAGAATCTGAACAAGCGATAGGTTAACATCCATGTCTTGAGAACCCGTAAACTGTTTTCAGAAGTCTTGAGTTGAATAAGCGATAGAGCAGCATCCATGTTGGGAAGCATCCGTAAAATGTTTTCAAAAGTTGAGTCTGAATAAGCGATAGATTAATATACGTGTTTGGAGAATCTGTAAACTGTTTTCAGAGGTCGAAGAATCTGAACAAGCGATAGGTTAACATCCGTGTCTGGAGAACCCGTAAACTGTTTTCAGAAGTCTTGAGTTGAATAAGCGATAGAGCATCATCCATGTTGGGAAGCGTCCGTAAACTGTTTTCAAAAGTTGAGTATGAACAAGCGATAGATTAATATTCGTGTTTGGAGAATCCGTAAACTGTTTTCAGAGGTCGAAGAATCTGAACAAGCGATAGGTTAACATCCGTGTCTGGAGAACCCGTAAACTATTTTCAGAGTTTGAAGAATCTGAACAAGCGATAGGTTAACCTCCGTGTCTGGAGAACCCGTAAACTGTTTTAGAAAGTCTTGAAGTGGAGAAGGAACCGGTGTAGGGTTTCCTGATGATGAGTCCGTGTAGAACTGTATTTGAATAATTGTTAATGATAGCCTTTTATTCTTATCCTGAAAAGGACAAAATGTTAGTGTGATACGGTGGGAGAACTGACTTGGGATTTTTGCGTTTGTATTCTCACTTGTTCGGTTTAGCAAGAGTCGCCACCGACTTTTTATTTTATCCTAAAGGAAAGGTTAAAAAGCACAGGAAAAACCTTTGAGATGTTTCGTGGGTTCGGGGGGTAGATTATAGAAAGGGAAGGTATTAGCACCCTTCCTATCCATGGTTATCCATGGGCTCTTAGTTACTTGTTTTAGATCACTTGCCTTTGATTTCCAATTGCTTGAAATGGTGGTGTGTGTGTGTGTGTGTGTGTGTTTGAAAATGTTTTTGAAAAAGATGCCTTGTCTAGGAAACCGTTGTAACAATTCTTTACTCGAATGTTTTACAAAGGTGTGTGTCTTTTCAAAAAGATGTTTCAATGTTTTTGAAAGTTTGTTTTGAAATTGTATTGTGGAGTGTGTTTTGAAAAATAGGCAAGTGTGTTTTGAAATTTTGATCAAGTAACTAAGAGTTGTCTACCCCTAAATTTACTCAAAGATTTTTCTCATGTTTTAACCCTTTTAACAGTATTGTTCCACCATTGTATTTGGTGGACAATCTTGTGTTAGGATGTTAACGGGACAGGCACGGGTCATCGTATGGACCATGAATGCAATGGTGCCAAGTGTCTTTGGCAATTTTGCTTGAAGGTACTATGATCATTTTTTTAGGCAACTTCGAAAGCATCATCGAGGGACTATGATCATTTGATTTATTTTGTTTTGCCAAAGAAACTCAACATGCAAGCATGACCCATTTTGGAAGGCAACAAGCGGGATTACCCTAGGGGTGCAAGTGTGAATTGTGTATTGATTGTCATGCATTTATCTTGTATTAGGTTATCTAGCGGTTGATTTTGTTTACATACAAACCCTAGGTCTAAACATGGTATAATTGAAAGCGATAAATTGCGGGAATTTAAAGTCTACGCTATTACAAATAAGTATCCGGGGATGGGGGTACAAATATTTACAAATGGGGATGAGACTTATCAGGATAGTAGTGTCCAAATATATTTACAACCAAATCGAATCAATCGCAATGTAAAATGTAGCAATGTACAAGAATAAAAGATAAGCAAATGTATTGGTGAAAGTGTATGTGAATATTTACAAGTGAGAAAGATGTTTAACTTAATGAAAATTTAAGTATTTATTTATTCCTTATTGTATTTTTGTTAATATGTACAAACAAAAGTTTTAATAAAAGAAAAGAAAATGCTTTAAGAAAATCTATTTTTTATGTATTAATGTTAATGTATTTTAGTTAGTATTTTTATGTACAAAGCTTAAATAAAAAAAAAGGTTTTAATAAAAGAAAAAAGAAAATGCTTAATCTTAATAAAATCTAATATCTATGTATTTTTAATTATAATGAAAAATATTAACAACATTTTTTTATATGAGAAATTAGTGTATTATTTATTAAAAAAAAAGTTAAGTTATAGAAAAATAAATAAAAGTGTTAGTCTATAAAAAGAAAAGAAAAAGTGAATGGGCTCAAAGGAAAAGCTGGGCCCAAACAAAATAAATAATCAGAAGAAGAAATGGGGGGTGCACGCAGGAATCGGTTGGGCTTAAGGAGTGTTATGAGGGATCCGGCCCAAGCATTTTTACAACATTTTGTAAGGGTTGAATGAGTTTGTTCACTTTGGGATTAGGGTTCACAACATTACAGAGGCGTCATTTATCTTCTTCTCCTACTCATGAGCTTCATCTTTCTCAAAATGGGGCTACTGAACGCTTGTCTCCTCGCCTCAGGCTACTAGGCGCTACCTCCCTCTCCCTCTCTCCAAGATTACTCAAGCATTGATGGCACAAAGGTAGCGATTTCTGCTCTTTCAATTTTGGGGTTTCAAGTTTTATATGTGTTAACTTCATGTGTTCTGATTTTATGTGTTGTTGTTTGTTTGAGGTACGTGAAAAGAAGAAGGAAGAGATACTACCTTTGGCTTTTGGAGACGGGGGAGAGGTGGACTGGAGGCGCCCTAGGACAGCCAGGCGGAGGGAACAGTGTTGCTGAGCTAGCTCTGGAAATCTGGTATCTTTATCTTTGCTTTTTAGGGTTTTATGATGAATGTCTCTGAAAACCCTAGCCTTAATCGCTTATTTTCCTCTTCTGCTTCTTTGGACGCTTGCTTACTCCTTTCTGAGATGATTATCTAAGATGCCTTATTTTGATATCTGAGTTGTTTGCCTTTGTTTTTTAGACCCTGTGATGAGCCTAGCTCTGAGGGCTTTGTTGGTTTGAATGTTATGAGTTTGGATATTTGGTTTGGGCTACAGCAGGTTACTGACTTCAGGCTTCAAGGCTTATCAGTTTGCTGGCTTTTGGTTTGTTTGAATTTTGTTTGGTATAGGCTGTAGCAGGTTTTGGCTTTAGGCTTGTGTTCTTGGTTGTTTGATAGGCTTGGTGTTTGTGGCTTGCACAGGTTTGTTTTGAAAGGGCTTCTGGTTACAGGCCTTGAAATCTTAGGCTTGTGTTTGAGATTTACGCAGGTTTGTGGCCATTGAACAGTTTGTAAGCTTGTTTGGCTTTTTTAGAGGCTTCTGATGCTTGGCAAGGCTTAAGGCTTGTATGGCTTGATGCTTTGAAGTAGGTTACAAGCTTGAAGTTGTTTTTGTTTAAGCTTATGTTATGGTTTGAACACAGGTTAGCAGGTGAAGGCTTATGAGCTTTGTGTTATACCTGTTATGTGGATCTGTGTTTGAAAACAGGTTGGAGGCAGGTTTGCTTATGCAGTCTTAACACCAGTTTGAGGCTTGGAGCTCGTTTGTGCTATTTCTCTTTGTATTTTTCTGCCTCTTCCTTTCTTATTCTGATATGTTTTGTTTTATATATCTTCCTAAGCCTAAAGCCTGTAAGCCTCTTCTCTCTCTCTTCTCTCTCTCTACAGATTAAAAAGCATTTTTATATTGCTTAAAACTGCTTTTCTGAAAAGGTGACTGGATGGAAAGTGATGGATAATTTGAATATGGCTTGCATAGTTTCTTTCCTCTGTGTACTTTCCAGATTTCCCGCATATCTTGTGTACTTTGTTGACAGCTTTTGGATAGCCTTTTGATAGCTTTTGGACAGTTTCCTTTGGGCAATTTGTTTTGACATTCAGTTTGCTTAGTTTGAAACTTGTGACTTTGGCTTAGTTTCTTTGACAGTGTGACTTGGGCAACTTGTTTTGTTTATTCACTTGGTTGTTCAATTCAGTTTGCCTTTTGGACTTGGGTTTGGATTTTTGGAATTATGCAGCCTGTTTGATATTTTGAATTTGTGCAATTGTAGCTTTGTGCATTTCATATTTTATTTGCAAGCATATTTCTATCCCTCTTTGTGAACCAAGAATGTCTTGTGATTTGCAGAAGGGTGAATAAACTGATTCCGGCCAGTTACTTTTAATGATGAACTTTTAATTAACTGTCTGCTTTTATTTTTAATTCATCTGCATTTGACTTTTTTCCCTTTCTTTGTTTTTGCAGATGAGAATCAATTGAGCAATGGGGAGCAGCAAATAGAAGACGGAGACTTAGGAAACTTAGGATGCAATTTTATTTCACTTTTAATCATTGTAACAAATATTATTATAAATACTTGTAAATAATTACTGTATTTAAATAACACTTGTACAAATAATTAAAAATAAATAAAAGTCTTTTTATTGATATTCCTTTTAATTCTTCTTCAATTGTTTATTTAATTATTCATATTTCTTAAATTATAATAACTGGAAGTAAATCCCAACTATTCTAACTCAGAAATGATAAATAATTAATAAACGCCCGGCGTTCCGAATAATCAAAGCATTGCATAGCTAAACAACAAACGTCCACATGTCCTTTTTTTTCACTGATTAAATCAAACACTGCAAACTCTCAATTCAAATACCTCAGCTTTTATCCCATCTCAAATCAAATGCCTTAGCCTTTATCCCAGATGTTTAGACAGAAATTTTGAACAAATGTCAAAACAGTGTAACAACCAATTAAAACACTGTGGATTCAAACTCTTCTGAAACTACGCGTGCAAAACCCTAATTCTTGACTTAACACCAAAGAAACGCCTGTCTGATCAAACCTTGGGCCAAACTCAACCAAACCCTAATAATTCGCTTGAAATGTTCCAGAGTCCATGAAAACCCTAATTTGGATAGACTGATAAGAAAAAAGTCTGCTTGACTGATTCTTACGCCAATCTGAAAAATCAGGAAAAGCCCGAAGCTGTGATTTCTTGTGGAAAAAGAGGAGGGCAAATTTTGGGGTACAACAGTTAGCTAAACACAAAATTATGTTGCATGAAATGTATGATGCAATATATGTCATATCGATGTTTATGATATGAATGTAATGAATGCGCATGTAAGCTGATGAGCTGTCTGGCTGAGGATAGATGAATCCTAGACAGTCGGAGATAATAGTATCTTGACTGTTGCCGGGGAAAGTGAGTCCTTGACTGCTGCAGGGGATTGCAAGAATTTTTTATTGCTGAGGATGATACATCCTTGTTGGCTACTGACTGCTTGGGGAACAAGATCTTCAATTGTTGAGGGATCTTAGGACCACTACTGGGGATTGGAACTCCTTGGTGACTTGTAGGGAATGAGAATTCTGATGATCTCTATTGGGGAGTTCAGAACCTGGTAGACTTATGCTGGAGAAGTAAGACTGAGAATCTTCAGTCTGGCGGGAAGTATCTCTGTGGGGAGAAGGTTCACTAGTCTGGTTCCGCTGGGGATTGATAGTTGGAAGTTTTAGCTCCGCTGGGGATTGGTAGTTTTGACTTCAACTGGGGATAGGATTTTCAGATTTTTAAGGCTCCACTGGGGATACTGAAACTTAACTCTGAGGGGAATTGAGTTCTGGAAGGCTCTCCGGCTGGGGAAATCAATTTTGAGAAAGCTTTCGTTCTGCTGAGGATTCTGAAGCTTAACTCTGTTTGGGGAATTAAGTTCTGGAATTTAACCTTGTTGAGGAATTTGAAGTTTAATTCCGTTGGGGATTCCTTTTGAAAGGGCATCAAGATATCTATTTGTACCTTCAACCTATCAGTAATCATCCTTTCTTGATTTGTAAGGAAATGATTATGTTCAAATGCATATGCCTATTTAACAAAACATTGGACGTTTCTCAAATAAAACATAAGTGCAAAAGAGAAAAAGGAAGACAAAGCAAATTTCTATATTTGGAAAAGTATTTGTATTAACTTTTTATGAGTATCTTTGTACAAAGGAGACAGGCATCCTAGTAAGAGGATGTTGTCGTAAAAATTGAAAATTTTATACAAAATAAAGATGGCTATGTGTAACAATTCCATGGGATTCCATTCTGCTATAGCCTTCACAACTCTGAATATCAGTCCATTCAATGCTTCGTCCGCCGATGATTGGATTGATCATAAACCTGGAGCTGGTTGATGAAGAGATTGTCCTTAAAGTGATCCGACGAGACATAGTCATACGCTTTAATTCCCTAACTTTTGCCTGAATCGCCCTTTCGGGTTTTCGATCCACCGGGAAACCCTTTTTTGCCCAAGCCGCCCTTTCGGGTTTTCGACTTGCCGGGTATACAGTTTTTTTTTTGTTTTATCCCTAATTTTTGCCTGAACCGCCCTTTCGGGTTTTCGGTTCACCGGGATGCCCATTTTTGCCCAAGCCGCCCTTTCGGGTTTTCGACTTGCCGGACTGTTTTATGCGTAGTATCTTTTGACTATGTCTGCGTTCGCAGGGTGCGGCAAATCGTCGCCGTCCATGGTGGTCAGAATCATTGCACCACCAGAAAATATGCTCTTGATCACAAATGGTCCTTCGTATGTAGGAGTCCATTTTCCCCTGGGATCACTTTGTGGCAAGATAATCCGCTTGATTACGAGATCTCCGACTTGATATACTTGACGTCTGACTTTCTTGTTGAAAGCCTTGATCATCCGTTTTTGATACGTCTGGCCATGGCAAACAGCAGCGAGTCGCTTCTCGTCGATCAAATTGAGTTGATCAAGTCGGGTCTGAATCCAATCGTCTTCATTCAAACCAGCATCCTTCATAATCCTTAAAGAAGGAATCTGAACTTCCATGGGTAAGACAGCTTCCATGCCATATACCAAAGGAAACGGGGTTGCCTCAGTTGAAGTACGTGACGTGGTACGATATCTGTGCAGAGCAAACGGTAACATCTCATGTCAGTCTTTGTAGGTGACTGTCATTTTCTGGATGATCTTCTTGATGTTTTTATTCGCAGCTTCAACAACACCGTTCATCTTCGGCCGATAGGGAGATGAATTGTGATGATAAATCTTGAACTGTTCGCATAGAGCGGTGATCATAGTATTATTCAGATTTGTACCGTTGTCCGTGATGATCCTGTCGGGGACACCATACTGGCATATGAGATTCTGCTTGATGAAGCGGGCAACCACATTTTTAGTAACAGAGGCGAAGGAAGCTGCTTCGACCCATTTGGTGAAATAGTCAATAACAACCAGGATGAAGCGATGTCCATTGGATGTCGTGGGCTTGATCTCTCCAATCATGTCAATGCCCCACATTGCGAATGGCCAAGGAGCTGTCAGTACGTTGAGAGGAACAGGAGGAATATGAATCTTGTCAGCGTAGACTTGACATTTGTGGCAAGTACGGGAATGTTGATGGCAATCTGCTTCCATGGTAGACCAGTAATAGCCTGCCCTTAGGATCTTCTTAGCCATCATATGCCCACTCAAGTGGGTGCCAAACGTTCTACTGTGTATCTTAGTCATGATTAACTCTGCTTCAACTTTGTCTACACATCGGAGTAAAACACAATCATGGCTGCGTTTATAGAGGATGCCGTTGCTCAGGAAGAACTTGGCAGCAAATTTCTTTAGGAACTTTTTGTCATTTACGGAAGCTCCTTCGGGATATTCTCTAGTCTGGAGATACCTTTTGATTTCGTGAAACCAAGGTTGTTCCACTACTTCTTCGGTATTAATCTCATGACAATGCGCAGATTCATCCATTCGCTCGATGGTGATTTGGGGAGCCTCGTTATCCCAGTTGAGTTTAAACATGGAAGACATTGTAGCCAGAGCATCTGCAAGCTGATTCTCTTCTCGCGGGAAATGCTCGAAGGTGATTTGCTCAAAATGAGGCAACAATGTCAGGACATGTTCTTTGTATGGGATAAGATTAGGATGCTTGGTATCCCACTCTCCTTTGATGTGACTGATAACCAAAGCCGAGTCCCCAAATATAATCAAAGATTTGATCCCCAAGTCTATAGCATCCTTGAGACCAAAGATGCAAGCTTCATATTCAGCCATGTTGTTGGTACAGCTGAAGCAAAGTCGGGCCGTGAAAGGTGTGTGACAACCTTTCGGGGAAATGAGTACCGCACCGATACTGTTTCCAAGCGCATTTGAAGCACCATCAAAGTACAGGGTCCATCGGGATCCATTTTCAGGTCTGTCATACGGTCTGTTACCTTCAATGTTGTCCAAATTCATGATGTCCTCGTCCGGGAAGTCGAATCTCCTGGATTGATAATCTTGGATAGCTTGATGAGCTAGATGGTCAGCTAGTACACTCCCCTTTATAGCCTTTTGGGTATTATACTTGATGTCATACTCAGTTAGGATCATTTTCCATCTAGCGATTCTTCCAGATAAAGCAGGCTTCTCGAAGATATACTTGATAGGATCCATTTTAGAAATCAACAAAGTGGTATGAGTCAACATATACTGCCTTAGTCAGCGAGCAGCCCATACCAAAGCGCAACAAGTTTTCTCGAGCAGTGAGTAGCGAGTCTCACAGTCGGTAAACTTTTTGCTAAGGTAATAAATGACATGCTCTTTTCGACCAGACTCGTCATGCTGGCCCAATACGCACCCCATTGAGTTATCCAAAACGGTCAGATACATGATCAGCGGCCTTCCTTCGACGGGTGGCATCAGAATAGGAGGTTCTAGCAAATACTCCTTGATCTTATCAAAAGCAGCTTGGCAATCGTCGTTCCATTCGACTACCTGGTCTTTCTTCAATAATTTAAAAATTGGCTCACAGGTAGACGTCAGATGAGAGATGAATCTGGCAATATAGTTCAAGCGCCCCAAGAATCCACTAACCTCCTTTTTAGTACGGGGAGCAGGCATTTCTTGTATTGCTTTTACTTTAGCTGGATCGACCTCAATGCCCTTGTTGCTGATAATAAACCCTAGAAGTTTACCAGACCTAACTCCAAAAGTGCACTTACTTGGATTCAGCCTGAGTTTGTACTCTTTCAACCTGGCAAACAACTTTTGCAGATGTTCAAGGTGTTCCTCCTCTGTTTGTAATCGAGCAATCATATCGTCTACGTAAACTTCGATCTCATGATGTATCATATCATGGAACAAAGCCACCATGGTGCGCTGATAAGTTTCCCCTGTGTTCTTTAGTCCGAACGGCATCACCTTGTAGCAGAAAGTACCCCATTGTGTGACAAAAGTTGTTTTCTCCATGTCCTTGGGGGCCATTTTGATCTGGTTGTAGCCCGAGAAGCCATCCATGAAGGAAAACACTTTGTGCTGAGCTGTGTTGTCAATCAAAATGTCGATATGCGGTAGCGGAAAATCATCTTTGGGGCTAGCCCTGTTCAAATCCCGGTAGTCCACACACATTCTGACCTTGCCATCTTTTTTAGGAACTGGCATGATGTTAGAAACCCATTGTGGATAGGATGTAACAGCCAGGAAGCCAGCGTTGAATTGCTTCATTACTTCCGCTTTAATCTTTTCAGACATGTCGGGCCTCATTCGGCGGACTTTTTGCTTGATCGGTGGACAATCCTCTCTTGTAGGGAGACGGTGAACCACGATATCTGTGTCTAAACCCGGCATGTCTTCATAAGACCAGGCGAAGATTTCAACGTACTCATTCAACAGCTGTATCAAGCGCTCCTTGACACTTGGTTCCAGATTGGCACCCACTTGTACTTCCTTCCGGTCTTCCTCTGTTCCTAAGTTGACCGTTTCCAACAAATCCTCATGAGGCAAGATGGCCCTTTCTTCTTGCTGTAGAAGTCTGGATAGCTCTCCCGGTACTTCACAATCTTCGTCGTCTTCGCACTCAGCCTGATTGACCAAATCTTCAGAGTTATTGAAGGACATAGCAGAATAGTCACCCATAGAATCCAGAGTGGATGGGTACCTGCATTTGTGAGTGTGGGTGTGTGTAAGGGATAGCCATCCTTAAACAAACAAAAATGCAAAAGGAAAGAAAATGAACACAGCAGTTTATAAATGAAAAATGTCCAATGATTCGTTAAACATGGCATATGAATATGAAGAGAATCAAAACCCTTACAAATGGACCTACATGTCCCGGGAAAGGCATGAGGTGAAAAAGTAGTGTGCAGATTGTTTAAAAGTAATTATTACAGACCAACAGGAAATGTTCGAAAGATAAGTTACTGATTAATGAAAGTAATGGGGACGAAGTCTTTCGCCTCCCAGTTGTGTAGTCCCCCTTCGATGGTTGGGAAGATCCAGTCTTCAATATTACCCTCTTCGTCTTCGTCTTCCAAAGCATTGATTCCATGAGGAGAAATCTTGATGGGTGTTCTTTCAATTTTTGAGCGACGCATAGCTTTTTGCCCCGCAGCGGTAAATCCCAACCCAAACTTGTCTGTTTTGTAAGGAAAGTCAGGCAACTGACCCCATGTTGAGCTCTTCCCCTCCTTCATTGCAGCCTTTGCGTCTTTTAGAGATATCATCCTGGCCACCTGCTTGGGTACCTCAGCTACTGCCTTTGCTACAGCAACCTCGGGAGCAATTTCCTCGAAGTGTTGGAACGGTGTCTCAATGAATTCGCCCTCCACTTCCACATACCGAAAGGAGTTCAGGTGACTGATCATATATTCCTCTTCACTGTGTACAGTTATAATCTTTCCTTTGACAGGGTATTTCAGCATCTGATGTAGGGAGGAAGTGACTGCCCCAACATTATGTATCCATGGTCTTCCTAGCAAGCAAGAGTATGACGGACGGATGTCCATCACATAGAAAGTTGAGTGGAATACTTAAGTGCCCACCTTGATGGGAATGTCGACCTCCCCATGCACCATCCTTTTTGATCCGTCAAAGGCTCTGACAATGATATTACTTGGTTTCAGCTCCAAGCCTTCACAATCCAACCGGTCGAGAGCCTTCTTAGGAAGCACATTTAAAGAAGAACCAGTGTCGACCAAGACATGGGAGAGAGTAGTTCCTCGGCATTCAACTGACACATGCAATGTGTCATTGTGCTTTCTTCCCTTCAGAGTCAGGTCAGCATCAGAGAAACCCAGGCCGTTGTCTGCGGTAAGGCTGGCTACACAATCCTGGAATTGATCGGCTGAGGTTTCCTGGGGCACATGGGCTGTCTTCAGAAATCTTATCAATGCTTTGGCATGAGCCTCCGAACAAAGCAGTAAAGCTAACATGGATATCTTCGAGGGGGTTTGCCGCAGTTTCTCTACAACGTCATAATCACTCTTCTTTATTATTTTCAGAATCTCCTCCATTTCTTTCTTAGAGGTTTTGGGGATGACCAATGGTTGAGCCCTCGTCCTGACGAGCTCATCTTGGATCCCTTTCCCCTTATCAGCAGAAGTAGGAGGAACAACCACAGGAGTGACGGCTTCTTCAATCAACGGAATTCTTGCAGAAAGTTTTATCGGTGCAGGAGTAACTTTGGCAGCAGCTGAGGGTCTAAAGATTGCCTTTGGAGGGGAAATCTCTGGAGAGAAAATTCTCCCACTTCGGGTAATCTTGCTCGTACCGGCAATGTTTCCAATGTCGGCATTTTCTTCGTCAGAGCTCTCTTCAGTTATCTCAACTTGTTTAACACCATGGTAGTAGATTTCTCCACCATAATTCCATGGTATTGATTTGTCAGATTTGTAGGGGACAGGCCCAGGCATGGTTATTTTCAGAGGAACAAACTTCGTAGCGGATGTAATCTTAACAGGCTTTTTAAGGACCTTGGAAAGATTGGTGGAAATGGTGATTATTGAAACATCTTTGATAGGGGTTGGAGTAGCAGGAATCTTTTCGAAAAGAATTTGTTGATTGTCCATTAGGCCTTGGATGCCTATCTTCAGCAATGGACAGTCGATTGGTAGGGAGGAGCAACAGTAGCAGTCTTCTTTACATCCTGGGAAAATCCCAGCTTTCAACAGATTCAACTTGATTGTTAGTAGTGGAGTTACCAGATCATCAACAGTAGCAACATACAGATCTTCTTCAATAGCATGGACATTGCGACCATGCTTCGGCATTGAAGCGGATATTACGTTCGGCTTCTCTGGAGCATCGAACTCAACCTCTTTTGAATCTATCAAGTCTTGAATTTTATGCTTAAGCGCCCATCAATCATTGGTGTCATGCCCGATGCTGTCAGAATGATAGGCACATTTAGCATTAGGATGATAATGTGGGGAAGATGTGTTCACATTTTTTGGTGCCTCTTTGATAGTGGTGAGATTTAGCTTCAACAAATGGGGAAGAACTTGTGCAGGTGTCATATTGATGCGGGTGAACTGTCGTTGTGGCCGCTCTACTCGTTGCTGATTTGGTCTGGACTGATTGTTACGAGGATGATCATTTGATGAGCTCTGGATCATCACGGCCCCCACAGTCGGCCGACGCTCAGTTCTTCCCGATCTTTTCTGAGAGTATATAACAGTTGCCTCCTTATTGGCCGGAAATGACTTCTTAACAGTTGTAGATGCAGAGGCATCCCTTTGAATCTTCCCATTCTTAATACCAGCTTCCACTCGTTCGCCAGTCAGAATCAATTCAGTAAACCCTACGGAAGAGCTCCCGATCAAATGGTTGAAGAACGGGCCAGATAGGGTCCCCAAGAACATATCAACTAGTTCTCTATCAGAAAGAGGTGGTTGCACTCTTCCAGCCAAGTTGCGCCATTTCTGGGCGTATTCTTTGAATCCCTCATTTGAGGCCATTCCCATACTTTGTAGCTGAGTACGGGTTGGCGCCAAGTCAGCGTTATATTGATACTGGCGATAAAAGGTAGCTGCCAAGTCTTCCCAGTTATGCACTTCTGACCTCTCAAGCTGGTAAAACCAGTCTAGCTGTGTACCGGACAAACTGTCCTGAAAGAAGTGTACCCAAAGATTTCTGTCGGATGTATGAGGTTGAATTCTTCTGACATATGACCTCAGGTGCATCTTCGGGCAAGACATCCCGTCATATTTTGCAAAAATTGGCACCTTAAACTTTGGAGGGATCACAATTCCAGCAATCAAACCCAATTCTTCAAAATCTAACCCAGGAACCCTTTGCAGCTCCATAGCTGCCAGTCTATCCTCCAGGTTTTTGTATTTGTCGTCCGCTGGCGGGTATTGCTGCTCTGAGTAGTCTTCATCTTCCTAAACCTCTTCTTCTTCAGCCTCAGACTCAGAAGGTAATGCAGCTCCTTTTCCCTTACTGGTTCCCTCATCAGATGTGGAGGGGAATTCAAGAACTCTCCTAGCTTCATTCTCAAATCTTCTTCCCAGTGTAGCTACCCCGACTCTTTTCTTCTTCTTTTTTCCTTTTTCTTGCTCTTTATTTCCAAGCAGTGCTTTTAGATCCTCCTGACCCTTTGCCAAGGTCATTAGGAGCTGTTGAAACTGTGAGTTTTGTGACTGCAGATCTTTGACCGTCTGTTCGAGATCCATCTTAATGAAATAAACAGTAGAAAGATAAGGAAACCTGGTGTGGAGACCTATTTTATGCATATGATGAATGATATGTTTATTCATGCAATGCATTCAAGGATTTAGAAATTCAAAATTTGTTGCAAACAAAAAGAACACACGTCATATTAATAAGAAGAAATTTTGTCAGTACATAAATGCCCCATGGGCCAAATATTACAAAAACTTCTTAAGGTAAAAAGACGTTGCGCATCCTCTTTGGTGCGATGTAAGTGTTGGGGGTCTCCTCCTCGTGAAGTCGGCGGGTAAGCTCCAAAACCTTCTTCTCACTGGCATAGAAGCTGGCTTCAAAAGTATTTCGCTCTTCCTTGAGTTGGATCCAACTCTTCTGCATTTCCTCCCATGATGTTGGCATGTCAGGGTGTAGGATAGTGTAGGGAACCTCTCCTTCCTTAACAGACTCTTTAATCAAAGGGAGAATATGAAGGTAAGGCATCATAAGACTCTGGGCTCGGGTCCTTACCCACTTGAGATAAGGCTCAAGAGGGATGGAATTCTTGTGCCTCAGTGTCTTGCTATCTACCTTGTTAGGCATCCTCCAAGCTCTGATGAATCTTTGGCGAAGTCCTTGCGCATCTTTGTCGAAGTCAAAAACTAGGTCAGGAATCAGCATGTCATGAGGGCCATCCCTCCGTGCATATCTAAATTGTCTCAAAGCTAGACAAGGGTTGTAGGTAATGCCTCCTCTAATTCCAAGTAATGGAACATTAGGGAACTCACCACAACGATCGACGATGATGACATTTTCTCTAGACCGAGAACACCAATGTACATCAGAATGTGTGAGGGTCATCAACCGTTGTGACCACCTTAAGCCTTGTTCATTCTTCAAAACAGATTGTGGAAGGTGATAAATAAACCACCTAGCAAGGAGAGGAGTACAACACATGAGAACACCTCTCTTCCTCATTGTTCGTGTGTAAAATGAGTGGAGGATGTCCCCAAGCAATGTAGGTATGGGATTCCTAGATAGGAAAATCTTGACAGCATTGACATCTATAAGTTGGTATGGATTTGGGAACAAGACCAACCCATAAATGAGGAGTGCCACAATCTCTTCAAATGCTTGTAGATCCAAGGAATTCCAACACTCTTGTGCCTTCTCAAACAAGCATTTTGCCAAGAAGCCTTTGTCACCACTTCTAGTTTCCCAATGCCCCTTGATGTCAGATGGTTGCAAGTGTAGTGCTTGAGCAACATCTTCAGGCTTTGGTTCTTTTTCATTACCGTTGTAGGGTAGTTGATTAAGAATAGGAATTCTCAGGAGTTGAGAAAATTCCTCCAAAGTAGGCACCAATTGGTAGTCGGGGAATGTGAAACAGTGGTGAAGGGGGTCAAAGAACTGGAACAACACTTTCACCATGTCTTCTTCAATGCTGGTGTTGACTAGGTTGAGAAGTCTACCATGTCTTTCACTGAAGAGAGAGCTTTCTGGAATTCTGGATGTAAGCTCCTTGAGTTGAGGAGGGATTCTCACAAGGTTGACTTGGATAGTTTTCCTGCAAAGAATTTCCATGACCTACAAAACAAGAACAAAGATGAAGATCCAAACCCTTGAAATGGTTAGTGGATGCATATGATGCTTTATGATGTTCATGATGTATGCACAAACATATGTACAAGCAAGTCACACAAAACCCTAGTTTCAGGCTTGCATGGGGTTTCATAGGTAAGTACCCTCTTGAGTGAAGTTGGCTTAAAAACCTGTCCTATAAATAGTAACCGGGTTCTAAGGAGCTCAATATCATTGGATTGTTTTCTATGTTCATTTTTTTAGTTTAGCCACTTAACTAACGACCAAAATATTCCAAGAAAACAACCCTCAATGAGTGTAGTATCGAGTATCTACCAACTTCGGACTGCACAAAAGCCGGTCATCTCACTACCCCTAATAAAAGGCCAAGATGGTCAAGTAAGGTTCTAGGTCATTAGTGCTTAGTGACATCACTCAGCGGCCCCGTACTCTCCTTGATTGAACTCAAGGGTTATCGGTACTCACAAATATATCGCACTAATATAGCTATTGCTTCAACCGTGTCGGTATACCCCGCACAGTTTCCACAACGTATTGCTATCTATGAATGTTTCCCCAAATCCGGGTGTAGGATTTCAAGCCCAAACAAGAGAACCAAGATGTAAAGCAATCAAAGGAAACAATTAGTCATGCAAAAGGGTGATCTAAGCCCTAAGGTTACTCCACTTTTAAATTTTTCCCCAGCAGAGTCGCCAGTTCTGTGATACGGTGGGAGAACTGACTTGAGGTTTTGCATTTGTATTCGCACTTGTTCGGTTTAGCAAGAGTCGCCACTGACTTTTTATTTTATCCTAAGGAAAGGTTAAAAAGCACAGGAAAAACCTTTGAGATGTTTTCTTGGGTTCGGGGAGTAGATTATAGAAAGGGAAGGTATTAGCACCCTTTCTATCCATGGTTATCCATGGGCTCTTAGTTACTTGCTTAGATCACTTGCCTTGCATTTTCAATTATTTGAAATGGTGCTTTCAATTGTTTGAAATGGTGCTTTGTGTGTTTGGTTTTGAAAATGTTTTGAAAAAGAGGCCTTGTCTAGGCAACCCTTGTAACAATTCTTTACTCGAATGTTTTACAAAAGGTGTTTGTCTTTTTGAAAAGATGTTTCAAGGTTTTGAAAGTTGTTTTGAAAGTTGTGTTGTGGAGTGTGTTTTGAAAGTAGGCAAGTGTGTTTTGCAAGTTTGATCAAGTAACCAAGAGCTAATCTACCCTAAATTTCTTAAAGATCTTTCCTATGTTTTAACCCTTTTAACAGTATTGTTCCACCATTGTATTTGGTGGACAATCTTGAGTTAGGATGTTAACGGGACGGGCACAGGTCATCGTTTAGACCATGAATGCAATAGTGCCAAGTGTCTTTGGAAATTTTTCCTTTAAGGGACTTGATCACTTTTTAGGCAACTTGAGAAAGCGTCATCGAGGGACTATGATCGTTTGATTTGTTTTTGTTTTGCCAAAGACACTCAACATGCAACATGGCCCATTTTTGAAGGCAACAAGTGGAGTAACCCTAAGGGTGCAAGTGTGCATTGTGTTGTCCATTTTCATGCATTTTTGTCTTTGTATTATGTAAGTGTTTAGTTATTGGCATGTATTTTTGGTAAAACCAGGTGTGTAAATGTCATGACTGATGTCATAACATTCTGGATTATTAGGTACTTTATGCAGAAAAAGTATGGCATACAGTAGCTACTGTTTATGAGTGTGTATCTGAGCATTTTGCAATGATCACATTTATTGCCTTCTACCAAAATCAGTAAACAGGAATTCTGATGTCATAACAAATGTTAAGACATCCTGTACTGATCTAACAGATATGTAGTTTGGTTAATTCTGAGATTTTTCAGGAAGTTGGTTAATTCTTTCCAGAACAGAATCTCACGTGGACTTTAGGTTAACCTAGCTCAACCCTAATCTGGTTGATAAAGTCTTGTGACCAAGTCTTAAGGTTAAACCTAATTAACCCTAGCTTTTTGTGGAAACCCTAACTGAAGAAACAGTTGCATATATATTCAACAGGAATGCTGGTTGCAGAGTAACTCTTTGACTGAAGATCAATTAGGAGCTGTATAGTTTTAACTGTTGTAATCCAAGCAAGTATCATTGTGATAAGTGACTTGGAATAGGTTTTGATTGTAAGGGTTTTTGTATCACTCAAAGCTTTGAAGCAATAGTGTTTGTGTCTCTTGACTAAAGCTTTGAAGCAAAGTCAAGTTAGGTTTATGTATCACTCAAAGCTGTGAAGCACGAGTGTTTGTGTTACTTGATTAAAAAGCTGTGAAGCATAATCAAGTGTATGTTCTGAAGAGTGTCTTCATTATTTCATTAGTTAATTGTTTTAAGTATCACTGCTGTGATTGAGGGGGAGTGAGTAGGAACTCAGGTTTAAGTTGAACTTAGATTGAAGTTGCATTGGGTAGGTCTTAAGTGAAGGAGATAAACTGGTTGGTTTATTCCTGAATTAATATCTCTTATAGTGGATTTCCTCCCTGGCTTGGTAGCCCCCAGAGTAGGTGTTGTTTCACACTGAACTGGGTAAACAATTGATTGTGTTCTTTAATGTTTTTATTTATTGTCTTATAGAAAGTCAGATACGGTGTCATAACATTCACTGTGACATTGAGTATCTGCTGCCAGAATTTCAATTGGCATCAGAGCAGGCACCCTGCCTGTATTACTGGGTGAGATCTAGGGATATCACTTTCTGGCACTATAGACAAAGAAGGAGTTTTTGGAAATAGACCACCCATTCTGGATGGAACAAATTATGACTACTGGAAACCTCGTATGATTGCCTTCTTAAAATCACTGGACAAAAAGGCTTGGAGAGCTGCTGACAAAGGATGGAACCATCCCACCATAACTGAGAAAGATGGGACAATCAGTCTGAAGCCTGAGGAAGAATGGAGCAAAGAAGAAGATGAGTTAGCCCTGGGTAATTCCAAAGCTTTAAATGCCTTGTTCAATGGAATTGATATAAACATATTCAGACTAGTACATCAATGTGAACTGGCCAAGGAAGTGTGGGACACTATCAAAACTACCCATGAGGGCACATCCAAAGTAAAAATGTCAAGGCTTCAGATGCTGACTACCAAGTTTGAGAACCTAAGGATGAAGGAAGATGAAACCATTCATGAGTTTCACATGAACATCTTGGAGATTTCCAACAACTCAGGAGCATTGGGAGAAAAGATGTCTAAAGAAAAACTGGTGAGAAAGATTCTCAGATCCCTGCCTAAAAGATTTGCAATGAAGGTAACTGCTATAGAGGAAGCCCAGGATATCAGCAAGTTAAAGGTGGATGAACTCATTGGGTCTCTTCAGACTTTTGAGATGGGGATCAGTGACAATGTTGACAAGAAAAACAAGAGCATAGCACTTGTATCCAACTCTGAAGATAAAAACAAGGAGGGCGAAGAAGAAAATATTTCAGAAGGTATAGCCATGCTTGGAAGACAATTCAACAAACTCATCAAGAGAATGGATCCAAGTCAAGGTCAAATGCTGAGAACATCCCCTCTGACATTAACAGATCTTATGACTCCAGCAGAAGACCAAGGTCTAAAGAGAAGGGAAATCAAGGCAGAGGAATTCAATGCCATGGTTGTGAAGGATATGGGCATATTCGAGCTGAATGTCCTACCTTTCTTAAGAAACAAAAGAAAGGAATGACTGCTACCTGGTCTGACTGTGATTCAGAAAGTAATTTTGAAGAAGAATCTGCCAAACTAGTTACTGCACTAACTGGTGTTTGTACCTCTGAAAGTGACACTAGTGATGAGGAAGTGACATTTGAAGAACTGGCTGATACTTACAATAAATTGTGTATCAGAAGTGCTGAAGTATGTGTGCAAAATGAGAGACAAACAAAACTCATCATAAAGTTGGAGGCTGAAAAAAGGGCAGACCTTGAAACTATAAGTCATCTAGAAGGGGAAGTTCAAATGTTGAACTCAAAACTGAACCAGATGACTA
This sequence comes from Vicia faba, assembly GCA_948472305.1. Taxonomy (NCBI): domain Eukaryota; kingdom Viridiplantae; phylum Streptophyta; class Magnoliopsida; order Fabales; family Fabaceae; genus Vicia; species Vicia faba. The sequence goes on along the minus strand of OX451738.1, from coordinate 1,627,353,300 downwards.
AATCTGTCAAGATGCTGACAAATGGAACTGACAAATTGGAAGAAATCCTTCAGGTTGGACAAAATGTGGGAAACAAGTCTGGTCTAGGATTTGTGGCAGCAAAGAAATCTGGTGCAGACAAGAAGATCAGGTCTGATAAACAAAGGTCAAAGCAGATGTCACAACATAACACTCAACATCGGGAACAGAGAAATATGAAGAAAAAGTACCAAAGATGGAGATGTCATCATTGTGGGAGGTTTGGTCACATAAAGCCTTTCTGCTTCAGATTGTATGGATACCCTAATCAGTACCCAGGTGTCAAACCTAAGTCTAACAGGGTACCACATACTCCTCAATGGAAGAAAAAGGCTACTGCCCTGATAGCCCACACTTCCCTGAGAGTCTCTGCAAAGGAAGACTGGTACTTTGACAGTGGGTGTTCTAAGCACATGACTGGAATCAAGAACCTTCTCAATAATGTTAAACCTCACACCACTAGTTATGTGACCTTTGGAGATGGTGCTAGAGGTGAAATCAAAGGAGTTGGTAATTTGGACTGCACTGGAGTTCCAAATCTAAATGAAGTACTATTGGTAAAAGGCCTGACTGCTAATCTCATTAGTATCAGTCAATTATGTGATCTAGGATTCAAGGTCAACTTCTCAAAATCTGAATGTCTTGTAACTAATGAAAAACAAGAAGTTGTAATGAAAGGAGTCAGATCTAAAGACAATTGTTACTTATGGGAGCCTGAGAACACTAATTACTCCACTGTGTGTTCTATTGCCAAAGAAGAAAAAGAGGTGAAACTGTGGCACCAAAAACTTGGCCATCTTCATCTAAGAGGAATGAAAAGGATTATCTCCATGGAGGCAGTCAGAGGGATTCCAAGACTGCAAATTGGTGAAGGGAGAGTTTGTGGTGAATGTCAGGTTGGTAAGCAGACTAGGATGTCACATCCAAAGTCAAGACATCTGACCACCTCTAAGGTTCTGGAACTTCTACATATGGATCTGATGGGACCAATGCAGGTGGAAAGTCTTGGTGGAAAGAGATATGCCTATGTTGTTGTGGATGACCATTCCAGATTCACCTGGATTAACTTCATTAGGGTAAAATCTGATGTGTTTGAAGTTTTTAAAGAACTGTGCAAAAGAATTCAAAGAGAAAAAGAAGGGTGTATTGTCAGAATCAGAAGTGATCATGACAAGGAATTTGAAAACAGTAAGTTTAATAAGTTCTGTTCCTCAGAAGGAATTAGTCATGAATTCTCTTCTCCTATAACTCCTCAGCAAAATGGAGTTGAAGAGAGGAAAAATAGGACCATACAGGAATCTGCCAGAGCTATGATACATGCCAAAAGACTTCCTTTTCATTTTTGTGCTGAAGCTGAATACATTGCAGCTGGTAGTAGCTGTTCTCAAATTATCTGGATGACACAGATGCTCACTGAGTATAATGTTACACAAGATGTTATGACATTGTACTGTGACAATCTGAGTACAATCAACATTTCCAAGAACCCTATTCAGCATAGCAGGACCAAGTACATTGACATTAGACATCACTTAATTAGAGACCTTGTAGAGGAGAAAACAATTAATCTGGAACATGTTGCCACTGAGCTACAACTGGCTGACATTTTTATCAAGGCACTTGATGCAAATCAATTTGAAAACTTGAGGGGAAAGTTGGGTATTTGCCAACATGAGAAATTGTAGCAATTAATTTTGCTTAAAACAAGGGTTGAAGGAGTTATTTTTGTTAAGTCTATTTTGAGTGGGTTAATCATATGTTTTCCCAATTCTTTCAAAATTATTAAGAAGTTGAATAGACACTTATTTGCCTCCTTCCTCTCTCGACTTTGCAATAAATCCCTTTCTCTCAATCAAAGTTTTCTCTCTAGTTACTACTGGTTTTCTAAGTCAATCAAAATGTCTCAAACATCATCCTCATCCAAGACGACCGTTTCATCTTCATCATCTGATCAAGATTCTCGGGCAATCACCTCATGCATGGATTCTGAAGTCCTGGAGATTACTCCTCTTAGAGAAATGGCAACTAACCCCTCCAAGGTCAAAAAGCTGAGAACAAGGCATGCAGGAAGGTCTCAAGCTACTTCATCCGGTAATCCCTCTCAACCTTCATCTTTTGTACCAAATAGGGAAGGATCAGCTTATGTACATCAAGCAATAGCTAGGCTTGTTACAAGAATACTGAGTGAGAACCACTCTGTACCGGGGATTTCTGTTCCATTAAATCAAGAATCAGCAAGCCCAAATGTTGAAGCAAATCCAGATGTCTCTGAGAATGTTGAGACACTAAATGACAACATTCAGAAATCATCTGAAAACCTTGATGATATTCAGAACCCTTCAGAGAAGAATGTTGAACCACCTGTTATTGATGTGGATGAGGAATACTCAGACAATGACCTAATTGCAAATATCAACCCTAGCATAGCTAGGAGAATGATGAACATAAAGGGTAATCAGGATGCTGCAAAATGTCTGACCAAAGAGAAACCTGCTGATAAGAAAACCAGGTCTGAAGGCAAGACTGGTGTAGAATCTGTGAAGACTGGACTGTCCAAAGGGAAGGTGAAAGCCCAAGTGCATACTGGGAGTCTCTCAAAGCCTGCGAGACAACCAATAACAAAGAAGAGAAAAGAACCTGAGCCTTCTGATTCTGATGAGGAATCATAATTTGAAATTGATGCTGAAGACATTCCTCTCAGAAGGAAACTCCCTTCCAGCAAAATGGCTAGAGTTCCTGAAGTCCCCACTGACAACATTTCATTTCACCACCCTGAAAATGCCAACAGATGGAAGTATGTTTGCTTAAAGAGAATAGCCTTGGAAAGAGATCTAAACAATGGTGCCATGGATTGTAAGGAAATCATGGACCTGATCAAAGCTGCTGGACTAATGAAGACTGTGGTAAAATTTACCAAATGCTATGAAAATCTGGTCAAGGAATTCATAGTGAATTTGTCTGATGAATGTGCTGATGGAAGGTCAGCTGACTTTGAATGTGTCTATGTGAGAGGAAGAAGGGTTAATTTCTCTCCATCTGAAATAAACAAATTTCTTGGAAGATCAAATGAGGCTTTCCCTGAACTAGAAGTCACTAACAATGAAGTATGCCAAACCATCACAGCAAGACAAGTCAAGTGCTGGCCCTTAAAAGGCAAGCTGAATGCCAGCAAACTAAGCATGAAATTTGCCATCCCGCACAAGATTGGTGCAGCCAACTGGGTCCCTACCAACCATAAATCAACCATCTCCACAGGATTGGGGAGATTCATTTATGCTGTTGGAACCAAGACTGAATTTGACTATGGCAGGTATATTTTTGATCAAACTTTAAAACATGCTGGTAGCTATGCTGTTAAAGGCCCTATTGCCTTTCCCTCCCTCCTATGTGGAATTATCCTTGTTCAGTACCCTGATATCCTGGTGGAAAGAGATACTGCTTGCAAAAGAGCTCCTGCTCTTGGGTTACACTACAAGCTATTTCAGGGATCTCATGTCCCTGACATTGTCATAACATCAGCTGAGACATCATCTGTAAAAACTCAGTCCAAGGCATCTGATGTTATAGCTGTATTGAAAGAGACCTGCAAAGAGCTGGAGACAAGGAAAAAGACTCTAGAAAACCTAATTGGCAGATTAGAACAGGAGGAGACTGAAGGAAACAGAAGGGAAGAGGGTGCTGCTGAAGATCATCTCAATGCTGAAGAAAGTAGCTCCTCTGAAGATGACAATGCTTAAAGTTTGGTGGAGTTGACAAGCCTGATGCTGGTTCCTGTTGATGCAAGTGTTTTCAGATTTTATTTGTTGTTTTTATTACTTATTTTGGATGACTGTATAACATATAAGTACATGTATCTTTGGCCTATTTGTGGCTAAAGAGGGGGAGATATTTTGTGTTAATTCTTGGTAGAAATCATATTTTTTCTGCAGTCATATTCATTCTGCTGCTCTCTATTCTTTGATTGCTTAGGGTTTTAGCCAAAAATATGCCAAAGGGGGAGTTTGTAAGTGTTTAGTTATTGGCATGTATTTTTGGTAAAACCAGGTGTGTAAATGTCATGACTGATGTCATAACATTCTGGATTATTAGGTACTTTATGCAGAAAAAGTATGGCATACAGTAGCTACTGTTTATGAGTGTGTATCTGAGCATTTTTCAATGATCACATTTATTGCCTTCTACCAAAATCAGTAAACAGGAATTCTGATGTCATAACAAATGTTAAGACATCCTGTACTGATCTAACAAATATGTAGTTTGGTTAATTCTGAGATTTTTCAGGAAGTTGGTTCATTCTTTCCAGAACAGAATCTCACGTGGACTTTAGGTTAACCTAGCTCAACCCTAATCTGGTTGATAAAGTCTTGTGACCAAGTCTTAAGGTTAAACCTAATTAACCCTAGCTTTTTGTGGAAACCCTAACTGAAGAAACAGCTGTATATATATTCAACAGGAATGCTGGTTGCAGAGTAACTCTTTGACTGAAGATCAATTAGGAGCTGTATAGTTTTAACTGCTGTAATCCAAGCAAGTATCATTGTGATAAGTGACTTGGAATAGGTTTTGATTGTAAGGGTTTTTGTATCACTCAAAGCTTTGAAGCAAGAGTGTTTGTGTCTCTTGACTAAAGCTTTGAAGCAAAGTCAAGTTCGGTTTATGTATCACTCAAAGCTGTGAAGCACGAGTGTTTGTGTTACTTGATTAAAAAGCTGTGAAGCATAATCAAGTGTATGTTCTGAAGAGTGTCTTCATTATTTCATTAGTTAATTGTTTTAAGTATCACTGCTGTGATTGAGGGGGAGTGAGTAGGAACTCAGGTTTAAGTTGAACTTAGATTGAAGTTGCATTGGGTAGGTCTTAAGTGAAGGAGATAAACTGGTTGGTTTATTCCTGAATTAATATCTCTTATAGTGGATTTCCTCCCTGGCTTGGTAGCCCCCAGAGTAGGTGTGGTTTCACACTGAACTGGGTAAACAATTGACTGTGTTCTTTACTGTTTTTATTTACTGTCTTATAGAAAGTCAGATACGGTGTCATAACATTCACTGTGACATTGAGTATCTGCTGCCAGAATTTCATATTAGTCAAGCTATTTGTTATTTGATTTGCATACAAATCCTAAATCTATCATGGCATAATTTGAAAGCTTTAAAATACGGAAATTTAAAGTCCTAAATTATTACAACATAATTATGGGGATGGGGGTACAAGTGTTTGAATGGGGGGGATATTTAGCAAGAAATTAAATCTAAAACTATTAAATCCAAATTGAATATACAAATTATTTAATTGTACGATAATTAAATAAAATACAATAAATATGCAAAATGTATTATGCACAAAAAGGATTTTTTATGTATGAGAAAATATTTTTCAATGCAACATATAAACAAAAATAAAAAGTCAATTTTTGGATATTTTGTGGTTTTAGGGCAAAACCCTAATTTTTGAATAAATAGCAATTATTTATTAATTATATACAATATTTATATATTAATTTATACAAAAATAAAAAAAGGAAGTATATTGTAAAAAAGTATTTTTTTAGTGTCATATATTAATAAAAATAAAAATGTATTATTTTCATATTTTATCCTAAGTATTTTAATAAATATATACAAGTATTTATATTATATATTAAATATACTAAATATATACCAAAATAAAATATTAATTATTTACAAAAAAAGTATATTTTTAGAAAATGTTTTCAAAAGGTAAAATAAAATAATAACTGAAAATAAATATTTTTTTTTTAGTGTTTTAAATAAAAGTATATATATTTATTTACATGTACATGTTTAATAAAGCAAATAAATGCCAAAAAAATGTAAAATAATGTGAAAATATATTTTTAGGATTTTTTATGTTTAAGCAAAAAATATGAAATCAGAATAAAAAATAAAAAGTAAAAAATGATAAAGATTTCACACAATGGGCCAGGGAGGTGCAAAACTAAAAAAAGGGTGCAAACAACAAGTTGACTCAGGCCCAGCCCAAGTCAACTCTATCTTCAACCTCCAGCCATTTGAAACAGAAAACGCGCGCCCTTCCTTGTTCAACACTAACTCCTGACTCCTTGATTTTTAGCCAAAACTCATAACATAAACAATGTAGAGCATTAAATCACGAGTTCAAACATGTAAAAAACTTGACCTAACTCTAAGAAACGAGGGAGAATTTCTTCATCCCCAATTTCTGACCTAATTTTTCTTCAATTTTCATGGCCAAAATTCTCACAGCACACTCAATATAAATGAAAAGTAAATACATGGATGGCTTCAGGGCTATGAGTAGAGCATGTTTCATTCATAAACCTAAGCCTAACTCTTCCTATATTGGGAGATAGAAGTTCATGTTTTTACCTGTTTCAGCTTGAGTCGTGTACAGCAATGGAGGTATCTTCAATGGAGTTTGAGCTTTGGTACAGCTTGCCTGAAGTCCAAGGATGCTTCTCCAACACCTAGCTTGCTTTGAATCTCTCTGAATCAAGCTATGGAAGTCCACCTGCAAAACTGAAAACTGAAAATGGCAACAGGGGTTAGGGATGTTACAGTTTGTATCTAGGGCTTGGGATAGCTTCAATGGATGGTAGGGAGTGTGTTTGAACAAGCTTTGGCCAAAACGCACGAGCAAACTGAGTTGTGCAACTCAATCTGCAGGGATGCCCTGTTTCTTGCAGAAAAATGGTGTTTTGATGAATGAGAAGGTTTGAGGGGTGGTTGATTCGTGTTTTAGGTCAGTTAGGTAATGTGAAAAGTGTTTGCAAAGTTTGCTTTGGCTGGTTCTTACAGGAATGAGGGATTGGTATGAGTTTTGCAAGTTTTCTTTTAATGTAAGCAAAGAGATGTCAACTTGTGATATAGGCCTGTACCAAGTACTCAAGCATGCTGCATATCCTCTTCTTGATCAGAGAGATTTGTGTACAAATGCTAGCCTCAAAGATCTGGCCCATCCCTCTTGGATTTTGAATTTGACATAAAGTGCATCTTTTCCAAAATGGCAAGTTTACTTTTTCTAATTATGGATTAATCTTGCATGTAATGACCAAATGAACAAAATAATACTTGAACACAATGGTTTGGCATTTAATTATTGAGTTTGAATAGGATTAGAGGCCTGTAAGCAAGCATAAACCATGCTGAGTTGAAAATGCAAAGTGTTATGAACAAGCCTTGGCCAAGAACAAAAGTGGATTTTGCGCAACTTTGCAAATTCGATTCTCCCTAACCACAAGGGTGTTTGAGAAGTTCTTGGAAAATTTGGAAAGCTTGGAATGTGTACTATAATCCATCTTTGTAATGAAAATTGAAACTCCAAGTGGAACCATGTGAAAAGTGGCCATGAAGTTGGACAAAAATCCTGCCTAGAATAGGTCAAAATTTCTCTAAGTTAAAAATGTTTTGCACCCTTATTCCAAAAATCATAACTTGAGCTATAAGCTTCCTTTGAGAAAACTTTGTGAATCAAAGTTGTAGATTTTGCAATGGACTACAACTTTCATGTTTTGAGTTTTGTTTGAATCCATTTGTATCTTGATGAAAAAATAGGACAAAGTTAGGGAAAAATAAGGAAGTTTCATAACTTAGAAAAATTCTAAGTTATGAAATTTTCTCATCTTAAACCCTAATTTGCAATTTTGGGTTTCTTGATGAACAAGTTTCATAATTTGACATGTCTTGATGAAAAATGAATCTTGGCACTTAATTTTGACCAAAAAGTCAAAGTTTGACTTTTCAGTATACAGTCAAATTTTGATCAGTTGACTGGAAAATTTATCTGTCAATCCTGTGCATTTGAGATCTTTTGAACTTGTCGAATGTGTCAAGACAATGACATTGAGTTCTTGAGTCCATATGTGAGCTTGGTTTGCCATTGGTTAAGTTAAACAGTCAAAAATTGCCTTTGTGCAGTCAAAACCCTAAAATAACCATTTTGCCCTTTTGGTGATCTGATCAAATTTCTTGTGGAATTGTGATCCAAACTTGATCAAATGGTCCATATGAGTTCATTATGTTGATGTGGGTCAAAAATTATGAAGTTTGACTGTCAATTGGCCACAGTTGACTTTTTCCCCAACACAGTTGATTTCCAGGTCAACTGTCCAATTGACTGGGCAAAGATTGGAATCAAGGCTTGAAACTTGGTATGGATAAACTTGTGAGTCCAACATGAAGCATGAAAGTCACTTTGGGCATTTTAGGTAAAAACATCTTTGTGCAAACTCAAACCCTAACTTGGGTCAACAGTGCAAGGAGGAGTCTTGAGCAGAGCAAACCCCAACTTCATCTTGAGCTCCAAGGGTCTTGTGGTGAGAAAATGTTGATGAAATGGGAGGGCAAATTTTGGGGTACAAAAGTTGTTGTCTAAGCATAATTGATTGTAACAGTGCCAAAAATATTTTTCTGCCTTATTTTAGGGTTGTTTTGACTCAAATATTTTTCTGCTCACTCCTTTGATTTTTAGTTTGGATTGCAGTTTTAAATGTCCAATTTGTCTTTAAACTCAATGGACTTTGTGATGTAGATGAAGTTGAATAAATGTTCATCAATTCAAATCTACCTAAGAATGAATTATTTAATTCGTTTTTGGTGCTTTGGATTAATGATATATTTAGTGCTTTAATCCATTTAGAGGAGTGGTTGAATTTAAAGATGAAAGAATTTTGAAATTGTGATCCAAATTAGCTTATTATTCCCCTCCCTCTTTATCTTATCACTTTCTTTTTTGTTGTGCTACATGTTAAGGGATGGTGATCTCTATATCATTTATCCAAACATGAAGTACATAAATTTCTATTGACCGACCTCAAAATAGGTGCGACTTCTACATAAGTCCACTTACGATTGCTTAACATAGTGCTAAATTTTGTCTCGATTTGAATAAATGATCATTCGTGGCCCACACTTATGATTGAAAGCCCAAGTATGTTAATTTGATCTCTTTAATCCAATAACATTGAGATTCATTGTGTGGAGGCTTTGGTTCTACAAATCCTCTAATGGATCTACAACACCTTTGGTCAACGCGGATCACTTAAACATCGTTGATCATTACATGTTACTTGTGAGAATTCCAAAATGGATGATATACTTGACAAAAAGAAAATGCAACTTGTTGTGTGGAGGCTTTGGTTCTACCAATCCTATAATGAGTTCCAAATGCAAGTTTCAAGATGGTCATCCAACTAACCACTAATTTTTAACAATTGACTTTACTTTATGCTTTATTATTTTGTATGCTTTATGTACCATTTAATTTAAGCATTTACATTTCATGCCATTTTTATTTCGCTCACTTGAGCATTTACTTTTATGTCATTTTCATTTTGCTCACTTGAGCATTTCTTTTCCTTTTAAAGACACCTAATAATCAACATGAACCATAAAAAATCTTTATTGATACTTGGACTATTTGGTTACTATCTGTGATACGGTGGGAGAACTGACTTGAGGTTTTGCGTTTGTTTTCGCACTTGTTCGGTTGAGCAAGAGTCGCCACCGACTTTTTATTTTATCCTAAAGGAAAGGTTAAAAAGCACAGGAAAAACCTTTTGAGATGTTTCGTGGGTTCGGGGGGTAGATTATGAAAAGGGAAGGTATTAGCACCCTTTTCATCCATGGTTATCCATGGGCTCTTAGTTACTTGTTTAGATCACTTGCCTTTGATTTTCAATTGTTTGAAATGGTGTGTGTGTGTGTGTGTTTTGAAAATGTTTTGAAAAAGATGCCTTGTCTTAGGCGACCGTTGTAATGACTCGTGTTTGAGTGTTTACAAAGGTGTGTATCTTTTCGAAAAGATGTTTCAAATGTTTTTGGAAGTTTGTTTTGAAAGTGTTTGCGGAGTGTGGTTTTGAAAAGTAGGCAAGTGTTTTTGCAAGTTTGATCAAGTAACTAAGAGTTTGTCTACCCCTAAATTTACTCAAAGGTTTTTCTCATGTTTTAACCCTTTTAACAATTTTGTTCCACCATTGTATTTGGTGGAAAATCTTGCGTTTAGGATGTTTAACGGGACAGGCGCGGGTCATCGTATGGACCATGAATGCAATGGTGCCAAGTGTCTTTGGCAATTTGCTTGAAGGGACTATGATCATTTTGATTAGGCTACTTTCGAAAGCGTCATCGAGGGACTTATGATCATTTGAATTGTTTTGCCAAAGATACTCAACGTGCAAGCATGGCCCATTTTGGAAGGCAACAAGAGGGATTACCCTAGGGGTGCAAGTGTGATTGTGTATTGATTTCATGTATTTGTTTTTGTATTAGGTTATCTAGCGTTTGATTTTATGTACATACAAACCCTAGGTCTAACCATGGTATATTTGAAAGCGATAAATTGCGGGAATTTAAAGTCTACGCTATTACAAATAAGTATCTGGGAGTGGGGGTACAAATATTTACAAATGGGGATGAGACTTAAATGGGAGATTAGTGTCCAAATATTTACAACCAAATCGAATTGCGACCTCAAATGTAAATATGTATCAAATGTACAGCAATGTATAAGAATAAAGCAAATGTGTACGTATCAAGGTATTTGTGTAAGTGTATGATTTATTTACAAGTCAAATGTTAACCTAATGAAAAATTAAGTGTTTTGTTTATTTAATTTGTTTTTGTATTCTTGTTAATATGTACAAACGAAGGTTTTAAGAAAAGAAAAAGAAAATGTTTATGTATTTTATTGTCTTTATGTATTAATGTGAATATTTTACACAAGAGTTTTTATAAAAAAGGAAAAAAAAATGTTTTAAGAAAGTTAATGCTTTATGTACAAAAAATTTTAATTAAAGAAAGTAAAAGTTTAATTGTATTTTTATATGTTTCATTGTTTTTATGTACAAAATAAATTTTGTATAAAAGATTTAAGGTATTATTTTATCTACATAATTTAATTATGCTATAAAAAGAAGATAAAAGAATTTTGTTAATTAGAATAATGTAAAAAATGAAAATATAAGTTAGTTTTGAAATAAAAAGGGATAAGGGATTAGATGGGCTTTAGGAAAGAAAAAAGGCCCAAGCTGAAACAAATGAAACAGAAGCAAAGGGGGGGGGGTGCGTCCAGATAAAACATTGGGCTTAAGCGTGAAAAGGGCAAGGCCCATTGGCGTTTGACACAAAAAATTGCAAGGGTTTAGTTGTTTTATGCATTTGGGGAATGATTTAGGGTTTGCTGAGAACACAGAGGCGCGCCGTTCTTCGTTTTAACTTCGTTTCCTCCATCTTCTCAAACCAAAGCTTGTCTGAGCAGAACCTCCGTCCAAATCCACCGAGCGCCACCATTCATCCTCCTCCTCGCGTTTGCTCAAGCAACGGTAAAAAAGGTAAGACTTTTATCCCAACGCATCCTTTGAGGGTTTCACGTTTACGCATGTTTTGATTCTTATATGTTCTGGTTTTAAGTGTTGTCGTTGTTTGCATGAGGTATGAGAAGAAGGAGTAGAAAAAAGACTACCTTTGTAGATGTCGTGGCCTGGAGAGGAGGAGAGAGCTGGATTCGGAGGCGTTGTGGGTGGCTTGGGCAGAGGAACGCGCGATGTTTGAGCTAGCTTGCTTCCTGGTACCTTTACTTTGCTTCTTTAGGTTTAATGATGACTGCTTTGAAAACCTAGTTCATATCACTTTTTCCTCTTCTGTATACTTGCTTCAGTTGCTTGTATGCTTGGATATTTGATATGTTGTGCTTGAGTTGCCTTTCCCTCCTCTTCTTGTTGGCTTGCTTCTGTTGCCTAGCTCATGGTTTGCCCTGAGATTAATTGATGATGATATGTTTTCCCTGAATATACTTGATATGTTTGGTTGCCTTCTTCTCTTGTTAGCCTCTGACTCTGAGAAATATTAATGTTGTTGTTAGCCCAGTGATGAAGCAATTCTGAGGGCGTGTGTTTTGGTTGGATTTTGTTGATTGTTTTGTATAGCTTTGATGCATTCTAAGGCTTAAGGCTTCTGACTTTTGCTTAAGGCTCAAACAGGTTTTAGGCTTAGTGTGCTTACAGGTTGATGCAAGGCTTGAAAGGCTTATGCAGGTTATGCTTCTGTTTGGCTTCAGCAGGTTGAGTGTTTAAGGCTTGACAGTTTACAGGCTTATTATGCTTACAGGTTGATGCAAGGCTTGAAAGGCTTATGCAGGTTAGGCTTCTGTTTGGCTTCAGCAGGTTGAGTGTTTAAGGCTTGACAGTTTACAGGTTTTTGGAAGCTTTGAATGTTTTGGTCTTGGAGATTAATGCAGGTTCCTGGCCTTTGTAAGGTTTGGAGCTTAGGCTTCAAGCTGGTGGAGGCAGTTTTGTGTTCTAATGTTACAGTTTTGTTATCTTTTTGGTTATGTATTTTTCTGCCTAAGCCCTGTAAGCCTATCTTCTCTTCTTCTCTTTTTCTCTCTCCACTACAGATTAAAGCATAAAAATATTGCTTAGATTTGTCCTTATTCTGAAAAGGTAGCTGGCCATAGGAAAATGATGTAATTGAACCTTGCTTGCATTGTTGGTTTACTCTGCATATTCCTGCTTTCCTGCATACTTTATGTACTTCTTTGACATCCCTTTGTACTTTGATATCTTGATATCTTTTTGGACAGCTTTTTGGATATCTTGGATAGTTTGAATTTGTGAATTTCAGTTAGGCAATTCAGTTCAGTTTGCATTTGGACTTGTACATGCTGTTAGGAATTTTTGAAATGGGCAAATTGTTGACAATGCAATATGTTTGACAAATTTGAATTTGTGCAATTATAACTTTTGTGCATTTCATACTTTTTGCAAGCACTTTTATCCCTCTTTGTGAACCGGGAGAAATCTTGTGATTTGCAGAGAGGGCAAATTGATTCCGGCCAGTTGCTTTTAATGATGAATCCATTTTTTTATATGTCTGTCTTTTTAATTTTATCTGCTTTTGACTTCTTTTTCTTTTCTTTGTTTTGCAGATGAAAATCAAATGGAGCAAAAGAGGAATAGCATCATAGAAGATGAAGACTTAGGAGTTTAGGATAGTTTCAATTTATTCTTCAATTATTTGTAAAATTATCATTGGAAACAAAATGTAAATAAATTTACAGTTGTTTAAAATAATAATTTGTAACAACAATTAACTATGAATAAAAAAACTCTTTTTTGTCAGTTAATTCCTTCTTTCAATTCAATGTTCATTTAATTATTTATAATTCTTTATAATAACTGGAAATAAATCCCAATCATTTTAACTCAATAATAAATAATCAATAAACGTCTGGCATCTTGAATAATCAAAGCAATGCACCGTCAAATCAACACATGCCCAAATGTCTTTTCCTTTTACTGATTTAATCAAACACTGCAAACTCAATCCAAATGCCTCAAACCAAATCTCAGAGTAAATTGAAAAGAAACTGTAGAATTAATCTTTTTTATTGAGAAATATGCGCACAAACCCTAATTATTGATTAAATTGTCAGAGAAGCGTCCGCCTGATCAAAACCCGAGCCAACTCAACCAAACCTTAGCAATCTGCCTGAACTGCTTTAAAATAAAAGAAAACCCTAAATTTTGTCTGACTGTCGAGAAAAGTCTGTTTGACCGATTATTGAATCAGTCTGAAAAATCAGGAAAAGCCCGAAGCCATGATTTCTTGTGGAAAAATACGAGGGCAAATTTTGGGGTACAACAGTTGCCCCTGTTCAATCTTCTTGAACCTGAAGAGTTAGATTGGCAAGTTTGTCGTTCGCGACTTGAAGGTAAAAGGAGATTGGACACTAGAGTGCCCAAAAATTTGCACTCGGTGATGTGATGGTAGAGGGAATGGGCTTACAGATGCCATTTAGTGATGGGCTTAAAGATGCCATCTAGGGATGTGACAGAACCTTGTCGGGAATGGGCTTATAGATGCCATTTGGAAGTGTAATGGATAGTTGTGGAGATGGGCTTACAGATGCCATCGGGAGGTGTGACGGAACTTTGTCGGGAATGGGCTTATAGATGCCATTTAGAATGGTGTGTCGGTCGCGTAAGAGATTCCTTAGCGAGAACTTGCGTACTTGAGAAAGAAAGATGGTTTCCTGGCTTGCTACCGGTTGATCTTCAAACTCTTCACGCAGATATGCCCTGGCTGGATATAGGTATCGAATCTACAATCAAACGCTCACAGATATGCCCTGGCTAGATACAGGAATCAAATCTGGAATTGGTCGTCTACAGATATACCCTGGCTGGAAACAGGAATCGAATCTCTAAACTCTTCATGCAGACATGCCCTGGCTAGATACAGGTATCGAATCTACAATCAGTTACTCACAGATATGCCCTGGCTAGATACAGGAATCGAATCTGGAATTGGTCGTCTACAGATATGCCCTGGCTGGATACAGGAATCGAATCTGGAATTTGCAAAAGATTGGTAGAGATAGCTTTCCTGGCTGGATACAAGTGTAAACCTTTGACCTGAGAATGAAAGATAATTTCCTGGCCTGTTACAGGGGTTGATCTTCAAACTCTTCATGCAGATATGCCCTGGCTAGATACAGGTATCGAATCTACAATCAATCACTCACAGATGTGCCCTGGCTAGATACAGGAATCGAATCTGGAATTGCGATAGTTGATAGTAATCATCTTTGGATTGACCTTTTCCTGAAAAGGAAAAACATCATTTGTATGCAATGTCATGTTGTATGAGATGCATGATGTCATGATGTTTTAAAATGAGATAGTGTTGTATGCACTTTATCATGTATGTAAGCAGGATGTATGAAATGTGAGATGTCTATGAATGTATTTTCGTCTAGGAAAATAAATCCTTGACGAGTGCCGGGAATTTGTGGAATCCTGGGCTGATGTTGAAGAGTGGAGTTCTTCGTTTCCGCTGGGGATGATGGTTGCAAGAATAAACCGGTAGGAGAGGATGACTCCGTTGGGGAATAAACTTGTTGGAGAGATTACTATGCGGGGAATTACTCTGTGGGAAGAGATACTTCACTGAGGTTTTGATGAGAACTCCGCTGGGGATTCCACTGATAAGTTATGTTGAGGAATTTGATGAACTCCGCTGGGGATAGGAGAATCTTGACTGTTGTCGGGGAAAGTGAATTCTTGACTGCTGCAGAGGAAGGCAAGAATCTTTTGATTGTTGAAAGTGAGAAATCCTGGGACCGCTGTTGGGGAATCCGGAGCTTGGGTTGTATGCCAATCTACTGGGGATTCTTGTCTTGAGGAGATCTTCATCGGAGAACATTCGAATATTCTGTGAGGTGCTGAGAATGAGAGTCTTCGCTCTGCTTGGGGATTGATAATTGGAAGTTTTAGCTCCGCTGGAGATTTTGAAACTTGACTCTGAGGGGAGTTAGCTTTTGGAAGGCTCTCTGGTTAGGGAAGTCGAGAATCTTTTGAGTTTGAGAAGGAAACGGTGTAGGGTTTCCTGATGATGAGTCCGTGTAAAACTACATCTTCCAACAGGTGATGAAGGAATTGTTGAACACTTTTGACATTCGAATGCCTCAAGTGGTGATGAAAGAGACTCTTTATGTAGATAATTTCCTGGCTTGTTACAGGTGTCGATCCACAATCAGTCGTCCACAGATATTTTCCTGGCTTGTTACAGGTGTTGATCTGGAACTTAAGAAAGGTTGGTCAAGGAGATATTGTCCTGGCTTGTTACAGGTGTTGATCTCTGACCTGAGAAAGAAAGATGGTTCCCTGGCTTGTTACAGGTGTTGATCTTCAATCTCTTCATGTAGATAATTTCCTGGCTTGTTACAGGTGTTAATCCATAATCAGTCGTCCACAGATATTTTCCTGGCTTGTTACAGGTGTTGATCTGGAACTTTTAAGAAAGGTGACAGAATGGCAACTGTGTCTGGAGCACATCTGGACCGTATCTTCCAACAGGTGATGAAGGAATTGTTGAACACTTTTGACATTCGAATGCCCCAAGTGGTGATGAAGGAGACTTGCCCCAAGTTCATTGAACTTTTGAGAGATTTGTTGAAATCTTGACTGGACTGCCCCAGGTTAACTGAACTTTGAAAGATCTGCTAAAACCTTGACTGGACTGCCCCAGGTTAACTGAACTTGAAAGACCTGTTGGACCTTGATTGGACTGCCCCAGGTTAACTGGATAGTGACATGTCATGCCCCTTACTGATAGGAGATTTGTTGTTGGAAGTGTCGTCCTTTTGAAGTGATTTTACTTACTGAGAGAGTTTTCGTTCCTCCGAACATTCGCTGTATGAATTACTTCGCTGTCAAACAAAAAGCCAAATGCAAACAGTGATATTCAAGCAATGCAAAGTTTATGTCTGTCTTTGAAGTTTTGAAAAATGCATTTTTTAGCATAAAACTTTTTATAAGACAAATCAACACAAGATTTAGAGCAAAGCCTTACAGGAGTCAGGATACCTTTGGAGCAGTATGCTTTCGAACTAACCCATGCTTCAATTAGGACTTTTGAAGGGTTGTAACGTGGCCTGGTTCACGATTTAAGAAACAAAGGATAAAGGCTCAAAGTATATTTGTACCCACCCGCTCTTCGTGATGTTCTTCAATCCTAAGCTCAGTTAATTGTGTGTCGCACTCTATTCGAGTTTGGAACGACTTTCGGGTGAGGGTTCACCAATTGAATTTGGGAGACAGTCATCATCTCCTTTTTCTTTTGCAACATTTTTCATGTTGTTGAGGAATTGTAATGACCTCTCTATTTTGATTTTTATTTGTTATCCCTAACTTTTGCCTGACTGTTCCCGTTTTCGAGATTACAGTCAGCGGGATGCCCCAGCTTTCTTAAGCCTCCTTTATAGGTTTTGGCTAAGTGGGCTTTTTATTTTTTCGAGAGATTGACTGCCTATGTGATAGGGAACCATCACTGTCTTGTGATTCCAAAGTAATGTCTCTTTTTTTTTTGACGTCGTTCGTTGTGTTATGAACTGAGAGTTTGCGACCTCAATGTGCACTTTTTTGAATTAACTGAGAGACTACCCTGCCCCAGGTTTATATCAAAGGTTTTGATTTGTTTAGAACAGAAAACTCCTACTTCTTTGGCTCGAAGGGATTGACTAGGGATTATCTTCCTTATAACTCCAGTGTTTGGGAATTGAAAGAAATGTCTGTACATCATCAACAAGGTCTGTTCAAAAGCATACTGCATGAGATTATGGTATTGTTTTGTCATCCTCCCTCTAAAGGCTTGCAGCTTTTTATCAAGAGTCAAATATCATAAAGAAAGCATAAGAGTAGTGAAAACGAATGGATGAATTCAAGACAAACATATGCAATGCATTAACGAAGCAGAGTTTAACATCAACAGATAATTGTTTGAATAACAAAAGAAATTACAATTTTGAAAATTCAAATGAAGCAAAAGTCTTTCAGTTTGAGCTTTGTCACTTCAGGTGGAGAACTTCTTAATGGAAGATTTTCATCTCGCCGTCTGGCATGAACCTCAGCACTCCAATGTCAATCAGATCTTGAATCTTGTTCTTCAAGGCCCAACAGTCGTCGGTTTCGTGTCACGGGCTATAGGAGTGGTAAACACAAAATGCGTCGGGATGATAGTTAGGAGCGGAGGTATTGGGCTTCCGAATAGGATCCCTCAAAGCAGTCAGATTGACTTCCAACAAGCGCTCCAGAATCAGAGATGACGGTATGTCAGTCTCCGTGAACTGTTTCCCAGACATATTTTGCGTACGCCGATTACCCCGTTGACGCTGGCGAGGTTTTTGCTGGGCTTTTGACCCTGAAGCAAGCAAAGGAGCCTTCCCCTTGTCTTCTTGTCTGGAGGGGGGTTGAGTGGTGACCTTCTCTTCAACCTCATATGTTGTCCCCAGTTGGTTTTCCTGAAGTAGTTGGTTGACGAGAACTCTGAGTTCCTCTTGTCTTTGAGACAGGTCTTGGATGAGAGACATCTGGCCCACCAGTTGCCCCATCACTTGGATCCTCAATGTTTCCAAATCAAACTGCAGTTCCCCCAGCTGATCATTCCTGGCATTGTTTGAATTCTCCTGGACCAAGCCCTTTGTGAGGAGAGCTTTCATTTCTTCTTGCCCCAGAGATAGGTTCAAGAACATTTCCTACAGCTGAGCAATCTGGTCATGGATATCCTTGACAGTCCTTTCTAGAGCCATCTCTTACTGAAATAAACAGTATGAGAGTAAGGAAACCTGAAAAAGGAAAAACTGTCAAGATGCAATGCGTGATATGTGGATGCATGCTTTCAAGGATCTCTTGGGGTAAACACAAGAGAATGTTAGAGGTTGAACTTCAGTCTTTGACTGGAGAACTTTGCATCGATGGATGTCTTTCCACGAGAATCAATCTCACCATGTCAAGTGGGTCATAGCCCCTGATTCAAGTTGTTGTACTTGATCTTTGATTGGAGAACTTTGTATCAGTGGATGTCTTTCCACGAGAATCAAGCTCACCATGTCAAGTGGGTCATAGCCCCTGATTCAAGTTGTTGTACTTGATCTTTGATGGCATTTGCTTAGAGGAGAAACCTCTTTCCCTTTGGTAGACGTCTGGTTCAACGTGGCCCTACATCAAAAGACCCTCGAGATCCTTGAAATGGTTATTGAAAATGCTATGGTATGATGGTATGATGTTATGTACATGTATGCAAAAAGCAAGTGAGTGTATATACAGACAATCATATTCACACAAAGCAAACAAGTCCTTAGGTTTAGGCTTGCATGGGGTTCGTAGGTAAGTACCCTCTTGAAGTTAGTTGGCTCATCCTGTCCTAAAATAGAAACCGGGTTCTAAGGAGCTCAATATCATTGGATTGTTTTCTGTGTTCATTATTTTGGTTTAGCCACTTAACTGGCGGCCAAAATATTCCAAGAAAACCACCCTCAATGAGTGTAGTATCGAGTATCTACCAACTTCGGACTGCACCAAAGTCGGTCATCTCACTACCCCTAAAAAGGCTAAGATGGTCAATTAAGGTTCTAAGAGTTCGTTAGCGCTTCACGACATCACTCAACGGCCCCGTACTCTCCTTGACTGAACTCAAGGGTTACCGGTACTCACAAATATGTCACACTAACATAGCTTACTGCTTCAACCATGTTGGTATACCCCGCACAGTTCCCTCACAGTTTTTTTGCTATTTACCTAAAAAGGTGCCCCAAATCCGGGTGTAGGATTTACAACAAACCCAAACAAGGACCAAAAAAGTAAAGCCATCAAGGAAATCAAAGAAAGTATGTAAAGGTGATCTAAACCCTAAGGTAACCCCACTTTTAAGTCTACTCCCCAGCAGAATCGCCAGTTCTGTGATACGGTGGGAGAACTGACTTGAGGTTTTGCGTTTGTTTTCGCACTTGTTCGGTTGGGCAAGAGTTGCCACCGACTTTTTATTTTATCCTAAAGGAAAGGTTAAAAATCACAGGAAAAACCTTTTGAGATGTTTCGTGGGTTCGGGGGGTAGATTATGAAAAGGGAAGGTATCAGCACCCTTTTCATCCATGGTTATCCATGGGCTCTTAGTTACTTGTTTAGATCACTTGCCTTTGATTTTCAATTGTTTGAAATGGTGTGTGTGTGTGTGTGTTTTGAAAATGTTTTGAAAAAGATGCCTTGTCTTAGGCGACCGTTGTAATGACTCGTGTTTGAGTGTTTACAAAGGTGTGTATCTTTTCGAAAAGATGTTTCAAATGTTTTTGGAAGTTTGTTTTGAAAGTGTTTGCGGAGTGTGGTTTTGAAAAGTAGGCAAGTGTTTTTGCAAGTTTGATCAAGTAACTAAGAGTTTGTCTACCCCTAAATTTACTCAAAGGTTTTTCTCATGTTTTAACCCTTTTAACAATTTTATTCCACCATTGTATTTGGTGGACAATCTTGCGTTTAGGATGTTTAACGGGACAGGCGCGGGTCATCGTATGGACCATGAATGCAATGGTGCCAAGTGTCTTTGGCAATTTGCTTGAAGGGACTATGATCATTTTGATTAGGCTACTTTCGAAAGCGTCATCGAGGGACTTATGATCATTTGAATTGTTTTGCCAAAGATACTCAACGTGCAAGCATGGCCCATTTTGGAAGGCAACAAGCGGGATTACCCTAGGGGTGCAAGTGTGATTGTGTATTGATTTCATGTATTTGTTTTTGTATTAGGTTATCTAGCGTTTGATTTTATGTACATACAAACCCTAGGTCTAACCATGGTATATTTGAAAGCGATAAATTCTGGGAATTTAAAGTCTACGCTATTACAAATAAGTATCTGGGAGTGGGGGTACAAATATTTACAAATGGGGATGAGACTTAAATGGGAGAGTAGTGTCCAAATATTTACAACAAAATCGAATTGCGACCTCAAATGTAAATATGTATCAAATGTACAGCAATGTATAAGAATAAAGCAAATGTGTACGTATCAAGGTATTTGTGTAAGTGTATGATTTATTTACAAGTGAAATGTTAACCTAATGAAAAATTAAGTGTTTTGTTTATTTAATTTGTTTTTGTATTCTTGTTAATATGTACAAACGAAGGTTTTAAGAAAAGAAAAAGAAAATGTTTATGTATTTTATTGTCTTTATGTATTAATGTGAATATTTTACACAAGAGTTTTTATAAAAAAGGAAAAAAAAATGTTTTAAGAAAGTTAATGCTTTATGTACAAAAAATTTTAATTAAAGAAAGTAAAAGTTAAATTGTATTTTTATATGTTTCATTGTTTTTATGTACAAAAGAAATTTTGTATAAAAGATTGAAGGTATTATTTTATCTACATAATTTAATTATGCTATAAAAAGAAGATAAAAGAATTTTGTTAATTAGAATAATGTAAAAAATGAAAATATAAGTTAGTTTTGAAATAAAAAGGGCTAAGGGATTAGATGGGCTTTAGGAAAGAAAAAAGGCCCAAGCTGAAACAAATGAAACAGAAGCAAAGGGGGGGGTGCGTCTAGATAAAACATTGGGCTTAAGCGTGAAAAGGGCAAGGCCCATTGTCGTTTGACACAAAAAAATTCAAGGGTTTAGTTGTTTTGTGCATTTGGGGAATGAGTTAGGGTTTGCTGAGAACACAGAGGCGCGCTGTTCTTCGTTTTCACTTCGTTTCCTCCATCTTCTCAAACCAAAGCTTGTCTGAGCAGAACCTCCGTCCAGAGCCACCGAGCGCCACCATTCATCCTCCTCCTCGCGTTTGCTCAAGCAACGGTAAAAAAGGTAAGACTTTTATCCCAACGCATCCTTTGAGGGTTTCACGTTTATGCATGTTTTGATTCTTATATGTTCTGGTTTTTAAGTGTTGTCGTTATTTGCATGAGGTATGAGAAGAAGGAGTAGAAAAAAGACTACCTTTGTAGATGTCGTGTCCTGAAGAGGAGGAGAGAGCTGGATTCGGAGGCGCTGTGGGTGGCTTGGGCAGAGGAACGCACGATGTTTGAGCTAGCTTGCTTCCTGGTACCTTTGCTTTGCTTCTTTAGGTTTAATGATGACTGCTTTGAAAACCTAGTTCATATCACTTTTTCCTCTTCTGTATACTTGCTTCAGTTGCTTGTATGCTTGGATATTTGATATGTTGTGCTTGAGTTGCCTTTCCCTCCTCTTCTTGTTGGCTTGCTTCTATTGCCTAGCTCATGGTTTGCCCTGAGATTAATTGATGATGATATGTTTGCCCTGAATATACTTGATATGTTTGGTTGCCTTCTTCTCTTGTTAGCCTCTGACTCTGAGAAATATTAATGTTGTTGTTAGCCCAGTGATGAAGCAATTCTGAGGGCGTGTGTTTTGGTTGGATTTTGTTGATTGTTTTGTATAGCTTTGATGCAGTCTAAGGCTTAAGGCTTCTGACTTTTGCTTAAGGCTCAAACAGGTTTTAGGCTTAGTGTGCTTACAGGTTGATGCAAGGCTTGAAAGGCTTATGCAGGTTAGGCTTCTGGTTGGCTTCAGCAGGTTGAGTGTTTAAGGCTTGACAGTTTACAGGCTTAGTGTGCTTACAGGTTGATGCAAGGCTTGAAAGGCTTATGCAGGTTAGGCTTCTGTTTGGCTTCAGCAGGTTGAGTGTTTAAGGCTTGACAGTTTACAGGTTTTTGGAAGCTTTGAATGTTTTGGTCTTGGAGATTAATGCAGGTTCCTGGCCTTTGTAAGGTTTGGAGCTTAGGCTTCAAGCTGGTGGAGGCAGTTTTGTGTTCTAATGTTACAGTTTTGTTATCTTTTTGGTTATGTATTTTTCTGCCTAAGCCCTGTAAGCCTATCTTCTCTTCTTCTCTTTTTCTCTCTCCAGTACAGATTAAAGCATAAAAATATTGCTTAGATTTGTCCTGATTCTGAAAAGGTAGCTGGCCATAGGAAAATGATGTAATTGAACCTTGCTTGCATTGTTGGTTTACTCTGCATATTCCTGCTTTCCTGCATACTTTATGTACTTCTTTGACAACCCTTTGTACTTTGATATCTTGATATCTTTTTGGACAGCTTTTTGGATATCTTGGATAGTTTGAATTTGTGAATTTCAGTTAGGCAATTCAGTTCAGTTTGCATTTGGACTTGTACATGTTGTTAGGAATTTTTGAAATGGGCAAATTGTTGACAATGCAATATGTTTGACAAATTTGAATTTGTGCAATTATAACTTTTGTGCATTTCATACTTTTTGCAAGCATTTTTATCCCTCTTTGTGAACCGGGAGAAATCTTGTGATTTGTAGAGAGGGCAAACTGATTCCGGCCAGTTGCTTTTAATGATGAATCCATTTTTTTATCTGTCTGTCTTTTTAATTTTATCTGCTTTTGACTTCTTTTTCTTTTCTTTGTTTTGCAGATGAAAATCAAATGGAGCAAAAGAGGAATAGCAGCATAGAAGATGAAGACTTAGGAGTTTAGGATAGTTTCAATTTATTCTTCAATTATTTGTAAAATTATCATTGGAAACAAAATTTAAATAAATTTACAGTTGTTTAAAATAATAATTTGTAACAACAATTAACTATGAATAAAAAAACTCTTTTTTGTCAGTTAATTCCTTCTTTCAATTCAATGTTCATTTAATTATTTATAATTTTTTATAATAACTGGAAATAAATCCCAATCATTTTAACTCAGAATAATAAATAATCAATAAACGTCCGGCATCTTGAATAATCAAAGCAATGCACCGTCAAATCAACACATGCCCAAATGTCTTTTCCTTTTACTGATTTATTCAAACACTGCAAACTCAATCCAAATGCCTCAAACCAAATCTCAGAGTAAACTGAAAAGAAACTGTAGAATTAATCTTTTTTTTATTAGAAATATGCGCACAAACCGTAGTTCTTGATTAAATTGTCAGAGAAGCGTCCGCCTGATCAAAACCCGAGCCAACTCAACCAAACCTTAGCAATCTGCCTGAACTGCTTTAAAATCAAAGAAAACCCTAAATTTTGTCTGACTGTCGAGAAAAGTCTGTTTGACCGATTCTTGAATCAGTCTGAAAAATCATGAAAAGCCCGAAGCCGTGATTTCTTGTGGAAAAATACGAGGGCAAATTTTGGGGTACAACACTATCCTTGGCATTTTTGAGCATTGGACTTCTTGGACTTAGGATTAGAAACCTTGGCCTATCTTAGAGACCTTGTGACCTTATTTGATATTTTGTCTGGAGTTATTGAGGTTTACCTCAAGACATTGGGTTGTTTGTTTGTTTGTGTGCAGGTTTATTGTGATTACATACTTTGTTTGTAATTTGGAATTCACCCATATACAGTCGTTACTCTGCCCAATTTTTGCGAATACTTCATACACTTGAAGTTTAGTTCTCTTAAGAGGTCTAGTATCTTTGCTTGCTTGGTTTTAATCCAAAGAATGGGAATTCTATATTGGCTCATAATGTCAAATATTGTCTTCTTGTTGGTTAGATGGTTCTTATCCCTAGCTTTTACCTTATGCTTTAGTGTAGTCTCTTCTTCTCCTCCCATTTTCTTTAATTTCAAAAAAATATTCTCCCTCCTTTTAAAAACTCTTCTTATTTCTAAACTTGAAACACTTTCATAATAAACTTGGACTTAGGTCCATGCATTTTCAAAACATTTTCATAATTAAATTTCAATCAATTTAATAATATCTTGACATTTTTGTGAGAAGACTAAAAGTCAATCAATCTCATTTCAAACCATTTTGCCACTTTGGCTTCTTATTTTAAAACTTTTTCTCAAAAAGATTAGGCTCTTGTCAATCCTTGTAGTGACGCAAGCAACTATACTTCTACAATATATAGTAAAGAGAGATATTTTTCACTTGGGTGTTGAGTGAGGCATTGTGGATTTTAAAATCCAAGCCATATCCTCCACTTTGAGATGATGCAAATTCTCCTTTCTCATGATTGTGGGTAGTAAGTATGTTTTCCACACGGACAATGACGATGATGTCTTATCTTATAAAATTAACCGACACACATGTGTTTCAAATTTTTAAAAGAGGAACTACGTGTACCCTGATCCCCTATTGCACGAAAGGTGGTACATAGGCACTAAAGGTTCGCAACCGCGGCGGGTGCAAAAATCATAAAAAATATTTCTTTTCTCACCTCTACCATCCATTTTATAACACATTTTCATAACCAAAATATACAGATTTTTCAAAGAGGTTCCTGCGGAGTACCGTAGATATTTAGGATGCTAATACCTTACCTTTGCATAACCAACCCCCTTACCTTGAATCTTTCCCCCTCTTTTTGGGTTATTCGCTCTTTTCCCATTCCTTTGGAAACAATAAAGCGCGGTGGCGAATTTTTTTTTTTATTTGTATAAAGTCTAGTCAATCCAATGGCTTAGTCTTGAACATTTCTACCGCTACAGAAAAATGGCGACTTCACTGGGGACAGATTGACCTCTTGTTGGTCCATCCCTAAGTGGGTTGAGCCTATCTTTGTTTATATCTCTATATGTGCTATTGTGTTTATGTGTTATATTTTGTATATATGTTTGTTTTTAATATCCTGATTACTCATAAGTCCTATACCCGGACTTGGGCAAACTTTAAGATAGGACGGGAGGTATAGTTATGTTAAATTTGAGGGAGTAATCCCAAAAAAGGAGGCATGAGATCCCCCACTCAGTGGAGGCCCCTTTGACTATAGTGTCGTTTACCGAGTAATCGGGAAGACGTACTACTTTCGACCTGGGAGCCTGCCGAAGCTGAGGACCGTAGATTACCTAACCCATCTTGGCCTTTTAGGTGTAGTGCGGAAGCTATGACAAAGTAATCCGGAAGTAGTTGTCACGCGATACTACGCTCGGATGAGTCTTTCTTGAGAATATTACTAATTACCGAGTTAATCGGGAAGTTGGTAATATCCGAAGGAAGGATGTAGACTCTGGGAACCTCTTAGAACCTTGTTCGGCAAGTGATAACTTTTTAGACCAATACCTTATGGGTAGTACCTTCGACCTCATGCTCGTGACGTTGAACCTATGAACCCTATATGTGTGATCTTGTGTGTGATTGTTGCATCAGTCATCCATGCACTCATAAGCATCTTGTTGTACCCCAAAATTTGCCCTCCTATTTTTCCACAAGAAATCACAGCTTCGGGATTTTCCTGATTTTTCAAATTGGCGTAAGAATCAGTCAAATAGACTTTTTCTTATCAATCTATACAAAATTAGGGTTTTTATTAAAGCAGTTCAAACAGATTGCTTAGGGTTTGGTTGAGTTGGCTCAGGTTTTGATCAGGCGAACGCTTCTTTGGCGTTTAATCAAGAATCAGGGTTTTTGTGCGCGCATTCTCAGAAAGAATTAATTCTACAATTCTTTTCAGTTTACTATGAGATTTGGATTGAGGCATTTGAATTGAGAACTTGCAGTGTTTTGTTTAATCAGTAAAGGCAAAGGCATAAGGATGTTTGTTTGATTCGACTGTGCAATGCTTGTGGCTATTTGAAGCGTCGGGTTTATTATTGATTGATGCTAAGACCATAGTGTTTATTAATTGTTTATTTATTCTAAGTTAGGATAATTGGGATTTATTTCCATTTATTATAATTTAAGAATTTATAAGTAATTAAATAGACAGCTGAAAAAAGAATTAACTGATCAAAAGTGGATTTTATTCATCTTTAATTATTTGTTACAATTATTATTACACTGTAAATTTATTTACAGATGTTTACATTAATAATGTTACAATGATTAAAAGTAAAATAAAGATACATCCTAAAAAATTCCTAAGTCTTCATCTTCTATTCTGCTACTCCTCTTTTGCTCCATTGATTTTTATCTGCAAAACAATGAAAAAGAAAAAGTCAAATGCAGATAAAATTAAAGGCGGACAGTTAATTCAAAAAGGAACTCATCATTAAAAGCGACTGGCCGGAATCAGTTTGCCCTCTCTGCAAATCACAAGATTTCTCTTGGTTCACAAAGAGGGATAGAAGTATGCTTGCAATTAAAGTATGAAATGCACAAATTTACAAATTGCACAAATTCAAAGTTTGTCAAACATACTGCATAAATCCAAAAATTGTCAACCAAAGTTTCCAAACAACATGTACAAGTATAAAGGCAAACTGAATCACAATTTCAAACTAAGCCAAAAGCTGTCAAAAAACTGTCCAAAGATATAGAAGGATATCAAGATATCAACAAGTACAAAATGCTGTCAACAAAGTATGCAGGAAAGCAGGAATTATGCAGAGCTAAGCAACTAATGCAAGCAAGGTTCAAATTCATCATTTTCAAGGCCAGTCACCTTTTCAGAGAAAAAAGTACAATAAGCAATAAAAAATGCTTAAATCTGGAGAGAGAGAGAGAAGAGAGAAGAGAAATAGGCTTACAGCAGGCTTAGGCTTAGAAAAAATATAAACAAGATATACCAGCATATAGAAGAGGAGCAGAAATATCACAAAAAAGATAGAGCCCTCAAAACTGTGAAAGAACTACAAACAGCAAAGCCTCATCCTGCATAAACATAAACCAGTTTTTTTCCAAACAAACTACATAAGCCTTTAACCTGCTTCCAACCTTTAACCTGCTAATGCATCAAGCCCCAAGCCTTTAACCTGTTTCAGGCAAACCAGAAGCCACAAACTGCAGCATCCAAGCAATAAAGCCTAAACCTGTGTCAAGCTTAAACAAACAAAAGCCTTCACCTGTCCTAAAACAGATAACACAACCTGTAAACCAAAACAAGCTTCAAGCCATACAAAGCCTGTCAAGCACAAACCACCTCAAAATCCAAACATACCAAACCTGTCCAAGCCTAAACCTGTCCAAGCCTAAACTAACAGCATAAGCCAAAACCAGAAAAAGCTTCAACCTGCAACTTCCAACTAAAGCCTAAAAGCCAAGCCAGCATTCAAATCCCAAGACCCTCAGAACTGTGTTCATCACTGGGCCAACACCAACGGGCAACTCATAAGCAAAGTCCATCAGAAGCAATACTCAAGATCAAACACCAATAAGCATCTCAGGGGCAAGAAGAGGAAAAGAAGGCAAACACTGAAACATCCAAATAACCAACTGAAGCAACAGAAGCCCTCAGAGCAACCTCATCATTGGGCTAGCAATAACAAATCCTTACTTAGCAATCAATATACAGAGGCAAGCATCTCAGCATATCAGCATATCAACATACAAGAATACAGAGGCTAACAAGAGAAGAAGAAAAGAAGCATTCAAAGGCAACTGAAGCGAATAAGCAGAAGAGAGAATCAGAGACTAAAGGTTTTCAGGCGTTTCATCATCAAACCAAAAAGCAGATACGAAATACCAAATTTCCAAGCTAGCCAGCATCATCTCCCCTCACCTCTGGCCGCCCTAGGACGCCACCGTCCTCCTCCGTCTCCAACAAAGGTAGTATTTCTTCTCCCTCCTTTCACGCCTCAAGTGAATAATAATACATAAAAATCAGAATCAATAAATGAAAAATAATGACATGCAAGGACAGAAATCTAAAAACCCTAAAACGTCCAAAATTCGTTACCTTTCTTTCCGTCATTAACTGAACAACTGTGAGGAGATGAGGACGGAAGCGGCGCCTGGTAGCCTAAGGTTGGAGGGGGATCAACGGCCTTGGTTTGAGAGATGAAGAAGACGAACGAAGCAAAGTGATGAACGGCGCCGTGCCTCTGTAACCCTAATTCCCCTTTCTGAAACAAACATTCAAACCCTACAACAAAAATGTTCACAAACCCACTTGGGCCTCTGCCTTGACACGCCTTAAGCCCATTCCAATGCGCGTACCCCCCTCATTCCTAAAACATGCCTATTCTGACTGGGCCATCCAAAAACCTCTAAAGCCCATTTACCTCTTTTCCTATTTTTCTATTTCATTCAAACTAAAAGCTTTTATTTTATTTTATTTTCTTTTATATAACTTAACTCTTTTTTAATAATAATATACTAATTTCTCATATAAAAAAAATATTATTAATACTTTTCATTATAACTAAAATACATGAATATTAGATATTATTAAGTTTAAACTTTTTCTTTCTTTTTTTCTTTTATTAAAACTTTTTATTTAAATGTAATCCTTGTATAAAACATTTATAGAAAATACATAAAAAAATAGATTTTTAGGTTGAATATTCTTTTTTAACTAAAACACTTTGTACATAAAAACAATAAAATACATAAAAATAGAATACTTAAAACACATTTTCTCTTCTTTGATTAAATCTTTTGTTTATACACATTAACAAAAATCCAAAAAGAATACAATACTTAATAATACCTTTTTACTCACTTGTAAATAAATCACTTACACAAATACATTTGATACATTTACATTGCTTTATTCCTATACATTGATATATATTACATTTGAGATCGCAATTCGATTTGGTTGTAAATTTCTTTGGACACTACTCTCCTATTAAAGTCTCATCCCCATTTGTAAATATTTGTACCCCCACTCCCGAATACTTATTTGTAATAGCGTAGACTTTAAATTCCCGCAATTTATCGCTTTCAATTATACCATGGTTAGACCTAGGGTTTGTATGTAAATAAAATCAAACGCTAGATAACCTAATACAAGACAAATGCATGAAAATCAATACACAATTCACACTTGCACCCCTAGGGTAATCCCGCTTGTTGCCTTCCAAAATGGGCCATGCTTGCACGTCGAGTTTCTTTGGCAAAACAAAACAATTCAAATGATCATAGTTCCTCGATGACGCTTTCGAAAGTTGCCTATCAAAATGATCATAGTCCCTTCAAGAAAAATTGCCAAAGACACTTGGCACCATTGCATTCATGGTCCATACGATGACTCGTGCCCGTCCCGTTAAACATCCTAACACAAGATTGTCCACCAAATACAATGGTGGAACAATACTGTTAAAAGGGTTAAAACATGAGAAAAACTTTTGAGTAAATTTAGGGGTAGACAACTCTTAGTTACTTGATCAAACTTGCAAAACACACTTGCCTACTTTTCAAAATCCACTCCACAAACACTTTCAAAACAACTTCCAAAAACATTTGAAACATCTTTTTGAAAATAAACACACCTTTGTAAAACATTCGAGTAAAGAATTGTTACAACGGTTGCCTAGACAAGGCCTCTTTTTCAAAATATTTTCAAACACACACACACACACACCACCATTTCAAGCAGTTGAAAATCAAAGGCAAGTGATCTAAAACAAGTAACTAAGAGCCCATGGATAACCATGGATGAAAAGGGTGCTAATACCTTCCCTTTTCATAATCTACCCCCCGAACCCACGAAACATCTCAAAAGGTTTTTCCTGTGCTTTTTAACCTTTCCTTTAGGATAAAATAAAAAGTCGGTGGCGACTCTTGCTAAACCGAACAAGTGCGAATACAAACGCAAAACCTCAAGTCAGTTCTCCCACCGTATCACACATCTTTTTGAAGAAAACAATATTTCAAGGGATTTAAAGGTTGACTATTTGTGAATATCTCAGGTACTTGTAAACCATGGATTCTGAAAAGAGAAAGACTGGGAAATACAGTTTCAAGGATCCCAAGATAGATGAGTTGATCAGTCTAATTTCAGAGATTGAGTGTCCTGCTTACTTTCGGAAGAAGTATGGATCCATTATTCCTCTCATGAAGCTGAAGATGAAGGAGGGTATTCTCTCAACTTTGGTCCAGTTCTATGATCCGGTGTATCACTGCTTTACTTTTCCCGATTATCAGTTAGTGCATACACTGGAAGAGTATTCCTATCTATTGGATTTACCTATTATCGATCGTGTTCCTTTTACTGGTTTGGAGGGTGAGCCAAAACCACATGAGATTGCTGCTTTGATTCATCTGGGTAAGTCTGAGGTGGAAGCCCATATGACTACCAAAGGAGGGATTAGAGGATTACCAGCTCAATTCTTATTGGAGAAAGCTTGTTACTTTTCCAGGATGAAGAGTACGGTTACTTTTGAGGCCATATTTTCTTTACTCGCTGTTGTACCCCAAGATTTGCCCTCCCATTTTTCTAAAAACATTGCAAGAAAAATCCTCAAGTTGCTCAAGGTAGTCCAAGGGTTGGCCAGACAAGCTCTCTCCTAAGGCAGTCTACCCCAAACTAGGGTTTCATGTTGCATCAAGATACTTGAGTCCAAGTGATCCCAAGTGCTCACCAATGTCCTAATATGTTCTCAAAGATCATCCATGTCAAGTTTCAAGCCTTGCAGAGGAAGTTTGCTCAGTCAATTGCTCAAAGGTCCAAAAATCGATTGTGCTAGGGCAAAAGTCAACTGTGGCCTACATACAGTCAAACTTCAAGATTTTTTTGTCAACATCCTCATTTTGAAATATATTTCATCATTTGATCAAGGGTTGATCATGATTCATCAAGGATTGCTCACAATTCATCAAGACTCAAAAGTTGCTAAATTAGGGTTTTGTAGGAAAAGTCAACTCAATTTTGACCAAGCATAACTTTCTCATATTTTATGATAAATGACCCATCCAAAGCTCATTATGAAGAGGATGCAATTACCTACAATCCCTATTCATCTCACAAGTTCAAAATATGCACTCACAAGAAGTTATGAATTTGGATATTATAGGTCATTTTGAAAAGTGAACAAAAACACCTTTTTTGTCAAAGCTTCATACATGAGCATGGAATATCAAAACGAGATGAGACCAAAAGGGTTGATTATAGGACATCTCAATATTTCTAAAAAGTCCAAGAACACTTCCAAAGAGTCAAGATTAAGGAAGTTATGCATTGGTGAAGTTGACCCTTTTTGCAAAATTGCCAAAAGTTAACTATCCCTAAAACTTCAAATTTTGCCAAATGGGCCCAATCTTTTTCTCTTGTTTTGAGTTGGCAACATAGCCCACATGCTCTAGCCTTTTCCACTTGTCCATATCTTATTTTTATTATTTATTTTGATTTTTATTTGAATTAATTCAAATTAAATCATAATAAATCAAATAAAATCCAAAATATTGATAACAAAGGATCTTGTGATTATTTCAGGTCTTAAATTACAGATTGCAAGCATTCAAATTCGTGCAAAGGCATATGTGTACAAAAAGATTGAAAAGAAGCCATGTTTGGAAAGATTGTAAAGAGGAATCGAATCAAATCCAAAATCATTGATGGAGAAGGATTTGGATGCAATTATCAAACCTAATTACTTCAGTCATACATAAGGAAGGAGGCCAGGCCTAGAAAGAGGCTAGAAGGAGGCGTGAGAAGGAGAACAAAAACTGGAAAATCAAGGAAAAAGTGTGAGATCAAAATCCCACTTAGAGGCATTCTCAAGGCTCGTGACTGATTCCAATCATTTCCTGGCACTCTCAGGAACCTAAAGCAATCGAAACCAAGCATTTTCAAGCCCTCCCATGCACTGTAAGTCCGTAACGGTATCACTATATTCTTGAATTCAAATAGCCTCGTTCTTGCATCCATAGTGTAAAATAATTGTACATTCTTGATCACCATGATGTTTGCAAACTTTCTACAATAGCCAATTGCATTTTAATAGACTGAATCGTGAATCACCATTGTTAGGTTTTTGGATTTTTTTTAGGGTTTTTGAACGCAGGGAAAATTGGCCCTCATGAATGATACCATTGAGATCAGGAGGACAAGACGAGAATAACCATGGTGTTAGATGTTATTTACATTGCCCATGGAGGATTTTGGAAACGTACAGGCCTGTAGAAACGGATTTTGTCCGTAGGTATAGGTGGTTCAATCTTTAGCCACGGTGCAGGAAGGAAGACAAATACGTGGATCCACCTGATTCGCCCATTCAAATTTCTGCGCGCATTTTTTTATTGTTTTTCAATATTCTTTTGTTTTATATATTATCTTCAGTGTTTGATTAATATACAGCAAAGTAAAAGTGGTGTAGTGGTGACCACGTGAGTATTCAAGGCGTTAGAGGCTGGAGGTCAGGGGTTCGATCCCTGCCTCCAGCATTTGCTATTTTCCCATTTATTTTCAGGTGATTCAGTGCACGCGTGAGCCTAACGTCCATCATACTCCCTCATCATCCAACGCGCCAGATGGCCAGATGGCCAGATCTGGTGGCCACCATTGAAAGCACACCATAAGCCCAGTCAAACGCAACGCACAAGATCCTCAAAGTCAACATGGATTATCATCATTTTGGGCCCAAATTCCTGCTATTGGCACCCCCATTTCAGGCCCATCTCTCATCTTTTTTTTATTTTATTTATTCTATTTAATTTATTTTCCATTTATTTACTAACCAAAAATAATATTCTTTTTATCAAAAAATATTTTATGCCCAATTAAAATCAGAATTTCTATTTTTCATCAATAAATATTAATTAAATTAATTAGGTTTGTCAATTAGATAACTTTAATTTATTTTTGTAAATATTTAAAATTAATTAGAATCAATAGGTTTTTATTACTAACTTGATTGTATTTATTTTTTACCTAAAATAACAAAAACTCCACAAATATGTCATTTAATTATTTTTCATTTATTGATCTAATTAACTAATTAATTTAGCATTTAATTTTAAGACTTAATTTCTTTTCTTAAAAAATATTTAAAAAACAACAAAAACATTTTCTTTTAATTAAGAGGGTCAAAACCCTAGTTCTCGCATTCGATCTAATTTTCTCGCACGCTTTATTTTTATCTAATTGATGTAACTACCTACAGTTTGTAATAGTTTAATTAGGATGTTTATTTACATTTATTTCTTTATTTTCAAAGGGTTTGTTTTTGGCTATGTAAATACCCGAAGCCTTGTAACAGCGTAGTTTAAATTCCGCACTTTAAATTCCGCAAATTATTAACTGTTAGATGTATGATATAGGGATGCATGACAAGAATGTATGATTAATTTTAAAACAGTTAGATCACCCTAAATATGCAAAGATAAATAAATCTAAAATTGAATCACTCGCACATGCGCACTCCTAGGGTACACTCCCACTTGGTTGCCTTCGTTAAAACGGTCATTGAGTATAGGATATTTTAGTGGTCGTCCTTTTGTCCAAAGATCATAGTTGCCTCGGAAAGGTTGCCTCAGATATTGTTACCTCGGATAAATGATCTAAGACATTAGGGTTACTACTAAGACATCCTAACATTGCTTTAGTGACTGTATGTCCCTTTCGAATTGACCTTTAAACTCCAACGATGATGTTACCTACTCACTAATAGTGGGATAGCATTGTCTAAAGGAAATAAGCATAGAACGATTCTTTTTTCGAGTAGGTAGATTAGTTCTTAGATACTTGCTCAATCAAAACAAAACTTTTTTCACACTTACACTTTTACAAACAAAGTTTTCAAAAACACTTCATTACACTCTTGAAGACAGAAGCAAGAGTTAAATGGAAGTCAAAACAAAAAATTTCAAAGCCCACAAACACAAAGAAAACAATTTTGAAAATGATGAGCAAGTACCTAAGAGCCCGTAGATAACTACGTATAGAAAGGGTGCTAATACCTTCCCTTTCTATAATCTATCCCCCGTACTCAAAATCTCAAAAAAAGGAATTTTTCTGTGCTTTTTTCTGTTCCTTGTTGGATAAAATAAAAGTCGGTGGCGACTCTTGCTTACCGCGACATTTTGCAAACACAAACGCAAAACGCAAACCAGCATTCCAAAAACAGTTAGTTCTTCCACCGTATCACACTCGCCTATGGACTATTCTTATTTCCTAATGTGGACAAGTTTGTCGACATTAATGCTATCAGGATTTTCATGATTGGAAACCCGGTTCCTACACTGTTGGGTGATGCTTATTACTCTATTCATATTTGGAGTTCCTATCATTGAGGAATGATTATCTGTTGCACGCCTTTATTGTACCGGTGGTTTATCTCTCATATGCCTCAGTCTGATGCTTTTTGGGATGTCAAGAAGGAACCCCGTTGGGCTCCTAAGATCATGGCACTTACTCACTCAGATATTGATTGGTATCATCGAGCTTACCAGGATATGGAGATTATTGACAATTGTGGTAGTTTCCCCAATGTACCTCTTCTTGGTACAAAGGGAGGAATTAACTATAATCCTGTTCTTGCACGACGACAGCTTGGTTATCCGATGAGGGATAAACCAAACAGTATTCATTTGAGTAGTTTCTTTGTAAAGGAAGGAGAAGACCACAGGGAAGCTAGGGAGCAGATTGCGAAGGCCTGGCGTCACATTCATAAGAAGACTAGGAAGGATTTGGGACCTAGAGGTGATGTTTTTTTAGAGCCATATCTTAAGTGGGTCCGATCGAGAGCTATTCAGTTGAAGATGCCATATACTCGGGAGACACCCATGCCTGATTTGTTTGTGAAGACCACTCCTATTTTGTTAGATGATATAGAAGAGTTGTAACTTGCTTTGGTTAGGATGCAACAGGAAAGGAATGCTTGGAAGAACAAGTTCCAGACTTTAGAGAGTTCCTACAGCGCAGACTTGAAGGAGAAAGATGATTTGATCGAGATCCTTGAGAGTCGAGCGGTGGAGTCTATGGAGAGGCAAGGGGATTTATTTTCTCCTAA
Source organism: Vicia faba (assembly GCA_948472305.1). Classification (NCBI taxonomy): domain Eukaryota; kingdom Viridiplantae; phylum Streptophyta; class Magnoliopsida; order Fabales; family Fabaceae; genus Vicia; species Vicia faba. The sequence continues at coordinate 1,627,318,420 of OX451738.1, read as the reverse complement.
GCCTCAAACAGGTGTTGATTACTCACTTCCTGCTTCAGATGATTGGAAGGAGGTTTCCATCAGACATGTGGAAGAAAATCAGAGGTTGAGGGCTCAGATTGCCTGGCTCATAGGGAAGCGCCAGCGCACAGATTGATCTCCATTAGTTCCTCTTCTCAGGATTTTAGATTGTATTTTCATCTTGTACTTGGGATCATTGAAACTTGTAAACCATTTGGAAGTTATTATAAATAAATGTTTTCAGTATTTCAAAAGCTTTATTACTTTGATGTTTGCAATGTGTCTATAAACCATGAATCCCTTGAAATATTAAATGATAAAGTAAAAATAATCATATGCATTGCATATCATGCATCATATTGCACATATTTCTTGCATTTGTTATGCATATCCAGGTGTCTTACCCAGCTTCTTTACTTCATTCAGCAAGCTGACTCATCACTACAACACTCGGGCTAATTTCAAAAAGAAGATGGATAACTTGGAATAGGAGAATCGCGAGCTGCGTGAAGAAGTTTCCGCTCTGAAGGCTGGCTTGGCCAACTTGACTACTCTGATGGAAGCTCTGGTGGTTGCTCAGAATCAGCCACCGAGTGTTCAACCTTAACCAACAAGGGCAAATGCTGAAGTTCCTACCATTCCTGTATCCGCTACTCCGGCTTTTGTTACCGTATGCCTCAGGGTTATCCATGGGGAATGCCAAAGAATTTTGCACATGAAGGTTTCAATCTTGGCCCTCAAGATACTCCAGTGGTTCAAAACGTTGTTACTCCTGCACCTCCTGTGGTGCATACTATTCTTGCTGCACCTCCTTCGGTGAATTTGGTTCCATTTGTCAATGAAGATATGTGTCATCCTTTCCCTCCGCCGAGTGAAGACTTGGGTCTTTATAACAGAATGGATGATTTCCAAGAGCAGTTTGATAGAATGCAAAGAGAGATGAAGGCTCTTAGGGGAAAAGAGTTATTTGGGCAGAATGTGAATGAGATGTGTTTGGTCTCGAATGTTAAAGTGTCTGCTAAGTTCAAGGTCCCGGAATTTGAGTAGTACAAGGGCAACACTTTCCCTCGTGCTCATTTGGTGATGTATGTCAGAAGAATGTCTACCCACACCGATGATCAGTGTCTGCTGATTAACTTTTTCCAGGATAGCCTGACCGATGCAGCGTTGAAGTGGTATGAGTCTGGACAGCATCAACATCCACACTTTTAATGATTTGGGAGAAGCATTCATTAAACAATACAAGTATAATGTGGACATGGCGCCTGACCGTGACCAGCTTAGGGCCATGGTTCAGAAAGACAGAGAATCGTTAAAAGAGTATACGCAGAGATGGCGCGAAGTGGTTGCACAAGTGATTCCTCCCATGGAAGAGAAAGAAATGACTAAAAAAAATTTGAAGACGCTGGGAGCTTTCTACTACGAAAGAATGGTAGTAAGTTCCCCGAGTGATTTTACAGAGATGGTAGGAATGGGTGTCCGCTTAGAAGAGGCAGTAAGAGAAGGTCGTTTGACAAAGGGTGAAGGATCTGAAGGTGTGAAAAAGCAATCTTATGGGTTTACAAAGAAGAAAGAGGGGGATACAAATGTTGTTATGCAAGAGAGAAGGGTAAATGCTCCTAGAAAGAATTATCAGCGTGATCAGCTAGTCTCCTCAGTTACTCCTATTATAAATGCCGCTCCGACTACTGCTGCTTATCAGAGACCGTCCCAGCAGGGGAATCAAGGGTATAATCAGAGAAGAGGGAATTATGATCCTATTCCCATGAGCTATGCAGAGCTACTACCAACATTGATTCAGAAGAAGTTGGTCCAGACACGACCACCTCCCGCCATACCATCACCATTGCCTTGGTATTACAAAGCAGACCAGACGTGTGCCTTTCATCAGGGAGCACCAGGGCATAGTGTTGAGAATTGTTATCCTTTTAGGACTGAAGTGCAAAGGTTGGTGAAGTCTGGAATTTTATCTTTCAAAGATGTGGGACCTAATGTGAAAGACAATCCTTTACCCAAGCACAGGGGAGTGAATGTTGTAAATATGATGGCTGGTTGTCCAGGCGACTTTCGAATTTTTGACATTAATCTGGTTAGAGGAGATTTGGTAAAGATGCACGCAGAGCTCTGAATTCAGTTATTATACGCATGACCACACCAGTTGTGCTATTTGCATTATAGATATACAGGGTTGCGAGAAGATAAAGGCTGATTTACAGGAGATGATGGATGAAGGTTTAATCCATATAATCAGGCCTAGGTAAGTGTGTGAAGAGGAAGTGAATATGGTTTTTGGATGTCCGGGTGAATTCAGAATTTTTGATGCGGATCATTTGAATGAGGATCTAGTGCAGTTGCATGCTACTTTATGTCGTACTACTGGTCAGGTAGAACACCAATACGGATCTTGCATAGTTTGTTGTCAAAATCCCCGAGGATGTTCAATTGTGAGAGAAGGTGTTCAATTGCTGTTAGAAAATGGAACTATCAAGATCACATGTCAGAGAGATAATTATCACGAGATTGATATGGTTAAAGCTTGTTTGATGGAAGAAGAGTCAGAGGAAGAGTATGCTTCCGCAGATGAGTATTTCTCTTCAGACAAAGATTTGTTTGCCGGAAATGACCTTTTGATGGATGATTGTGTTGAGGAAGGGGTGAATGTCATTGTACCTTGTTTTGGTGCACCCACTCATCTTGAGGTGGAGCACCATAGCAAACCAGTTGTTACCCCATTGGTAATTAGTCTGCCAGGTCCTGTTCCCTATGAATCAGATAAGGCTGTACCTTACAAATACAACTCTACAATCTTAGAAGACGGGATAGAGGTTCCTATCCAACCAATGCCAGATGTTGGAAATATAGCTGATAATAGCAGGATGACCCGTAGGGGTCGTGTGTTTGTGCCAGTTATTCAAAGAGATGTTGTTGCTGGAAAGAAAATTGCTGAAAATGATGAGCCTAAGAAGGCTGCAGGAGAGACTAGTGGAGCTACATTAGAGAAAGAAGTGGATGATATCTTGAAGATAATTAAGATGAGCGATTACAGAATTGTAGATCAACTATTGCAGACTCCTTCAAAGATATCCATCCTAGCTTTGCTGATGAATTCCTCTGCTCATAGAGAATCACTGATGAGAGTACTAGACCAAGCTTTTGTGGAGAATGACATGCCGTTAGATCAATTCAGCAGCGTAATTGAAAACATTACGTCATTTAACAATTTGAATTTCTGCGATGATGAGTTACCAGATGAAGGGAGGAATCACAACCTGACCCTCCACATATCTATGAATTGCAAGAATCATTTGTTGTCCAATGTGCTAATTGATAACGGATTTGCGCTGAATGTTATACCGAGGAGTACCCTCATGAAGTTAAAGTATCAAGGAGCATCTATGCGCTCGAGTGGCATCATTGTGAAGGCTTTTGATGGGTCAAGGAAATATGTCATCGGTGAAGTGGACTTGCCCATCCATATAGGACCACATTTGTTCTTGATAACTTTCCAGGTAATGGACATTATTCCCGCATATAGTTGTTTGCTTGGACGGCCATGGATACACGAAGCAGGGGCTGTCACTTCAACTCTGCATCAGAAGTTAAAGTTTGTGCGTGAAGGGAAGGTAGTGATCATAAATAGAGAGCAGGCGTTGTTGATATCCCATCTATCCTCTTTCAGTATTGTAGAAGCGGATGAGGCTGCTGTTGGAACCCAGTTCTAAGCCCTATCTATTGACAACATAAGGAGGAATGATAATTCTGTGGTTTCGTTGAAGGACACACAATAGGTTGTGCGTAATGGTCGTCATGCAGTTTGGGGACAACTTGTGGATCCTCCCGTGAACAAAAGCAGAGCTGGTTTGGGTTTCTCTTCGAAGAATGGCAAAGGCAGAAGTTTGAAGTCAAAATCTTTTGTGAACAGTTATCATGATGTTTTCCGCAGCGGAGGCTACCTCCATCCAATTGGTTCTGGAATTAATGATGTTGAAGATGATGAAGCAAAGCAGGAAGTATCGAATTATGTGACGCATGGAGTCCGAGTTCAGAACTGGGTCACCATTGATGTTCCTTCTTGCATACATATTTCAAAGTAATTTTTTTTGTTAATCTGTTTCTTTCTTTTGAAAAGCTTTCACTCTGCCCAAGGTGAAAGTATTGTATGGGCTTATCTGTTTGCTTTGATTTTTAAGATCATTAATAAAAGTTGTCTTTGCTTCCAAATATGTCTTTATTTTCTGGTTTTTCTTGGGAAATGGTAATCAAATAAAAAAACCCTTTCAAAATAAATAATAACTGAAAATTAATCTGCATGATCACTTGTTATATGTGTCAGTTTCTAAAAGCAATCATAAATCACATGTGCAGATTAATTAAAAAACATGTTGAATACAATGACCCTGCACCCTCTCCCAACTTTGATTGTCCTGTGTTTGGGGCTGAAGAATAAGATTATGATGAGATTCCAGAAGAGGTCTCACGGTTGCTTGAGCACGAGGAAAATACCATTCAGCCATATAAGGAGCCTTTGGAAGTGATTAATTTGGGTTCAGAAGAAGATCTGAAGGAAATTAAGATTGGAGCATCGTTGCATCCTGATGTGAAAAGCGGGTTGATTGAGTTGTTGAAAGAGTATGTGGATATTTTTGCTTGGTCTTATCAAGATATGCATGGTCTAGATACAGACATTGTTGAGCATCATTTGCCGTTGAAGCCAGAGTGTCCACCAGTTAAGCAAAAGCTGAGAAGAACCCACTTATACATGGCAGTAAAGATCAAAGAGGAGGTCCTAAAGCAGATCAATGCTGATTTTCTTGTGACATCAGTGTATCCTCAATGGATTGCCAATATTGTCCCTGTACCGAAAAAAGACGGAAAAGTCTGCATGTGCGTTGGTATTGAATACCGCACTCAAAAAGCTATCAAAAGTAGTGTGTTGGCAGATTACCTTGCTCACCAGCCGGTGGAAGATCATCAGTTTGCAGAATATGAATTCCCCGATGAGGATGTAATGGTCCTGAAAGTGAAAGATTATGATGAACCATTTCCTAAGGAAGGTCCTGACCCTGAATCTCGTTGGAGTATGATATTTGATGGAGCGGTGAATGCTTATGGTAAAGGAATTGGTGTTGTGATCGTCACTCCTCATGGATCTGACATTCCTTTTACTGCAAGGTTAACATTTGATTGCACTAATAATATGGCGGAATATGAGGCTTGCATCACGGGTCTCGAAGAAGCTATTGATCTCTAAATCAAAATTCTATATGTGTATGGTGATTCAGCTTTGGTAATAAATCATATTAAAGGAGAATGGGATACTCGTCACCCTGGATTAATCCCTTACAAATATTATGCTAGAAGATTACTACCCTTCTTCAATAAAGTTGAATTCCATCACATTCCTAGAGATGAAAATCAAATGGCGGATGCTCTGGCAACTCTGGCTTCCATGTACCAAGTGAATACTTGGAATGATATACCTCGTATTACAGTTTGATGGCTGGATAGGCCCGCTCATGTGTTTACGACAGAGGAGGTAGCAGATGAAAAACCTTGGTATTATGACATCCAACATTTTCTTCAGACTCAGGAATACCCGATTGGTGCGTCAAAGAAAGATAGAAAGACACTGAAAAGATTGGCAGGCAGTTTCTTCCTCAGTGAAAATGTGTTATACAAGAGAAATTATGACATGGTCTTGCTCAGATGCGTGGATAGACAGGAAGCGGACATGTTGATGCATGAGATTTATGAAGGTTCATTTGGCACTCATGCTAATGGGCACTCGATGGCTAAAAAGATGCTAAGGGCAGGTTACTATTGGTTGACAATGGAATCTGATTGTTACAAATTTGCAAAGAAGTGCCATAAATGCCAGATTTATGCAGACAAGGTCCATGTGCCACCGACACTTCTCAATGTGATTTCCTACCCGTGGCCTTTCTCTATATGGGGTATTGACATGATCGGGATGATAGAACCCAAAGCTTCGAATGGACACTGTTTCATCTTGGTAGCAATTTACTACTTTACCAAATGGGTAGAGGCTGCTTCTTATGCCAATGTTACCAAACAGGTGGTTGTGTGTTTCATAAAAAACAATCTTATATGCCGGTATGGTGTGCCGAGTAGAATCATCACTGACAATGGCTCGAATTTAAATAACAAGATGATGACAGAACTGTGTGAAGAATTCAAGATTGTCCATTATAATTCGTCTCCGTACAGGCCAAAGATGAATGGGTCTGTTGAAGCCGCTAATAAGAATATCAAGAGAATTATCCAGAAAATGGTTGTTACTTATAAGGATTGGCATGAAATGCTCCCTTTTGCTCTGCATGGATATCGAACATTTGTCCGCACTTCAACAGGAGCAACCCCGTTCTCCCTGGTATATGGAATGGAATCTATACTCCCAATTGAGGTTGAGATTCCCTCTTTGCGTGTGATAATGGAAGCGAAGTTGACAGAGGCTGAATGGGTCCAGAACAGGTTTGACCAGTTGAATTTAATTGAAGAGAAGAGAATGATAACTTTGTGTCATGGGCAGTTATATCAGAAAATAATGAAGAAATCATTTGATAAAAAGGTCAAACCTCATGAATTCATAGAAGGCGACCTCGTGCTCAGAAAGATCATGTCTTTTAACACTGATTCTAGGGGCAAGTGGACTCCCAATTTTGAAGGCCCGTATGTTGTCAAGAAAGCCTTCTCTGGTGGTGCATTAATTCTTGAAACTATGGATGGCGAGGAGTTCCCACGTCCCATGAACGTTGACGCAGTCAAGAAATACTTCGCCTAAAGAAATAAAAGAATAGCTTACTAAGTTGAAAACCCGAAAGGGCGGCTTAGGCAAAATAGAGTGTCTCGGTAGGCTGAAAACCCGAAAGGGCGGTCTAGGCAAAAATTAGAGACATAAACAAAATAAATTTCCCTCTAAGTTGAAAACCCGCAAGGGCAGCTTAGGAAAAAGTTAGGGATTTTTCTTGGCAAGTAACTACGTCAGACAAGACTTGATCGTTGAAGCAACAATCTTCTCGGATCCTCACCATACTTCAACAAAAGCTGCTGCTCAGGATTTAAAAAGTTGTTAGGGGGAATAGTGGACATTGTATCTCAATGTATCTTTTCCATTATATATTACCATTTCCCAAACTTTGTAATCATCCATGGAGTCTCTCCATTCGCAGACTACCATTCTATTAATGAAATTCGAGCTTTTGCCCAATTCTTTGTGTTCTTATTTTTATTTAGCTTGCAAAGACTCCATTTATTACTGATAATAATTTTTAAAGCAAAAAGATTAAAAAGTAAAATTGACTTTTCAAAAAAAAAAGAGACATCTTTACAATTCAATTTACTTTGGGATTTGTGATGAAACGATGACAACAAAAATGGCTATCCCATGAATGAACAAACTCCGGTTGTTTTAAAAAGATTTACTTCCTTCATGAAGGTTTTTCTCAGGTCATCTTCTTGGTATGTGTGCAATCTTTGTGTGTTTCTCAGATAGTTAAAGATGATACCAGTGGATGCAGGGTCCAGTATTAGGTTTGTGATCCCATTATTCCCGGCCAAGTCTTGGTTCGCTTTTGATTTTGGGTTTGCATGGTCAGAAGCCTCCGTCCCAGATTCCCCAACGAAGTTTTCCCTCATATGATGAAAGGTTTTATTCCCTTGGTGTGCTAAGATATCGCTCTTTTTGCAGTATTGGCATTAGTGTTGACTCCTTAATTTCCCAGGAAGACTATACCAGGGCATCTTTTGTTGTAATAGGTTTGTGTGATATGAAGACTCAATCCAATATTCTTCAGTGAAGGTCTCATTCATTTGATAGAAGGCCTTTCTCCCCAAAGAAGTTGGTGCAAAAATTAGTTTTGAAGAACGTATCTTCGGTTTCCCCAGTGAAGAACATATCTCTGGTTTCCCTAATGATGAACGTATCTTGATTTCCCCTCGATGATGTGGTTTTGACCTCCCCATTGAAGTCAGCGTGAAGTCCCCATTAGATGTCTCGATGATGAAGCATCGTCTCCCTTAGTGAAGTCCGTATGTTTTTATTCCTTCAAAGTGGGCCTGAATTCCCCAGTGAATGTTTTGACAATTTGGTTTCCACCTGCCTCATTCAAGATCAATTTTGCAATATCCAGTAGAAGTGCGAACCATGAAAACTTTTGTTTCCCCATTGAAGTCTGTGTGTTATTTCCCAGTGAAGCCTGGAGAAGGATATTATATCCCTATATTTGTATTGTTTTATCATTATGATTTGTTTACTTTTGGATTATGTCGCTCTTTTTGCAGTATTGGCATTAATGTTGACTTCTTAAATCCCCGGGAAGGTTATCCCAGGGCATCTCTTGTTGGAATGAGTATTCATGATGAAAAGTTTTCAATCCGCAGTTTTTTCTCCAGGGAAGTAGACTTGAATCCCCCAGTGAGGTTTGGTTGTCTCGGCGTTAGCCTGCTTTATTTGAGGCTGGTCTTTCAATCTCTAGTGGGTATTATGCTTATTGAAAACTGGTCTCTCCGATGAAACTAGAAGAAAGATGTTCTATCCCGGTATCTGTTTGATTTAGCTACATCCGGATTATGTTTCTCCTCAGTGAAGTTAGGACAGGAAATAGGTTTAGTTTCCGCAGTTGCTCTTACCTTTCTTGGATTGATCTTTCTGGTTGAAGTTTAGCCCCATGTTGTTGGTACCTGAGGCGGTTTTGTCTGATTATGTATCCTTTTACCAGCATATGCATGATATCACTCATACATTCATACATGCATCATGCATTGCTACAAATCATTTTTTATTGACGTTGTGTTCTAACCTTCCTGCAGCGCTCCTTGCTTAGTTGGATTTGGTTTTCCCTCTTGAGTTTATTTCTAAAAGGATGTATCTTCGTTGGCCGTCTTGCTCCAGTTTGTTTCTGAATTGGATTCGTGGTCGCATGACGATATTATTTACTCTGGATTTCTGAGAACTTTGAGTTTTGGTTTGTGCATTTATTTTGCACGAGAAGACATTATCTCTTCAGCAGGAATAATGTGGCATTTCCCCAAGAAGTCATATCTCACTTCCCCAGAAAGTCATATTTATATCCCCAGGAAGTCATATCTCTTTCCTCAGGAAGCCATATTTATATCCCCAGGAAGTCATATCTCTTTCCCCAGGAAGCCATATTTCTATCCCCATGAAGTCATATCTCTTTCCCCAGGAAGTCATATCTCTTTCCCCAGGAAGCCATATTTCTATCCTCAAAAAGTCATTTCTCTTAGCAATTCCCCTTGACAATGAGTGGATGTCTCTTTATTTGAGATAAGTTTGCATATTACCCTTTCCAGGCAGAGTGCCTTGGTTAAAGAAGAAGTTGAGACCCGTTCTAGGTGAAACACCAGAATTTTGGGGAAAACTTGAGATATCTTTTTGCTATCATCAGTGAACGGTGGTAGTTCATCGTCAGTGAACAGAGGTGGTATGATATTTTCAAAACCTACCTTCAGTGAACGTTGGTAGTACATCGACAGTGAACGTCAGTGTTTCTTATCTTTTTGCTATCATCAGTGAACGTTGATAGTTCATCGTCAGTGAATGGAGGTGATATAATATTTTCAAACCTACCTCCAGTGAACGTTGGTAGTACATCGGCAGTGAACGTCGGTGTTTCTTATCTTTTTTCTATCACCAGTGAACGTCGGTGTTTCTTATCTTTTTGCTATCATCAGTGAATGTTGATAGTTCATCGTCAGTGAACGGCGGTGGTATGATATTTTCAAACCTACCTTCAGTGAACGTTGGTAGTACATCGGTAGTGAACGTCGGTGTTTGTTATCTTTTTTCTATCATCAGTGAACGGTGGTAGTTCATCGTCAGTGAACAGCGGTGGTATGATATTTTCAAACCTACCTTCAGTGAACGTTGGTAGTACATCGACAGTGAACGTCGGTGTTTCTTATATTTTTGCTATCATCAGTGAACGGTGATAGTTCATCGTCAGTGAACGGTGGTGGTATGATATTTTCAAACCTACCTTCAGTGAACGTTGGTAGTACATCGGCAGTGAACGTCGGTGTTTGTTATCTTTTTACTATCATCAGTGAAGGGTGGTAGTTCATCGTCAGTGAACGGCGGTGGTATGATATTTTCAAACCGACCTTCAGTGAACGTTAGTAGTACATCGGCAGTGAACGTCAGTGTTTCTTATCTTTTTGCTATCATCAGTGAACGGTGATAGTTCATCGTCAGTGAACGGCGGTGGTATGATATTTTCAAATCCTACCTTCAGTGAACGTTGGTAGTACATCGGCAGTGAACGTCGATGTTTCTTATCTTTTTGCTATCATCAGTGAACGTTGATAGTTCATCGTTAGTGAACAGCGGTGATATGATATTTTCAAAATCTACCTTCAGTGAATGTTGGTAGTACATCTTCAGTGAACGGAGGTGAAATGATATATTTTCTCTCTACCTTCAGTAAACGTTGGTAGACATCGGCAGTGAACGTCGATGCTTGTTATCCTCCTCTCTGATTCATTTCTTTTGGTCCACCAGTGATTTATTTTCCTGGTGGGGGTTGCTCCTTTGTTTCTTCATTTTTGTGGCATCCCTAGTGATACTTTGTGTCTCTTTTGTTCTGCTCATGTGCATTCATAATCATAAGCATTGCATGGCATCTTAGAGACAAAAATAGGGCTTGTTTTATATTTAAGTATCTTCAATCGCGTCGACACGAAGATTTTTAACCTTCGTATCTCCGGATAGAAGACACTTAAATAAGGGCAGCTGTTGTACCCCAATTTTTTCCCCTAAGATTCCCCTATCATATCATGTCAACTTGATCATAACAAAATCACATTAGGGTTGGTTCTTCCTTGTTTCTATCTCCTATCTTTAAGTTTGTTTATGAGGGATCACCAAGCACCTTGGTTGTGTATTTTGTATATGTGTTGATAATTAACTTCTAATCAAAATACAAAAAAAAATATTGGTCTTTGTCTTTTCAAAATTGTGTTTTGTAGGTACCAAGTCGAAGCATCCAACAAATAAGGTTTTCCAAGTTGATTTGATTCTGTATAGTGGCGAAAGACGGCATGTATCGACCCATAAAGGTATGTATCGACTCATCTTGATGTGTATAACCAGCATGTGTCAACACATGCGTGTATGTATCGACTCATCTTGATGTGAATAACTAGCATGTGTCGACACATGCATGTATGTATCGACCCATCCTGTTTGTTTAACTAGCATGTGTCGACACATACGTGTTATGTATCGACTCATGCAGTTTGTGTGATTCTGTAATGTGTTGAAATAACAGTATGTATCGACACATAGAGGCATGTATCGACACATGTTGTGTTATACATCTAGGATGTATCGACACATACCACTCATGTATCGACTCATAATGGCAAAATGCACGTGTTTTTTGAAAAAAGCCAGCAATTTCAAATCTGTCTCATTTTTGGCTCCAATTTTTTCTGCATAATTTGAAAATTATATCATTAATTCAAATTTGGCTCCAAGAATCAATTACCAAATTACCACTAATCCCAATCCTAAAACTCTATAAATAAAGACCTCATTTCATTCAAATCATAAGCTTTTGATAGCCAAACTCATCTTGCTAAAAAATCTCTCAATTCTCTCCATCTACCAAGTTCACTTAAAGCTCCATTTTCAAAAAGTTAGTAAGCTTTGCATTAAAGCTTACTAATCTTTGAGATAAACCTTCATCCAAACACTTTTTCTCCCTCAATTCTCTACATCCTAACTTTGGTAATTGATTCTTATGGTTGAATTGAAGCAAGTTCTGAAGTTGTTTAATAATTCTCAAATTTACCTTTGGTAAGTTGGATCATCATCTTTAACAATGTGATTTCTTGTGGATTTCTAGTTTTGATTCATTGAGCACTGTTTTATGATTCCATTAGTGCAATTTTCTCATAATTTGATGGAATTTTCATGCTCAATTGGATCCATGATCATAAGGTGTTTGATGAAAAGTTGGAACAAGAATTTGATCTTTAAAATGTTGTTTTCTACTGATTTTTAACAGGTTGCAATCAATTGTTGTAACATTGCAATTGATTATCACAGAAAATTGATTTGATAAAAAACTGCACTGATGCAATAGGTTGCTGTCTAAGCATAATTGATTGTAACAGTGCCAAAAATATTTTTCTGCCTTATTTTGGGGCTGTTTTGACTCAAATATTTTTCTGCTCACTCCTTTGATTGTTAGTTTGGATTGCAGTTTTAAATGTCCAATTTGTCTTTAAACTCAATGGACTTTGTGATGTAGATGAAGTTGAATAAATGTTCATCAACTCAAATCTACCAAAGAATGAATTATTTAATTCATTTTTGGTGCTTTGGATTAATGATATATTTAGTGCTTTAATCTATCTAAAGGAGTGGTTGAATTTAAAGATGAAAGAATTTTGAAATGGTGATCCAAATTAGCTTATCATTCCCCTCCCTCTTCATCTTATCCCTTTCTTTTTTATTGTGCTACATGTTAAGGAATGGTGATCTCTATATAATTTATCCAAATATGAAGTACATAAATTGCTATTGACCGGCCTCAAAATAGGTGCGACTTCTACATAAGTCCACTTACGATTGCTTAACATAACGCTAAATTTTGTCCCGATTCGAATAAATAATCATTTGTGGCCCAAACTTATGATTGCAAGCCCAAGTATGTTAATTTGATCTCTTTGATCCAATAACCTTGAGATTCATTGTGTGGAGGCTTTGGTTCTACTAATCCTCTAATGGATCTACAACACCTTTGGCCAACACGGATCACTTAAACATTGTTGATCATTACATGTTACTTGTGAGAATTCCAAAATGGATGACATACTTGACAAAAAGAAAATGCAAATTGTTGTGTGGAGGCTTTGGTTCTACAAATGGATGAAGACTTAATACACTTGAAGTTTGGTTCTCTCAAGAGGTCTAGTATCTTTGCTTGCTTGGTTTCAATCCAAAGAATGGGAATTCTATATTGGCTCATAATGTAAAATATTGGCTTCTTGTTGGTTAGATGGTTCTTATCCGTAGCTTTTACCTTATGCTTTATGGTAGTCTCTTCTTCTCCTCCCATTTTCTTTAGTTTCAAAAAAATCTTCTCCATCCTTTTAAAAACTCTTCTTATTTCTAAACTTGAAACACTTTCATAATAAACTTGGACTTAGGTCCATGCATTTTCAAAATATTTTCATAAATAAATTTCAATCAATTTAATAATACCTTGACATTTTTGTGAGAAGACTAAAAGTCAATCAATATCATTTCAAACCATTTTGCCACTTTGGCTTCTTATTTTAAAACTTTTTCTCAAAAAGATTAGGCTCTTGTCAATCCTTGTAGTGACGCAAACAACTATACTTCTATAATATGTAGTAAAGAGAGATATTTTCCACTTGGGTGTTGAGTGAGGCATTGTGGATTTTAAAATCCAAGCCATATCCTCCACTTTGAGATGATGCAAATTCTCCTTTCTCATGATTGTGGGTAGTAAGTATGTTTTCCACACGGACAATGACGATGATGTCTTATCTTATAAAATTAACCAACACACTTGTGTTTCAAATTTTTAAAAGAGGAACTACGTGTACCCTGATCCCCTATTGCACGAAAGGTGGTACGTAGGCACTAAAGGTTCGCAACCGCGGTGGGTGCAAAAATCATAAAAAATATTTTCTCACCTATACCATCCATTTTATAACACATTTTCATAACCAAAATATACAGATTTTTCAAAGAGTTTCCTGCGGAGTACCGTAGATGCTTAGGGTGCTAATACCTTCCCTTTGCATAACCAACCCCCTTACCTTGAATCTTTCCCCCTCTTTTTGGGTTTTCGCTCTTTTCCCATTCCTTTGGAAACAATAAAGTGCGGTGGCGATTTTTATTTTTGATTTGTATAAAGTCTAGTCAATTCAATGGCTTAGTCTTGAACAATTCTACCGCTACAATCCCTATGAGTTTTTGCGACAACTTCACCTAGAGTCGGTGGAATTTCTAAAAAGAAATATCTCTAAAGGGGCTAGAATCTTTTGGGGGTAGGACTTTGGAACGAAACATATGACTCTTTGTATAACCCAAAAACAAAATCTCATGGTGAGACCTTGTACGACCTAAGAGATGAAAGTTTCGATCTACAACGAGGCTCCACCTAAGGGAGGCCCTTGTGCCCTTACCCTTTTGTGTTATCCATGATATCCTTAAGGAAACCAACTTTTGGGAGGGTATAATATTCGTAGGCCGAAACTAGGAACCTACCAACTAAGGATACCTTTCATAAAATCCCACTACTATGTTACATCACCATGCATACATACATCTCACATTTCAAAATATTCATTATTTTTGCATTTTTGATTGTCTTATTCACATGATTTCATTAAAAAAAAATAATCAGAGGTTTTTGTTGAGTATCTTAAAAATGGATACCAATAAGAAACAAGTTGTTCGTGTTAGCATCGTCAAGCCAAATATAAAGAAAATAAAAATCATTAAGGAGAAACTGCCAGACAAAGCTATGAAGATGTTTGTTTGCTGCTATGGGGATACCCTTGAGTTGACTAAAATAAATTTACAAGTGGATGTTATCACTGCCTTAGTTTAGTTCTATGATCCTCTGCTAAGGTGTTTTACTTTTCAAAATTTTCAACTAGCACCAACTTTGGAAGAATTTGAAAGGATCTTGGATTTTTCTAAAAGTAAGGTTTATGTGGGGATTGGACAGACTGTCGATGTTAGAGATTTGGCAAGAGGATTAGGGATACCTTTTGCTGATTAGTCACTCAATTACAAAAGAGATGGTGAGGTACAAGGGATTAAAAACACTATTTGGAAGCTAAAGCCCGCTCTTTTGCCAATAAGAAAGAATGGGAGGCATGTGTGGATTATTTGGGGTTACTTGTCTTTGGTGTGATTTTGTTTCCGCGTGCTTTGGAATACATAGACCCCACAACTATTAGTGTTTTTTGGGCTGTCAAAGTATTAAATGTGGATCCAACTCCTACTTTACTTGCCGATGTTTATTATGCTCTTCACGCTCGATATGAAAAAGGGAAGGGTGTACTAAATTGTTGTATTCCTTTTTTTATACTCTTGGCTCATTTATCACCTCTATAAAGAGGACTACATGGTTCCAAATCTGACAAGAGATGAATGACCTTAAAAATTGAGGACTCTCACCGTTGATTATGTTTTATGGTATGTAAGAAAGCTAAACATTGAGGATATTGTTTACAATTGTGGAGATTTTCCGAATGTTCCTCTGATTAGGTCACGTGGTTGCATTAATTATAACCTCGCTTTGGATTTATTCCAACTTAGGTATCCTTTGGAGGATAAACCTTCCGACGAACAACTTCAACAATTGATTCTTCATAACATGGATAAAGATGACCCTGATTTGCTCAAAAAAATCATTCGAGCTTGGAGTAGGGTAAATAAAAGAAAGGACAAAAGGAAGAATGTTGGGGTGAGAGAACCCTATACTCAATGGGTTTTAGAAAGAGTTCGAGTTGTTAAGCTACCATTTGACATTTATCCTAAGTACAAGCCAGACGTACCAGATCCTCTTCCTATGTCAGTAGAAGAAATAGAAAACTTGAAAGCCTTGGATCAATCTCAAAGATAAAAAGAGAGATTGAAGCATAGCCTCCATTACCTTACTAGGGAGAGAAGACAATTACAGAAAGAGCTCGAGTCAAAGGAGCAACAAATTCAAAGATATTTTGAAGCACTTGAAAAGGAGAGCCTTAAGAGGAAACATTCAACTGAAGGGTTATTGAGTGCTACTTTCAACTTGGATTCTCACAATAAATGCTTATATCACTACGCCAAAAAGGGTTTTAGGCAGCGCACCTTAGACAACGCTTTTTTCCAAAAGCGCTACTATAAGTTAACTAAAAAATAAAACACGGAAAATATAAACGAAATTATGTAAAAGCACTGCTAAAAGGCCCACTTTAGACATCGCTTCTCCAAAGTCCTGCTAAAAGGCCCACTTTAGAAAGCGCTTCTCCAAAGCACTGCTAATAGGCCCACATTAGACAACACTTCTTAAAAGTGCTGCTAAAGGCCCATGTATGAAGCGCTGCTAAAGGCCTATATTAGAAAGCGCTTTACCAAAGCGCTGCTAAAAGGCCCACTTTAGACAGCGCTTCTCCAAAGCGCAACTAAAAGGCCCACCATAGACAGTGCTTCTTAAAAGCGCTGCTAAAAGCCTACGTATGAAGCGCTGCTAAAGGCCCATATTAGAAAGCGCTTTATCAAAGGGCTGCTAA
Organism: Vicia faba; assembly: GCA_948472305.1. Lineage (NCBI taxonomy): Eukaryota > Viridiplantae > Streptophyta > Magnoliopsida > Fabales > Fabaceae > Vicia > Vicia faba. Next base: position 1,627,302,115 of record OX451738.1, on the reverse strand, counting down.
AGAAAGAGAAAATGCTACTAAAGGCCCACAATAGACAGTGCTTCATAGAAGCGCTGACTAAAGTAATTTATAATTAAAATTAAAAAATAAATTTCGTTGTTTCCCTTCTATTCTATTCACAGAAGCGCTATTTCTCTCACGAAAAACCCTAAAACTAGAAGCACCTATGTCCTCCATCCTCCGTCCTCCGTCATCCGTCCTCACACACCTCCATCCTCCGTCCTTGTTAATGCCATTGATTTCACTGTTGATTTCTCTGTCCATTCCTTCGTCGTTGATTTCGCTGTTCAGACGTTACTACCGTTGTTATTCGCATAACAAGTTAGCAATATCTGATTCATCTACTGATTTTCCTTTGCCAATGATTTGTTCCAACTCTTGTTTTGATTTTGACATAGAACTTAGGTTTCAATTCAATTCATTATATGACCAACTACATGGTTATTTCAATTTGATTTTTGCTTCTTCGTTCATACATGATTTGATTCGGTGATAAATTTAATTCGATTTTCTATCTATGAATTTTTATGCAAATATGTTCTCAAATTGTATGGAATAGATATGGAGAAATAGTTGATTCAACATGTTGTCTCTGTATTTTGGTTATTTGTATGTTTGTATGTTTCTATGCTTCAGACGAGAATGTTCTAATTTCTCTGTATTTCATGTATCTCATGAGGAGTTTGATTAATTAATGAAAAATAATATTATTCTTATGTTAATGCTCAACTTTCACTTTTCTCATGTGTTATTAAACCAGTTCATGGTGTAACTCTCACTTTTCTAAAACCGTAATTGATGAACACTAAAGTTGCAATCTTTACCACAATGATATGTTTTGGGAAAATGATTAGCTTATTTCATTGATTTCCAAAGAGGGTGAGACTCATTGGTGTTCTGTTAATCTCATTGTTGATGGATCTTTAGAAGAGATAAACCATTTGACCAATGTTATTATTTTCAACTACTTTGTTATATTCAAAAGGAACTTAGTCATGTTGCTTGTTTGTCTCTTGCTGCTAAAATGAAAGAAACCCATGTGCCACTTCTTTTAGATTTTCAAGCGTTTTTTATTTGAGATGAAGTCTAAGTATTTATTGAAATGCCCCTTTGTTTTGTTTTGTTTTTTTGGTGTTTATGGTTCGTTGAAATGATGTTTGCACCGGGAGTTTATGTAGTTTTTTGAGTCATGAAATAAACACTATTCATATGCTACTTTCCTTTGCACAAGTAGGATAAAAAAACCAAAATATGTATCAGAGAAGAAAACACGAACAGGGTAGAAAAGTTGGTAATGCCACTGAAGTTGTTAATGGTGTTTCAAGCTGTGATGTTTTTAGATTAAATACAGTCGTAAGATGATTTCATGTAAATAAAGAACCAATAAGATACATATAAAAAGTGTAATTCAGTTGGTTGAATTTTCTACACATAACACCAAGGTGATATTGATGTTGAGAATGAGTCATGTATTAGACAGAATGAGTCATATATTAGAAATGATCAAGATGAGAATATTATAGCGGATGAATCATATATCAGAAATGATCACAACGAGGGAATTTGGATCAATCCATCCCTCTACATTGTTAAGAAACAAGTAATTCATGTTCCAACCAAGAAAATAAAGAGATGTTAGTGAAATAGGTAATATAGTAAAATGTTATATATTCTGTCATTTTCAATAAATTTTTATGTTCTTTCATTCAATAAAATTAAATATTTGTCATTTTATATATATTCAATTGATTATGGAATTTGATATTAGGTTTATGTTTTTCTTTATTACAAGTTAGATGGCTAGTAACGAGGATCACCCACATGATGATTCTATGACAAATTAATGCGCTCGCGTGGATTGGAACAAAGATTCGCTTTCTTATCTCCCATGAATATCAACGTGTGGTTAATCGTACAAAAACCAGATGACGTGATGGCGTATGTACTGCATTTATTTATGGCCAACAAAGATACATAAAAGTTGTACTTTTAACCATATAATACTAGTAACGGGTTAGATTTTCATTCTAACTTCATCTATTATAATTTTTTCGTTTTTTGATGTTGTGTAGAAAGTTTCCATCTAACCTTTGTTTAATCTTACAGTGGACATTGGTTATTGGTCGCGATTAATCCGATAAGAGAAATTGTATATTATCTGGATTCTTTACACAATGATCAAACAACATATCCAGATATGAAGAAGTTGGTTGATACGTAAGTGAGATTGTTCTAAATATTCGTGTGTATATTTATTTATTTATGTGACATGTTCTAAATATTCGTTTATATTTTATTAGCGTTATACAAGTTTTTCGATCACAGCGAGATGTTCAAGTTTCAAAGAGCAAAGCCAACAACATTACATGGATTAGAGTGGAGGTATATTTTCACAGTTTTTATTATATTAGTGATGATACTTGATAAAACTAGTTAAGGGGCATATCCTGATATATATATATATATATATATATATATATATATATATATATATATATATATATATATATATATGTGTGTGTGTGTGTGTGTGTGTGTGTGTGTGTGTGTGTGTGTGTGTGTGTGTGTGTGTGTGTGTGTGTGTGTGTGTGTGTGTGTGTGTGTGTGTGTGTGTGTGTGTGTGTGTGTGTGTGTGTGTGTGTGTGTGTGTGTGTGTGTTGTGTGTGTGTGTGTGTGTGTGTGTGTGTGTGTGTGTGTGTGTAGTGTCCTCGTCGGCGTAATAGGATAAATTGCAGATATTTTATGTTGAGGTTTACGAAAGAAATTCTTCTTTTGGATCGAATAGAGATTCCATCCAAGGTATGGATTTCTAACTTATGAATTATTTTAATATTTAACACATATTTCTCAAATAATTAAATAGTTTAACTAAATCATACTATGTTATATTATTATGTAGTACTTTGATGAATTCAAGTGTGCTCATTACTCAAAAGATCAATTGGATGAACTTAAGGAGGATTGGTGTCAATTCATTATTAAGTTGAGAATTTTATAAGGTATATTGTCTTTCTTTTATTGATGAGAAATTTGAGTATATATAAGTTTGAGTTTTGATGAGATAATATATCGTCATTAGTATACTAGATTGTGTTGCAATGTTATTGTTGTTTGTTATAGAAGGCTGGAATCATAATTTGTGTTGGTGCTGTAAAATATTGATTGATATCTTGGCCATAGAAGGTTGAAATCATATACTGATTTTCATAGGCACTTGGCAATATTCAATAAATCATGTTCATTTGTTGACATTTTGGGAAATGCTTGCAGCTTGAATAGCAGATCCAAGGGCTAGCACAAGGAGATCTAGTTCGGAGGACCAAATCCAGTTGCTTACCACCGGTCTCCATGAAAGCAAAGAAGCAGAGGTGAGAGAGCGCCTTAAAAATATGGAAGCAGAGAATCTTCTCTCTCAAAAGATAGAAGAATATGAGCAAGTCTGTCAAGAGTTAGAAGGCCTCCGAAAGGATTTCCTCCTACAAAAAGGACTATACAAGCAGATGAGGGCCGAAAAGATATATTAGGAAGGGCAATATGTGAAGATTGCCAAAGCCGGAGAAGATAATAAGAAGATACTTCTGAACCTTTACAAAGAATACCAGATCTACAAATACAAGCACGCAAAGCTTGCCTTCTTAGCCAACAATCTCATTGAGTACATTCCGAGGAGCCTAAAAGATGCAGAAGTAACAATGGTTCCTGTCCCAAAGGATATTCAAGACTTCCTCAAGCTTTGTAGGAAAATGGTTGATGGTTTTAGGACAGAGATCCACAAGCGCACTTAGGAGGTTTTTGTTTTCCATTTTGTATTTGACGTTTGGTTCAACAACTCCTTTGAGTATTTTCCCTTTGGTGTTTTGTTTCAATTTTTTGAAGTGTACTTCCCTTTGTAAAGATAGCTTAAATTAATAAAATTACTTTTGTTTCCGTATTCAAATTATGTATTTATTTTGGGATACTCACCAGTAAAAAGTAAAAACCTGAAAAAATATATGAATAAAAAGAAACCCAAGTGAATAAGACATTCAAAATAAAACTCTTAACATATTCATGCGCATTCATCCACAACACAAACATTTCATTTCATACCAAAAACTCATCATTTTCAAAATTTCTCCAGTTAAATCATTGGTAGAAAAGCATTGCCTCTCCGACCTCCATATCAGACCAGATCTCATCGAAAGAAAGTGATGGAACAAATGGAACAAAATCAAGCCATCTTACAAGAAGACTTAGAACAAGTGAAGGGTAGCAATGACTCAATGAAAGGAGATATGAGTTCAGTCTTGCTCGCGTTAAAGAACATCATAGAAAGGCAAGGTCAGATTCCTAGGGTAGCCTTTGAAGAAGTAGCCCAGACTATTGGTGCATCGAGAGGTCACCAACCAAGACAAGAACCAGACTCAGGTCCTCTAAAGTAAACTATGATTCAACAAGAAGCCAATCAAGCTGATACTGAAGGCTTTGTCCCACCTCTTCCGAAGGTAGGGGCATCTCATACCTTATAGATTCTAGTCAACAATCCACACAACATGGATAACTACATAGACATGCAGTATGGAGATCATGACTTAGAAGGCGTCAAATAAGTGCCTCAAAGGAGTGCCCATACCAATGTTGTTGAAAACCCCATGGCGCTCAATCAATTTAAGGCTCTTGAAGAAAGGTTGAAGGTTGTGGAAGGCTACGACGCTTTCGTTGTAGTGGAGTCAAATATCATTTTTGTGAAGAATCCAAAACACTGATCAAGAACATTCCAATTTGACTTGGAGGACAATAATCCCACATAGATTGATAACTTTGAGTCTGACGACCCCTTAAACAACAGTGTATTCATCTCATTCAACAACTGATCAAATCTTTATGCTTCCTCGTTCGACAACTCTTCCCCATCAAAATCTTCAGGTTGATCATAGGTCACTGTTGTACCCCAAAATTTTCCCTCCCATATTTCTCAATACATTTCAAGTGAGGTCCTCAAATTGCTCAAGGAAGTCCAAGGGTTGACCAGACAAACTCTCTCCTAAGGCAGTCTACCTCAAATTAGGGTTTCAGTTTGCATCAAGGTACTTGAGTCCAAAGGATCTTAAATGCTCACCTTTGTCCTAATATGTTCTCAAGATCATCCATGTCAAGTTTCAAGCCTTACAGAGGAAATTTGCTCAGTCAATTGCTCAAAGGCCTGGAAATCGACTGTGCTAGGGCAAAAGTCAATTGTGTCCTACATACAGTCAAACTTCAAGATTTTTGGTCAACATCCTCATTTTGAAGTATTATTCATCATTTTATCAAGGGTTGATCATGATTCCTCAAGGATTTCTCACAATTCATCAAAACCCAAAAGTTGCTAAATTAGGGTTTTGCAGGAAAAGTCAACTCAACTTTGACCAAGCATAACTTTATCATACTTTATAAAAAATGACCAATCAAAATCTCATTTTGAATAGGATATAATTCCCTACAATTCATCTTCAGTTCCCAAGTTCAAAATATGCACTCACAAGAAGATATGAATTTGGACATTATTGGTCATTTTGAAAAGTCAACAAAAACACCTTTTTTGTCAAAGCTTCATACATGAACATGGAAGACTCAATTGAGATGAGATCAAAAGGGTTGCTTAGAGGACATCTTAAGATTTCTAAAAAGTCCAATAACACATCTCTAGGGTCAAAATTGAAAGAGTTATGCATTGGAAAAGTTGACCTTTTTTGCAAAATTGCCAAAAGTCAAAAGTGGCCAAAATTGCATTTTTTGTCAAATGGGCCCAACTTCTTATGCTTGCATTGAGTTTGTAACATGACCCACGACCCATGATCCTTTCCGTTTGTCATTCTTTTATTTTTGTCATTTATTTTGATTTTATTTCAAGTTAAATCAAATAAAAATCAAAATAAAATCATGAAAATATCAAAACTAATCAAAGCTTGAGATTTTGTGCATGTTTAGGCCTCTTATACAGCTGGAAAGAAAATCAAATCGTGCAAGCTCCATTTGGATACAAAAAGATTGGATTTGGCTTGATTTGGAAAGATTTTCATAAGGATCAAATCATGATTCAATCATCTTAATTGAAAAAGATTTGAAGCAAATTTGTAACCTAATTCATTCTAGGGTACATATAGAATAAGTGCAGATCAAAAACGAGAAGATTGGAGGCGTGAAAAGAGAAGAACAAATCTCAAAATTTCAAAGAAAAGTTGCAATCTGATTTCCTAGTTCCAGACTTCCTCAAGCCATTCCAGGCACACCATTCGTTTGTTGGACATCCAAGGACCCTATTCCAATCACTAGCAAGCCTCATAACATCCAAAAACACGTTGTAAGCATCTCACGACATCCATGCTTTCTTGAAATCGAATATCACCATTCTGTCACTTTTAGCATGATTTATTTGCATATTCTGAATCCTTGAAACATTTTCAAACTAATGGTAATACTTAATTGCATTTTCATTAACTGCAGAGCAAGATGCCATAGTTAGGGTTCTTGGCTCGTTTTTGGGGTTTTTCTTTACAGGTACAATTGGCCATGGATAAGGGTACCATGATGCTCGTAAGGTTTCCACGAGTTGATTGGTACCATTGTTGTGTATTTATCATGCTTGTACAGGATTTTGCAAAAGCCCAGGGTTATACCTACACCCTTTGTCCGTAGGTAAAAGTTGTAGAACTTTTAGCAACCGTTGGGAGGAAGGAGATGATAGCGTGGAATCTTGTGATTCGCCCATTCAAAAATTCGTGCATTTTGATAATTGTTATTTTGTTTTTCCATTATAATAATTGTTTGTTATTCTATATACAAAAGAACAAGCCAGCTCAGATGGTCAGCGTGCATTGGGAAAATCCAAAGGGTCTGGGTTCGATCCCCAGGTCCCCCTATTTGTTCAATATTATTTTGCCTTGTATGTTCATGTGTGCAGGCTTCTCATATGACCACCATACACCATCAATAATCAGCCAATAGATTTCCAACAAGGTAGATCCAATGCCTTATCACATGGAGGTCCACAATACATCTCAGTCAAGCTTGCAGCATGGGATTTGGAAAGTCAACATGGGCTAGGCGCATTTGGGCTTGAATTTGCAATTTATACCCCCCCCCCCCTTTTGCTCAAACATCAGGCCCATCTTCCTATTTCTTTCTTTTTATATTTTTCTTCTTTATTTAATTTCTTTTATTTAATTACTTTCTAACACAAAATAATTTCTTTTTTTACAAAAAAAATCATAAAATCAATTTCATCAATTTAGAACTTAGGTTTTTATTTATTTTGTCAAACTTAATTTTATATTAGTTTTATTTTAATTTAGGGTAATTTTAACCTTTTTTTGTAAATAATTAAAATCAAATTAGGAAAAATTAGGTTTAGCATGTAATTTAATTTTTATTTTCTCTTCATAAAACAAAAATACAAAAAAGAGCTAATTTAATTATTTTTCTTAAATAAAATTAATTAGTCATTAGGTATTCTTTATTTATTCAATTAAACTTTATTTTTCTCAAAATAACACAAAAAACACAAAAATATGATTTTTCTTTCAACTAGGTTTAGATGGGGTCAAAACCCTAATTTTTATCGTTCACGATTCATCGCGCGCATTTATTATTTTTTACGATATTAATGTAACTGCTCACAGTATGTAATAGTTTAATTAGGATTTTCTTTAGCTATCGTTTTACAGATTTTTGGCTATGTAATTAATCCCCCTCCCTTAAGCCTTGTAATAGCGTAGTTTTATTTCTCGCATTTTAATTTTCGAAAATATTAACTGTTAGATGTATGATAATAGAATTTCATGACAAGACTGTATGTTAATTTAAAATGTTTAGCAAACCCTAATGTGCAAAGATAATAACTGAAATTAAATCACTCGCACATGCGCACTCCTAGGGTATACTCTCACTTCGGTTGCCTTCAGTAAACGATCATTAAGTATAGGATGTTTTAGTGGTCACCCTCCTGTCTAAACAAAGATCAAAAGTCCCGTTCAGAAAGGTTGCCTCGGAAATGTTGCCTCGAATATGATCTTAAGACATTAGGGTTATTACTAAGACGTCCTAACATTGTTGTAGTGATTGTACACCCCTTTCGAATTGACCCTTACAACTCCAACGACGGTGCTACCTACTCTTTAATAGTGGGATAGCACTGTCTAAAGGAAACAAGAACAGAAACATTTTTTTTTCGAGTAGGTAGATGCTAGTAGGTACTTGCTCAAAATAAACGTTTTCACACTTACACACTTTTCAAACAAAGTTTTCAAAAACACTTCGTAACACTCTTGAGGATTGATACAAGGGTTAAAACGAAGTAAAACAAAAACTTTTCAAAACACACAGACACAGAAGCATTTTTTTAACATGATGAGCAAGTACCTAAGAGCCCGTGGAAAACCATAGATAGAAAGGGTGATAATACCTTCCCTTTCTATAATCTACCCCCCGTACTCAAAATCTCGAAAAAGGAATTTTTCTGTGCTTTTTTCCTTTCCAGTTGGTAAAATAAAAGTCGGTGGCGACTCTTGCTTACCGTGACATTTTGCAAACACAAACGCAAAACGCAAACCAGCATTTTCCTAAAACAGTCCGGTTCTGCCACCGTATCACAGAGCTGGTGACTCTACTGGGGATGTAATAAGTAGGGTATACCTTAGGATTAGTTCATCATAAATTGCTTCTCTTGTTTGATTTGGTTGATTTACTTTTGAGGGTTTTTTTATTGGGAGTTACTATAGATCCTAACCCGGATCTGGGGAACACCTTTTAGGTAAGTAGCAATAAACTATGAGGGAACTGTACGGCGTAGAGCAATACGGTTGAAGCAGTATCTATGTTGATATGGCACATTGGTTGGTAACGGTATCCCTTGTGGAGAAACGAGGAGAATACAAGGCTGCTATGTGTGTCGTTAAGCATCAATTGACCTTAGAACCCTTAATAGACCAACTTGGCCATTAGGAAGTAGCGAGATAGTCGGCCTCGGTGTAAAGCTGAGAACTGGTTGATACTCGATTCTACACTCATTGAGACCATACTCTCGAGATAGTTTTGGCCGCAAGAAAAGATTGCGTGAGCTGAAACCATGACCGATGAAGGATGGTCAGTGATATTAAGAACCTCTAGAACCCGGTTACTATTATTAGGACAGGTTGAAACCAACTAAACTTTAAGAGGGTAATACCTAGACCCCATGCAAGCCTTAAACTTAAGGGCTTTTGTGTGACTTGTTTGCCTTTATCATGTCTGTTATCTGCTATATATGTTGTTTGTTTTATCATGACATCATGCATCATAACATAGCATGCATACTTCATTATACTAACCATTTCAAATACCGAGGGGATTTATCTTTATTCTGTTTTGCAAATCATGGCTTCCATGCGCATAAACACCATCCGAGTTAACTTTGTGAAAATACCTGCTCAACTCAAAGAATTAGCCTCGAGAGTTTCTGAGACTTCTTCCTTCATTCAAAGACATGGTCAGCTTCTTAGCTTGGTTACCTCAAAGTTTGATGAGCAGATGATGGGTGTGCTTTTCCAGTTCTTCGATCCTATGCATCATTGCTTCACCTTCCCAGACTACCAGTTGGTCCCCACTTTGGAAGAGTTTTCTCACTTACTGGGCATATCCATCCTTGAGCAGATGCCCTTCACGGGTTTGGAAGAGTCTCCTAGACCAGAAGACATTGCTTCAGCTCTGCATCTGACACGGGCTGATGTAATATCCAACTAGGAGACACGAAGCGGGGTTGAAGGTTTCTTAGCCAAGTTTCTGATAGATCATGCTCAGCTATTCTGGGACAGTTTGGACTTTCAGGCTTTTGAAGATATCTTGGCTCTCCTTATCTATGGTTTGGCTCTCTTTCCTAATCCAGATTCCTTTATAGATGTGAATGCGGTTAAGATCTTCATGGCTCATAATCCTGTGCCTACTCTACTGGGTGATATCTTGCATGCCCTCTACACTCATACTGTGCGTAGAAGAGGGACCCTCGTGTGTTGCATGCCTTTGCTGGCGAGGTGGTTTACTTTGCACCTCCCCAAGTCTGTGCTGAAGAATGAGGAAGGTTTAGGATGGTCTTACAGAATAATGTCCCTTGCCCATACAAACATTCTTTGGAGTTCCAAGGCTATGGAAAGTACTGATGTCATTGACCGATGTGGGGGATACCCTAATGTCCCATTGCTTGGAATCAGAGGGGGAATAACCTACAGTCCTTGTTTAGCTTTGCGACAATTCGGTCGTGCTCGGAGAGATGGTCCTCATGACCTACTTCTTACGGATATTGCATTTGACTACAAGGAAGACGTTGACAAGCATCGCCGAAGGTTTATACGAGCTTGGCGTATGGTGAACAGGTCTGACCCCCAAGAGCTGGGACCAAGGACTTCTCTTCCTATGCAGCCTTACCTCTAGTGGGTTCGAGCTCGTGCCCAGAAGTTTGGGATGCCTTATGAAGCAGTGCTGCCAGTGATTGTGGAGCCCACCAATGAAGAGGGAATTCCTTATACAGTCATGTATCCCTACATGCCCACTGATCTTGGGGCATTGAAGAGATCCTGGATTCAGCTGAAAGAGGGGAGGGATACCTACCGGGAGAAGTACCATGAGCAAGAAAGGAAGATCTTGAAGCTCACCAGGTAGCTCGAGAATGAAAGAACGATCAATGACTACGTCAGCACGAAGGGGAAGCGGCCATGGGGTTTCTGATTTTGCTTTTTTCTAGTTTAGATTTGTTTTCTGTTTATTTCTTTGTAACGCCTCAAAGGCATTGTTGAACCTTTTTACAGATTAATCTAATAAAGTTTTGTTTTATTTTTGGTTTGCAAATTTAAATCTCCCAAAGTCTTTGAAATCATTACATACGCATCCCATTATCATGCACACCATTACAGGTACCATTACAGGTTTCTCATCTCCTTCGCTGTTTATTTCAGCAGTTATGTCTTCCGATCAAGCTATCAAAGATCTTCAGGCACAAAATGCCCAATTCCAAGAGATGTTCTTGAGCTTGGCTAAAGGGCAAGAGGACTTGAAAGCTCTCATTCTGAAAGAGAAAGAGAAGAAGAAGAAGAAGAAGAAGAAGAAGAAGAAGAAGGTCGTTCTGCTGAGTATGGGCAAAAGGTTTGGGGATAGGTTGAAACAACAAGATGATCTGTCCTTTTCATCCAAGGAATGGGAGGACCAAGAAGAATAAAAGGGCCCCAGTCCTGCAGTTTATGATATTGATACATATTACGATGATGAGCAATATCCTCCTGGCGAGGATAGGTACAAGCAACTAGAAGAACGGTTGAGTGCTATGGAGATTCAGAAGATCCCTGGTTTGGATTTTGGAGAGCTGGGACTGGTGTCTGGGGTGGTGATCCCTCATAAGTTCAAAGCTCCTGTTTCTGCCAAGTACGGCGGAGTATCCTGTCAAAAACTCCATTGCCGCTTGTACGTCAGGAAAATTCAACCCCACACTGCTGATAGAAAATTGTGGGTGCATTTCCTTCAAGACAGTCTGTCAGGGACTCAACTTGAATGGTTTTATCAATTGGAAGGAGCTAATGTCTGAAACTGGGAGGACCTTGCTGCTGCTTTCTACAGGAAATATCAGTATAACATCGACCTCGCTCCCACTCGTACTCAGCTTCAGGGTATGTCAATGGGTGCAAGTGAAGGTTTTAAGGACTATGCTCAGAAGTGGAGAGATTTAGCTGGAAGAGTCTAACCCCCTTTGTCTGATAGGGAGTTGGTTGACATGTTTCTGGGGATGTTATCTGGTCAATTCTTTAATCATCTGATCGACAGTTCGTTATCTGGGTTTATTGAGTTGATTTTGACTGAGGAGAGAGTAGAAGCTGGTATTCGAAATGGTAAGATACATAGGGATACTTCATCAAGTGCAGGGAAGAAGCATTTCACCGGTAAGAAAGAAGCTAGTGCAGTCTACGGCCCGAGGGGCCAAAGCAGACCTGAACGCCGTTAAGCGGTAAATACGGTAGTGATATCAAGACCCACCGTTGCTCCACAATGCAATAATCAGCAAAGGGTTGAAAGACCAAAGAGGCAGTACACTCGGCCTAATATGATTGTTGTACCCCAAAATTTGCCCTCTCATGTTTCCCATGATTTTCCCCTACATGGTTGGTCATAAACCTTTGCCTAAAGAAAAGGAAAAGTTGTGAGTTTCCTTCGATTAGCATCTACAAAATTCCTTTCGATTGGCGTCTCCCAAATGCTTTTTGATTGAAATCTACCCAGCGCCCTTCGATTGGCATGGACAAAGCACCTTTCGATTGGCCGGTTAACAAAGCCTTTCGATTGGAATTTTAATTAGTACCCTTTGATTGGTATCTGGACAAAGGTCCTTCGATTGGCCTGTTAACAAGGCCTTTCGGTTAGCATATTAACGCACCTTTCGTTCGGTATTGTAACAGTGTCTTTCAATTGGAATTTTATCAAGTACCCTTTGATTGGTATATGGACAAATACCCTTCAATTGGCATTTCAAAAGGTCCTTGGACTGGAATTTCAGAGTGTCCTTCGACTGGAACTTCAGAGTTTCCCTTAATAAGAACATCAGAACAAAATGACCTTCGAATGGCATTACAGTGCAGAGTTTCTCTTAATCTAAGATGCTCTGATGAAGGAAGCTCTGAACACTTCAAATCAGAACTTAGACTCATCACAAGGCCAAGGGCTGGTCGAAGTTGTCTAAAAGGGAATGTTCTAAATAGATTCGAATTGGACTTTGAAGCTAGCAAAGAAGGCAGATTCGAAGGAATGAAGTAGGCTGGCATGACTAAGCAAAAACACATATCCTAACCTGTCCAGGTTCACCCAAAGTTCACAATGGCATGTGTCCCTTGCAAATATAGAAATAATTAAATGCTAATTGTGGACTCAATTATTTGAATTAAAGGCCAGATTCTTGCCTTGTTTGCTCCCAACCCTACAAGAGCTGATTCGACCAGGGTGATCCTTTTCGAATCAAGCAATCGAAGCAGAGGGAGGCTCAATTGAAGGGGCTATGCAATTAAAGCTGGAGTAATTCGATTTGGGACTTTGAAGCTATCAAAGAGAGCAAATTCGAAGGGAAGTGGATCTGAAGGGGCAGGTCAGCTTTTGATTTCCATCATATTGGAGGCCCAAACAACTCATGACAGGCTGGCAGTAACGCATGAAAATAGATTGGCACGTGATTGAATCAAATATAGCAAGTCTTTATGAAGAAATCAAATCAAATCTCTTCATCATAATGGACCAAGATTTGATACACAAATGTTGACCTAAATTCCTTTGTCTATATAAACCTCATGCTCACAAAGAAAAAAGAACGGGGGAAAGACACACAAAACTCTGCAGAAATGGAAAAACCCACGAAGACGGCCACACATACCTTGCCTCGCAAAAGCACCAGCCTGCCCCACGAAAGTCTAGACTCCATTGCAGGTACCTTTCGTCCAAATCCAGGCGCCTCCAGTGGTATAATGTTCAATCTCACTTAATCTTAAAATTACTCATAATTGCATATTCATAGTTTTTTTTTGTTATTACTTGTGAGCGATTTAACAAAGCGTGTATAAGCTGCAGTGTTCATACGTTTGAACCCCCCATGGATAAAGTTTCTTTCAAAGCAGGTTACATTTGAAATCCATGACCTTGGCTGTGACAAATCGAAACCAACCCAGATCTGGGTTCAGGAATTGATTTCGAATGAGACGTTTCTCTATGTTGTTTAGTTCCGAATTGACTAATTTGCAGGGCCAAAAGCAGGAGTCATGCCTTTTGAATGAGCAAGCAGCTCAGGGGTGAAAGGGAATTCGCTCAATCGAAGGGACTAGGATCCAATATCACAGGCCTTGTATTTTCAATTTCTAACAAACTTCCTTGCAGGTCCAACATCCCAGGTCCCCCAAAACTTTATGCAATTTTATTTCAGGTACTCAGGTGCAGCGCCCCAAAGTGTGGATCATCATACTTCCCATCTCATCAAATGCCAGGTGGCCCACTAGGCAGATTCAAGGATCCAGATTGCACGCCTACCATACACTCTGGTCAACAAGCGCATAGGCAATCTGAAAGGTCAAACAAGGCTGAAACGTTGATGGGCCTCAAAATTGCTGATCTTACCACCAAATCAGGCCCACACCCCCCTTTGGTTTATTCTTTCTCTTTTCTATATTTCTTTTGTTTAATTTGCATTATTTTTATTTTTTAACCAATTAACAAATTAACCCTTTTTTATATAAAAACCAGAAATCACCAAAAAAATAATATTTATTAATTTCACTATTTTATTTTTGTAAATAAACCATTAATCAATTAATTTAGTTTTAATTAGGTTTAATTTTAACGTATTTTTGCATTAAATTAAAATTGATTTAGAATTAGGGTTTTGATATATTTCTACCTTTCTAATTTTATTTTCTTAATTAAAATAAAACTCAAAAAATATTTTCTTTTTTTTAATTAACTAATTCCATTATTAATTTAGACTTAATTCTTAATTTAAAAAAGACCAAAAATATGCTTTATTTAATGAAAAAAGGGTCAAAACCCTAAGACGCTCTGATTCAACTTTTCTCACGCGAATTATCTTTGATCCATATAATTGTAATTGCTCCGAGAATGTAACAGCTTTAACTTAGGATTTTATTTACCGCTTTTATTTACTTTTTTGCATTTAATTTTAAGGGTTTGTTTTTGGCGATGTAAATACCCGACGCCTTGTAATAGCTTAGATTAATTTCCCGCAATTTAATTTCCGCAACCATTAACTGTTAGATGTTTGAATAATAGGCTATGCATGACAAGATTAATCTTTAATTTAAAATCAATAGTAGCTCACCACAACATGTACAAAGATAATATATCTGAAAAACAATACACTCACACATGCCACTCTTAGGGTACACCTCACTTGGTTGCCTTGAACGTGGTCATTGAGTATAGGATGTTTTAGAGGTCGCCCTCTTGTCCAAAGATCATAAGTTGCCTCGAAACGGTTGCCTCAGATAAAATGATCTAAGACATTAGGGTTACCACTAAGGCATCCTAACATTGCTTTAGTGATCACACGTCCCTTAATCGAATTGACCCGAAAACTCCAACGACAGTGCTACCTGCTCCTCAATAGTGGGATAGCACTGTCTAAAGGACATTTGCACAGTTTTGTTCCTTTTTGAGTAGGTAGATGTTCTTAAGTACTTGCTCCTTTTAAAACAAAAACAAAACTTTTCGCACCTACACTCTCTTCAAACAAAAAACTTTTTTTTCAAACCCACAAACACAAAGAAAAGCAAACTTTTGAAAACATAATGAGCAAGTACCTAAGAGCCCATGGATAACCACAGATAGAAAGGGTGCTAACACCTTCCCTTTCTATAATCTACCTCCCGAACCCGAGAAACATCTCAAAAAGGAATTTTTCTGTGCTTTTGTCCTTTCCTTGTTGGATAAAATAAAAGACGGTGGCGACTCTTGCTTACCGCGACATTTTGCAAAAACAAACGCAAACGCGAACCAGCATTCTAAAATAGTCAGTTCTCATTCCCACCGATCACAGAACTGGCGACTTTGCTGGGGAGAATTTATAAGTGAGGTGTACCTTAGGATTATATCACTTATGTTTTCAATTGTATGCTTTGTATGCTTTAAATTTTGTAGGCTTGTATCGGAGTTCTATAGATCCTAACCCGGATCTGGGGATACCCTTTAGGTAAGTAGCAATAAACTGTGAGGGATCTGTCCGGCGTAGACCGACATAGATGAAGCAGTAGCTACGTTAGTGTGGCACCTTAGTATGTACCGATATCCCTTGTGTTGGAACGAGGAGAATATGGGTCTTCTAAGGAGTCATTAAGCACCAACTGACTTTAGAACCTTAAATTGACCAACTTGGCCATAGAACAGTAGCAGTATGCTACACTCATTGAGACTAAACTCTCGCGATGATTTCGGCTGCAAGAAAAGGTTGCTAAACTGGAATTATGACCGATTGAGGGTAGTCAGTGATATTGAGATCCTCTAGAACCCGGTTACTATTTTTAGGACAGGTTTAAACCAACTAAACTGAAAGAGGGTAATGCCTAAACTCCATGCCAGCCTAAACTTAAGGCTATATGTGTGACTTGTGTGCCTTCAAACTTGAACTACTTGCACATTCTTGTTATCTGACAACATGAATTCCTTGCAGGTTTTGTTTACAGTCCTTATCCAATAATTTGGATTTATTGCAGGGTTTACTTACATCACCTCACACTTTTGCTTAAACGCATAGCATACACATCATAACATCATGCCTTAATATTTCCTTAACCATTTCAAGGATCTCAAGGGTCTGTGATGCAGGTTATGGTAAATCAAATGTCTAGCAAGGGGCAAGGGGATTTATTTTCCTCTAGCCAATTCCGTCTAGAGATCAAAACATGATAACTTGAGTCAGGGGCTATGACCCACTTGATATGGTGAGCTTGACTCTTGAAGAAGGACTCTTAACGACACGAAGTTTCTTCAATCAAATCCTAACAGTTTCTTGTTTACCCCGCGAGATCCTTGAAAACATTGCATACATATATCATACATATCATTGCATTACAGGTACCATTACAGGTTTCTCATCTTCTTCGCTGTTTATTTCAGCAATCATGTCTTCTGAAACACCTACTGATCAAGCCATCAAGGCTCTTCAAGCCCAGAATGCTCAGTTTCAGGAAATGTTATTGAACTTGGCCAAGAGTCAACAAGATTTGAAGACTCTTATCTTGAAGGACAAGAAGAAGAAGAAGAAGAAGAAGAAGAAGAAGAAGAAGGTGGTCCTCTTGAATATGGGTCGCAGATTCGGGAACAATTTGCAACAGGAGACTAATTTGTCCCATTCATCTGGAGGAGGAGAGAATCAAGAGGAAAGAAAGGGTCCTAGCCCTGTGGTTTCTGACAATGACACAGACTTTGATGACCAGTATCCTCCTGCTGGGGATAGATATAAGCAACTTGAAGACCGACTCAGTGCAATGGAAATTCAGAAGATACCTGGGTTGGACTTTGGAGATCTGGGATTGGCATCTGGGGTGGTGATCCCTCACAAGTTTAAAGCTCCTGTCTTTGCTTAGTATGACGGGGTATCCTGCCCGAAGCTACACCTCCGCTCATAAGTCAGAAAGATTTAACCCTATACTGCTGATAGAAATCTCTGGGTTCATTTCTTTCAAGATAGTCTGTCAGGGACTCAACTTGAATGGTTCTGTCAACTAGAAGGAGCTAACATCCGCAAATCGGAGGACCTTGCTGCTGCTTTTTACAAGAAATACCAGTATAATGCCGACCTTGCTCCCATGCAAACTCAGCTTCAGAGTATGTCTATGGGTACAGGCGAAGGCTTTAAGGACTACGCTCAGAAGTGGAGAGATCTTGCTGGAAGAGTCCAACCCCCTCTGTCTGATAGGGAGTTGGTGGATATGTTTCTTGGGACTTTGTCTGGTCCCTATTTCAATCATTTGATCGGCAACTCGTCAGTGGGTTTCACCGAACTGATTCTGACTCGAGAAAGAGTAGAAGCTGGGATCCTGAGTGGTAAGATCCAGAAAGATACCTCTTCGAGTACAGAGAAGAAGTAATTTGGTGGCAAGAGGGAAGCCAATGTTGTGCACGGCCAGAAGAGGCGTAGCCAGGAAGACTACCACCAATCCGTAGGGGCAGTGTTGATCTCTAATTCGGCATGCACACAACAACTACAACAACGAAATAATCAGCCAAAGGGGGAAAGACTTCAAAGGCAGTTCACCCAAATCAACATGCCATTGTCACAAGCATTGCAGTACATGTTGAAGATGAATCTGATTACGGTGATAAACCCTCATCCGAACCCTAAGACTTCTTCTCCTAACTACAACCCAGATGCAA
This sequence comes from Vicia faba, assembly GCA_948472305.1. Taxonomy (NCBI): domain Eukaryota; kingdom Viridiplantae; phylum Streptophyta; class Magnoliopsida; order Fabales; family Fabaceae; genus Vicia; species Vicia faba. Next base: position 1,627,284,217 of record OX451738.1, on the reverse strand, counting down.
GGTGCGCTTATCATTCCGGTAGCCCGGGGCACAATACTAACGATTGTTGGGCGCTGAAATACAAGATTCGGAATATGATTGATGCTAAGGAGATCGAATTCGACCCTTTTGAGACTCCCAATGTGATCACTGCTCCCTTGCCAAAATATGGCTAGGATTGAAAGCACTTTTGTTCATTTGAATTCTGAAGTTGTATTTTTCTTTGCTTATTCAAACAATTATTGTCATGTCAAACTTTTTTATTTCATTAATGCATTACACGTGTCTGTTTTGAATTAATTGTTTTCATTATGCTTAAATTGCTTCATATTTCCTTTTTGTGATCTTCAACTCTCGATTAAAAAAACTCTAAGCCTTTAGAGGGAGGATGACGAAAATGATACCAAAATCTCTACAATATGCTTTTGAACAGACCCCACTGATGATGTAAAGGCGTTGTTTCAAATCCTAAACAGTGGAGTTATAAGGAAGATAATCCCTAGTCAACCCCTTTGAGCCAAAGAAGTTGGAGTTTTTTTTTTCACGAATTAAAACCCTTAATTATAACCTGGGGCAGGGTAGTTTTCTCAGTTGATCCGGGTGCACAATGAATGGCATCAAAGAAGTCCTTCCGAAACAAAAGACGGTGTTGGTTCCGTATAATCGTAAGGACAGGCAGTCATTATCTCTCAGAAATCAAAGCCCATTAAGTTAAAACCTATGAATGAGACTTAAGAAAAAAACCGGGGCATCCCGCTGACTGTAATCACAAAAGAAACAGTTCAGGCAAAAAGACATGGATAACGAAATCAAAAAGGGAAGAAATCCTGCAAACCCTCAACAAAAAAAATGACTGCATGTTCAAAATAAATTGTCAGTATCCGAACCATCACTAGTATATCAGAGCAAAGACTCAAACAAGATCTAATGCACGATTAGCTGAGTTTAGGATCGAAGAACATCACGAAGAGCGGGTGGGTACAAATAAATTTTGAGCCTTTATCCTTTGTTTCTTAAACCGTGAACCAGACCATGTTATAACCCTTAAAAGTCCTAGCTGAAGCATGGGTTAGTCCGAAAGCATACTGTTACAAAAGGTATCCTGACTCCTGTAGGGCTTGCTGTAAATCTTGAGTTGACATCACATTTTACAAAAAAATTGCCTGTTTTACTTGAAAAATGCATTTTCAAAAAATTTCAAAACAGACATAAGCTTTGCATTCTTAAAATAAAATTGTTTGCATATGACTATTTGTTCAACAGCAGAGAAATTCGCACGACGAATATCTAGTAAACAAAAACCTTCTCAATAAAAAGGGTCACCTCAAGTGGAAAAAACACTTCCAACCAAGGGGCACGGCATGATCATTGTCCATCATCTGGGGCAGTCAAGTCAAGATTCAAGGAATCTCTCAAAATGCCAAATAGCCAGGGGCAGATCTCCATCTGAATCAATTGGGGCATTGGACATGAATTCCAGCAACGAATCTTACATGATCAAACGAAGATCTTCTGGTAGTATGGCAACACAACACTACCGACAGTGACACCTCCCTACATCCTGAGAGCGTGGACATAGTTAAAAAGTACTACGCATAATCAAAGACCCTCTAGGTTGACTGACCTAGGCAAAAATAAGGGCTTCCCGGCGAACCAAAAGGGTTCGGGCAAAAATATGGGATGAAAATGAAAAAATCTGTACACCCGGCAAGTCGAAAACCTGAAAAGGCGGCTTGGGCAAAAGAGGGTATCCCGGTGAACTGAAAACCCAAAAGGGCGGTGCAGGAAAAAATTAGGGATCAAAGCGTACGACTATGTCCCGTCATCTCGTCACTTAGAAGACTTGCCATTTCAATCGGCAATTACCAAGCACCTCATAGGTTGGAATAATACTCGAACCACAAGGCCTCCGCAGGCACCTTCTCCCGCAGATACAGGGGCAGAAAAGTCTCAATGCAAAGTCATTGTCATATCCTCAGCCCGCGTCCCAGTAACATCTACACTCCCCACAGAGTAAGAAAAGGACATTGGTGTTAATTCTCCCCACGAAGGGATCGGTAAGATTCTCCCCGAGCAGAGTTTATCTATCACCAGCACTGGAAGATTATCCCCAATGGAGTCTGGAAGATTATCCCCAGTAGAGTCTAAAGGATTATCCCCAGTGAAGTCGCCATTGGAAAATCATTCCCCAGCGGAGTTATTCCCTCCTGCAGGATTATTCTCCCAATCATCTTCGGTCGTTATCTCCAGCGAGTGAAACTCTTTATTCTCCAACAACAGTCAGGGATTTATTTTCCCAAACTCGGACGTACCACAATAGCATTTCATGTTCATACATCATGACGTGCGCATTCATATTGCATATAACATAATTTCATTTATTTTGAGAACATCATCATACAATGCATGTCATGCGTCATATACAATTAATCATGTACCTTTTCGAGAAAGATGGTTATCATCAACAAACTTCCTGCAAGTTCAAGATTAACTCCAGAAGCTAAACAGGGTAATTATCGGCATGATCAAATGCAGCTTTACACGGGTTCGTCACGAATAAATCTTACACGGGTTTCTCCTAAATGCAGCTTCACATGGGTTTATCCTGAAAAATCCTACACGGGTCCTTTATCATATATTTCTGAATGAAGTTTTACACGAACTTATCACGAAGTAACCTTACCCAGGTTCCTCCTGAAGTTTTACACAAACTTATCTCACAGTAACCTTACCCCGGTTCATTCTGAAGTTTTACACGAACTTATCACAGAGCGACCTTACCCAGGTTCCTCCAGAAGTTTCACACGAACTTATCACAAAGTAACCTTACTCAGGTTCCTCCTGAAGTTTTACACAAACTTATCTCACAGTAACCTTACCCCGGTCCATTCTGAAGTTTTACACGAACTTATCACAGAGCGACCTTACCCAGGTTCCTCCAGAAGTTTCACACAAACTCATCCCAAAGTAACCTTACCCAGGTTCCTCCTTACAATTTCCCGATGTAGTTTTACCCAGACTCATCCTGAAGCAACCTTACCTAGGTTCCTCCTTACAATTTCCCGATGTAGTTTTACCCAGACTCATCCTGAAGCAACCTTACCCAGGTTCCTCCTTACAATTTCCCGATGCAGATTTACCTAAACTCCTCATGAAGCAACCTTACTTAGGTTTCTTCCCGATTCAGATGCAGTTTTACCTAGACTCATCCTGAAGCAACCTTACCTAGGTTTCTTCCCGGTTCAGATACAGTTTTACCTAAACTCCTCATGAAGCAGCCTTACCTAGGTTTCTTCCCGGCTCAGATGTAGTTTTACCTAGACTCATCCTAGAGCAACCTTACCTAGGTTCCTTCTCTTTCCTGATGTAGTTTCACCTAGACTCATCCTGGAGCAACCTTACCTAGGTTCCTTCTCATTTCATATGTAGTTTCACCTAGACTCATATTGGAGCAACCTTACCTAGGTTCCTTCTCTTTCAGATGTAGTTTCACCTAGACTCATATTGGAGCAACCTTACCTAGGTTCCTTCACTTTCCTGATGTAGTTTCACCTAGACTCATCCTGGAGCAACCTTACCTAGGTTCCTTCTCAGTTCAGATGTAGTTTCACCTAGACTCATATTGGAGCAACCTTACCTAGGTTCCTTCTCTTTCCCGATGTAGTTTTACCTAGACTCATCCTAGAGCAACCTTACCTAGGTTCCTTCTCTTTCCCGATGTAGTTTTACCCAAACTCCTCACAAAGCAACCTTACCCAAGTTCCTTCTCGGTTCAGATATAGTTTTACCCAAACTCCTCACAAAGCAACCTTACCCAGGTTCCTTCTCGGTTCAGATGTAGTTTTACCCAAACTCCTCACAAAGCAACCTTACCCAGGTTCCTTCTCAGTTCAGATGTAGTTTTATCCAAACTCCTCACGAAGCAACCTTACCCAGGTTCCTTCTCATAACCTTACCATCCAGGTCTCTTTTCTCTTATCTCCAGACAGCAGTCCACAATACTGTAAGACCTGGACCTGATCAAACACGATCGGTTTCACCTTTCCCCAGTAGGTCGTGATGCAGCCTATACACGGACCAGATATGCAGTTCACCTCCAGAGTTAATTTCCCAGTAGAGTAATGGACAACTGAAGCTCCTAAAAATCTATTTCTCTCAAGATAGATATCAACATTCCTCAATAAATTCCTCCTCAACGACAGGAGCAGGGACTCTCGTCAAAGGAATATCTCAAGAAATCCACATTCTCTAGATGGCATCTTTAAGCCCATCTCAGACAATTCTCCGCCACATCCAGGATGGCATCTTTAAGCCCATCTCAGACAATTCTCCGCCACATCCAGGATGGCATCTTTAAGCCCATCTTCGACAAATCTTCTATCTCCAGGATGGCATCTTTAAGCCCATTCCCGACATCACAATGTTGATACTACACCATGCGAGTGCAAATTTCTGGGCACTCTAGTGTTCAATCATCTTCCAACTTCGGATCACGAAAGGCACGCAAACCAATCTATATCCTCAGGTTTAAGAAAATTGAACAGGGGCAACTGTTGTACCCCAAAATTTTCCCTCTCATATTTCCCATGATTTTCCCCTACATGGTTGGCCACAAACCTTTGCCTAAAGAAAAGGAAAAGTTGTGAGTTTCCTTCGATTAGCATCTACAAAATTCCTTTCGATTGGCATCTCCCAAATGCTTTTCGATTGACATCTACCCAGCGCCCTTTGATTGGCATGGACAAAGCACCTTTCGATTGGCCGGTTAACAAAGCCTTTCGATTGGAATTTTAATTAGTACCCTTCGATTGGTATCTGGACAAAGGTCCTTCGATTGGCCTGTTCACAAGGCCTTTCGATTAGCATATTAACAAGCACCTTTCGATCGGTATTGTAACAGTGTCTTTCGATTGGAATTTTAACAAGTACCCTTTGATTGGTATATGGACAAATACCCTTCAATTGGCATTTCAAAAGGTCCTTGGACTGGAATTTCAGAGTGTCCTTCGACTGGAACTTCCGAGTTTCCCTTAATAAGAACATCAAAATGAAATGACCTTCGAATGGCATTTCAGTGCAGAGTTTCTCTTAATCTAAGATGCTCTGATGAAGGAAGCTCTGAACACTTTGAATCAGAACTTAGACTCATCACAAGGCCAAGGGCTGGTCGAAGTTGTCTAAAAGGGAATGTTCTAAATAGATTCGAATTGGACTTTGAAGCTGGCAAAGAAGGCAGATTCGAAGGAATGAAGTAGGCTGGCATGACTAAGCAAAAACACATATCCTAACCTGTCCAGGTTCACCCAAAGTTCACAATGGCATGTGTCCCTTGCAAATATAGAAATAATTAAATGCTGATTGTGGACTCAATTATTTGAATTAAAGGCCAGATTCTTGCCTTGTTTGCTCCCAACCCTACAAGAGCTTATTCGACCAGGGTGATCCTTTTTGAATCAAGCAATCGAAGCAGAGGGAGGATCAATCGAAGGGGCTATGCAGTTGAAGCTGGAGTAATTCGATTTGGGACTTTGAAGCTATCAAAGAGAGCAAATTCGAAGGGAAGTGGATCTGAAGGGGCAGGTCAGCTTTTGATTTCCATCATATTGGAGGCCCAAACAACTCATGACAGGCTGGCAGTAACGCATGAAAATAGATTGGCATGTGATTGAATCAAATATAGCAAGTCTTTATGAAGAAATCAAATCAAATCTCTTCATCATAATGGACTAAGATTTGATACACAAATGTTGACCTAAATTCCTTTGTCTATATAAACCTCATGCTCACAAAGAAAAAAGCACGGGGGAAAGACACACAAAACTCTGTAGAAACGGAAAAACCCACAAAGACGGCCACACATACCTTGCCTCGCAAAAGCACTAGCCTGCCCCACGAAAGTCTAGACTCCATTGCAGGCACCTTCCGTCCAAATCCAGGCGCCTTCAGTGGTATAATGTTCAATCTCACTTAATCTTAAAATTACTCATAATTGCATATTCATAGTTTTTTTTGTTATTACTTGTGAGCGATTTAACAAAGTGTGTATAAGTTGCAGTATTCATACGTTTGAACCCCCCATGGATAAAGTTTCTTTCAAAGCAGGTTACATTTGAAACCCATGATCTTGGCTGTGACAAATCGAAACCAACCCAGATCTGGGTTCAGGAATTGATTTTGAATGAGACGTTTCTCTATGTTGTTTAGTTCCGAATTGACTAATTTGCAAGGCCAAAAGCAGGAGTCATGCCTTTTGAATGAGCAAGCAGCTCAGGGGTGAAAGGGAATTCGCTCAATCGAAGGGACTAGGATCCAATATCACAGGCCTTGTATTTTCAATTTCTAATAAACTTCCTTGCAGGTCCAACATCCCAGGTTCCCCAAAACTTTATGCAATTTTATTTCAGGTACTCAGGTGCAGCGCCTCAAAGTGTGGATCATCATACTTCCCATCTCATCAAATGCCAGGTGGCCCACTAGGCAGATTCAAGGATCCAAATTGCACGCCTACCATACACTCTGGTCAACAAGCGCATAGGCAATCTGAAAGGTCAAACAAGGCTGAAACGTTGATGGGCCTCAAAATTGCTGATCTTACCACCAAATCAGGCCCACACCCCCTTTGGTTTATTCTTTCTCTTTTCTATATTTCTTTTGATTAATTTGCGTTATTTTTATTTTTTAACCAATTAACAAATTAACCCTTTTTATATAAAAACCAGAAATCACCAAAAAAATAATATTTATTAATTTCACTATTTTATTTTTGTAAATAAACCATTAATCAATTAATTTAGTTTTAATTAGGTTTAATTTTAACGTATTTTTGCATTAAATTAAAATTGATTTAGAATTAGGGTTTTGATATATTTCTACCGTTCTAATTTTATTTTATTAATTAAAATAAAACTCAAAAAATATTTTCTTTTTTTTAATTAATTAATTCCATTATTAATTTAGACTTAATTCTTAATTCAAAAAAGACCAAAAATATGCTTTATTTAATGAAAAAAGGGTCAAAACCCTAAGACGCTCTGATTCAACTTTTCTCGCGCGAATTATCTTTGATCCATATAATTGTAATTGCTCCGAGAATGTAACAGCTTTAACTTAGGATTTTATTTACCGCTTTTATTTACTTTTTCGCATTTAATTTTAAGGGTTTGTTTTTTGCGATGTAAATACCCGACGCCTTGTAATAGCTTAGATTAATTTCCCACAATTTAATTTCCGCAACCATTAACTGTTAGATGTTTGAATAATAGGTTATGCATGACAAGATTAATCTTTAATTTAAAATCAATAGTAGCTCACCACAACATGTACAAAGATAATATATCTGAAAAACAATACACTCGCACATGCCACTCTTAGGGTACACCTCACTTGGTTGCCTCGAACGTGGTCATTAAGTATAGGATGTTTTAGAGGTCGCCCTCTTGTCCAAGGATTATAAGTTGCCTCGAAACGGTTGCCTCAGATAAAATGATCTAAGACATTAGGGTTACCACTAAGGCGTCCTAACATTGCTTTAGTGATCACACGTCCCTTAATCGAATTGACCCGAAAACTCCAACGAAGGTGCTACCTGCTCCTCAATAGTGGGATAGCATTGTCTAAAGGACATTTGCACAGTTTAGTTCCTTTTTGAGTAGGTAGATGTTCTTAAGTACTTGCTCCTTTTTAAAAAAAAAATAAAACTTTTCGCACCTACACTCTCTTCAAACAAAAAACTTTTTTTTCAAACCCACAAACACAAAGAAAAGCAAACTTTTGAAAACATAATGAGCAAGTACCTAAGAGCCCGTGGATAACCACGGATAGAAAGGGTGCTAACACCTTCCCTTTCTATAATCTACCTCCCGAACCCGAGAAACATCTCAAAAAGGAATTTTTCTGTGCTTTTGTCCTTTCCTTGTTGGATAAAATAAAAGACGGTGGCGAACCTTGCTTACCGCGACATTTTGTGAAAATAAACGCAAACGTGAACCAACATTCCAAAACAGTCAGTTCTCATTCCCACCGATCACAATGAACTTGTCTCAAATTCTACCACAATTATTAAAGACCAACCTGGTAACTCTGAGGGAAGCCCCGAAGAATCCCAACACCATATCTCCGCTATATAACCTAAATACCCGTTGCGCCTATCACTCTAATGGCCTAGGTTATAATACAAACAACTGTTGGGCCTTGAAGAATAAGGTGCAAGACTTGATCGAAGCTAAAGAGATTGAGTTTGACACTCTGGAGAAGCCCAGCGTCATAACTGCTCCCATGCCCAAACATGATCAGGGAGTTAATGCAATCGAAGATGGCGAAGAAGATTCAGATATTGACTGCTGGATCTACCCGACAACCAACAGTGGATTGAACAACTGGACGGCAAAAGACTTCATACTCGTTTCTTTTATTACACAGTAATTAACTTTTGTTTTGAGAGTTGTAATAAACAGTTTGAAACTCTACGGCCCGGTGCCTTGCCCGAGGCACCTTGGCTTTGCTTGTGAGGGCTTTTTATTTGTCATTTTCATATATCATCAATAAAGCATTGGACGTTTTCTTGCATTACAAATTTTGCGCTCCTTGTTTTTCTTTTCTATCTCGCACTTTATCAAAAACAGCTATTGTCTTACACACACTCACATATCATAATGCAGATCCACATCCACTCTGGATCCCATTGATAACAACTCTGCTACTGCCAGTTATGACTTTGAAAATCCGATCAACCAAGCCGAGGACGAAGGTGAGGATGATTGTGAAGTGCCTGGAGAACTTGCTAGACTGTTACAGCAGGAAGAGAGGGCCATACAGCCTCATGAAAAGCCAGTTGAATCAGTAAATTTGGGTACCAAGGAAAACAGGAAAAAGGTTAAGATAGGTGCGAATTTGGAGCCTAGTATCAAGCAACGGTTGATACAAATGCTACGCGACTATGTTGAGATCTTCGCCTGGTCTTATGAAGATATGCCCGGTTTGGACACCGATATTGTGGTACACTGTCTACCGATTAAGGAAGACTGCCCTCCGGTAAAGCAGAAGGTTCGCCATATGCGCCCCGAGATGTCTGAGGAAATCAAAGCTGAGGTCATGAAACAATTTGACGCCGGATTTCTAGCTGTCACTTTATACCCGCAGTGGGTTGCCGATGTTGTTCCGGTGCCTAAAAAGGATGGTGAAGTACGGATGTGTGTGGACTATAGAGATCTGAATCGGGCGAGCCCCGAGGATGATTTCCCGCTTCCTCACATCGATGTTCTGGTCGATAACACCGCACAACATAAGGTCTTCTCCTTTATGGATGGTTTTTCTGGATACAATCAAATCAAGATGGCTCCCGAGGACATGGAGAAGACAACCTTCATTACGCAGTGGGCACCTTCTGTTACAAGGTAATGCCTTTCGGGTTGAAGAATGCTGGGACAACTTATCAGCGCGCCATGGTCGCTTTGTTCCACGACATGATTCACCATGAGATTGAGGTTTACATTGATGACATGATCGTAAGGTCCCAGACTGAGGAAGAACACCCTGACCATCTCCAGAAGTTATTTGACCGATTAAAGATGTATAAGCTGAGGTTGAACCCGAACAAGTGCACCTTCGGAGTAAGGTCTGGTAAGCTGCTCGGTTTCGTCGTTAGTGATAAAGGTATTCAAGTGGATCCTGCAAAGGTGAAGGCTATACAGGAGATGTCGGCTCCCCGCACAGAAAAGGAAGTTAGAGGCTTTTTGGGACGTCTGAACTACATTTCCCGATTCATTTCACATCTGACTGCTACTTGTGAGCCAATCTTCAAGCTGCTGAAGAAAGATCAAGTGGTAAAATGGAATGATGAATGTCAGACCGCTTTCGAAAGAATCAAGGAATACCTCCAAGAGCCACCTATTCTGATGCCTCAAGTTGAAGGAAGACCTTTGATCTTATACTTGACAGTACTGGATAACTTAATGGGGTGCGTGTTGGGGCAGCATGACGAGTCTGGCCGAAAAGAGCATGCTATTTACGACCTTAGCAAAAAGTTTACCAACTGTGAGACCCAATACTCACTGCTCGAGAAAATTTGTTGCGCTTTGGCATAGGCTACTCGCCGGCTGAGACAGTATATGCTGACTCACACCACCTTATTGATTTCAAAGATGGATCCAATCAAGTATATCTTCGAAAAGCCTGCCTTGTCCGGAAGAATAGCAAGATGGCAGATGATCTTAACTGAGTATGACATCCAATACACAACCCAAAAAGTAATCAAGGGGAGTGTATTGGCAGATCATTTGGCGCATCATGTCGTGGATGACTACCAGTCCATGAATTTCGAGTTCCCGTATGAGAACATCATGTTGGTGACCGACTGTGAAGAACCTGGACCGGATGAAGGACCTGAGGAAGGATCCCGATGGTCCATGTATTTTGATGGAGCATCAAACGCGTTGGGTAATGGCATTGGCTCCGTGATCATATCTCCTGAGGGCTTTCATACTCTGTTCACCGCCTGATTATGTTTTAACTGCACCAACAATATGGCGGAGTATGAAGCATGCATCATGGGCCTCCGAGTAGCTATTGACCTGAGGGTTAAGTTTTTGAGTGTATTCGGAGATTCTGCTCTGGGGATCAGTCAGATCAAAGGCGAGTGGGATACGAAGCACCCAAACCTTATTCCTTACAAAGAGTATGTATTGGCATTGCTCCCGCACTTTGAGGAGATAACCTCTGAACATTTCCCGAGAGAGGAGAACCAGCTGGAGGACGTGCTAGCTACCATGTCTTCTATGTTCAAAGTCAGGTGGAACAATGAAGCTCCCCAGATTACCATCGAGAGGTTGGACGAACCCGCACATTGCTGTGACATTGAGACTGAAAAGGTAGCAGATAAACCCTGGTTCCACGAGGTACAGAGGTATCTTGAGGCTCAAGAATACCCCGAGGGTGCATCTGTTAATGATAAAAAGTTTTTGAGAAGGTTCGCTGCAAAGTTCTTCATCAGCAATGGCATTCTCTACAAGCGTAACCATGATTCAACCTTACTGCGATGTGTTGACAAGAGCGAGGCAGAAAGGATTATGGTAGAGTTACATGAAGGTACCTTCGGAACTCATTCCAGTGGACATACCATGGCAAAGAAGATCCTACGGACAGGATATTATTGGTCCACTATGGGAGCCGATTGTTATCAGCACTCTCGGACCTGTCATAAGTGCCAAGTCTATGCTGATAAAGTGCACATACCTCCAGTTCCCTTGAATGTTTTGACAGCTCCTTGGCCTTTTGCAATGTGGGGCATTGACATGATCGACGAGATCAGACCTACTGCATCTAGCGGACATCGCTTCATTCTGGTAGCCATTGATTACTTTACGAAGTGGGTTGAGGCATCTTCCTTTGCTAGAGTAACCAAGAACGTTGTGGCGCGGTTCATCCGACGCAATCTGATCTGTCGATACAGTTTACCAGAGAGGATCATTACGGACAATGGTACAAATCTCAACAATACGATGGTCACCGAGCTCTGCAAACAGTTCAAGATACAGCATAATAACTCTCCTCCCTATCAGCCGAAGATGAATGGGGATGTTGAAGCGGCTAATAAGAATATCAAGAGGATTGTTCAGAAGATGATGGTGACATACAAAGACTGGTATGAGATGTTACCATTTGCTCATATTGGGTACCGTACTTCAGCGTGGACGTCGACAGGGGCAACACCTTACTCTCTAGTGTATGGCATGGAGGCGGTCCTGCCCATCAAAGTCCAGATACCTTCTCTCCGGATTATGAATGATGCAGGTTTGAGCGAGGACGATTGGATCCAGACCCGACTTGACCAACTGAATCTAATCGACAAAAAGAGACTTACTGCTATTTGTCATGGTCAGACGTATCAAAAGTGAATGATCAAGGCTTTTAACAAGAAAGTCAGACGACAAGAGTATCAAGTCGAGGATCTGGTGATCAAACACATCATACTGCCGCAAGGTGATCCCAGGGGCAAATGGACCCCCACTTACGAAGGGCCATTTGTGGTTAAGAACATTTTCTCAGGAGGAGACATGATTCTAACCACCATGGATGGTGACAAACTTCCTCACCCCGTCAATGCAAACATAGTGAAAAAATACTATGCCTAATCAAAGACCCGCTAGGTTGACTGGCCTAGGAAAAAATAAGGGCATCCCGGCGAACCAAAAGGGTTTGGGCAAAAGTAAGGAATGAAAATGAAAAAAATTGTACATCCGGCAAGTCGAAATCCTGAAAAGGCGGCTTGGCCAAAAAAGGGTATCCCAGTGGACTGAAAACCCGAAAGGGCAGTCCAGGAAAAAATTAGGGATCAAAGCGTAACACTATGTCTCATTGGATCATCTTGCAACCAGACTTCGGTATCGACTATCAAGCTCGGGCGGCACCAATCAATCTGATCTACCTTCAACCAAGTAGCAAAGTGATAAGACGCTCGAAGATATAAAGGCAATAGCAGAGTTGGAACCCAATGGGATTGTTCACATAGCTATTTTTGTTTCTTTTTCAGAAAATGTATAATTCCCTCGGCGGCGTTCTTTTACTAGGACACCAGCCTCTTGTACAAAACACTTGTTATAGGCTAACTTAAAAAATTAATACAAATCAATTTTCACAAGAAATTTCAAATTGTTTTTTTCTTTTTCTGTTTTGTTTTGCAAGAACGTCCAATGGTTTATTTTTTATATACGCATTTGAAAATAATTGCTGCTCATAAATATTTACATGTGAAACAAAAGACAATTACTCGTAATTCCAGGAACAGAGGCAAACAAGAAATGTCCAAACCTTACAGTTGCTCTACCCACCAGGTACATGGATAGAGGTAACTTGAGAATATGACTAAAGGTGCATACACTCCCAGCAAAGTAGGAAGTTCCCAAAGACGGTGGTGTTAATTCTCCCCAAGCAGAGTTTATCTACCACCAGCAATAGAAGTTCACCATCAGCTGAGTTTAGTTCTTCCACAAGCAGAAGCTCAATCCCGAACAGGGTTCATTATCGCCAGCAATGGTAATTCATCCCCAGCTGAGGTTATTTCTCCAAATCAACAAATCTTCTAGCAGAGTATCTCTCTTCCCCATAGAGTCATTCTCTCGCCAATTTATTCTCAAATCATCTTCGGTTGTTACCCCTAGCGAGAATGAAGAACTCAACTCTTTGTATACTCTCCAACAGCAGTCCGGGATTTATTTTTCCCAGCTAGAGAACATCATAAGAACATTGCGTATCCATACATCATGGCATACGCATATGCATCACGCAACACAATCTCATTTATTTTGAGAACATCATTACTCAATGTTGTACCCCAAAATTTGCCCTCCCATATTTCTCAAAACATTTCAAGAAAATTCACAAGTCCAACCCGGCGCGTTATATTCAGGTGTTCTTTCGCCAAGATATCTCTGATAACGTATTCTCAAATTCAGGTTCGGCTCAAGAGTCAATTCTTTAAAGAAGGTATCCGAATGTGCGAGTTTTCTTGAAGAAATATGGTGAAAAAGTGTGCTGAAAGTGCAGTTTTTACGCGCTAAAAAATTCATAACTTGAAGATCGTGACTCGTTTTGAACCCGTTCCGGTGGCCAAAATTCTGTATTGACATTATCTACGTTTTCATCTCTCACGGCTGGAAGCCAATTTCGATCAGAAGGTCTTCAAAAATGTGGATTTATCAAGTATTTTCGTGCAGAAAATTTGTGACAGAAGTTTATTTGCGTCATGTTCAAAAAATCATAACTTGGTCGATTTTCATCGTATCGAGCTGGTTCCGGTGCCAAAATTTCACAAATTGAGTTGGCTACATTTTTACAGAAGGTATTGAGTTTAAACGGTATTCAAAAGGGCTTCGTTTTTTGCTCAGAGTGCGTGACACGCTGAAAATCCTGAATGCTGAATATTATTTCATCTGGGCCGAAACTTCGAAAATTCATAACTCGGTCAATTTTTATCGGATTGGACTCATATTTTTACACAAGGTTACTGACTCATAGATCTACAACTTTGCTTCAAAAGTCGAGACCAAATTATGCACCGATCAATACCAGTTTTTTATTGAAGAACGTGTCAGAGTCGACACTGGAGCCCAAAATAAGTTTGTCTGAGCTGAAACTTCAAAAATTCATAACTAATTCACCGTTTATCCGATTGAGTCGATTTTCGGACAGGAGTTAGTTCTCGATGCCGGCTACATTTTGTTTTCACATTTCAACTTCAAAAAATGCACTTAAGTCCCTGCGATTTAGCCTGGAAAGTGACGAATTCAAGTGAATATTGGAGGCCCAATTGCACATTCAAAACCCATTTGCTTTACCCTAATTTACATTATATAATCACCTTCTTTTCACACAAACCGGGGAAGAGAAAAAAGAGAGAGAAAACTTTGCCACAACACTGTTAGAATATCAAACTCCTTCAAGAACCCTAAAACCTTGAAATCCTTATTACAAATCCCTCTCTCACTACAAACAAGCCATCACAGTTACAAACCAACACCTCACTACTTCTTCAGTAAGGATAAGGCTGGCTTGATCTCCATGATCCTAATTTTCCAGTAAGCCATAAAAGCATTCAGGCCACTGATTTTCCAGTAAGGGTAAGATTGATTTGATCTTCATGATCAAAAGGGTATAATCATTCATACATGTCATATTGTGCCTAAACATTAAATTTCTTCATATATTGGCTTTATTTGCATTTTATGATTTTTATTTAATGTGTTCGTGAGATTCAACTGCAGATTTAGACAGGATCCCAGGTTCATTAAGGAACGTTGAGGTCAAAAGCCAAATGGCCAAAAGGCCAAAAGCCAAATGGCCAAAACAGAACATTTTACACATGACACCAATACATAGCGAGACAGACATCCTGAGAAGATTAAGGAACGTTGAGGCCAAAACGCAAATGGCCAAAAGCCAAAAGCCAAATTATGCATGATGAGGCCAGAATACAAATGGCCAAACCACTCCAATTCACCTCCAAAAAGGGGACAGAAACCCCCCAAGGTATTGTATTTTCTTTCTTTTCCTTATTTTATTTATTTCAATTATTTCTTTTTTTAATTAATTCCTTTAATTTAACTTATTTTCATAAAATATAAAAAATAGTAAAAAACAGAAAAGTCATAAAAATCAAAATATATTTATTTAATTAATATTTTTTGTAAATAAATTTCACTAATAATTAATTATTTATTTTTATAAATCAAAATTGCATGTAAATAATTAGATTAATTTTAGGTTTAATTTTAACATGTTTATCTTAATAAATAAAAAAAATTAGAATTAGGGTTAATATTTTAATTTCATTTAATCTTTCTCATAAAAATACATAAAAAACATAAATACCAAAAACTCAAAAAAAAAAAATTTCTTTTTTCTCTTTAATTTCATTAGTTTAATCATTTAATTTAATTTCATTAAAAAGGGTCCAACGCCCTCGCTTCCAATTTTAATTCTAATTCGCGCATTTTATTTTATTTCGTATAATATTAATGTAATTCTCCCAAAGCCGTGTAATTTTATATTTCTCGCATTTTATTTCTTTATTTTATGTCAAATCGGGTCCTGGATTAAATTTGGCGATGTGGACCCGCGCCTTTGTAATAGTTTAGGAATTTTATCTTTCCGCAATTTTTTAACTGTTAAATAATGGCACGCAAGAATGAATGACGAAATAAAAACAAACGCGTAGATCACCTTTGACATGAACAAGACAAAAATAAACGAATCTGACACACAAATCACACACCACCCCTAGGGTACGCCTCATTGTTGCCTTGCCTCGAAAGGTGATCGTCGAGTAGAGGATGTCTTAGTAAGTCCTCATGATCCGGGAACCTGGCATGAGGGTAGCTTCTAAGGTGTCTTCCCATTGCTCTGGTGATCACCATGTCCCGAACCTCAAATTGACCCGAACACCTCCAACGGTGGTGCTACCTACCTCTCAATGGTGGGATGGCACTACTTTAAAGGACATTTACACAGACGAATTCCTTAGGGTAGGTAGACGACTCTTGATACTTGCTCTAAATTCAAAACAAATTCAAAAAATACTTTTCACACCAACACATTTTCAAAAAGCTTTCGAAAGCAACTTTTCAAACACTCTTGAGGACCGATACAAGAGTCGAACTGAAATTTTCAAAGAAACTTTTTAAAACCCACAATTGAAAAGCAAACAAACCTTTTTTGAAAACACAATGAGCAAGTATCTAAGAGCCCATGGATAACCATGGATAGAAAGGGTGCTAACACCTTCCCTTTCTATAATCTACCTCCCGAACCGAGAGCAATCTCTTTAAGGAATTTTTCTGTGCTTTTGTCCTTTCCATTTGGAGAAAATAAAAGACGGTGGCGACTCTTGCTTCCGCGACATTTCGCGAACCAGCGTTAAATAGTCAGTTCCAGATCCACCGATCACACTCAATACATTTCATACATCATGGCATTACACACGACTAATTCTTTACCTTTCAGGGAAAGATACAATCAAATTCTCACAAGTTTTCTCTGGTTAAGTCAAATCAGTGCTAAGATTTCTATTCCAGTTCAAGCTATGAAGCCCGGATCCGACCGGATAATATCTTGATTTCTCCATCATACTATGAAGCCCAGAGAACGACCGGATAACAGTATCAAAATACTATGAAGCCTGGAATCGACCAGATAGTGGTATACCCCAAATTCATAGCTATGAAGCCCAGAAGTCGACCAGAAAATAGTTGAATCCTCAGCAAGTTACTGTGAAGCCTGAAAATTGACCAGATAGTAGTATAAAACACCATGAAGCCTGGAATCAACCAGATAGTGGTATATAATACACACAAGCTGTGAAGCCCGGAAATCGACCGGAAAACAGCTTAACAAGGTATTGTGAAGCCTAGAAATCAGCCAGATAGCAATACAAGACACCATGAAGCCTGGACTTGACCAAATAATGGTATAAGACACCGTGAAGCCTGGATTACGACCAGATAGCAGCAAAGTATACTGAAGCCTGGAATCGACCAAATAATAGTATAAGACACTGCGAAGCTTGGATTTCGACCAAATAGCAGTTTACCTGGCCAATTACTAAGAAGCCCGGAGTCGACCAGATATTAGTATGCCTTAAATTCAAGTTGAAGCCCGGATGCGACTGGATAACAACGTAATTCCTTCTGAACCCTAGAGAACGACCAGATAAGAAGTGAGAAATTGCTAAGCTTGGATCACGACCAGATAGCAAGTTTAATCTCATCCCCCCAATAAGTCATTGTGAAGCCTAGAGCACGACCAGATAGCAGTCGGTATTATTTTTCTTAATAAATCACTGTGAAGCCTGGAGCACGACCAGATAGCAGTTCATTTTCACCTCTTCGACTAAGAGATGATCCCCCAGTAGAATAATGGACAACTGAAGCTCCTAAAAATTTCTACTTTTACCAAGACAGAGACCAGCATTCCCCAATGTAGTCCTCCTCAACAACAGGTATACGGGCTCTCGCAAAGGAATCTCTTATGCGATTAAAACTTCTTCTGATGGAATCTTTAAGCCCATCTTCCGACATCAACTTCCAAATGGCATTTATAAGCCCATTTCCAATATCACAAGACAAATACCACTTCATGCGAGTGCAAATTTCTGGGCACTCTAGTGTTCAATCATCTTCAACCTTCAGATCACGAAAGGCAGACTAACCAATCTACATCCTCAGGTTTAAGAAGATTGAACAGGGGCAGCAGTTGTACCCCAAAATTTTCCCTCGCATATTTCTCAATACATTTCAAGTGAGGTCCTCAAATTGCTCAAGAAAGTCCAACGGTTGACCAAACAAACTCTCTCCTAAGGTAGTCTACCTCAAATTAGGGTTTCAGTTTGCATCAAGGTACTTGAGTCCAAAGGATACTAAATGCTCACCATTGTCCTAATATGTTCTCAAGATAATCCATGTCAACTTTCAAGCCTTACAGAGGAAATTTGCTCAGTCAATTGCTCAAAGGCCTGAAAATCGACTGTGCTAGGGCAAAAGTCAATTGTGTCCTACATACAGTCAAACTTCAAGATTTTTGGTCAACATCCTAATTTTGAAGTATTATTCATCATTTGATCAAGGGTTGATCATGATTCCTCAAGGATTTCTCACAATTCATCAAAACCCAAAAGTTGCTAAATTAGGGTTTTGTAGGAAAATTCAACTCAACTTTGACCAAGCATAACTTTCTCATACTTTATCAAAAATGACCCATCCAAAGATCATTTTGAAGAGGATATAATTCCATACAATTCATCTTCAGCTCCCAAGTTCAAAATATGCACTCACAAGAAGATATGAATTTGGACATTATAGGTCATTTTGAAAAGTCAACAAAAACACCTTTTTTGTCAAAGCTTCATACATGAACATGGAAGACTCAATTGAGATGAGACCAAAAGGGTTGCTTAGAGGACATCTTAAGATTTCTAAAAAGTCAAAGAATACATCTCTAGGGTCAAAATTTAAAGAGTTATGCATTGTCAAAGTTGACCTTTTTTGCAAAATTGCCAAAAGTCAAAAGTGGCCAAAATTGCAATTTTTGTCAAATGGGCCCAACTTTTTATGCTTGCATTGAGTTTGTAACATGAACCACGACCCATGATCCTTTCCATTTGTCATTCTTTTATTTTTGTCATTTATTTTGATTTTATTTCAAGTTAAATCAAATAAAATCAAAATCAAATCATGAAAATATCAAAAATAATCAAAGCTTGAGATTTTGTGCATGTTTAGGCCTCTTATACAGCTGGAAAGAGAATCAAATCGTGAAATCTCCATTTGGATACAAAAAGATTGAATTTGGCTTGATTTGGAAAGATTTGCATAAGGATCAAATCATGATTCAATCATCTTAATTGAAAAATATTTGAAGTAAATTTGTAACCTAATTCATTCTAGGGTACATATAGAACAAGTGCAGATCAAAAACGAGAAGATTGGAGGCGTGAAAAGAGAAGAACAAATCTCAAAATTTCAAAGAAAAGTTACAATCTGATTTCCTAGTTCCAGGCTTCCTCAAGCCATTCCAGGAACACCATTCGTTTGCTGGACATCCAAGGATCCTATTCCAATCACTAGCAAGCCTCATAACATCCAAAAACGCGTTGTAAGCATCTCACGACATCCATGCTTTCTTGAAATCGAATATCACCATTCTGTCACTTTTAGCATGATTTATTTGCATATTCTGAATCCTTGAAACATTTGCAAACTAATGGTAATACTTAATTGCATTTTCATTAACTATAGAGCAATATGCCATAGTTAGGGTTCTTGGCTCGTTTTTGGGTTTTTCTTTACAGGTACAATTGGCCATGGATAAGGGTACCATGATGTTCATGAGGTTACCACGAGTTGATTGGTACCATTGTTGTGTATTTATCATGCTTGTACAGGATTTTGCAAAAGCCCAGGGTTATACCTACACCCTTTGTCCGTAGGTAAAAGTTGCAGAACTTTTAGCAACGGTTGGGAGGAAGGAGATGATAGCGTGGCATCCTGTGATTCGCCCATTCAAAAATTCGCGCGTTTTAATAATTGTTATTTTGTTTTTCCATTATAATAATTGTTTGTTATTCCATACACAAAAGAACAAGCCAACTCAGATGGTGAGCGTGCGTTGGGAAAAGCCAAAGGGCCTGGGTTCGATCCCCAGGTCCCCCTATTTGTTCAATATTATTTTGCCTTGTATGTTCATGTGTGCAGGCTTCTCATATGACCACCATACACCATCAGTAATCAGCCAATAGATCTCCAACATGGTAGATCCAATGCCTTATCACATGGAGGTCCACAATACATTTCAGTCAAGCTTGCAGCATGGGATCCGGAAAGTCAACATGGGCTAGGCGCATTTGGGCTTGAATTTGCAATTCAGACCCTCCCCCCCCCCCCCCCCCCCTTTTGCTCAAACACCAGGCCCATCTTCCTATTTCTTTCTTTTTATATATTTCTTTTTTATTTAATTTCTTTTATTTAATTACTTTCTAACACAAAATAATTTCTTTTTTTACAAAAAAAATCATAAAATCAATTTCATCAATTTAGAATTTAGGTTTTTATTTATTTTGTCAAACTTAATTTTATATTAGTTTTATTTTAATTTAGGGTAATTTTAACCCTTTTTTTTTGTAAATAATTAAAATCAAATTAGGAAAAATTAGGTTTAGCATGTAATTTAATTTTTATTTTCTCTTCATAAAACAAAAATACAAAAAAAAGTTAATTTAATTATTTTTCTTAAATAAAATTAATTAGTCATTAGGTTTTCTTTATTTATTCAATTAAACTCTATTTTTCTCAAAATAACACAAAAATATGATTTTTCTTTCAACTAGGTTTAGACGGGGTCAAAACCCTAATTTTTCTCGTTCTCGATTCATCGCGTGTGTGATACGGTGGGAAAGAACTGACTGTTTTTTGGAATGCTGGTTCGCATTTTGTGTTTGTTTTTGCAAAATGTCGCGGTAAGCAAGAGTCGCCACCGTCTTTTATTTTATCCAACAAGGAAAGGAAAAAAGCACAAAAAATTCCTTTTTCGAGATGTTTCTCGGGTCCGGGGGGTAGATTATAGAAAGGGAAGGTGTTAGCACCCTTTCTATCTGTGGTTATCCACGGGCTCTTAGGTACTTGCTCAAAGTGTTTTCAAAATTTTGCTTTTCTTTGTGTTTGTGGGTTTGAAAGAAGTTTTTGTTTGAAAGGTGTAAGTGCGAAAAGTTTTGTTTCGTGTTGAAAGAGCAAGTACTTAAGAACCATCTACCTACTCGAAAAAGAAATTAATCTGTACTAATGTCCTTTAGACAATGCTATCCCACTATTGATGAGTAGGTAGCATCGTCGTTGGAGTTTAAGGGTCAATTCGATTAAGGGACGTGTGGTCACTAAAGAAATGTTAGGACGCCTTAGCGGTAACCCTAATGTCTTAGATCATTTTTCCGAGGCGACTGTTTCGAGGCAACCATGATCTTTGGACAAGAGGGCGACCTCTAAAATTTCCTATACTCAATGACCACATTCGAAGGCAACCAAGCGACGTGTACCCTAAGAGTGCGCATGTGCGAGTGTGTTGTTTCGGTTAATTTTACTTTGTACATATCAATGGTTATCTATGTTGATTTTAGGTTTAAACATTTGATCTTGTCATGCATTCCCTATTACCAAACATCTAACAGTTTATAAGTTGCGGAAATTAAATTGCGTAAATTAAAGCTAACTATTACAAGGCGTCGGGTATTTACATCGCCAAAAGCAACCCTTGAAATTAAAATACAAAAAATAAATAAAGCGATAAAATAATTAAAGTCCTAATTAAACTATTACATTCCGGGAAACAGATACAATATTGAAATCAAATGGATCGCGTGCGAGAAAATTAAATCGGGCGAGTTCTAGGGTTTTGACCCTTTGTTATTCAAGAAAAGATTTTTTGTTATTTTTTTTGAGCTTTGGATGGGTCATTTCTCATAAAGTATGAGAAAGTTATGCTTGGTCAAAGTTGAGTTGACTTTTCCTGCAAAACCCTAATTTAGCAACTTGAGAATCTTGATGAATTTTGAGCAATCCTCGATGAATCATGATCAACCCTTGATCAAATGATGAAATATCCTTAAAAATGAGAATGTTGACAAAAATCTTGAAGTTTGACTGTATATAGGTCACAATTGACTTTTGCCCTAGCACAGTCGATTTTTGGACCCTTTGATCAATTGACTGATCAAACTTCCTCTGCAAGGCTTGAAATTTGGCATGGATGAACTTGAGAACATATTAGGACATTGGGGAGAACTTGAGGTCATTTGGATTCAAGGACCTTGATGCAACACAAAACCCTAAGTTGAGGTTGACTGCCTTAGGAGATAGCTTGACTGTCCAACTCTTGAGCAATCTTGAACCACTTGGAGATTATTCTTGCAATGTCTTGAGGAATATGAGAGGGAAAATTTTGGGGTACAACAGCTGCCACTGTTCAATTTTCTTAAACCTGAGGATGTAGATTGGCTTTCGGGCCTTTCGTGATCCGAAGGTGGAAGATGATTGAACACTAGAGTGCCCAGAAATTTGCACTCGCATGAAGTGGTATCAGCCTGGTGATGTCGGGAATGGGCTTACAGATGCCATTTGAAGACTGTTGATAGGTGGTCTGAACTTCGGCTGGAATACGAATCAGGGAGATCTTATCGTCGATCTGACTGAACCAGAGAAGGTCTTGGATTAACTTTGACTGGATAAGAATCAGAAAAATCTTCGAATCAATTTAACTGAACCAGACGAAAGTCTTGGAATATCTTCAACTGGGATACGAATCAGGGAGATCTTATCATCGATCTGACTGAACCAGAGAAGGTCTTGGATTAACTTTGATTGGGTCGACATCAGAAAAATCTTCGAATTGATTTAATTGGACCAGACAAGAGTCTTGGAATAAATTCAACTGGAATACGAATCAGGGAGATCTTATCGGCGATCTGACTGAACCAGAGGAGGTCTTGGATTAACTATGACTGGATCAACATCAAAAAAATATTTAGGAATTGATTTAACTGGACCAGACAAAAGTCCAGGAATAACTTCAACTAGAATACGAATCAGGGAGATCTTCACGACGATCTGACTGAACCAGAGGAGCTCTTAGATTAACTTTGACTGGATCGGCATCAGAAAAATATTTAGGAATCGATTTAAATGGACCAGACGAAAGTCCTAGAATAACTTCAACTGGAATACGAATCAGGGAGATCTTCGCAGCGATCTGACTGAACCAGAGGAGGTCTTGGATTAACTTTGACAGGATCGGCATCAGAAAAATCTTTAGGAATCGATTTAACTGGACCAGACAAAAGTCCTGGAATAACTTCAACTGGAATACGAATCAGGGAGATCTTCGCGGCGATCTGACTGAACCAGAGGAGGTCTTGGATTAACTTTGACTGGATCGGCATCAGAAAAATATTTAGGAATCGATTTAACTGGACCAGACAAAAGTCTTGGAATAACTTTGACTGGATCGGCATCAGAAAAATCTTTAGGAATCGATTTAACTGGACCAAACAAGGTCTTGGATTAACTTTTACTGGATCGGCATCAAAAAAATCTTTAGGAATCGATTTAACTAGACCAGACAAGGTCTTGGAATAACTTCAACTGGAATACGAATCAGGGAGATCTTATCGGCGATCTAACTGAACCAGAGGAGGTCTTGGATTGACTTTGACTAGATCGGCATCATAAAAATCTTTAGGAATCAATTTAACTGGACCAGACAAGGTCTTGGAATAACTTCAATTGGAATACGAATCAGGGAGATCTTCACGGCGATCTAACTGAACCAGAAGAGGTCTTTGACATAGCTGAGAACTTAACTGGATCTTTCCTGAAAGGTAAAGGTCAGTTATATGCAATGCATGATATGGATCAAGCAATGATGTTCTCAACATAAATGAGATTGTATGGTATGATGCGTATATGCATGTATTATGATGTATGGGAATGTAATGTTTTAGCTGGGGAAAATAAATCTCGGATAGCTGCTGGAGAGTAGAGTTGAATTCTTCGTTGCCGCTGGGGATGATGAACGAAGATGATTGCGAGAATAAACCTGTAGGAGAGGATAACTCCATTGGGGAATAAACCGATGAGGAGATTACTCTATGGGGAAGAGACGCCCTGTTGAGGCTTCCACTGATAAACTCTACTGGGGATGGATTATCGTTGCTGGTGATATTGAATCTGTTGAGGATTGAATTCCTGCTTGTGAAAGGAAAGGATTCCGCTGGGGATAATCTTTCAGTTGCAACTTGCTGGGGATAAACCTGTTAGACCATTGTGGGGATAATCCTCCGAACTT
Organism: Vicia faba; assembly: GCA_948472305.1. Taxonomy (NCBI): domain Eukaryota; kingdom Viridiplantae; phylum Streptophyta; class Magnoliopsida; order Fabales; family Fabaceae; genus Vicia; species Vicia faba. Next base: position 1,627,260,361 of record OX451738.1, on the reverse strand, counting down.
GGCTGGGAATGATCCTTTGAACTCGGCTGGGGAGATTTATTCTTGTACTCCGCTGGGGATAAACTTCTAGAGTCTACTGGGGATGATGATTCAACTCCGTTGGGGAAGCTTTTTCAGACCATGTTGGGGAAATATTGACTCCACTGGGGGTATCTTGTATTCTGCCGGGGGAACATTCTTATACTCTGCTAGGGAATATTAAGACTGTCGGGGATACCAAGCCTTTTTAATGCTGATGATAGATCAACTCTGCTTGGGGAGAGTTGTTGATTCATTCATAGTTACAAGTCTCAGCTGGGAGAGCTATCATTATTGTCTTACTCTGCGGGGAATGAAGGTATCTTATACATATTCTTCAGCTGGATATACCTTTGTACCTGGTGGACAGGGAAACTGTACAGTTCGGACAATTCTTATTGCCCTTGTTTCTTATATTACCTGTAATCGTCTTTTGTTTCGTATGTAAATATTCATGAGCAGCAATTAATGTCAAATGCATATATCAAAAATGAACATTGGACGTTCTTTGCAAAACAAAACAGATAAAGAAAAAAAACAGTTTGAAATTTCTTTGAAAATGAATTGTATTTATTTTGAAGTTTGGCCTGTAGATAGGCATTTTTGTACGAGAGGCTGACGTCCTAGTAAGAGAACGCCGCCGAATAATAGAATTTACACAATTTGTGAAAAACTAAACAAAACAGCTATGTGAACAATCCCACTGGGTTCCAACTCTTCTATTTCCCTTATGTCCTCGAGCATCTCATCACTTTGCTACTGGTTGAAGGTAGATCAGATTGATTAGTGACGCCCGAGCTTGATAGTTGATACTGACATTTGGATGCAAGGTGATCCAACCAGACATAGTGTTACGCTTTAATCCCTAATTTTTGTCTGGACCGCCCTTTCGGGTTTTCAGTCCACCGGGATACCTTTTTTGCTCAAGCCGCCTTTTTAGGTTTTCGACTTGCCGAGTGTACAGATTTTTCATTTTCATCCCTTATTTTTGCCCGAACCCTTTTGGTTCGCCGGAAAGCCCTTATTTTTTCCTAGGCCAGTCGACCTAGCGGGTCTTTGATTATGCATAGTATCTTTTCACTATGTCTGCATTGACGGGGTGAGGAAGGTCGTCCCCATCCATGGTGGTTAGAATCATAGTTCCTCCTGAGAAAATGTTCTTAACCACAAATGGCCCTTCGTAAGTAGGGGTCCATTTTCCCATGGGATCATCTTGAGGTAGGATAATGCGCTTGATTACCAGGTCCCCAACTTGATACTCTTGTCGTCTAACTTTCTTGTTAAATGCCTTAATCATCCGTTTTTGGTACGTATGACCATGACAAATAGCAGTAAGTCTCTTTTCGTCGATTAGATTCAGCTGATCAAGCCGGGTCTGAATCCAGTCATCTTCGCTCAAACCTGCATCCTTCATGACCCGAAGAGAGGGTATCTGAACTTCGATGGGCAAGACAGCCTCCATACCATATACCAAGGAGTAGGGTGTTTCCCCTGTTGACGTCCGCGTTGAGGTACGGTGCCCATGAAGAGCAAAGGGTAACATCTCGTGCCAGTCTTTGTATGTCACCGTCATCTTCTGCACAATCTTCTTAATGTTCTTATTAGCCGCTTTAACATCCTCATTCATCTTTGGCCGGTAGGGAGAAGAGTTGTGATGCTGTATCTTGAACTGCTTGCAGAGCTCGGTGATCATCTTGTTGTTGAGATTGGTACCATTGTCCGTAATGATCCTCTCTGGTACACCATATCGATAGATCAGATTATGTCGAATGAACCGTGCCACGATGTTTTTGGTCACAGTAGCAAAGGAAGTTGCTTTAACCCACTTTGTAAAGTAATCAATAGCTACCAGGATGAAACGATTCCCGTTGGATGTCGTTGGTCTGATCTCGCCGATCATATCAATGCCCCACATTGCAAAAGGCCAAGGAGCTGTCAAGACGTTCAGAGGAACTGGAGGTATGTGCACCTTATCAGCATAGACCTGGCACTTGTGACATGTCCGAGAATGCTGATAACAGTCGGCTTCCATTGTGGACCAATAATATCCTGCCCGAAGGATTTGCTTCGCCATGGTATGTCCACTGGAATGAGTTCCGAAAGTACCTTCATGTAAATCTGCCATGATCCTTCCTGCTTCATTCTTATCCACACAACGCAGTAAGGTCGAATCATGGTTACGCTTGTACAGAATGTCATTGCTGATGAAGAACTTCGCCACGAACCTTCTTAGAAACTTCTTGTCATTAACAGATGCACCCTCGGGGTATTCCTAAGCTTCAAGATACCTTTTCACCTCATGATACCAGGGCTTTTCTGTTACCTGTTCAGCCTCAATATCACAATAATGCACATGTTCATCCAATATTTCAATGATAATCCGGGGAGCCTCGTTGTCCCAATTGACTTTGAACATAGAAGACATCGTAGCCAGCGCGTCCGCCAACTGATTCTCCTCTCTAGGGAAGTGTTCAAAGGTTATCTCCTCGAAATGGGGAAGCAACGTCAATACATATTCCTTGTAAGGAATAAGATTTGGGTGTTTCGTATCCCACTCGCCTTTGATCTGACTGATCACGAGAGCGGAATCTCCGAAGACACTCAGAAACTTAATCCTTAGGTCAATTGCTGCTCGAAGACCCATGATGCATGCTTCATACTCTGCCATATTGTTGGTGTAGTTGAAACATAGTCGGGCGGTGAATGGAGTATGAGAGCCTTTAGGAGATATGATCATGGCGCCAATGCCATTTCCCAGAGCATTTGAAGCTCCATCAAAGTACATAGACCATCGGGATCCTTCCTCAGGTCCTTCATCCGGTCCAGGTGTCTCACAATCAGTTACCAGCATGATATTCTCGTCCGGAAATTCAAAGTTCATAGACTGGTAATCATCCACTGCCTGCTGTGCCAAATGGTCTGCCAACACACTTCCCTTGATTGCCTTTTGGGTCATATATTAGATGTCATACTCAGTCAAGATCATCTGCCATCTCGCTATTCTTCCGGACAAGGCAGGCTTCTCGAAGATATACTTGATTGGATCCATCTTTGATATCAATAGAGTAGTGTGAGTCAGCATATACTGTCTCAGCCGGCGAGCAGCCCATGCCAAAGCACATCACGTTTTATTGAGCAGTGAGTATCAGGTCTCACAGTCGGTAAACTTTTTGTAAGGTAATAAATAGCATGCTCTTTTCGGCCAGACTCGTCATGCTGACCCAACACATACCCCATTGAGTTGTCGAGTACTGTCAAGTATAAGATCAAAGGTCTCCCCTTCAACTGGAGGCATCAGAATAGGTGGCTCTTGGAGATACTCTTTGATCCTTTCGAAAGCGGCCTGACATTCATCGTTCCAACGTACTACTTGATCTTTCTTCAGTAGCTTGAAGATTGGCTCACAAGTAGCAGTCAGGTGCGAGATAAACCGGGCAATGTAGTTCAGACGTCCTAGAAAGCCTCTGACTTCTTTCTCTGTTCTGGGAGCTGGCATCTCCTGTATGGCTTTCACCTTTGCAGGATCCACTTGAATACCTTTGTCGCTTACGACGAAACCTAGCAGCTTTCCAGATCTCACCCCGAAGGTGCACTTGTTCGGGTTTAACCTCAGCTTGTACAACTTCAACCTGTAAAACAGCTTCTGTAGATGGTCAAGGTGTTCCTCCTCAGTCTGGGACCTTGCACTCATGTCATCGACGTATACCTCAATCTCATGATGGATCATGTCATGAAACAAAGCAACCATGGCACGCTGATACGTTGCCCCAACATTCTTCAATCCAAAAGGCATGACCTTGTAGCAAAAGGTGCCCCACTGAGTAACAAAAGTTGTCTTCTCCATGTCTTCGGGAGCCATTTTGATCTGATTATAACCGGAGAAACCATCCATAAAGGAGAAGACTTTATGTTGAGCAGTGTTGTCAACCAGAATGTCGATATGAGGCAGAGGGAAATCATCCTTGGGGTTTGCCCTGTTCAGATCCCTGTAGTCGACACACATTCGAACCTTACCATCCTTCTTCGGCACAGGAACCACATTGGCCACCCACTGAGGGTAAGAAGTAACTGCTAGAAAACTGGCGTCAAACTGTTTCATCACTTCAGCCTTGATTTTCTCAGACATTTCTGGGCGCATTCGGCGGACCTTCTATTTCACGGGAGGACAGTCTTCCTTGGTAGGCAGGCGATGAACCACAATATTGGTATCCAACCCAGGCATATCTTCATAATACCAGGCGAAGATCTCAACGTAGTCACGCAACATCTGAATCAGCCGTTGCTTCACACTAAGCTCTAGATTGGCACCGATCTTAACTTCCTTCGTGTCTGTCTCAGTACCCAGATTCACTGATTCCACCGGCTCTTTGTGCGGCTGAATAACCCTCTCTTCTTGGAGTAGCAGTCTTGCAAGTTCACCAGGCACTTCGCAATCATCTTCACCTTTGTCTTAGGCTAAGTTGATCGGATTTTCGAAGTCATAACTGGCAGTAGCAGAGTCGTTACCAGTGAGATCCAGAGTGGATGTAGACCTGTATATGTGAGTGTGTGTAAAATAGCTGTTTTGCAATATATAATAAATAAAAACAAGGAGCGCAAAATTTGAAATGCAAGAACGTCCAATGCTTTTATTAATGATATATGAAAATGACACACATAAAGCCCTCACAAATGAAGCCACAGTGCCCCGGGTAAGACACCGGGCCATACAGTTTAAAACATTGTCTCTTACAAATTTAAAACAAAAAGTTCATTATTGGGTAACAAAAGAAATAGGGATGAAGTCCTTTGCTGTCCAGTTGCTTGGTCCACCGTCGGTCGTAGGATAGATCCAGTTGTCGAACTCAGACTCTTCCACATCGTCTTCAATGGCATTCACTCCCGCGTTGCTGATGAACATGGGAGGTCTTCTGATCTGTGCATTCCGAATAGCCTTTTGAGCTTCTGCAGGGAAACCCAAACCAAACTTGTTAGTCTTCTGTGTGAAATCAGGGAGTCGGCCCCTATTCGCACACCCACATTTCTTGACAACAGCCCGGGCATCCTTTAAGGAAGCCATCTTCATAGGAGAATCTTCAACAACAGTCTCAGTGGACGCCAGTGTCTGGGGAACCTCTTCAAAATGCTGAAATGGGGTCTCAATGAACTCCCCATCCATCTCTATATATCGAAAAGAGTTGAGGTGGCTCACCATGTACTCTTCCTCCCCTTGCACTGTCATAATCTTCCCTTTGACCGGATACTTCAGCTTCTGGTGGAGTGTTGAGGTTAAAGCCCCAGCTTTGTGGATCCATGGACGACCCAACAAACAAGAATAAGATGGCCGAATGTCCATCACATAGAATGTAGAGTTGAAAACCTGAGAACCAACCTTAATCGGGATATCCACTTCTCCATGCACCATTCTCTTAGACCCATCAAAGGCCCTAACAACAATGTTGCTTGGCTTCAGCTCCAACCCTTCATAATCCAACCGGTCTAGGGCTTTCTTAGGTAAGACGTTCAATGAGGAACCAGTATCCACTAATACATGAGCAAGAGTAGTGCCCCTGCATTCAATGGAGACATGCAGGGCATCATTGTGATTCTTCCCCTTAGCAGTCAAGTCAGCGACAGAAAAACCCAACCCATTATCAGCAGTCAAATTGGCCATGCAATCTTTAAACTGATCAGCTGATGTCTCCTGTGATACGTGTGCAGTCTTCAGAAATGTAATCAGAGCCTTGGTATGATCCTCTGAGCATAGTAACAGTGACAACATAGAAATCTTGGACGGGGTTTGCCCCAGCTGTTCAACTACATTGTAGTCACTCTTTTTGATAATTTTTAGAATCTCTTCCATCTCTTGTTTAGAAGCTTCAACAGTAATCGTCTTCGGTGCCTCCGTCTGGGCAGGCTCACTGGTGGTCCCTTTGTCCCGAGTGTCAGATGACTCGGCGACAGGGGTAATAATTGGAACTTGAACAGGAATAGTAGCAAGTACACTGACAGGTGTAATAACAACAGGTTTTCGAACAGTTGGTGGAGAGATATCAGGTGAGAAAAGTCTTCCGCTGCGGGTGACTTTAGCAGGTCCAACAATATTGCTGATGTCAGTATCAGCATTCAACTCTTGTTTAACTCCATGAAAATAAACACCAGCCCCGTAATGCCAAGGGACAGCTTTATCAGAGGTATAAGGGATAGGCCCAGGAACAGTGATGATCACATGTGTGATTCTTGGAACAGATGTAATCCTAACAGGCTTTCTCGAGGAAGCCTTGGAAGAATTGTCGAAAATGGTAATAATAGCAACTTCTTCGGTATGAACTAAGGGAACAACAGTCTTCTCAAACAGAATTTCTTTGCTATCCATCAGGCGTTGGACACCTGATTTCAAAAGCGGGCAACCGGTAGGTAGAACAGCACACATGCGGCAACCTTCGCCACAGCCCGGAAATAAACCGGCTAGCAAAAGGTTCTTCTTCACAATCATCAAAGGGGTAGAAATATCATTCACAGAAACCACAAACGAGTCTTCATCTATAGCATTCACTCCATGCTTAGGCATAGGAGCAGTCACAACATTAGGTCTTTCGGGCGCCTCGAACTCGATCTCCTTCGCATCGATCAAATCTTGTATCTTATTCTTCAGAGACCAACAATCATCTATATTATGCCCCGGGCTATCAGAGTGATAAGCACAGCGGGCATTAGGGTTATACTTCGGTGATGTTGTATTTGGATTCTTCGGGGCTTCCCTTGGAATCACTAGGTTGGTTTTCAACAACTGTGGCAGAATCTGAGACAAAGTCATGCTGAGACGGGTGAATTGCCTTTGAGGTCTCTCGTCTTTTGACTGATTATTATGTTGAGGAGCACCAACAGGTCTTGAAATAACAACCGCATTAACAGCTTGGCGGCGTTCAGGTCTATTATGGCCTTTCAAACTGTAGACAGCACTGGACTCTTTCTTAAAAGGCTTTTTCTCAGTGCTTGATGAAGCACCCTTTTGTATCTTACCAGCCTTAATACCAGCTTCAATCCTTTCCCCAGTCATAATAAGCTCTGTAAACCCAGACGAAGAGCTTCCAGTCAGGTGGTTGAAAAATGGACCAGACAAGGTCCCCAGAAATATATCCACAAGCTCCCGATCAGCCAAGGGTGGTTGCACTCTTCGGGCGAGATCCCTCCACTTCTGAGCATAATCTTTGAATCCTTCACTCGTTCCCATTGACATACCCTAGAGTTGGGTACGCGTGGGAGCGAGGTCGGAGTTATATTGATACTTCTTGTAGAAAGTAGTACCCAAATCCTCCCAACTACGGATACTGGCTCCGTCCAACTGATAAAACCATTCAAGCTGAGTCCCTGAGAGACTGTCTTGAAAGAAGTGGATCCATAGGTTCTTATCAGCGGTGTACGGCTGAATCTTCCTTACATATGACCGGAGGTACAGCTTCGGATAAGAAACTATGTCATACTTAGCAAAGGCTGGTGCCTTGAACTTGTGGGGAATCATTATCCCAGATGATAGACCCAGATCACCAAAGTCCAGACCAGGCACTTTTTGAACTTCCATCACACTCAACCGGTCTTCCAGTTGTTTGTATCTATCCTCAGCAGGAGGATACTGGTCTTCGTCGAAGTTCGTCTCGTTGTCGGAGACCACAGGGCTAGGAGCCCTCCTTTCTTCTTGACTATCTTTCCCTCCATATGAGGTGGTCAAATCAACCTCCTCCCGTAGCCTGTTTCCAAACCTGTGACATGTGCTAAACAGGATTGTCCTCTTCTTCTTCTTCTTCTTCTCTTTCAGAATCAGGGTCTTCAGATCTTGCTGACCCTTAGCTAGATTCATGAACAACTCTTGAAATTGGGCATTTTGGGCCTGTAGGGCCTTGATTGCTTGCTCAATTGATGGTTCAGCAGACATGATGAGTGCTGAAATAAACAGCGAAGAAGATAAGAGACCTGTAATGGGTACCTGCTATGAAGTGCATGGGATGAAATGCGTATGACATGATTTCAAAGACAATTGAGAGATTCAAATTTGTAAACCAAAAAGGAAACACACTTTTATTAAGTAAACTTGAAATTCAAATTGTTCAACAAATTGCCCTTAAGGCGTTACAAGAAAGGAAATACTGAAAAGTAAATAGAACTGGAAAGGAAATAATCAAAGGACAATCAGTGCTCCCATGGTCTCTTCTTGTCGGTGCGGACATAGTCATTGAGAATTCGCTCATTCTCCAGCTGCCTAGTCAACCTCTGGATCTTCTGCTCTTGCTCATTGAACTTTTCTCGGTAAGCATCCCGTTCTTCTCTCAGCTGCATCCAAGACCTTTTAAATGCCTCAATGTCAGTGGGCATGTAAGGATGGAGGATGGTAGGAAGAACCCCCTCTTCATTAGCAACTTCAACAATGATAGGCCGGACAGCTTCATATGGCATACCCAGCTTTTGGGCACGGATACAGACCCATCTGAGATATGGATCCATTGGAAGAGAAGTCTTTGGACCCAGCTCATGTGGATCAGATCTGTGAACTCTATCCCAAGCCCTTATGAATCTGCGGCGTTGCTCGTCGCTATCCCCTTGAAAATCAAAGATGATACTAGGCATTAGCAGCTCATGAGGTCCTTCCCTTCTGGCTCTCCCAAACTGACGTAAGGCCAAGCACGGATTGTAAGAAATTCCTCCATGGGTTCCTATCAATGGAATATTGGGGTACTCCCCGCAACGATCAATAATAGCCACCTCATCCATACCCTTGATAGTCCAGATGATGTCATTATGAGAGAGAGACATAACCCTATAGGCCCAGCCCATGCCTTCTTTGTTCTTCAGCACTGATTTGGGGAGGTGCGAAATAAACCACCTCGCCAATAACGGAGCACAGCACATCAAGGTTCCCCGCTTTCGGGCGGTACGAGCATAAAGCTGATGAAGGATGTCACCCAAGAGGGTGGGTACAGGATTACGAGAGATGAAGATTTTTACCGCATTCACATCAACAAAAGAGTCAGAATTCGGAAACAATACCAAGCCATATATTAGAAGAGCCAGAATATCTTCGAATGCCTTGAAGTCTAGACTATCCCAGAAATAATTAGCCTTACCAACCAAGAACTTAGTCAGAAAGCCCTTTGCTCCACTTTTAGTCTCCCAATTAGCCATTACCTCATCCTTGGATAAATAAAGGGCTGAAGCAATCTCTTCTGGCCTAAGGGTCTTCTCCCAACCAGTAAACGGGGTCTTCTCCAGAATAGAGATACCGAGCAGATAAGAGAACTCTTCTAAGGTGGGAACCAACTGGTAGTCCTGGAAAGTAAAGCAATGGTACAATGGATCATAGAACTAGACTAGGACACTCATCATCTGCTCGTCCAATTTGGAGGTAACCAAACTGAGAAGATACCCATGTCTTATGATGAAGGAAGTAGTATCAGGCATCTTTGCAATCAATTCTTTAAGCATGGTGGGAACCTGGACAAAGTTGATCCCGATGGTATTCCTACGCATAGGCATCATGACCTACAAAACAGAACAAAGATGAATCCCTCCTGACTTTGAAATAGGTTAGTCTAATGCAAGATGTATGCAATGTTATGATGTCATTATGTCATGATAGAAAGCACATCACAAGTATCTACAAATAGCAAACATGGTAAAGGCACACAAGTCACACAGAGAGCCCTTAGATTTCAGGCTGGCAAGGAGCTTAGGTACTACCCTCTTTCAGTTCAGTTCGTTTAAACATGTCCTAAAAATAGTAACCAGGTTCTAGAGGATCTCAATATCACTGACTACCCTCGATCAGTCATAATTCCAGTTTAGCAACCTTTTCTTGCGGCCGGAATCATCGCGAGAGTTTAGTCTCAATGAGTGTAGCATACTGCTACTGTTCTATGGCCAAGTTGGTCAATTTAAAGGTTCTAAGGTCAGCTGGTGCTTAATGACCCCTTAGAAGACCCATATTCTCCTCGTTCCAACACAAGGGATATCGATACAAACTAAAGTGCCACACCAACGTAGCTACTGCTTCAACCGTATCGGTCTACGCCGTACAGTTCCCTCACAGTTTATTGCTACTTACCTAAAGGGTATCCCCCAGATCCGGGTTAGGATCCATAGAAACTCCGATACAAGCCCACAAATATAAAGCATACAAAGCAAACAATTGAAAACACAATGATATAATCCTAAGGTACACCTCACTTATAAAAATTCCCCAGCAGAGTCGCCAGTTCTGTGATACGATGGGAAAGAACTGACTGTTTTTTGGAATGCTGGTTCGTGTTTTGCGTTTGTTTTTGCAAAATGTCGCGGTAAGCAAGAGTCGCCACCGTATTTTATTTTATCCAACAAGGAAAGGAAAAAAGCACAGAAAAGTTCCTTTTTCGAGATATTTCTCGGGTCTGGGGGGTAGATTATAAAAAGGGAAGGTGTTAGCACCCTTTCTATCTGTGGTTATCCACGGGCTCTTAGGTACTTGCTCAAAGTGTTTTAAAAAAATTTCTTTTCTTTGTGTTTGTGGGTTTGAAAGAAGTTTTTGTTTGAAAGGTGTAAGTGCGAAAATTTTTGTTTTGTGTTGAAAGAGCAAGTACTTAAGAACCATCTACCTACTCGAAAAAGGAATCAATCTGTACTAATATCCTTTAGACAATGATATCCCACTATTGATGAGTAGGTAGCATCTTCGTTGGAGTTTAAGGGTCAATTCGATTAAGGGACGTGTGGTCACTAAAGCAATGTTAGAACGCCTTAGCGGTAACCCTAATGTCTTAGATCATTTTTTTGAGGCGACCGTTTTGAGGCAACTATGATCTTTGGAAAAGAGGGCGACCTCTAAAATTTCCTATACTCAATGACCACGTTCGAAGGCAACCAAGCGAGGTGTACCCTAAGAGTGCGCATGTGCGAGTGTGTTGTTTAGGTTAATTTTATCTTTGTACATATCAATGGTTATCTATGTTGATTTTAGGTTTAAACATTTGATATTGTCATGCATTCCCTATTACCAAACATCTAACAGTTTATAAGTTGCGGAAATTAAATTGCGGAAATTAAAGCTAACTATTACAAGGCGTCGGGTATTTACATCGCCAAAAGCAACCCTTGAAATTAAAATGCAGAAAATAAATAAAGCGATAAAATAATTAAAGTCCTAATTAAACTATTACATTCCGGGAAACAGATACAATATTGAAATCAAACGGATCGCGTGCGATAAAATTAAATCGGGCGAGTTCTAGGGTTTTGACCCTTTGTTATTCAAGAAAAGATTTTTTGTTTTTTTTTTTTAGCTTTGGATGGGTCGTTTCTCATAAAGTATGAGAAAGTTATGCTTGGTCAAAGTTGAGTTGACTTTTCCTGCAAAACCCTAATTTAGCAACTTTTGAATCTTGATGAATTTTGAGAAATCATTGATGAATCATGATCAACCCTTGATCAAATGATGAAATATCCTTCAAAATGAGAATGTTGACAAAAATCTTGAAGTTTGACTGTATATAGGTCACAATTGACTTTTGCCCTAGCACAATCGATTTTTAGACCCTTTGAGCAATTGACTGATCAAACTTCCTCTGCAAGGCTTGAAATTTGGCATGGATGAACTTGAGAACATATTAGGACATTGAGGAGCACTTGAGGTCATTTGGATGCAAGGACCTTGATGCAACACAAAACCCTAATTTGAGGTTGACTGCCTTAGGAGATAGCTTGATTGTCCAACTCTTGAGCAATCTTGAACCACTTGGAGATTATTCTTGCAATGTCTTGAGGAATATGAGAGGGAAAATTTTGGGGTACAACAACGCGCATTTATTATTTTTTACGATATTAATGTAACTGCTCACAGTATGTAATAGTTTAATTAGGATTTTCTTTAGCTATCGTTTTACAGATTTTTGGCTATGTAATTAATCCCCCTCCCCGAAGCCTTGTAATAGCGTAGTTTTATTTCTCGCATTTTAATTTTCGCAAATATTAACTGTTAGATGTATGATAATAGGATTGCATGACAAGACTGTATGTTAATTTAAAATGGTTAGCAAACCCTAATGTGCAAAGATAATAACAGAAATCAAATCACTCGCACATGCGCACTCCTAGGATATACTCCCACTTCGGTTGCCTTCGGTAAAACGATCATTAAGTATAAGGTGTTTTAGTGGTCACCCTCCTGTCTAAAGAAAGATCAAAAGTTCCGTTCAGAAAGGTTGCCTCGGAAATGTTGCCTCGGAAATGTTGCCTCGAATATAATCTTAAGACATTAGGGTTATTACTAAGACGTCCTAACATTGCTGTAGTGATCGTACATCCCTTTCGAATTGACCCTTACAACTCCAACGACGGTGCTACCTACTCTTTAATAGTGGGATAACACTGTCTAAAGGAAACAAGAACAAAAACATTCTTTTTTCGAGTAGGTAGATGCTAGTAGGTACTTGTTCAAAATAAACTTTTTCACACTTACACACTTTTCAAATAAAGTTTTCAAAAACACTTCGTAACACTCTTGAGGATTGATACAAGGGTTAAAACGAAGTAAGATAAAAACTTTTCAAAACACACAGACACTGAAGCATTTTTTAACATGATGAGCAAGTACCTAAGAGCCCGTGGAAAACCACAGATAGAAAGGGTGTTAATACCTTCCCTTTCTATAATCTACCCCCCGTACTCAAAATCTCGAAAAAGGAATTTTTTCTGTGCTTTTGTCCTTTCCAGTTGGATAAAATAAAAGTCGGTGACAACTCTTGCTTACCGCGATATTTTGCAAACACAAACGCAAAATGCAAACCAACATTTTCCTAAAACAGTCCGGTTCTGCCACCGTATCACAGTCACCCTTCACACCAAAAGCATCCTCAACCATCTCATCGGTCAGATTAAAGTTTTCTTTATATTCCATAGGTGGTCGACGACTTGAAGCATGTGTATTGCTAGTCTCTAGTACGTTACTGGGCAGTTCTTCACCATTATATGTCTAAACTCAATAATTTTTAATGAAACCCCTTATATATAAATGACGTTCTACTTCCTCTGGGTCACTAATTATAGGTCTACAACCACATTTAAGACAGAGACACCTAACTTCTCATTCGCTCCGACAATATTCCTGAGCAAACGCCCACGAAATAAACCTTTTAACTCCTTCCACGAAATTGAGTTTAAGTGTGTTTCTTCCTAGATACAACCTATCATACATCCAACTACGATTATACTGATAATATTCTATACTGCACATTTATACGATCATTATCTCTTTAATTAGAAATATTATTCAACTTAATAATATTCTTAAACATATACTATTTAATATATACTATTCTTAAACATATTGTTTTTGTTTTAACTATTAAACAAATACTATTAAACATATTATTTTTGTTTTAACTATTAAACATATACTATATATAATCATAAATATTTTGGTTTTGTTTTATCATAAATATTTAATAAATATTTTGTTTTTATTTTACCAAAAAACTTTTGTTTTTTTTTAAACTTAATATAAATCATAAATATATTTTTAAAATTATGCTTTTATTAATAATATTTTAATTATAATTCTGTTTTTATTAATATCTTATTTATAATTCTGTTTTTTAAAAAATTATTCTAATATATATATATATATATATATATATATATATATATATATATATATATATATATATATATATATATATATATATATATATATATATATATATATATATATATATATATATATATATATATATATATATATAATAAATTATATTCTGTTTTTTATTAACAAAAATTCGTATTATATTTTATTATGTTTTTAGACAAATATATATGTTTTTAAATATTTATTTTATTTTCTATATTTAAATAAATATATTATATTATATCCCATTTTTAAAATATATATATATATATATATATATATATATATATATATATATATATATATATATATATATATATATATATATATATATATAAATTTTTATCAAATTAAGAACAAAAAACAAATTAACAATAGACAACAAACCAAATACAAATATTGAAAAAAAAAATTAAATGACAAAAATACCTCTTGAAGTTTGCTTGATAACATCTTGTATCTTGAAGTTTAAAAAAATTTAACTTTCAATAAAAAAGAAAAAACAGAAATTTTATTAATTAAAAAAAATTTAATAACATAGAGGTAAATTTTACCTTTGAATTGAATATTGAATGAAATTGAAGAGGGAATTGATGAGTGTATAAATGAAGAAGGGAGGAAGAAGGTTTAGAATGGTTGAGGAAGAAGAGAGAAAAGGGTTCTTTGTAAATGAGCAAAATTTGGAAAATATATAGTCCAATCAGCAATGTGAATATCACGTCGCAAGCTTGCTTCGTGATATCCATGTCGCAAACAACTAATGGCAATAAATTAATGTCCAATCAGTGACGTAAATATCACGTCGCAACCTTACCACTTGATATTCACATTGCAACCAATAAACGGTATAAAGATTGAAAAGTCTTTTGCGTCCCATCAATTTTGTGTCAATCTACTATGTCACTTTATTTTTTTAAATTTCCCACTTAAATGTTGTGATGTGATATACACGTCACAAATTAAAATTTGAGATTTTTACTTTCCCTCATTTGAACGTTACCATTTTTTTTAATTTTTAATTTGCGACGTGATTAATACGTCACAACTTTATTTTTTTAAAAATAAAATTCAACTCTCCATATAAATATTGTAGGTTGAATATTTTATTATTATAAACAATTAGTGACGTGATAATCATGTCGCAACTCACTTTTTTTGTCACATAATTATCACGTCATAAAATCACTTTTGATGAGGAGTCTTTTTCTTGTAGTGAAATTTTAAAATAGAGAAAAGAAAAAATAGAGGAGAGTCTAATATTTGGTCAAATAAAAATACTTATACATATGAGATGGCCAAATTCTCAGCGATTGCCAAGTTTATAATTATAAAATAATGAAGTATGAGATTATTTGTAATTTCTACTTGAAATATATTTTATGAAAAATTATCATTAATAAAGAGGAATTACTTATACACTTATACATATTATAACATGCAAATAACACATTCAGAAACTAACAATTTACTAACTGGTTGGTATCATTTCTAAAATAAATGCAAAAAAATAAAAAATTATAATAATATTAGTGAAATAAATCAAATTCATAATCAAATTCAAATTGTGCACAATTGTTTCATAATCGAATTCAAATTCTCACAAAATTAGGAATCTCTAAACATTATTATATGATGTTATTTCAAATTCAAATTCAAATTCAAATAAAAATTGTGCACAATAGTTTTATAATCAAGTTCAAATTCTCATAAAATCAGGAATCTCTATCACATATTGTGCATAATTGTTTCATAATCAAATTCAAAATTTTCAAAACTATGCTTACTTAAAAAATAAAAAATAAAAAATAAACATAGAGATTGATGTTGATTACATAAAGATGATAGATTGTGTGATTGAATAAATTGAATGTGTTGGGACGCTTAACCTTCTTGTTCCTTCTTCAATTCTCCATTTTCCTGAGGTTCTTGCTTTTTTTTCACATTTTTGTTGGAGTTATTTTTTTTTAATTGGATTTTTTGTTTTTTTTTTTGACATGTGGTCTATGTACCTTTTTTTTCTTTTAATATCAAATTATATTTTTTTTATTTAAAATTTGATATTATTTTCTATTCTTCTTAACCCTAATAATTTGAAGTCTTCTCCTTCGAGCCTGAGTAGCTGCAATAACTCTATTTGTTGTAGTTTCTTCTATCAATGAATTGAGATCAGAAAAAGCTATTGAATCATTATTACGATTTTTTTTTACAATAATCAAGTATTAAAATAATATTTCGCAAATAACCGCGTTTCGGAAAAAATTACGCAAATAACCATGTTTCTGATGACTCCCCAAAGGAGGAGCCGTCTCACTTGGCGCCTCCACCCCTAGATTTGCCCTAGGCGCCATCTCACTTGGCGCCTCCCTTTACTTTTAGCCAAGTGAGATGGCGCATGCTCCTTAAAAGTGAGAGGAGGCGCCATCTCACTTGACTCCTAGGGCAAAACTAGGGCAAAATGTTGTTTTATAAATAATTCGTCCGTTTCTCCGAAATTTCGCACACTTTCTCGCACTGTATTTTATTTTTTACTCTGTTATTTGCGTCATGACGTCGCCCATGATTTTTAGCAGAGATGGTTACGTTATCTTCTCCGCCACGAAACCTGCGATGAAAATGAAATTCTGGCACATTCACTCCATGAAGCGTCTGAAGCGGGAGTTGATGCGATGGCTAGATGGAGACATTACGGAGGGGGAAAAAATTCGAAGGATCCAGCGAAAACGAACAACAACCTCACATGCGACAGGAAGACCTAATGTATGGTTGGAGGAAGTCAAAACAGACAGCGATGTAATGTTGATGATGCATGGGTCAGATGAAATTGTGTTAACAGTTGTAATTTCGTAGACGGAATATCGTTAATTTTTCTTGTACGCGCAATACTTATTGTAGCAAAATCTGTTAACGGAAAACCCTAATGTTTGCAACATAATTAAGGAAAGATTTTATGTATTACAATTTTTATGTGGTCGAGGCAGACGCCCGATTCAGACAATTTTTGCGATTGTGTCCGACCTGACGGCATAAACCACACTTTCTTTCCAGCTTGTCAAGATCGTCCATTTCTGTTGTGATGCGCTTACTTTTGGGACGACCCTTCTTGTTCCTCCGCATTTGGTCATTGTGCCACACTATTTCGCCGCTGTATACAGGCCAATAATCTGGTTTTGCTACCAAAGGAAAGTTGTTGTTGTAAACATTGAGCAACGTTTCAGATTTGTAAATGTTTGACAGAAGTTGCAGCGCGTCTTGATGGGTATGAGCACAAGCGACAATGACATGAGAGCAAGGCATACGAAATGCTTGAAACCTGCCACAATCGCACCAACGAGAAGGTAGCATGACCCTATATTCTTGTCTTGGTAGGCCTTCGTTGTGGTCGATTGTCTCTTTCACAATGAAGTTGTGGCTGTGTCGGTCAAACCGTATAACCATATGAGTGTTGGCTTTGGCACTTTCTGCCTTAATGTATTTCATGCAGCTTTCACTCCATAGTTGTCCAGATTGCAACACCGCATTCCACATTTCACCTCTTTTGGCAAATAACGCAACCATCCTAAAATACGTAGATTTTACCAAAGCAGTGATCGGGAGGTTTCGTATGCCTTTGAATACCCCATTCATTAATTCAATAAGTTTTGTTGTCATGTGCCCCCATCTTTGGCCATTGTCGTATGACCTAGTCCATTTTTCCACCAGAATATTGTCGATCCACCTACCGGCTTTCGGATTTGACAAACAGATCTCGTTGCGGTAATATTTGAATATGGGTTGTGTCAATGCATATCCCGCATTCATAACCGCTTTCCTTAATGTTTTGTCCTTGATCTCCCTCGTGAAATTTTGGACGATATGCCTAACGCAATAGACATGCGTAGAAGGAGGGTCATGCCAACTGTTTGCAGGATTATTGTAGGCACTTTCAATGGAGGCATGTTTGTCCGAGATCAAACAGAGACCTGGTTGAGGAGCCACATGTGTCTGCAGATTTTTCAAAAAAAAGCTCCAAGTACCACTGATCTCCCCCTCGACAAGGGCAAAGGCAATGGGGAAAATGTTGTTGTTGCCATCTTGTGCAACTGCCATCAGTAGCGTGCCTTTGTACTTCTCATACAACCAAGTCCCATCAATTTGTATAATTGGTTTGCATGATGCAAACCCTGTGATGCAAGGTTGAAATGCCCAAAGCACTCGACTGAATATTCCGTTGCCATTTAGTAGACTACCATCTTGGACGTATGCTGGCACTGTTTCCAGAACGTAAACAATACCCGAAGAATACGTCTTGAGTGCATTCAGGTAGCGAGGAAGTTCTTGGTATGACTTCTCCCAGTTTCTGTACACCTTTTCAATCGCCTTAGTCTTTGCTAACCACGCCTTACGGTAAGACCAAGTGTAGTTAAAAACCGTGGTGATGTGGGAGATGATTGTTTTCACCTTCAAAGATGGGTCGTTGCTGACCAGTGGTAGGATTTCTTGACAGATGAGATCGTAGTTAAGTTTTCGGTGGTCCTGTGATTGGGTAGAGCTTACACAAGTGTGGGTAGTCATGGAACCTATCACCCAGCAGTCACCTCTTAATCT
This sequence comes from Vicia faba, assembly GCA_948472305.1. Lineage (NCBI taxonomy): Eukaryota > Viridiplantae > Streptophyta > Magnoliopsida > Fabales > Fabaceae > Vicia > Vicia faba. The sequence continues at coordinate 1,627,242,135 of OX451738.1, read as the reverse complement.
GTATGATGCAGTCAACTTGAACATACAGTCAGGGTGGACACACTTGATCTTGTACCTTTCTGGGTTGACACGGTCCACCTTATAATCAACCGAGTTGAGCATGTGGAATTTTTTTATGGCTCTGATGCATTCCTCTCTGTTACGAAACTTGTCCTTCTCTTTTAAATTTTCATCCGACTGCATATATGGATTGAAAAATAAGCCAGTAGACGGTTCATCTTCGCCCATGTTGAAGTTTGTCATGTGCGGAGGTGGTGTGTAGATCTTGTTTGAAGGAATACTAGGTATGCCATCATCGTCGGAATCATCATTCACCATTTCATCAAACTCTAACTCGTCATCTTCTTCTTCATCAACTACATCTACCTCAACTTGTTCATTCTCTAAAGGATCAACCACTTGTGTCACCTGAGGCTCTCACAGCATAATGTACAACTCAATAGAGTCGTACCCAGAATACACATGGCTGGAAAACATATTCTGGAGATCCTCGTCATCTTGAACTTCAACCTTATAAAAAATTATTTGGTTGTTTCCAAAAAAAACTGGATTCTGATAAAATATCTGGGTCACCGGGCCTCGTCCAAGTTTGGCCTCCAATCGTTTTTTGAAGTACGAGAAATTGGCTTTCCCGTTTAAGAGAAATCAGATGTTGTCTGTGTCTCTAAACAAAAACCCAGCGGTGGGACAAATGTATGTCCCACCGTTGAAATGTGCTTTGACGACATATTGTGGTGCAGAGGCCATTGCGTAGGGTTGTTTGAAGTTTATTGATTGTATGAAGGTTTGAATGTTGTAAGGTTTCAAGGTTGGAATGTTTGAAGTTTATGAGTTATTCAAAGGTTTGTATGTTTGATTGTTTGAAGGTTTCAAGGTTTGATTGTAAGAACGTTTGAAGGTTGGAAGATTTGACAGATTAAGTGAATCAATGTTATGATAAACGTAAGACTAAAAATCTCATTCTGAATTTCAATTAAGTAAGGATGTAACCCCCAAGGCTGCCAATAGTGTTACATGCATGGCATCCCAAAGGTTGTCACGTAGCCTGAGCCTAGCCTGCAACCAATGACACCTCTTATTCGCCAATTGGGATGGCGACACCTTTCATTTTGTACTCTTTCGCCAAGTCCAATGATGCCTCCCTTATTGTCCAATTGTGATACATGCATGCAGATATGTAACCCCCTAGGCTGCCACCTAGCCTGCGCCTACTCTGCACCTACGCTGTATCTTGTAAGTCTCCTCCCATCACCTCCAATAGGGTTACATGCATTCAGGCATGGCATCCCAAAGGCTGTCACGTAGCCTGAGCCTAGCCTGCAACCAATGACACCTCTTATTCGCCAATTGGGATGGCGACACCTTTCATTTTTGTACTCTTTCGCCAAGTCCAATGGCGCCTCCCTTATTGTCCAATCGTGATACATGCATGCAAATATGTAACCCCCTAGGCTGCCACCTAGCCTGCGCCTACTCTGCACCTACACTGTATCTTGTAAGTCTCCTCCCATCACCTCCAATAGGGTTACATGCATTCAGGCATGGCATCCCAAAGGCTGTCACATAGCCTAAGCCTAGCCTGCAACCAATGACACCTCTTATTCACCAATTGGGATGGTGACACCTTTCATTTTTATACTCTTTCGCCAAGTCCAATGGCACCTCCCTTACTGTCCAATCGTGATACATGCATGCGGATATGTAACCCCCTAGGCTGCCACCTAGCCTGCGCCTGCTCTGCACCTACACTGTATCTTGTAAGTCTCCTCCCATCACCTCCAATAGGGTTACATGCATTCAGGTATGGCATCCCAAAGGCTGTCACGTAGCCTGAGCCTAGCCTGCAACCAATGACACCTCTTATTCGCCAATTGGGATGGCGACACCTTTCATTTTTGTACTCTTTCGCCAAGTCCAATGGTGCCTCCCTTACTGTCCAATCGTGTTACATGCATGCAAATATGTAACCCCCTAGGCTGCCACCTAGCCTGCGCCTACTCTGCACCTACACTGTATCTTGTAAGTCTCCTCCCATCACCTCCAATAGAGTTACATGCATTCAGGCATGGCATCCCAAAGGCTGTCACATAGCCTGGGCCTAGCCTGCAACCAATGACACCTATTATTCACCAATTGGGATGGCGACACCTTTCATTTTTGTACTCTTTTGCCAAGTCCAATGGCGCCTCCCTTACTGTCCAATCGTGTTACATGCATGCAAATATAACCCCCTAGGTTGCCACCTAGCCTGCGCCTACTCTGCACCTACACTGTATCTTGTAAGTCTCCTCCCATCACCTCTAATAGGGTTACTTGCATTTAGGCATGGCATCCCAAAGGCTGTCACGTAGCCTGCGCCTAGCCTGAAACCAATGACACCTCTTATTCGCCAATTGGGATGGCGACACCTTTCATTTTTGTACTCTTTCGCCAAGTCCAATGGCGCCTCCCTTACTGTCCAATCGTGTTACATCCTTAGGCTGCCACCTAGCCTACAAGAGTGACACCTTTCATTTTTGTACATGCATGCAGATATGTAACCCCCTAGGCTACCACCTAGCCTGCAAGAGTGACACTTCTCATGCACGCATGCACCAACATCCACCTCACTCACTATATGAAATTTTTTTGCCTATAAATACAGACCATATCATACATCTCTCACACCCACACAAGTCTCACTCTCTGCTACGAAATCTTTCATAATCTCTTACACTTTCTAAGTCTTTCATACTCTCTTACACTTTCTAAGTCATTCATAATCTCAAGCATTTTAAACAATGGCTCTTCTAACAATGGGCGATTCTCACAGAGGCACAAGGGAAAACATTTTCGCATTTGTAAGTTTCTATTTTGGTTATACATTTTTCATACTTCAGATAATGCTTTGTTCTTCTTACTTAATCTTACACCTTTTACATTATGAACTCAGGATGCCAAAAGATTCAGAATCCGTTCTCACAACTACTTGGCTCCCGACCCATTTATCGTACCATATCTGGAATACACAGGTTTTGGACATGTTATAAAGATCTCCAACTGCACAATTGATTCGAAGTTAATTCTTGCAATGTTGGAAAGGTGGAGACCAGAGACCCATACATTTCACCTACCAATAGGTGAATGTACCATCACGCTAGAGGATGTGTACATGTTACTAGGTCTCCCTATCGACGGTAAGGCCGTGAACAGGTCGGTTCAACAACCCAACTCTCAGTGTGAAGAACTGTTGGGCAGGGATATGGTTGAAGGTGGTGGTGCGAGAGGTCAGGGAATACTACTCACTGAGCTTAAAAGTCATTATGCAAGTTTGGAATTAAACGAAAATTCCTCCGAGCAAGACAGGGTAGTAAAAGCCAGAACTTATCTTATGATACTATTTGGTACCTTTTTATTTCCCGAAAGTACGGGAAATAGTGTAAATTTTATGTATTTACATTTACTTAGAGATTTTGAAAAAACAAGAAAGTATAGTTGGGGTTCTGCAGTTTTAGCCCACCTATACAGTTCCTTGTGCAAAAATGCAGTCAAGGAAAAATGTACATTTTATGGGTGCGCTTTTTTACTACAAGCCTGGGGTTGGTGGAGGATGAAGTCCTTAAACCCCGTCAACAACAACACTTTCGTTTTCCCGTACGCAACAAAGTAAGTCATCAAGTTATATCATTTATTACTATTCATCTCTTCACCAAATATATGCTAAAAATAAAATGTTTTTCATTTCCTTTAGGTATTGCATGAGGGGTGTGGATTACGGCAAGAATCCAAGATTCAATGTCGCACTATACCGCAATCTGTTGGATCACTTAGGCCTGGATGATGTACATCGTACATTTAAACTTTTCTTCATTTAAATTATTTATATATTACGTTTTCGTTAACCTGATTTAAATTTTATCGCAGTTCGTCTGGAGACCATATTTGGGTTTGGGCCATGATCCAAACCCGGAGGATGCAGCAATTTGGACCGCGAAGACTGCAATCATTTGGTTCAACATTATGGAGATGCACCACAGTGACCGTGTGAAGATGCAGTTCGGAATGCATCAAGAGATACCAAGTGATCCAACTTGTTTGTCCCCATGGCATCTCAAAAGGGTCGACGCCCAGTGGGGTCTTACCAACTGGAAAGACTTCGCTCCGGAATGGTGTAAGATGTGGAAGAGGCGTCACCGCTATGTCTTGCAATTCCCGGTTTTCCTTAATCATGGTAATATGCGACACACGGATCAATATTTATCTTGGTATAGGTCGGTTAGTAACCCTGAAATGCACGTGTCTCATCCAAGGTACTTGGTTGACCCACGCACACAATAGGCACAACCCTAGTTTCCCCAACAAGAAACCCAAAACCCATCAACCCCCCCCCCCAGAAGAAACAGAACCACAAACACCCAACCACAGTCCCCACCACAACACAATTACATTCAAATGCCCCACAACTAACCACAATCACCACCTCACTACCAATACCCCATATGCCTCACACCCAACCACAATACCAATCACAATACCAACACACCCGCATACCCCACACACAATTTCAGTCTTCCGTATATCCTAATATGGCCCCCTCAATATCCAGCCTTAGCCCTGATCTGGGAATGTCGGAAAATTACGAACAAACCGACCCAGCCTACCATCAACCACAATATCACCAAACCACCCAACATCCTCAATACCAAACACCCCAAGATCCATTTCCTTTCTACCCACCGTACTCAGACGATCAATGCTACAGACCCACCATGGAACCCCACCCACCGCCAACACGACCAAACTTTGAGGGTATGGGTAACCAACTGTACCAAAGTGGATCTTCTAGATATGGAGATCTGGCTGATTTTATGGATCTGGAACGCATTGAATTCGCTAGGCCATCGACCCTGCCGCAGCAGGAAACGCGACGACATCCAGCACGGGAAAGGCGAGGACGGGGATACGGAACCAAGGGTCATTACCGGGTTCCGGGGGATCACTGATTTATCTGTTTTTTTTTCTGTTTTTTTTTATCTGTTTTTTTTCCTGTTTTTTTATCTGTTTTTTTTATCTGGTTTTTTTATCTGTTTTTTTAATGTAATACATTTGGATGTAATTATTATTTTTTAAATAAAAAGTCTATTTTGTTGATCCTGTATCGAATACGCAACACACCAGACCAAAAAAAAATCAAATTTTGCCCTAGAAATACACATAGGCGCCATCTCACTTGGCTTAGGGCATGCCCTAAGTACATAGGCGCCAAGTGAGATGGCGTCTCCCCTTAAAAATGGGTGTAGGCGCCAAGTGAGATGGCTCCTCCTTTGGGGAGTCATCTGAAACATGGTTATTTGCGTAATTTTTTCCGAAACGCGGTTATTTGCGAATTTTTTTTAATACTTGGTTATTAACCATGGGACACGTGTGTGGCATGACAAGGATGAACCAAGTGGAAAAAATGGGGCCCTTTTGTCATAAATTGGATTTCCAAGGATAGTTGACTTTTGCCATTTCACAAAAATTTCCCAACTTCTACAAGGCATAACTTGCTCAATTTTTAAGCTTTTCACATGTTCTTGGACATTTTGGAAAGGTCTTTGAGTCCTTTAACCAATGCCTTTGGTCCCATGTCATTTTGATTTACCAATCTCAAGTTATGGTCTTTGACTTAAAGTCCCTTTTTGTTGACTTTTGAAAATGACCTGTAATGTTGAAATTGATAACTTTTTGTGAGAGCATTTCTTGGACTTGAAGTATGAAGATGAGTTGTAGGAAATGTCTTTCTCTTCAAAATGAGCTTTGGATGGAATTTTTCTGATAATCCATGTGAAAGTTATGCCCTGGTCAATTTCAGTTGACTTTTTCAGCTGTCCAAATATAGCAACTTTTGCATCTTTGATGATTTCTGAGCCAAATTTTGAGAATCATGATCAAGCATTGATCAAATGATGTTTGTGGCTTCAAAATGATATGTTGACCAAAAATTTGAACTTTTGACTGTCAAATGACCATTTTGCCCCTACAGTTGACTGTAGTGCAATTTAGGGTTTTGACTGTGCAATCTTGAGCTGAATGCCTTGAAACTTGATATGAGGATGCTTGACCATCTTTGTAAGCATATGAGACTTGATTGGACCTTTGAACACTTCCTTTTCTTGATCAACACACAAACCCTAGTTTTGACTGTATGGAGGCCTTTGCATTGTGCAACTCTTGGGGAATTTTGTAGCTTGGCTTGGCAGTTTATTGGAGAATATGGGAGGGCAAATTTTGGGGTACAACAGTTGCCCCTGTTCAATCTTCTTAGACCTGAGGATGGAGATTGGCTGACGTGCCTTTTGTAATCCGAGGGTAGAAGATGATTGGACACTAGAGTGCCCAGAAATTTGCGCTCACATGGTAGCAGTGTGGTGGGGGAATGGGCTTATAGATGCCATTTAGAGATTGATGGGTAGGATGATGGGCTTATAGATGCCATCTGGATGTTGATCGCGTAAGAGATTCCTTAGCGAGAACCTGCATACCTGCAAAAGAAAATGAGTACCTGACACGTCGCAGGAGCTGGTTTTCAGATGCTTGGTATAGATCTGTCCTGACTGGTTACAGGAGCTGGGTCTGGATCTTCAAACGGTGATGAAGTTGTCTCTACTGACAGGTTGTTTCCAAGGACGAGTGATCTTTAACGATGGGTGTCTATAGCGACTAGTGTCTATGACGAATGTCTATAACGACAAGTGTCTACACGGACGAATGTCTATCATGACGAGCGTCTATCACAACGAGTGTCTATCACGACGAGCGTCTATCACGACGAGTGTCTATCACGACGAGTGTCTATCACGACGAGTGTCTATCACGACGCGTGTCTATCACGACGAGTGTCTATCACGACGAGTGTCTATCACGACGAGTGTCTATCACGACGAGTGTCTATCACGACGAGTGTCTATCACGACGAGTGTCTATCACGACGAGTGTCTATCACGACGAGTGTCTATCACGACGAGTGTCTATCACGACGAGTGTCTATCACGACGAGTGTCTATCACGACGAGTGTCTATAACGACGAGTGTCTATCACGACGAGTGTCTATCACGACGAGTGTCTATCACGACGAGTGTCTATCACGACGAGTGTCTATCACGACGAGTGTCTATCACGACGAGTGTCTATCACGACGAGTGTCTATCACGACGAGTGTCTATCACGACGAGTGTCTATCACGACGAGTGTCTATCACGACGAGTGTCTATCACGACGAGTGTCTATCACGACGAGTGTCTATCACGACGAGTGTCTATCACGACGAGTGTCTATAACGACGAGTGTCTATCACGACGAGTGTCTATAACGACGAGTGTCTATCACGACGAGTGTCTATCACGACGAGTGTCTATCACGACGAGTGTCTATCACGACGAGTGTCTATCACGACGAGTGTCTATCACGACGAGTGTCTATCACGACGAGTGTCTATCACGACGAGTGTCTATCACGACGAGTGTCTATCACGACGAGTGTCTATCACGACGAGTGTCTATCACGACGAGTGTCTATCACGACGAGTGTCTATAACGACGAGTTGTATCAGAGGAATCTTTAAGCATTGATTTAAACTGGATTTGTATTCTTTGACCGGATTTGTCTCTTATGACGGGATTTGTCTTTTCTGACGGTGTTTTGTCTATTTTGACATAGCTGATCATTCAACTGTATCCTTCCTGAAAGGTAAAGGTCAGTTATATGCAGTACGTGATATGAATCAAGCAACGGCATAAATGCAACTGTATGACATGATGCGTACATGCATGTGTCATGATGTACGAAAATGTGATGTTTATGAATGTATGCTTTCGTTTAGGAAAATAAATCCTTGACGGGTGCCGGGAAGTCACTCCTGGGCTGATGTTGGAGAATAAGCTTTTGCTTCCGCTGGGGATGATAAGACTTTACTGAGGACGGTCTTTTCCGTGGCTATTGGCTGAGGATAACCCAGTTATAACTCTTTGAATAAAGCCGGACGACGCGTTCGTGTTCTGCGGGGAGTGAAAATATCTGGGTTGCATTCTTTAGCCGAACCTATGATGGACAGAGCAACCGGATCTTTTAGACAACTCCTTATTGCCCCAGTTTCAGTGGGAGGAGGCACTTGTGGGAGTACTTGACGAGTCTTCTGGTAGGCAGGTGCCGAGATGCTGGGACATACTCGTACGCTTTGATCCCTAACTTTTGCCTGGACCGCCTTTTCGGGTTTTCAGTCCACCGGGATACCCATTTTTGCCCAAGCCGCCTTTTCAGGTTTTCGACTTGCCGGGTGTACAGATTTTTTCATTTCATCCCTTATTTTTGCCCGAACCCTTTTGGTTCGCCGGGAATCCCTTATTTTTGCCTAGGTGTGTCAACCTAGCGGGTCTTTGATTTTGCGTAGTATTCTTTCGACTATGTCCATACTTCTCAGAATGTGGGGAGTTGCCCCTGTTGGAAATACTTTGTCATGCCCCAGATAATGGGCAATGCTCCTACTGTGCCTCTTGATTGGAGGTACTTCTGTTCACAAGATATTCATCGTGCGAATTTCCCTGCTGTTCAGACAAAAATTCATATGCAAACAAAGTTATTTTAAGAATGCAAAAGTCTATGTCTGTCTTGAATATTTTAAAAATGCATTTTGTTGTAATACAATATGGTGTCAACTCAAGATTTTACAGCAAACCTTCAGGAGTCAGGATACCTTCGTAACAGTATGCTTTCGAACTAACCCATGCTTCAGCTAGGACTTTTAAGGGTTATATCGTGGCCTGGTTCACGGTTTAAGAAACAAAGGATAAAGGCCCAAATTATTTGTACCCACCCGCTCTTTCGTGATGTTCTCCAACCCTAAACTCAGTTGATCATACGTTAGACCTTGTTTGAGTCTTTGCTCTGATTTTCCGGTGATGGTTCAAACATTGATGATTTATTCTGACTAGGCAGTCATTTTTTTTGTTGAGGGTTTGTGAGACCTCTTTCTTGATTTTTGTTATCCCTTTCTTTTTTTGCCTGAACTGTTTCCTTTTTGGAATTACAGTCAGCGGGATGCCCCAGTTTCGTAAGTCTCTTTTCATAGGTTTTGACTTCTTGGGCTTTTCGTTTATGATTTTTTTTTGATAATGACTGTCTGTCCTTATGATTGTTCGGAACCATCACTGTCTTTTGTTTTTTTGAAAAAACTCATTTGGTGCCATTCATTGTGCACTTGGATCAACTGAGAGAACTACCCTGCCCCAGGTTATGATTAAGGGTTTTGATTTTCGAAAATAAAACTCCTACTTTTTTGGCTCTGATGGGTTGGCGAGGGATTATCATCCTTATAACTCCAGTGTTTAGGGGTTGAAACAATGCCTGTACCTCATCAGCGGAGTCTGTTCAAAAGCATACTGTAAACCGTGGTATCGTTTTCATCATCCTCCCTCAAGAGGCTTAGAATTATTAGTCGAACGTTGATCATCAGAAAAAAATATGAAAATAATTTGCACATAGTGAATATGAAATAATTACTTCAAAACAGACATGTGTAACGCATTAATGAAATAACCAAGTTTGACATGAAATAAAATGTTTGAACAATTGAAAGAAAATTACAACTTGAATATTTGAATGAACAAAAACTAATCCTAGCCATGTCTTGGCAAGGGAGCAGTGATCATATTGGGAGCCTCTGGAGAGTCGAGCTGGACTTCCTTTGCGTCAATCAGATCTTGAACCCTGTTTCTCAAAGTCCAACAGTCATCTGTAGCATGCCCCGGGCTGTCGGAATGATAGGCGCAGCGAGCATTGGGATTGTACCTCGAGGGTGTCCTGTTAGGATTCTTTGGAGGGTCCATGAGGGTTACCAACTTGGTTTCCAGCAACTGTGGCAATATTTGTGACAAGGTCATGCCGAGGGGAGTAAATTGCCTCTTAGGTCTCTCTTCCCTTTGTTGATGGTGACGCTGAGGAGTACCGGCCGGTTTTGCGATAGCTAATGCGTTGACAGCACTAGATTCCCTCCTGGATGGTTTCTTTTCAGTGTTCGAGGAGTCACCATTCTGTATTTTCCCTGACTTGATGCCCGCTTCGATTCTTTCTCCGGTCAAGATTAGATCTGTAAACCCAGCAGCAGAATTCCCAATCAAGTGGTTGAAGAATGGACCAGACAGGGTCCCCAAGAACGTGTCTACCAACTCCCGATCAGTCAACGGTGGCTGCACTCTGCCAGCTAGGTCTCTCCACCTCTGAGCGTACTCTTTAAAACCTTCACTTGCACCTAACGACATACCCTGAAGTTGGGTACGTGTGGGGGCAAGGTCGGCATTATATTGATACTGCTTGTAAAAAGCAGTGGCCAGATCCTCCCAGTTACGAATGCTGATTCCATCCAACTGATAGAACCAATCGAGGTGAGTCCCTGAAAGACTCTCCTGGAAGAAATGGATCCAAAGGTTCTTGTCTGCTGTGTAAGGCTGGATCTTCCTTACATAAGAACGGAGGTGCATCTTGGGACAGGAAGCCCCGTCATACTTCACAAAGGCAGGTGCCTTGAACTTGTGTGGAATCACCACCCCAGTAGATAACCCCAAGTCTCCGAAATCCAGTCCAGGCACTTGCTGAACCTCCATAGCCTTTAATCTGTCTTCCAGCTGTTTGTACCGGTCTTCAGCAGGAGGGTACTGTTCGTCGTTGAAGTCTGTTTCAGTATCAGAACCCACGGGAGTAGGGACCTCCCTTTCTTGGTGACTACCTTCCGTCACAGATGGAGGAGTCCTTTCAGCTTCAACCAAAGTGTTCCCGAGTCTGCGCCCAGTGTTAAATAGCACAGTCCTCCTCTTCTTCTTAGTCTTCTTCAGCAGCATGGTCTTCAACTCTTGTTGACCCTGAGCCAAGCCCTTGATCAGCTCCTGAAATTGGGCGTTCTGCGCCTGAAATTGGGCGTTCTGCGCCTGAAGAGCCTTGATAGATGCCTCGGTTGATGATTCAGGGTTCATAGTGCTGAAATAAACAGCGAAGAACAGTAAGCAACCTGTCAAGGGGATACCTGTAATGCAACGAGATGTATGACATGCATGCAATGATTTCAAGAATCTCGTGGGGTAAGAAAATAGTTAGCATTGGAAACTGGTGGCTTGATTGAAGGTACTTCATATTGTTGAGAGTCCTTCTCCAAGGGTCAAAAGCTCACCATATCAAGTGGGTCATAGCCCCTGACAACCTGGTCTAGAGGAAAATAAATCCTCTTTGCCCCTTGCTGGGACAGTTGATTCGTCCTGACCTGCATCACAAGCCCTTGAGATCCTTGAAATGGGTTAGGATGTATGCAATGGTATGATGTCATGGTATGCATGGGGTGATGTCAGTAACCCTATTATGAGTCCTAATTAAGGACTGAAACAAACCTGCAAGAAACAAGTGTTAGATCACAAGCATGCAGATAGTCAAGTACTAAGGCACACAAGTCACACAAGAGAGAGCCCTTAGGTTTAGGCCAGCATGGGGTCTGGGTAGTACCCTCTTGAAGTTGGTGGGTTCAACCTGTCCTAATCAAAGTAACCGGGTTCTAAGGTTCCCAATATCACGGGATCGCTTTCATTGTTCATCGTTTCGATTTAGCCACTGAACTGGCGACCGAAATATTCCAGGAAAGCAACCCTCAATTGAGTGTAGTATCGAGTATCAACCAACCTCGGACTGCACCAAAGTCAGTTATCTCACTACCCTAAAGAGGCCAAGATGGTTCAATTAAGGTTCCTAAGGTCTGTTGATGCTTCATGACACCACATGGAGGCCCCGTACTCTCCTTGACTGACTCAAGGGTTACCGGTACACACCAAAGTGCCACATCAACGTAGCAGACTGTTTCAACCATGTCGGTATACCCCGCACAGTTCCCTCACAGCCTTGTTGCTACTTTCTAAGAAGGTATCCCCAGATTCGGGTTAGGATCTATAGAACTCCCAAGCAACCCACAATAATAAAGCAAGCAAAGAAAGCAATTGAAAACACCGTGATCTTAATCCTAAGGTACACCCCACTTTAAGTTTTACTCCCCAGCAGAGTCGCCAGTTCTGTGATCGGTGGATCTGGAACTGACTGTTTTAAAGCTGGTTCGCGAAATGTCGCGGAAGCAAGAGTCGCCACCGTCTTTTATTTTCTCCAAATGGAAAGGACAAAAGCACAGAAAAATTCCTTTAAAGAGATTGCTCTCGGTTCGGGAGGTAGGTTATAGAAAGGGAAGGTGTTAGCACCCTTTCTATCCATGGTTATCCATGGGCTCTTAGGTACTTGCTCAATGTGTTTTCAAAATGTTTGCTTGCTTTTCAATGTGGGTTTCAAAATATTCTTTGAAAAGTTTCAATTCAACTCGTACGTCAGGGTGTTTGAAAAGTTTGTTTTGAAAGTTTTTTGAAAGTGTGTCGGTATGAAAAGATGTTTTGATTTGTTTGAAATTAGAGCAAGTATCCTTGAGAACCTACCTACCCTAAGGAATTCGTCTGTGTAAATGTCCTTTAAAGTAGTGCCATCCCACCATTGAGAGGTAGGTAGCACCACCATTGGAGGTGTTCGGGTCAATTCGAGTTTTAGGGACATGGTGATCACCGGAGCAATAGGAAGACACCTTAGAAGCTACCCTCATGCCGGGTTCCCGGATCATGAGGACTTACTAAGACGTCCTCTACTCGACGATCACCTTTCGAAAGGCAACAGTGAGGCGTACCCTAGGGGTGGTGTGTGCGAGTTGTGTGTCATTTTCAGTTTATTGTTTGTCTTGTCATGCATTGGTGATCTAACGATTCGATTTTATTTTTGGGCATTCATTCTTTCATGTTATTGTTTAACAGTTAAAAGTGCGGGAATTTAAAGTGCGGAAAAGATAAAAGTCCTACGCTATTACAAAGGCGAGGGTCTACAACGCCAAATTAATCCAGACCCATTTCAAAATAAATTGCAGAAAAGAAATGTCTAATAGCTATTACATGGCTTTGGTACGAGTACATTATATTCACAAAAGAAATAAATGAAACGCGCGAAAAAAGAAAATAATCAAATGCGAGGGCGTTGGACCCTTTAAAGGAATTAAAATAATTAAGTTATCTAAAATTAAAATTAAATGAAAAATGGTATTTTTGTGTTTTTTAGATTTAAAAGAAGAAAAAAAAGAAAAGTTAATTAAAATTAAAATCCTAGTTCTAATGTCTTTTAAGTTTATTATGAAAATATTGACTTTTACCCTAATTTAATTCTAAATTAATTTATGTGCATTAAATAAATAAATAATATTATTATTAAAAAAAAAAGAAAATAAAAAGTTATTAAACCTAAACTCTATTTTTTTGGATTTTAGTTATTAAAAGAATTAAAATCTAACCTAAAACGCAACCCTAGTTTAATTATGAAAAACACTAATACTATGGCAAAAAACAAGGAAAGTTAAAAGGAAAAAGTCATTAACCTAATTCTATGTTTTTGTTTTTGATTTTTATTAAAAGGAATTAAAGTTGAAAACTTAATTAAAACTAAACATTTTACATGTTATTATTTATACAAAAAAAAAAAAACAATATTTAAAATAAAATAATTATTAAAATTTTTCACTTTTCTGATTTTTTTGAATGTTTTTATATTTTATAGTAAAAATAAACTAATTATGTTGAAACAATAAAATAAATAAAATAGCAAAAATAAAGGTAAGAAGAAAAATATAAAACATGCAAACCAGGGGGGGGGTAACCCCAATTTGGAGGGTCCAGGCCTGGAATTTGGCCCATTAGACTTTGAAGTCCATTGACCTTTTGGCTTGTGTATCAGTGCATTGACTTTTGTTCATGGTGCACCTTGACTCTGAGCCCTTGGATGATCATCTGGGACACGTGTATGTCTTGAGGACGGAGGCATATGGTGTACCTGGAAGTTAGTAAAGCATAGAATTTTGTTTTGAAAAATAATGTGGAAATTGGCCAGACCTGGGATTTGAACCCAGGTCATTGAGGTTAACGCATGGAGAGCTTGCCAGCTGAGCTACTTGATTTCAATTAACATAATATAGTTAATAAATAATAAAAGGAATAAACAAACGTTAATGATTCCACGCGCGCGTTTTTTAAACCAACGTATCAGCGAGCGCCACGGTATCTTCGTCTTCGCGTCCCTGTAAACAAAAGTGTATGGCCACGGTTTTGCAAGTGTGGTGTTAGGCTACTTTTGGAGAAATAGCGAATAGAGCTATAGGCTCCATAAATTGTTCGCGAATAGTGGTATGTGTCCGTCTCAACACCATGAATTCAATGGCCATAGTCTGAAGCTCTGATTTTCCTTGTTTGCAAAAGCCCTAAATTCAAAAACCTGTAACCCATTAAAATGCAATGATCATGCTTAGAATTGAGAACACGATTTCAAATAAATTTCTGTACAGTTTGAGTTGCTGTGACTGCTTCTTCGCGTTTTGATTGAAGTTAGGGGTTGGGATTTGTTCAGGAGTGCCTCAGGAAGCTATTGGTATATGAATCAAGCCTTCAAAAATCCTCCCTCTTTGATTTCAGATTTGCCTTTTTTATGTCAAAATTTCAAAAAAATGCCAATGCTTGTTTGGGCGCCTCTTATGATGTGTTAGGCCTAGGGTTTGACTCAGTGATGATCATGGAATGGAATTGGCTTGCTAACTCACCTTAATTCATGCTTGGGAAAGAATAAGTCCTAGGGTTTTCACCCTTAACCATTTTTCCTCCTTTTTAGCCAAAACCTAGACCTAGTGTGCAAATGAACCCTAGCCTGATTTCTTGAGTTGGTTCATGACACATAGAAATTGTCCAAGTTCACATGACACTATTCCATTGGTTTTTAAACTTTATTTGAATTTTCAAAGAATTAAAATGAATTAAATCATCAAAAATTAAATAAAATAAAAAAATCAATATTTGGTCTTGAAATTAACCATGGGACACGTGTGTGGCATGACAAGGATGAACCAAGTGAAAAAAATGGGGCCCTTTTGTCATAAATTGGATTTTCAAGGATAGTTGACTTTTGCCATTTCACAAACATTTCCCAACTTCTACAAGGCATAACTTGCTCAATTTTTAAGCTTTTCACATGTTCTTGGACATTTTGGAAAGGTCTTTGAGTCCTTTAACCAATGCCTTTGGTCCCATGTCATTTTGATTTACCAATCTCAAGTTATGGTCTTTGACTTAAAGTCCCTTTTTGTTGACTTTTGAAAATGACCTGTAATGTTGAAATTGATAACTTTTTGTGAGAGCATTTCTTGGACTTGAAGTATGAAGATGAGTTGTAGGAAATGTCTTTCTCTTCAAAATGAGCTTTGGATGGAATTTTTCTGATAATCCATGTGAAAGTTATGCCCTGGTCAATTTCAGTTGACTTTTTCAACTGTCCAAATATAGCAACTTTTGCATCTTTGATGATTTCTGAGCCAAATTTTGAGAATCATGATCAAGCATTGATCAAATGATGTTTGTGGCTTAAAAATGATATGTTGACCAAAAATTTGAACTTTTGACTGTCAAATGACCATTTTGCCCCTACAGTTGACTGTAGTGCAATTTAGGGTTTTGACTGTGCAATCTTGAGCTGAATGCCTTGAAACTTGATATGAGGATGCTTGACCATCTTTGTAAGCATATGAGACTTGATTGGACCTTTGAACACTTCCTTTTCTTGATCAACACACAAACCCTAGTTTTGACTGTATGGAGGCCTTTGCATTGTGCAACTCTTGGGGAATTTTGTAGCTTGGCTTGGCAGTTTATTGGAGAATATGGGAGGGCAAATTTTGGGGTACAACAGCAACCATCCTAAAATACGTAGATTTTACCAAAGCAGTGATCGGGAGGTTTCGTATGCCTTTGAATACCCCATTCATTAATTCAATAAGTTTTGTTGTCATGTGCCCCCATCTTTGGCCATTGTCGTATGACCTAGTCCATTTTTCCACCAGAATATTGTCGATCCACCTACCGGCTTTCGGATTTGACAAACAGATCTCGTTGCGGGAATATTTGAATATGGGTTGTGTCAATGCATATCCCGCATTCATAACCGCTTTCCTTAATGTTTTGTCCTTGATCTCCCTCGTGAAATTTTGGACGATATGCCTAACGCAATAGACATGCGTAGAAGGAGGGTCATGCCAACTGTTTGCAGGATTATTGTAGGCACTTTCAATGGAGGCATGTTTGTCCGAGATCAAACAGAGACCTGGTTGAGGAGCCACATGTGTCTGCAGATTTTTCAAAAAAAAGCTCCAAGTACCACTGATCTCCCCCTCGACAAGGGCAAAGGCAATGGGGAAAATGTTGTTGTTGCCATCTTGTGCAACTGCCATCAGTAGCGTGCCTTTGTACTTCTCATACAACCAAGTCCCATCAATTTGTATAATTGGTTTGCATGATGCAAACCCTGTGATGCAAGGTTGAAATGCCCAAAGCACTCGACTGAATATTCCGTTGCCATTTAGTAGACTACCATCTTGGACGTATGCTGGCACTGTTTCTAGAACGTAAACAATACCCGAAGAATACGTCTTGAGTGCATTCAGGTAGCGAGGAAGTTCTTGGTATGACTTCTCCCAGTTTCTGTACACCTTTTCAATCGCCTTAGTCTTTGCTAACCACGCCTTACGGTAAGACCAAGTGTAGTTAAAAACCGTGGTGATGTGGGAGATGATTGTTTTCACCTTCAAAGATGGGTCGTTGCTGACCAGTGGTAGGATTTCTTGACAGATGAGATCGTAGTTAAGTTTTCGGTGGTCCTGTGATTGGGTAGAGCTTACACAAGTGTGGGTAGTCATGGAACCTATCACCCAGCAGTCACCTCTTAATCTGTATGATGCAGTCAACTTGAACATACAGTCAGGGTGGACACACTTGATCTTGTACCTTTCTGGGTTGACACGGTCCACCTTATAATCAACCGAGTTGAGCATGTGGAATTTTTTTATGGCTCTGATGCATTCCTCTCTGTTACGAAACTTGTCCTTCTCTTTTAAATTTTCATCCGACTGCATATATGGATTGAAAAATAAGCCAGTAGACGGTTCATCTTCGCCCATGTTGAAGTTTGTCATGTGCGGAGGTGGTGTGTAGATCTTGTTTGAAGGAATACTAGGTATGCCATCATCGTCGGAATCATCATTCACCATTTCATCAAACTCTAACTCGTCATCTTCTTCTTCATCAACTACATCTACCTCAACTTGTTCATTCTCTAAAGGATCAACCACTTGTGTCACCTGAGGCTCTCACAGCATAATGTACAACTCAATAGAGTCGTACCCAGAATACACATGGCTGGAAAACATATTCTGGAGATCCTCGTCATCTTGAACTTCAACCTTATAAAAAATTATTTGGTTGTTTCCAAAAAAAACTGGATTCTGATAAAATATCTGGGTCACCGGGCCTCGTCCAAGTTTGGCCTCCAATCGTTTTTTGAAGTACGAGAAATTGGCTTTCCCGTTTAAGAGAAATCAGATGTTGTCTGTGTCTCTAAACAAAAACCCAGCGGTGGGACAAATGTATGTCCCACCGTTGAAATGTGCTTTGACGACATATTGTGGTGCAGAGGCCATTGCGTAGGGTTGTTTGAAGTTTATTGATTGTATGAAGGTTTGAATGTTGTAAGGTTTCAAGGTTGGAATGTTTGAAGTTTATGAGTTATTCAAAGGTTTGTATGTTTGATTGTTTGAAGGTTTCAAGGTTTGATTGTAAGAACGTTTGAAGGTTGGAAGATTTGACAGATTAAGTGAATCAATGTTATGATAAACGTAAGACTAAAAATCTCATTCTGAATTTCAATTAAGTAAGGATGTAACCCCCAAGGCTACCAATAGTGTTACATGCATGGCATCCCAAAGGTTGTCACGTAGCCTGAGCCTAGCCTGCAACCAATGACACCTCTTATTCGCCAATTGGGATGGCGACACCTTTCATTTTGTACTCTTTCGCCAAGTCCAATGATGCCTCCCTTATTGTCCAATTGTGATACATGCATGCAGATATGTAACCCCCTAGGCTGCCACCTAGCCTGCGCCTACTCTGCACCTACGCTGTATCTTGTAAGTCTCCTCCCATCACCTCCAATAGGGTTACATGCATTCAGGCATGGCATCCCAAAGGCTGTCACGTAGCCTGAGCCTAGCCTGCAACCAATGACACCTCTTATTCGCCAATTGGGATGGCGACACCTTTCATTTTTGTACTCTTTCGCCAAGTCCAATGGCGCCTCCCTTATTGTCCAATCGTGATACATGCATGCAAATATGTAACCCCCTAGGCTGCCACCTAGCCTGCGCCTACTCTGCACCTACACTGTATCTTGTAAGTCTCCTCCCATCACCTCCAATAGGGTTACATGCATTCAGGCATGGCATCCCAAAGGCTGTCACATAGCCTAAGCCTAGCCTGCAACCAATGACACCTCTTATTCACCAATTGGGATGGTGACACCTTTCATTTTTATACTCTTTCGCCAAGTCCAATGGCACCTCCCTTACTGTCCAATCGTGATACATGCATGCGGATATGTAACCCCCTAGGCTGCCACCTAGCCTGCGCCTGCTCTGCACCTACACTGTATCTTGTAAGTCTCCTCCCATCACCTCCAATAGGGTTACATGCATTCAGGTATGGCATCCCAAAGGCTGTCACGTAGCCTGAGCCTAGCCTGTAACCAATGACACCTCTTATTCGCCAATTGGGATGGCGACACCTTTCATTTTTGTACTCTTTCGCCAAGTCCAATGGTGCCTCCCTTACTGTCCAATCGTGTTACATGCATGCAAATATGTAACCCCCTAGGCTGCCACCTAGCCTGCGCCTACTCTGCACCTACACTGTATCTTGTAAGTCTCCTCCCATCACCTCCAATAGAGTTACATGCATTCAGGCATGGCATCCCAAAGGCTGTCACATAGCCTGGGCCTAGCCTGCAACCAATGACACCTATTATTCACCAATTGGGATGGCGACACCTTTCATTTTTGTACTCTTTTGCCAAGTCCAATGGCGCCTCCCTTACTGTCCAATCGTGTTACATGCATGCAAATATAACCCCCTAGGTTGCCACCTAGCCTGCGCCTACTCTGCACCTACACTGTATCTTGTAAGTCTCCTCCCATCACCTCTAATAGGGTTACTTGCATTTAGGCATGGCATCCCAAAGGCTGTCACGTAGCCTGCGCCTAGCCTGAAACCAATGACACCTCTTATTCGCCAATTGGGATGGCGACACCTTTCATTTTTGTACTCTTTCGCCAAGTCCAATGGCGCCTCCCTTACTGTCCAATCGTGTTACATCCTTAGGCTGCCACCTAGCCTACAAGAGTGACACCTTTCATTTTTGTACATGCATGCAGATATGTAACCCCCTAGGCTACCACCTAGCCTGCAAGAGTGACACTTCTCATGCACGCATGCACCAACATCCACCTCACTCACTATATGAAATTTTTTTGCCTATAAATACAGACCATATCATACATCTCTCACACCCACACAAGTCTCACTCTCTGCTACGAAATCTTTCATAATCTCTTACACTTTCTAAGTCTTTCATACTCTCTTACACTTTCTAAGTCATTCATAATCTCAAGCATTTTAAACAATGGCTCTTCTAACAATGGGCGATTCTCACAGAGGCACAAGGGAAAACATTTTCGCATTTGTAAGTTTCTATTTTGGTTATACATTTTTCATACTTCAGATAATGCTTTGTTCTTCTTACTTAATCTTACACCTTTTACATTATGAACTCAGGATGCCAAAAGATTCAGAATCCGTTCTCACAACTACTTGGCTCCCGACCCATTTATCGTACCATATCTGGAATACACAGGTTTTGGACATGTTATAAAGATCTCCAACTGCACAATTGATTCGAAGTTAATTCTTGCAATGTTGGAAAGGTGGAGACCAGAGACCCATACATTTCACCTACCAATAGGTGAATGTACCATCACGCTAGAGGATGTGTACATGTTACTAGGTCTCCCTATCGACGGTAAGGCCGTGAACAGGTCGGTTCAACAACCCAACTCTCAGTGTGAAGAACTGTTGGGCAGGGATATGGTTGAAGGTGGTGGTGCGAGAGGTCAGGGAATACTACTCACTGAGCTTAAAAGTCATTATGCAAGTTTGGAATTAAACGAAAATTCCTCCGAGCAAGACAGGGTAGTAAAAGCCAGAACTTATCTTATGATACTATTTGGTACCTTTTTATTTCCCGAAAGTACGGGAAATAGTGTAAATTTTATGTATTTACATTTACTTAGAGATTTTGAAAAAACAAGAAAGTATAGTTGGGGTTCTGCAGTTTTAGCCCACCTATACAGTTCCTTGTGCAAAAATGCAGTCAAGGAAAAATGTACATTTTATGGGTGCGCTTTTTTACTACAAGCCTGGGGTTGGTGGAGGATGAAGTCCTTAAACCCCGTCAACAACAACACTTTCGTTTTCCCGTACGCAACAAAGTAAGTCATCAAGTTATATCATTTATTACTATTCATCTCTTCACCAAATATATGCTAAAAATAAAATGTTTTTCATTTCCTTTAGGTATTGCATGAGGGGTGTGGATTACGGCAAGAATCCAAGATTCAATGTCGCACTATACCGCAATCTGTTGGATCACTTAGGCCTGGATGATGTACATCGTACATTTAAACTTTTCTTCATTTAAATTATTTATATATTACGTTTTCGTTAACCTGATTTAAATTTTATCGCAGTTCGTCTGGAGACCATATTTGGGTTTGGGCCATGATCCAAACCCGGAGGATGCAGCAATTTGGACCGCGAAGACTGCAATCATTTGGTTCAACATTATGGAGATGCACCACAGTGACCGTGTGAAGATGCAGTTCGGAATGCATCAAGAGATACCAAGTGATCCAACTTGTTTGTCCCCATGGCATCTCAAAAGGGTCGACGCCCAGTGGGGTCTTACCAACTGGAAAGACTTCGCTCCGGAATGGTGTAAGATGTGGAAGAGGCGTCACCGCTATGTCTTGCAATTCCCGGTTTTCCTTAATCATGGTAATATGCGACACACGGATCAATATTTATCTTGGTATAGGTCGGTTAGTAACCCTGAAATGCACGTGTCTCATCCAAGGTACTTGGTTGACCCACGCACACAATAGGCACAACCCTAGTTTCCCCAACAAGAAACCCAAAACCCATCAACCCCCCCCCCCCCCCCAGAAGAAACAGAACCACAAACACCCAACCACAGTCCCCACCACAACACAATTACATTCAAATGCCCCACAACTAACCACAATCACCACCTCACTACCAATACCCCATATGCCTCACACCCAACCACAATACCAATCACAATACCAACACACCCGCATACCCCACACACAATTTCAGTCTTCCGTATATCCTAATATGGCCCCCTCAATATCCAGCCTTAGCCCTGATCTGGGAATGTCGGAAAATTACGAACAAACCGACCCAGCCTACCATCAACCACAATATCACCAAACCACCCAACATCCTCAATACCAAACACCCCAAGATCCATTTCCTTTCTACCCACCGTACTCAGACGATCAATGCTACAGACCCACCATGGAACCCCACCCACCGCCAACACGACCAAACTTTGAGGGTATGGGTAACCAACTGTACCAAAGTGGATCTTCTAGATATGGAGATCTGGCTGATTTTATGGATCTGGAACGCATTGAATTCGCTAGGCCATCGACCCTGCCGCAGCAGGAAACGCGACGACATCCAGCACGGGAAAGGCGAGGACGGGGATACGGAACCAAGGGTCATTACCGGGTTCCGGGGGATCACTGATTTATCTGTTTTTTTTTCTGTTTTTTTTTATCTGTTTTTTTTCCTGTTTTTTTATCTGTTTTTTTTATCTGGTTTTTTTATCTGTTTTTTTAATGTAATACATTTGGATGTAATTATTATTTTTTAAATAAAAAGTCTATTTTGTTGATCCTGTATCGAATACGCAACACACCGGACCAAAAAAAAATCAAATTTTGCCCTAGAAATACACATAGGCGCCATCTCACTTGGCTTAGGGCATGCCCTAAGTACATAGGCGCCAAGTGAGATGGCGTCTCCCCTTAAAAATGGGTGTAGGCGCCAAGTGAGATGGCTCCTCCTTTGGGGAGTCATCTGAAACATGGTTATTTGCGTAATTTTTTCCGAAACGCGGTTATTTGCGAATTTTTTTTAATACTTGGTTATTAAAAAAAAAATCCATTATTACTATTATTGTTGATGTTGCTGCCCAATCCAATTGAAGAAGACCCATTAGTCTGATTTTGATGATTGAGAACCATTTGTAACTGAATTTGTTGAATTGGTTTTGCTCCTTCTTTTGTTCATCATTTTCAACTGTTGGTTTTAAACTATTGATTAAATTATTGACTTGATCATCCAATTGCACTTTCTCTCTAATTTTTAAATTGGGGTAATCAAACTACCAATAAATAAATAACAATTTTAATAAATCAAGAAAATATTAATAAAAATAAAAAATGAAAACAAACAAACACAAAATTGAAGGAAAAATTCTAAAAGAAAATACCTCTTGCTTCCTTAATTTCAAATTCTTCAGCTGATCATATTCAAATTGTTTCTTCACATTCTCTATCTCCTCCTGTTTATATCAAAAATGATTTTATATATAAAAAAATCACTTTAAAATTAAATTCAACCCATAAAACATTTCTTTAAAAATAAAAGCACAAAAAAATTACCTTATTTAGTTGATTGAGTGCAGCCTGAGACTTCTTCATATCCTCAATAGTTTTAAGTAATAATTCTTGTTTCTGTTAACACAAACAAAAACAACAACATTAAAATCACGTTAAACATTAAAATAAAAAATTGAGAGAAAAAAAACAAGAATACCTTGATTAGAGAAATGTTGTTTTCTGCATGTTTGGTTTTCTCATCTAATTCAGTGATTGGAAACGGAAGAGGATTTGCAGGATTTGAAGCTCCGCCTTTGAGAATGAGGCGATAAAAAGTACAGAGGCACTTGTTTGGAAAAGGAGAAGTGTTGTTTTGAATGGATGATGTCTTTCTTTTGCATATCTAACTGAATGGAATATTTCTCAACAATGAAATATGGTATTAGTCACGAAGGATTTCAGCGACATCCATCTCAGTCTCTGACCACCTGTTAGCAGAATGAAACATTATTCGTTTCTTCATCTCTCTCAATTTCACTCCCAAATCGCAATGCTGCCGAATCCTAAGGATGAAATAGTGAATGGAGTGTGTGATTTATTTATATATGTGAAAAGAAGAAGAGTGTAAGTTGTGAAATATCTCGAAACAATGTGAGTGAGAAAATTTTGAAATGATACAGAAACAAAGTCTCTGCGATCCCTAAAATATCTCGAACCATATTTTTTGGAATTATGTTACCAGGGCTTATTGCACGTGTATTATTGTTTGTTTAATTTTAAATAAATTATTATTATTAGTTACGTTATTTTTATCGGTTTTTCCGCTATATTTTAAAAATGTTTTCTTATAAAATATTAAAAAATTATATTAGAAATTAAGATAATCAACATTTAATAAAAACATATGTTTTAAAATTATTTTTTTAAAAGAAATAACATTAAATTTAAGTTATTTTTTAAATTCTGATATAAAAACAAAGTCATAATAATAAAATGATGCTATAACTAAAAAATATTTTATAAAAAAAATTAAATTAAATTTTCATTTTTTTATTCATTGTATAAAAATTATCAAAAATACATAATAAGTTAAAAATATTTTTTTTAAAACTACAATAAATAGGCCAAGAGGAAATAAAAGAACTAATCATGTTATAATAATAAATAGAAAAGAGTATCTAAAAAATTAAATATTAATGTTATTTTTTTAGCCATAATATTAATGTTACTTAACTTGTACTTTGGGGCAATTTTTATTATTATAAAGTGATATATAATTTGAGATAGAGATAAATCATAAAGAAGAAAAAAAGGTTAATCGCTTAATTCGTGGCGTGGAGACAATTAAGTATGGGCCATGTAATTCATTTTTTTTTTTTAATTTAGTTGATTAGTTCTGATCTATATAGTAGATCGATTAATCTCATTTTATAGTTCAGAGAGACGACTCATTGATTAAATTTTGTTTCTACTAAGAATTAATTTTGGATAATATTCGAACAATTCGTTTTTAGTAGAAACTCCTTTTTCACGAGAATCCAACTTATTTGATACAAAGTGGATAATAAATTTAAATAAGTCTCAACAATTTTTACGAAATATTTTTTCAAAATTAAATATAAGAACTTTCAAGTATTTTCTCAAAATTAAACATAATAACTTTCAATTGTTGGAGCACAATATTGAAGATGATGATGGAAGAAGAAAGAGAAAAAGAAGAGAGAGATAAACGCTTATAACAAATATTTGGAGAGAAGGTGCATCAATTAAAACTAGATACAAAATTGTTTAAATAATCAAACTAAGACCGCCACATAGGTAAAGCTAAAAAGTTAAGTAAAACTAACGAAACAAACTCAGCCCCAGAAGCTAAACACACTTCTGGAACAACAACTCAGAAGCTTCTGCTTCTGAGTCAGAATACTGTATTGCACCCTAATTTTTGACTCAAAATCCAACGTCTCTTTTACATCATTACATAGCATCAAAATCGCAAACTAGGTTCTTTCGCCAAACATCTCTATGTTTACTTATTGACTTTATCTTGTACCTTTTTATTTTTACTAACTTCTAATCAAAATTCAAAAACATGATTTGCTTATTTTTCCTTTTGTTTTCATGCAAGACAAGGATTGAATCAGACGAGTCGAGCCAAATCTCCTCAACAAGTGTTCATAAGTGGTTTGATCTATTTTTGTCAAATTCTCGAGTCAAATTTAAAAAATTCACAACTTCAAATTTTGACAGCTTTAGTGGTTCCTTGTGCATATGATTCTCCTTGACGTTATTTACAACTTTTCTTTACAAGTCAAGAGCTGATTATGCTTTTAAAAGTCACGAAAAAATAGAAACGTTAGAAATCGTTTATGAGGTTAGTGGAATTTGATTTTTATTGTATTTTATTCATGATTTCTTTTCCATTTAAAAAATCACAAAAAAATTACAACATCATGCTATTTTTTTATTTGCTATTTTTACTTATTTACTAAAAAATTATCAAAAATATGTTCTTTTATTAATTTAAATTTATATATTGATATTATTTATTTAAAAAAAAATCTATAAAATGTATATAAGTCCTTTTACTTTTTTAGAATATGTATTTTATTTTTTATCTTTTCAAATTGCACTTTTATTTTTATTTATTTTATTTCAAGAAAAAAATCATAAATAGTTAATTTAATGGCTTTTTTATTTTCTATTTTATATTTATTATTATTACTAACACTTTTAGTTATTATTATTATTATTATTATTATTATTATTATTATTATTATTATTATTATTATTATTATTATTATTATTATTATTATTATTATTATTATTATTATTATTATTATTATTATTATTACTACTACTACTTTGTCCTTTTGTTTTTTGTGTCAATAAAAAAACTTGGGACCACTACAATGTACAAACACTTCAAATAGATTGTTAACTTGTACTTATCAATGATCAAAAATCATTCTCACACTTCACATGAATTTCCAACTTGAACTTATCAATGACTAAGAACTATTCTCATAAAACACTCTCAGCTCATTCACACTATAAATAAGACTTCTCTTTCTCTCATTTTGAAGAAAAAAAACAATACCACAAATCATTTATTAAACTAAGCCAAAACTCTTTTTATTTATTTATTTTCTATCAAGTCATTTCTTTCTTTTATTGAATAGGCAGACTATTATACTTGCTCTTTATTTAATTCTATTGTATTTTACTTTTGCTTTATTTGTTTAGTACCATAATTATCACCATTTTGCAAGGAAACTTCATTGATTCAAAATCAAGAGTTGAAAAATGTTCATGAACCTCCAAAAGCAAAAGTGATTTATTGTTGTTTAATTTTTGTTTTTTTCTGTAATTTTTATCCTTGTTCGTGAGATTGAGTAGATAAATTTTCATTATTCATTTGTTTAATTTCATGAAAAATTGAGAAAGTTACGACATTTTTTCTATTTTTATTATAGACTTCATCTTATTCTTCTTTATCTATTTTATTTTTATTTTTATTTTTATTTTTATTTGGATCAATTTGGAAAGTATTAGGGTTTTTTAGTTCACCTAAACTTGTCAGATATTTGATGAACTTTCATCATTTCCAATCTATTTTTAAATGTTCCTTTGATCATTCAAGGTACTTGAGATTGATGATAAGTTTGTCATAATGTATCTTCTTTGACTTTGTCTTGATCCCCATATTTTTTAATTATGTACTACATATATAAGAGAATGAACTTCAAAATGTCATTTCTCTAACATGTATGAGTACATACATTCTATGCTCCACATGAAGTGACACTTGTCCCAAATCGAATTATTAATCATTAACACTAACTTTATAGTGTACTAACTTTACTTTGATGTCATTTATATTTATGCACTTTATATTTCCGCATTTTATATTTTCCGCTCTTTACTTCTATGCCATTTATCATCCATAGCATTTTATTTTCTTTACTTTATGCATTTTTTTTGCTCACTTGAGCATTTATCTTCTCTTTGCTCACCCGAGTTTCTTATTTTCTTTTGTTTGTTATAAGCCACTTAATAAAGAAAAACCTAAAATTGGTTCTATAATGTTTGGACTATGGTTACTATCCATTTTTATATGATGCATGATTTTTGCTCGGTCTTCATCTGATAATTGTCCTTGTGTTTGAATCCAAGGGAAAGGATTATCTTGTTGACTTTATGTCATTGTGCGTCTTTTTCATGTCATGTCTTTTGGTTATCTATTTTATTTGTTTCTCCTTAGTTAAACTCCACTTTTCAAACTTACACCTTTTTTCATATAAACCTCGACATTAGGTCGTTGCATTTTCAAAATTTCCTTAAACCATACTCTTTTAGAAAACAATAATTCTTTAGCAAAAAAACAAAAAACACAGATATTTCAAAAGGTTCCTGTAGAGTACTACAGATACTTTGTGTGCTAACACTTTTCTTTTGTATAACCAACCCTCGTACCTTTTAATTTCTTTATTGCATTGCTTCTATCTTTCTTGCTTATTTGCATTGCATATTTATTTATGGGTTTTATTTCACTCTTTTCCTTTTTTCTTTGCAAATGATAAAGCGCGGTGGCGACTCTTTCTTATTTGACGAGTCAAGTTAATTAATAGTTTAATCTCCGATTTTCATTGCTACAGAATTGACAACTCTGCTGGGGGAAAATATCTAAATGGGTTAAGCCCAACTTGTTATATTTATGTTTATGTTATAATTATTTGTTTGTTATTTCCTATTTTTTGGGTGGTGATCTATGCAAGGATAAGTCCTACATCCGGACTAAGTTACACTTAAGATTAGGAGGGGTATAGTCATGTTGACATGTCTAGAGCAGTCCTAAGCATGTTGGCATGAGATCTCTCGCTCAATGGATGCCCTTTTGAGGGTGATAATTTTAAACAAGTTAGTTGTGCGACATTATCACCTTTCAACCTGAGAGCCTGTGAAGTTGAGTTAGCTGTAGAACCTTTAACCCATCTTGTCCTTTTAGGATGCAGTGTGGAAACTATTCAGGTGTAGGCTCGAATTAGTTGTCACGCGAGACTACAGTTAGACGAGTTTTTCTTGAATATATTATTAGTTCCTGAGTGATCGATAGACCAATAATATCCGAAAGAGGAATCATGACTCTGAGTATCTTTAGAACGCTGTTCTATAGGTAAAATAAACCCTTAGTACACACCTTATGGGTGGTTCTTACCTTTGAATCCGTGCTCGTGACGTTGAACCTTTGAACCTTGCTTGTAACCTTGATTGTAGTTGTTGCATAATCAAGCATTCATGCATTCATGAAACTATTTTTAAATTGGTTTTCAAGGAATTTAGAGGTCCTTCTTTATAAACATCATAAGTTTCATCAAACTCAATGGATCATGGATGTTGACTGGGTGAAAACCCTAATCCACCAAAATGGATGATTGATTTTTATGATAACTTGATCAATGCTTTGATCAAATTTAGGATTTACTTCCTATCTTCATGCTTTGATATTTACATTTTAATATCTTGAGTTCCTTGAAAGTCAAATAAAAACAACATTGCATATCATTTGCATAACATTTAATTCATGCATACTTCCAGGTTGTCTAGGATCTTATTCCAGTTGTCTCCTTCTTTTGAGTTATCTATCAACTGCCAAGCTGTTTCCTTAACATAAGTACGGGACTAGAGCCAACATCAGAAGAAGAATGGTAGACTAGAGTTCAAAAAATGATTAGGTAAAAGATTAAGTCCTTCAAGGATATCGGTCCTAACACCACCAAGAATCTGTTTCCATGGCATGCTAAGTTAAGCTTCACTTGGTTTGGGCCAATTTCTCCTCAGCAAGTGTTTCAGCAAGGACAACTCATCCTACTTTTGATTATTTCACTAGAACTTGTTTCATTTCTGTTTGTACTTTCCATTCGAATGTGTTTAAACTGTTTTCCTTTTCAGTTGTATGTTCTTTATTTTATCAATTTTAACGAAATAAGCATTTTGCATCTTTGAATCAATTTATGGTTTCAATTACTGCTTTTTTATCCCTTGTTTTACATTCTTTATTAAACTTTTGTTTATGCAAAGATTGGAGAGAGGATGATGAAAACAAAATACCCATAATTGTTATTTGTATGCTTCAATTAAAACTTTGCTGATGATGTAAGGCATTAACTTAATTTCCAAAACACTGGAGAAATAAGGAAGTTAATCCCTTGTCAACCCTTTTGATCCTAGAAGTTAGAGTTTCTTTCTGTATGAGAAAACCCCCAGTCTTAACCTGGGGTAGGGTAGTTTCTCGATTAAGTTGGTTGTGCATTCTAATACAAGAGAATTTAACAAGACACCTTTTAATAAAGGTTGCAATCAAGCTTTCCTTCACACACATCAAAGAAGTGTTGAAGATGTCTCTAAAATTAAAAGCCAATGATGGTTCACTGTAATCATTAAGCCAGGCAGTCACTATCTTTCCATAATAAAATGAAATTAAAAATCAAAGAAAAGTCCGCTAAGTCAAAACCTGTTAAGGAGGCTTAGGCAAAATTGGGGTATCTCGCTGACTGTAAATTTAAAATGAAACAGATCAGACAAAAGTTAGGGATAATCAACAATCAAGAGAAGTCACTAAGATAGAAGTGACTGCCATCTCAAGAAACCCTTGGCTTCTGAGCCATCATACCAGAGTTGCAATTCCAAAATCTCTTGAAACCAGAATGTATATGTTGATTTAACTGAACGTAGTACTGAGGAACATCACGAAGAATGGGGTAGGTACAGATAAACTTTGAGCCTTTATCCTTTGTTTCATAAACAGTGAACCAAACCATGTTTCAACCCTCGAAAGACCTAATTGAAGCTAGGTTACTTTTGAAAGCATACTACAACAAGGTTGCGTCAACCGACTCCTAAGTTTCCACTAATCTTTTACTCTTGGCATTATTACTTTGTTTTATCCTTTAATTTAAACCATTGTGCTTTAACTAGTGATTCCTTAGTTCATCTTTTACTTTAAATGTTTAAACCATTGTGTTTTAACTAGTGAACTCTTTTCTCTTTCATTAATGACGTCTTTCCGTTAGTGATTTTGATTTTGATCTTTTGTATGAGCTTTGCATTTCAATTACCATTTTTGAATGAATAGTTTTATTTGCAAACATGTTTTCCCCATCAAGGAATTTTCAAACTATTAAGAAACTTGGTCTATGTTTTAATCAGGGGCAAGTATCTTTAGGGTCTTATTGGAGCTTATTCCCGAATTTGTTTATCAGTAACTGCTTCTCTTACAAGTTTATCATAATTTCTTCTTCAAGACTCATACTGGGGCAAGCGTTTCAAGCGCACGATGAAGTTGTCATTTCAAGAATCAGTCGAACTGAAGCAATGATCGGTTAACCTGAAGTAGTTATCAGTCAATCAGGGGAAGTCCCTAAACATATCTCAACAATCATTCCTGAAAGGATCAACAGTTTAATACACTTGGAAAGTTATGATAGAAGGTTGTTTAAGACATCTCCCGAGAAGCAGAGTTGGCAGTGCTCCATGTGTTGAGGAATCAGTGCTCCAATCTTCTCTCACAAAAGAGTCTAGCTCAGTCGTAATAATTATTTGTATTACATGCATTGAACACTCATACATCATTCATAACTCGAAGAGTGTTTCAAGCTTATTTGCATTCCCGAGGTCGTGTTGTTATCAACATCTTTCCTTGTCGTCAAAGTCCAACTTACTTGGCACCCACCAAAGCATATGTTTGTCCGTCTGTTTCTTTTTCGTCCAAATCTAATATTAGATGAGTTGTTTCTCTTTTCGTCCAATGCTAATATTGGATGTTATGTCTTTTTTCCGTCCAACTCTAATTTTGGATGAGTTGTTCTTCTCACTCCTAATGTTAATATTGGGTGTGTTGTCTCTATTCCAATGCTAATATTGAGTGTGTTGTTTATATTCCAATGCTAATATTGGGTGTGTTGCTGTTTTTCTTTTCCGACCAATGCCAATCTTGGATATCATGCTTATCATTTTCATCCAATGCTAATCTTGGATAAGCTAATTTTCTGACAAATGCTAATCTTGGATCTGTTGTTTCTCCTTCTGTTTAATGCTAATATTGGGTGTGTTGTTGCTTCTCACTTTCAACCAATTCCAATATTGGGTATCATGTTTCTCTTTGCCATCCGAAGCCAATATTGGATGTCATGATCTTTTGTCACCGTCCAAAGCCAATAAATTGGATGTCTCGAGTTTTTTTTTAAATTCAAATCCAATGATTGAATGTCATATATCTTTTTCCCGTCATTCAAAGAAAGTTATTGGATGTTGTGGTATCTTTTCGTCCAAATCCAATAATTGGATGTCATAAAATTTTCTCCCCTCATCTAAAGCCAATGATTAGATGGTATGGTCTTCTCTCATTCCAAAGCCAATGATTGGATGTCGCCTCTTTCTCCTTTTGTCCAAAGAAAATAATTGGATGTCGCAATCTTCTTTCGTTCAAAGCCAATGATTGGATGTCTTATCCCCAGTATAGTGTTTTCACCTCCTTTAATGCTAATATTAGATGCCAAATATCTTGTCTTTGTCACATCGTGTCTTCCCACATCATATCATTCAATCTACAATAAAACTCTTGATTGTCTTATCTTATGCATTCATATCGTAACATATACAAAAAGTATGTGTCAAAAAAGAGTTTATTGCATTCATGTCATATCATAAGCACCTCTGCGGTATTTTAGGGCCAAAAATTGTGTACTTTGTATTTAAGTCTCTCCAATCACGTCGAGACAAAGATGTCAACCTTTACATCTCCTGATAGAAGAAACTTAAATAGGAGCATCTGTTGCACCCTAATTTTTGACCTAATATCCCATGTCTCTTTTATATTTTCAACACTTCAAATTTTGCCAAGTGATTTGCATCCCGCAATTTATTTTAAAACATTTGGGGGGAATTCACTTGTACAATTATTGTTGCGTCAGGAGGCGGGTGACTTGTACTGTCACAGATTTTGCAAGGTGATTTTCACCCTGCAACTCCCAAGGGTTTGAAATTTTCCAGGTGAGGTGCACCCCGCAAGTGTTTTTAAAAACTTTATGGAGAAATTCACTGGTACAGTTACTGCTGTGTAGGGTGGTAGGTGAGTTGTATTGTCACATATTTTGCAAGGTAAGTCGCACCTCGCAACACCCAACGGTAAAAATGTTGTGAGGTGCCTAGCATGTCGCAAGTGTTTTTTTTAAAAAGATGGGTGGAAAGTAAATAAAGCAATTAATGATTGCACAAAGTGACAGATGACAGTTCTGACACACTGTTGCGGGGTGAGTGGACTTTCGCAAATCTCAACGGTA
This sequence comes from Vicia faba, assembly GCA_948472305.1. Taxonomy (NCBI): domain Eukaryota; kingdom Viridiplantae; phylum Streptophyta; class Magnoliopsida; order Fabales; family Fabaceae; genus Vicia; species Vicia faba. Next base: position 1,627,210,121 of record OX451738.1, on the reverse strand, counting down.
AGAAAAGTTGCAGGGTGATTTCCACCTCACAAACTTCCTTTATATATGACCAATTCATTTTCCTTTTTTTTCATTCCAGTTTCATCTTCCTTGTTTCTTTCACAAACCATTTCACACAAAATCAAGACCTCATTACTCAAATTTCTTGTTGGATTCGAATTTTCTTTTCATATTTTCATCAAATTCGTTTACAAAGGTACACATATTAATAAATTGTTTTGTTTAGAAACATATGAATTGTATGATGTTTGTTTAGATTGGTTTGATTTGTATGATAGAAACGTACGAACATTTGCTTAGGATTAAATTGGTTTGTATGATAGAAACATATGAATATTTGTTTAGAGTATATATAGGTTTTTACGTTTGATATAAGAAAATTAGAATACTAAATAATTAAATATGTTAATAATATATATTTTTTCTTCGTTTTTTCATAAATAAGTAAATAAATAATATTATAGATTTAGTTGATTATTTTTGTAAAATAGCTCAATAATATACTGTTTAAAATTTAAAAAAAAATTAAAAATGTAATATTATTAAAACTGAAATAAATATAAATATGTATAATATATTTTTAAAAGTGAATATTATGTTTTTAAAAGTAGAATACTATTACTTTTTTATAAACTGAAAAATATTATTTTTAAAAATAGAATATAATTATTAATATTATATTTAATAAAACATAATAATATATTATTTAAAATAGAATATTAAAATAAAAATAAAAACAGAATATTTTAAAAAAATATTATAAAAACAGAATATTTAAATAAAAAAACAGATTATTATTGTTATTTTTATAAATAGAATGTTATTAATATTTGTAAAAATATAATATTTTTATTTATTTTATGAAACAGAATATTCTTTATTTTATAAAAAATATATTTTCTTATGATAAAAAACAGAATATTATTATTATTTGTTAAAACTGAATATTATCATTTATTTAAAACATAGATTATTATTATTTTTAAAAACTGAATATTATTAATATTTGCAAAAACAAATTTTTTTATTTATTTTATTAAACAAATTTTTTATAATTAATATATAAACATATATAGTAGTAACATTATTTAATATTGTATTAACATTTTGTTATTACTTTTTAATATATTGTTATTATATGATAGTTATAATATATTTTTAAAATAGCATTGTCACATAATTTTATAATAGCATGATTATTTTGTAACATAATTGTAAATGTGTAGTATGGAATATTATAAGTACTATCGTAGTTGGATGTACGATCGTGTGTATGCTGGAAGACACGGAATTAAACCACATTTTGAGAAAGGAGTTAAAGCGTTTATTACATGGGCATTTGATCAAGAATGTTGTCGGATAGATGGAGGAGTAAGATATATGTGTCTTAAATGTGGATGTAGATGTATAATAAGTAATTCGAAAGAAGTAGAAACTCATTTGAAGAGAAAGGGATTTAAGGATAATTATTAGGTTTGGACATCAAATGGAGAAGAAATGCTGATGAATATGCCAGAGACTAGTAATTTACAACAGGGCTCAAGTAGTCGATCATAGATGGAATACGAAGAATAATTTAATCTACACGATGACATGATTGGCGATGCTTTAGGGGTAAACGTGGCCTACGATGAACAACAGGATAATGATGAGGAAGAGTTATCGAATGAGAAAGCTTAAAAGTTGTATCAATTGTTGAAAGACATAAACACACCATTATTTGAGGGTTCGTCAGACTCTAAATTATCTATGTGTGTAAGATTGTTGGCCGCGAAGTCAAACTGGAATGCTCCTGATCAGTGTTTGGAATTCTTTTCTCAAATGATGTTGGAGGCGACTCCTACGAAAGACAATTTGCCTAAAAGTTATTATAACGCAAAGAGGTTGGTTATGAAGTTGGGTTTAGAAGTAAGGAAGATTGATTGTTGCATTAGAGGTTGAATGTTGTTCTATGACAATGAGTTTGGTACAAATGATGGAGCGTTAGAGAAATGTAAATTTTGTAACAGTCCAAGGTATGTAGTTCTCACTAAAGCCATTGATCGTAATAAAAAACGGATAGCAGTGAAATCAATGTTTTATTATCGATAATACCAAGGTTGCAAAGATTGTTTGCTTCAACGCACAATGCAAGTCAAATGACATGGCATCATACAAACAAAACAAGTCCAGGCACTATGTGACATCCATCTGATGGCGAGACATGGAAGCACTTTGATCGAATGCATCCTGATTTTGCAGCAGAACCTAGAAATGTCAGACTCAGGTTGTGCTCTGATGGTTTTACTCCATATGTCCAATAGTCGGGAACTGGATACTCTTGTTGGCCGATTATTATTACCCCTTACCCCCCCCCCCGAGATGTGCATGACAAAGGGTTACATGTTTTTGACTTACCTCATTCCAGGGCCGTCGAGTTCAAAAGCAGGAATTGATGTTTATTTACAACCTTTAATTGATGATTTAAAGAGGTTGTGGATTGGAGAATATACTTATGACATATCTCACAAACAAAACTTTAACACGCGAGCTGCTTTGATGTGAACTATTAACGACTTTCCTGCATATGCCATGTTGTCTGGTTGGGGTACACATGGTAAAATGGGATGTCCTCATTGCATGGGTGAGACAAAGGCTTTTACATTGGATAAAGGTGGAAAATTTCATGGTTTGAATGTCATCGTAGATTCCTACCACAAAACCACGAACTTAGAAAAAATAAGAATGATCTCAGAAAAGGTGTAAAAGTAACAGATCTGCCTCCCTCACGTTTGTCATCGGTTGAAGTATGGAACATGGTTCGTGATCTACCAAAATTCACAGTCAATGGAAAAGTGATCTGAATTCCAGGATACATGGATAACCATAATTGGACTAAGAGGAGTACTTTTTGGGACCTCCCATATTGGAAAGATAATTTATTGCGACATAATCTTGATGTTATGCATATAAAGAAGAATTTTTTTTTGATAATTTATTTAACACAGTGATGAATGTCCAAGGCAAGACAAAAGATAATGAGAATGCTAGAAAGGACATGGAATTGTTGTGTAATAAAAAATATTTAGAGTTGAAGACTCTACCGAATGAGAAACTATTAAAACCCAATGCTACTTATAGTCTAACTCCCCAAGAAGCTAAGCTTGTTTGTCGATGGTTAACTGAATTAAGAATTCCCGATGGTTATGCTTCTAACTTGGCAAGGCGTGCTAACGCCAACACTGGGAGTTGAATGGAATGAAAAGTCATGACTGCCATGTTTTCATGGAACGATTGCTTCCAATTTCCTTCAGCTCATTTCCAACACAAGTGCTTAATCCACTAACTGAAATTAGTCAATTTTTTAGAGATATTTGTGCGTCAAATTTAAGAGTAGATGGCCTCATTAAGTTGGACCAAGACATTCCTCTCATTCTATGCAAGTTGGAACAAATTTGTCCACCTGGTTTTTTCGATTCAATGGAACACCTTCCTGTGCATATTGCATATGAAGCTTTTCTTAGGGGACCTGTTCAATATAGGTGGATGTATCCTTTTGAAAGATTCACGGGTGATTCAAATAGGTCGGTGAAAAATAAGGCTAAAGTTAAGGGTTCAATATGTGCACATTATTTGCATCGGGAAACTTCACATTTTTGCTCTCATTATTTCAATCACATGATGTTAATTCCAAGAATCATAAGGAATGAAGTTAATGTTACAGAAAGAAGTCAATTCACCTTATCAGTCTTTGGTCTTCCTGGTCGGAGTTCTGGAAAGACGGATGTGCACTGGCTGACCGAAAAGGAATTGCAATCTGCTCATGTTCATGTGTTGATTAATTGCGTTGAAGTTAAACTATACATTGAGTAAGTATAACGAGTGAATATTTATTTTGAACACACTGGGTATAAATTTCTTACCTTCTAACTTACTTTTAATGTGTTTTGATATAGGTTATATAATAACTTACATTATGAACTCACCGGTGAACAAGCAACAACCACTGGCATACATGCTTATTTTCCATCATGGTTCAAGCAACAATTGACATGTAATGTTGAATCGTCTCCACAATTACTCCATTTGAGAAACTTGTCTGAAGGCCCTATTAAACATGTGAACAAATGGCACACATATTTTGTAAATGGATATAAATTTCACACTGATGAATGGACAAAAGGAAAGAAAGCCATAAATAGTGGCTTATTTGTAAAAGGAGTTACAAATGGTGGTGAAGATGACTTTTATGGTGTCATTACGCACATTTACGATTTGGAATACAATTATTTGGACTCAGAAAACAAAGTTATCTTATTTTATTGTGATTGGTATGATCCATCTGCTAGAGACACAAAAATAAATAAAAAATATAACACTGTAGAGATTAAAATGGACCGAAGGTACAAAAATTATGATCATTTCATCATGACACATCTTGTCAGGCAAGTTTATTACGTCCCTTATCCTTTAACTCAGCGAGGTAAGCGAGATTGGTGTGTTGCAATCAAGTCAAAACCAATAGGCCATATTGAAACTAATGAACTTATGGAAGACCTTGCCTATCAAGTCGATGAAATGTTACAAAATAATGATGTGATTGAAGTTGAACAACTTACAAGTTTGTGTGATAACGTGGTAGAGGGTCAGCAAGTTGATGCGTCTATATTGTTGTCAGAAAATAATGTGGATGGAGATGATGAAGAGTCGGGATCCGCAGAAAATTTGGAATCAAATGAAGATAATGAAGATTTTGAGGATACACAATTTGAGTAGATTGTTTTTTTTATAAATATTGTGTATTTGAATGTTGATGCATATTTATTATTAAATATTGTCTTAGAATTCCTAATAAATATTGTTATTTTTTATTAATTGAAATAGAATCTTTATTAATTGAAATTGAAATTGAGTTATTCTCTTACTTTTTTTTATATTTTCTCTTATTAATTGAAACTGAATATTTATTTATATAAGAAATTTTATATAACCTTCACAAAAATTGAATAGAATTACTCTATATTAAAATAATTTGATTAAGACCAAATATCATGCCAATCAATTTTGAGGATACTCTATGATTACCTTGGAGATATCATGCCAATTGTAAATACTTAAATGTAAATATTAAAATTACTTCAAAAAAGTAAAAAGTTCAACAAATCAATTTACCAATTTCTATGGGAAGAAACTTCTTACGCTTCTAACTCTTGTCAATTTCTCTCTGAAACCCTAGAAGGGCTTCCGCTTCCACTCCTTTATTATATATCTCTAACCCTCAATTTATGAAGCCCTTCATCTATCCTACGAAACCCTTCCTCTAACTCCGAGTATCTCCGTATCTCCTTCAAGAGATACCCTTCCTCTACGAAACCCTTCATCTGCACCATAGAAGCTCATTCAAGAGACCACCTTTTGTGCATACATTTCTCTATGACTTAAGGCAGTCTCAAGAAAGAGCTCAAAACTATTAACCTCGAGTTGACGATCAAACCTCTAAGATGTGAAGTCTCTATCATTGTGAACAGTGTTACGAAGTCCTTCACAAAAGGTATACCTCTGTTTTGGAATATTATAATTTTATTTATTTGTTACAGTATAAACTATTATATATTTTTATAGAAATACTTTGTTTAACTTAGAAACATAGCTATATATTATCCTTAAATGTATAGTATTGTAAATGTAAATTGTAAATTCCATAAGTGATATTGAAATTGTAAAAAATCATATGCTTTTCTATTTATTGGTTGACATAATGATCCTATATGTGTTTTTTCTTTTAATTAGGTAAAATGTCACCTCGTCCGAATAAAAGTAAGGATAAGAAAGCCTGTCGCACGAGGATACATGTAGTTGAGGTGCCTTCAAATTCCATGTATTGTCCTTTGCCTCAGTCTAATCAGGGGCTCAACAGACTACGCCTCAATCTGGTCAGGGGCTCAGCAAACTACATCAGGGGCTCAGCAAACTACACCTCAATCTGGTCAGGATGCTCCACTAGGATTTTTTTATACCCACACCATTTCATCCAGACATACCCCACCATACATGCAGTCTGGGGATCTTGCATCCCATATCCTCCACCTGGACCCTCATCAGTCTATTAGCCCGAGGGATCTTACATCCCGCAACCTCCACGTGGATCCTCAAGGGGCTCACACACCTCACATTCCGACTCACGCACCTCACATTCCCCATATGGATCCTCGACATCCCATCACCCTAGGAGTTCACACACCTCACATGCATCCTCACGAGTCCATCAGGAATAGAATGACCAAGAGGAGGAGGAGGACATTGAGGACGTGGATGTGGTTGTGATGGAATATACATATGAGAAGTTTGAGGGAAGATGGGTTATTAGGCATGTTGGAAACTCGTAAGTTTCTTTCTTATAAATTAAGCATATGCACATGTTTCCATTTTTTTAGATTTAATTAATACTTATTCAAGTTATTGTTGTTTAGTTTTGTGCCAAGTAGGCCTGCTGCAGTTAGCATAAAAGAAGTTATTCAAGAGTTATATAAAGCATCTTGGAAGAGTTTTGGACATCTTATGAAGAAGGATCCTAAGTTGTATGACAAATGGTTTGACAAATTTCAGGTATAATATTTTCTTTAAGCAATTAACTTTTTGGTTTCTAACTATCTTGTTTTAATTATATAATAATTTTTCAATATTGTAGGAGAAGTGCGCGTGAAACCCACTAGATGAGGAGATGATTGAGATTAATTTTAAGAAGAGAGCATCAACCCGACTTTCTGACATGCTTAGGCGTGCCAGGCTTGGATTTGAAGAAAGACGAATCAAGCCTCCTTGGATGGGTGAAAATTTATTTAAAGAAATGCTTGGTTACTGAAAATCATATGAGTTTAAAAAAAATATGAAAAGGCAAAGCAACGTAGAGCATTAGAAAGGGGAGTCACGAATCATAGAGCTGGAAACATTAGTATTGTCGATCATGCTAATAGGATGGTAATTATATTTTCATCTCACTACTTTTTTTAAATTATATTCTTAATTGTGATATATTTTAATTGAAGTTCTATGTGTATTAATTAGGCTCATGCTAAAGAAAGAACTCCATTAATGCAAAAGCTTCACGAGAGGACTTATCGGGGATGAGATGGAGAGTATAGTGACGACCGTGCTAGAGAAATTTTTTTAATTAAATAAATTGCCTCAGCCGGAACTCCCCTTTTTTTATTTTATTTTGAAGCATATAATTTTCCCTCCGCATCTCTCCATTTAACCAAACATTTTAGAAGAAACTTTCTGCATATCCAAATTTGTTGACAAAATAATGTATTCATCTTTTTTCTCTTCTCAATTAAGTGTTTTGGATGAAAAAAATAGTACTCGTGATGTTATGTTAATTAGCGTAAATACCGTTGGCAATACTATTATGAGATAGATTGAATAGACAATAGTTGCAATTGCTTTTCCATTTTGCTTATGTTTAGAAATAGAGTTAAAGTTGTTTAACTTGAATCAAATGCTTAAATTAAATTTCCATTTCACCTTGCAATTGCTTTTCCATTTTGCTTATGTTTAGAAATAGAGTTAGAGTTGCTTAACTTGAATCAAGTGCTTAAATTAAATTTCCATTTTCATCGGAAGAAGAAAGTATATGTTACCCACAATCAATATTCATAATTTTTTACGTATGTGTAGGTGGAGTACCAAATATTGAAGGCATAACTTTTAGCTAAACATCCTGAGTTAGGTGGTTCACGGGGACAACATCCTCTTGATCCAACAGTTGATCAATATTTGTGGTTGAAAGCAAGTAAGGGAAATAAAAGAAATGGAAAAATTTATGCTACCAGACCTTTAGCTGGCAACTACAAAAAAGGGGATAAGTATTCTTTATTTAGGAGAATTGCAGTAGGGGAAGGATCTTCACGTCCCCCGACATTAACCCCTCAAATGAGTGAAACAATTAGGAAGCTAGCTAAAAGTGAAGTAGCAGGTGAAAGTGAAGCATTGAAAAAAAAAACAAATGGAGTTGGAGGAAGCATTGAGACTTTCACAAGAGCAAATAATGCTTACACAACAATAAATTCAGCAACAAGTACAACAACAAATACAACAACAAATGCAACAAATGTTTCAACAATATGGTGGTGGCGGAGTTGGAGCAGTTGGTAACCAAGGAGCGGTAAACGAGAATGAGAATGATGAAGAAAACAGAAACGACAAAGACTATTCAGATTTTGAATGAATATCATTTTGAATTTAAATATTTTAAATTAATTATGAGTTTATTTATCTATGGATTTTTTTTTAAAATTAAGTATGAATTTACATATTTAGAAATAATTATAAATTTAGTATTTTTAAAAATTTCAGAATTTAAATTATTTATTATATTTATATTATTTAAAATATTAATTTAACATTTAAAATAATATAAATATTTTTTTATTATATTCTTTACTGTTTGCGTGGTGAATTTCATAAGGCATATTCAAACGTTGCCAGGTGATATACACCCCGCAAGTTTCTGCAAGTTTTTGCTTCACTCTGCTACTCACCTACTCTAACATGCGTTGAATTCTGGGAAAAACGTTGCGGGGTGCTTTTCACCACGCAAATTTCTGCCACTTTCTGCTCTATTTGCTCTGGATCATCTGCTACTCAACTGCTCTGATATATGTTGAAATCTGGGAAAAGAGTTGCGTGGTGCTTTTGACTTGGCAAAATTGCGAGGTGCTTTTCTTTTTGCAAAGTTGCGGGGTACATTTCCCCTTGCAAAAAGTTGTGACTAACGTTTTTGCGGGGTATCCTCTGCACCCCGCAAAAATGACGTTGTAGGATGATATTTGCTTTTGCGGAGTGCTACTCACCTGGCAAATCAGAGTTTTTTTTTTGTAGTGAAAAAATCACAAAAAAATGTACTTAACATCATGTTATTTTGTTATTTACTATTTTTACTTCTTTACTAAAAAATTATCAAAAATATGTTCTTTTATTAATTTAAATTTATATATTGGTATCATTTATTTCAAAAAAAAAATCTATAAAATGTATATAAGTCCTTTTACTTTTTTAGAATATGTATTTTATTTTTTATCTTTTTAAATTGCACTTTTATTTTCATTTATTTTATTTCAAGAAAAAATCATAAATAGTTAATTTAATATCTCTTTTATTTTCTATTTTCTATTTATTATTATTACTAACACTTTTAGTAATTATTATTATTATTTTATTATTATTATTATTATTATTATTATTATTATTATTATTATTATTATTATTATTATTATTATTATTACTTTGTCCTTTTATTTTTTTGTCACTAAAAAAAAGTTGGGACCACTACAATATAGTACAAACACATGTATTGTCAACTTGTACTTACCAATGACCAATAATTATTCTTTTCTTTCAAGTCATTTCTTCCTTTTATTGAATAGAATAATATTTGTTCTTTATTTATTTTTTTGCTTTATGCACTCTGGTTCCTAGGGGAAAGGGGCCATAGTAATCTAGAGTTCATGTCGAGAGATCATGGCACTGGTCAAATATTGTTCCCACCAGGAATTGAATTCGGTATTCCTCGAGTGTCATCCTTTGCAGGAGCTCCTTTACCACTGGAGCCCAAGTGCTTGGTTTACTTGTTCTTCATTTAATTCTACTGAATTTTAATTTTTCTTATTTATTTAGTACCATAATTATCACCAGTTTGCAAGGAAACTTTATTGATTCAAAATCAAGAGTTAAAAAGTGTTCTTGAACCTCCAAAAGCAAAAGTGATTTATTATTGTTTAAATTTTGTTTTTCTGTAATTTTTTGTTGTTTATTTATTTACTTATTTTGAGCATGGATCCTTGCTCGTGAGATTGAGTAGATAAATTTTCATTATTCATTTGTTTAATTTCATGAAAAATTGAGAAGGTTATGAAATTTTTACTATTTTTATTATAGACTTCATCTTATTCTTCTTTATCTATTTTATTTTTATTTTTATTTGGATCAATTTGGAAAATATTTGAGCTTTTTAGTTCACCTAAGCTTGTCAGGTATTTGATGAACTTTCATCATTTCCAATCTACCTCAAAATGGTCCTTTGATCATTCAAGGTATTTGAGATTGATGATAAGTTTGTTATAATGTATCTTCCTTGACTTTATCTTGGTCCCCCGTGTTTGTTAATTGTAATACATGTATAAGAGAATAGACTTCAAAGTGTCATTTCTCTAACATGTATGATTGCATACTTTCTATGCTCCATATGAAGTTACACTTGTCCCGAATCAGATAATTAATTATTAACACTAATTTTATATTGTACTGTACTAACTTTACTTTAATTTCCTTTATATTTCCTCACTTTATATTTTCGCATTTTATATTTTCCGCTCTTTACTTTTATTCCATTTATCATTCATATCATTTTATTTTCTTTATTTTATACGTTTTTTTCTTTGCTCACTTGAGAATTTATCTTCTCTTTGCTCACTTGAGCTTCTTATTTTCTTTTGCTTGTCATAATCCACTTAATAAAGAAAAACTTAAAATTGGTTCTTTAATCCTTGGACTATGGTTACTATCCATTTTCATCTGATGCATGTTATTGTTCGGTCTTTATCTGATTATTATCCTTGTATTTGAATCTAAGGGAAATGATTATCTTGTTGACTTTATGTTATTGTGTGTCTTTTGCATGGCACGTCTTTTGGTTATCTATTTTATTTGGTTCTCCTTAGTTAAACCCCAATTTTCAAACTTACACCTTTTTCATATAAACCTCGACATTAGGTCATTGCATTTTCAAAATTTCCTTAAACCATACTCTTTTAGCAAATAATAATTCTTTAGCAAAAAAAAAAAACAAACAAAAAACATAGATATTTCAAAAGGTACCTGTAGAGTACTATAGATGCTTTGGGTGCTAACACCTTCCCTTTCCAACCCCCGTACCATTTAATCTCTTTATTGAATTGCTTCTAGCTTTCTTGCTTCTTTGCATTGCATGTTTATTTATGGGTTTTATTTCGCTCTTTTCCCTTTTCTCTTGGAAATAATAAACCGCGATGGCGACTCTGGCTTTTTTGGCGAGTCAAGTTAATTAATAGCTTGATCTCCAATTCTCACCGCTACACACTGCTTCCGAATATGATTTACTTCTAACATCATCCCTTAATTCATATTCAGCTAACTAAACTCTACAACACCAATTTCATCCCTCAATTGGACAAAGTGTTTAGTCTTGATAGCTTTTGTCAGAACATCTGCAAATTGCTTATGAGTGCTAGCTATAATGTACAACTTCTACCATTCCATTTTGGATCTGATTCCTAAGAAAATGGAACTTTATGTCAATGTGCTTGCTTCTCCCATGCAGCATTGGGTTCTTGGCAAGGTTTATGGCAAATTTGTTGTTTATCATCAGCTTCACAAGCTTGCTCAACTTGATCTTCAGATCTTGTATCAAATTCATCAGGCAAACAAATTGACACACAGATAAATCACTTTCAATGTACTCAACTTCACAAGTTGACAAGGAAACCACATGTTACTTCTTGGAGCACTAAGAAATGGGACTTCCCAAATTTTTGAAAAAATATGCAGATGTATTTCTTCTGTCAACTTTGTCTCCACACCAATTAGAGTCTGAATAGCATACCAGTTCTGTGTCAGATTTAACACCAGAAGGAAACAACACTCCATACCTCAGAGTCCCCTTAATGTACCTAAGTATCCTGACAACAACTTGGTAATGTGACCACTTTGGCTTGTTCATAAACCTACTCACCATTCCAACCGCATAGCAAATGTCAGGTCTGATGTTACACAAATACCTCAATGAGCCAACCAACTGTTTAAAAGTTGTAGCATCTTGATCTTACCGGTTGATCAAAACCTGCAAGATGGACATAAAAAAAATATTCGGACGGGATGGAAAGTCGAGGAGAAAAAAGGGGGGTTGTACATGCAAGGCACTCCGACGATCAAGTAATGAGGAAGCAAAGAGATACAAGCAACATATTAGGGTTTTAGTGATGAATAGTGGATATTCGATACCTGGAACTCACATGTGTGAGATTTTATATAGTGCCTCTGACGCTTGGCCCTTAGTCCTTATTTTTTGGCCTAGATATGTGGGTCCAAAAAAATAGGTAACTGTCAGGACTTGGTCAAAACGGGCGGGTATGCTCGTAACTAGTCGTTGGTTCCGAGGAGGCGGCTTACGTGAAGATGGTCGTTTCAGACATTTCCTAGTTGTCTGGTGTAATACGGTGGGAGAACTGAGTTGTTTAGTGTTTTATTTCAAATGTTGTGGATAGCCATAGTCGCCACCGACTTTTCTTTTATCCAATATTTAAGAAAGGTGAAAAAGAACAAGAAAGACATTTGATAGATTTTGAGTTCGGGAGGTAAGTTATGAAAAGGGAAGGTGTTAGCACCCTTTTCATCCGTAGTTATCTATGGGCTCTTAATTTCTTAGCTCACTTTTGAAAATCTTTCTTTGTGTGTGTGTGATTTGTTTGAAAATATTTTGAAACCACCAATGTAAGGCTGACTTTGTAATGATTCTTGTATCAGTCCTCAAGAATGTATACAAAGTGTTTGAAAATATTTATTGTTTTGAAAGTGTAATGTGAGAAATGTTTTGAAATTTTTTGTGAGAAAGTAATTAAGCATACCCTACCCACTAAGGTCGTTCTTATTCTTTTCCTTCTCCTTTAGAGATAGTACTATTCGTACCATTAGTTGGTAGGTAGCCCTATCTATTGGATGTGAAGGGACAAGCAAATGGTCATTGAATAGTCATTGAAGGCAACAGGTAGAGATACTTTAGCAATTGTATCGGAGGGACTAGATCATTTTTCATAGGCAACATCGAAGGATCATCGAGAGACTATGATCTTTATTCGAGGGTTATTTGCTAAAGAATCCCTACTTTAGAGGGACATGACCGTTATTCCGAAAGGAAATGAAGAGAGGTTAACCTAGAGGTTAAAGCATTTTGAAATTAGAGTTTTGCTATCGGTTGATTTTAGTCTTGCTATACAAATCCTAGTTACTAGTAATTGCATAAAGAATATAAGAGCAGAAAGTAAAGTGTGGAATATAAACCTAAGTTATTACAGGGCTTTGGGGAAGTTGCATAAGAATGAAATGCGGGAAATAAAACCTACAACTATTACATCCCGGAAGAAAATACATAATAAGAGAAATGCGAGAAAAATAAACCTAAGCTATTTACATTCGCGGAAGCGTCCTATACAATCGATTTAGGAAAATGTAAATACAAATGACAGAAAAAGAAATAAGGAAAAAAAAGCAGTTTGAATGTTTGTTAGGGTTTTTGTGAAAGATAATTTAAGGTGATAATAGTTAAATAAAACCTAAAATTCTAATTAATTTTACCATTAAAAATAATGGTTAATTAATTAATTAAAAAAAGGTTAATAAAAAACCTAAACCTAAATAAATTAGGGTTTTAAAAAAAGGTTTTTGTTTAATGGTTAATTAAAAGAATTAAGTTAGCTAAAAAATAGGATTAGGGGAAGAAAAATCAAGGAAAAAAAAGGTTAGAAACCAATATAAGAAAAAAAATGCCAGGGGTGGGTGTTGAATCCACACCCTCAAGCCTCTGCCTTACACTGTTTACCACTGAGCCATGCATTAGTTGGTGTTTATAGACTGAGTGTTACACAAAGTATATTAAACCTGTGAAAATTGGAAAATATAAAACAAAGTTGCAAAAGGCAGGGATCAAACCCATGCCCTTATAGATCAATGCCTTAACGCGCACGCTCCTACCACTGGGGTGGTTGTTATATCCGATAGTGTTATGAAAACAAACAAATATAAAATAAAATAAATGACTGGGTCGGAGAGGCACCAGAGCCCTAGCTCCAGTCGTCTTCTCTAGAGAGCTTCTTGCTTGTACCTACAAAACAAAAGCACGTTAGTGATCTAGAAGGACCCTACCCCCTAATTTGACCCTTGCAAGTTCAATGGTGGCCTTGGTCTTTTCTAATTCTCCCTGTATAAAGAAATACGAAGCAAATATGGTAAATCGGTTCAAGAATGGCAACACATGATTCTGGCATCATGGGGGCCATACGATAGTTCAGACCTGCATGGTTTTACCTCAAAAGCACATTAGTATTGTTAGTTTGAAGCAAAGCACGAAAACATTGAAAAACACAAAATTCATGAAAGATGCCAACTGACCATGCTTGGAATGCTTGTTTCATGCACTTTGGATCACCAAGAATGATCCATACTTACTCTATGAGACTTCTGGAATTGATTGGGATAGCTAGCTTGCTTTCAGAAAGGCTAACAGTAGGGTTTAAAGTTTGCACTAGTTTGAAATTTTTTTGAGATTTGGAAGGTATTTTTCTTGCAAGGTTTTCGTCCCCTCTCTTGTCTGAAGATATAGGATATTTATAGGAGACAATTAGGTTAAAGGAATGAGCTTAGATACCTTGCAAAATAAATCTTTGATTTTTGTTTAAAAATAGAATTTGGAATAATACAAAACCTGAGGATTTGATGCAAAAATGTTCACACGGTTGGTAATGTATTCTTGGGCCTCCAAAGTATTTGAAACAAAAGCCTTATAAGCCTTACACCTCCCTTTACTATCTATTTAATTTAATTTTGAATTTAAATAAATAAAATCAAAATAAATTAAATAAAAAACTAAAAGGGTGTATGAATATATTTAGAGGTTCATTATGAGGTCTATAACACGTTTGGACTCAAAAAGATAAGCCCATTAGTCCAAAAATTCAAGTTTGCTCAATTGAGGTTTCATGCATTTTCTCAAAATTTCCCAACTTGCACCAATCATAACTCTCACAATTTTTATTATATGAAGGTGATCTTGGACTTTTTGGAAATCTCAAGATGTCCCCTACAATATCTATGTTGATCATTTTTTCATTTGAATATTTTATATTGATGTAAATTGCTTTGACAAAAAGTGTCTTTTTGTTGACTTTTGAAATGACCTATAATGTTTTGGCCCATATCTCTCAAATGAGGCATTTTTGGACTTGAGCTTAGAGAGACAAAGATGTAGATAATTTAATTTACTTCAAAATGAGCTTTTGTTGAGAAAAATATGATGAATAATGTGAAAGTTATGCTTGGTCAAACTTCAGTTGACTTCTCCTAAAGAAAACCCTAATTTACTAACTTTTGACTTTTGGTGAATCTTGAGTTTTCTTGATGAATCATGATCAAAACTTGATAAAATGATGAATTTGACTTCAAAATCTTGATGTTGACCAAAAATATTGAAGTTTGACTGTATGTTGACCATAATTGACTTTTTGTCCAATACATTTGATTTTCTACCATCTGAGCAATTGATTGAGCAAACTTATGATGCAAGGCTTGAAATTTGGCATGAGCATTCTTAGAGACATATGAGAAACCATGCAACCCACTTGAGGTATTAGAAGCTCAATTTTCCTTGAGAAAAGTGAAACCCTAGTTGTAGGTCAACTGCTTAGGAAAAGGGTTTGTCTAGTCCAACCTTGAGTAGCTTTGAGCAATTGAAAACCCTATGAGCATGAGGAGATATCTTGAAGAAAATGGGAGGGAAAATTTTGGGGTACGACATCTGGCTGACGGGAGACAATGATTGACCGGGTCACGCGCTACTGTCGGGCATATCTAGTCCTCTACTCGAGGCGTGGTTAACCAGAATGTTGGGCCACTGTTGTTGGGCTGTGCTAAGGATAAAAGTGGATTGGGCCAATTCTAGTCATTGGGCCAGTCCAGAATATGAGCCCTCCGAGTCATTGCTTATGGGCATAGGAGTGATGACTTAGAGTCAACCCGTGAAATGGGGATGCCTTTGTGTCAGTATTGTTTGAGCGGTGCAAATGATGTTCATTGTGTTTGCCTCACGGAAAGGGGAACGGTTGAGCGGCTCACTTCGAGGATCTATTTTGTGCGAGGAGTTCGGGGATTCACCCGATGTTTGGTTACCGGGGATAGGGATCTTGAGAGGTTGTGTGCCTTGCATGCATCGAGTCGTGTGTTATCAGATATGTGTGGTGATGACTGGTCTAGGAGCTAGGGTGTGATGATAACGGCCTTTAGAGTTCTTATGTCGCGATTGTATCTAAAAGACGTTCTAGAATGAGTCTTTGCCCGACTGTATATGATAACTGTATTAGAATGAGCCTACGCCTAGCTGTATCTAAAGATATCCCAAAATGAATATTAGAATGGATCTACATCTTGGTCGTATCTGAGGTATATCGGGAATATGTACTAGAATGAGTATCAAAATAGACCCATGTCTTGATCGTATTTGAACTGAATTTGGAAGATGTACTGGAATGAGTATCATAATGTATATGTGTCTTGATCATATTTGAATTGTATCTAGAATATGTATCGAAATGAGTCTACGCTTGACTGTATTAAAAAGATCATCTGAATGAATCGTCGATTGATTGTATCTGAAGGATGATAAATTGCTGACAATATTTGTCTGTTTGTGAACTAACCTGAAAGAAAATAAAGTTAGTTTTTATGCAATGTGATGTATGTAGTGCATTGCGTAATTATGTTCTCAAAATAAATGAGAATTTTATATGCGTTCGTATTCATATGCTATGATATTCTGTAAATGACGTATGGATGTTGTTGTATCCTAAATTTTGCCCCTGACTTTTTCAGTCGCACTTTCATATCATATTTTGTCATTTGGTCACAATCATTAATAAATAACTTCATACATCACATTTGCATCCCATATTTAAGTTTGCTCTTGTGTTGTTGACTAACTTCTAATCAAAATGTATAAAAATATATTTTTCTTTGTCTTTGAATATTTGTGTTTTGTAGGTACCGAGTCGAGGCATCTGACAAATAAGGTTTTCCGACATTATTTCCATAAAATCTCTATTTGCAAAAAGAATTTTTTTTAAATTTTTTCATTTTTTTTCACTGTACAATCGATTTCTCCTAGAGTGCAATTGATTGCACAAAGTGCATTTTGCAGGATTTTTGAAAAAATACACTGTGCAAATCGATTTGCAATATAGTGCAATCTATTTGCACAGAGTGAAAATTTGAAAAATCAGCAATTTTAAGCTTGCCAAATTTTGGCTCTAATTTTTGAAAGAATTATCATTAATTCAAATTTTGGCTCCAATAATCAATTACCAAATTACCACTAATCCCAAGCTTAAACTCTATAAATAGATCCCTCATTTCATTCAAATCACAAGCTTTTGATAGCCAAAATCACTTTGCTAAAAAATCTCTCAATTCTCTCCATCAACCAAATTCACTTAAAACTCCATTTTCAAGAAAAGTTAGTAAGCTTT
Source organism: Vicia faba (assembly GCA_948472305.1). Classification (NCBI taxonomy): domain Eukaryota; kingdom Viridiplantae; phylum Streptophyta; class Magnoliopsida; order Fabales; family Fabaceae; genus Vicia; species Vicia faba. The sequence continues at coordinate 1,627,192,818 of OX451738.1, read as the reverse complement.
TCATTGAAGATTACTAATCTTTGAGCTAAACCTTCATCCAAACACTTTTTATTCATCAATTCTCTACATCCAAGCTTGGGAAATTGATTCTTGTGGTTGAATTGAAGCAAATTCTTGAAGTTGTTTTGATAATTCTCTAGATCTACCTTTGGTAAGTTGGATTTTCCATCTTTCACAATGTGACCTCTTGGTGATCTTTGGAATTGATTCATTGAGCATTGTTTTGTGATTCCATTGGTGCCATTTTCTCATAATTTGTTGGAATTTTCGTGCTCAATTGGATCCATGATCATAAGGTGTTTGATGGGAAGTTTGAACAAGGATTTGGCCTTTTAAAATGCTGTTTTGCTGTCTGTAACATCGTGCAATCGATTGCTATAATAGTGCAATCGATTGCACTAAGTGAATTTCGTGCAGATTTAAAAAAAACACTGTGCAAATCGAATTACACTGTAGTGCAATCGATTTGCACAGAAACATAATGCATTTTTGCCTTGTTTTGGGGAAGCTTTGATCCAAAATGCTTTTTCTACTCACTCCTTTTGATTGTTGGTTTGGATTGCAATTTTAAATATCCAATTTCTATTTAAATTCAATGGACTTTATGGTGTAGATGAAGTTGTATAAATGTTCATCAATTCAAATCTACCAAAGAGTGAATTATTTAATTCATTTTTGGTGCTTTGGATTAATGATATGTTTAGTGCTTTAATCTATCTAGATGAGTGATTGAATTTAAAGATGAACGAAATTTGAGGTAGTAATCCAAATTAGCTTATCATTCCCCTCCCTCTTCCTCTTATCCCTTTCTTTTTTAATTGTGCTACATGTTAAGGGATGATGATCTCTATATCATTTATCCAAACGTGAAGTACAAAGACTGCTATTGACCGGCCTCAAAATAGGTGCGACTTCTACATAAGTCCATTTACGATTGCTTAACATAGCGCTAAATTTTGTCCCAATTTGAATAAATGATCATTCTTGGCCCAAACCTATGTTTGCAAGCCCAAGTATGTTAATTTTATCTCTTTGATCCAATAACCTTGAGATTCATTGTATGGAGGCTTTGGTTCTACCAATCCTCTAATGGATCTTCATCAATTTTGGTCAACGCGGATCACTTAAACATCGTTGATCATTAAATGTTGCATTGAGAATTCTAAAATGGATGATATACTTGACAAAAAGCAAATGCAACTTGTCGTATGGAGGCTTTGGTTCTACCAATCCTCTAATGAGTTCCAAATGCAAGTTTCAAGATGGTCATCCAACTAACCACTAATTTCTAACAATTGACTTTATTTTATGCTCTTTACTTTATGCTTTTATTTTTATGCTTTATGTACCATTTACTTTAGCATTTACATTTCATGCTATTTTCATCTTTGCTCACTTGAGCATTTACTTTTATGTCATTTTTATTTTGCTCACTTGAGCTTTTATTTTCCTTTTAAAAACACTTAATAATCAACATGAACCATAAAAAAACATTAATGATACTTGGACTATTTGGTTACTATCCTTGGCATTATGGAGTGATTAACTTATTGGACTTAGGATTAGAGACCTTGGCTTATGTTGGATGCCTTGTGACCTTAATTGATATTTTGTCTGGAGTTCTTGAGGTTTACCTCAAGACATTGGGTTGTTTGTTTGTTTTGTGTGCAGGTTATTGTGATTACATACTTTGTTTGTAATATGGAATTCATCTGTATACAACCGTTACTCTGCCCAATTTTTGTGAAGACTTAATACACTTGAAGTTTGGTTTTCTCATGAGGTCTAGTATCTTTGCTTGCTTGGTTTCACTCCAAAGAATGGGAATTCTATCTTGACTCATAATGTCAAGTGTGGCTTCTTGTTGGTTATACGGTTCTCTTCCTTAGCTTTTACCTTATGCTTTAGGATAGTCCCTTAATCTCCTCCCATCTTCTTTAATTTTCAAAATCTTCTCATCTTTTTTCAAAATCTTCTTTGTTTATAAAATTGAATCGCTTTCATAATAAACCTCGACTTTTCTGAGTGCTTTTCTTTTTAAAACTTCTTTTCTTTAAACAAACTTCAATTCACTTAATCATACTTTGACATTATTTTCAAAATTACCAAAAACACTTCAACTCATTCAAACTCTTTTGTGCGCTCGAGCACCTTTACCCTCAAAACTTTTTTCAAGATGAGACATGATTCATTGATAGTCGAGCAACATTCTCCTATCCATATTGTTATAAAGGTGTCGACTTTTGAACTTGAGTACCAGAGGCATTCTCAAACCCTCACTCTTGCTGATGTAGGGTCCATATTTCTCACACCTTGTGGGCGTTAGTCGAGATTTCTCTCCTAACAATGACGACTTGTATCCTTGTTTAAAATCAATCAACAGACAAGTCTTTTCTAGCCGAACTACGATGCTCTGACTTTCCCATTTCACGATGGAGTACGTAGGCACTAAGTCTTACGACCCAAGGCGAGCAACAAAAATAATAAAAGAAAAATTTCATTTTCTTTTGTTTACAAATAATCATTTATTCTTTTCCTTTAGCAAGCAAACCTTTACATGACACTCCTTTTAAAAAAAACCAAACAAAGTGGATCCTTCGAAATACCGTAGATGCTTAGGGTTCTAACACCTTCCTTTTGCATAACCGACCCCCCGTACCTCGATCTCTGATCTTTTTGGGTTTTGTTCACATTTTTCCCATTTCCCTTTGGAAATAATAAAGTGCGGTGGCGACTTCATTGTGTTGAGATAAGTCAATTATGGCTTAATCTCAAATCTTTACCACTACATTTCTTTTCCTATCATTACTGTCGCAATTTCGTTCTCTCTTAGTTCTGATTTGCGCGTGCGACAAATGTAATTATTGTTGAAACGTATCGGTAGCTCCGTATAACATCTTTGGATGGAAAAATAAATCTCTGACTGTTGCTGGGGGAATAAAGAATATGAATCTTCAATCTCGTTTAGAATGTCTACGTTGGGGGTTCTTACTTTCTGTTTGAGGACACTCTGTTGGGGACGTTCGACTTCTGCTTGGGATAGAAGAATTCCAAGAAAGTTGGTCGTTCATCGTTCTTTTAAAGGATTTGATTCTTATGTACCCTGATTGGGGATAAAAGAGATGAATAACCCTCTGATGCGTCTGACCGAGTTTTTGATATGGATGTCAACTCTTCTGGGGAGGACAAAGTTAAATGACGCCTGGTGTGGTACGGTGGGAGAACTGACTTGAGGTTTTGCGTTTGTATTCGCAAATGTTGCGGTTAGCAAGAGTCACCACCGACTTTTTATTTTATCCTAAGGAAAGGTTAAAAAGCACAGCAAAAACCTTTTGAGATGTTTTCTTGGGTTCGGGGAGTAGATTATAGAAAGGGAAGGTATTAGCACCCTTTCTATCCATGGTTATCCATGGGCTCTTAGTTACTTGCTTAGATCACTTGCCTTTTTCAATTGTTTGAAATGGTGCTTGTGTGTGTGGGTTTGAAAATGTTTTGAAAAGAGGCCAATGTGGTGGCAACCTTTGTAATGATCCATGTTGGGATGTATACAAAGATGTATGTCTTTTGAAAAGGTTTTCATTTGTTTTTGAAAGTTGTTTTTTTTTGTTGAAAGTGTTGTGGGGTGTGATTTAAAAACAGGCAAGTGTTTTTATTTTGCAAGTTTGACAAGTACTTAAGAACGATCTACCCTAAAGTTCTCAAAGGTTTTGTTATGTTTTTAACCCTTTTAACAATTTTGTTCCACCATTGCATTTGGTGGACAATCTTGTGTTAGGATGTGAAAGGGACGGGCGCGGGTCATCGTTTAGACCATAATTGCAATGGTGCCAAGTATCTTTGGGCATTTTCCTTAAGGGACTTGATCATTTTGTTTGTATTTGTTTGTTTTGCCCAAAGAGACCTAACATGCAATATGGCTCAATTTTTGAAAGGCAACAAGTGGATGTAACCCTAGGGGTGTTGGTGTGCAAGTGTGTTTTATTGCATACAAGAGTTTTTCTTTGAATTAGGTTTTTCTACTTCATTGATTTTATCTTGCCATACACGTCCTAATTACTAGCAATAAAAAGCGGAAATGTAAAATCCTACGCTATTACAACAATTAGGGGAGGGGATACACATTTGTACATGGGGGGTTCAACGAGAAAAATAGACAAAAAAGAAAATAGCAGAAAACAAGATATATAGAGGGAGAGAGGGAGCCCGCGCGCTGTTGGGAGGCCATCAGAAGTTCTGACCCAGATCCGCTGTCAGATGATCAACCTGTTGGTGAAACTGGATGAGTCAGAACTTCTGACTCTAGAACCTGCAAAACAGAACCTTGTTAGTGGGGAAATCAGAAGTTCTGATTTCCCTGCGCTGCAAGACAGAAGTTTGTTAGTGGAGAAACCAGAAGTTCTGATTCCGCTGAAAAGGCAATAACTCTCAGAGGTTCTGATATCATTGACAGCAAAACAGGCTTCAGATGTGCTAACGTCAAAGTCAGCACTTGGCTTTTTCCTGTACTAATCAGAACATCTGCAATTCTGTTATTACTCCACAAAACAGGAAACGTATTTGGAACAGATCCAGCAAAATAGCAAAAATGTTTCAGAGGTCAGAATCACCAAGGTCACAGGCAAGTCCTATACTGGCTCAGAACGTTCTGAGGTATGAGAGTCCTCAGAACATAAACAGCAATAACATGAATATTTACATTATGTTACTTGAATATGCACAGCTGATGATGCTTAACAGTGTGGTGAGGGTCAGCAGGTGCTTACCTGACTGTTTGGAAAGTGGTGGGTGAAAGTTAGCTTTTGGTTCTGGTGGTGTTCTGGACAGATTTGGAAAAAGGGGAAGTAAAGGTGTATGCGTGTATAGGGTCAGAAGTTTGGAAAGAGCGTTTTTGGCTTATAGAAAAGAGCTGGGTGTTTGATGAAGTTTGAAGGTGAGAAACTTAAAGTTATGAAACAAAACTGGAGATTTTGGCAGAGTTTCAGAATGCTATGTTGCTAGGAGTTTCGTTTCTCTCTTAGCAATTTTTCTGTTTCTTTTCTTGAACGTCTTTTGCAGTGGTGAAAGCTCTCTATTTATAGGCAAAGTTCTTGTGGATGCCTTGAACATTTAAGGCGCCAACAGAGTTTGAATTTGTTCTTTGACAGAAATTCCTGGGAAGTTGTGATAACAGCTATCTTTCAGCCTAGGTTGCAGCAGCAGGCGTAGATTGGGGAGAAGTGACCTCTGAAGTGGGCGGTGGCGTGAAGACCCATGCCAGAATCTGTGCAAAAGCATTTTCCAAGCCACACGTGAATGCTCAGGAGTGGTTGGAAGCATTAATGGGCATTAAATGGTGACAAGACCTGTCAATACCAACATTCTGGTAATGGAAACCAGCGTTGAATCAGCAGCGTAACCCATGCTCTGGCCTTGGCTACCTGTTGTCTTTAGCAAGCTCTGGAGATTCTCCTGATTTTCTGGTACGTTCCTTGGATCTACTTCTGGACAATCTGGACTTAGAGATCCTGTATCAATGTGACACCTATCCTTCTGACCTTTCATCTTCTGATTTCAACCTGTTCTGAAGGAGCCTTCATACTTTCCTATTTCTCTTGCATTCCTTTAGCAAATTCTGACTGAGCTTGTGTAACTGCTGAAGGGGCATGTTCTGTTTGAGGCTTACATTCTGAACCACGTTTACAACTTCTGATTGAACTGATGTAGCTGCTGAAGAGCCAACTTCTGACCATGCTGAGCCAAGCTTGCAACTTCTGACCGTCTTCATCTGGGATGGGTCCAGAAGTTCTGAAGCGCTGATTTTTTTCTAAAAAACACTTATTTTAAAGAAGCATTCTAAGTACTTAAAAATTGATTGATTTTTTTCTCAAGATAAAAGTGTTGTTTCTGGAGTTCGTGAGATCATCTTGCTCCTGTAAGTGACTTGCTTGGGCAAAAGGATAACTCAGGACTTGGACTTGTTTCAGGGGACTTTGAAAAATCTAAGATGGTTTCCTGAAGAAAGGGAGGGCAAATTTTGGGGTACAACAGTTGCCCCTGTTCAATCTTCTTGAACCTGAAGAGTTAGATTGGCGAGTTTGCCTTTCGCGACTCGAAGGTAAAAGGAGATTGGACACCGGAGTGCCCAAAAATTTGCACTCGCTTAGTAGAGTATCAGCAATGTGATGTCAGGAATGGGCTTACAGATGCCATTTGGAGAGGTGGTGGATAGGGAGATGGGCTTATAGATGCCATCTGGAAGTGTCGATCGCATAAGAGATTCCTTAGCGAGAAACTTGTATATTTCGAGAAAGACGGATGTTTTCCTGGCTTGTTACAGGTGTTTGATCTTCAATCTCCTTATGCAGATGTGCCCTGGCTAGATACAAGTGTCGAATCTACAATTGGTTGTTCACAGATGTGCCCTGGCTGGATACAGGAATCGAATCTGGGAATAGTTGTTAATAGATGTGCCCTGGCTGGATACAGGAATCGAATCTTCGAACTCTTCAGACGTGCCCTGGCTAGATACAGGAATCGAGTCTGGAAACGTGGTCCACAGATATGCCCTGGCTGGATACAGGAATCGAGTCTGGAGATGTTGTAGTTGATAGATGTGCCCTGGCTGGATACAGGAATCGAATCTTCGAACTCTTCAAACGTGCCCTGGCTAGATACAGGAATCGAGTCTGGAAACGTGACAGTTGATAGGTGTGCCCTGGCTGGATACAGGAATCAAATCTTCGAACTCTTCAGACGTGCCCTGGCTAGATACAGGAATCGAGTCTGGAAACGTGACTGTTGAAGGTAGTTGTTTTTGGGATTGTCCTTTTCCTGAAACGACAAAAACATAAGTTGTATGCAATGTCATGATGCATGATGTTCAACATGAGATAGTGTTGTATGCGCTTTATTATGTAGGTAAGCAAGATGTATGAAAATGTGAAATGTTTATGAATGTAATTTCGTCTTTAGGAAAGTAAATCCTTGACGAACGGCCGAGGAGTTGCTCTGTGGAAGAGATACTTGGCCGAAGTTTTGATGAGAGGCCTGTTGAGGACTTTAATGATGGATCCCGCTGGGGATAATGATGATAAACTCTGCTGGGGATACCAAAGATAAACTCCGCTGGGGATACCAAAGGTAAAATCCGCTGGGGATACCAAAGGTAAAATCCGCTGGGGATTGAAAGAACTTTGTTGGGGGCGACCTTCCGTGGCGATTAGCTGAGGATAACCCAGTTATAAGCCCTCGTGAGGAAATAACTCTAAATAAAACTCGGGAGAGACGTCCGTGTACTATAGGGAACAAGCTTCCAGAATCTACTGGGGATAAGCTTTAAGACCTGCCGGGGAATGTTGTGCCTTTTCAGGATTGTCGGGGAGTCAACTCCGCTTGGGGAAAGTATTGCTGAATCTTGTTTTACTCTGCGGGGAGTTGAGATGATTTGGCCACATTCTTCAATTGAATCTACCTTGGTATCTTGGCGGTCAAAACAACCAGACTGCATTAGACAACTTCACATTGCCCCTGTCTCTGATGTCACCTGTAATCAATCTCTTGTTTCATATGCGAATATTTATGAATTAGCAATTTAATGTCAAATGCATATATCAAAAAATGAACATTGGACGTTCTTCGCAAGACAAAACAGAAAAAGGAAAACAATGGTAATTTGTATGAACAAGTGAATTTGTATTGATTTAAACCTTGCCTGTGAATAGGCGTTTTTGTACAAGAGGCTGACATCCTAGTAAGAGGATGCCGCCATAGAGTTTACAATTTGAAAAAGGAAACAAAACAGCTATGTGAACAATCCCACTGGGTTCCAACTCTGCTATCGCCTTTATGTCCTCGAACGTCTCATCGCTTTGCTGCCTAATTTGAAGATGAAGCTGATTGGTCAATGCCGAAATCTGGAGCCAGATAGTTGATGCCGAATTCCGGATGCGAAGTGATCCAATGAGACATAGTGTTACGCTTTTATCCCTAACTTTTGCCTGGACCGCCCTTTCGGGTTTTCAGTCCACCGGGATACCCATTTTTGCCCAAGCCGCCTTTTCAGGTTTTCGACTTGTCGGGTGTACAGATTTTTTCATTTCATCCCTTATTTTTGACTGGACCGCCCTTTCGGGTTTTCAGTCCACAGGGATACCCATTTTTGCCCAAGCCGCCTTTTCAGGTTTTCGACTTGTCGGGTGTACAGATTTTTTCATTTCATCCCTTATTTTTGCCCGGACCCTTTTGGTTCGCCGGGAAGCCCTTATTTTTGCCCAGGTATGTCAACCCAGCGGGTCTTTTATTCATGCGTAGTATTTTTTTACTATGTCTGCATTGGCGGGGTGGGGAAGGTCGTCACCATCCATGGTGGTTAGGATCATGGCTCCTCCTGAGAACACACGTTTAACCACAAATGGCCCTTCGTAAGTAGGGGTCCATTTGCCGCGAGGATCACTTTGAGGAAGGATGATGCGTTTGATTACCAGGTCCCCAACTTGATATTCTTGTGGTTTGACTCTCTTGTTAAATGCCCTGATCATCCGTTTTTGATACGTTTGACCATGACAGATAGCGGTGAGCCTCTTTTCGTCGATCAGATTTAATTGATCAAATCGAGTCTGGATCCAGTCATCTTCATTTAAGTCTGCATCCTTCATTATCCGGAGGGAGGGTATCTGGACTTCAATTGGCAAGACTGCCTCCATGCCATAGACCAAGGAGAAGGGAGTTTCCCCAGTCGACGTCCTTGCTGAGGTACGGTACCCATGCAGAGCGAATGGTAACATCTCGTGCCAATCTTTATAGGTCACTGTCATCTTCTGTACAATTTTCTTGATATTCTTATTGGCTGCCTCTACAGCCCCATTCATCTTCGGCCGGTAGGGAGAAGAATTGTGGTGCTGTATCTTGAATTGTTCACAGAGTTCAGTGATCATCGAATTATTGAGATTGGTACCATTGTCCGTAATGATTCTTTCCGGGACGCCGTACCGACAGATCAGATTGTGCCGGATGAAACGTGCCACGACGCTCTTGGTTACTGTGGCGTAGGACGCTGCCTCAACCCACTTCGTGAAGTAATCGATCGCCACCAAGATGAAGCGATGCCCATTGGATGCCGTCGGTCGGATCTCACCGATCATATCGATGCCCCACATTGCAAAAGGCCAAGGTGCCGTCAGGACATTCAACGGAACCGGAGGGATATGCACCTTGTCAGCATAGATCTGGCATTTGTGACAAGTTCGGGAGTGTTGGTAACAATCGGCTTCCATTGTGGACCAGAAATATCCTGCCCGGAGGATTTTCTTAGCCATGGTGTGTCTACTGGAATGTGTTCCAAATGTGCCTTCATGCAGTTCTATCATGATCTTTTCTGCTTCAGCCTTATCCACACAACGTAGCAGAGTTGAATCATGATTCCGCTTGTAGAGAATGCCGTTGCTGAGGAAGAACTTTGCAGCAAACCTCCTCATGAACTTCTTATCATTGACAGACGCACCTTCAGGGTATTCCTGGGCTTCCAAGTACCTCTTCACCTCATGATACCAGGGTTTTTCGGTCACTTTCTCAGCCTCGAGCTCGCAGCAGTATGCCGGTTCATCCAACTTCCAGATAATGATTCGGGGAGCCTCATTGTCCCATTTAACTTTGAACATTGAATACATCGTAGCTAGGGCGTCTGCTAGCTGATTCTCCTCTCTAGGGAAGTGCTCAAAAGTTATCTCTTCAAAGTGGGGAAGCAAGGTCGACACATACTCCTTGTAAGGAATAAGATTCGGGTGTTTCGTATCCCACTCGCCTTTGATCTGATTGATCACGAGAGCGGAATCTCCGAAGACACTTAGAAATTTTATCCTTAAGTCGATTGCAGCTTGAAGACCCACGATACATGCCTCGTACTCTGCCATGTTGTTGGTGCAGCTGAAACATAATCGGGCGGTGAGGGGAGTATGAGTTCCTTTGGGAGATATGATTACAGCGCCGACGCCGTTACCCAAAGCATTGGAGGCTCTATCAAAATGCATAGACCATCGGGATCCTTCCTCAGGTCCTTCATTCGGTCCAGGTACTTCACAGTCAGTTATCACCATGATATCTTCATCTGGAAAATCAAAGTTCAATGATTGGTAATCGTCCACAGGTTGGTGCGCCAAGTGATCCGCCAGTACACTTCCTTTAATTGCTTTCTGAGTTGTATACTGGATATCATATTCTGTTAAGATCATTTGCCATCTTGCTATTCTTCCAGACAGGGCGGGCTTTTCAAATATGTATTTGATGGGATCCATCTTTGAAATCAATAAAGTAGTGTGAGTCAGCATATACTGTCTCAGCCGGCGAGCAGCCCATACAAGAGCGCAGCAAGTTTTCTCAAGCAGTGAGTAACGAGACTCACAGTCGGTAAACTTTTTGCTCAAGTAATAAATAGCGTGCTCTTTTCGGCCAGACTCGTCATGCTGTCCCAGCACACACCCTATTGAATTGTCAAGTACTGTTAAGTATAGTATCAGAGGTCTTCCTTCCACCGGTGGCATAAGAATGGGTGGCTCTTGGAGATATTCCTTTATCCTTTCAAAGGCATCCTGACATTCATCATTCCAGTGTACCATTTGATCTTTCTTCAGTAATTTGAAGATTGGCTCACAAGTAGCAGTCAGATGTGAGATGAATCGGGCAATGTAATTCAGTCGTCCTAGGAAACCTCTGACTTCTTTCTCTGTTCTTGGGGTCGGCATCTCTTGTATGGCTTTTACCTTGGCAGGGTCCACCTGAATACCTTTATCACTTACAATGAAACCTAGCAATTTTCCGGATCTTACCCCAAAGGTGCATTTGTTGGGATTCAACCTCAGCTTGTATAACTTGAGTCGGTCAAACAGCTTCCTCAGATGATCAAGGTGCTCCTCCTCAGTTTGGGACCTTACAATCATGTCATCAACGTATACCTCAATCTCATGATGGATCATATCATGAAATAAAGCAACCATGGCACGTTGGCAGGTTGCCCCAGCATTTTTCAATCCGAATGGCATGACCTTATAACAGAAGGTGCCCCACTGAGTCACAAAGGTAGTCTTCTCCATATCTTCTGGAGCCATCTTGATCTGATTATACCCTGAAAAACCATCCATGAAGGAGAACACTTTGTGTTGAGCTGTATTGTCAACAAGGACATCAATGTGAGGTAGGGGGAAGTCATCCTTGGGGCTGGCCCTGTTCAGATCCCTGTAATCAACACACATTCTGACTTTACCGTCCTTCTTCGGCACTGGCACCACATTGGCAACCCACTGAGGGTAAGAAGTCACTGCAAGGAACCCGACATCAAACTGTTTCATGACCTCGGCCTTGATCTTTTCAGACATCTCTGGACGCATCCGTCAGACTTTTTGCTTTACCGGAGGGCAATCTTCCTTGGTTGGCAGGTGGTGAACTACAATGTCGGCATCCAAACCAGGCATATCTTCATAGGACCAAGCAAAAATCTCCATGTAATCCTGTAGCATCTGGATCAACCGCTGCTTCACGCTGAGCTCTAGATTGGCACCAATCTTGACCTCTTTCCTATCTGTCTCAGTACCCAAGTTAATTGTCTCCACCGACTCTTCATGTGGTTGAATAGCTCTCTCTTCCTGGAGTAGCAGTCTTGCGAGCTCACCAGGCACTTCGCAATCATCTTCACCTTCATCTTCAGCCAAGTTGATCGGATTTTCGAAGTCATAACTGGAGGTAGCAGAGCTGTTACCAGTGAGATCCAGAGTGGATTGAAACCTGTATAAGTGAGTGTGTGTAAATATAGCTGTTTTGCAATATATATAACACAGAAAGGGAAAGAGCACAAGATTTGAAATGCAACAAACGTCCAATGTTTTGATTGATGATATATGAAAATGTCATACAAAAAGCCCTCACAAATGGAGCTACGATGCCCCGGGTAGGACACCGAGCCAACAAAGTTTTAACATATTGTTTGTTACAAATTGGAAATCAAAAGAAATTAATTACTGCGTGACAAATGTGATAGGGGTAAAATCCTTTGCCGTCCAGTTGTTTGGTCCGTCGCTGGTAGTCGGGTAAATCCAATTGTCAAACTCCGCTTCCTCTACATCTTCCTCGATAGCATTCACCCTTGAGCTGGAGATAAACACCGGAGCCTTTCTGATCTTTTCCTTGCGCACAGCCCTCTGAGCCTCTGCAGTAAAGCCCAGCCCAAACTTGTCGTTCTTCTGAGTGAAGTCGGGAAGCTGACCCCAGTTTGCACAATTGCCTTTCTGAACCACAGCCCGGGCATCCCTAAGGGAAGCCATTTTCAAGGAAACATTCTCTTCGACTGTTGTTTCTGCAGCTGCTGAAATTGGATGTACCTCCTCGAAATGCTGAAAGGGGGTTTCAATAAACTCCCCGTCCATCTCAATGTATCTGAAGGAATTCAAATGGCTCACCATATACTCCTCTTCTCCTTGCACAGTGACGATCTTCCCTTTGACAGGGTACTTCAGCTTCTGGTGCAAGGTAGAGGTCACTGCCCCAGCTTTGTGGATCCAAGGTCGACCCAGTAGACAAGAGTATGACGGACGTATATCCATCACATAAAACGTAGATTTGAACACCTGAGAGCCCACACGGATAGGGATGCCAACTTCTCCATGAACCATCCTTTTTGAACCGTCAAAGGCCCTGACGATGATATTGCTGGGCTTTAATTCCAGGCCTTCATAATCCAGACGGTCTAAAGCCTTTTTTGGTAGAACATTCAAAGAAGAACCAGTATCCACCAATACATGCGCCAGAGTAGTGCCCCTGCATTCGATAGAGACATGCAGGGCATCATTGTGGTCTCTTCCCTTCGCAGTCAGGTCAGCATCTGAAAAACCCAGGCCATTGTCTGCTGTCAGATTTGCTACGCAATCAGTGAACTGGACTGCAGATGTCTCCTGTGGCACATGAGCCGTCTTGAGAAATGAGATCAAGGCCTTAGCATGGGCCTCGGAGCACAGCAATAAAGAGAGCATGGAGATCTTGGAGGGCATGTGCCCCAGCTGCTCGACAACATTGAAATCACTTTTCTTTATTATTTTCAGGATCTCCTCCATTTCTTGTTGGGAGGCCTCAGCATTTATAGGTATCGGTGCCTCCGTCCGGGCAGGCTCCTCTTCGATCTCTTTGCCCCGAGCATTAGATGACTCGGCGGCAGGGGAAACAACTTGATCAGCAGCAGGAACAGGTAAACTTGTAGGTGTTATAAGGAGGGGTCTTCGAATTGCGGGCGGTGCAATGTCAGGCGAGAAGAGCCTGCCACTGCGGGTGACCTTGGCTGGACCAGTGATATCGCAGATACTGGCGCCAATGTCGAATTCTTTTTTGATTCCATTCACATATACGTCTGCCCCATAATGCCAGGGGACAACTTTATCAGATACGTAAGGGAGGGGCCCCAGAACAGTAATAACCACAGGTGCGACAGTCATGATTTGAACAGGCTTCTTCGGGAGAGCCTTGATTGGATTTTTGAAGATGGTAACCACAGAAACTTCTTTTATCGGAACCAACTGGACAGCAGACTTCTTGAATAGAATCTCCTTGCTATCCATTAGGCTTTGGACGCCTAACCTCAACAAGGGACAACCGGATAGGGAAACAGCACAGAACAGGCAACCTTCACTGCAACCCAGAAATAAACCGGCCCGCAGTAGGCTCTTCTTGACAGTCAAAAGAGGGGTGATAACTTCATCTACTGAAACAGCATACATTTCTTCCTCAATGGCATTTACTCTATGCTGGGGCATAGGAGCAGTTACAACATTTGGTCTTTCCGGGGCTTCAAACTGAATTTCCTTTGCGTCAATCAGATCTTGCACTTTGTTTCTCAAGGCCCAGCAATCATCAGTAGTGTGCCCGGGACTATCAGAATGATAAGCACACCAGGCATTTGGGTTATACTTAGGAGACGCAGTGTTGACGACCTTAGGAGCTTCTTTGAGGGTCACCAGGTTGGTGGATAACAGTTGGGGTAAAATTTGAGATAAGGTCATATTCAGTCGGGTATACTGCCTCTTGGGCCTTTCACTTCTTTGTTGATTGTACTGCTGAGGAGCAGCAACAGGTTTCGAGATGACCAAAGCATTGACGGCTTGGCGACTTTCGGGCTTGACTTGTCTTCTAGGACCATAGACGGCACTTGCTTCTTTCTTAAACGGCCTCTTCTCAGCACCTGTGGAGGCAGCCTTCTGTATCTTGCCTGACCTGATGCCAGCTTCAATTCTTTCTCCCGTCAATATCAAATCTGTAAACCCGGCGGAGGAGTTACCAACCAAATGATTGAAAAATGGACCAGACAACGTCCCTAGAAACATATCAACCAGCTCTCGATCAGTTAATGGAGGCTGCACCCTGCCAGCCAAATCTCTCCATTTTTGAGCGTACTCTTTGAATCCTTCACCCGTCTCTAGAGACATACCCTGAAGTTGGGTACGCGTAGGAGCGAGATCAGAATTGTATTGATATTGCCTGTAGAATGCGGTTGCCAAATCTTCCCAGTGTCGGATGCTAGCTCCATCCAATTGGTAGAACCATTCAAGTTGTGACCCCGAAAGACTATCTTGGAAGAAGTGAATCCAGAGGTTCTTATCTGCCGTGTAAGGTTGGATTTTCCTTACGTACGACCTCAGATGCAGCTTTGGGCAGGAGACCCCATCATACTTGGCGAAGGCAGGCGCCTTAAACTTGTGTGGAATTACTACCCCAGAAGATAACCCCAAATCTCCGAAATCCAGTCCCGGCACATTCTGAATTTCCATGGCGCTCAAGCGGTCTTCCAATTGCTTGTATCTGTCAGCAGCAGGTGGGTATTGTTCGTCGTTATAGTCCGTCTCGTTGTCGGAGACTGCGGGACTAGGAGCTCCTCCCCCCTGGGGACTGTTCTTCTCAGCAGAAGAAGTAGTTGGATCAGCTTCATTATGGAGTGTATTCCCAAATCTGCGTCCGGTGTTGAACAACGCAGTCCTCTTTTCTTCTTCTTCTTCTTCAGGAGTAGAGTCTTCAGCTCTTGCTGTCCTTGGGCCAGGCTCAGGACCATCTCTTGAAACTGTGCATTTTGGGCCTGAAGGGCCTTGATTGCTTGCTCACTGGATGAGTCCGGATTCATGATGACTGTGCACACAAACAGCGAAGAAAATTAAGCAACCTGTAGAAAAATGAGTACCTGTTATGCACATGATGCATGAGATGCTATCTATGCAATGCATTCAAGGGTTTTGGAAATTCACAATTGTTGTAGACAAAAAGAACGCACGTCATATTAATAAGAAAAGATTTGTTAGTACATAAATGCCCCATGGGCCAAATATTACAACATAACTTCTCAGGGTAGAAAGACATTGCGCATCCTTTTTGGTGCGATGTAGGTGTTGAGGACCTCTTGCTCATGGAGTCGGCGGGTAAGCTCTAGAACCTTCTTCTCACTGGCGTAGAAGCTAGCCTCAAAAGTATTACGTTCCTCCTTGAGCTGAATCCAGCTTTTCTGCATTTCCTCCCACGATGTAGGCATGTCTGGATGTAGGATGGTGCAGGGAACCTCTCCTTCATTGACGGGCTCTTTAATCACAGGGAGAATATGAGGATAAGGCATCATCAATCTTTGGGCTCGGGCTCGTACCCATTTGAGATAAGGTTCAAGAGGGATGGAGTTCTTGTGTCCCAGAGTCTTGCTATCAACCTTGTTGAGTTTTCCCCAAGCTCTGATGAATCTCTGGCGAAGTCCTTGCGCATCGTTGTCAAAGTCAAAAACTAAGCTAGGAATCATCATATCATGAGGGTCATCCCTCCGGGCATATCCAAATTGCCTTAAAGCTAGGCAAGGATTGTAGGTGATACCCCCTCTAATTCCAAGTAAAGGAACATTAGGAAATTCTCCGCAACGATCGACGATGATGATATTCTCTCTGGACCGAGAACACCAATGCACATCAGAATGAGTAAGAGTCATCAATCGTTGGGACCACCTTGTACCTTGATCATTCTTCAAGACAGATTGTGGAAGGTGCGAAATAAACCACCTTGCAAGGATAGGAGTACAGCACATGAGAACACCCCTCTTTCTCATTGTTCGTGTGTAAAATGAGTGAAGGATGTCCCCAAGCAATGTTGGTATTGGATTTCTGGACAAGAAGATTTTGACGGTGTTGACATCTACCAATTGGTCAGGATTTGGGAACAAGACCAACCCGTAGATAAGGAGTGCCATAATCTCTTCAAAGGCTTGTAGGTCCAATGAGTTCCAACATTCTTGTGCCTTCTCAAACAAGAACTTGGCTAAGAATCCTTTGACGCCGCTTCTGGTTTCCCAATGCCCCTTGATGTCGGATGTTTGTAGATGTAATGCTCGAGCAACATCTTCCGGCTTTGGTTCCTTTTCCGTACCGTTGAAGGGTAGTTGATTAAGGATAGGAATTCTCAGGAGTTGAGAAAACTCCTCCAGAGTGGGTACCAACTGACAATCGGGGAAAGTGAAACAGTGGTGAATAGGGTCAAAGAACTGGAATAGCACTTTCATCATGTCTTCTTCAATGTTGGTGTTGACTAGGCTGAGCAGTCTACCATGTCTTTCACTGAAGGATGAATTTTCCGGAATTCTTGAGGTGAGCTCCTTGAGTTGAGGAGAGATTCTCACAAGGTTGACTTGAATGGTATTTCTGCGAGGAATCTCCATGTCCTGCAAAACAAGAACAAAGATGAAGATCCAAAACCCTTGAAATGGTTAGTAAATGCATATGATGCTTCATGATGCTTATGATGTATGCACAAAACATATGTACAAGCAAATCACACAAAACCCTAGTTTCAGGCTGGTACGGGGTTTCATAGGTAAGTACTCTCTTGAGTGTAGTTGGCTTAAAAAACCTGCCCTATAAATAGTGACCGGGTTCTAAGGAGCTCAATATCATTGGATTGTTTTCAATGTTCATTGTTTCGGTTTAGCCACTTAACTAGCGACCAAAATATTCCAAGAAAACAACCCTCAATGAGTGTAGCATCGAGTATCTACCAACTTCGGAATGCACCAAAGCCGGTCATCTCACTACCCCTAATAAAAGGCCAAGATGGTCAAGTAAGGTTCTAGGTCATTAGTGCTTAGTGACATCACTCAGCGGCCCCGTACTCTCCTTGATTGAACTCAAGGGTTACCGGTACTCACAAATATGTCGCACTAATATAGCTATTGCTTAGACCGTGTCGGTATACCCCGCACAGTTTCCACAACGTATTGCTATCTATGAATGTTTCCCAAAATCCGGGTGGAGGATTGTAAACCCAAACAATAGAGCCAAAGCATAAAGCAAGCAAATCAAACAATTAGTCATGCAAGAGGGTGATCTAAGCCCTAAGGTTACTCCACTTTTAAATTTATCCCCAGCAGAGTCGCCAGTTCTATGGTACGGTGGGAGAACTGACTTGAGGTTTTGCGTTTGTATTCGCAAATGTTGCGGTTAGCAAGAGTCGCCACCGACTTTTTATTTTATCCTAAGGAAAGGTTAAAAAGCACAGCAAAAACCTTTTGAGATGTTTTCTTGGGTTCGGGGAGTAGATTATAGAAAGGGAAGGTATTAGCACCCTTTCTATCCATGGTTATCCATGGGCTCTTAGTTACTTGCTTAGATCACTTGCCTTTTTCAATTGTTTGAAATGGTGCTTGTGTGTGTGGGTTTGAAAATGTTTTGAAAAGAGGCCAATGTGGTGGCAACCTTTGTAATGATCCATGTTGGGATGTATACAAAGATGTATGTCTTTTGAAAAGGTTTTCATTTGTTTTTGAAAGTTGTTTTTTTTTTTGAAAGTGTTGTGGGGTGTGATTTAAAAACAGGCAAGTGTTTTTATTTTGCAAGTTTGACAAGTACTTAAGAACGATCTACCCTAAAGTTCTCAAAGGTTTTGTTATGTTTTTAACCCTTTTAACAATTTTGTTCCACCATTTCATTTGGTGGACAATCTTGTGTTAGGATGTGAAAGGGACGGGCGCGGGTCATCGTTTAGACCATAATTGCAATGGTGCCAAGTATCTTTGGGCATTTTCCTTAAGGGACTTGATCATTTTGTTTGTATTTGTTTGTTTTGCCCAAAGAGACCTAACATGCAATATGGCTCAATTTTTGAAAGGCAACAAGTGGATGTAACCCTAGGGGTGTTGGTGTGCAAGTGTGTTTTATTGCATACAAGAGTTTTTCTTTGAATTAGGTTTTTCTACTTCATTGATTTTATCTTGCCATACACGTCCTAATTACTAGCAATAAAAAGCGGAAATGTAAAATCCTATGCTATTACAACAATTAGGGGAGGGGATACACATTTGTACATGGGGGGTTCAACGAGAAAAATAGACAAAAAAGAAAATAGCAGAAAACAAGATATATAGAGGGAGAGAGGGAGCCCGCGCGCTGTTGGGAGGCCATCAGAAGTTCTGACCCAGATCCGCTGTCAGATGATCAACCTGTTGGTGAAACTGGATGAGTCAGAACTTCTGACTCTAGAACCTGCAAAACAGAACCTTGTTAGTGGGGAAATCAGAAGTTCTGATTTCCCTGCGCTGCAAGACAGAAGTTTGTTAGTGGAGAAACCAGAAGTTCTGATTCCGCTGAAAAGGCAATAACTCTCAGAGGTTCTGATATCATTGACAGCAAAACAGGCTTCAGATGTGCTAACGTCAAAGTCAGCACTTGGCTTTTTCCTGTACTAATCAGAACATCTGCAATTCTGTTATTACTCCACAAAACAGGAAACGTATTTGGAACAGATCCAGCAAAATAGCAAAAATGTTTCAGAGGTCAGAATCACCAAGGTCACAGGCAAGTCCTATACTGGCTCAGAACGTTCTGAGGTATGAGAGTCCTCAGAACATAAACAGCAATAACATGAATATTTACATTATGTTACTTGAATATGCACAGCTGATGATGCTTAACAGTGTGGTGAGGGTCAGCAGGTGCTTACCTGACTGTTTGGAAAGTGGTGGGTGAAAGTTAGCTTTTGGTTCTGGTGGTGTTCTGGACAGATTTGGAAAAAGGGGAAGTAAAGGTGTATGCGTGTATAGGGTCAGAAGTTTGGAAAGAGCGTTTTTGGCTTATAGAAAAGAGCTGGGTGTTTGATGAAGTTTGAAGGTGAGAAACTTAAAGTTATGAAACAAAACTGGAGATTTTGGCAGAGTTTCAGAATGCTATGTTGCTAGGAGTTTCGTTTCTCTCTTAGCAATTTTTCTGTTTCTTTTCTTGAACGTCTTTTGCAGTGGTGAAAGCTCTCTATTTATAGGCAAAGTTCTTGTGGATGCCTTGAACATTTAAGGCGCCAACAGAGTTTGAATTTGTTCTTTGACAGAAATTCCTGGGAAGTTGTGATAACAGCTATCTTTCAGCCTAGGTTGCAGCAGCAGGCGTAGATTGGGGAGAAGTGACCTCTGAAGTGGGCGGTGGCGTGAAGACCCATGCCAGAATCTGTGCAAAAGCATTTTCCAAGCCACACGTGAATGCTCAGGAGTGGTTGGAAGCATTAATGGGCATTAAATGGTGACAAGACCTGTCAATACCAACATTCTGGTAATGGAAACCAGCGTTGAATCAGCAGCGTAACCCATGCTCTGGCCTTGGCTACCTGTTGTCTTTAGCAAGCTCTGGAGATTCTCCTGATTTTCTGGTACGTTCCTTGGATCTACTTCTGGACAATCTGGACTTAGAGATCCTGTATCAATGTGACACCTATCCTTCTGACCTTTCATCTTCTGATTTCAACCTGTTCTGAAGGAGCCTTCATACTTTCCTATTTCTCTTGCATTCCTTTAGCAAATTCTGACTGAGCTTGTGTAACTGCTGAAGGGGCATGTTCTGTTTGAGGCTTACATTCTGAACCACGTTTACAACTTCTGATTGAACTGATGTAGCTGCTGAAGAGCCAACTTCTGACCATGCTGAGCCAAGCTTGCAACTTCTGACCGTCTTCATCTGGGATGGGTCCATAAGTTCTGAAGCGCTGATTTTTTTCTAAAAAACACTTATTTTAAAGAAGCATTCTAAGTACTTAAAAATTGATTAATTTTTTTCTCAAGATAAAAGTGTTGTTTTTGGAGTTCGTGAGATCATCTTGCTCCTGTAAGTGACTTGCTTGGGCAAAAGGATAACTCAGGACTTGGACTTGTTTCAGGGGACTTTGAAAAATCTAAGATGGTTTCCTGAAGAAAGGGAGGGCAAATTTTGGGGTACAACACCTGGCCAGGGAAGATAATCCTATCGGGGACTTGCAATATTGGAGAAATAAATTCCGTTAGGGAAATAAACCCCGTTGGAGAAGAGAATTCCTGTAAGCTGTATTGAGGATGAGCTTGTGAAGATAGCTCTGCGGGGATTTTAAGGATAACTGAAACTTTATTCCCATTCTTAGAGTCTTTAGTAAATGATATTCCTGTTTTTATGCTTATATTCGTTAACAGTAATCATGTTCAAATGCATATGTTCCTCCAATTTGGTCATTGGACGTTTTTGTAAACAAAAAAAAGAAAGTAAAACAACTTTGAATTTTGAAATTAACTTGTATTAATTTAGAAAGTTTTCCGATAAATAGGCAGTTTTATACAAAGAGACAGACATCCTAGTAAGAGGAAATTGTTGTAAAATGAAAAGGGGTACAAAGAAAAACAAAGACAAACAACTATGTGGAAACAATCCCATCATGTTTCAACTCTGCTATTGCTCATATGTCTTCGAGCATCTCATCCCTTGTTGTCGGAAGAAGTTGATTGAAATGATTTGTACCATTTGAACTTTGACGTTGATAACAAAGCTTGCTTTAAGTAGATGATCCAATGAGATATAATTGTTCGCTTTAATCCCTAATTTTTTCCTGGACCGCCCTTTCGGGTTTTCAGTCCACCGGGATACCCTTTTTTGCCCAAGCCGCCTTTTTAGGTTTTTGACTTGCCATATGTACAATTATATATATATATATATATATATATATATATATATATATATATATATATATATATATATATATATATATATATATATATATATATATATATATATATATATATATATATATATATATATATATATATATATATATATATATATATATTTCCCTAGTTTTTTCCAGGACCGTTTTGGTTTTCCAAGATGCCCTTACTTTTGCCTAGGCATGTCAGCCTAGAGGGTCTCTTTTATGCGTAGTATTTTTTGACTATGTCTGTTCACAGGATGCGGATAATCTTCACTATTCATGGTGGTAAGTGTCATAGAACTTCCAGAAAATATCTTCTTGATCACAAATGGCCCTTCGTGTATAGGATTCCATTTTCCCCTGGGATCACCTTGTCGTAGGATAATGCGTTTTATTACCAAATAACCAGCCTGGTATACCAGATGCTTGACTTTCTTGTTAGAGGCTTTGATCATGCATTTGTGGTACATCTGACCATGACAAATAGCAACAAGCCTTTTCTCGTAAATCAAATTTGTCTGATCTAGCCTAGTCTGAATCCACTCGTCTTCGTCTAAACTTGCATCTTTCATAACCCTTAGAGAAGGGATCCAGACTTCAACAGGTAAGGCAACCTCCATGTCATAGACTAGAGAGAACGGGGTTGCTCCAGTTGATGTATGTACTGAAGTGTGATAACCATGAAGAGAAAATGGTAACATCTCATTATAATATTTGTATGTCACTATGATACGGTGGCATAACCGACTGTTAATACTGGTTTGCGTTTTGTATTCGCAAATTTCACGGTAAGCAAGAGTCTCCACCGACTTTTATTTCATCTAACAAAGGAAAAGGAAAAAGAACAGAAAAAACCTTTTTTGAGATGTTTCTGAGTAAGGGGGTAGATTATAGAAAGGGAAGGTGTTAACACCCTTTCTATCCATGGTTTTCCATGGGCTCTTAGGTACTTGCTCATTTTGAAATTGCTTGTGTGTGTTTTGAAATTTTTTTTGTTTAACTTCGTGATAACCCTTGTATCTGTCCTCAAGAGTGTGACGGAGTTGTTTTTGAAAACTGTTCGGAAAGTGTTTGTGTGAAAGAGTTTTTGTTGTTTTGAGCAAGTACTTAAGATTTTCTACCTACTCGAAAAAAGATTGTTCATTCTCGTTTCCTTTAGGCAGCGCTATCCTACTATTAAGGAGTAGGTAGTCCCATCGTTGGAGTTTTAAGGGACATTCGAAGGGACAAATACGGTTACAAAAGCAATAGTTAGGAAACTTTAGTAATTACCCTAGAGTCTTAAAGATCTTTCTGAGGCAACATTCGAATGGGTCATTTTTTATCTTTTGGGACTAGAGGACGACCACTAAAATTCCCTATGCTTCATGAACGATTATCGAAGGTAACCGGAGTGGGAAAAACCCTAGGAGTGAGCATGTGCAAGTGTGATTTTTTTAGTTAATTATATTTGCACAATTAGGGTTATCTACCTTTTAATCATTGATTTATCTTTCGCATACAATCCTAATATCCATACATATAGCAGTTTAATAGTTGCGGAAATTAAAAAGTGCGAGAAGTTAAAGTCCTAACTATTACAAGGCTTTTGGGCAGATACATAAATATTTTACTGAAAATAAAGATGCGGAAATCAAAATCCTAATTAATCTATTACAAACCTCGAAACAGTTACAATAATTGAAATTATAAATAAGTAAATGCGCGAGATGAATTAAATACGGGAATAAATTAGAAGCCTAAAAATCTAGTTAATTAAAAAATATTTTTGTGCATTTTTTAACGAGAAAATAATTTAATTGCAAATTAAACCTAATTTCTGGTTAATTTTAATTAATAAAAAAAAACAATCAAGTTAATCTAATTAAACTAAAATGTTTTTAATAAAATTAATTTAAATTTAAAAAAACCTAACTCTACATTTTTTTATGATTTTTTAATTTAATAAAAAAATGAATTTGTTTTTTTTTGTAAAAAAAAGATGATTAAGCAAATAATTTAAACAAGAGAAATTAAAAAGAAAATAAATTGGGCCTGTGGTGCAAGCAATTCTGAGGGTGCATTGCTGACTTTCTGCCAAGGCCCAAATCATTTGGCCCAATACAGCGTTGGATCTGGTGTGTTGTGCCTGGAGTGTCCATCATGCGTCTGTATGTTTTGAGGCGTTGGACCTGGATCCAAGGATGATCTAGTGGCTGGATCTGGATGATGCAAGGTGAATTTCATGGGTAAACACACACTGGATCCTGTAAAGAAATAATGGAAAAATACAAAAGCTCGCGCCTGGGATCGAACCCAGGATGTTATCTTTTTACCTCTCCTCTTTGACCAACTGTGCTAGCTTGTTTACTTGTTAAGACAATAACATAGTAACATTATAAAAGAAATAAAATGCTATGCCTCAGGAAACGCGCGCTTTTTTAAACAATCCAATAGTTATCATCCACATCACCATCTTCTCCCCAGATTGCCGTCTTTGATGCCAAACCCTTTACCTACCGAAAAAACTGTCAATAAAGGCTATAGTGACAGTTTTTATCCATAGCTACAAACCTGCAACAATTAAAAACGTAATACAAGCCAAATCAATCCTAACTAAAGGCATATGACAGTTAGAAATTATGCCCTGAGTTCATTGGTACCGTTGATCTGCCCTAATTTTGCCTCTATAGAGAATCCCTACTTTGAAGCTTTTAAACCCTAGCAATGGCGTAAGTCTGTCCCTGCACTAAAACTCAAATCCAGGCATTCAACCAGATTCCAAGCATGATTATAAACACATTTATGCAAACGAATTTGATTTAAAACATGTAAAACCAAGAAAACGAATTGAAAGCATAAGGGGGAAAACCGTGATCTGTATCTTATGATTATGGAGGCTTTATGACTAGAGAGCGATTGAAATAGCTTCAGTACACGCCCAGGAATAGATTGTTGGCTTTGAATCACCTTGAATTTCCCACTAACTCAGAATTTGAACCACACTTTTTTTATCAAAAATTGGAGTTTTGTTCTTATGATTTTCACGACCCAATCATCTCTTTTATGGTTTAGGGATGTTATGTATATATGATAGAATTATTTAGGTCAACAAAAACTGATCATATCTTTGCAAATTATGGAGATTTGATTTCATTCTTTGCATTGTATGATTTGTTTCTAAAACAAGCCAAATTAAGATATTTTCCAATCAATTAGCTTTTGCACGAATTTTTTGATTTGTTAGCTGTTCATGGACTCATAATATGCTCATAAAATGAAATCTTTGATTTTATTTGATTATTCTACTATTTAAATTGATTTATTTTGATTTAAATGGATAAAAAATCAAAATAAATAATAAAAATAATAAAATAATAGGTGGATAAGCTCAGGGGTCATGGGCCATCTTAGGAATAAGTTTCAAACAAGAAAACATGGGCCTATTTTGAAAAATAGTCATTTTGATAAATGTTGACTTCATGCACATTTCCAAAAATCGGTCAACTTTGACAATACATATCTCCCTCAATTTTAACCCTAAGAGGGTGTTCTTGGACTTTTTAGAAAGCTTAGGATGTCCTCTAAACAACCATTTAGGTTTCATTTCAATTGGATCTTCCATGTTCATGTAACAAGCTTTGACCCAAAATGTGTTTTTGTTGACTTTCTGAAATGACCTATAATTTCTGAATTCATATCTCTTCAAGAGGTCATTTTTTGAACTTGAGGGATGAATATGCGTTTTAGTGAACTGCATCCTCTTTAAAATGAGCCTTGGATGGGAAATTTCTGATAAAGTATGAGAAAGTTATGCCTGGTCAAAGTTTGGTTGACTTTTCCTATAGAAACCCTAATTTAGCAACTTTTGAGTTTTGATGAATTAGGAGAATTCCTTGAGGAATCATGATCAACCCTTGATTAAATGTTGGATATCACTTCAAAATGTTGATGTTGACCAAAAATCTTGAAATTTGACTGTATGTGGGTAACAGTTGACTTTTGACATAATACAATTGATTTTCTAGCATTTGAGCAGTTGACTGAGCAAACTTCTTGTGCAAGGCATGAAACTTGGCATGGATGATCTTGAGAACATATTAGGGCAATGTAAACAATTTGGGAACCTTGGAACTCATAGTCTTAGGAGGAGGATTTGTCTGGTCAATCCTTAGGCATTCTTGGGCAAGTTGAGGACCTATAAGAGTATGTTTTGAGTAAAATGAGAGGGCAAGCTGCCCCTATTTAATCTTCTTAAACTTGAGGATGTAGATTGGCTGGTCTTCCTTTTGTGATCTGAAGGTGGAAGATGATTAAACACTAGAGTTCCTAGAAATTTGCACTCGTCTGAAATGATGCTTAAATTGTATAGGTAGTATCGGGAATGAGTTTACAGATGCCATTTGGAGAAGATGACAGAGAGTCGTCAGAGATGGGCTTAAAGATGCCATCCAAAAAAGATATTGGTTGCATAAGAGATTCCTTTGCGAGAATTCCTGTACTTGGCATTGAGGAGGACTTCATCGGGGAATGTTAATTTATATCTTGGGAAATAGAGTCTAGGAGCTTCGGTTGTCCATTACTCTACTGGGGAATTAACTCTTGACTGAGTAGATGGAGGTGGTGTGTAACACCCCAATTCTACCCCCAAGTAATTATGCAAAATAAATCAGAGTTATAAAATTTCAATCATACAAATGAATCAGGACGTCACAAATTCTTCTAACAAAATTCATTGCATTCATCGTGGATATATAACACTTTCAAAACATCGGATGAACCATCGTCATAACATCTTTAATAAAATAATTCAACATCTACGCAACAAAATTCTTCAATAACATCTTTAAACAAAACAACAACTACGAAACATCTCATATTCAATAATCATTAATTTAAAGTTCAACAACTGAAAAACAACAGTCTAAATCAGCAAGCGTTCACCCCCCCGAGTGTTACATATCAGAGAAATGACACCGACTCGAACTATTGAAGTTATACAGCCTTCACTCACGATTACCTGCACGTTACCAACATAAGGGCAACATTCAAACATAAGGGGTGAGATATCTAACAATATAATAAAGCGCATGATAATTAATATATTAAATTAGATCAATAACATCACCACTTCTCATCTCATAATCAATAGCAATCGCAGCATATATACACATTCATCAACATCAAAATACACTTTATCATTCACTCTTATAATGCGACTCAATACAATGCAAATGCATGTGGTACCATTGGAGCAAAACTCCCATCTCAAAAATCTGCCAATTAATAGAGGCATCAACAAGGCATAACCTTCATCTCAATATTCGCCAATACAGGCCATCTCAATGAGCATAAGCTCCATCTAAAAAATGCAATGTATGCGACTCAAACATGAATGTAATATTAACACCCAAGTCAACAGCATCTCAAATCATCTCAAACATCTCAAAATAACAACATCTCAAAAATAACAACATCTCAATCATCTCAAAACATCTCAAGTAACATCTCAAAATAACAACATCACAAATCAACCACATCTCATAAAAATCTCAATTAACAACATCTCAAATCAACCACATCTCATAAACATCTCAATTAACATCTCAACGTCTCGTCATCAACATCTCATATCATCAAAATAACTTATTAAACATCATTTATTTATCACACATCATTTGTTCATCATAATCATCAAACATAACTTTAGTAATAACATCTCACTAATAACTCATTTGTATATCAATAATATAGTAATCCATACTGTTATTCTGAAATTTTACATCATTACTGCCACTAATCCTACTGTCATAATTCTAATAGCAGCCTCTAAACATCTCATATTCATCATTCTATCCAAAAACCAGCACAACGACCAACACATGAATTAATTCTAAATCCTGAATTAGTTACTAGGATTACACTTCTTAATCATCATTTTAATCCTCTAAAATAAAGTTCATCGCGTTAACTAAATCAACGCTTCGAACGACATCTCAAACAACATCCTAAAACCCAAGTTACAACAATTTAAACTGAATCTATCAAAAATCAGTCATTAAGGGTCGACGCAAAACCCTATGGATCGACGCGTACTGCTTCATCTGTACATCATGAGTCGACACATCCTCCTTATGGATCGACTCATCCTGGTCTCAAACACAACATGTATCGACACATGCTTCTCACCGATCGACTTATCCCGAGTCTTGCAACTATCATGTATCGACGCATCCTCTCTTCATGTCGACTCATCCTGAGTCTCTCATCCTCCTTGTATCGACACATAGCCTTTGAGGTCGATGCATCCTGTTACATTATGCACAAATTCTGCATATTCCTCTGTATATACACTACGGGAATCATGTTACAACCCTACAAACCTTATTATAATCATGGTAATTCATCACCTAACATTAACCTATAATACTACATCGATTACACATCATTATGACATCATTATTCATCTAAAATTCATCAAATCTTCATCATACATCATCATACATATCCAATTCAAGAACAAAAACAACAATCACCTCTAACCCCACATATCAAACATCATGAACCCAATTATAAAGTCAAAACCCCACCCTTACCTTGGATTGAAGGTCGCTCTACAATTTCCGGGTTGAATCTTCGTTCTTGCCGTTTTCCACTTTTTCCAGCAGCTTCACGTTCTCTTCGAAATCCTTATTTCTTTCTACTGCTTCTTTCTTCTTTTGCTTCTCACAAATAATAAAATAAACCTATTATTCCATTATTCCTTATTTCTTATTGGGCTCAAAACCTACACCCCCTTATTACTTCTACTCTCTCAAAATAAGCCCACATTAAATAATATTACACTTCTAATATTATTTCACCACATAATATTATAAATCCAATTTAATTATACCACAACTTCTTAAGTATTCCAAAAAAATAATTTAATTAAATAATTAATTAAATTACGGGAGTTACAACTCTCCCCCACTTAGAATATTTTCGTCCTCGAAAATTTACCTCAATCAAACAATTCAGGATAGGAGTCTCGCATCTTACTCTCCAACTCCCAAGTCATGCTTTCTCCTGCAGCTCCTAACCAAACCACTTTAACCAAAGCAATCTCTTTTCCCCTCAGAATTTTCATTTCACGATCCACGATTCGTACAAACATCGTCTCCACCGTAAGATTATCCCATACTTGCACATCATCCATATGAATCACATGAGATGGATCTGAAATATACTTCCGAAGTTGCGACACATGAAACATATCATGCAAATTCGAAAGATTAGGTGGTAAAGCCACTCTATAAGCAACATTCCCCACTTTCTTTGAAATCTGATACGGTCCAATAAAACGAGAAGTGAGCTTCTTAGACTTCAATGCTCGCCCAACACCAGTCACAGGTGTAACTCTCAAAAACACATGATCACCGACTTGAAACTCTAAATCCTTCCTTCGCTTGTCATGATAACTCTTCTGTCTAATCTATGAAGCTTTCATCTTTTCTCGAATCAACTTCACCTTCTCGGTAGTCTCACGAACAAGTTCAGGTCTAAGCACTACACTTTCACCAGATTCATGCCAATATAACAGAGTTCTACATCTTCGACCATACAACGCTTCAAAAGGTGCCATCCTAATACTAGAATGGTAACTGTTATTATACATGAACTCTATCAACAAAAGATAAGTATCCCACAAACCTCCCTGCTCAAGAACACATGCCCTCAACAAGTCTTCCAACGATTGAATAATCTGTTCAGTCTGACCATCTGTCTGAGGATGACACGCTGAATTCAATCTCATCTTAGAACCCAACGCTTCTTGCAAACTCTTCCAAAAATCAGAAGTAAATCTTGGATCTCTATCTGACACAATGCACAAAGGAACACCATGCAGCTTCATAATCACACTAATATAAATCTCAGCCAACTTCGACACTTGAAAACTGATGTTAATAAGAATAAAATGAGCTGACTTCGTAAGCCTATCAACAATCACCCAAATCGAATCATGTCCTCTTAAAGTATTAGGCAACCCATCACAAAGTCCATTGAAATGCTATCCTATTTCCATTCTGGAACTTCCAACGGTTGCATCAATCCTGCAGGCTTCTGATGTTCAACCTTCGACTTCTCACAAGTTAAACATGCATACACAAATCGAGCCACATCACTCTTCATCCCAGGCCACCAAAACAAACCTTTCAAATCTTGATACATCTTTGTAGCTCCTGGATGAATACTCAACTTACTTCTATGACTCTCTTCAAGTATCACTTTCTTCATCTCATCATCATCAGGAATACAAATCCGGTTACGAAATCTCAACACACCTTGCTCATCTAGCTTAAAATCACTATTCTCAGACTGGTCAATCTCAACCATCAAATCAACCAGTTTCACATCCAACTCATGAGCTTCTTTGATACTGTCTAAAAATTCATTATTAATCTTCAACATACCCAACATAACACTCTGCGGAGTAACCTCGCAAACTAAGCTCATATCTCTGAACTTCTCAATCAATTCTAACTCTTTAATCATCATTGCTGACATGTGTAAAGTCTTTCGACTCAATGCATCAGCTACCATATTTGCCTTTCCTGGATGATAATTCAAACTGAAATCATAATTCCTTTAACAATTCTAACCATCTTCGTTGCCTCATATTCAACTCTTTCTGATCAAACAAATACTTCAAACTCTTAAGGTCACTAAACACTTCAAATATAGAACCATAAAGATAATGCCCCCAAATCTTCAACACAAAAACAACTGCAGCAAGCTCTAAATCATGCGTAGGATAGTTCTTCTCATGAGTCCTTAACTGCCTTGACGCATAAGCAACTACCTTACCATTCTGCATAAGCACACCTCCTAAACCCATCTTAGAAGCATCACAATAAACCACAAAAGGCTCTCATGGATTAGGCAACGTCAAAATCAGAGCCGACGTCAACCTCTTCTTAAATTCTATAAAACTTTCTTCGCACTGAATATCCCATACAAACGCTCTACCTTTACAAGTCAACTTAGTCAATGGAAGTGACAAATTAGTCAACGGAAGTGACAACTTAGAAAACCCTTCAATAAACCTTCTATAATAACCAACTAATCCAAAAAAGCTTTTAATCTCAGTAGCTGACTTCAGAGTCTCCCATTGCAACACAACATCAACCTTCAATGGATCTACAGCAATGCCACTACCTGAAATTACATGACCAAGAAAACTAACCTCTTTTAACCAAAATTCACACTTGGACAACTTTGAATACAACTTCTTCTCTTTTAAAATCTGCAATACTACTTAAATGTTCAACATGCTCTTCTTCTGACTTAGAGTAAATCAAAATATCATCAATGACCACCACTACAAACCTATCCAAATAAGTATGAAAGATACGATTCATATATTCCATAATACTCCCGGCGCATTAGTAACACTGAAAGGCATCACCGAATACTCGTAATGTCCATAACGCATTCTGAAAGCCGTCTTATGGATATCCTCATCCTTTACTTTAATCTGATGGTAACCCGACCTCAAATCAAATCTTACTAAACACACGATCATCCACTAATTGGTCCATCAAGTCATCTATTCTTGGAAGCGGATACTTGTTCTTAATCGTCACCTTGTTCAACTGTCTATAATCAACACAAAGCCTCATACTTCCATCTTTCTTCTTCACTAACAACACTGGAGCTCCCCACGGTGATACACTTGGTCTTACAAACTTCTTCTCAAGTAACTCTTCCAATTGCTTCTTCAACTCTAACAATTCAGATGCAGACATCCTGTATGGTGCCATAGACACAAGTCTGGTACCAGGTACAAGATCAATTGCAAATTCAACTTCTCTCTCTGGCGGTACATCAAGAATCTCATCAGGGAAAACTTCAGGAAATTCACACACCACCTGCAATTCCTCAATTATAGCTTGAGTCTCTACAGATAGCGACGCCATCAACGAGAACATTTGTGCTCCCTCTTGCATCAACCTTCGCAACTGTCTAGCAGACAAAAAACCATCTTCCTCTTCTTCAGGAGTAGAAAACTTCACTGACTTGTCATAACAGTTAATATGAACACAATTATGCTCTAACCAGTTCATACCCAAAATCACATCCAAACCTATTAACGATAAACAAACCAAATCAATAACAAAGTCTCTGTCGAAGATCGACAAGGGAAACTTAGCACACACAAAAGAAGTAGTCACCAACCCCTTGGCTGGAGTATCGACGACCATTTCTCTATTCAAAGAAGACAACACAAGACCCGATCTTTCAACACAATTGGCAGCAATAAAACAATGTGTAGCACCAGTATCAATAATAGTGATTAAAGGAGTACTATTAATGAAACATGTACCTCTAATAAGTCCGCCCTCAACAGCTGTCTGATCCTCAACCAAAGAAAACACTTTACCACTAGACTGAGCTCTCTTAGGTTTCGGACACTGGCTACCAATGTGCCTTTCTTCTTTACAGTTGAAACAAACCACACTCTTGTGCTCACACTCAGATACAACATGTCCGTTCTTACCACAACGGAAACACCTCTTCACTTCAGTAGTGCACACATTACTCTTGTGCCCATGTTTCCCACACTTAAAGCAAATCACATCAGCAGGAGCATCTCCCCCACTAGTCCTCTGACCATGAGCAAGTTTCTGTTTACCCTTACCAGCTGGGGCATCATAAGGCTTACCATGATGTTGTGGGTGCTTACCCCTCTTCTCACTAATAATATTGTAATGAGAATTATTATCTTCCTCATAAATCCTACAGCTATCTACCAAATCAGCAAAGACACGGATTTTCTGATATCCAACTGCTTTCTTAATCTCCGGGCGCAACCCATTCTCAAATTTAATACACTTCGAAAACTCAACATTTTCCTCAGCGTAATGCGGATAAAACTTGGCCAACTCAGAAAACTTAGCAGCATACTCAACAACAGACAAATTTCCTTGCTTCAGCTCAAGGAATTCAATTTCCTTCTTCCCACAGACATCTTCAGGAAAATACTTTCTCAAAAACTCCCTACGGAACACAGCCTAAGTGACATTCTCACCTGCAGCTTCCAACTTCTGACAAGTCTCTAGCCACCAGTCATCAGCCTCGACTGCTAGCATATGAGTCCCATAACGAACCTTCTGCGTTAGAGTGCAGTCCATCACGCGAAAGATTCTCTCAATCTCTTTCAACCATTCCAATGCTCTGCAAGGATCATACTTTCCCTTGAACGTAGGTGGATTCTCTCTCTGGAAAGTCGCCAACCTACAAGATCCAGCATTCTCGTCAGCATTCGGTTGATTTTCCATCGCATGAGCCATAGCTTCTAAAGCAGCAGCAAGGGCAGCATCATTCCTTCCAGCCATCTCAACTTATCACTACAACACGAATAACTGTTAGAACTCAAAATAACAATACTCGATTGTTAGACAACTACGACTCGACGACATGGTCGGACCAACCTTTTGCTCTGATACCAACTTTATAACACCCCAATTCTACCCCCAAGTAATTATGCAAAATAAATCAGAGTTATAAAATTTCAATCATACAAATGAATCAGGACGTCACAAATTCTTCTAACAAAATTCATTGCATTCATCGTGGATATATAACACTTTCAAAACATTGGATTAACCATCGTCATAACATCTTTAATAAAATAATTCAACATCTACGCAGCGGAATTCTTCAATAACATCTTTAAACAAAATAGCAACTACGAAACATCTCATATTCAATAATCATTAATTTAAAGTTCAACAACTGAAAAACAACAGTCTAAAATCAGCAAGCGTTCATCCCCCCGAGTGTTACATATCATAACAATGACACCGACTCGAACTATTGAAGGTATATAGCCTTCACTCGCGATTACCTGTACGTTACCAACATAAGGGCAACATTCAAACAGAAGGGGTGAGATATCTAACAATATAATAAAGCGCATGATAATTAATATATTAAATTAGATCAATAACATCACCACTTCTCATCTCATAATCAACAACAATCGCAGCATATATACACATTCATCAACATCAAAATACACTTTATCATTCACTTTTATAATGCGACTCAATACAATGCAAATGCATGTGGTACCATTGGAGCAGAACTCCCATCTCAAAAATCTGCCAATTAATAGAGGCATCAACAAGGCATAGCCTTCATCTCAACATTCGCCAATACAAGCCATCTCAATGAGCATAAGCTCCATCTCAAAAATGCAATGTATGCGACTCAAACATGAATGTAATATTAACACCCAAGTCAACAGCATCTCAAATCATCTCAAACATCTCAAAATAACAACATCTCAAAAATAACAACATCTCAATCATCTCAAAACATCTCAAGTAACATCTCAAAATAACAACATCACAAATCAACCACATCTCATAAACATCTCAATTAACAACATCTCAAATCAACCATATCTCATAAACATCTCAATTAAAATCTCAACGTCTCGTCATCAACATCTCATATCATCAAAATAATTTATTAAACATCATTTATTTATCACACGTCATTTGTTCATCATAATCGTCAAACATAACTTTAGTAATAACATCTAACTAATAACTCAGTTGTATATTAATAATACAGTAATCTATACTGTTATTCTGAAAATTTACATCGTTATTGCCACTAATCCTACTGTCATAATTCTAACAGCAGCCTCTAAACATCTCATATTCATCATTCTGTCCAAAAACCAACACAATGACCAACACGCGAATTAATTCTAAATACTGAATTAGTTACTAGGATTACACTTCTTAATCATCATTTTAATCCTCTAAAATAAAGTTCACCGCGTTAACTAAATCAACGCTTCGAACTACATCTCAAACGACATCCTAAAACTCAAGTTACATCAATTGAAACTGAATCTGTCAAAAATCAGTCATTAAGGGTCGACGCAAAACCCTATGGATCGACGCATACTGCTTCATCTGTACATCATGAGTCAACACATCCTCCTTATGGATCGACTCATCCTGGTCTCAAACACAACATGTATCGACACATGCTTCTCACCGATCGACTCATCCTGAGTCTTGCAACTATCATGTATCGACGCATCCTCTCTTCGTGTCGACTCATCCGGAGTCTCTCATCCTCCTTGTATCGACACATAGCCTTTGAGGTCGATGCATCCTATTACATTCTGCACAAATTCTGCATTTTCCTCTGTATTTACACAACGGGAATCATGTTACAGCCTTACAAACCTTATTATAATCATGGTAATTCATCACCTAACATTAACCTATAATACTACATCGATTACACAACATCATGACATCATTATTCATCTAAAATTCATCAAATCTTCATCATACATCATCATACATATCCAATTCAAGAACAAAAACAACAATCACCTCTAACCCTACATATCAAACATCATGAACCCAATTATAAAGTCAGAACCCCACCCTTACCTTGGATTTAAGGTCGCTCTACAATTTCCGGGTTGAATCTCCGTTCTTGCCGTTTTCCACTTTTTCCAGCAACTTCACGTTCTCTTCCAAATCCTTATTTCTTTCTACTTCTTCTTTCTTATCTTCCTTCTCACAAATAATAAAATAACCCTATTATTCCATTATTCCTTATTTCTTATTGGGCTCAAAACCAACACTCCCTTATTACTTCTACTCTCTCAAAATAAGCCCACATTAAATAATATTACACTTCTAATATTATTTCACCATATAAAATTATAAATCCAATTTAATTATACCACAACTTATTAAATATTCCAAAAAAGTAATTTAATTAAATAATTAATTAAATTACGGGTGTTACATGCTGCTTATCTGATCAGGGTTCAGGCTGCACAATGACTTATTGGAGAAATGTGAAACCGTCCGTGTCTGGTCGGGTCCAGGTCTTACAGTGTTGTAAACTGTTGTCTAGAGATAAGAGAGAAGGAACCTGGATAGTAGGGTTGCTTCAATATGAAATCCTAGATAATAGGGTTACTTCGAGGTGAAAGCCTGGATAGTAGGGCTATGGGAAGGAACCTAGATTGTAGGGTTACTTCGAAATGAAAGCCTGGATAATAGGGCTATAAGAAGGAACCTGGATCGTAGGGTTACTTCAAGTTGAAAGCCTGGATAATAGGGCTATGAGAAGGAACCTGAGTCGTAGGGTTACTTCGAAATGAAAGCCTGGATAGTAGGGCTATGAGAAGGAACCTGAATAGTAGGGTTACTTCGAAATGAAAGCCTGGATAGTAAGGCTATGAGATGGAACCTGGATCATAGGGTTACTCGAGGTGAAATCCTAGATAGTAGGGCTATGAGAAGGAACCTAGATAGTAGGGTTACTTCGAGATGAGAGCCTGGATAGTATGGCTATGAGAAGGAACTTGGGTCGTAGGGTTACTTCGAGATGAAAGCCTGGATAGTAGGGCTATGAGAAGGAACCTGGATCATAGGGTTACATCAAGATGAAATCTTGGATAATAGGTGTTGTACCCCAAAATTTTCCCTCCCATATTTGGCAATACATTTCAAGTGAGGTCCTCAAATTGCCCAAGGAAGTCCAAGAGTTGACCAGACAAACTCTCTCCTAAGGCAGTCTACCTCAAATTAGGGTTTCATTTTGCACCAAGATGCTTGAGTCCAAAGGATCCCAAGTGCTCACCATTGTCCTAATATGTTCTCAAGATCATCCATGTCAAGTTTCAAGCCTTGCATAGGAAATTTGCTCAGTCAATTGCTCAAAGGCCTGAAAATCGACTGTGCTAGGGAAAAAGTCAACTGTGGCCCATATACAGTCCAACCTCAATATTTTTGGTCAACATCCTCATTTTGAAGTATTATTCATCATTTGATCAAGGGTTGATCATGATTCCTCAATGATTGCTCACAATTCATCAAAACCCAAAAGTTGCTAAATTAGGGTTTTGTAGGAAAAATCAACTCAACTTTAACCAAGCATAACTTTCTCATACTTTATCAAAAATGACCCAACCAAAGCTCATTTTGAATAGGATGCAATTCCGTAAAATTCATCTTCATCTCCCAATTTCAAAATATGCACTCACAATAAGATATGAATTTGGACATTATAGGTCATTTTGAAAAGTCAACAAAAACACCTTTGGGTCAAAGCTTAATGCATGAACATGGAAGACTCAATTGAGATGAGACCAAAAGGGTTACTTAGAGAACATCTTAAGATTTATAAAAAGTATAAGAACACCTCTCTAGGGTCAAAATTGAGGAAGTTATGCATTGGTAAAGTTGACCCTTTTTGCAAAATTGCCAAAAGTCAAATGTGCCCAAAATTGCATATTTTGTCAAATGGGCCCAAATTTTTATGCTTACATTGACTTTTTAATGTGACCCACGACCCATGATCCCTTCCATTTGTCATTATTTTATTTTTGTCATTTGTTTTGATTTTATTTCAATTAAATTAAATAAAATCAAAATAAAATCTTGAAAATATTAAAAATTAATCAAAGCCTGAGATTTTGTGCATGTTTAGGTCTATTATACAACTGGAGATGGAATCAAATCGTGCAAGGATCATTTGGACACAAAAAGATTGTATTTGGCTTGATTTGGAAAGATTTGCACAATAATCAAATCATGAATCAATGATCATAATTGGAGAAGATTTGAAACCAAATTGCAACCCTAATTCATTCTTGGATACATAAGGAAGGATGGAAGATCAAAAACAAAGGGATTGGAGGCGTGCAAGACAGAAAGAAAAAGTTGCAAAAAACTCAAGAAAAGTGTAAACTGATTTTCAGGATTCAAATCAATTCAAAGCATTCTAGTCATCCCAATCGTTTCCTGGACGTTCTAGGATCCTATTCCAATCACTAGCAAGCTTCCTAACATCCATAAACGCACTGTAAGTGTCGCACGACTTCCATACTTTCTTGAAATCGAATTCAATAATTCTGGCATAATTAGCATGTTTTATTGACATATCCTTAATCCATGAGTTATTTGCAAGCTAATGGTGGTACTTAATTGCATTTTCATTAACTGTACAGCAAGATGCCATAGTTAGGGTTCTTGCTTCGTTTTTAGGGTTTTTGTGTACAAGGACAATTGGCCATGGATAGTGGTACCATGATGCTCGTGAGGTTGCAACGAGTTGATTGGTACCACTGGTTATGATTTATCATGCCTGTATGAAGTTTTGGAGAAGCACAGGGCTGTACCTACGCCTATTTGTCCGTAGGTAAAAGTTCTTGATCTAAAACGACGGAGGCGCGAGGATGTTGATGACGTGGCAGGTGGTGAATGGGCCATTTGAATTTCGTGCATTTTTGAATTCAGCCATTTGTTTTATAATATTATATTTCCTTGTTATTTATACAAATGACCAAACCAGCTCAGCTGGCAAGCGCACAGTGGATGAAGGTTCAAGGACCTGGGTTCGATCCCCAGGTCCCAACAATGTTGCATATTATTTTTCCTTGTGTAATCAGGTATACAGGCGTCCTATAAGTCCACCATATGTCCTCAATATCCAGTCAACAGATCTTCAACAAGCCAGATCTAACGCTTTATCCATGAAGGTCCATAATACACCCCAGTCAAGCATGTGCATAGGATCAGGAAAAGTCAAACAGGGCCAGGCGCTATTGGGCCCAGAATTGCAATTCATACCCCCCTTCTTGCTACAAAACAAGGCCCATTTTTCTTCCTTTTTTATTTTTTTGGTTTTAATTTATTTCTTTTATTTAATTATTTTCTAACACAAGCTAATTTCTTTTTTACAAAAAAATCATAAAATCAATTTCACAAATATAGAATTAGGTTTTATTTTTATTTTATCAAATTTAATTTAATATTAGTCTAATTTAATTTAGGATTAATTATAACTTTTTCATATATTTAAAATCAACTAGAAAAATTAGGGTTAACATGTGATTTAATTTGTTATTTCTTTTCTCAATAAAACAAAAATACAAAAATAGGTCGATTTAATTATTTTTATTAAATTTAAATTAATTAGTAATTAGGTTTTTATTAAAATCTTATTTTCTCAAAATAATCAAAAACAACAAAAAATGATTTTTCTCTTTAAGTTTCAATTAGGTTTAGACGGGGTCAAAACCCTAATTCCTTTCCATTTAATTCGTCGCGCGCGTTTTATTGTTTTCACAATATTAATGTAACTGTTCACGGTATGTAATAGTTTAATTATGATTTTTTCTTTTATTTATCGTTTTGCGGGTTTTTGGCTATGTAATTAATCCCTACCCCGAAGTCTTGTAATAGCTTAGGTTTTATTTTCTCGCATTTTAATTCTCGCAAATATTAACTGTTAGATGTATGTTAATAGGATTTGTATGACAAGATTTCATGACAATTTTAAAACGGATAGAAAACCCTAATGTGCAAAGATAATAACTGAAATCAAATCACTCGTACATGCGCACTCTTAGGGTATACTCTCACTTCGGTTGACTTCGGTAAACGATCATTAAGTATAGGGTGTTTTTAGTGGTCGCCCTCCTGTCTAAACAAAGATCAAATGTCCCGTTCGGAAATGTTGCCTCGGAAATGTTGCCTCGAATATGATCTTAATACATTAGGGTTATTACTAAGACGTCCTAACATTGCTTTAGTGATCGTACGTCCCTCACGAATTGACCCTTACAACTCCAACGACGATGCTACCTATTTCTCAATAGTAGGATAGCATTGTCTAAAGGAAACAAGAACAGAAATAATATTTTTCAAGTAGGTAGATGCTAGTAGATACTTGCTCAAAAATCAAACTTTTCACACTTACACTTTTTACAAACAAAGTTTTCAAAAAAACACTTCGTAACACTCTTGAAGACAAAAGCAAGGGTTAAAACGAAGTAAAACAAAAACTTTTCAAAACAAACACACACAAGCAATTTTCAAAAGATGCACTAGTACCTAAGAGCCCATGGAAAACCATGGATAGAAAGGGTGCTAATACCTTCCCTTTCTATAATCTACGGGTACTCAAAATATCGAAAAAGGAATTTTTCTGTGCTTTTGTCCTTTCCAATTGGATAAAATAAAAGTCGGTGGCAACTCTTGCTTACCGCGACATATTGCGAACACAAACGCAAAACGCAAACCAACATTTTCCAAAACAGTCGGTTCTGCCACCGTATCACTGAACTGGCGACTCTGCTGGGGAGTAATAAGTAGGGTATACCTTAGGATTAGTTTATCATAAATTGCTTCTCTTGTTTGTTTTGGTTGCTTTACTATTAAAGGGTTTTGTATTGGGAGTTACTATAGATCCTAACCCGGATCTAGGGACACCTTTTAGGTAAGTAGCAATAAACTGTGAGGGAACTGTACGGCGTAAACCGATACGGTTGAAGTAGTAGCTGCATTGATGTGGCACATTGGTCGGTATCGATATCCCTTATGGAGAAACGAGGAGAATACGGGGCCGTTACGTGTGTCGTTAAGCATCAACTGACCTTAGAACCCTTAATAGACCAACTTGGCCATTAGGAAGTAGTGAGATAGCCGACCTCGGTATAAAGCTAAGAACTGGTTGATACTCGATGCTACACTCATTGAGACCATACTCTCGAGATAGTTCCGGCCGCAAGAAAAGATTGCGTGAGCTGAAACCATGACCGATGGAGGATGGTCAGTGATATTGAGAACCTCTAGAACCCGGTTACTATTGCTAGGACAGGTTGAAACCAACTGAACTTCAAGAGGGTAATACCTTTGACCCCATGCAAGCCTTAAACTTAAGGGCTTTTGTGTGACTTGTTTTCCTTTGCCATGTCTGTTATCGGCTAGACCTGTTGCTTTTTATCATGACATCATGCATCATAACATAGCATGCATACCTCATTATACTAACCATTTCAAAGACCGAGGGGATTTATCTTT
Source organism: Vicia faba (assembly GCA_948472305.1). Taxonomy (NCBI): domain Eukaryota; kingdom Viridiplantae; phylum Streptophyta; class Magnoliopsida; order Fabales; family Fabaceae; genus Vicia; species Vicia faba. The sequence goes on along the minus strand of OX451738.1, from coordinate 1,627,152,982 downwards.
GTTCTGTTTTGCAGATTATGGCTTCCGTGTGCAGAAACATCATCCGAGTTAACTTTGTGCGAATACCTGCTCAACTCAAAGAGTTAGCCTCAAGAGTTTCTGAGACTTCTTCATTCATTAGGAGACATGGTTAGCTTATTAGCTTGGTTACCTCAAAGTTTGATGAGCAGATGATGAGTGTGCTTTTCCAGTTCTTCGATCCTGTGCATCATTGCTTCACCTTCCCAAATTATCAACTGGTTCCCACTTTGGAAGAGTTTTCTCACTTATTGGGCATATCCATCCTTGAGCAGATGCCCTTAACAGGTATGGAAGAGACTCCTAGACCAGAAGACATTGCTTCAACTCTGCACCTAAAAAGGGCTGATGTAGTATCCAATTGGGAAACACGAAGCGGGGTTGAAGGTTTCTTAGCCAAGTTTCTGATAGATCAAGCTCAGCTATTCTAGGATAATTTGGATTTTCAGGCTTTCAAAGACATTTTGGCTCTCCTTATCTATGGTTTGGTTCTCTTCCCGAATCCATATTCCTTTATAGATGTGAATGCGGTTAAGATATTCCTTTCTCGCAATCCTGACCTACTCTACTGGGTGATATCTTGCATTCCCTCTACACTCGTACTGTGCGTAGTAGAGGGACTCTTATGTGTTGTATGTCGTTGCTGTCGAGGTGGTTTATGTCGCACCTCCCTAAGTCCGTGTTAAAAAATGAAGAAGGTTTGGGATGGTCTTAAAAAATAATGTCACTTGCCCATACAGACATTCTTTGGAGTTCCAAGGCTATGGAAAGCACTACTGTCATTGATCATTGTGGGGGATACCCTAATGTCCCATTGATTGGAATCAGAGGGGGAATAACCTACAATCCTTGTTTAGCTTTGCGACAGTTTGGTCGTGCTCGGAGAGATGATCCTCATGAGCTACTTCTTACAGATATTTTATTTGACTACAAGGAAGATGTTGACGGGCATCGCCGGAGGTTTATACGAGCTTGGGGCATGGTGAACAGATCTGACCCTCAAGAGCTAGGACCAAGGACTTCCCTCCCTATTCAGCCTTACCTCCAGTGGGTTCGAGCTCGTGCTCAGAATCTTGAGATGCCCTATGAAGCTGTATTTCCAATGATTGTGGAGCCCACTAATGAAGAAGGCATTCCTTATACAGTTCTTTATCCATATATGCCCACTGATCCTGGGGCATTGAAGAGGTCTTGGATTCAGCTGAAAGAGGAGAGGGATACCTATCGGGAGAAGTACGATGAGCAAGAAAGGAAGATCTTGAAGCTCACCAGGTAGCTCGAGAATGAAAGAATGATCAATGACTACGTCAGCACAAAGGGGAAGCGTCCATGGGATTTCTGATTTTGCTTTTTCTAGTTTAGATTTGTTTTTCATTTATTTCTTTGTAACGCCTTAAAGGCATTGTTGAACTTTTTACAGATTAATCTAATAAAGTTTGTTTATTTTTGGTTTGCAAATTTAAATCTCCCAATGTCTTTGAAATCATTACATACGCATCCCATTATCACGCACACCATTACAGGTACCATTACAGGTTTCTCATCTTCTTCACTGTTTATTTCAACACGAAATGTCTTCTGATCACGCCATCAAAGATCTTCATGCACAAAACGCCCAATTCCAACAGATGTTCCTAAGCTTGGCTAAAGGGAAGGAGGATTTGAAGACCCTGATTCTGAAAGAAAAAGAGAAGAAGAAGAAGAAGAAGAAGAAGAAGGTCGTTCTTCTGAATATGGGCAAGAGGTTTGGGGATAGGTTGAAACAACAAGCTGATCTGACCTCTTCATCCAAGGAAGGGGAGAATAAAGAAGAAGAAAAGGGCCCTAGCCCTGCAATCTCTGATGATGATACATATTATGATGAGGAGCAGTATCCTCCTGCTGAGGATAGGTACAAGCAACTTGAAGACTGTCTGAGTGCTATGGAGATTTAGAAGATCCCTGGTTTAGATTTTGGAGAACTGGGACTGGTATCAGGAGTGGTAATCCCTCATAAGTTCAAAGCTCCGATTTTTGCCAAGTACGATGGGGTATACTGTCCAAAACTCCATCTCCGCTCGTACGTTAGAAAAATCCAACCCCACAATGCTGATAGAAATTTGTGGATACATTTATTTCAAGATAGTCTGTCAGGGACTCAACTTGAATGGTTTTATCAATTGGAAGGAGCCAATGTCCAAAACTGGGAAGACCTTGCTGCTGACTTTTACAGGCAATATCAGTATAACGCCGACCTTGCTCCCACTCGAACTCAGCTTCAGGGTATGTCTCTGGGTGCAAGTGAAGGTTTTATGGACTATGCCCAAAAGTGGAGAGATTTGGATGGAAGATTCCAACCCCCTTTGTCTGATAGGGAGTTGGTTGACATGTTTCTGGGGAGGCTATCTGGCCTGTTTTTCAATCATCTGATCGGCAGTTCGTCATCTGGGTTTACTGAGTTAATTTTGACTGGGGAGAGAGTAGAAGCCGGTATCTGAAGTGGTAAGATACATAAGGATACTTCATCAAGTGCAGCAAAGAAGCCCTTCACTGGTAAGAAAGAAGCTAGTGCAGTCTATGACTCGAGGAGCCAAAGCAGACCTGAACACCGTCAAGCAGTAAATGTGGTAGTGATATTAAGACCCACCGTTGCTCCACAACGCAAAAATCAACAAAGGGTGGAAAGACCACAGAGGCAGTACGCTCGGCTCAATATGACCTTATCTCAAATTCTACCCCAACTATTAAAGACCAATCTGGTAACTCTGAGGGAGGCCCCGAAGAATCCCAACACCACATCTCCGCAATATAACCCGAATGCCCGCTGCGCCTATCACTCTGAAAGTCCAGGTCATGATACAAACAACTGTTGGGCCTTGAATAATAAGGTGAAAGACTTAATCGAAGCCAAAGAGATTGAGTTTGACGCTACGGAGAATCCCAACATCATAACTGCTCCCATGCCCAAACATGGTCATGGAGTGAATGTTGTGGACGATGATTTATTTGTGACCTATGTAGAATAAATTTCTACTCCTTTGATGACAGTTAAGAAGAATTTGTTGTTAGCCGATTTATTTCCGGGCTGTGGCGAAGGTTGCCACCTGTGTTCAATTCTGTCTACTGATTGCCACTTATTGAAATCAGGTATTCAATGCCTGATGGATAACAAAGAGATCCTGTTCGAAAAGACTATAATTCCGTTGGTTCCAATTCAAGATGTTTCCATCATAACCATTTCTGCCAATCCTTCCAAGGCTTCCTCGAGAAAGCCTGTTAGGATTACATCCGTCCCAAGAATTGCTCCGTTAATAATTACTGTCCCTGGTCCTATCCCATACACTTCGGATAAATCCGTCCCTTGGCACTATGGTGCCGATGTTTATTACCATGGAGTTAAATAAGACTTGAAAAGTGAGGAAGCTGATGCTGATATCAGCAATATTGTCGGGGCCAGCAAGGTCACCAGAAGCGGAAGACTCTTTTCTCCCGAGATTTCCCCTCCGACTATTTGCAAACCTGTTGTCATTCCATCTGCCAGTACATCAGCTACTATCCCAGTTCCTATTCCAGTTATCACCCCTGTCGCCGAGCCATCTGGGACTCAGGGCAAAGAAATCACAGGTGAGCCTGCCCGGACGGAGGCGCCTAAGAAGACCATTGTAGAAATCTCTAAGCAGGAGATAGAGGAAATTTTGAAGATTATCAAGAAAAGCGACTACAACGTAGTCGAGCAGCTTGGGAAGACCCCGTCAAAAATCTCCATGTTGTCCTTGTTATTGTATTCTGAAGCCCATGCAAAGGCTATAATTGCTTTCCTCAAGACTGCGCATGTGCCGCAGGAAACTTCAGCCGATCAATTCAAAGACTGCGTAGCTAGTTTGACTGCCGACAATGGGTTGGGTTTCTCAGATGCAGATCTGACTGCTAAAGGAAGGAATCATAACGATGCTCTGCACGTCTCGATCGAGTGCAGGGGCACTACTATGGCCCATGTACTGGTGGATACTGGGTCCTCATTGAATGTTTTTCCAAAGAAAGCATTAGACTGTCTGGACTGTGAAGGTTTAATTCTAAAGCCAAGCAATATTGTGGTCAGGGCTTTTGACGGGTCAAAAAGGATGGTGCACGGGGAGGTGGACATCCCTATTATAGTTGGCTCTCAGACTTTTGCTTCCACTTTCTACGTGATGGATATCCGACCATCATATTCTTGCTTGTTGGGTCGCCCTTGGATTCATAAGGCTGGGGCAGTGACTTCTACTCTCCATCAAATGTTGAAATATCCGATAAAGGGGAAGATTGTCACGGTACGAGGTGAAGAGGAGTATATGGTGAGTCATCTTATTTACTTTCGCTAAGTGGAGATGGATGGGGAATTCATCGAAACCCCTTGTCAGAACTTCGAAGAGGTCCCCCAGACTTTGGCGTCAACTGAAGTTGCTACTGACAAACCTCCGATGAAGATGGCTTCCCTCAAGGATGCAAGGGTTGTAATTGAGAAAGATGGGTGTGCAAATTGGGGTCAGCTCCCTGATTTCACACACAAAACTAACAAATTTGGTTTGGGCTTTACTACAGGGGCTCAAAGGGCTGTTAGGCGCGCGCGAATTGGAAGACCTCCTCTGCACATAAGTAATCAGGGAGTGAATGCAATTGAGGACAGTGAAGAAGATTCAGACATCGACAACTGGATCTATCCTACAACCAATGGTGGATTGAACAACTGGACGATGAAGGACTTCATACCTGTTTCTTTTATTCCACAGTAATTGACTTTTGTTTTGAGATTTGTAATAAACAGTTTGAAACTTTACGGCCCGATGCCTTGCCCGAGGCACCTTGGCTTTGCTTGTGAGGGCTTATTATTTGTCATTTTCATATATCATCAATAAAGCATTAGACGTTTCTTGCATTACAAATTTTGCGCTCCTTGTTTTTCTTTTCTGTCTTTCCCTTTATCAAAATAATTATTCTCTTACACACACTCACATATCATAATGCAGATCCATGTCCACTCTGGATCCCATTAATAACAACTCTTCTACTGCCAGTTATGACTTCGAAGATCCGATCAACCAAGCCGAGGACGAAGGCGAGGATGATTATGAGGTGCCTGGAGAACTTGCTAGACTGTTACTGTAGGCAGAGAGGGCCATACAGCCTCATGAAGAGCCACTTGAATCGGTAAATTTGGGTACAGAGGAAGACAGGAAAGAGGTCAAGATAAGTGCGAATCTGGAGCCTAGTGTCCAACAATGGTTGATACATATGCTACGCGACTATGTTGAGATCTTCTCTTGGTCTTATGAAGATATGCCTGGTTTGGACACTGGTATCGTGGTACACCGCCTGCCAACCAAAGAAGACTGTCCTCCGGTAAAGCAGAAGGTTCGCCGTATGCACCCCGAGATGTCTGAGAAAATCAAAGCTGAGGTCATGAAATAGTTCGACGCGGGATTTCTAGCTGTTACTTCTTATCCGCAGTGGGTTGCCAATGTTGTTCCAGTACCTAAGAAGGATGGTAAGGTACGGATGTGTGTGGACTATTGAGATCTGAATAGGGCAAGCCCCAAGGATGATTTCCCACTTCCTCACATTGATGTCCTGGTTGACAACACCGTGCAACATAAGATCTTCTCCTTCATGGATGGTTTTTCTGGTTACAATCAGATTAAGATGGCTCCTGAGGACATGGAGAAGACAACCTTCGTTACACAGTGAGGCACCTTCTGTTACAAGGTAATGCATTCCGGTTGAAGAATGCTGGGGAAACTTATCAGTGTGCCATGGTTGCTTTGTTCCATGACATGATTCACCATGAGATTGAGGTTTATGTTGATGACAAGATCGCAAGGTCCCAGACTGAGGAAGAACACCTTGATCATCTCCGGAAGCTATTTGACAAGTTGAAGATGTACAAGCTAAGGTTGAACCCGAACAAGTGCACCTTCGGGGTAAGGTTTGGTAAGTTGTTGGGTTTCGTCGTCAGTGATAAGGGTATTCAGGTGGACCCTGCCAAGGTAAAAGCCATACAGGAGACGCCGGGTACCCGCGTAGAAAAGGAAGTTAGAGGCTTTTTGGAACGTCTGAACTACATCGCCTGATTCATTTAACATCTGACTGCTACTTGTGAACCAATCTTCAAGCTGCTGAAGAAAGATCAAGTGGTAAAATGGAATGATGAATGTCAGACCACCTTCGAAAGGATCAAGGAATACCTCCAAGAACCACCTATTCTGATCCCTCCAATTGAAGGAAGACCCTTGATCTTATACTTGACAGTGCTGGATAATTCAATGGGGTGCGTGCTGGGGCAGCATGATGAGTCTGGCCGAAATGAGCACGCTATTTACTACCTTAGAAAAAAGTTTACCAACTGTGAGACCCGATACTCACTGCTCGAGAAAACTTGCTGCGCTTTAGCATGGGCTGCTCGCCGGCTGAGACAGTATATGCTGACTCACACTATCCTATTGATATCAAAGATGGATCCAATCAAGTATATCTTCGAAAAGCCTGCCTTGTCCGAAAGAATAGCAAGATGGAAGATGATCTTAACTGAGTATGACATCCAATACATAACCCAGAAAGTAATCAAGGGGAGTGTGCTGGTGGATCATTTGGCGCATCAGGCCGTGGATGACTACCAGTCCATGAATTTCGAGTTCCCGGATGAGAACATCATGTTGGTGACCGACTGTGAAGAACCTGGACCGAATGAAGGACCTAAGGAAGGATCCCGATGGTCTATGTATTTTGACGGAGCCTCAAACGCGTTGGGTAATGGCATTGGCGCTGTGATCATATCTCCTGAGGGCTGTCATACGCCGTTCACTGGCCGATTATGTTTTAATTGCACCAACAACATGGCGGAGTATGAAGCATGTATCCTAGGTCTTCGAGCTGCTATTGACCTAAGGATTAAGTTCTTGAGTGTATTTGGAGATTCTGCTTTGGTGATCAGTCAGATCAAAGGCGAGTGGGATACGAAACACCCAAATCTTATTCCTTACAAGGAGTATGTACTGACATTGCTTCTGCACTTTGAGGAGATAACCTTTGAACATTTCTCCAGAGAGGAGAATCAGCTGGAGGACGCGCTAGCTGCCATGTATTCTATGTTCAAGGTCAGGCGGGACAATGAAGCTCCCCAGATTACCATCGAGAGGTTGGACGAACCCGCACATTGATGTGATATTGAGACTGGAGAGGTAGCAGATAAACCCTGGTTCCACGAGGTAAAGAGGTATCTTGAGGCTCAAGAGTACCCCGACGGTGCATCTGTTAATGATAAGAAGTTCTTGAGAAGGTTCGCTGCGAAGTTCTTCATCAGTAATGGCGTCCTTTACAAGCGTAACCATGATTCAACCTTACTGCAATGTATGGACAAAAGCGAGGCAGAAAGGATCATGGCAGAGTTACATGAAGGTACCTTCGAAACTCATTCCAGTGGACATACCATGGCAAAGAAGATCCTACAGGCTGGATATTTTTGGTCTACTATGGAAGCCGATTGTTATCAGCATTCTCAAACCTGTCATAAGTGCCAAGTCTATGCTAATAAGGTGCATGTACCTCCAGTTCCTTTGAATGTCTTGACATCTCCTTGGTCTTTCGCATTGTGGGGCATCAATATGATAGGTGAGATCAGACCTACTGCGTCTAACGGGCATCGTTTCATTCTGGTAGCTATTGATTACTTTACGAAGTGGGTTGAGGCAGCTTCCTTTGCTACAGTAACCAAGAACGTTGTGGCGCGGTTTATCCGACATAATTTGATCTGTCGATATGGTGTACCAGAGAGGATCATTACGGATAATGGTACAAACCTCAACAATACGATGATCAACGAGCTCTGCAAATAGTTCAAAATATAGCATCATAACTCTTCTCCCTACCGGCCGAAGATGAATGGGGTTGTTGAAGCAGCTAATAAGAATATCAAGAAGATTGTGCAGAAGATGACAATGACATACAAAGATTGGCATGAGATGTTACCATTCGCTCTTCATGGGTATCGTACCTCAGCACGGACATCGACAGGGGCAACACCCTATTCTCTGGTGTATGGCATGGAAGTAGTCCTACCCATCGAAGTCCCAATACCCTCTCTCTGAATTATGAAGGATGCGGGTTTGAGCGAAGATGATTGGATCCAGACCCGACTTGATCAGCTGAACCTAATCAACGAGAAGAGACTTACTTCTATTTTTCATGGTCAGACGTATCAAAAGCGAATGATCAAGGCTTTTAACAAGAAAGTCCGACGACAAGAATATCAAGTCGGGGATTTGGTGATCAAACATATCATACTGCCGCAAGGTGACCCCAGGGGGAAATGGACTCCCACATACGAAGGGCCATTTATGGTTAAGAACATTTTCTCGGGAGGAGCTATGATTCTAACCACCATGGAGTGACGACCTGCCTCACCATGTCAATGCAGACATAGTGAAAAGATACTACGCATACTCAAAGACCCACTAGGTCGACTGGCCTAGGAAAAAATAAGGGCTTCCCGGCGAACCAAAAGGGGTCGGGCAAAAGTAAGGGATGAAAACGAAAAACTGTACACCCGGCAAGTTGAAAACCTGAAAAGGCGGCTTGGGAAAAAAAGGGTATCCAGGTGGACTGAAAACCCGAAAGGGCGGTCCAGGAAAAAAATAGGGATTGAAGCGTAACACTATGTCTCATTGGATCATCTTGCAACCAGACCTCGGTATCAAGCTCGAACGGCGCCAATCAATCTGATTTACCTTTGACCTAGTAGCAATGTGATGAGACACTCAAAGATATAAAGGCAATAGCAGAGTTGGAACCCAGTGGGATTGTTTCACATAGCTGTTTTTCTTTCTTTTACACAAATTGTATAATTTTCGTTCCCTTGGCGGAGTTCTCTTACTAGGACGTCAGCCTCTTGTACAAAACGCCTATTACAGGCCAACTTCAAAATCAATACAATTCATTTTCACAAGAAATTTCAACTTGTTTTTCTTTTTCTGTTTTGTTTTGCGAGAACGTCCAATGATTCATTTTCGATATATGCATTTGAAAATAATTGTTGCTCTTAAATGTTTACATGAAAAACAAAAGAAAATTACTCGTAATTCCAGGAACAGGGGAAAATAGAAGTGTCTAAACCTTACAGTTACTTTACCCACCAGGTACAAGAATAGAGATAGTTTAAGAATATGACTAAAGGTACGTACACTCCCCGCAGAGTAGGAAGTATCCAAAGATAGTGGTATCCACTCTCTCTGGCCGAGGTTCATAATCACGAATGAGTTGGAAAAATTCTCCCCAAGCAGAGTTTATCTATCACCAACAATAGAAGTTCACCATCAGCTGAGTTTATTTCTTCCACAGGTAGAAATTCAATCCCCGACAGATTTCATCATCACCAGCAACGGTAATTCATCCCCAATGGAGTTGTTTCTCCAAATCAGCAGATCGTCCAGCAGAATATCTTTCTTCCCCATAGAGTCTCTCCCGACGGAATATTCTCAAGCAGCACAGACGCAAGTCTCCGGCTAATCATCTTAGGTCACTATCCCTAGCAAGAATGAGGAACTCAACTCCTTGTACTCTCCAACAACAGTCCATGATTTATTTTCCCCAGCTAGAGAGTATCACAAGAACATTGCATATCCATACATCATGGCATACACATATGCATCATACAACACAATCTCATTTATTTTGAGAACATCATTACTCAATACATTTTATACATCATGACATTACATACGACTAACTCTTTACCTTTCAGGGAAAGATACAATCAAATTCTCACAAGTATTCTCTGGTTCAGTCAAATCGATACTAAGATTTCTATTCTAGTTCAAGTTATGAAACCCGGATTCGACCGAATAATATCTTGATTTCTCCAAAATACTACGAAGCCTGGAATCAACCAGATAGTGGTATATCATAAATACAAGCTGTGAAGCCCTAGAATCGACCGAAAAATAGCTTACCCTCAGCAAGTTATTGTGAAGCCTGGAAATCGACCAGATAGCAATACAAGATACCATGAAGCCTGGAATCAACCAGATAATGGTATAAGACACCGTGAAGCCTGGATCACGACCAAATAGCAACAAAGGATACTGAAGCCTGGGACACGACCAGATAACAGCATAAGGTACTGCGAAGCTTGAAATTTGATCAAATAGCAGTTTACTCGGCCAATTACTATGAAGCCCGGAATTGACCGGATATTAGTATTGCCTTAAATTCAAGTTGAAGCCCAGATGCAACTGGATAACCACTTGATTCCTTCTGAAGCCCGGAGCACGACCAAATAAAAAGTGAGAAATTGCGAAGCCTGGAGAACGACCGGATAGCAAGTTTAATCTCATCTCCCCAGTAAGTCGCTGTGAAGCCTGGAGCACGACCATATAGAAGTCGGTCTTATTTTTCTCAGAAAATCATAGTGAAGCCTAAAGCATGGCCAGATAGAAGTTCATTTGCACCTCCTTGACTAAGAGAGGATTCCCCAGTAGAGTAGCAGACAACCGAAGTTCCTAAAACTCTATTTCTCTCAGGACAGAGAACAACATTCCCCAGCGAAATCTTCCTCAACAACAGGTATACGGACTCTCGCAAAGGAATCTCTTATGCAATCGACACTTCCTCTGATGACATATTTAAGCCCATCTTCCTTCATTGACTTCCAAATGGTATCTATAAGCCCATTCCCGACATCGCAAGACGAGTACCACTTCATACGAGTGCAAATTTTCGGGCACTCTAGTGTTCAATCATCTTCCACATTCAAATTACGAAAGGCAGACAAGCCAATCTACATCCTCAGGTTTAAGAAGATTGAACAGGGGAAGCTGTTGTACCCCGAAATTTTCCCTCCCATATTTAGCAATACATTTCAAGCGAGGTCCTCAAATTGCCCAAGGAAGTCCAAGAGTTGACCAGACAAACTCTCTCCTAAGGCAGTCTACCTCAAATTAGGGTTTCATTTTTCACCAAGATGCTTGAGTCCAAAGGATCCCAAGTGCTCACCATTGTCCTAATATGTTCTCAAGATCCTCAATATCAAGTTTCAAGCCTTGCAGAGGAAATTTGCCCAGTCAATTGCTCAAAGACCTGAAAATCGACTGTGCTAGGGCAAATGTCAATTGTGGCCCAAATACAGTACAACCTCAAGTTTTTTGGTCAACATCCTCATTTTGAAGTATTATTCATCATTTGATCAAGGGTTTATCATGATTCCTCGAGGATTTCTCACAATTCATCAAAACCCAAAAGTTGCTAAATTAGGGTTTTGTAAGAAAAGTCAACTCAACTTTGATCAAGCATAACTTTATCATACTTTATAAAAAATGACCCATCCAAATCTCATTTTGAATAGGATGCAATTCCCTACAATTCATCTTCATCTCCCAAGTTCAAAATATGCACTCACAAGAAGATATGAATTTGGACATTATAGGTCATTTTGAAAAGTCAACAAAAACACCTTTTGGTTAAAAGCTTCATACATGTACATGGAAGACTCAATTGAGATAATACAAAAAGGGTTGCTTAGAGGACATCTTAATATTTCTAAAAAGTCCAAGAACACATCTCTAGGGTCAAAATTGAGGGAGTTATGCATTGGTAAAGTTGACCCTTTTTCCAAAATTGCCAAAAGTCAAATGTGCCCAAAATTGCATATTTTGTCAAATGGGCCCAACTTTTTATGCTTGCATTGAGTTTTTAATGTGACCCACGACCCATGATCCCTTCCATTTGTCATTCTTTTATTTTTGTCATTTATTTTGATTTTATTTCAATTAAATCAAATAAAATCAAAATAAAATCATGAAAATATCAAAAACTAATCAAAGCTTGAGATTTTGTGCATGTTTAGGTCTATTATACAGCTGGAGATGGAATCAAATCGTGCAAGGATCATTTGGACACAAAAAGATTGTATTTGACTTGATATGGAAAGATTTGCACAAGAATCAAATCATGAATCAATGATCATAATTGGAGAAGATTTGAAACCAAATTGCAACCCTAATTCATTCTTGGATACATAAGGAAGGATGGCAGACCAAAAACAAACGGATTGGAGGCGTGCAAGACAGAAAGAAAAAGTTGCAAAAAACTCAAGAAAAGTGTAAACTGATTTTCAGGATTCGGATCAATTCAAAGCATTCTAGTCATCCCAATCGTTTCCTGGACGTTCTAGGATCCTATTCCAATCACTAGCAAGCTTCCTAACACCCAGAAATGCACTATAAGTGTCACACGACTTCCATACTTGAAATCGAATTCAATAATTCTGGCATAGTTAGCATGTTTTATTGACATATCCTTAATCCATGAGTTATTTGCAAGCTAATGGTGGTACTTAATTGCATTTTCATTAACTGCACAACAAGATGCCATAGTTAGGGTTCTTGCTTTATTTTTAGGTTTTTTTATACAGGGACAATTTGCCATGGATAGTGGTACCATGATGCTCGTGAGGTTGCAACGAGTTGATTGGTACCACTGGTTGTGATTTATCATGCCTGTATGAAATTTTGGAGAAGCACAGGGCTGTACCTACGCCCATTTGTCCGTAGGTAAAAGTTCTTGATCTAAAACAACGGAGGCGCGGGGACGATGATGGCGTGGCAGGTGGTGAAATGGCCATTTGAATTTCGCGCATTTTTGAATTCAGCCATTTGTTTTATCATATTATATTTCCTTGTTGTTATTTATACAAATGACCAAACCAGCTCAGCTGGCAAGCACGCAGTGGATGAAGGTTCAAGGACCTTGGTTCGATCCCCAGGTCCCAACAATGTTGCATATTTTTCCTTGTGTAATCAGGTATACAGACGTCCCATAAGTCCACCATATGTCCTCAATATCCAGTCAACAGATCTTCAACAAGCCAGATCTAACGCTTTATCCATGAGGGTCCACAATACACCCCAGTCAAGAATGTGCATATGATCATGAAAAGTCAAACAGGGCCAGGCGCTATTGGGCCCGGTATTGCAATTCATACCCCCCTTCTTGCTACAAAACCAGATCCATTTTTCTTCCTTAATATTTTTTTGGTTTTAATTTGTTTCTTTTATTTAATTATTTTCTAACACAAACTAATTTCTTTTTTACAAAAAAATCATAAAATCAATTTCACAAATATAGAATTAGGTTTTATTTTTATTTTATCAAATTTAATTTAATATTAGTCTAATTTAATTTAGGACTAATTATAACTTTTTCATATATTTAAAATCAACTAGAAAAATTAGGGTTAACACGTGATTTTATTTGTTATTTCTTTTCTCAATAAAACAAAAATACAAAAATAGGTCGATTTAATTATTTTTCTTAAATTTTAATTAATTAGTAATTAGTTTTTTATTAAAATCTTATTTTCTCAAAATAATCAAAAACAACAAAAAATAATTTTTCTCTTTAAGTTTCAATTAGGTTTAGACGGGATCAAAACCCTAATTCCTTTCCATTTAATTCGTCGCGCGCGTTTTATTATTTTCACAATATTAATGTAACTGCTCACGGTATGTAATAGTTTAATTAGGATTTTTTCTTTTATTTATTGTTTTACGGGTTTTTGGATATGTAATTAATCCCTACCCCAAAGCCTTGTAATAGCGTAGGTTTTATTTTCTCGCATTTTAATTCTCTCAAATATTAACTGTTAGATGTATGTTAATAGGATTTGTATTACAAGATTGCATGACAATTTTAAAACGGCTAGAAAACCCTAATGTGCAAAGATAATAATTGAAATCAAATCACTCGCACATGCGTACTCTTAGGGTATACTCTCACTTCGGTTGCCTTCGGTAAACAATCATTAAGTATAGGGTGTTTTTAGTGGTCGCCCTCTTGTCTAAACAAAGATCAAATGTCCCATTCAGAAATGTTGCCTCGGAAAGGTTGCCTCAGAAATGTTGCCTCAAATATGATCTTAAGACATTAGGGTTATTACTAAGACGTCCTAACATTGCTTTAGTGATCGTACGTCCCTCACGAATTGACCCTTACAACTCCAACGACAGTGCTACCTATTTCTCAATAGTAGGATATCATTGTCTAAAGGAAACAAGAACAAAAATAATATTTTTCGAGTAGGTAGATGCTAGTAGGTACTTGCTCAAAAGTCAAACTTTTCACACTTACACTTTTTACAAACAAAGTTTTAAAAAAAAACACTTCGTAACACTCTTGAAGACAGAAGCAAGAGTTAAAATGAAGTAAAACAAAAACTTTTTAAAACAAACACACACAAGCAATTTTCAAAAGATGAGCTAGTACCTAAGAGCCCATGGAAAACCATGGATAGAAAGGGTGCTAATACCTTCCCTTTCTATAATCTACCCCGTACTCAAAATCTCGAAAAAGGAATTTTTTTGTGCTTTTGTCCTTTCCAGTTGGATAAAATAAAAGTCGGTGGCGACTCTCGCTTACCGCAACATTTTGCAAACACAAACGTAAAACGCAAACCAGCATTTTCCAAAACAGTCGATTCTGCCACCGTATCACAGTAGGACTTAGGGGAAGGAACCTGGATATTAGGGTTACTTCGAGATGAAAGCCTGGATAGTAGGGATTATGGGAAGGAACCTGGATATTAGGGTTACTTAGAGATGAAAGCCTGGATAGTAGGTCTATGAGAAGGAACCTGGATCGTAGGGTTACTTTAAGATGAAAGCCTGGATAGTAGGGCTATGAGAAGGGACCTGGGTCGTAGGGTTACTTCAAGATGAAAGCCTGTATAATAGGACTATGAGAAGGAACCTGGATCGTAGGGTTACTTCAAGATGAAAGCCTAGATAGTAGGGCTATAGAAGGAACCTGGATCGTAGGGTTACTTCGAGGTGAAATCCTGGATAGTAGGGCTATGAGAAGGAACTTGGATAGTAGGGTTACTTCGTGGGGAGTTTGGGTAAAACTGCATCTAAACCGAGAAAGAACCTAGGTAAGGTTGCTTCGTAGGGAGTTTGGGTAAAACTACATTTGAACCGAGAAGGAACCTAGGTAAGGTTGCTTCGTGAGGAGTTTGGGTAAAACTACATCGGAACCGAGAAGGAACCTAGGTAAGGTTGCTTCATGAGGAGTTTGGGTAAAACTGTATCTGAACCGAGAAGAAACCTAGGTAAGGTTGCTTCGTGAGGAGTTTGGGTAAAACTACATCTAAACCGAGAAGGAACCTAGGTAAGGTTGCTTCGTGAGGAGTTTGGGTAAAACTGCATCTGAACCGAGAAGGAACCTAGGCAAGGTTTCTTCGTGAGGAGTTTGGGTAAAACTACATCAGAGCCGAGAAGGAACCTAGGTAAGGTTGCTTCGTGAGGAGTTTGGGTAAAACAGCATCTGAACCGAGAAGGAACCTAGGTAAGGTGGCTTCGTGCCGAGTCTGTGTAAAACTTCAGGAGGAACCTGGGTAAGGTTACTTCGGGCTAAGTCTGTGTAAAACTTCAGAAAGAACCTAGGTATGGTTATTTCGGGATAAGTCCGTGTAAAACTTCAGAAGGAACCTGGGTAAGGTTACTTCGGGATAAGTCCGTCTGAAACTTTATTTGGAAATGTATGAGAAGGGACCCGTGTAACATTTGTCAGTATAAACCCGTGTGAAGATGTATTTAGGAGAAACCCGTATAAGATTGCTTTGTGACGAACCCGTGTAAAGCTGCATTTGGTCGCGCCGACAATTACTCTATTTAGTTTCAGAAGCAAATCTTGGACCTGTTAGAAGTTGTTGATGATAACCATCTTTCCTGAAAAGGTACATGATTAATCGTATATGATGCATGAAATGCATTGTATGATGATGTTCTCAAAATAAATGAGATTATACTGTATGTAATATGTATGCACATGCCATGATGTATGAACATGAAATGTTATTGTGGCACGTCCGAGTCTGGGAAAATAAATCCCTAACCGCTGTTGCAGAGTACTGGAAACTGTATTCCTGACCGTCGTAGAAAAAGTGGTTCTTCTACTTCCGCTGGGGATGGCGAACATAGATGATTATGATGGAGATTCGCTCCTTATTTATGGATATTCTGTCGGGGAGAGACTCTGCTTGAGAATAACTCTGCGGGGGAATAACCCTGTTGCGAGAGGAGATGCTTTGTGGGAAGATTTTGCTGATCTTGGGAAAATAAACTCTGCTGGGGGATGAGCTTCCCTAACTGAAGGAACAAACTCTGTCGGGGATTAAGCTTCTGTATTCGGAGAAATAAACTCTGCTCGTGAGAAATCTTTATGACCCGCTTGCAATTATGAAATTTGGCTGGGGGAATATAGACGTCGGCTTTCTGAAGGAGATTTGCTGGGGAAGGTAGCTCCTATTTGGGGAAGCCGATGTCAAAGCTTTAGTTTCCTCTACTCTGTGGGGAATCATAGACGTCATGGGGGCGCATGTTGAGGATACGACAATGACTTTGCATCAGGACTTTTCTGCCCCTGTACCTGCTGGAGAAAGTACCTGCAGAGGCTTTGTGGATGGCTTGAGTGTTATCCCAACTCATGATGTGTTTGGTAACTGCCAATCAGAATGATGAGTTTTCTACTGATAGGTCTGATCGGTGGATCTGGAACTGACTGTTTAACGCTGGTTCACGAAATGTCGCGGAAGCAAGAGTCGCCACCGTCTTTTATTTTCTCCAAATGGAAAGGACAAAAGCACAGAAAAATTCCTTAAAGAGATTGCTCTCGGTTCGGGAGGTAGATTATAGAAAGGGAAGGTATTAGCACCCTTTCTATCCATGGTTATCCATGGGCTCTTAGATACTTGCTCACTTGTGTTTTCAAAAGGTTTGTTTGCTTTTCAACTGTGGGTTTTAAAAAAGTTTCTTTGAAAATTCCAGTTCGACTCTTGTATCGGTCCTCAAGAGTGTTTGAAAAATTGCTTTCGAAAGCTTTTTGAAAATGTGTTGGTGTGAAAAGTATTTTTGAATTTTGTTTTGCAATTTAGAGCAAGTATCAAGAGTCGTCTACCTACCCTAAGGAATTCGTCTGTGTAAATGTCCTTTAAAGTAATGCCATCCCACCATTGAGAGGTAGGTAGCACCACCGTTGGAGGTGTTCGGGTCAATTCGAGGTTTGGGACATGGTGATCACCAGAGCAATGGGAAGACACCTTAGAAGCTACCCTCATGCCAGGTTCCTGGATCATGAGGACTTACTAAGACATCCTCTACTCGACGATCACCTTTCGAAAGGCAAGGCAACAGTGAGGCGTACCCTAGGGGTGGTGTGTGATTTGTGTGTCAGATTCGGATATTTTATCTTGTCATGGTATAGATGGTCTATCGTTTGTTTTTATTTGTTGTCATTCATTCTTGCATGCCTTGATTAATAGTTAAAAGTGCGAGAAAAGTAAAGTTCTAAGCTATTACAAAAGGCGCGGGTCCACATCGCCAAAATTTCCAGAACCCGATTTGACAGAAAAAATAAAGAACTTAAAGAAAAGTAAAGTGCGAGAAATTAATTACACGGCTTTGGGAGAGATACATAAGTAACCAAAAGAAAAAGAAATAAATATGCGCATTGAGATTTTAAATTGAAACGAGGGTGTTGGACCCTTTTTTAATTAAATTAAATTAAGCGATTATTAAATTAACAAAATTAAAAGGAAAAGAAATTTGTTTTTTTGGTATTTTTGTATTTTATGAGTTTAATGAAAAAGAATTAATTAAAATAAAATGCTAACCCTAATTCTAGTTGTTTTTAGTTTATTAAGAAAGTATTAAACTTTAACCTAAAATTAAACCTAATTATTTTACATGCAATTTTAATTTATAAAAGTAGATAATATTAAATATTTAATTTTTATGAAAGAAAAGAAAAAGGGATAAAAATTATTATAAACCCTAATTCTACCAATTTTAGGTTTTTATTGAAAAAAAATGTTAAGATTAAACCCTAAATTAAAACTAAGTGAATTAATGCAATTTATTTACAAAAACACTAAAATGAAAATATTTATTATTTTTTATCTTTTCTGATTTTTTTTTGGTGTTTTCTTATATATTATGAAAATAATTGAATTAACAGAATTAATTAAAAAGAATAATAATTGAAAATAAAAAAAGAATAAAAAAAGAAAAATATTGCAAACCTCAGGGGGGTGTTGTCCCCAGCTGTGAGGTGAATCTTTAGCAATCTGAGCCCAATACTTCAGGCCTTGTAGACTTTCCCACTAGCGTGCATAGGCGTTGACTATGGTTCACCATGTTATTCAATTCTTGGCCTTCTGATCGTTCCATTGGGCACGTGGGTGGATAGATTTTATGGACATACGGTGCTCCTCAAGGTTGAAATTGCACACAAGTATTAAAGAGAAAATAATATGAAAAGGGGGTGGGGACCTGGGATCGAACCCAGGTCCTATGGTTCACCAATGCCACGCTTCACCACTGATCCATCCAACGCACTTTGTATATTAAATAACACACAAATAACATAAGCAAGAATATGGGTTAGTGGAATTCCAGCGCGAAAATTCAAAATAGACCAATCATTGATTGCCACTGGATCATCTTCTTCCTGGTTTTGTTTCTTCCTGAAAATGCAAAAGGGTTAGCGGGGGTTTTGAACCCCCCCAAAACAAGCCATTTATAATAATAGCGATTAAGCCATCTGGGTATATAAATTAAGCGCGAGAATGCCATTCTTTTCGTCCAAGCGCGCTGAACATGGTCATGGCATTGAGGTCCCCTAATTTTACAGTATCAAGAAACCCCTAATTTGGAATTCAAGAAAACCTAGCCTGCATCAATGGTAGAATCATGTATATCGCATAAAAACGCAATTAATTTATGTGGTTAGCTTCAGAATCTTATAATGAACACAAATCAAGCATCAAAAATTATGAAAAGTGTATGAATCGAGATGCAAGAATATGAAAATTTTCTTGTACAGGTGAGATTGTTCTCACGTTTCTGGGCATGAAAGCTGGTAGTTTTTGATCCAAATCCCTTCTTTGAAGCCTCAGCAAGCTAATGGAATTGATCTTTGGCCTTGAATCGTCCTGGAAATTGGTTTTCAGATTTGGAGTTTTCTTGAAAAATTCCAAGTTTGCATACGCTTTTTCTGCGCAGCCTAGAGTCAGTGAGCACGAGTGTTTTTATCAAGCTTATGTATGGAATGATTAGGTCAAAGAAAATTGGTCCAAAATCCATAAATTGATGAATATGATATTTGATTTTTAAGCCATGATATTTTCTAATCTTTTCATGCAAATTTCCACCAAATCATGACCAATTAGCAAGATTCTTTCTATATTTGGTTAGGCACGAAATCTTAGAGGTATTATATGCATAAAAAGATTTGAAACATTAGGTTTAACATTTTTCATGTATTTTAATTAATTTAAATGAATTATTAATAATAAAAATCCAAATAAATAAATAAAAATGAAGAAAAACTTCCCTTTGGGCCAAGTGGTCGTGCACATGCCTTGGATAATGAATTGTGGAAGAAAAAAGAGGCCCATTAGCAATTTTAGGTCATTTGAAGCAATGTTGACTTTTCAAAATATCCAAAAATTTCCCAACTTCCACAAGGCATAACTTGCTCAATTTTTAAGCTTTGCTCATGTTCTTGGACATTTTGGAAAGGTCTTTGAGTCCTATAACCAATTCCTTTGGTCCCATGTCATTTTGATTTAGCAATCTCAAGTTATGGCCTTTGACTCAAAGTCCCTTTTTGTTGACTTTTGAAAATGACCTATAATGTTGAAATTGATAACTTTTTGTGAGAGCATTTCTTGGACTTGAAGTGTGAAGAGGAGTTGTAGGAAATGTCTTTCTCTTCAAAATGAGCTTTGGATGGGATTTTTCTGATAATCCATGTGAAAGTTATGCCCTGGTCAATTTACAGTTGACTTTTTCAACTGTCCAAATAAGGAAACTTTTGCATCTTGATGATTTTTGAGCCAAGCTTTGAGAATCATGATCAAGCATTGATCAAATGATGTTTGTGGCTTCAAAATGAGATGTTGACCAAAAATTTGAACTTTTGACTGCCAAATAACCATTTTGCCCCTACAGTTGACTGTAGTGCAATTAGGGTTTTGACTGTGCAATTTTGTGCTGTAAGTCTTGAAACTTGGTATGAGGATGCTTGACCATATTTATAGGCATGTGGGACTTGATTGGACCCTTGGAAACTTCATTTTCTTGATCAGAACCAAAACCCTAATTTTGACTGCTTAGGAGGCTCTTACACTGTGCAACCCTTGGGGAATTTTGGAGCATGACTTGGCAATTTCTTGAAGAATATGGGAGGGCAAATTTTGGGGTACAACAGTTGCCCCTGTTCAATCTTCTTAGACCTGAGGATGCAGATTGGCTGACGTGCCTTTCGTAATCCGAAGGTGGAAGATGATTGAACACTAGAGTGCCCATAAATTTGCGCTCACATAGTAGCAGTGTGATGGTGGAATGGGCTTATAGATGCCATTTGGAGATTTATGAATAGGATGATGGGCTTATAGATGCCATCTGGATGTTGATCGCGTGAGAGACTCCTTAGCGAGAACTTGCGTACCTGCAAAAGAAAAATGAGTACCTGACATGTTGCAGGATCTGGTTTTCAGATGCTTTGTATAGATGTGTCCTGACTGGTTACAGGAGCTGAATCTTTAAACTCTTTAGACGTGCCCTGGCGAGATACAGGAATCGAGTCTGGTAATGTTAGTCTTCAACGGATACACCCTGGCAAGATTCAGGCGTCGGACCCTCGAACTCTTCAGACACACCCTGGCAAGATACAGGAATCGGATCTGGTAATGCTAGTCTTCAACGGATACACCCTGGCAAGATTCAGGTATCGGATCCTCGAACTCTTCAGACACACCCTGGCGAGATACAGGAATCGGATCTGGTAATGTTAGTCTTCAACGGATACACCCTGGCAAGATTCAGGTATCGGATCCTCGAACTCTTCAGACACACCCTGGCGAGATACAGGAATCGGATCTGGTAATGCTAGTCTACAACGGATACACCCTGGCAAGATTCAGGTATCGGATCCTCTAACTCTTCAGACACACCCTGGCGAGATACAGGAATCGGATCTGGTAATGTTAGTCTTCAACGGATACACCTTGGCAAGATTCAGGCGTCGGACCCTCGAACTCTTCAGACACACCCTGGCAAGATACAAGAATCGGATCTGGTAATGCTAGTCTTCAACGGATACACCCTGGCAAGATTCAGGCATCGGATCCTCGAACTCTTCAGACACACCCTGGCAAGATACAGGAATCAGATCTGGTAATGTTAGTCTTCAACGGATACACCCTGGCAAGATTCAGGCATCGGATCCTCGAACTCTTCAGACACACCCTGGCAAGATACAGGAATCAGATCTGGTAATATTAGTCTTCAACGGATACACCCTGGCAAGATTCAGGTATCGGATCCTCGAACTCTTCAGACGCACCCTGGCAAGATACAGGAATCAGATCTGGTAATGTTAGTCTTCAACGGATACACCCTGGCAAGATTCAGGCATCGGATCCTCGAACTCTTCAGACACACCCTGGCAAGATACAGGAGTCGGATCTGGTAATGTTAGTCTTCAATGGATACACCTTGGCAAGATTCAGGCGTCGGACCCTCGAACTCTTCAGACACACCCTGGCAAGATACAGGAATCGAATCTGGTAATGCTAGTCTTCAACGGATACACCCTGGCAAGATTCAGGCATCGGATCCTCGAACTCTTCAGACACACCCTGGCAAGATACAGGAATCGGATCTGGTAATGTTAGTCTTCAACGGATACACCCTGGCAAGATTCAGGCATCGGATCCTCGAACTCTTCAGACACACCCTGGCAAGATACAGGAATCGGATCTGGTAATGTTAGTCTTCAACGGATACACCCTGGCAAGATTCAGGTATCAGATCCTCGAACTCTTCAGACGCACCCTGGCAAGATACAGGAATCGAATCTGGTAATGTTAGTCTTCAACGGATACACCCTGGCAAGATTCAGGCATCGGATCCTCGAACTCTTCAGACACACCCTGGCAAGATACATGAATCGGATCTGGTAATGCTAGTCTTCAACGGATACACCCTGGCAAGATTCAGGTATCGGATCCTCGAACTCTTCAGACACACCCTGGCGAGATACAGGAATCGGATCTGGTAATGTTAGTCTTCAACGGATACACCCTGGCAAGATTCAGGTATCGGATCCTCGAACTCTTCAGGCACACCCTGGCAAGATACAAGAGTCGGATCTGGTAATGTTAGTCTTCAACGGATACACCCTGGCAAGATTCAGGTATCGGATCCTCGAACTCTTCAGACGCACCCTGGCAAGATACAGGAATCGGATCTGGTAATGTTAGTCTTCAACGGATACACCCTGGTAAGATTCAGGCATCGGATCCTCGAACTCTTCAGACACACCCTGGCAAGATACAGGAATCGGATCTGGTAATGCTAGTCTTCAACAGATATACCCTGGCAAGATTCAGGTATCGGATCCTCGAACTCTTCAGACACACCCTGGCGAGATACAGGAATCAGATCTGGTAATGTTAGTCTTCAACGGATACACCCTGGCAAGATTCAGGTATCGGATCCTCGAACTCTTCAGACACACCCTGGAAAGATACAGGAGTCGGATATGGTAATGTTAGTCTTCAATGGATACACCCTGGCAAGATTCAGGTATCGGATCCTCTAACTCTTCAGACACACCCTGGCAAGATACAGGAATCGGATCTTTAGTTGCGACCATTGATGGTAATCATTTTTGTACTTTTGTCCTGAAAAGACAAGCGTTAGTTGTATGCGATGTCATGTGGTATGACGTGCGAGATGCTCTCTGAATACGTGAGATTGTATGTTCATGATGCGTATATGCATGCTATAATGTATGAAGATGTTTATGAATGTATTTTTCGTCTAGGAAAGTAAATCCTTGACGGGTGCCGGGAAGTCACTCCTGGGCTGATGTTGGAGAATAGATTTTGCTTCCGCCGGGGATGATAGTTGCAAGAATACCGGTAGGAGAAGATGACTCCGTTGGGGAATATACTTGGCGAATGGAATATTCTGCGGGGAAAAAAGTACTCTAACGATCTTGCTGGGAAACAAAACTCTGTGGGGAGAGAGATACTTTGCTGAGTTGTTGATAATAACTTGCCGAGGATATCTTTGCTGTGTTGGAAGTGTTAATAGACTTCGCTGAGGATAAGAAAGAACTGTGTTGACGACGACCTTTCCGTGGCTTTTGGCTGAGGATAACCCAGTTATATCCTAGTAAGAAAATAACTCTTTAAATAAAGCCGGGAGACGCGCTCGTGCTCTGCGGGGATAAGCTTCCAGAATCTACTGGGGATAAGCTTACTGCTTGGGGAGATGGATTCCAACTTTCCTGGGGGACTGGGTTGGATTCTCTTGGGGAAGTTTTGAACTGCGGGGGAAGTGATTCCTTTGAATGTTGATATGCCGCCGGGGAACAATCTTTAGACCAAGACTGCCGGGGATGCTTGTTAAGAATATATATGCTGCCGGGGAATGTTGAGATCTGCTGGAGGATACCCAACTTCCTTAAGATTTGATAACTTTGCTTGGAGAAGAGTGCACTGACTTGCTGGCTCACTCTCTGGGGAATTAAGATGTACTGGTTATGTTTTTTTAGCTGAACTTACCTTGGTGTCTTGGAGGACAGAACAATTAGATTGCTCAGACTACTCTTTATTGCCCCTGTTTCTAGGGTGGGAGAGGAAGGCCTATGAGGTGCTGATAGTTGTTGACGGGAAAACCTTCTTCTGGTAGGCAGATGACATAGTCGTACGCTTTGATCCCTAACTTTTGCCTGGACCGCCCTTTCGGGTTTTCAGTCCACCGGGATACCCATTTTTGCCCAAGCCGCCTTTTCAGGTTTTCGACTTGCCGGGTGTACAGATTTTTTCATTTCATCCCTTATTTTTGCCCGAACCCTTTTGGTTCGCCGGGAAGCCCTAATTTTTGCCTAGGTATGTCAACCTAGCGGGTCTTTGATTTTGCGTAGTATCTTTTCGACTATGTCCGTGCTTTCAGAATGTAGGGAGTTTCCCCTGTTAGGAGTGTTTTGTCATGCCACCAGAAGATTTCTGACCAGGCAAGATTTATTGTTGAAATGCCCCAGGTGACTCATGCGGAGATTTGCCCCAGGCTATTTGGCCTTTTAGAGATTCTCCGAATCTTGATTGGACTGCCCCAGATTATGGACAATGATCATGTCGTGCCCCTTGATTGGAAGTACTCTTGTTCATTAGGCATTCGTCGTGCGAATTTCTATGCTGTTCAAACAAAAAGTCATATGCAAACAAAGTTATGTTAAAATGCAAAGCTTATGTCTGTCTTGAAGATTTTGAAAATGCATTCTTTTTTTCATAAAACAAGTGATTGTTTGTAAAACGTGATGTCAACTCTGTATTTACCATAAGCCTTAAGGAGTCAGGATACCTTTCGTAACAATATGCTTTCGAACTAACCCGAGCTTCAGCTAGGACTTTTAAGGGTTGTAGCGTGGCCTGGTTCACGGTTTAAGAAACAAAGGATAAAGGCTCAAATTATTTGTACCCACCCGCTCTTCGTGATGTTCTCCAAACCTAAACTCAGTTGATCATACGTTAGACCTTGTTTGAGTCTTTGCTCTGATTTTCCGGTGATGATTCGGATATTGATATTTTATTCTGAATAGGCAGTCATTTTTGTCAAGGGTTTGTAAGACCCCTTTCTTTTTGATTTTGTTTATCCCTAAATTTTGCCTGAACTGTCTCTTTTGTGATTACAGTCAGCGGGATGCCCCAGTTTTGTAAGCCTCCTTTTTTATAGGTTTTGACTTTTTGGGCTTTTCATTTATGAATTTTTTTTGATAATGACTGCCTGTTTGTTCGGAACCATCACTGTCTTTCTTTTTTTCGTAAGGATCTTTTTGGTGCCATTTGTTGCGCACTTGGATCAACTGAGAGAACTACCCTGCCCCAGGTTATAATAAAGGGTTTTAATTTTCGAAAAGAAAAACTCCTACTTCTTTGGCTCGAAGGGGTTGACGAGGGATTATCTTCCTTATAACTCCAGTGTTTAGGAATTGAAACAATGCCTGTACCTCATCAGCGGGGTCTGTTCAAAAGCATACTGTAAAGATCGTGGTATCGTTTTCGTCATCCTCCTTCAAGAGGCTTAGAATTATTATTTAAGAGCTGATCATCAGAAAAAATATGAAAATAATTTGCATTTGGTGAATACGAATATATTGTTTCAGAACAGACATATGCGATGCATTAATGAAATAACAATGTTTAACATGAGTAAATGTTTGAACAAAAGAGAATTGCAACTTGAACATTCGAATGAACAAAAATTTCTCAATCCTAGCCATGTTTTGGCAAGGGAGCAGTGATCACGTGGGGAGTCTTGGGTACTTTAAACTGAATCTCTCCAGTGTCGATCATGTCTTGAATCTTGTTTTTGAGAGGCCAGTAGTTGTCCGTAGTATGCCCTGGGCTATCAGAATGATATGCGCACCTATCGTTGGGATGATAGTTAGGAGCAGAAGTGTTCGGATTCCGGAGAGGAGCCCTTAAGGTGATCAGCCCTGCCTTCAACATTTGTTGTAGTGCTTGATCCAGCGACATGTTGATCTTGGTGAACTGCCTTTTAGGCTTGTCTGGTTGACGCTGGTGAGGTTGATATTGAATTTGTGACACTGGAGCCATTTGAGGAGCTCTCCCCTTATCTCCTTGTCTCAAAGGTGGTTGAACAATGACTGGCTCTTTACCCTTAGATGTTTGCCCCAGTTGGTTATCCCGAAGCAGTTGGTTGATGAGAACCCCGAGCTCATCTTGTCCTTGAGCTAAACTTTGAATGGCAGTCACCTGCCCCAGCATCTGGGTTTTCAGTACATCCACTTCAACTTGCAGATGTTTCAGCCGTTCATCCTCAGCACTGTTCCTGACCAAAGTCCCCATGAGAAGTGCTCTCAACTCCTCCTGCCCCTTGGATAGATTCAGGAGGATTTCCCCGAACCGAGTCTCTTGAGTATGGAAGTCCTGGTTGTATTGTTGGGAAGCCATTGCTGAAATAAACAGCGCAGATGGTAAGTGGCCTGTCAAAAGGGTACCTGTAATCCAATGATATGTATGATATGCATGCAATGTTTTCAAGGACCTCGCAGGGTAAACAAGAAAATTGGTTAGAATTTGGGTCCGGTAGCTTGATTGAAGGAACTGCATATTATTGAGAGTCCTTCTTCAAGGGTCAAAGGCTCACCATATCCAGTGGGTCATAGCCCCTGACAACTCTGGCTAGAGGAAAATAAATCCCCTTTTGCCCCTTGCTAGACAGTTGGTTCATCATGACCTGCATCACAAGCCCTTGAGATCCTTGAAACGGGTCAGTCTTTATGCAGGATGCATGCAATGGTATGATGTTATGGTATGCATGGGGTAATGTGAGTAACCCTGTTATGAGTCCCAATTAAGGACTGCAAACCAAAACCTGCAAGAAACTTAGTAAACCCTGTCATGAGTCCAAATTAAGGACTATAAACGAAACCTGCAAGAAACTCGGTAGACCCTGTTATGAGTCCCAATTAAGGACTATAAACAAAACCTGCAAGAAACTCAAGTGTCAGATAACAAGCATGCAAGGAGTCAAGTTGGATGGCACACAAGTCACACAAGAGAAACCCTTAGAGTTTAGGCCAGCATGGGGTCTGGGTATTACCCTCTTGAAGTTGGTGGGCTCAACCTGTCCTATTAGAAGTAACCGGGTTCTAAGGGTCCCAATATCACGGGATTGCTTTCATTGTTCATCGTTTCGATTTAGCCACTGAACTGGCGACCGAAATATTCCAGGAAAGCAACCCTCAATTGAGTGTAGTATCGAGTATCAACCAACCTCGGACTGCACCAAAGTCAGTTATCTCACTACCCTAAAGAGGCCAAGATAGTTCAATTAAGGTTCCTAAGGTCTGTTGAAGCTTCACGACACCACGCGGAGGTCCCGTACTCTCCTTGACTGAACTCAAGGGTTACCGGTACACACCAAAGTGCCACATCAACGTAGCAGACTGTTTCAACCATGTCGGTATACCCCGCACAGTTCCCTCACAGCCTTGTTGCTACTTTCTAAGAAGGTATCCCCAGATCCGGGTTAGGATCTATAGAACTCCCAAGACAGTCCCACAATTTAAAGCAAACAAGGAAAGCAATTGAAAACACAGTTATGAACTAACCCTAAGGTACACCTCACTTTAAGTTAAGTCCCCAGCAGAGTCGCCAGTTCTCTGATCGGTGGATCTGGAACTGACTGTTTAACGCTGGTTCGCGAAATGTCGCGGAAGCAAGAGTCGCCACCGTCTTTTATTTTCTCCAAATGGAAAGGACAAAAGCACAGAAAAATTCCTTAAAGAGATTGCTCTCGGTTCGGGAGGTAGATTATAGAAAGGGAAGGTATTAGCACCCTTTCTATCCATGGTTATCCATGGGCTCTTAGATACTTGCTCACCTGTGTTTTCAAAAGGTTTGTTTGCTTTTCAACTGTGGGTTTTAAAAAAGTTTCTTTGAAAATTCCAGTTCGACTCTTGTATCGGTCCTCAAGAGTGTTTGAAAAATTGCTTTCGAAAGCTTTTTGAAAATGTGTTGGTGTGAAAAGTATTTTTGAATTTTGTTTTGCAATTTAGAGCAAGTATCAAGAGTCGTCTACCTACCCTAAGGAATTCGTCTGTGTAAATGTCCTTTAAAGTAATGCCATCCCACCATTGAGAGGTAGGTAGCACCACCGTTGGAGGTGTTCGGGTCAATTCGAGGTTCGGGACATGGTGATCACCAGAGCAATGGGAAGACACCTTAGAAGCTACCCTCATGCCAGGTTCCCGGATCATGAGGACTTACTAAGACATCCTCTACTCGACGATCACCTTTCGAAAGGCAAGGCAACAGTGAGGCGTACCCTAGGGGTGGTGTGTGATTTGTGTGTCAGATTCGGATATTTTATCTTGTCATGGTATAGGTGGTCTATCGTTTGTTTTTATTTGTTGTCATTCATTCTTGCATGCCTTGATTAATAGTTAAAAGTGCGAGAAAAGTAAAGTTCTAAGCTATTACAAAAGGCGCGGGTCCACATCGCCAAAATTTCCAGAACCCGATTTGACAGAAAAATAAAGAACTTAAAGAAAAGTAAAGTGCGAGAAATTAATTACACGGCTTTGGGAGAGATACATAAGTAACCAAAAGAAAAAGAAATAAATATGCGCATTGAGATTTTAAATTGAAACGAGGGTGTTGGACCCTTTTTTAATTAAATTAAATTAAGCGATTATTAAATTAAATTAAGCGATTATTAAATTAACAAAATTAAAAGGAAAAGAAATTTGTTTTTTTTGGTATTTTTGTATTTTATGAGTTTAATGTAAAAGAATTAATTAAAATAAAATGCTAACCCTAATTCTAGTTGTTTTTAGTTTATTAAGAAAGTATTAAACTTTAACCTAAAATTAAACCAAATTATTTTACATGCAATTTTAATTTATAAAAGTAGATAATATTAAATATTTAATTTTTATGAAAGAAAAGAAAAAGGGATAAAAATTATTATAAACCCTAATTCTACCAATTTTAGGTTTTTATTGAAAAAAAATGTTAAGATTAAACCCTAAATTAAAACTAAGTGAATTAATGCAATTTATTTACAAAAACACTAAAATGAAAATATTTATTATTTTTTATCTTTTCTGATTTTTTTTTGGTGTTTTCTTATATATTATGAAAATAATTGAATTAACAGAATTAATTAAAAAGAATAATAATTGAAAATAAAAAAAGAATAAAAAAAGAAAAATATTGCAAACCTCAGGGGGGTGTTGTCCCCAGCTGTGAGGTGAATCTTTAGCAATCTGAGCCCAATACTTCAGGCCTTGTAGACTTTCCCACTAGCGTGCATAGGCGTTGACTATGGTTCACCATGTTATTCAATTCTTGGCCTTCTGATCGTTCCATTGGGCACGTGGGTGGATAGATTTTATGGACATACGGTGCTCCTCAAGGTTGAAATTGCACACAAGTATTAAAGAGAAAATAATATGAAAAGGGGGTGGGGACCTGGGATCGAACCCAGGTCCTATGGTTCACCAATGCCACGCTTCACCACTGAGCCATCCAACGCACTTTGTATATTAAATAACACACAAATAACATAAGCAAGAATATGGGTTAGTGGAATTCCAGCGCGAAAATTCAAAATAGACCAATCATTGATTGCCACTGGATCATCTTCTTCCTGGTTTTGTTTCTTCCTGAAAATGCAAAAGGGTTAGCGGGGGTTTTGAACCCCCCCAAAACAAGCCATTTATAATAATAGCGATTAAGCCATCTGGGTATATAAATTAAGCGCGAGAATGCCATTCTTTTCGTCCAAGCGCGCTGAACATGGTCATGGCATTGAGGTCCCCTAATTTTACAGTATCAAGAAACCCCTAATTTGGAATTCAAGAAAACCTAGCCTACATCAATGGTAGAATCATGTATATCGCATAAAAACGCAATTAATTTATGTGGTTAGCTTCAGAATCTTATAATGAACACAAATCAAGCATCAAAAATTATGAAAAGTGTATGAATCGAGATGCAAGAATATGAAAATTTTCTTGTACAGGTGAGATTGTTCTCACGTTTCTGGGCATGAAAGCTGGTAGTTTTTGATCCAAATCCCTTCTTTGAAGCCTCAGCAAGCTAATGGAATTGATCTTTGGCCTTGAATCATCCTGGAAATTGGTTTTCAGATTTGGAGTTTTCTTGAAAAATTCCAAGTTTGCATACGCTTTTTCTGGGCAGCCTAGAGTCAGTGAGCACGAGGGTTTTGATCAAGCTTATGTATGGAATGATTAGGTCAAAGAAAATTGGTCCAAAATCCATGAATTGATGAATATGATATTTGATTTTTAAGCCATGATATTTTCTAATCTTTTCATGCAAATTTCCACCAAATCATGACCAATTAGCAAGATTATTTCTATATTTGGTTAGGCACGAAATCTTAGAGGTATTATATGCATAAAAAGATTTGAAACATTAGGTTTAACATTTTTCATGTATTTTAATTAATTTAAATGAATTATTAATAATAAAAATCCAAATAAATAAATAAAAATGAAGAAAAACTTCCCTTTGGGCCAAGTGGTCGTGCACATGCCTTGGATAATGAATTGTGGAAGAAAAAAGAGGCCCATTAGCAATTTTAGGTCATTTGAAGCAATGTTGACTTTTCAAAATATCCAAAAATTTCCCAACTTCCACAAGGCATAACTTGCTCAATTTTTAAGCTTTGCTCATGTTCTTGGACATTTTGGAAAGGTCTTTGAGTCCTATAACCAATGCCTTTGGTCCCATGTCATTTTGATTTACCAATCTCAAGTTATGGCCTTTGACTCAAAGTCCCTTTTTGTTGACTTTTGAAAATGACCTATAATGTTGAAATTGATAACTTTTTGTGAGAGCATTTCTTGGACTTGAAGTGTGAAGAGGAGTTGTAGGAAATGTCTTTCTATTCAAAATGAGCTTTGGATGGAATTTTTCTGATAATCCATGTGAAAGTTATGCCCTGGTCAATTTACAGTTGACTTTTTCAACTGTCCAAATAAGGAAACTTTTGCATCTTGATGATTTTTGAGCCAAGCTTTGAGAATCATGATCAAGCATTGATAAAAGGATGTTTGTGGCTTCAAAATGAGATGTTGACCAAAAATTTGAACTTTTGACTGCCAAATGACCATTTTGCCCCTACAGTTGACTGTAGTGCAATTAGGGTTTTGACTGTGCAATTTTGTGCTGTAAGTCTTGAAACTTGGTATGAGGATGCTTGACCATATTTATAGGCATGTGGGACTTGATTGGACCCTTGGAAACTTCATTTTCTTGATCAGAACCAAAACCCTAATTTTGACTGCTTAGGAGGCTCTTACACTGTGCAACCCTTGGGGAATTTTGGAGCATGACTTGGCAATTTCTTGAAGAATATGGGAGGGCAAATTTTGGGGTACAACAATAGGCAAGTGACAAGATGATGGGACATAGTTGTATGCTTTGATCCCTAACTTTTTCCTGGACTGTCCTTTCGGGTTTTCAGCCTACCGGGATATCCTTTCTTTGCTCAAGCCGCCTTTTCAGGTTTTCGACTTGCCGGGTGTACAATTTTTCCATATGTATATCCCTAACTTTTGCCCGAACCTTTTTGGTTTGCCAGGATGCCCTTATTTTTTCCTAGGCCACTCGACCTAGCAGGTCTTTTTCATGCGTGGTCTTTTTCGACTATGTCCATGTTCTCAAGATTTACGGAGTTGCCACTGTCTATAGTGTTGTGGTACTGTCAAAAATGTTTTCTTGATGGCACATGATTCGTTGCTAGAATGCGTGCGTAATGCCCCAAGTGATTCGAATGGAGATCTGCCCCTGGTTATTTGGCACTTTTGGAGAGACTGCCCTGGGTGTATTAGACATTATGTCATGCCCCTTGCTTATGGAAGGCTTGTTATTGGAAGTGTCTTTCCTGCTGAGGTGATTTTGTCCATTGAGAGGATATATGTTCATTGAATATCCATTGTGTGGATTTCTATAATGTCAAACAATTAGTCATATGCAAACAATGTCATTTAAAGAATGCAAAACTCACGTCAGTCTTGAAATTTTTTTTGAAAATGTGTTTTGTGTAGAAAAACAAAATCTGCAAGAATGTGATATCAACTCAGGATTCGTACCAAGTCCTACAGGAGTCAGGATACCTTTGTAACAGTAGCTTTTAAGCTAACCCATGCTTCAGCTAGGACTTTTAAGGGTTATAACGTGGTCTGGTTCACGGTTTAAGAAACAAAGGATAAAGGCTCAAAAGTTATTTGTACCCACCCGTTCTTTGTGATGTCCTTCAGTCCTATGCTCAGTTAATCGCGCGTTTAGAATCCTAGTTGAGTCGTGGAGTACTGTCCTTGATGTTCTTGTGATGGTTCGGATACTGGAGGTTTATTTTGAATAGGCAGTCATCTTTTTTTGTTGAGGATTTGTAGGACCTCTTTTTTGTTTTCGTTATCCTTTCTTTTTTCTGAACTATTTCTTTTTGTGATTACAGTCAGCGGGACGCCCCAGTTTTTTTCTTAAGTCTCCTTCATAGGTTCTAACTTAATGGGCTTTTATTTTAAGAGATAATGACTGCCTGTCTTGACGATTATATGGAACCATCACCGTCTTTTGATTTAGAAGGACGTCTTTGATGCCATGCATTGTGTACGAAGCGGAAGATTGCGACTGAATGCGCCTCTGAACTAACTGAGAAAACTACCCTGTCCCAGGTTATGATTAAGGGTTTTAATTTGTGTGAAAGAAAAACTCCTACTTGTTTGGCTCAAATGGGTTGACTAGGGATTATCTTCCTTATAACTCCACTATTTGGGAATTGAAATAATGCTTGTACATCGTCAGTGGGGTCTGTTCAAAAGTATATTGTAGAGATTGAGGAATCATTTTCGTCATCCTCCCTATAAGGCTTAGAGCTTTTAATCGAGAGTTGAATATCACGAAAAGAAAGTATAAATAAATTTAAGCATAGTGAAAACAGATTAATTTAAGACAAACATGTGTAATTCTTTAATGAAATAACAAAGTTTTGATATGACAATAATTGTTCGAATAAGCAAAGATAATACAACTTGAGAATTAAATGAATAAAAATGCTTTCAATCCTAGCCATGTTTTGGCAAGGGAGTAACGATCACGTTGGGAGCCTCAGGAGGGTTTAATTCAATCTCCTTAGCGTCCATCATATTCTGAATCTTGTATTTCAGCGCCCGAAAATCGTTAGTATCATGCCCCGGGCTGCCAGAATGATAAGCACACCTTGCATCTGGATTGTAGTCAGGAGAGGAAGTCTTGGGATTCAGATGAGGTCCTATCAACGTAACCAGATTCATCCTGAACAGGTGTTGCAAAGCTTGATACAACGATACGTTGAGTTTGGTAAACTGCCTTTTGGGTATATCCGGCTTACTCTGATTAAACCGTTGTTTTTGGCGAGGTTGTTGTTGGACCCGTGACATGGTAGCAATTTGGAAAGGTCCACTCTTCACCAAACCAACCTTTTGTATTATTGGAGATTGATTAATGACTTGGTCCCGAACCTCGACTGCTTACTTCATACTGCTGTATCCGTCTTGATGAAGTTGGTTGATGATGGCTCTCAACTCTTCTTGTCCCCGGGCTAGGCCTTGGATAAGAGCCATTTGCCCCAGCATCTGGGTTCTCATTACATCTACCTCATCTTGCAGTTGTTCCAGCCATTTGTCCTTATTGTCTTCAGGACTTTTCTTGACCAAATTCCCAGCGAGGAGTGTTTTCAACTCTTCCCGCCCCTTGGATAGGTTTAGGAACATTTCCCTGAACTGAACTTCTTGAGTTTGAAGATCTCTGTTGTCTTGTTGGAAATCCATTGCTGAAATAAACAGCGAGAACATGAGAGACTTGTACTGGAAGACCTGTTATGCAATGATATGTATGATATATGTATGCAATGTTTTTAAGGATCTCGCGGGGTAAACAAGAAAATGTCATAAGTTGAAATTTTGCGGTTTTGATTAAAGCACTTCGTATCGTTGAAGGTCCTTCTACAAGAGTCAAGCTCACCATATCACGTGGGTCATAGCCCCTGACTCAAGTTGTCGTGTTTTGGTCTTCTGACGACATTGGATAGAGGAAAATAAATCCCCTTGCCCTTTTCTAGACGTTTGATTTATCATAACCTGCATCAAAAACCCTTGAGATCCTTGAAATGGTTAAGGAAATGTTGCGGTATGATGTCATGATGTGTATGCTATGCGTTAAGAAAAATGTAAGGTGATGAAAACAAGTGACCCCTGCAAGAAATCCAAGTTATTGGATAATGACTGTAAACAAATCCTGCAAGGAAATCATGTTATCAGATGATAAAACCCTGCAAGTAGTTCAAGCTGAAAGCAAACAAGTCATACAAACAGCCTTAGGTTTAAAGCCTGCATGAGTTTTAAGGTCATACCCTCTTGAAGCTGGATTGGTTCAACCTGTCCTATAAATAGTAACCGGGTTCTAAGGGATCTCAATATCACTGATCTTTCCTCCAAGCTTCGTTTAATAGGCGATTGACTCGCAACCAAATAAAACTCAGGAATCAAACCTCAATGAGTATAACATCGAGTATCTGTCGACCTTGGGAATACACCAAAGCCGGCCATCTCGCTACGTCCTATTGGCCAAGTTGTGCAATTAAAGGTTCTAAGGTCAGTTGATGCTTTATGACACCACACATCGTCCCCGTATTCTCCTTGATTGCCTCAAGGGCTACCGATACCAACCAAAGTGTCACATCAACGTAGCTACTGCTTCAACCGTACCGGTATACCATGCACAATTCCTCACAGTTTATTGCTACTTACCTAAAAGGTGTTCCCAGATCCGGGTGTAAGATCTTCAATAATACCCAAATAAAACCCTTGAATATAAAGCAGGAAAAGCAAAACAAGAAAGCAATTTTAAAAATGACCTAGATCCTAAGGTATACCCCACTTTATTATGTTTCCCCAGCAGAGTCGCCAGTTCTGTGATACGGTGGCAGAACTGACTATTAATACTAGTTTGCGTTTAATATTCGCAAATGTCACAGTAAGCAAGAGTCACTACCGACTTTTATTTCATCCAACAAAAGAAAAGGAAAAAGAACAGAAAAAACCTTTTTTTGAGATGTTTCTGAGTACGGGGGGTAGATTATAGAAAGGGAAGGTGTTAGCACCCTTTCTATCCATGGTTTTCCATGGGCTCTTAGGTACTTGCTCATTTTGAAATTGCGTGTGTGTTTTGAATTTTTTTTGTTTAACTTGATAACCCTTGTATCTATCCTCAAGAGTGTGACGAAGTTGTTTTTGAAAACTGTTTGGAAAGTGTTTGCGTGAAAGAGTTTTTGTTGTTTTGAGCAAGTACTTAAGATTTTCTACCTACTCGAAAAAGACTATTCATTCTCATTTCCTTTAGACAACGCTATCCTACTATTAAGGAGTAGGTAGCCCCATCGTTGGAGTTTTAAGGGACATCCGAAGGGACAAATATGGTCGCAAAAGAAATAGTTAGGAAACTTTAGTAATTACCCTAAAGTCTTAAAGATCTTTCCGAGGCAACATTCGAATGGGTCATTTTTTATCTTTTGGGACTAGAGGACGACCACTAAAATTCCCTATGCATCATGACCGTTTATCGAAGGCAACCGGAGTGGGGCAAACCCTAGGAGTGAGCATGTGCAAGTATGCTTTTTTCCAGTTAATTATCTTAGCACAATTAGGGTTATCTACCTTTTAATCGTTGATTTATCTTTCACATACAATCCTAATATCCATACATCTAGCAGTTTAATAGTTGCAGATATTAAAAAGTGCGAGAAGTTAAAGTCCTAACTATTACAAGGCTTTTGGGCAGATACATAAATATTTGGCTGAAAATAAAGATACGGAAATCAAAACCCCAATTAATTTATTACAAACCTTGAAACAGTTACAATAATTAAAATTATAAAAAAGTAAATTCGTGAGAAGAATTAAATACGGGAATAAATTAAAATCCTAAAATCTAATTAATTAAAAAATATTTTTGTGCATTTTTTAATGAGAAAACAATTTAATTGCAAATTAAACCTAATTTCTGGTTAATTTTAATTAATAGAAAAAAACAATCAAGTTAATCTAATTAAATTAATTTGTTTTTAATAAAATTAATTTAAATTAAAAAAAAACCTAACTCTACATTTTTTTGTGATTTTTTTATTTAATAAAAAAATGAATTTGTTTTTTTTTTTGTAAAAAAAAGATGATTAAGCAAATAATTTAAACAAGAGAAATTAAAAAATAAATAAATTGGGCCAATGGTGCAAGCAATTCTGGGGGTGCATTGCTGACTTTCTGCCAAGGCCCAGATCATTTGGCCCAATACAACGCTGGATCTAGTGTGTTATGCCTGGAGTGTCCACCATTCGCCTGCATGTTTTGAGGCGTTGGATCTGGATCCAAGGATGATCCAATGGCTGGATCTGGATGATGCAAGTGGCTTTCATGGGTAAACACACACTAGATCCTGTAAAGAAATAATGGAAAAATACAAAAGCTCACGCCTGGGATCGAACCCAGGACGTTAACTTTTTACCTCTCCTTATTGACCAACTGTGCTAGCTTGCTTACTTGTTAAGACTATAACATAATAACATTATAAAAGAAATAAAATGCTATGCCTCAGGAAGCGCACACTTTTTCAAACCATCCATTAATTATCATCCACATCACCATCTTCTCCCCAGACTGTCGCCTTTGATGCCAAACCCTTTACCTACCGAAAAAACTGTCACTAAAGGCTATAGTGACAGTTTTTATCCATAGCTATAAACCTGCAACAATTAAAAATGCAAAACAAGCCAAATCAATCCTAACTAAGGGCATAGGAAATTTTGAAATTGTGCCCTGAGTTCATTGGTACCATTGATCTGCCCTAATTTTTCCTCTATAGAGAATCCCTGATTTGAAACATTCAAACCCTAGCAATGGCACAAGTTTGTCCCTGCGCTAATACTTAAATCCAGGCATTCAACCAGATTCCAAGCATGATTATAAACACATTTATGTAAACGAATTTGATTTAAAACATGTAAAACCAAGAAAATGAATTGAAAGCATAAAGAGGCAAACCGTGATCTGTATCTTACGATTCTGGAGGCTTTATGACTGGAGAGCGATTTGAATAGCTTAAGTACACACCTAGGAATAGATTGCTGGCTTTGAATCACCTTGAATTTCCCTCTAACTCAAAATTCGAACCACACTTTTTTGTCCAAATTGGAGTTTTATTCTTATGATTTTCACGACCCAATCATCTCTTTTATGCGTTAGGGATGTTATGTATATATGATAGAATGATTTAGGTCAACAAAAACTGATCATATCTTTGCAAATTATGGAGATTTGATTTCATTCTTTGCATTGTATGATTTGTTTCTAAAATAAGCCAAATTAAGATCTTTTCCAATAAATTAGCTTTTGCACGAATTTTTTGATTTGCTAGCTTTTCATGGACTCATAATATGCTCATAAAATCAAATCTTTGATTTTATTTGATTATTCTACTATTTAAATTGATTTATTTTGATTTAAATAGATAAAAAATCAAAATAAATAATAATAAAAAAAAAGGTGGATAAGCTCAGGTGTCGTGGGCCACCTTAGGAACAAGTTTCAAACAATGAAACATGGGCCCATTTGAAAAAAAAAGTAATTTTATCAATGTTGACTTCATGCACATTTTCAAAAATTGGTCAACTTTGACAATAAATATCTCCCTCAATTTTAACCCTAAGAGGGTGTTCTTAGACTTTTTATAAAGCTTAGGATGTCCTATAAACAACCCTTTTGGTTTCATCTCAATTGGATCTTCCATGTTCATGTAAGAAGCTTTGACCCAAAAGGTGTTTTTGTTGACTTTCTGAAATGACCTATAATGTCTGAATTCATATCTCTTCATGAGTGCATTTTTTGAACTTGAGGGATGAAGATGAGTTGTAGGTAATTGCATCCTCTTAAAAATGAGCCTTTTATGGGAAATTTCTGATAACGTATGAGAAAGTTATGCCTGGTCAAAGTTTGCTTGACTTTTCCTATAGGAACCCTAATTTAGCAACTTTTGAGTTTTGATGAATTAGGAGCATTCCTTGAAGAATCATGATCAACCCTTGATCAAATGATGGATATCACTTCAAAATGTTGATGTTGACCAAAAATCTTGAAGTTTGACTGTATGTGGGTCACAATTGACTTTTGACCTCGTACAATTGATTTTCAGGCATTTGAGCAGTTGGCTGAGCAAACTTCTTGTGCAAGGCATGAAACTTGGCATGGATGATCTTGAGAACATATTAGAGCAATGGAAACCATTTGTGAACCTTGGAACTTAAACATCTTGATGAAAATGGAAACCCTAGTTTGAGGCTCATAGTCTTAGGAGGAGGATTTGTTTGGTCAATTCTTAGGCATTCTTTGGCAAGTTGAGGACCTCTAAGAGTATGTTTTGAGTAAAATGAGAGGGCAAATTTTGGGGTACAACAGTCACCGTCATCTTTTGCAAGATCTTCATGATGACGGCTTCCACTGTGCCATTCATCTTTGGTCAACAGAGAGAAGAATTATGGTGTTTAATCTTGAATTGTATGTAGTGTTCTGTATTTATAGTATTTTTGATATTGGTACCATTGTCCGTGATGATCCTTTCAGGTATGCCATACCGACAAACAAGGTTGTATTTAATGAACAGGGCAACAACATTCTTGGTAACAGAGGCAAATGAGGCTGCTTCAACCCACTTCGTGAAGTAATCAATAGCAACCAAGATGGAACGATGCCCATTGGAAGCATCAGGCTTAATATCTCCAATCATATCAATGCCCCACATTGCAAACGACCAAAGATCAGTCAAGACATTCAAAGGAACCGAAGGCACATGTACTTTGTCAGCATAAATCTAGCATTTGTGGCAAGTTCTGGAATGATGATGGCTATCAGTTCCCATAGTAAACCAATAATAACCCGCCCTCAGAATTTTCCTAGCCATAGTATGGCCACTGGAGTGAGTACCAAAGACTCCTTCATGCATATCCTCCATAATCTTCTCAGATTCCTTCTTGTCTACACAATGAACCAAAGTCGAATTGTGGTTGTGCTTGTATAAAATTTCATTACTCAGAAAGAACTTGGCAGAGAACCTCCATAGAAATTTCTTATCATTGATAGACGCCCCCTCAGGGTACTCTTGAGTCTCGAGGTATCTTTTTACTTCGTGGTACCGAGGCTTTTCCTCTACTCTACCAGTATCAAATTTGTAGCAATGTGCGGTTTGTCTAGTCTCTCAATAGTAACTCGAGGAGCTTCATTGTCTCATCCGACTTTGAACATAGATGACATGGTAGCTAACACGTCTGCCAATTGATTCTCCTCTTGTGGAATATGTTCAAAAGTGATTTCCTCGATGTACGAAATTAATGTTAACACATGCTCTTGATAAGGAATAAGATCTGGATGCTTCGTATCCCATTCTACCTTGATCTGACTGATCACTAGGGCTGAGTCCCCATATACATTCAAGAACTTGATTCTCATATCAATAGGAGCCTTGATACCCATGATGCACGCTTCGTATTTGGCCATGTTGTTGGTATAATCAAAACATAATTTGGAGGTGAAGGGTGTATGGCAACCCTTGGTAGAGACGATTACAACACCAATTCCATTACCAAGCGCATTAGAAGCTCCATCAAAAACCATAGTCCAACGGGATCCCAACTCAGGTCCTTCATACGGTCCAGGTTCTTCATAATCAGTAACTAGCATAATTTTCTCATCTAGGAACTCGAAATTCATAGACTGATAGTCTTCTACAGCCTGATGAGCCAAATGATCTGCCAAAATACTACCTTTGATTGCCTTCTGGGTATTATACTGAATGTCGTATTCTGTCAATACCATTTGTTATCTTTCTATTCTTCCGGAGAGAGCGAGTTTCTCAAATATGTATTTTATTGGATCCATCTTAGAGATTAACAAAGTAGTATGAGTTAACATATAATGTTGCCCCAGTGAGTGAGTATATTGCCAAAGAGCAGCAATTTTTCTCCAGTAGTGAGTATCTTCTTTTGTAGTCAGTAAATTTTTTACTAAGGTTGTATATTGCATGCTCTTTTCGACCATACTCGTCATGTTTCCCCAATACACACCCATTGAGTTCTCTAACATTGTTAGGTACATGATCAAAGGTCTACCCTCAACCAATGGTGTAATATGGTGGCAGAACTGACTTTTAGGTTTTGCATTTTATCGCAAATGTTGTGGATAACAAGAGTCGCCACTGACTTTTCTTTTATCCAATAAAGGAAAGGGTGAAAATAACAGGAAATACCTTTTGATACTTTTCTGAGTAAGGGGGGTAGGTTACAAAAAGGGAAGGTGTTAGAACCCTTTTCATCCATAGTTATCTATCGGCACTTAATCGCTAGCTCACTTTGAAATGCTTTGTGTTTGTGTATGTTTGAAAATATTTTTAAAATGCCTAACTGCGGAAATTTTGTAATAATTTTCGTATTGTTGAGAATGTACACAAAATGTTTGTTTTGAAAATATTTTTTTGAAAGGAAGTGTTGTTTTTGAAAATGCCGATGTAAGGAAATTTGCTTTATAATAAGCCTTGTATCAGTCCTCAAGAGTGTTTATAAAGCATTTTTTGAGGGTGGTTATTTTTTGAAAGTGTGCGGTGTGAAAATTGTATTGGTTTGTGAGCAAGCGATTACGAGTGATCTACCTACTCAAAAAGTCTTTATTATTTTCCTCCTCCTTTAGATAGTGCTACCCTACCATTAGTTAGTAGGAAGGTCTATCATTGGATGTGAGGGACATGCACGGGTCATCGTACAATCATAAGAGGCAACTTGTAGGATGCTTTAGCAATTTTCGTAAGGGACTAAGATCTTCTACCGAAGGCAGCATCGAAGGGTCATCGAGGGACTACGATCTTTTAATCGAGGGTCTTTGCTAAAGCGTCCCACATTCGAGGGACATGACTATTTTATCCGAAGGCAACAAGCGAGGTAACCCTAGAGGTGCGCATATTTATCTTGTATTAGGTTTTTCTACTGTTGTAACTCAAAATTTGCCCTCTTATTTCTCAAGTAATCTCTCACAAGATCTCCTTTGATTCAAGACTGCACACAGTTTGATCAGCTCAAGACACCTCCTCTAGCACTGATGACTGAAAATTAGGGTTTGAGTTTGCACAAGGAAAAATGGAATTTTGATGCCCCATATGACTTTAATGGATCATTTTGGACCTTCAAGATTTCTCATGTCAAGTTTCAAGTCTTGGATCACATTTTTGCTCAGTCAATTGATCAATTGACCTAAAATCAGCTGTATTGGGGAAAAAGTCAACTGTGGTCAATTTACAATCAAACTTCATAATTTTTTATCCATATCAACATTACAAACTCATATATGTCATTTGATCAAGTATGGATCACAATTCCTCAAGAAATTTGATCAGATCATCAAAAGGGCAAAATGGTCAAAATTAGGGTTTTGACTAAGAAGGTGCAATTTTTTATTTTTGACCTAGAAAATGTTTGATTGGTTTAAGTTATGGTCTCAAGGTTTCAAATACTTCTTTTTGACCTATTTTCATGGCTCAATACATCTCTCAAGGTCAGTTGGTTGACAGATGAATTTCAGTCAACTGATGAAAAGTCAACTGTACACTGAAAAATCAAACTTTGACTTTTTGATCAAAATCAAGTTCCAAATATCACAATTCATAAATACATGTCAAAATATGAAACTTGTTCATCAAGAAATAAAAAATTCAATATTTCATTTTGAAAAGTCAAAGTTTCTAAACTTAGAAATTTTTTCCAAGTGTTGAAAATTCATGTTTTTCATAACTTTGAGCCAAATTTATACCATGATGCAAGATGATTCAAAGGAAACTTCCAACATGAAAGTTGTAGATCTCAATGATATCTAAAACATTGTATAACATAATTTTTTCTATAAACGCATGGATTTCAAGTTATGATTTTAAGAAGACATGTTCATGAAACTTGGAAACTTAGTGAAATTTTGCCCTAGTTTAGGCAGGATTTTAACCTAACTTCATGGAAATTTTTCACATAGTTCCAATATGAATCTTTAAAAATGTCAAACATAGAGGTTTTAGAGGATATTTCAAGATTTCCAAAATGTCTAAGAAGTCATTGATATCATACTTGAGCAAGGAGAATCGAAGGCAAGAAGTTAGGGTTTTCAAACTTGAATTACAAGCCATTTCTTGATGAACACATAAACCAAATCCATGCTAGGCTGCATAATATTTGCTTTGCAGGCCTCGAACTTGTTTGTAACTCCATAATTAATGTTTTTCACAACTGATATGGACATTTTCCAAGCATTTGAGCCATTATCCAAGTTGCATTTCCATTAATGGCACAAAGTAACATTGTCATTCTAGTAAAGTGACTTTAATCACAAAGTCAACTTGTCTTGAGCTTTGCATTTGTTCTTTCTGCACAAGCATCCTCTACAAATTAGATAAGCATGTTTAAAGTTCCTAACCACTTTAGATATCCTTGTACCTTGCCTTGGAACAATGCTTGTCAAGCTTGCTTTAAAAACAAGCCAAAAAGCCATACCATGTGAACTTGTACTTCTGATCACCCCAAGCTCTCAAAACCTTTTCCAATACATTGAGACACTATTATGAAACTTAGGACACAATTTTTGCAAGCCTTAAACTCTCTCAAATTCCCTCTAGCCAGAAATTGCACACAAACTCCATTTTGTGCAGGTTCTAACCTTGAACTTGTATCTTCTATTTCCCTCGTGCGTTCTTTGGCCTTTTAGTTCCTGAAGCTCCTATAAATAAAATATAACATGTCCCTATCTCTGTTACACGACTGTAACTCCATTTGCATCAAACTCCATAACCAAAAACATAGCATTGCACATTGACTTCTCCAAGCCATTCCAGCCATCCATTGCTCAAGCTAATCATCGCATTAGCTTCCTGGAAACTTGAGGAAGCTAACCTGATCATCACAACAACTTGAATAAAGCTCTAATTCAAAACACGATCTCCAGCTGCAAGGTGAGTTTTCTGACTTTTCATATCATTATCTAGGCATTGTTAGGCTTGCATTTTCAAAGACAAAATGTAGATATCATTGCTCT
This sequence comes from Vicia faba, assembly GCA_948472305.1. Taxonomy (NCBI): domain Eukaryota; kingdom Viridiplantae; phylum Streptophyta; class Magnoliopsida; order Fabales; family Fabaceae; genus Vicia; species Vicia faba. Next base: position 1,627,110,184 of record OX451738.1, on the reverse strand, counting down.
AAAACTGTACATGTCCATATATTTCATTTATATTGCTTGAGTAGTGAGAATTTTAAGTTTGAACTTGCTAAAATAATTAGGTCAGAATTTGGTACTTTTAGAAATTCTCATTCATCTTTGATTTATAGCTTTAGTCATTTATATGGTTGGATTCGTGAGAAAAAATGGAACAACTTTTATGTTTGCATATATCATTTTTGTTGAGAAATGGTGAAGTTACATGATTCATGGCTGGAGGTTGAAGATGAAGTTTACATTCAAGGCAAGACTTGTGTTATGTATTATTTGTTTTTTTTTGTGTTACCGGATTTACAGCCACCCCAGTGGCAAAGGTAACGCGCGTTTGTGTTAGAGGTCAGGGGTTTAACACCCAGTGCTACCTTTTGTGCTTTTTTCTCACATTTTCATTCTTTTTTGTTCCAGCAACAGACGCCTGGCCCTCCCACAGTTGGGCCTTCCATTTTGCTTCTCATAACCCCCTGCGTTACTTTTGCACACCTGGCCCAACCATTTTTTATATTTTCATTTTTATTTATTTTCTTTTTTCTTATTTCATTTTTATCTTCAGTTTTATTTTATTATTATTTTCTATTACTATTATTATTTTTATTATTAAAAAATATAAAAATATTTTTATTTATTATTTACACCTATATATTTTCTTTTCTTTATAAAACAAAAAGGATAAAAAAACATTTTCTTAATTATATTTCCCTTTTAGTAATTAGGTTAAAACCCTTAACAAAAACCAAACAAAAAAAATCAAATCTTCTTCCATTTACATTCTTGCATTATTTTCTTTTCAATTTTGTACAATATTCAATATGGGTTTAATAGATAATTAGGTTTAATTTTCTTGCAAAATACCCATTTGTAAATTTGTATACCCCCTCCCCTAATGATGTAATAGCTTAGTAATTTTACTTTCCGCAATTTATCGCTTTATATAAATGCTAGTAATTAGGGTTTGTATGGAAAGACTAAAACCAACAAATAGCAAACCCTAATTCAAGATAAACAAGCATGTAAATCAAACACATTTGCACACTTGCACCCTTAGGGCAATTCCACTTTGTTGCCTTACAAAAATGGCCATGTTATGCATGTGGGATATCTTAGCAAAAAGCAATAAAAAATACAAGATCATAGTCCCTCGATGACGCTATCAATGTTGCCTTTCAAAATGATCTTAGTCCCTCAAAGAAAAATGCTAAGATATCTCACAATATTGCTATCATGGCTATAAGATGACCCATGCCCGTCCCTTTACATCCAAAGATAAAGCTTCTTACCAATCAATGGTAAGATAGCAATATCAAAGGAAGGAAGAAATGAACAAAGACTTTTAAGCAGGTAGATTGTTCCTAGTTTCTTGCTCATTTTTAAACCAAACATCCTTGCTTTCCAAAACACTTTCAAAACGTTTTTCAAACATGAAATATTTTCAAAATCCCAACACTTTGTATACGTTCTTATGAACGATAACTATTACAAAGTTTGCCTAAACGAAGACGCCTTTTCAAAATACTTTCAAAAACCACACAAAGCATATTTTCAAGCAAAAGTAAGTGATCTAGCAAGCAACAAAGAGCCCATAGATAACTATGGATGAAAAGGGTGCTAATACCTTCCCTTTTCATAATCTACCCCCTGAGCTCAAGAAATAATCTCAAAGGTCTTTCCTGTTCTTTTCAGCCTTTCCTTTTGGATAAAATAAAAGTCAGTGGAGACTCTTGCTAATCATAATATTTGCGATAAAACGCAAAACACCCAAGTCAGTTCTCCCACCGTATCACAGCTACTGTTTACTTTTAGTCTTTGCCATACAATCTTATTAAACTAATAGTAATAAGGAAAGCCGTAAATTGCGGAAATTAAATGTCCTACTGTAATATGGTGGAAGAACTGACTTGTTTTGTTTTGCGTTTTATCGCAAGTGTTACGGATAGCAAGAGACGCCACCTACTTTTCTTTTATCCTATAAATAAAAGGTTTAAAAGAAGAGGAAAGACCTTTGAGAATTTTCTGAGTACGGGGTTAGATTATAAAAAGGGAAGGTGTTAGCAGCCTTTTCATCCGTAGTTATCTACGGGCTCTTAATCGCTTGCTCACTTTATTTGTTTTGTGTGTGTGCTTTTGAAAAAGTGTTGAAATGTCAAATAGAAAGGCAATTCTCTTTATGATAACTCTTGTATCAGTCCTCAAGAGTGTTGGTAAAGCATTTTGAAAATGTTTTTGAAAGTGTGAGGTGTAAAAAAGTGTTTTAAGTTGTGAGCAAGCAATTAACAGTAACTACCCACTTAAGGTCTTTCTTGTATTTTTCCTCCTCCTTTAGATAGTGCTATCCATACCATTAGTTAGAAGGAAGCCCTATCTTTGAATGTTCGAGGGACAGGCGCAGAGTCGTCGTTATGGTCATTGAAGGCAGCATGTAGGGATACCTTTTGAAGGGACTGTCATCATATATATTCATAGGCAACATCGAGGGACAAGATCATATACTGTAGACAACTTCGAGGGACATCGAGGGACTATGATCTTTATGATGATTTGTAATTTAGGGTTTTTGCTAATGCTATCCCTATGTTCGACGGACATGACCATTATTTTTCCGAGGTAACGAGAGAGGTTACCCTAGAGGTGAAGTGTGCAAAGTGTGTTTTATTCAATTCATTTATCTTGCAATTATGGTTAGCTAATTATTTATTTTATGTCTTGCCAAACAAACCCTAATTACTAACAATTGCATAAAATATAGTAGCTGAAGATAAAGGCGGAAATGTAAACCTAGGCTATGACAGAGCTTTGGGGCAGATACATAATAGTGAGGTGGGGAAAATAAAAACCTACAACTATTACATACTAGGATCAGTTACATAATAGAAAAATACGGAAAAATAAAGCTACGTTATTACAGGGGAAAATAAAAACCTACAACTATTACATACTATACACTTTATCTAGAAAAATAAAAATAAGATGAAAATAGCAAAAAAAACATTTTGGTGATTTTTTATGAAAAAAATGATTTATGATAATTAATTAAATAAACCTAAAAAACCTAATTAATTTTAATTAATAAAAAAAGGTTAATTTTGAAAAAAACAATTAATTAAAAACCTAAAACCTAATTAATTTGAATTAAAAAAAGTTAATTTTGAAAAAAGGTTAAAAAACCTAAAACCTAATTAATTTTAATTAATAAAAAAGGTTTATGTTTAATGATAAATAAAAAAGGAATTATGTTTTGCCAAAAAATAGATAGGGGAAGAAGCATCAATGGAAAATAGGGTTAGAAAAAAAATTGTGCAAATGCCAGGGGTGGATGCCCTTCTAGCCTTTGCCATGCATTGGTTGGTGTTATGATCTGACCTCAACGTGTTTTGTAATAAAGTCCCACGAGACCATTACAATGGTCCAAACTTGCAGTGTTGAATCTCATGAACACATTAAACAAATTAGTATACCATGAAATACAAAGAAAACAAATATATGAAATTTTTTAATGTTTAAACCGATATGGCATGCATGAAAGATTCTACACCCTTTTGATCATGAAGATCGAACCAGCCTTACCCTACTAAGTTTCTGGAAGTGAATGAGATGGCTTGTTTGTAGTGAGATGAGGGTTTGTAACAAGGATCTCAAGATTTCTAGGGTTCTTGAAAGAACTTGATATTTTGACAAGGTTGTGGCAAGGATTTTTTGTGTGTGTCCTTGTTTGTATGAAAAGAATGAGATTATATAATGGAAATTAGGTTAAAGATAAGGGCATTGGATGTGCAATTGGGCCTCCAATAACTACAAACAATAGTGCATATTTTTATTCACTTGAGTCCGACACGTTCCAGGAAAATTCGCAGGAACCTCAGTGAGATTTTTAAAGTTGAAGTGTGAAAACAGAACGTATCCTACATCTAAAACAAACACATGTCCAAAAATAGGCTCAATCGGATAGACGATGAAATAGTTATGAGTTTTTGAAGTTTTGTCTCACACAACTTAATTTCCAGCTTCAGAATTTTCAGCGAGTTGCACGTGATTCGGGTAAAAAACGGAAGCCTTCAGAGTACCGGTTGATTTTGAAAATTTAAACCAAAATTTAACTAACTCAATTTGTGAGACAATGCCACCAGAGCCAGCTTGATATGATAAAAATCGATCGAGTTATGATTTTTTGAATACGGAGCAGATAAACATATGTCATAATTTTCCTATGTGGAAACACTTGATAAATCCATATTTTCGGAGACTTTCTGAATGAAATTGGCTTCCGGCTGTGAGAGATGAAAACGTAGATGACATCAAGATGGAATTTTGGCCACTGTAACGGGTTCAAAACGAGCCACAGGCTTCAAGTTATGAATTTTTTAGTGCGTAAAAACTGCACTTTCAGCACACTTTTTCACCACATTTCTTTGAGAAAACTCGCACATTCAGAGACCTTCTTTAAAGAATTGGCTCTTGAGCCAAACTTGAATTTGAGAATACGTCACCAGGGATATCTTGGTGAAAGAACACCTGAATATGACGCGTCGGGTTGGACTTGTCAATCTTTGAACCCTGAATCATTGCGAAACGACGAACCGATCTTCAACACGGAAAATAATTTGAGAACATCCATTGACGAAATAAACGTCACCTGTAATCTGATGAGGCTTGCTAGAGATACCTCGATCCTATAACCATAGAATCAATGATATGCATGCATGTAATGTTAAAATATAATCCAAAAGGGGCGAAATGAAGAGAATAAATTTTGGGGTACAACACCTACACTATTACAATGCTTCGGGAATGGAGGGGTACAAATTTATGAATGGAGATGATATTAAAAATAAATTACTAAATTCCTAAACTAATTAGTTACACTATACAAACCAAAACAAATTAAATAATTATTTAAATTAAATAATCTTATTTAATAAAATTAATTAATTAATTAATTAATATTATTAAACAAAATAGTTTAAAATAAATGATTATTTAACTACATACAATTTTGCATTTTTCTTATTTTATACTAAAGCAACAAATAAAAACATAAACCAAAATAAAAAATATAAAGGAAATGTAAAGAGAAAGAAAAACTGGGCCTGGAAATCAACAAATATGGGATGCAGAAAACCAATTCGTCCAAGGCTCATTCAGGAAAAGCCCACGTTGCCGGCAAATCTGGTGTAACTAGATTATGATGATGCACCATGGTCATCGAATATGGGGCGTCAGATGATATTGATGAATGTTTGATGATGATCGTGCAGTCGCCAATGGAGGTGCATAATGGTCCCTGATGGTGCGTGCACACCATATCCATGAGAGAACAAAACATACAGTGACAAGTGTCACCGCCGTATTAGCCACGCCAAACAAAATTATTATACAAAATAAACAAAACAAAATAATTAGAGAAAAGGTTAATCATAACTGAAACCCTCTATATCTCTCTTGCTATCAGTTTCCTTGACCTCTCTCTCTCTCTCTCTCTCTCTCTCTCTCTCTCTCTCTCTCTCTCTCTCTCTCTCTCTCTCTCTCTCTCTCTCTCTCTCTCTCTCTCTCTCTCTTATTCAAGAACAAACAAGCAAAACATAAATAAAACCCCAAAAATCAAATCTCACACGGTGGTGGCTAAGGACTGGTATGGCGAAGCATATGAAGATCACAGAGGCAATGAGGAACATCGCGGTGGCGCCACCGCAGATTGCTCCAATTCTTAATATTTTTACATCATTTTGTTTGTCTTTCTCCCTGCTTCACTAATTTGTGGCTTGATTTTGAAGATGATTAACGATTGAGCATAGATTTGAAAGGGGAAAAACAAAACCCTAAACGTTCAGATGCTACGGAAATCTGTGATTAGGACACAAGATGTATGAATATAAATGAAAACAAAAGGAAAAGACATGGAATGGAATTGAGATGTCTGGATATGAGTGTTCTTCATCCCTTTTGATGCTTCTCCGGTATTATCTTTCCACCTTTAAGCTTATATGTTCGTTCTCCCTTCTTTTGCTATTTCTGAAGGGTTTATGGTTTTGGGAAAAATGATGATACAAATTAGGGCTAGGGTTTTGTTGTTGCTGCTGTGTAGCTTCTAAGATTTGTGAACAATCACCTCCTTTGATAATTATGCAATGATTGTTTTTGTACTATTAACTTTAGGGTTTCCCATGTGTTCTTGGATTGAGTTTTTTGGTTAACAGGCCTCTGATTTTCAGTATTGAGCTTAACATGTATTTCCTAATTTTTTTATTTGTTCTTTACATTTTTCTGATATGTGATAATTTTGTGATTTATGGAATGTGGACTTGTGATGCTTTGGTGCTTGGGCTATTTTTTGTTACTGTGATTCTGTTATCTGTTATTAGGCTTGGAATTTTACTATAGTCATTTGCTTTTGTCTATTCTAATTTGCTGAGGTGAATTTACTGCTATGTTACTAAGAACCAAATGAACCTCCCTTTTTGTGTTTGTTTGAGATTTATAGTAGGATAATTGGGCCTGTGATTAGCATTTGAAATCTAATTTGAAACAGAGAAATATGAGGCTATTGTTATTGTGATCATGATTAAATTCAACCCCCTTATTTCTGATTCCTGTCACAAATCCCTAATGATGAAATTGTGAAATATTTCGAGAATTTCTTATTTTTGTTCAAATATTAATTGTTTGCTAACCATTTTCTTCTTTATTTTGTCATGTACCGTTTGAACAATGTTGGTGATGATTAAGCATGATTGAGGAAGACTCAAAGGAACTCGAAGGCATGCCTCAGCCACACATGGAGTTTAAAGGATGCAAGGATGGAATCAAGAGACCAAGATTTACTCGATTTCTTAGCTTTTAGGACAACTATCAAGAAAAATATCTTATGATGAATGTGTACCCAATTGAGTTTTGATTCAAATGTGGAAATTTTAGATCTTATAGAACTTTTAGTCTTGAATGAGGATGAATGTTGAAACTTGTATGGAAAAAAAGTGGTTTGGATTCTTGAAATGAATCTTGAATGAAAAATGAATCTTTGAACTTGAGATAAAATCTTAACATTTGCAATTGTCATTTGAACTTGAATTCTTGAGTAAATATGAACTTTCTTATTGCACCAAGTCAAAACCTCTCTTATTTCCATATCATCGGGGTTTAAAAGTCTTGAGGGCCATATTGCAAATGAAACAAATTTTCTCCTAAGTTCCAAAAAAAAAATTTGAATGAAAACTTAAAGGAAAGATGTAATAATGAACTTTGTAGTGGGAATGGATAGCGTAAAGTGATGATCACATGAAATGGGATTCAAACCAAATTAAATCCAAATTCAAACTAAACTTGACTTTCAAGTTTGAATTTCAAGACAAAGGATAAGATTCTATTGAGACTAAGAGACTCCCAAGAATTGTGACTAAACCCCGCATCAAGTTTCACCATAAATAAAATAATGGATTGTAATTCTCTTGAAAGTACCAAATGCTGAAGCTTAAACCTAATCTCCTTAACTTGAGATGCACCTTGAAAGAGAAAACAATTTGAGATTTTGAAACCAAACTCTGATTCAAAACCTTGTCGAATTTGAGAAAAATAGCCTTGTGTAGTTGAAAACCCTAAGAGAATGTCTTGAAGAAAAGGGAAGAAAAATTTTGGGGTACAACAACTGCCCTTGTTCAATCTTCTTAAAGTTGAAGAGTTAGATTGGCATGTTTGCCATTCATGACTTGAAGGTAGAAGATGATTGAACACTTTAAGTGCCCTGAAATTTGCACTCGCTCATGCAAGAAGTAACGTTGTTGGTTGATTATACCTAAAATGGGCTTAAAGATGCCATTTGGAGAGTGACAACATTGTCAGAGATGGGCTTATAGATGCCATCCAGAGGTGAACAAAACATTGTCAGAGATGAGATTATAGATGCCATCTAGAGGTGACAGAGAGTCGGAGATGGGTTTATAGATGCTGTTGTACCCCAAAATTTTCCCTCTCATTTCTCAAGGATTTTATCACAAGATCTTCTATGACATCAAGTTTGCAGCACTGATACATCCATTTAGGCTTGGAATTGGCAAAAGGGCAAAATGGTCAATTGCATACTAGAGAGTCAAACTTTGACTTTTTGGTCAATATTACATTCCAAGGATCAAATTTCATCAAGACATTCAAAAATATGAAACTTGATCATCAATAAAATAAGAAAGTCAAAAGTCAATATGAAAGTTCAAACCCTTCAAGACTTAGAAATTTTTCTAAGTGTTTTTTATACATGATAATCTCATTTCTTCATGCCAACTTTTCACCTTGATGCAAGATGATTCAAGAGAAGCTTCCAACACGAAATTTATAGATCTCCATAATATCTACAACATTTCTTTACACAACTTCTCCTAAACAGGCTTGGATTTCAGGTTATAAATTCATAAAGTCATGACATTTTCATTTAAACACTTAGAGAAATTTTCAACAGTTTTGGTCAGGTTTTTATCCCAAATTCTTGCCCATTTTTCATCAAGTTCCAGTTTGATTTAACAAAAGTGGCCAACATGAAAGTTATAGAGGGTGTTTCAAGCTTTCCAAAACATCCAAGAACATGAATTTATCTTATTTGAGTTAGGAGATACAAGGATCTAAAGTTGGACATTCATTCTTGATTTACAAGGCAGATTTGTGATGAACAAGGAACAAGAATCTTAACCCATGCTGCATAATCTCCAATTTGCAGGCCTTGTGACTTGCAACTCTTACCATAATTTAATGCTTACACAAACTTTTGAGCTATGGTCCATTGGGTTTAAGCATTATTCAAGTGATCTTTCCATTTTTGGCACAAAGGCACCATTGCCATTCTTGCAAAGTTCACTTTATTCATAAAGTCAATTTCTTGAGCCTCTAACTTGTTGTTCTAATCACACACAAATCAGAAGGGCAGGCTTAAAGTGTCCAACATCTCTATGCAACAAAGTACAAAGCATTGGAACTACAATCTTCAAGCTTGCTTCATGTACTATCTAACCTAGCCATAACATGTGATTAAAAATCTGAGTTTCAAATCTCAAACCTTCTCTATAAATAGAGAGGCCAGTTGCAAGAGAAGGGGGTTGGAAAAACAGGTTGGAAAAGAGTTAGAAAAATAGAGTGAACAACCAGTAGTTTTATTGATAAACCTTCAAAAAAGCCATAACAGTCCCTAAGACTTCCACTCTTGAGTTTTGATGTCTAAACCTTAAAACCTCTCACACTTTGCATATTCCATCTAAAAAACCATCCAAACATTTCATACCACATAGAGGTTGTTTAATAACCTTCAACAAAAAGGAAAGTCTAGAAGCCTGTTGGAGCTTTCTTAAGGTTCATACAACATCTTGAAGGGCATTTGGACTCAAAACTTAAAGTGCAGTTTCAAGGTAAGTCATCTTTACCTTGCCTTTTCCATACATCAACTTTTCTGTTTATAGGATGTAGCAATCACTATTCTTGAAGTTAATCATTTATTTGTTGTTCCTGTTATTCATTCATATGTTAAAAACTAACTGATGTATGCAAAGAATGGTGTTTAAGGCAGAAAAATGTAGTATGTATCGACACATATCCACACGTGTTGACCTATCTTAGTGAAAATACAGGGTATGAGTCGACACATGACCCTCATGCATCGACCCATACTGAGTTCAGGTCACAAAACAGAAGTTGGAAAGGCCTATGAGTCGATACATACGCATTTCGCGTAGATGCAAAAAGGTGTATGAGTCGATACATCCCATTATGGGTCGACTCATGCTGAACAGATTTCACTTTACAGGGGCAAGGAGAAGCTATGTGTCGATGCATAGCAGCATGGGTCGACACATAGCAGTTCAAAAGTGCATTTTCCTTTATTTTACACTGTTTTCATATTCTTTTCACTATCATTCGATGTGGTTGTAATATTTTAGTTCCTACTTCACCCCTATTGCTAAATTGTACCCCCACCCCCCTAAAGTGATGTAATAGCTTAGATTTTACTTTCCTCCTTTTACTTGCTTTTCATACATTGCAAGTAAATAAGATATATGGCAAGATGAAATCAACAAATAGATGACTTTCCAAAAAAACAAGACAAAAAGCATGTACTCAAAGACACTTGCACACAAGCATCCTTAGGGTTTCTCCACTTGGTTGCCTTATACAAAAATAGCCATGTTACGCATACAAAGTATCTTGGCAAAACAAACAAATATAAGATCATAGTCCCTCGATGACGCTATTCAAGGTTGCCTTACAAAATGATCTTGGTCCCTCAAAATGCTAAGATACTTTGCTAATATTGCTAATCATGGTTATACGATGACCCACGCCTGTCCCGTTAACATCCAAATATAGGGTTTCTTACCAAATCAATGGTAAGGCAACAATGTCAAAGGAATAGAAAATGAACAAGAAAGACATTTGAGTAGGTAGTTTGCTCTTAATTACTTGCTCCATTTCAAACAAACATCCTTTCTATTTTCAAAACAAACACACATTTCCAAACATTTTACAAATATTGAAAACATTTTCAAAAAAGACAAACATCTTTGTATACATTCTTACAAACGAGAATCATTACAAAGATTGCCTAAACGAATGGCCTCTTTTACAAAATACTTTCAAAACCACACCAAACACAATTTCAAACAAACAAAAGCAAGTGATTTAGCAAGTAACTAAGAGCCCATGGAAAACCATGGATGAAAAGGGTGCTAATACCTTCCCTTTTCATAACCTACCCCCCGAACTCAAGAAAACATCTCAAAGGTATTTCCTGTGCTTTTTCACCTTTCCTTTTGGATAAAAGAAAAGTCGGTGGCAACTCTTGCTAAACCGCAAGATTTTCAATAAAATGCAAAACCCTCAAGTCAGTTCTCCCACCGCATTACAGAACTGGTGACTCTGCTGTGGAATTTTATAAAAGTGGGGTTACCTTAGGGTTTAGATCACATTTATTTGCTTACATTGTTTTACTTGTTTGCTTTACATTATGGTTTTTTGTTTGGGTTTGAATCCTCCACCCGGATTTGGGAAACATTATAGGTAAATAGCAATACGTTGTGGAAACTGTGCGGGGTATACCGACATGGTCTAAGCAATAGATATGTTAGTGTGACATATTTGTGGGTACCGGTAGCCTTTGAGTTAATCAAAGAGAATACAGGGCCGCTGAGTGATGTCATGATGCACTAATGAACTTCTAGAACCCTTTACTTGACCAACTTGGCCTTTAGGATGTAGTGAGATAATCGAATTTGGTGCAGTCCGAAGTTGGTAGATACTCGATGCTACACTCATTGAGGGTTGGTTTATTGGGATATTTAGGTCGCCATTAAATAGGCTTGAGCTGAAACAATGACCAAGGAAACAATCCAGTGATATTGAGCTCCTTAGAACCCGGTTACTTTTGTTAGGACAGGTTGAGCCAACTAAACTTCAAGAGGGTACTTACCTATAAAACCCCATGCAAGACTAAACTAAGAACTTGTTTGATTTGCTTGTATATGCATATTTGTACATAACATCATGGGCATCATGAACATCACATGCATTTACTAACCATTTCAAGGATTTTGGAGATTCATCTTTGTCCTTGTTTTGTAGGATATGGATTCACTTCGCAGGAAAACTATCCAAATCAACCTTGTAAGAATTCCTCCACAACTCAAGGAGTTAGCTTCAAGGATCCCTGAGAACTCTCCATTCACCGAGAGGCATGGTCGTCTACTCAACTTGGTCACCTCCAACACAGAGGAGGATATGATGAAGGTTATCTTCCAATTCTTCGACCCTTTGCATCATTGCTTCACATTTCCTGACCATCAGCTTGTGCCTACTTTGGAAGAATTCTCTCAACTCTTGAGGATTCCTATTCTCACTCAACTACCTTTCAACGGTACGGAAAGAGATCCAAAGCCAGAAGAGATTGCTCAAGCCCTGCACTTGCACTCATCTAATGTCACAACTCATTGGGAAATTAGAAGTGGTGTCAAAGGTTTCTTAGCAAAGTTTCTGTTTGAGAAAGCCCAAAGCTGTTGGAATTCCCTAGACTTGCAAGCTTTTGAGGAGATTCTGGCTCTTCTTATCTATGGGATGGTCTTGTTCCCCAATCCTGACCAACTCATAGATGTGAGCGCTGTCAAAATCTTCATGTCCCGCAATCTGGTGCCTACATTGCTTGGGGATATCTTACACTCCTTTCACACTCGTACAATGAGGAAAAGAGGTGTTCTTATGTGTTGCACTCCTCTCCTGGCAAGATGGTTTATTTCTCATCTTCCCCATTCATCCTTAAAGAATGAGCAAGGATTAAGGTGGTCACAAAGGTTAATGACGCTTAAACATTCAGATATTCATTGGTGCTCCCGATCCATGGAGAATGTTATCATCGTTGACCGTTGTGGGGAATTCCCTAATGTCCCTCTACTTGGCATTAGGGGAGGCATAACCTACAATCCATGTTTAGCTCTAATACAGTTTGGTTATGCTCGGAGGGATGGCCCACATGTTATGCTGATTCAAGGCTTGGTATTCGACCACGACAACGACAATCAAGGTCTTCGCTAGAGATTCATCCGAGCTTGGAGGATGCTAAACAAGGTGGATAGCAAGACTTTGGGACACAAGAATTCCATCCCTCTTGAGCCTTACCTCAAGTGGGTACGAACCCGCACTCAAAGTCTTATGATGCCTTATCCTTCCATTCTCTCGGTAATCATTGCGCCTGTTAAGGAGAGAGAAGTTCCATACACTATCCTACATCCTGACATGCCCACATCTCTTGAAGACCTACAAAGGGATTGGATACAACTCAAAGGAGAGCGAGATACTTTCGAAGCCCAATTTTATGCAAGTGAGAAGAAGGTTTTGGAACTCACTAGGCTAATTCATGAGGAGCAGACTCTAAACACCTACATAGCCCCAAAGAGGATGCACAATACTTTTTTATCTTAGAATTTTGTATTATTTTTCCCAAGGGGAATTGATGTATTCAAATTCTATCTTATTAATATAACGTGTGTTTCTTTTTGTTTAAAACGAATTTGAATTTTTTTTAAAATCCTTGAAAGCATTGCATGTATACATATCATTCATCATAACATAAGCAGGTCTTTGCAACAAGTTTCCTCATCTCTCTACTATTTATTTCAGTAAGATGGATCTCGAACAGACAGTCAAAGATCTCCAAGCTCAAAACATGCAATTTCAATAATTACTCACAACCTTGGCCAAAGGACAAGAGGAGCCGAAGACTCTGCTGGAAAAAGAGAAAAAGAAGAAAGAGAAGAAACCAACCGGTGTGGTAATCATGGGGAGAAGGTTTCAAGGACAGGCTAGAAGAACCTTTGATTTTCCAACAACATCTGATGAAGGAGAAAGAAAAGGAAAAGAAACAGCGGTTCCGTCAGAATCTGAAGAAGAGGAGGAAGAGGAAGATTACTCAGAGGAACAATATCCTCCAACGGATGATAAATACCGACATCTTGAAGAGCGTCTAAAGGCTATGGAAATACAGAAAGTACCAGGTCTAGACTTTAAGGAATTGGGGCTAGTGTCAGGAATTGTGATCCCACCAAAGTTCAAAGTGTCGTTATTTGCAAAATATGATGGGGTGTGATGTCCTAAAATGCACCTCCGATCATATGTCAGAAAGATTCAGCCGCACTCCACTGACAAAGACTTGCGGGTCCATTTTTTCCAAGATATTTTATCTAGAACACAACTCGATTGGTTTTACCAATTGGAAAGGGCCGACGTCCACAACTAGGAAGAACTTGCCGCAGCTTTCTATAAGCAATACCAGTATAATGCAGATTTGGTGCCTACCTGTACTCAGCTTCAGAGTATGGCTATGGTTTCAAATGAGGGTTTCAAATATTATGCGCAGAAATGGAGAGATCTAGCTGGGAGAGTGCAACCCCCTATGTCTGAAAGGGAGTTGGTGGATATGTTCTTGGGCACCTTATCAGGCCCTTTCTTCAACCATTTGATCGGGAGCTCATCTGCTGGGTTTACTGAGTTAATATTAACCGGAGAAAGGGTGGAAGATGGTATAAAAAGTTGAAAGATTCAGAAGGATGCGTCTTCCTCTACAGCTATGAGAAAACCTTTCACTGGGAAGAAGGAGGTATCTGCTGTTTATTCACAAAGGAATCAAGGAAGAACTAAACGCCGACCAGTGGTGGAGGCCGTTATGATCCAAAAGCCCGCATCTGATCAACCAAGAAATAACCAGCCGAGGGTGGAAAGGCCAGTCTGAAAATTCACCAGGATTAATATCACTCTAGCACAGGTTTTACCACATCTTCTAAAATTGAATCTGGCAACTTTAAAGGAGGCCCGAAAGAACCCCAATACTGCGTCCCCTCACTATCACCCAAATGCCAGATGCGCATACCATTCCGAAAGTTTGGGTCACGACACTAACAACTGTTGGGCCCTGAAAAACAAAATTCAAGACCTTATAGATGCAAAAGAAGTTGAGTTTGACGCACCTGAGAAACCAAATGTCATTTCCGCCCCGATGCCTAGGCATGGTCACAACACCAACGCTATCGAGGAGGATTTATTTATTGCCATAGTGGATGAACTATTGACTCCTCTCCCAATCATTAAGATGAACTTATTGAAAGCTGGTGTATTCCCAGGTTGTAAGGAAGACTTCCATCATTGCTTATCCTCACTAACTGTTTGCCCTCTGTTGAAGACATGCATTCAACACCTAATAGACAATCAAGAAATTATGTTTGAAAATGCTCCCGTTTTACCTATTCCTGTTGAAGAAATTTCAATCATAACCATCTCCGCCAATCCTTCCAGGGCCCCTAAAAGACCCATTAGGATTACATCAGTTCCAAAAACTACTCCTCTTAAGATCACAATGCCCGGGCCGGTCCCGTATGAGTCAGACAAAATGGTATCATGGAATTACGGTGGAGAAATCTACTACCATGGTATCAAACAAGATGAACTGACTGCCGAAGAAGTAAGCTCCGAAGAAGAAGATTCCGACATTAGCAATACTGCCGGAACTAGTAAGATTACCTGTAGTGGTATAATCTTCTCTCCAGAGATTTCCCCTCCAAAGGCAGTTTTTGGACCTGTGGCCATTCCGAAGATTACCTCTGTACCAATGGTCATACCTGCAAGTGTACCTACCGACAAAGACGACATAATCCCTGCTGTTATCCCTACCAATACTTCTACTGCTGAAAATCGAGGAAAAAGAATTCAAGAAGATCCTCTCCAGACGAAGGCTCAATCACTAGCTATCCCTGAAACATCCAAGAAGGAAATGGAAGAGATCCTGAGGATAATAAAGAAAAGTGACTATGACGTGGTTGAACAGTTAGGGCAAACTCCCTCCAAGATCTCCATGCTAGCATTGTTGCTGTGCTCTGAGGCACATGCGAAAGCTTTGGTGAAGTTTCTGAAAACAGCCCATGTGCCACAAGATACATCTGCTGACCAATTCCAAGATTGTGTGGCCAGTTTAACAGCTGATAACAGCCTAGGATTCTCTGATGCAGACCTGCCACCAAAAGGGAGAAAACACAACGAGGCATTACATGTCTCTATGGAATGTAGAGGAACAACTCTAGCCCATGTCTTGGTAGACACTGGCTCATCATTGAACATTTTACCGAAGAAAGCTCTCGATAGATTGGATTACGAAGGACTGACATTGAAACCCAGTAACATAGTCATGAGAGATTTTGATGGTTCAAAGAGGATGGTCCACGGGGAGGTGGACATCCCCATAAAGGTGGGAACTCAGACTTTCAACTCAACTTTCTATGTAATGGACATTCGCCCCTCTTACTCATGTCTGCTAGGACGGCCCTGAATCCATAATGCTGGTGCTGTCACCTCTACACTACACCAGATGCTGAAATACCCGGTCCATGGAAAGATTATCACTATCCATAGAGAGGAAGAGTACATGATTAGCCATCTAAATTCTTTCCGGTATGTGGAATTGGATGGTGAGTTCATTGAAACCCCTTTTCAACATTTTGAAGAAGTCTCTCAAGAGGTAGCAGTAACCAAGACGGTATCCCCGATTCCCAAGATCACAAGACCTCTGCTTCGGATGTCATCTCTAAAGGACGCCAAGGCGGTACTAGAAGAGGGTGGATGCACCATCTGGGGGAAGCTTCCGGACATCTCGTATAAATCAGACAAGTTTCACTTGGGGTTTACTTCAACTGCTCAGAAGGCTGTGCGCCGTGCCCGTGCTTGAGGGCCACCTTTGAATATTAGTAACTGGGAGGTTAACGCAGTGGAAGATATTGAAGAGGATGGCAGCCTGAAGGATTGGATATTTCCTACTGTCAATGGAGGACTTCGCAATTGGGAAGCTAGAGACTTTGTCCCAATAAATTTCATCTCTCAGTAATTTATCTTTTACATTTCTGTTGGACTTGTAATATTCACAAACAATTCGTACATTAAAAACCTTGTGTCTTACCCGAGGCACAATGGTCCATTTGTAAGGGTTTTTATTTCATCTTCATATGACATTCAATGAATCATGGACATTTTTTCACATACAAACCTTTTGTGCTCATTGCCTTTCTTTTACATTTTATGATTTAAAGATGGCTATACCCTTACACAGACCCACACTCACAAATGCAGGTACCCCTCCATTCCGGATCCCATGGGTAACGATACTGCTATAGCCTTTAGTGACTCTGAAGATCTAATCTACCAAGCCGAATACGAAGGTGAGGAAGATTGTAAAGTACCAGGGGAATTGGCCAGACTACTACAACAAGAGGAAAGAGCTATTCAGCCTCATGAGGAACTATTGGATACAATCAACTTGGGTACCGATGAAGATAAAAAGGAAATCAAAGTGGGTGCCAATTGAGAGTCGAGTGTCAAGGAGCGCTTAATTCAGCTATTGCATGATTATGTTGAGATCTTTGCCTGGTCATACGAAGACACGCCGAGACTTGATACAGACATTGTGGCATATCGTCTACCCACAAGAGAAGACTGTCCACCAGTGAAGCAAAAAGTCTGCCGCATGAGACCTGACATGTCGAAGAAGATCAAAGCGGAAGTCATGAAACAGTTCAACATTGGATTTTGGGCTGTCACTTCCTATCCTTAATGGGTTGCCAACATTGTTCCCGTCCCTAAAAAGGACGGTAAAGTATGAATGTGTGTGTATTATAGAGATTTAAATAGGGCCAGCCCTAAAGATGCTTTTCCACTTCCCCACATCGACATCCTGGTTGATAATACGGCCCAGCACAAAGTGTTTTCCTTCATGGACGGTTTCTCAGGCTATAACCAAATCAAAATGGCACTTGAGGACATGGAGAAAACTACATTTGTCACACAGTGAGGCACATTCTGCTACAAAGTGATGCCATTCGGACTGAAGAATGCCGGGGTAACCTACCAGCGCGCCATGGTAGCTTTGTTTCATGATATGATACATCATGAGATAGAGGTCTATGTAGATGACATGATAGCCCGATCACAAACTGAAGAGGAGCACCTTGATCATTTGTAAAAGCTGTTTGAGAGGTTGAAGAAGTACAAACTAAGGCTGAATCCAAACAAGTGCACATTCGGAGTCCGGTCCAGTAAACTCTTAGGTTTCGTGGTCAGCAACAAAGGCATCAAGGTTGATCCTGCTAAGGTTAAAGAAATACAAGAAATGCCTGCTCCTCGTACTGAGAAGGAAGTTAGAGGATTCTTGGGACACCTGAACTATATTGCCAGATTCATTTCTCACCTAACATCTACTTGTGAACCAATCTTTAAACTGTTGAAGAAAGATCAAGTAGTTAGATGGAATGATGAATGTCAAATTGCTTTTGACAAAATCAAAGAGTACTTACAAGAGCCTCTCATCTTGATGCCACCAGTCGAGAGAAGACCGCTGATCATGTATCTGACCATTTTAGAAAACTCAATGGGGTGTGTATTGGGGAAGTATGAAGAGTCTTGCCGAAAAGAGCACGCTATTTACTACTTGAGCAAAAAGTTTACCGACTGTGAAACCAGATATTCACTGCTCGAGAAAACTTGTTGCGCTCTGGTATGGGCTGCTCGCCGGTTAAGACAGTATATGTTGACTCATACCACTTTACTGATATCTAAGATGGATCCGATAAAGTACATCTTTGAGAAGCCTGCTCTGTCTGGAAGGATAGCTAGATGGCAGATGATCTTAACAGAATATGACATACAGTACACTACCTAGAAAGCTATAAAGGGCAGTGTTCTAGCTGATCATCTTGCCCATCAAGCTGTAGAAGATTATTAGTCCATGAAATTTGAATTCCCGGATGAAGACATCATGACATTAGACAACTGTGAAGAAATCAGACCATATGACGGACCTGAACAAGGATCCCGATGGGCCCTGTTCTTTGATGGGGCATCCAATGCACTTGGTAATGGTATCAGTGTTGTACTCATATCTCCGGAAGGGTGCCATACTCCTTTTACTGCTAGACTTTGCTTCAACTGTATGAACAACATGGTGGAATACGAAGCATGCATCTTTGGTCTCAAGGCTGCAATGGACTTCGAAATCAAATCTTTAGATGTGTTTGGAGATTCAGCTTCGGTTATCAGTCAGATCAAAGGATAATGGGACACCAAGCACCCAAACCTTATCCCTTACAAAGAACATGTCTTGACATTGCTACCACATTTTGAGCAGATCACCTTCGAGCATTTCCCGCGAGAAGAAAATCAGCTAGCAGATACTCTAGCCACAATGTCATCTATGTTTAAACTTAATTGGGGTAACAAGGCTCCCTAGATCACCATTGAACAAATGGGCGAACCAACACATTGTCACAAGATTAATACTGAAGAAGTAGTGGACCAACCTTGGTTTCATGAAGTCAAAAGGTATCTCGAGGCTCAAGAATATCCAGAAGGAGCTTCAATCAATGATAAAAAGTTCTTAAGGAGATTCTCTGCTAAGTTCTTCCTGAGTAATGGCATCCTGTACAAACGCAATCATGACTCTATTCTACTCCGTTGTGTGGATAAGGTTGAAGCTGAAGAGTTCATGGCTGAATTACATGAAGGTACTTTTGGCACTCACTCCAGTGGGCATACGATGGCAAAGAAAATCCTATGGGAAGACTATTATTGGTCTACCATGGAAACAGACTGCTATCAACACTCCCGGACCTGTCATAAGTGTCAAATTTATGCTGACAAGGTCCACGTACCTCAGGTTCCTCTGAATGTCTTGACGGCTCCTTGGCCCTTTGCTATGTGGGGAATTGACATGATTGGGGAGATCAAGCCTATAGCCTCCAATAGACACCATTTCATTCTAGTGGCCATTGACTATTTTACAAAGTGGGTCGAAGCAGCTTCCTTCGCATCCGTTACTAAGAATGTTGTTGCCCGCTTCATCAAGCAGAATCTCATTTGCCGGTACGGTATCCCAGAAAGGATCATCACTGACAATGGTACAAACCTTAACAATACTATGATCACTGCCTTGTCCGAGCAGTTCAAGATTCAGCATCACAATTCATCCCCCTATCGGCCAAAGATGAATGGTGCCGTCGAAGCTGCAAATAAAAAAATTAAAAAGATCATACAAAAAATGACAGTCACCTACAAGGATTGGCATGAGATGCTACCATTTGCTCTCCACGGGTATCGTACCACGGCTCGCACATCAACTGGGGAAACACCCTATTCTTTGGTTTATGGCATGGAGGTTGTCTTGTCTATTGAGGTTTAGATCCCCTCCTTGAGAATTATGAAGGATGCAGGTATGAATGAGGACAATTGGATCCAGACTCGACTTGATCAACTAAACTTAATTGATGAAAAGAGACTTACTGCTGTTTGCCATGGTCAGATGTATCAAAAACGGATGATCAAGGCTTTCAACAAGAAAGTCAGACGCCAGGTATATCAAGTCGGAGATCTAGTGATCAAGCGCATCATCTTGCCACAAAGTGATCCTAGGGAAAATGGACTCCTACCTATGAAGGACCATTTGTAATCAAGAGCATCTTCTCCGGTGGGAAAATGATGTTAACCACCATGGACGGCGATGACCTGCCAAACCCTGCGAACGCGAACATAGTCAAAAGATACTACGCATAAGAGACCCGCTAGGTTGACACACCTAGGAAAAACAAGGGCATCTCGGCGAACCAAAAGGTTTGGGCAAAAATTAGGGATAAAATAAAAACAATCTGTACACCCGGCAAGTTGAAAACCCGAAAGGGCGACTTGGGCAAACAAGGGTTTCCCGGTGGACTGAAAACCCGAAAGGGCGGTCCAGGCAAAAGTTAGGGAATTAAAGCATATGACTATATCCCGACGGATCACTTTGAGGATAACCTCTTGACTTCCACTGACAAACTCAGAGTTTCTGATCAATTTGATCATCTTCGGACGAAGCAACAAATAAACAAGATATTCGGAGATACGAAGGCTATAGCAGAATGGGAACCCCATGAGATTATTACACATAGCTATCTTTCTTTGTATAAAGTTTTTCTTGCTTTTTATGGCATCATTTATCTTACTAGAATGATTGTCTCCTTTGTACAAAATACTTATTCAAAAGTCAATACGAAGATATCTCTTTGAAAGTACATAAAATTATTTATCTTTTTCTTTGCACTTGTGTTTTATTTGCAAAAACGCCCAAAGATTCATTAATGAACATATGCATTTGAACATAATGACTGTTTACAAATAAACAAAACGAGAAAGAGACAATTACTGATAGGTCGAAAGGATAGGAAAATATCTCAAGGCCATTCCATAATTACTCCCCACAGAGTTTTCAATAATCTCCAGCGGAATAAACTTCAAATTATTAATCCCCAGTAGAGATCGTCAAATTTCTCAGGATTCCTCAAAGCAATATGTGGCTTTGCCCTCACAGGAGAATTTTTGCCAGTACTTCAAACTTCAAGACATGAAGAATCCATAATTCCCCAACAGCTTTCAGGGATTTATTTTCCTCAATCAAGCAGCAATACAGCAAATCAGCTTACATGCGCATACATTACATCCATATATCATGAACATTGATTAAAGCAAATACATTACATCATGCATCGCATGCAACATAACTTTGTATTTTAACTAACATTTTACCCTTTTCAGGATAAGATTAAACAGTTACAATTGACAATATGCAATCATGATACAGTTCAGATACGCACCAGATACGGAAGCCATTCTGTTACTCATTCAATTTCAACCTTTTGATACAGTTCATATACACACTAGATATAGATGCCATCCTGATACTCATTCAAAGACAGCTTTCAGATACAGTTCAGATACGCTCCGGATACGGATGCCATCCTGTTACTCATTCAGATACAGTACAGATACCCTCCAGATACGGAAGCCATTCTGTTACTAATTCAAATTCAGACTTTAGATATAGTTCAGATACACTCTAGATACGGATGCCATCCTGTTACTCATTCAGATTCAGACTTCAGATACAGTACAGATACGCTCCAAGCACATAAGCCATTCTGTTAATCATTCAGATTCAGACTTCAGATACAGTTCAGATACGCTCCAGACACGGACGCCATTCTGACACTCAAACACTCTTGGATGGCATCTACAAGCCCATCCCCAACAAGATTCTATCACCTCTCCAAATGGAATCTTTAAGCCCATTCCTTCAACCGCGCGTTACCGAGTGCAAATTTCTGGGCACTCTAGTGTCCAATCATTCTCTCACCTTCGAGTCACGAATGGAAAAACTCGTCAATCTAACTCTTCAGGTTTAAGAAGATTGAACAGGGGCAACTGTTGTACCCCAAAATTTTCCCTCTCATTTCTCAAGGATTTTCTCACAAGATCTTCTATGACATCAAGTTTGCAGCACTGATACATCCATTTAGGCTTGGAATTGGCAAAAGGGCAAAATCGTCAATTGCATACTAGAAAGTCAAACTTTGACTTTTTGGTAAACATTACATTCCAAGGATCAAATTTCATCAAGACATTCAAAAATATGAAACTTGATCATCAAGAAAACAAGAACGTCAAAAGTCAATGTAAAAATTTAAACCCTTCAAGACATAAATTTTTCTAAGTGTTTTTTATACATGATAATCTCATTTCTTCATGCCAACTTTTCACCTTGATGCAAGATGATTCAAGAGAAGCTTCAAACATGAAAGTTGTAGATCTCCATGATATCTACAACATTTCTTTACACAAATTCTCCTAAACAGGCTTGGATTTCAGGTTATAAATTCATGAAGTCATGACATTTTCATTTAAACACTTAGAGAAATTTTAAGCAGTTTTGGTCAGGTTTTTATCCCAACTTCTTGCCCATTTTTCATCAAGTTCCAGTTTGATTTACCAAAAGTGTCCAACATGAAAGTTATAAAGGGTGTTTCAAGCTTTCCAAAACATCCAAGAACATGAATTTATCTTATTTGAGTTAGGAGATACAAGGATCTGAAGTTGGACATTCATTCTTGATTTACAAGGCAAATTTGTGATGAACAGGGAACAAGAATCTTAACCCATGCTGCATAATCTCCAATTTGCAGGCATTGTGACTTGCAACTCTTACCATAATTTAATGCTTACACAAACTTTTAAGCTATGGTCCATTGGGTTTAAGCATTATTCAAGTGATCTTTCTATTTTTGGCACAAAGGCACCATTGTCATTCTTGCAAAGTTCACTTTATTCATAAAGTCAATTTCTTGAGCCTCTAACTTGTTGTTCTAATGACACACAAGTCATAAGGGCATGCTTAAAGTGTCCAACATCTCTATGCAACAAAGTACAAAGCATTGGAACTACAATCTTCAAGCTTGCTTCATGTACTATCTAACCTAGCCATAACATGTGATTAAAAATCTGAGTTTTAAATCTCAAACCTTCTCTATAAATAGAGAGGCAAGTTGCAAGAGAAGGGGGTTGGAAAAACAGGTTGGAAAAGATTTAGAAAAATAGAGTGAACAACCAGTAGTTTTATTGATAAACCTTCAAAAAAGCCATAACAGTCCCTAAGACTTCCACTCTTGAGTTTTGAAGTCTAAACCTTAAAACCTCTCACACTTTGCATATTCCGTCTAAAAAACTATCCAAACATTTCATACCACACAGAGGTTGTGTAATAACCTTCAACAAAAGGAAAGTCTAGCAGCCTGTTGGAGCTTCCTTAAGGTTCATACGACATCTTGAAGGGAATTTGGACTCAAAACTTAAAGTGCAGTTTCAAGGTAAGTCATCTTTACCTTGCCTTTTCCATACATCAACTTTTCTGTTTATAGGATGTAACAATCACTATTCTTGAAGTTAATCATTTATTTGTTGTTCCTGTTATTCATTCATATGTTAAAAACTATCTGATGTATGCAAAGAATGTTGTTTAAGGCAGAAAAATGCAGTATGTATCGACACATATCCACACGTGTCGACCCATCTTAGTGAAAATACAGGGTGTGAGTCGACACATGACCCTCATGCATCGACCTATACTGAGTTCAGGTCACAAAACAGAAGTTGGAAAGGCCTATGAGTCGATACATACGCATTTCACGTAGATGCAAAAAGGTGTATGAGTCGATAGATCCCATTATGGGTCGACTCATGCTGAACAGATTTCACTTTACAGGGGCAAGGAGAAGCTATGGGTCGATGCATAGTAGCATGGGTCGACACATAGCAGTTCAAAAGTGCATTTTTTCCTTTATTTTACACGGTTTTCATATTCTTTTCACTATCATTCGATGTGGTTGTAATATTTTAGTTCCTACTTCACCCCCATTGCTAAATTGTACCCTCACCCCCCTAAAGTGATGTAATAGCTTAGATTTTACTTTCCGCCTTTTACTTGCTTTTCATATATTGCTAGTAAATAAGATGTATGGCAAGATGAAATCAACAAATAGATGACTTTCCAAAAAAACAAGACAAAAAGAATGTAATCAAACACACTTGCACACAAGCATCCTTAGGGTTTCTCCACTTGGTTGACTTATACAAAAATAGCCATGTTACACATGCGAAGTATCTTGGCAAAACAAACAAATATAAGATCATAGTCCCTCGATGACGCTATTCAATGTTGCCTTACAAAATGATCTTGATCCCTCAAAATGCTAAGATACTTTACAAATATTGCTAATCATAGTTATACGATGACCCACACCCGTCCCGTTAACATCCAAAGATAGGGTTGCTTACCAAATCAATGGTAAGGCAACAATGTCAAAGGAATAGGAACTGAACAAGAAAGACATTTGAGTAGGTAGTTTGCTCTTAATTACTTGCTCCATTTCAAACAAACATCCTTGCTATTTTCAAAACAAACACACACATTTCCAAACATTTTACAAATATTGAAAACATTTTCAAAAAATACAAACATCTTTGTATACATTCTTACGAACGAGAATCATTACAAAGATTTCCTAAACGAATGGCCTCTTTTACAAAATACTTTCAAAACCATACCAAACACAATTTCAAACAAACAAAAGCAAGTGATCTAGCAAGTAACTAAGAGCCCATGGAAAACCATGGATGAAAAGGGTTCTAATACCTTCCCTTTTCATAACCTACCCCCCAAACTCAAGAAAACATCCTAAAGGTCTTTCCTGTGCTTTTTGCCCTTTCCTTTTGGATAAAAGAAAAGTCGGTGGCGACTCTTGCTAAACCGCAACATTTGCAATAAAACGCAAAACCCTCAAGTCAGTTCTCCCACCATATCACAGATGCCATCCAGAGATGATGGAGAGTCATTGGAGATGGGCTTATAGATTCCATCCAGAATAACATTTGATAAGAAAATCATACTATGTCTCTGCTCGACTTCAACTGGAAGAAGTATAAGAATAAATCTACGCTCGATTTAGACTGAGCCAGAAGTGGTCTTTTTGTCTTTTGGGAGAAGTATCATAATAAATCTATGGTCGATTTAATCTGAGCCAGAAAAGGTCTACTGGAAGAAGTATCAGAATAAATATATGGTCGATTTAATATGAACCAGAAGATTTCTATGCATGTCTTTAACTGGAAGAAGTATGAGAATAAATCTATGGTCAATTTAATTTGAGCCAGAAAAATATCTACTGGAAGAAGTATCAGAAAAAATCTACGCTTGATTTAATCTGAGCCAGAAGATGTCTATGCCTGTCTTTAACTGGAAGCAGTATCAGAATCAATCTATGATTGATTTAATCGGAGCTAGAAAAAGTCTTACTGGAAGAAGTTTGAGAATAAATCTATGGTTGATTTAATCTGAGCCAGAAGATGTCTACTGGAAGAAGTATCAGAATAAATCTACGCTTGATTTAATCTGATCCAGAAAATGTCTACTAGAAGAAGTATCAGAATAAATCTACGCTTGATTTAATCTGATCCAGAAAAGGTCTACTGGAATAAGTATCAGAATAGCTCTATGGTCGATTTAATCTGAGCCAGAATATGTCTACGCATGTCTTTAACTGGAAGAAGTATCAAATAAATCTTGGTCGATTTAATCTTAGCCAGAAAAATATCTACTGGAAGAAGTACCCGAACAAATCCACACTTGATTTAATCTGATCCAGAAGATGTCTATGCTTGTCTTTAACTGGAAGTAGTATCATAATAAATCTATGATTAATTTAATCTGAGCCAGAAAAAGTCTTACTAGAAAAAGTATCGAAATAAATCTATGGTTGATTTAATCTGAGCCAGAAGATGTCTACTGGAAGAAGTATCAGAATAAATCTATGCTTGATTTAATCTGGGCTAGAAAATGTCTACTGGAAGAAGTATCAGAATAAATCTATGCTTTATTTAATCGAGCCATAAAATTTCTACTAGAAGAAGTATCAGAATAAATCTACACTTGATTTAATCTGAGCCAGAAGATGTCTACGACTGTCTTCAACTGGAAGAAGTTTCAGAATAAATCTACGCTTGATTTAATCTGAGCCATAAGAGGTCTCTGAGGGAAATGATTTTCATAATTCAGTCTCTGAAAGAAGTGTTCATTATGTAGATAGTCACTCCGTCCTGTTTCAAAAATTGATCTTTATCTATCTTTATTGGTAAACTCGTCCTGTTCCGGGAGTTCATACCACTTGCTGATGAAGATAGTCGCCCTGTCTTATTTCGGGAATTGATCTTCATCTGAACATAAAGAAAGAAATATAGTTTTCCCATCCCGTTTCGGTAGCTAATCTTCTATCTGTTCATGTAGATAGTCGCCCCGTCCTATTTCAGGGATTGATCTACAATCTGTTTCCACAGATAGTTGCCCTATCTTGTTTTAGGAATTAATCTGCGACCTGTTTGAAAATTATTGATAATATTCGCCTGTTTGTAGATTTTACCGGAAGAGGTAATGGAATGAGTATACGCCCGACTGCATCTGAGAAGTATACTAGAATGATTTCCACAATGAATCTATATCTAGATTGTATCTGAATTGTATCTGGAAGAGAATCTAGAATGAGTGTTAGAATGAATCTATGTGTAGATCATATCTGAACTGTATCTGGAAGAGAATCTGGAATGAGTGCTAGAATGAATCTATATCTAGACCGTATCTGAACTATATCTAAAGTGAATATGGAATGAGTTCTAGAATGAATCTATATCTATATCGTATCTGAACTGTATCTAGAGTGAATCTTTGATTGATTGTATTTGAAAGACGTGTTTATCAGAGTGAATCACTGTCTGATTGTATCTGAAAGAGGATAAACTGTTGACAAGATCTATTTGTTCGAGAACCGACCTGAAAAGACAAAGTTAGTTTTATGCAATGGCATGATGTATGTAATGTATTGCGTAATGATGCTCTCAGAATAAATGAGAATGCTGTATGCGTTTTGTATGCATATATTATGATATTTTGTAAATGATGTATGGATGTAATATGTCGTTAGAGCATATCAATAGCTTCTTGTAACAACATTTGGCTGGGAAAAATAAATCCCCGACTGTTGTTGGGGATGAAGAAAGTAATTCTTCAATTTCTGTTTAGAATGTTTCCGTTGGGGATTTTTGATTCCTCTTTAGGAAAACTCTGCTGGGGAATATTGACTTCTGCCTGGGTAGAAGAGCTCAAGAACATCGGTCATTCATTGCTCTACTGGGGAATTTAATTCTTGTATACCCTGATTAAGGATAAAAGAGATGGACAACCTTTCGAGGTGTTGTTTGATCGAGTTTCTGATGTAGACGCCTACTCGTCCAGGGAGGATAAGGTTGAATGATATCTGGTCGTGTTTCAGATTCCATGGTAACACTCTGGAGATAGCGATCCGGACTGTCCTTTGCTAGATATGGGAATCCTTTCGGAGATTTATGGTGGAAATAGATTCAAGCTGGGGAGATTGAACTCAGCTGGGGAAGTAAACCCTGTTGGGAGAAATACTCTACTGAGGAAATAATCTCTATTGGAGAGAAGAAATCTATAGGGTTTTTTACATTTTTGGAGGAATAAACTCAGTTGGGGAAGTGAATTCATATGCGATGCACTGATGATATGATTTCTGACGAGGATTAGGACTCCGTAGGTTAGCGATATTGTCGTGAAAAAGACCACACTGCTTTATCCGCTAAGGGGATCTCACAGTGAGCATAATTAGGTTAACAGTTGGAAGATGCCCCAATTTTTGTCTTGAAGTCCTATTAGACTTGCGGGGAATGTATCTTTGTTGAAGATAAGCTTGTGAAGATGACTCTGTATGGATAATCCTGTGAGGATTTTTCTGTGGGGATTCGTGGATGACTTGGACATTACCCCAACTCCTAGAGTCCTTGGTAAATGATGATCAGGGTGATAAGTCTTATACTGATAGACAAGTGATGAGATAACGGGACATAGTCATACGCTTTAATCCCTAACTTTTTCCTGGGCCGTCTTTTCAGATTTTCAGTCCACCAGGATATCCCCAAGCCGCCTTTTCAAGTATTCTACTTGCTGGGTGTTCAATTTTATTTATATATCCCTAATTTTTGGCCTAACTTTTTTTGGTTCACCGAAATGCCCTTGTTTTTGCCTAGGCCTGTCAAGCTAGTGGGTCTCTTTTCATGCGTAGTATTTTCCGACTATGTATGTATTCTCAGGGTGTGGAGAATTGTCATTGTCCATAGTAGTAAGTATTGTAGCACTACCATAAAATGTTTTCTTGGTCATATGTGACCCTTTGCTGGGATTCATGTTCAATGCCCCAAGTGATTCAGATGGAGATCTTCCCCTGGCTGTTCAGGACTTTTGAGAAATTCTTTGAATCTTGACTCACAGCCATAGACGAGTTGGACAATAACATGTCATTCCCCTTTATATAATCTGTCATGCCCATGAATGGTCTGTTATTGGAAGTGTCTTTCCATTTGAGGTGATGTTGTTCATTGAGAGGATTTTCGTTCATTGAATATTCGTTGTACGAATTTCAATGTTGTCGAACAATTAGTTATATGAAAACAGTGGTATTAAAAATACAAAGCTTATGTCTGTCTTGAAGTTTTTAAAAAAAATGCATTTTTAATAAACACACAATTTTGTAAGAATATAAATTCAACTTAGGATTTATAATAAGCCTTACAGGAGTCAGGATACCTTTTGTAACAACATGCTTTCGAACTAACCTATGCTTTAGTTAGGACTTTTAAAGGTTGTAACGTGGCCTGGTTCACGGTTTAAGAAACAAAGGATAAAGGCTCAAACTTTATTAACCCGTTCTCTGTGACGTTCTTCAGCCCTATGCTCAGTTAATCATGCATTCAGATTCCAATTGAGTCTGGAAAGATATTTTGGTGATGGTTCAGATACTGGAAATTTATTTGAGAAGGCATTTATTTTTGTAACATTTTTCTATTTTCGAGGATTTGTAGCGACCTCTTTTTGATTTTATCATCCCTACCTTTTGCCTGAATTGTTTCTTTTGTGATTACAGTCAGCGGGATGCCCCAATTTTGTTTGCTTTTTCCTTAAGTCTCCTTCATAGGTTTTGAATTAGTGGGCTTTTCTTTTGAGAGATGATGACTGCCCGTTTTAGTGATTACGGGGAACCATCATTGTCTTTTGATTTCAGAAGAGCATCTTCGACACTATTCGTTGTGTATGAAGTTAGAGCTTGCGACTGAATGTGCATTTGAATTAACTGAGAAACTACCCTGCCCCAGGTTATGATTAAAGGTTTCAATTTGCATGAAAAAGAAAACTCCTACTTCTTAGGCTCAAAGGGGTTTACTAGGGATTATCTTCCTTATAAATCCACGGTTTAGGATTTGAAACAATGACTGTACATCGTCAACAAGATCTATTCAAAAGCATACTGTATGAGATTATGGTATCATTTTTGTCATCCTCCCTCTAAAGGCTTATAGATTTTAATCGAGAGTTGAATATCACAAAAAAGGAAGTGAAAAGCATAGTTTTAGTATAGTGAAAACGAATGGATTAATTCAAGATAAACATATGCGATGCATTAATGGGAAGAACCAAAGTTTGATATGACAGTTAATTATTTGAACCAAAAGAAATTACAAATCAAAAATTGAAATGATCTTAAAGCTCCTCCGCCTGAACTTGTCTCTTCAGATGGTGTGCTTTGCAGTTTTGGTATTTGAAGGATGATAGAAAAACTCAATCTGACCGTCTTGTGTGAACTTGGAAACTTCTTCGTCAATCAGGTCCTAAATATTATGTTTCAACGCCCAACAAATGTTAGTATCATGTCCAGGACTGTTGGAGTGGTATACGCACCTTACATCAGGATTGTAGCTAAGAGTGGAAGTATTGGGATTTTGAGAAGGATCCTTCAACATGACCAAATTCATATTCAACATGTGTTGCAAGGCTTGCAACATCGGCTTTTGGATGTATCCTGCTTATGCTGACTACCCTGTTGTTGGTGTTGCACTAGTGCAGAATTAGAGATCAGTACTGGCCCTAAAAATTATTTGTGGTTTCTCTTATTATGATCCTTATGGTCGTACACAACATTGGACTCTTTCTTCTCATTGTATGACTTCTTCTAAGTATCGGAAGAGGTAGGCATCTGAATTTTACCACTTCTGATTCCATTCTCAACATGTTCCCCTGTCAATATCAGTTTAATGGAACCGGCTGAAGAATTTTCAAGTAGGTGATTATAGAAAGGACCTGTCAGCATGCTCATGAACATGTCAACCAATTCCTTGTCGGCTAAAGGAGGTTGAACCCTGCCTGCGAGATCTCTCCATTTTTGGGTGTACTCTTTGAAACTTTCATTAGAGCCCAGGGACATACTCTGCAATTTCATACGAGTTGGTGCGAGATCAACATTATACTGGTACTGCTTGTAGAAAGCGACAACCAAATATTCCCAGGTATTAATATTGGTCCCTTCTAGTTGATAGAACCATTTAAGTTATGTACTAGACAAACTTTCCTAAAAGAAGTGAACCCATAACTTTTTGTTAGCAGTATGAGGTTGGATCTTCCGAACATAAGATCTCAGGTGAAGCTTGGGACAAGAGACACCATCATATTTAACAAAGACGGGGACCTTGAACTTGTGAGGGATAACCACCCACAGGATAAGACACAACTCTTTAAAATCTAATCCATCCACTTTTTAGATTTCTATGGCCTTGAGGCGATCTTCCAACTGTTTGTATCTGTCATCCACATGAGGATATTGTTCATCGGAAAAGTCTTTGTCCTCAGGAAGTTTCCCAGAACCCTGGTTTCTTCCACCTTCAGCTCTAACACTTCTACCATCTTCCTCTTGATTGTTGTCTTCATCAGAGGAGACATTATTAGCTTGAAACTCTTTAGCAAGACCTTTGAACCTTCTCCCTATGTTAAGGATAGCAACTGGATTTTTGGTCTTCTTTTTCTTGGCGACGAGTGTCATCAGATCTTTCTGCCCATGTGCTATGTTTAGGAGAGTTTCCTGGAGTTGGGCATTATGAGCTTGGAGTTCCTTGACAGTTTGTTCAAGTGCCATCTTTTACTGAAATAAACGGTAAGAAGATGAGAAAAACTGTATGGGAAAACCTGTTATGCAATGATGCATGATATGTAAATGCAATGCTTTTAAGGATCTCACAGGGTAAACAAAAAAATGTTAGAAACTGAATCTGACTGCAGCATTGATTGAAGAACTTCGTATCGTTGACAATCCTTCTACGAGAATCAAGCTCACCATGTCGAGTGGGTCCTAGCCTTTGACTCAAGATAACACATTTTAGTCTTTGACGACATCTAGTTAGAGGAAAATAAATCCTCCTTCCCCTTGCTAGATGCCTAGTTTATAATAAACCTGCATTACAGTCCCTTGAGATCCTAGAAATGGTTAAGAAAATGCTATGGTATGATGTCATGTTCGAAAAATTTAATCAAGCACAATAAAAACACACAAGACCTTAGGTTCAGGCTTCCATGGAGTTTATAGGTAAGTACCCTCTTAAGTTTAGCTGGCTCAACCTATCTTAAGAAAATTAACCGGGTTCTAGGAGCCTCAATATCACCGATATTTCTCTCAGGCATTGTTTCAGCTCAAGCATCTGATTTGCGACCGAAACATCCTGAGAGTTCGATCTCAATGAGTGTAGAATCGAGTATCCACTAACTTCAGTCTGCACCAAAGCCAACTATCTCACTACTTTCTAATGGCTAAGTTGTTTCAACTAAGGTTATAAGGTCAATTAGTGCTTATGACACCACACGGCAGCCCAGTATTCTCCTTGACTAACTCAATGGACACCGATACTAACCAATGTTTCTCACTAACGTAGCCATCACTTTAACCATATCGGTCTATGCCGTACAGTCTTCACGATCTATTTATACTTACCTAAAATTTCCCAGATCCGGGTATAGGATCTATACGAGAAGTAAACCTAAGCATATCCCGAAATATAAAGTATACAAGGCAAACAAGTAAAGCAATAAAGGTGATCTAGCTCTTAAGATAACCCCACTTTTAGTTTCAGATTCCCCAGCATAGTCGCCAGTTCTGTAATACGGTGGGGGAACTGACTTTTAGGTTTTGCGTTTTATTACAAATGTTATGGATAACAAGAGTCGCCATCGGCTTTTCTTTTATCCAATAAAGGAAAGGGTGAAAAGAACAGGAAATACCTTTTGAGAATTTTCTGAGTAAGGGGGGTAGGTTATGAAAAGGGAAGGTGTTAGAACCCTTTTCATCCGTAGTTATCTACGAGCTCTTAAATTCTAGCTCACTTTAAAATGCTTTGTGTTTGTGTATGTTTGAAAATATTTTGAAAATGCCTAAGTGCGACAATTTTGTAATGATTCCCGTATCATTGAGAAGGTATACAAAATGTTTGTATAGAAAATATTTGTTGAGAGGAAGTGTTTTTTTTTAAAGTGTTTTTGAAAATGCCAATGTAAGGCCATTTTCTTTATAATAACCTTTGTATCAGTCCTCAAGAGTGTTTATAAAGCATTTTTTGAAGGTGGTTGTTTTTTGAAAGTGTGCGGTGTGAAAATTGTTTTGGTTTGTGAGAAAGTGATTACGAGCGATCTACCTACTCAAAAAGTATTTGTTCTTTTCCTCCTCCTTTAGATAGTGCTACCCTACCATTAGTTAGTAAGAAGCTCTATCATTGGATATGAGGGATAAGCGCGGATCATCGTACAGTCATAGGAGGCAATTTGTAGGACGCTTTAGTAATTTTTATAAGGGATTAATATTTTCTACCGAATGCAGCATCGAAGGGTCATCGAGGGACTACGATCTTTTAACCGAGGGTCTTTGCTAAAGTGTCCCACATTCGAGGGACATAACTGTTTTATCCGAAGGAAATAAGTGAGGTTACTCTAGAGGTATGTGTGTGCAAGTTGTTTTGATTTCAGTTATTTATCTTGTATTAGGATTTGCTACCGTTTGCTTTCAGTCTTTGCCATACAATCCTATTAAGCTAATAGTAATAAGGAAAGCCGTAAATTGCAGAAATTAAATGTCCTACGCTATTACAACGCTTCGGGAATAGGGTGAACAAATTTATAATTGGGGATGATATTAAAAATAAATCACTAAAGTCCTAAAACTAATTAATTACACAATACAAACCAAAACAAATTAAATAATTATTTAAATTAAATAATCTTATTTAATAAAATTAACTAATAGATTAATTAATGTTATTAAACAAAATAGTTTAAAATAAATGATTATTCAACTACATACAATTTTTGCATTTTTCTTATTTTATAATAAAGCAACAAATAAAATATAAACCAAAATAAAAAATATGAAGGAAATGTAAAGAGAAAGAAAAACTAGACCATGAAGTCAACAAACAGGGGGGGTGCAGAGAACCAATTCGTCCAAGGCTCATTCAGGAAAAGCCCACGTTGCTGGAAGATCTGGTGCAACTAGATTGTGATGGTGCGCCATGGTCATCGAATCAGGGGTGTTAGATGATATTGATGAATGTTTGAGGATGATCGCGCGGTCGCCAGTGGAGGTGCATGATGATCCCTGATGGTGTGTGCACACCATATCCATGAGAGAGCAAGTGACAAGTGCCACCGTCGTACTAGCCATGCCAAACATCATTATTATACAAAATAAACAAAACAAAATAATTAGAGAAAAGGTTAATCATAACTGAAACCCTCTCTATCTCTCTTGCTATCAGTTTCCTCTCTCTCTCTCTCTGTGTGTGTGTGTGTGTGTGTGTGTGTGTGTCTCTCTCTCTCTCTCTCTCTCTCTCTCTCTCTCTCTCTCCCCCCTCTCTCTCTCTCTCTCTCTCTCTCTCTCTCTCTCTCTCTCTCTCTCTCTCTCTCTCTCTCTCTCTCTCTCTCTCTCTCTCTCTCTCTCTCTCTCTCTCTCTCTCTCTCTCTCTCTCTCTCTCTCTCTCTCTCTCTCTCTCTCTCTCTCTCTCTCTCTCATTCAAGAACAAACAAGTAAAACATAAATAAAACCCTAAAAATTAAATCTCACACGGTGGTGGCTAAGAACTGGGACGACGAAGCATATGAAGATCGCGCGACGATGATGAACATTGCGGCGGCGCCATCGTGGATTGCTCTGATTCTTAATATTTTTACATCATTTTGTTCGTCTTTCTCTCTACTTCACTAATTTGTGGATTGATTTTGCAGATGATCAACGATTGAGCATAAATCTGAAAGGGGAAAAACAAAACCCTAAATGTTCAGATGCTACAGAAATCTGTGATTGTGGCACAAGATGTATGAATATAAATGAAAATGAAAGGACAAGATAGGGAATGGAATATAGATGTCCAGATCTGAGTGTTCTTCATCCCCTTTGATGCTTCTCTGGTATTATCTTTCCACCTTTAAGCTTATACTTTCATTCTCCCTTCTTTTACTATTTCTGAAGGGTTTGTGGTTTTGGGAAAAATGATGATACAAAATTAGGGCTAGAGTTTTGTTCTTGTTGTTGCTGTGCAGCTTCTGAGATTTGTGAATAGTCCTCTCCTTTGATAACAGTGTAATGAATTTTTTTTTACTGTGAACTTTAGGGTTTCCCTTTTATTCTTGGATCGATTTTTTCGGTTAACAGGCCTATGATTTTTAGTATTGGGCTTAACATGTATTTCCTGATTCTGTTTGTTGGTTCTTTACATTTTTCTGATATGTGATAGTTTTGTGATTTCTGGAATATGGACTTGTGATGGTTTGTTACTTGGGCCGTTTTTTACTATTTCAATTGTGTTATCTGTTATTGGGCTTGAACTTTTACCGCATTCATTTGCTTTTGTCTTTTCTGATTTGCTGAGGTGAATTTACTGTTATGTTATTGTAAACCAAATGAACCTCCCTTTTGTGTTTGTTTGAGATTTGCAGTAGGATAACTGGCCTGTGATTAGCATTTGAAATCTGATTTGAACAAACAATAATGAGGATGTTGTTGTTTTGAGCATGATTAAATGCAACCCCCTTATTTCTGATTCCTGTCACAAATCCCTAATGATGAAATTGTGAAACTTTTCGAGAATTTCTTGTTTTTGTTCAAATATTAATTGTTTGCTAACAATTTTCTTCTTTCTTTGAAATGTATCGTTTGAACAATGTTGGTGATGATTGACGAAGACTCAAAGGAACTCGAAGGCATGCTTCGGCTACACTTGGAGTTTGGAGGATGCAAGGATGGAATCAAGAGACGAAGATGTACTCGATTTCTTATCTTTTAGGACAAATATAAAAAAAAATCTCTTATGATGAATGTGTACCCAATTGAGTTTTAATTCAAATGTAGAACTTGTAGATCTTATAGAACTTTTAGTCTTAAATGAGGATGAATGTTGAAACTTGTATGGAAAAAAAGTGGTTTGGATTCTTGAAATGAATCTTGAATGAAAAATGAATCTTTGAACTTGAGATAAAATCTTAACATTTGCAATTGTCATTTGAACTTGAATTCTTGAGCAAATATGAACTTTCTTATTTCACCAAGTCAAAACCTCTCTTATTTCCACATCAAAAAGTTTTAAAAGTATTAAGAGACATATTACAAACGAAACAAATTTTCTCCTAAGTTCCAAAGAAAAAACTTTGAATGAAAATTTAAAGGAAAGATGTAGTAATAAACTTTGTAGTGAGAATGGATAGAATAAAGTGATGATCAAATAAAATGGGCTTCAAACAAAATTAAATCCAAATTCAAACTAAACTTGACTTTCAAGTTTGAATTTCAAGACAAAGGATAAGATTCTATTGAGACTAAGAGACTTCCAAGAATTGTGACTAAACCCCGCATCAAGCTTCACCACAAATCAAATAATGGATTGTAATTCTCTTGAAAGTACCAAATGGTGAAGCTTAAACCTAATATCCTTAAATTTAGACGCACCTTGAAAGAGAAAATAATTTGAGATGTTGAAAACAAACTCTGATTCAAAACTTTGTCGAATTTTAGAAAAATAGCCTTGTGTAGTTTAAAATCCTAAGAGAATGTCTTGAAGAAAAGAGAGGGAAAATTTTGGGGTAAAACAGGTGGCATCAGAATTGGAGGTTCCTGGAGGTACTCCTTAATTTTTTTGAAGGCTATATGACAATCGTTGTTCTACTTCACTATCTGATCTTTCTTCAGTACGAGGAGCTGTCATTTCTTGAATGGCTTTAACCTTGGTAGGATCAACTTCAATACCTTTACCACTGACGATTGTAGTGGTAGAAATGTTGAGACTAAGCCATTGGATTGACTTAACTTGCACATATCAAATAATAATCGACACCGCGCTTTATTGTTTCCAGAGGAATGAGAAAAGAGAGAATAACCTAAAAAGAGGGGGAGAGAATCTATGTTCGGGGGTTGGTTATGGAAAGGGAAGGTATTAGCATCCTAAACATCTACGGTACTCCGCAAGAACCCCTTTGAAAATTTGTGTATTTTGGCTATAAAAGTTGTATAAAAAATAGATGGTGGAGATGAGAAGAGAAGTATTTTTACAATTCTTTTGCACCCGCCACAGTTGCGAACCTTTATTGGCTACGTACCACCTTCCGTGCAATAGGGGATCAGGGTACTCGTTGTTCACCTTTAAAAATTTAAAACACAAGTGTGTTGGTTAATTTTAAGAGACGAGACATCATTGTCTTATCTGAGTGGAAGAATATACTTACTACCCATGATTATGAGAAAGGAGAATATGCTTCATCTCAAAGTGGAGGATATAGCTTGGATTTTAAAATCAACAAATCCTCACTCAACACCCAAGTGGAAAATGTTTCACTTTACTACATATCGTAGAAGTATACTAGCTCGCATCGCTACAAAGATTGACAAGAGTCTAATCTTTTGAGAAAGTTTTTGAAGTAAAAAGCCCAAAGTGGCAAAATGGTTTGAATAAGATTGATTAACTTTTAGTCTTCTCACAAAAAATATCAAGGTTTTATTAGGTTGATTAAGGTTTGATTAAGAAAATATTTGGAAAAGGGCATGGACCTAAGTCCAAGTTTATTGTGAAAGCGGTTCAAGTTTAAAACAAGAAGAGTTTTCAAAGGAGGGAGAATATTTTTGAAATTAAATAAGATGGGAGGAGATGAAGAGGTTATCCTAAAGCATAAGGTAAGAGATAGGGAAAATAACTGTCTAACCAACAAGAAGCCAACACTTGACATAATGAGTCAGTGTAGAATTCCCATTCTTTGGATTCAAACGAAATGAGCAAGGACAATAAAACTCTTAAGAAAACCAATCTTAAAGGGCATTAATTCTTCACAAAAATTGGACAGAGTAACGGCTGTATACAGATGAATCCCCAATCACAGACAAAGCATATAATCAGAACAACCTGCACACAAAGCAAACAAACAACCCAATGTTGTTGCGGTAAACCCCAAGAGCTCTAGACAAAATAACAGTTGAAGTCACAAGGTTTCAAGGTAGGTCAAGGTCTCAAATCCTAAGTCCAAGAATTCCATCACTCCATAATACCAAGGATAGTAACCAAATAGTCCAAGTAACATTAAAGTTTTTTATGGTTCAAGTTGATTATTAGGTATCTTCAAAAAGAAATGAGAAGCTCAAGTGAGAAAAATAAAAATGAAATAAAAGTAAATGCTCAAGTGAGAAAAAATGAAAATAGCATAAAAAGTAAAGGCATAAAATAAAAGCACAAAATAAAGGGCATAAATTAAAAGTCAAATGTTAATGAATTAGTAATTAGAGGTTAGTTGAATGACCATCTTGAAACTTGTATTTGAAAACTCATTAGAAGATTGATAAAATCAAAGCCTCTCAACAACAAGTTTCATTTGCTTTTTGTCAAGTATATTATTCATTTCAAGTTCTCAATGTAACAACAAAATGCCTTAGAAACCCTATTTAATTTTGACAAACTTTCTTACACAAATTCTTTTGCCTTGTAAATAGAAGTTGTTGAAGATGATAATGAGAAACCATAGAAATAATAAACAACTCCAAATATTAAGAATTGGGGGAATTATGCACTTGTGATCAAGAAATCAAGAACTTGTCGAATTAGGTCAAACCTCTTCAATCAACTTTTACTTCCTTTGACTTTCTTTGACAAATTGAGGCATGATGAATCAAAGGAGACCATGTCATGATATTACTTCAAAGAATATTCAATGATGAAGCTTGGATTTTAATGAAGCTTTGTTGAAGAAGGCATGGAAATAAACTCATGAACTTATAGATCAACTTGATGGAATATGTTGTGCTCTCACCTATAATATCATCAATTAGGTAAAATATTCATTGCATTTATTAGTTAAAAGTTAATCAATACAAAACATAGATGATCACAATATAAAAGTCAAGGTGCTTGGTAATTCCCCATGAGTAAAGCTAAAGATAAGGAGAAAAACTAAACCTTAATGTGATCTTATTGTGATTGGGTTGATATGAGATGATATAGGGATCTTAGGGGCAAAAATTAGGGTACAACAGCTGCCCTTATTTAAGTGTCTTCTATATGGAGATACGAAGGTTAAAATCTTCGTGTCAATGTGATTGGAGATACTTAAATATAAAGTAAGCCCTATTTTTTCCCCTAAGATGCCATGCAATGTTCATGATTATGCATGCAAACAAATAGATCCAATGGTGACACAAGACACCACTGGGGAAACAAAAAATAAAAGATCAAAAGAAAATTGGACCAGGAAAATAAATCATTGGTGAACAAAAGACTTGGCTCTATTGGGGTAAAACCCAAAGAAGAGACAAAGTAACATCAGCCCAAACATTATAGAGAGAAAATAAAGGATAACGGTGATAAAAAAATAACCACGAACTATCCACTCTCAGAAGATAGCAAAAAAGGTAATGTCGACCCACTGGGGGAAAAGAGGTGGCAGGATAATATCAACAAACATAAGTATTAGGGGTGGAAACAATTGTTTGGCGTCAGTACCCATGACTGGAAACAAACAAACTTCTTCAGAGCAAAGTGAATCTTAACGACAAACTATCCCCCATAATGACGAGACTACCATCCATTGGAGTAATCAAATCTCAACAACGAACTATCTCCCATAATGAAGAGACTACCATCCATCGGAGTAACATATCTCAACAATGAACTATCTCCTATAATGACGAGACTACCATTCATTGGAGTAACAAATCTCAATAACAAACTACATCCCATAATGACGAGACTACCATTCATTCGAGTAACATCTCAGAAACGAACTATCTCCCATAATGACGAGACTACCATTCATTGGAGTAAACAAATCTCAACAATGAACTATATCCCATAATGAAGAGACTACCACTCATTGGAGTAAAAAAAATCCCAACAACAAACTATCTCCCATAATGACGAGACTACTATCCATCGGAGTAACAAATCTCAACAACGAACTATCTCCCATAATGACGAGACTACCATTTATCGGAGTAAACAAATTTCAACAATGAACTATCTCCCATAATGACGAGACTACCATCTATCGGAGTAACAAATCTCAAAAACGAACTATCTCCCATAATGACGAGACTACCATTCATTGGAGTAAATAAACGAATTTTCTCAGGGGACTAACAGACTTACTGGGGAAATACAAGTTGCTCAAATTAAGAGGCTGCCACTTTCTGTTATGAGAAGGAACTGTAATAATGACTTCCTGGGAAAAGAAATATGGCTTCCTGGGGAAAGAAATACGGCTTCTTGGGGAAAGAAATATGGCTTCCTGGGAAAATGCCAATATATTCCTGCTGAGGAGCTAAAGTCTTCTCGTGCCAAAATAAATTCACATTCTCAAACTAGGACTCAAAGTTTGCAGAAATCAAAATAATAATGCTAATGGGGACCACAGATTCAAACTAGAAATAAACTGGTGTGAAACAGTCAACTGAGATAGAACCTGATGAGAAACAAAACCAAAAGGGGATCACATTCCACTCAGATAAAGAACTGAATAGGAAGGCTAACGCAAAAATCTTCCACGAGGGATAACTCAGTGGGGAAATTGAAAGAATACACACTTTCTGCTTAAAGTTGACAAATTATTGGAGAGAGGGAGACATAACTTTGCAAATAGGGTAATATGCTAATAAAAATTAATAAATGCAAATAAGCAATGAATTTTAATTCAGCTATGCATGATGTATGTATGCATGTTATTATGTTATGCTGAAGAAACTATCACACCATACTGAGGATAAACAGATAAAACCAAATTGGGTAAAGTTAATACTCGGCTAAATCACATCTAGAATGAGAATTCCCAAAAGACAGTAAGTACCAAGTAATGAAACAAATTTCTATCCCATGGCTTAACTTCATTGGGAAGAAACACATCCCAAAAGTAAACAAATCACACAATAGAATAAGTGCAAGTACAAGGATCAAACATCCTCCTCTAGGCTTCACCTGGGAACATCACACATACTTCAATGGGGAAAACAAATGTTTCAACATTTAGATTTTCACTGGAGATTATAATATTGACTTTGTTAGGGCAGATGAAAACCACATTGTTGAGAAATTGATTGGGGATTCCGTGCTAACTTCATTAGGGAGTACAACACCACATCATTGAGGGTCCCAAAAATAAATTCTTCAATACCAAGAGTGATGATTACACAATCTTCCCTGGGGATAAATTATGAAAACACAAGGGGATAACAACTTCCAGCCATAAACAAAGTATCAGCTTCACTTGGAGATCTAAGAAATCAAACAATACAACAATAAATCAAAATTATAGGGATTTTAAATCAAACCTAACACTCGGCGGGAGAAAACCCAAAAAGTTGACAATTGTTTCAACACTTCTTAGAAAAGATATTGCCCTTGCCTAGTTGTATGGGAAAACAATAATAATGCCATTACTACTAAGAAGAAAGGATTTCCGTCATATGAGAGAAAACCTTACTGGGGATTCTGAGATAGAGACCTCAAATCATGCAAACCCGAAATCAAAATGGACCAAGACTTGACTGAGGAAAACGAGATTACAAGCCTGATACCACACCTTACGCCAATTGGTTTCATATCCAACTATCTGAGAGAGCCTTCCTGGGGAAAACAAACTTCCAAAATTTCTGATTTCGTCCATCCTTGGAATCACCATTTTTGTTTTACTTGTGTCACAAAATCTAAAGTAAAAGGTAATTTGTAAATTCCTTTCAAAAAAACAATTTTGTTATTTGATCTTTTTGCTTTGAAAATTACTATCAATAATAAATGGAGTCTTTGTAAGCAGAATAAAATAAGAATTGTAAATAATTGGATAAAAGCTCAAACTTTATTAATAGAATGGTAGTCTGTGAATTGCGAGGCTCCATAGATGATTACAAAGTTTAGAAAATGGTAATATATATTGGTAAAGATACATTGAAATACAATGACCATTATTCTCCCTAACAACTTTGAATTCATGAGCAGCGATTTCTGTTGAAGTATGGTGAGGATCCAAGAAGATTGTTGCTTCAATGATAAAGTTTTGTCTGATGCATTTACTTGCCAAGAAATCCCTAACTTTTTCCTAAGTTTCCCTTGCGGGTGTCAACCTAGCGGGAAAGTTTATTCTGTTTATGTCTCTAATTTTTTCCTAGACCACCCTCTCGGGTTTTCATCCTACAAAGACACTCTTTTTTTCCTAAGTCGCCCTTTCGGGTTTTCGACTTAGCGAGCCGTTCTTTTATTTCCTTAGGCAAAGTATTTCTTGACTGCATCAACATTCACGGGATGAAGGAACTCCTCGCCATCCATAGTTTCAAGAATTAATGCACTTCCAGAGAAGGCTTTCTTGACAACATATGGGCCTTCAAAATTGGGAGTCCACTTTCCCCTAGAATTAACATTAAAAGACATGATCTTCCTAAGCACGAGTCCACTTTCTTCACAGAGTTCTGTCATCATCTTATTATTCAGATTCGAGCTATTGTTGGTGATAATACTACTTGGCATACCATACGGACATATAAGACTGTTCTTGATAAAGCGCACTACCACCTGCTTAGTGACATTAGCATATGAAGCTGCTTCCACCCATTTGGTGAAGTAATCAATTGTTACCAAAATGAAATGGTATCCATTCGACGCCTTAGGCTCAATCATTATAATCATGTCAATACCCCATATAGAGAAAGGCCACGGGGAAGAAATAACATTGAGAAGTATCGGAGGCACATGAATTTTTTCAGCGTAAATCTAACACATATGGCACTTCTTTGCAAAATTTATAACAATCAGATTCCATTGTCAGCCAATAATAACCTGCCATAAGCATCTTCTTTTCCATCGAATGTCCATTGGCATGGGTACTAAAGGAACCTTCATGGATTTCATGCATCAACATGTCTGCTTCGTGTCTACCCATACATCTGAGCAAGACCATGTCATACTTTCTTTTGTATAACACATCTTCATTGAGAAAAAAGCTACCGGCCAACCTTCTCAACGTCTTTTTATCTTTGTTCGATGCACCAATAGGGTATTCCCGAGTCTATAGAAAATGCTTGATATCATAATACAAAGGTTTTTCGTCTGACGTCTCTTCTGCTACAAACACATAAGCCAATCTATCCAAATGTCGCACTGTGATACGAGGCACATCATTCCAAGTATTCACTTGATACGTATAAGCCAAAGTTTCCAATGCATCTGTCATCTGATTTTCATCTCTGGGAATATGATGGAATTCAACCTTATTAAAGAAGGGTAATAATCTTCTAGCATGATCTTTGTAGGGAATTTAGCCAGGGTGACGAGTTTCCCCTTCTCCTTTAATCTGATTTATTACCAAAGCTGGATCGCAATACACATCTAGAATTTTGGTTTTGAGATTAATGGCATACTCGAGACCCATGATACAAGCATCATACTCTGCCATATTATTGGTACAATCAAATGTCAGCCTTGCAGTAAAAGGAATATATGATCCATGAGGAGTGATAATCACGACACTAATTCCTTTCCCATAAGCATTCACAACTCCATCATATACCATGCCCCACCGGGATTCAGGATCAGGACCTTACTCAGGTAACGGTTCATCATAATATTTCGCTTTCAGAAACATAACATCCTCATTAGGGAAATAACATACTGATAATCGTCAATCGGTTCGTGAACAAGATAATCTGCTAACATACTGCTTTTTGTAGCCCTCTAAGTATGGTATTCAATATCATATTCAGACAATAGCATCTGCCAACGGGCAATTCTCCCAGCGAGAGCAGGCTTCTCAAAAATATACTAAATTGGATCCATTTTGGAAATCAACCAAGTAGTATGATTCAACATATATTACTGCAACTGATTTGCCACCTAGGCCAGAGCACAACATGTCTTTTCCAACATAGAATACCATGACTCACAATAAGTAAATTCTTTCTGAGATAATAAATGGCATATTCCTTCTTCCCTGTTTCATATTGTTGTCCCAAAATACAACCCATAAAATTATCTAACACTGTCAGATACATAATCAATGGTATTCCTTCAACCGGAGGGAGCAAGATAGGAGGTTCAAGCAGATACCCTTTAATACTTTCAAATTCTCTTTGGAACTCATATATCCATACACAACCTTGATCTTTCTTTAACAACTTAAATATCGGCTCACACGTTGCAGTCATGTGGGAGATAAATCGGGAAATGTAATTCAACCGCCCAAGGAAGCCTCTAACTTGCTTTTCAGTCCTTGGTGAAGGCATTTCTTAAATTGAATTAACTTTGTCAGGATCAACTTTAATTCCCTTTTGGATGACAATGAAACCTAACAATTTTCCTGATCAGACACCAAAGGTGCATTTATTTGGATTCAAGCGGAAATGATACTTCCTCAAACGCTGAAACAATTTCAACAAATCTTCTATATGCCCTTCTTCAGTCTGGGATTTGGTAATCATATCATCAACATATACCTCAATTTCCTTGTGCATCAGATCATGGAATAGGGTTGTCATAGCCTTCTAGTACATTGTACCAGCGTTCTTCAACCCGAAGGGCATCACTCT
Organism: Vicia faba; assembly: GCA_948472305.1. Taxonomy (NCBI): domain Eukaryota; kingdom Viridiplantae; phylum Streptophyta; class Magnoliopsida; order Fabales; family Fabaceae; genus Vicia; species Vicia faba. The sequence goes on along the minus strand of OX451738.1, from coordinate 1,627,066,301 downwards.
GTAACAAAATGTTCTCCAAGGGGTGATAAACGTTGTTTTTCCATGTCCTCAGGAGCCATTCTAATTTGATTATATCCGGAAAATCCGTCCATGAACGAGAATACTTTGAATTTTGTTGTGCTATCAACCAACATATCAATATGCGGTAATGGATAATCATCTTTTGGACTAGCTTTATTTAAACCTCTATAATCTACGCACATGCAAACTTTTTCGTCTTTCTTTGGTACTGGAAAAATATTGGCAATCCACTGAGGGTACACAGATGTCATAAGAAAACCGACATTAATCTGCTTTAAAACTTCTTCTTTAATTTTTATTGCCATACTAGGGTGAGTTCTTCACAATTTCTGCTTGATTGGCGGACACTCTGGCTTTAGCAGAAAATGATGTTCCACAATATCTGTACCATACCAGGCATGTCTTGGTACGACCAAGCAAATATATCCATATATTCTTTCAACAATTTAATCAACTTGGTCTTTATGTTGGGATGCTAAAATGCTCCAATCTTGACTTCCGTCAAACCTTCCTCTGGCCCCAAATTAATCACTTCCAATGGCTCCTTATATGGATGAATAGTACTTTCCTTGCGCTCAAGAAACCGTGAAACCTCTTCAGGAATCTCATCATATTCTTCTTCTTAGGCCCCATACACGGGATATTCAAAGTTTGGAAAGGGAACAAGGTCATTGTATTCAACGGGTTTTTTAATTAATCTGCGCATATGATTTATGGTTGCTTTTAGAAACTAACACACATAGCAAGTGATTATGCAGATTACAATTATTATTTATTTGAAAGTTTTATTATTACCATTTTCCAAGAAAAAAAATCAGAAAGTAAAGATACAATTTGGGAATCAAAGACAACTTTTTATTATTGATTTTAAAGATCAAAGCAAACAGATAAACCCATACAATATCAACTTTCACCTTGGGCAGAGTGAAATATTTTTTGAAAAGATTAACAAAAAACAAATTACTTTGAGACATGAATGCAAGAGGGAACATCAATGGTGATCCAATTATGGACTCTAACTCCACGTGTCACATAGTTCGGCATCTCTTGCCCTGCTTCATCCTCCACAATAGCATTGATCCCTGGAACGGTTGGATGAAGATAACCCCTGCTACGAAAGATATCCTGATATTTGCCCAAATCAGACTTCGGCTTCATGTTCTTACCTTTATCATTCTTCACAAAGAATCCCAAACCAACTCTATTCTTATTCACCGGCGTATCAACAGTCTTCCCCCATACTTTACTAGGGCCATTACACATAACCTGTTGAGCATCTTTAAACGAAGTTATAGAATTCTCATTTTCCCTTATATTATCAATGGATAAAGCTTGGAACTGAGTTCCAACAGCAGCTTCACCCGCTTCCACAACACTAAAAGAGGATAGATAAGATATTAACAAAGCCTATTCTCCATTTATGATGACCACCTTTCCCTCACGCACAAACTTCAACTTCTGGTGCAAAGTTGAAGTGACCGCCCCTGCCTCGTGTATCCATGGTTGTCCCAATAAACAACTGTAAGCGGACACGATATCCATAACCTGGAAAGTAATCTGAAATAAGTGCGGGCCTATATGAATAGGCAAATCTACTTCCTCGATGACAGACTTCCTTGATCTATCGAAAGCTTTTACAATTATGCCACTCGGACGCATGAGATCTCATTGATACTTTAGCTTCATAAGCGTGCTCCTTGGTATGACATTTAAAGCAGGCCCATTATCAATCAGCACATTAGACAATGAATCATTCTTACAGTTCATGGAGATATGGAGAGCCAAATTATGATTCCTTCCTTCATCGGGCAATTCTTCATCACAAAAACTCAAGTTATTACAGGATGTAATATTCCTTACCACACTGTTGAATTGGTCCAATGGTATATCACTTTCCATAAAATCTTGATCCAATAATCTCATCAAAGATTCCCTGTGGGCAGAAGAGTTCATCAGCAAGGCTAGAATAGATATCTTTGATGGAGTCTGCAATAATTGATCTACGATCCTGTAGTCGCTCATCTTGATAATCTTCAATATATCATCCACCTATTTTTACAGTGTAGTACCACTAGATTCCCCCACTGCTTTCTTAAGTTCAACACTTTCAACAATTATCTTATCAGCATTAGCATTTCCTCGAATGACAGGTGCGAAAACACGGCCACTGCAGGTTACTTGGATGGCTTCACCAATATTCTTGACATCAGACAAAGGTTGGATGGGAACTTCCACACCATGCTCCAAGATTGTAGCATTATATTTATATTGCACGGTGTTGTCTGATTCGTAAGGAACAGGACCCGGCAAGTAAATCACCACTGGAGCAACAACTGACTTGCTACAATACTCAATCTCTATAGGGGCAGAAACACTAAAACAAGGCACAATAACATTCACCCCTTCCTCGAAATACTTAGATATCATAGGATCGTTGCTGGAAAACACATCTTCATTTGAGGAAAAGAATTCATCTGCAGAAGCATACTCATCATCTGACACGGTCTCAACCAAGAAATCTTCAATCACATTAATACCATCGAAATCATCTCTATGGCCTGAAACTTTGATGGCACCTGTAGAGGTGAAAATTGGAAATCAAGTTATTAATTAACTTGACTCGCAAATATGCAAGAGTCGCCACCACGCTTTATTATTTCCAAGGGAAAAGAGAAAAGTGTGAAATAAAACCCATAAATATGCAAAGTAAGTGCAATACTAAAAGTAAAGAAAAATATAATGCATTTGAAAGAGATCGAAGGTTCGAGGGTTGGTTATACAAAGGGAAGGTACTAGCACCCTATGTATCTATAGTATCCTATAGGAACCTTTTGAAATATCAGTTTTTGGTTAAAATTGGTTTGCTTGCTAAATGAGTGTGGGGATGAGATTTTGAAAATGCGACGAACTAGTGTCGATGTCTTTGGCTTAAAAAGAGGTGCGGGTTTTTTAAAATTAAGGTTTAGAATAGATTTGTTTTTAGATTAATAAAACTAAAAAATGTACGAAGGGGTTTTCGCACAATTATATTAAATATATTTGATGACATGAAGTCAATGAATTCAATTTTTCCTTTGGAGTTAAACAAACAAAATATAAAGACTAAATGAACGACAAAGAAAAATTAAATAACTAAATAATTAACAACCAAAAAATTAAATAAAATAAAGAAAGACAAAATTATACTAATATATTTTTTGGTATTTTTTTAAGAGGGCAAGAAAGAAATAATTATAATCCTAATCTAATAGTTTTTTTTTTGTATTTTTTGTATGAATTTTTAAATGAAAATAAGGCAAAAGACTTAAAAATTAGAAATAAGAATAAAGTGAGCAAAGAGAAGATAAATGCTCAAGTGAGCAAAGAAAAAAATGTATAAAGTAAAGAAAATAAAATGCTATGGATGGCATAAAAGTAAAGAGAAGAAAATATAAATTGCGGAAATATAAATGATATTAAAGTAAAGTTAGTATAATATAAAGTTTATAATCTGATTTGGGATAAGTGTAACTTCATATAGAGATAGAATGTATGTATCCATACATGTTAGAGAAATGACACTTTGAAGTTTATTATCTTATATATGTAGTACAATTAACAAACATGGGGGATCAAGACAAAGTCAAGTAAGATACATTATGACAAACTTATCATCAATCCCGAGTACACTGAATGATCAAAGGACTATTTAGAGGTAGATTGGAAATGATGAAAGCTCATCAAATATCCAACAAGCTTAGATGAACTAAAAAAGATCAAATGCTTTCCAAATTGATTCAAATAAAAATAAAAATAAAATAGATAAAGAAGAATAAGATGAAGTCTATGATAAAAATAGTATAAATGTCATAACTTTCTCAATTTTTCATGAAAACAAACACATGAATAATGAAAGTTTATCTACTCAATCTCATGACCAAGGATCCATGCTCAAAATAAGTAAATAAACAACAAAAATTACAAAAAAATGAAAATTAAACAACAATAAATCACTTTTGTTTTTGGAGGTTCAAGAACACTTTTCAACTCTTAATTTTGAATCAATGGAGTTTTCTTGCAAAATGGTGATAATTATGGTACTAAATAAATAATTAAATAAATAAAGAGTATAAATACAATAGAATTAAATAAAGAACAAGTATAATAACTTACCTATTCAATAAATGAAGAAATGACTTGAAAGAAAATGAAGAGAAAAAGAAGAAGAGAGTTTTGACTTAGTTTAGTGAATGATTTATGATATTGTTCCTCCAAATAAAAGAAAGAAAAATCTTATTTATAGGGTGAATGAGGTGAGAGTGTTGATGTGACAATCCATGTGACTTTATGAGAATGGTTCTTGGCCATTGATAAGTTCAAGCTGTCAATTCATGTGAAGTGTGATAATGATTCTTGGTCATTGATAAGTACAAGTTGTCAATTCATGTGAAATGTTTGTACTATATTATAGTGGTCCCAACTTTTCTTTATTGACACAAAATAAAAAAAGAACAAAGTAATAATAATAATAATAATAATAACTAAAAGTGTTAGTAATAAATAAAAAATAGAAAATAAAAGAGACATTAAATTAATTATTTATAATTTTTTTCTTGAATTAAAATAAATGAAAATATAATTGCAAATTAAAAGATAAAAAAATTCATATAAGAAAGTAAAAGGACTTATATAAATTTTTATAGTTTTTTTTTGAAATAAATAATACTAATATATAAATTTAAATTAATAAAAGAACATATTTTTGATAATTTTTTAGTAAAGAGGTAAAAATAGTAAATACAAAATAATATGATGCTAAGTATATTTTTTTGTAATTTTTTTAAATGGAAAAGAAATCATGAATAAAACACAATAAAAATCAAATTCCACTAAGTTCATAAACGACTTCTAACGTTTCTATTTTTTCGTGGCTTTTCAAAATATAATTTGCTCTTGACTTGTAAAGAGAAGTTGTAGATGATGTCAAGGAGAATCATATGCAAAAAGAACGGCTCAAAAATGTCGAAATTTGAAGAAGTTATAAATTTTTGAAATCTAACTCAAGAATTGGCAAAAAAAAAAAGGTCAAACCACTCTTGAACACTTGTAATGCAATGATGAAAATGGAGGGTGGGATCTTAGGTTAAAAATTGGGGTATAACAGTACCACTATCCAATAACAATTGATTACCCCTTCTCACGATGGAACAACCACGAGAATCTCTGCAACAGATCTGACAAGACTCATAATGGTGTTCTACTTGACCATCCATGTGACAGAAGGTAGCGTACAACTGCACCAAATCATCATTCATATGATTCATGTCAAAGATCCATAATTCATCGAGACATCCGTAGACCATATTCACATCTCCCTCGTACTCTGTCCTAGGCCTGATTATATGAATAAGGCCTTCGTCCATCATTTCCTGAAGATCAACTTTTATCTTATCACACCCCTATATATCTGTACTGCAAATACTACAACCAGCATGGTCATGCGTATAATAACTGAACTCGCAGAGGTCAGCATGCATCTTTACCAAATCCCCTCTAACTAGGTTGGTATCAAAAATACGGAAGTCCCCCAGACAACCAGCAACCATGTTTACAACATTTTCTCCTCAATGCTTTGGAAAAGGATTATCTTTCATGTTAGGGCCAATATCTTTAAAGGATAAGAGGTCAGATCTCACCATCTTTTGTACTTCAGATTTCAAAGGATAACAGTTCTCAACATTGTGCCCCGGTGCTCCCTGATGAAAAGCACACGTCTGGTCTGCCTTATATTTCCAAGGCAAAGGCGATGGTATAGCAGGGCATGGCCTAGTCTGAACTAACTTCTTTTGAATTAATGTCAGAAGTAACTCTGTATAGCTCATGGGAATAGAGTCAAAATCCTTTCTCTTCTGATTTTACCCCTGATTTCCCTGAGGGGATGGTCTTTGATAAGCAACTATGGACGAAGCCACATTGAAAACTGGAGTTACCGAAGAAACTTGTTGGTGGCGCTGATGATTTCTTCTAGGAGGATTAACCCTTCTCTCTTGAATGACAACATTTGTATCTCCTTCTTTCTTCTTGGCAAACCCGTATGAATGCTTCTTGGTACTACTGGAATTTTCACCTCTTGTCAAATGGCCCTCTCTTACAGCTTCTTCCAAACGAACGCCCATACTCACCATTTTGGTAAAATCACTTAGTGCACTCGCCACCATTCTTTCATAGTAGAAAGCACCTAGAGTCTTCAGGAAAATCTTTGTCATCTCTTTCTCTTACATTGGAGGGATCACCTGGGAGGCTACTTCACGCCATCTTTGTGCATACTCTTTAAACGATTCCCTATCTTTCTGGATCATTGCCCTGAGTTGATCACAGTCAGGTGCCATATCCATATTTTACTTATACTATCTAATAAACGCTTCACCCAAGTCGTTGAAAGTATGAATATTGGCACTATCCAAGCTCATGTACCACTTCAACGCAACACCAATCAAACTGTCTTAGAAAAAGTGAATTAACAGGTGTTGATCATCAGTGTGAGTATACATCCATCTCACATGCATCACAAGGTGAGCATGGGGACAGGTATTGCCCTTGTATTTCTTGAATTCCGGTACTTTTAACTTTGCATGTATTTTCACATTTGGAACCAAACACAGATCATTCACATTCTGCCCAAATAGTTTTTTTCCTCTAAGGGCCTTCATCTCTTTTTGCATTTTATCAAACTGATTCTGAAAATCGTCCATTCGATCATAGAAGCCTAAGCCTTCACTTGGCATAGGACGATAAACTTCATCATTAACAAATGTAATAACATTCACCGAAGGAGGTGCAACATATTGGGACTCATTTCTAGTAGCAGGAGTAAGATGCACCACAGGAGGTGTAGGAGTAGCAGCAGCTTAAACAACTGGAGCAACTTGAGTGTCAAGATTAAAACCTTCTGGCATGAATTTTTCTGGCATTCCCCATGGATAACCTTGAGGCGTACGATTCTGAGCAACAGTAACTGGGGCAACAGAAACGGGAACTGATGGAGCTTCAGAAGAAAATGTTGTTTGTTGAGGTTGAGCAAGTGGTGGTTGATTCTGAGCAGCCACCAATGATTCCATCAAAGCAGTTTGTAATACGGTGGGAGAATTGACTTGTTTGGTTTTTGTTTTATCGCAAATGTTGCGGATAGAAATAGTCGCCACCGATTTTTCTTTTATCCAATAAAGAAAGGGTGAAAAGAACAAGAAAGACCTTCGAGAATTTCTGAGTTCAGGGGGGTAAGTTATGAAAAGGGAAGGTGTTAGAACCTTATTCATCCATATTTATCTACAGGATCTTAATCGCTTGCTCACTTTATTTGTTTTGTCTGTGTGCTTTTGAAATGCCAAATAGCAAGGCAATTTGCTTTATGATAACTCTTTATCAGTCCTCAAGAGTGTTGATAAAGCGTTTTGAAAATGTTTTTGAAAGTGTGAGATGTGAAAAGTGTTTTTAGTTGTGAGCAAGAAATTAACAGTAACAACCCACTCAAGGTATTTCTTGTATTTGTCCTCCTCCTCTAGATAATTCTATCTATATCATTAGTTAGCAGGAAGCCCTATCTTTGGATGTTCGAGGGACAGACGTAGGGTCGTCGTTATGGTCATTTAAGGTAACATGTAGGGATACCATTAGCAATTTGAAGGTACTATCATCATATATATTTGTAGGCAACATCGAGGGACAAGATCATATACTGTAGGCAACTTCGAGGGACATGAGGGACTAAGATCTTTATGATGATTTGTAATTAAGGGACTTTGCTAATGGTATCCAAGCGTTCGAGGAACATGACCATTGTTTTTCCGAAGCAACGAGAGAGGTTACCCTAGAGGTGAAGTTTGCAAAGTGTGCTTGATTCAATTCATTTATCTTGCAATTAGGGTTTTCTATCCTTCATTTTTATCTTTCCATACAAACTATAATTACTAACAATTGCAAAACATATAGTAGCTGAAGGTAAAGGCGGAAATGTAAACCTAGGCTATTACAGAGCTTTGGGGTAGTTACATAATAATGAAGTGCGGAAAATAAAAACCTACAACTATTACATACTAAGAGCAGTTACATAATAGAAAAATGCGGAAAAATAAAGCTACGCTATTACAGTTGAACGTGCCATATACACTTTATCTAGGAAAATAAAAATAAGACGACAATAGCAAAGAAAATGTTTTTGTGATTTTTTATGAAAAAAAATGATTTAAGATAATTAATTAAATAAACCTAAAAAAACCTAATTAATTTTAATTAATAAAAAAGATTAATTTTGAAAAAAAAGTTAATTAAAAACCTAAAACCTAATTAGTTTGAATTAAAAAAAGGTTAATTTTGAAAAAAAGTTAAAAAAAACCTAAAACCTAATTAATTTTAATTAATAAAAAAAAAGTTATTTTTGAAAAAAAAGATCAATTAAAAAAAACCTAAAACCTAATTAATTTTAATTAATAAAAAAAGGTTTATGTTTAATGATAAATAAAAAAGAATTAAGTTTGTCAAAAAATAGATAGGGGAAGAAGCTTTAATGAAAAATAGGGTTAGAAAACAAAAATAGTGCAAATGCAGAGATAGATGTTGAACCCACGCCCTTCTAGCCTTTTCCATGTATTGGTTGGTGTTATGATATGGCATCAGTGCATTTTATAATAAACCTGAATGGGACCATTACAATGGTCCAAACTTGCAGTGTTGAATTTCATGAACACATTGAGCAAATTAGTATACCATGAAATACAAAGAAAACAAATATATGAAATTTTGTAATGTTAAAACCGATATGGCATGTATGAATCCTTCTACATCCTTTTGATCATGGAGACCGAACCAGGCTTACCCTACTGAGTTCCTGGAAGTGAATGAGATGGCTTGTTTGTAGTGAGATGGGGGTTTGTAACAAGGATCTCAAGATTTCTAGGGTTCTTGAAAGAACTTGATATGTTGACAAGGTTGTGGTAAGGGTTTTTTTTGGGTCCTTGTTTGTATGAAAAGAATGATATTATATAATGGAAATTAGGGCAATAATATGGGATTTGGATGTGCAATGGGCCTCCAATAACCACAAGCAATAGTGCAGATTTTTATTCACTTGGGTTTGACACGTTCCAGGAAAATTCACAGGCATCTTTGTGCGACTTTTAAAGTTGAAGTGTGAAAACTTAATGTAGCTGACATCCTAGAAAAACTCCTGTTTTAAAATGGGCTCAATCAGATAAACGGTGAATTAGTTATGAATTTTTGAAGTTTCGTCTCACACAACTTAATTTCCAGCTTCAGAATTTTCAGTGAGTTGGACACGATTCAGGTCAAAAATAGAAGCCTTCAGGGTACTGTTTACTCTTGAAAATAAAAACCAAAACTTAACTAACTCAATTTTTAAGACAATTCCACCAGAACCAGCTTGATACAATAAAAATCGACCGAGTTATAATTTTTTGAATACAGAGCAGATAAACATACGTCACAATTTTCTAGTGCGAAAATACTGGATAAATCCATATTTTCGGAGACTTTCTGAATGAGATTGGATTCTGGCCTTGAGATATGAAAACATAGATGACATTAAGATGAAATTTTAGCCACCAGAACGGGTTCAAAACGAGCCACGGGCTTCAAGTTATGAATTTTTTAGTGCGTAAAAACTACACATTCAGCACACTTTTTCACCACATTTCTTCGAGAAAACTCGCACATTCAGAGACCTTCTTTGAAGAATTGGCTCTCAAGACAAACCTAAATTTGAGAATATGTCACCAAGGATATCATGGCAAAAGAACACCTGAATATGACGTGCCGGGTTGGACTTGTGAATCGCTGAACCTTGAATCATTGCGAAACGACGAACCGATATTCAGCATAGAAAATACTCTGAGAACATCCATTGACAAAATAAACGTTACCTGTAATCTGAAGAGGCTTGATAGAGATACCTTGATTCCATAAACATTGAACCAATGATATGCATGCTTATAATGATGAAATATAAGCCAAAAGGGTCAAAATGAAGAGGGTAAATTTTGAGGTACAACAACTGCCCCTGTTCAATCTTCTTAAATTTGTAGAGTTAGATTGGCATGTTCGCCATTCGTGACTTGTGAAACAACCTGGCCGAACCGTCATCTTGTAATGAAATATCAATGAAGTCGCCACTGAACGTCTTTTATCCCGCCAAAAAGGAAAGGTAAACATCGAGAAAACCTGAAAAGGGAGAAATCACGGTCTTTCGACCGAGAGATTGGGTAAGGGAGTCTGTTACGCGAGGGGAATTTATTAGCACCCCACACGCCCGTAGTACTCTACGATATCCACTCTTGTTGTCTAATCTAATGGGTGTGGTCAAAACCTATGTCTATGGCTTAAAGCTAAAAAGGGAATGCATACGAAAGAAAAAAAAGAAAATAATGTAGGGAAAATAAAAGTTATGCTCGGTTGGGCCCTACCCCAATACCTACGTATCCCTTTTAAGGAATCAGAGCAGCCGTAGTTCAGCTCATATATTCTTGTTGGTTTGTGTTTTTTAGTTAAGACAACAAAAACAGTCAAGATGGCAAAACATCAAATAAAACAACAAACAAATGAGATGGTAAAACATCAAATAAATAATAACAAAGTAACATGTCAAAGATTGAAAAATACCGAATGATAAAACATCACACATAACAATGACATTGAGAATCAAAGTAGGATAACAAACATGTGCGATGGCGAAACATCGACTTCAAACAAATGTGCAATAGCGAAACATCAGCTAAAAGATAACAAGGTATCATGGCAAAGATGGTGAAACATCAATAAACCGGATGACAAAACATCACACCTAACAATGATATTGAGAATCAAAGTAGGATAACAAACATGTGCAATGGCGAAACATCGGCTTCAAAAAAATATGCGATGGCGAAACATTGGCTAAAAGATAACAAGGTATCATGGCAAAGATGGCGAAACATCAATAAACTGGATGATAAAACATCACACCTAATAATGATATTGAGAATCAAAGTAGGATAACAAACATGTGCGATGGCGAAACATCGGCTTCAAACAAATATGCGATGGCGAAACATCGGCTAAAAGATAACAAGGTATCATGGCAAAGATGGCGAAACATCAATAAACCAGGTTTAAAAACAAAGCCAAGAGGCGCACAAACAAATAAGATTTATTTATATCTTTTACCTTGAAGAAGGGTTTGAGTTTATTAGAAGTGTTTTAGGATTTTCCAAGAAAACAATTTTTGTTTTAAGATGCAAAATGCAAAGGAAGGAAAAAACAACTAAGGGAAACTAGCCTAGCACTATCCCTAGTGTTAGCATACAACGATTGACCCTAAGGTTAAGGATAAAGGAAATTCATACCCTATGCTAGCATACAAGGATTCCTACCTTAATCAACATGTCAAAGGAAACTTAACAAAACTATCCTATAGGGAACAAACAATGAGAGCGAAGTTGTGATCTCAATTTCTAAATTGAGTGACTCATCGATCAACAATTAAATAAAAAACAATAAACATCCTATAGGGAACATGCACTGAGAGCTAAGTCGTGATCTCAATTTCTAAATTGAGTGACTCATCGATCAATAATTAAAGAAAAAAACAATAAACATCCTATAGGGAACATGCACTGAGAGCGAAGTCGTGATCTCAATTTCTAAATTGAGTGACTCATCGATCAATAGTTAAAGAAAAAAACACAAACACAACACACGTATCAAACAAAACAGAGGGCCTCCTGACATATATCAGCAACAAAGGTCCCATCATGCAACATATAACTATGAAAATAGAAGAAAGGAAATAGTGCAATACCAAACTGATAACTATCCGTAGCAACTGAGCAAGAATAAAAGAAACCCAGAGAACTTCAAGCAAGCTTAATTCACAATCTGAATGCTTGATTCCCTCACTCCAGATGCAATTCAAGGCTTGCTTTAGCTTCCTTAGCACTTGAGGATGAAGAAGCAAGAAGAAAAACTCCAAATGCACCACTGAAACTTGAGATTCAAAGAAAAGTGCATCTATGGAAATTCTGAGTTCAGATCTAGAATATAGGAGTTATGAGCTCTCTATCCCCCGCCTTTAGTGCTTGCTTCTTATTATATATAGCATGTAGAGTAGTTTTTTCAAGAGAAATGGGCTTCAAAGTGAGTGCATTGCCCAATTGGATTTTTCTGCCATGTTGAAAAATGAAATTCTGATCATGCCCTTGGCTCGTGCGTTTTTTCTCCTTTCAATTGCTTTTGAGGCCTCTCCTACTCAGATTTTGATCCACCAAATCTTGGCCCTTGATTCCTCATGATGAGATCATGCTAGTGTTTTTGCAAATTTGGTAAGTTTTGTCAATTTTTGAGTCATGGTGGTACAGCTGCACATAGGGCACGATTTTTATACCATTATGGGCTTCCTCAAATCACAAATGGGTCATGGGCCTGATTAGAAGTGAAAAGAATGACTGAAAATGAAGTTCTCAAGTTTTGGCATTTTGCTTGCATGGCTAAAGTTCAAGAAAATGGCATGAAATTCAAAAGACCATAACTTGCCCATACTTTTGAATTTGGACACAAATGAGTACAATTTGGAAATGTATTGAAAAGATATACAATCCCTTAGTTTTTTGTTTTTTCAATTGAATCCACTAAGGTCCTCAAAATTTGACATGAAATTCACTAATTTTGGAAAATGACCTATAATTTTAACTTGAGGCATGAACTTCCAAAGACCATAACTCTTGACTCTTTGCCAATTTGGACATGAGACCAAAAGGAGATGAAAGATCACCCTCTTATCTTTCCAAGCATATTTCATTTGCATTTTTTTAATAAAAGGTGAATAAAATATGAATTTTTGAAGTTAAGTCCTCATTTTCCAAAATTAGAAACTTTTAGGGTTTCTTCATGAACAAGTTTCAACCCAAACCTCAATCTTTTTGATCCAATGATCAAAATGGACTTGAAATATGAAAAGTCCACCCTGGAATTGATGGTTGACCAAAAGTTTACTTGGTCAACCTTGACTTTGACTGATTTTGACCAAAATGACCATTTTGCCCCTTTGAATTAATTGGTCCATTTCTCTTCAAAATTGATGGTTAAAACTTCAAACATACTATCTCCCAAATATATAGATGCCATATACAAAGTTTCACTTCAAAATTCTAAAGAAATCTTGATAAAATCCCAAACCCTAGTTTTGTTTAACACCTTAGAAGACTGATGGATCATCTCCAAAATTTCAAATCCTCTAGGTATCTTGACCAATTTCTTGCACAAAGACTTTTCAAATACCACTCAGATGGTGTAGCTTCCAGATCAAGACTTGTACATTGATCAATAGCCTTGATCAAGCAAAATTCTAATTTTGACTGGTGAATCAAAAGAGTGATTCTTATTATAATCAATCACAAACTTCAATCCTCTGATGATCCAAAGAGATGGATAAAATATCTTGAGATATGCAGTAACTTTTGAGCTTGAAAGATCCAAAGGTTTAGATAATAAGGTTTTACTTGAGCAACTTGTCAATGCAATCAACCTTCAAAGCTTGAGGAAGACTTGATAACCAAAGTATTTTGATCCCATCACAATTCCTGAATGCAAAGCAATATGATATTCATGATGAAACGCAATATGATATTCATGATGAAACATAAGCCTAAATCAAGAGGGTAAATTTTGGGGTGCAAAAACTTGAAGTTAGAAGATGATTGAACACTTAAGTGCCTAGAAATTTGCACTCGTTTGTGCTCATAGTAAACACTTGTTGGTTGATTATAACGGGAATGGGCTTAAATATATCATTTAGAGAAGTGATGAAGAGTCAATTGGGATGGGCTTATAGATTCCATTTGGAGTGTCCATTGGTAGGAATAGTAGAATAAGTCTTTGCTTGACTGTCTCTGAGAAGTATGCTAGGATAAGTCTCTGTATCTAGCAGACATGCTAGGAAGCGTCAGAATGAATCTTCGTCTTGATTGTGTCTGAAAGAGGATTAGAACGAGTCTTCGTCCGACTGTATCCATGGGGTATTAGAATGATCCTTTGTCTGGTTTTATCTGAGGGATATGCTTGTCAGTATTCCGTCATTGAGGAGTATGCTTGTAGGAATTCAGTCTCTGATGGAGTATTCTTGTCGGAATTCAGTCTCCAATGGAAAGATGTTTTATCGTGTAGATAGTCGCCCTGTATAGTTTCAGGAATTGATCCACAATCTATTTTTGTTTGTAAACCCGTCTTGAGGATGCATACTGGCTAGTCACATAGATAGTTTCCCCGTATGGTTTTGGGTGTTAATCTGTGGCCTGGTCTTGCTTGCTGGTAAATCTTTCTTTGGGATTTAGTATAGGCTAGTCACATATATAGTTTCCCCGTATGGTTTCGGGAGTTAATCTGTGGCATGTTCTTTGGCTAGTCACATAGATAGTTTCCCCGTCTGGTTTCGGGAGTTAATATGTGGCCTGTTTTCGGCTAGTCACATAGATAGTTTCCCCGTCTGGTTTCGGGCATTAATCAATGGCCTACTGTGTTTATTGGTAAACGCATCCTGCTCCGGGAGTTCATACCACTTGGTCGTATAAATAGTTTCCCCGTACGATTCCGAGCATTAATCTTTAACCTGCTGTTTATAAGTTGATATCATTCATCTTCCTGTGAATTCAATCAGAAAAGGTAAAGTCAGTTTCATGCAATGCCATGATGTATGAATTGCATGATGCTCTCGAAATAAATGAGAATGTTATATGCGTTTCAGTTATGCATATGCTATGATGTATTGTAAATGTTATATGACTGTAATATGTGAGCGTATCAGTTGCTCTTTGTGGTGTCATTGAACTGGAAAATAAATCCATGACTGCTGCTGAAGATGAAGAATGTAATTCCTCACTTTTCATTGAAGTTAATTTTCTCGGGGATTCCTGCTTTTTGTCCGAAGATATTTTGCTGGAGACTTTTGACTTCTGCTTGAGGATAAGAGCATTCAAGGAGAGTCGATAACCTGTCGTGGCTTCTGAAACTGGTGGATTAGATTGATGCTGACTAGGGATGGAGGAACAAATATTCCTTTGATGTGAGTAGCTACTCTTATGGAGATGGCTATCCTGGGTAAACCTTGCTGGAGGAAGAGTTCTGTTGAAAGAATTTACCAATTTGGAGAAATAAACTCCGTCGGGGGATGGAATTCCGTAGCTAGAGAAATAAACTCTACTGGGGAATGAAGCTTCATGGACTGCTTGGGGATTTTATGAAACTCTGTTGGGGAATCCAAGAAATCCTTAGACCATGCTGGGGAATTCTTCAAGATGATAGGGAATTGATTGAACTTCCTTATCTGTTAGGAACGGTTGGAGCAGCTGAAATCATTAGGCTATATGTTGAAGATATGACGATGGACTGCAAAAAGATGCCCGTTTTTCTGTACCTATTGGGGAAAGTATCTTTGCTGAGGAAGAATTTATGAAGATATTCCTCTATAAGTGGTTTCTCTGTGGAGATTTATGGATGACCTTTAACATTGTCTTACCTCTTAGAGCCCTTAGTAACCGTCTTTTCTGTTTTTAATGCATACGTTTGTAAACAGTGATCACATTCAAATGCATATGTTCATTTAAAATAAATCATCGGACATTTTTGCAAACAAAATAGAAAAAATAAAAACAGATAGTTTTGAACTTCAATAGAGAAGTTTTGTATTAGTTTGAGAAATTTTCGCCTATAAATAGGCACTTTTGTATAAAGAGACGGAAATCCTAGTAAGAGGAAGTCATCGTAAAAATGAGAAATATACAAAGTGGTACACAAAGAAAGAAAGCTATGTTAAATAATCCCATTGAGTTTTAACTCTGCTATCGCCTTTATATCTTTGAGTGTCTCATCACTTTTCCGTTTAGAAGAAGTTGACTGGATTGATTCGTACTGTTCGAATTTGATAACGAATTCTGGCTGTAAGGTGATTCAGCGGGACATAGTCATACATTTTTAATCCCTAATTTTTGCCTGGACCGCCCTTTCGGGTTTTCAGTCCACCAGGATACCCATTTTTGCCCAAGCCGCCTTTTCAGGTTTTCGACTTGCCGGGTATACAGTGTTTTTCATATATATATATATATATATATATATATATCCCTAATTTTTGCCCGAACCCTTTTGGTTCGCCGGGATGCCCTTATTTTTTCCTAGGTCAGTCAACCTAGTGGGTCTTTTTTCATGCGTAGTATCTTTTAACTATGTTTGTGTTTACAGGGTACAAAAGGTCGTCACCGTGCATGGTGATTAATATCATACACTCTTGAAGAAGAAAGAAAAAGAAGCAGAAAACCCCCCAAGACATGCGTCAGAATGAAGCGGTAACGCAGGTTGAAATAGAACAAAAACAAAGAAGAGTAGACACAACTAAACTTCTGGACAAATGTGCCAAGGCAAAACTGGGCTTCAAAAAAGGTGAGATAAAACTCAAACCACAGAGTATAGGCGAAACTAAGCTCTGAAAAAGAAAATATACGCGAGTGAGGAGACGAAACTCTGAGCTCGACCCAAAGCAAAGTGGCTAGAGTGCATGATTCTAGGAGCACTTGCTAATCTCAACTAAGATAGATAGTATGGAGGAACTGAAAGAATCCCAGGAATGAGGAACAAAAGCGAGATGAAACTCGACTCAATAACCAGTTAGACGAAACTAAACTAGATGAGTACCAGGACAAAACTGGATTTCACGCACGGGTAATGAGGCGAAACTTGACCCATAGCAAAGTGATGAGAGTGCATGTTTCTCAGAGCACCTGCTGGTCTCAGATCAATGGATAAACCGTGACGAAAACTGATATAAGAATCCAAGGAACAAAAGAGACTAATTTCAAACCCGGGACGCAGTACGAACACTGCACTCAGTAAATGAACAGCGTCAAAGGGTCCAAGGTATGAAAGCAAAAACAAGATGAAACTTGACTCAATAACTAGTTAGGCGAAACTAAACTAGATGAGTACCAGGACGAAACTGGATTTCATGCACGGGTAACGAGGCGAAACTAGACCCATAGCAAAGTGATGAGAGTGCATGTTTCTCAGAGCACCTGCTGGTCTCAGATCAATGGATAAACAGTGACGAAAACTGATAGAAGAATCCAAGGAACAAAAGAGACTGATTTCAAACCAGGGACGCAGTACGAACACTGCACTCGGTAAACGAACACCGTCAAAAGGGTCCAAGGTATGAAAGCAAAAACGAGACGAAACTCGACTCAATAACTAGTTAGGTGAAACTAAACTAGATCAGTACTAGGACGGAACTGGATTTCATGCGCAAGGTGAGGAGACAAAACTCTAAGCTCAACCCAAAGCAAGGAGATTAGGGCGTACACCTAAAAACCTGCTGAAAGCGAATATCAGGACGAAACTGGTATTCGAAAGGTGCATCAATAGACATCGGAATGAACCGGAGAGGGTAGTGGAGACTAAACCCGAGAAGACCGCGCCAGGGCGAAACTAAACTACAGCCAAGAGTAGACACTCAAAAAAACAAATGATTGACGTTAAAAGGATATTGGTATGGGGGGGGGAGCTGAGATAATGAGGACGAAGACCTCGCTGGGGATTTTAATCCAAAGTATTAGCAAATTCACTGGGGACAACAGAAACAAAAATGGCTTATGTTCCGATGCATGTTTGAATTCTTTCTATATAGCGCAATGTTCCATATATTGGAAATGCTACGCGTTTTGGTAGATGCAATATAATGATGCATGTTTAAAAGTTTCACTGGGGAATGGCCAATTGAGAAGCCAATAACCAAGAAGTCAGAATCTGACATGACTTGCAAAAATAAATTGCAAAATCCAAAGGAGAGAAGAAAAATATGGGGAACCGCTGGAGAGGGAACCTCGAAAAGATGAAGCTTCACGGGGAATAACAACTGAGCAACCAGTAGAAACGGGCCACAAACATTGAGTGGAGCTGCAGAAATAAATTGCAAACTCCTAGGGAAGATCAGATAGACACTGTAGCTTCTGGAGAGGGACGCCATATGAAGATTAGACATTGAGGGAGAAGATCAGGGAAAGATTGTAATCTCTGGAAAAGACAGCGCGCGACCATGTTGAGGATGACACCAAGACAATAAACCCAACGTGAGGGGTGAAAACCTTTGCTGGGGGAAGATAGCTCTGCTGAGGAAACGGGACTTCACCGGGGAGACATAAATCTGTTGAATATTTTTGTTGGAGAAATTTTTTTGGGATGCAACCATTGGATGGATCATACAGATAGTCACACAGTATCGACCTTACTGGGGATAAGGAAAGATCTTAACATACGGATGCCCCAATCAACAGACCGGCTGGGAAATGAGAGGTCATGGCGAGGGATCTTTGTTGGCAACTCTGTTGGGGATATGCTTAAATCCGGAGTCTCAGAATGAAGACTTTAAAAGAAGATTCCGGAGGCAACAAAACTTCTCTGCGGAAACGAAACTTCACTGGGGATAGGTAAAGTCCTATTCATACACGGGCTCTGTCTAACAGAAGAAAAACTAAATATTCCCTTCCTGACAATCATTAAGCTCTTTACAGGTGTTCAACGTGTAAACTCTTTTTTTTTATGTCAAACAAATGTTTTGCATGCAAAATGATGTTTATTTTGGGAATGACATATCTGATGCGACGATTATTTAAACCTTGAAGTTGAAAACCTTAACAAAGTGTCGCATCTCTGTCGTGAATGAATCACTGGCTAGAGTGCAAAAAATTTCAAAACTTTCCTTCTCCCCCTTTCTTTTTTATTATTTAAAAAAACGAGTCAAGATGCGGGTGATAAGATACCAACATGAATATGCAACACATATTTGGGAGTTTAGGAAACGTTATTCTGTTGTAGTATGCTTTCGAGTTAAACCCTTGTTTCAGTTAGGCCTTTTAGAGGTTGTAACGTGGCCTGGTTCGAGGTTTTTTAGAAAAAAGGTTTTTCACGGCTCAAGTTATTTGGTGCCCACCCCCTTCGTGATATTCTCCTGTCCTAAGTTCAGCTGACTTATCACAAGCATTCATATTTCAAAAGGATTTATAATGGTTGAGTGATCACGACAAATTCTCCAACATGATTGTCACTTAACTTTTGCTGCTTTTGTTTTTGATATTATTGTTCCTCTTCTTTTGATGAAAATTTTATTGGATAATCTTTTTTGGCCTTTTAGGCTCTTCTTTTCCCTAACTTCTGCCTGGACAAAATCTTTTGAATTTCAATTTTGGGAGCCCAGCGGGACGCTCTAACTTTTGCCTAAGCGACTTGTTTTCAAGTTTCGACTTAGCGGGGCTTTTTGTTTCTTTCTTATTCATACTTTCCACTTCGAACAAGTCAATGTGACTTTAGGTCTTTGAACTTTTTCTTTCTTTCTCTCTTTTTTTTGAAGAAAACAAATGCCTCATTCCTTGGTCGGTGAGGGATAGCCATTATTGTATCGATTCGATCTCGGCCTCAGGACTTTGTAAGGAAATGAACATCGTGGTTTTGACATGATATCATGATGCGAAAGATAAAATGTGGTGATCCTATGATGGGACATTCCTTCTGAAATTTGAATGCTTGGTCAAATTAACTGAACATCTACCCTGCCCCTGGTTAAAAAAATAAGGTTTTTTTAACGGAAAAGAAACTCCTACATCGAAGGTTCAGAGGGGTTAACAAGGGTCTAACTCCCTTATATCTCCGGTGTTTGGGGATTGAAACAATGCCTGTACATCGTCAACGGGGTTCTACTCAAAAGCATACCACTACAGTCATCGTTTTTAGCTAAACTCCTTCCTCCAAACTCTTGGCTAAGCAAAATAATTGGCACAGTTGGTATCAAAATTCCCGAAAAATCGATTAAAGAGTGATATTGGATGGATTAAGTAAAATGAAACAATTTCTTCAAGGCAAAAATATTCAACGCATCAAGACTGACATTCGGCCATAAACAAAATCCTATATGCAGATAATGCTAAAACAAATCAATCAAGATAACACATGAAAGTGCGGAAAAGAAACGTAATAAAAGCCATTATAGGGAAGAAATATCTCCAACTAGGTTCGCTGATCTCACCGACCTGCCGTAATCTTGACATTACCCTGACCCATGACCTTTACCAACAACACGGAGCTGTGAAACAAATTGGCAAGGCATCCACCAGTAAAGTGAATGAGAATCCTATCAATCATAGAACTAAACACGCCCCTTGCACAGTAGTAGTTGTGTTTGTTATCCGTATTTCAAGCGATCAACTAACAATGACTTAGATTACCATTTCCGTGTAAGGCCCACGAAGTTTATATGCACATGCTTATCAGAATATTGGACGTTTTTGCAAACAAAATAGTAAAAAGGGAGAATAGCAACGTATACGTATACTTGAAAGAAGATATTCTATTGATTTTGAGAAATCAGCCTGTGAAAAAGGCATTTACATTTGGAAGCAAGTAATTACAAAATCAAAGCAAACAAGTGTTTATAAATGGCAAAGTGAATATGAATATCCATCAAGTCCCGACTCTGCTATGACTCTTATGACTCTTACACTTTCATCTTCCTGCTTTCAGACAGATCATTCTTGGATTAACTTCGAGCTTATGTCGGGTGATGAAACGAATGAAATAAACAAAGGATCTCATGCTGAGCGTAGTTACTTGCTTTAAGTCCCTAACTTTTTCCTGAATCGCCCTTTCGAGTTTTCGATTCACCAGAACACCCTCTTTTTGCCTAAACCGCCCTTTCGGGTTTTCAGTTTAGCGGGTTTTTTTTTTTGTTTTTTTTATGCAAAGTATTTTTTAACTACGTCAGCGTTCACAGGGAGAGGGAAGTACTCTCCATCCATAGTCGTGACCATCATCGCTCCTCTAGAGAAAAATTTTCTGACCACGAAAGGACCTTCATAAGTCGGAACTCACTTGCCCCTGGGATCTCCCTGGGGGAAAATTATCCTTTTTAGCACAAGGTCACCTGGCTTGTAACACTGAGGCCATTCCCTCTTATCAAAAGCTTTCCTCATCCTTTGTTGATATACCTGACCATGACATATAGCCATCAACCTCTTCTCGTCAATAAGTTCCAACTGATCCAGCCGATTCTATACCCATTCACTTTCATCCAGCTCAACATCCCTCATGATCCTAAGAGAAGGAATCTCGACTTCTACCGACAATACTTCTTCCATGCTGTAAACCAATGAAAATGGGGTTGCCCCATTCGAAGTACACACAGTGGTGCGATAACCATGCAAAGCGAAAGGCAGCATCTCATGCCAATCTTTATAGGTTACCACCATCTTCTGTATGATCTTCTTAATATTCTTATTGGACTCACAAAGCTCTTTCATCATTTTGTTGTTCAAATTAGACCCATTATCGGTAATGATCTTTTCAGGCACTCCGTAGCGACAAATATTATTATGCTTAATGAACCGAGTTACCACCTGCTTGGTGACATTGGTATAGGATGCAGCTTCGACCCATTTTGTAAAATAATCAATGGCAACCAGAATGAAACGGTGCTCGTTGGATGCAATCGGTTCAATTTTGCCGATCATATCAATTCCCCACATCGCAAACGGCCAAGGGGAATTAAAAGACATTCAAAGGTACTAGCGGCACATGCACCTTATCAGCATAGACTTGACATTTGTGGCAAACCCGTGCATGATTGTAACAGTCAGTCTCCATGGTGGAGCTATAATAACCTGCTCACAAAATCTTTTTAGCCATGGTATGCCCACTGGAATGGGTCCCGAAATCACCTTCATGTATCTCCTCAATGATTCTAGCTGCTTCTTTCTTGTCAACACATTTGAGCAGTAAACCTTCATGATGCCTTCTATACAACACACCACCACTGAGAAAGAACTTGGCTGAAAATCTTCTCAAGAACTTCTTATCTGTGACGGATGCCTCTTCAGGGTAATCTTGTGTTTCAAGATATCGTTTAATATAATAAAATCAAGGATTACCATCTGATTCCAAACTAGCCTCAAAACAGAAACCTAGCTCACTCGAACTTCTGATGGTAATGGAAGGTGCCTCATTAGCCCACTTAACCTTGAACATGGAGGACAAAGTTGCCAGTGCATCAGCTAGATTGTTTTCTTCTCTAGGAATGTGCTCAAACGTGATCTCTTCGAAGTACGGAATCAACTTCATAACATGCTCACGATAGGGAATTAGGTTCTGATGGCGAGTCTCCCAATCTCCACTAATCTGGCTGATAACAAGATTGGAATCCCCGTAAACTTTCAAAAATTCGAGCAGGTCGATCGCTGCTTCAATGCCATAAATGCAAGCCTCATATTCGGCCATGTTGTTAGTGCAATCGAAACAAATACGAGCCGTGAAAGGAATATGGTATCCTTCAGGGGAAGTGATAATAGCTCCAACACCGTTTCCCATGGCATTGGAGGCACCATCAAAAACAAGCATCCAACGTGACCCCGGCCCGGGTCCTTCGTCTTGGTCTGGCATGTTACAATCCCGAATATACACAATTTCCTCATCTGGAAAATCAAACTTCATCGATTCATAATCATTCATGGGCTGATGAGCAAGATGGTCGTTCAGTACACTACCCTTAATTGCTTTTTGAGTAGTGTATTGGATATCATATTCGGTGAGTATCATCTGCCAATGGGCTACCCTGCCTGTAAGAGCTGGTTTCTCGAAAATGTACTTGATTGGATCCATTTTGGATATCAAGTAGGTGGTGTGAGTTAACATGTACTGCCTCAAACGTTTGGCGGCCCAGGCAAGCGCACAACAAGTCTTTTCCAGCAATGAGTACCTCGACTCACATTCCGTAAACTTCTTACTCAAGTAGTAAATAGCCTGCCATTTCTTCCCTGTCTCGTCGTGCTGATCGAGGACACAACCCATTGAGATCTCCAACACAATTAGATACATGATTAGTGGCCTTCCTTCCACTGGCGACATGAGTATTAGAGGTTCCTGCAAATACTCCTTTATTCTGTCAAAGGCCTTCTGACAATCCTCATTCCATTTCACTATCTGACTTTTCTTCAACAACTTGAACAAAGGTTCACAGGTGGCTATGAGATGAGAAATAAATCTAGAAATGTAGTTTAACCTTCCCAAGAAACCACATACTTCCTTCTCTGTCCTTGGTTCAGGCATTTCCTGTATCGCTTTTACCTTGGCCGGATCCACCTCAATACCTTTTTCACTTACAATAAAACCCAACAGCTTGCCGGATCTCACCCCGAAGGTGCACTTATTCAGATTCAACCTCAGCAAGAACTGCCTCAGTCTCTCGAACAATTTTTCCAGATGAACAAGATGTTCCTCTTCCGTGTCAGACTTAGTAATCATATCGTCCACATAAACCTCAATCTATTTGTGAATCAAATCATGAAAGAGAGTGACCATGGCGCGCTGATATGTTGCCCCGACATTTTTCAAACCAAACACATCACTTTATAGCAGAAAGTTCCCAAAGGCGTGATAAATGTTGTCTTCTCCATATCCTCCGGAGCCATCTTAATTTGATTGTAACCCGAAAAACCATCCATGAACGAAAACACTTTGGAATGAGCAGTATTATCGACCAACACATCAATATGCGGAAGAGGGAAGTCGCCTTTAGGGCTGGCCCTGTTCAAATCCCTATAATCCACGCATATCCTGACCTTACCATCCTTCTTGAGCACAGGAACAATATTTGCAATCGATGGCGGATAATTGATGACCTTTAAGAAATTTGCGTCCAACTGCTTTTGGACCTCCTCCTTGATCTTCTTGGACATCTTAGGATGAGTTCTTCGGAGCTTTTGCTTGACAGGGGAACAACCTTCTTTGAGCGGTAGTCGATGTACGACTATGTCTGTATCTAACCCAGGCATATCCTCATAAGAACAAGCGAAGATATCAGAATACTCACGGAGTAGCTCAATCGATCTGACCTTTATACTTTCTTCAAGATCTGCCCCTATCTTGACTTCTCTTCTTACCTCTTCTGTGCCAATATTCACCATCTCAATCGAATCCTGATTCGGCCGGATAACCTTCTCCTCTTGTTTTAACAATCTTGCTAATTCCTCAAGAAGACCACAATCCTCGTATGCTTCTTCTTCAGCTTGATAAATAGGATTATCAAAGTCATAATGAGCCATAACAGAGTCGTTATCAATATAATTGGTGGTGGAAGTGCATCTGCATGAACGACATTTTGGCGTTTTTTAGTGACAGTGTGTGAAAAGAGAAACATTGCCATAAAAAAAAGAAATGGAGCAAAATCTTGAATGCAAAAACGTCCTTTATTTCATGATAAACTTTTGAAAATAAACATGGTGGCCCTACACAAATCATCCACCACGCCTTGGGCAGAGCATAGGAATTATGATATGATAATAAAAGAAAACAAGAAAATTACTCCTCAACGCTTGAAACTTGGATAACATCCACAAAAGTCCAATTGTTGAGTGTCTGGCCTGGAATACTCGGACGAATCCAATCTTCGATATTGTAACCATCAACCCTATCGTCGCAAACTGCATTGACGTGTCCTTCTTGAGCAGCACAAGGACGGGAAAACTTCACAGGAGTAGATAAACTAGATGCTCTGGGAGTTGTACTCTGCTGACCTAGGCTAAAACCAAGACCAAATTTATTAAATTTTGGGGGTAACGTCCAACACCTGACTCCAACCTTCAGGGTTACCATTTTCCACCACAGCTCTCGCATCCTTGAGAGAAGACATAACAGTTTCAGGTTTCCTTTTCTGCTCTGGAGGAGGAAAATTGACAGCATGAACTATCTCAAACGCCTGAAACGGAGTCTCATGTATCTCGCCTTCAACTTCAACATAGAGGAATGATGTCAAATGACTCACGATGTACTCTTCCTCGCTGCACATAGTTATCACCTTTCCCTCTGTAGGATACTTGAGTTTCTGATGAAGAGTAGAAGTGAATGCCCCTGCTTTATGAATCCACGACCGCCCCAACAAACAACAATATGCTGGTTGTATATCCATCACAAAAAATGTAGCCGTGAAGGTGCGAGGACCAACCTTTATTGGTAAATCCACCTCCCCAAACACTGACCTTTGAGACCCATCAAACATCTTCACCATCAAATCACTAGGGCGCAACTCCAGTCCAGAATAATCAATTTTCATCAATGTTGACTTAGGCAATACATTCAAAGACGACCCTGTGTCCACCAAAACTCGGGATAAAGTAGTGCCCCTGCACTCCATTGAAATATGCAACGCTTTGTTATGGTCTCACCCTTCTGGAGGAAGATCAAAATCTATGAAGCCCAGATCGTTCCTGGTATGTTAGCACAAACATTCTCAAACTGATTGACTGTTATCTCATGTGGCACAAACGCATTCTTTAACAACTTCATCAAAGCATTTCTTTGAGGTTCTGAATAAATCAACAGAGACAAGATAGACATCTTAGAAGGAGTATGGCTCAGATGATCAATTATGCTATAATCACTCTTTCTGATAATTTACATTAACTTTTCAACCTCATCGGGAACTGAAGAAGCTTCTGGTATCGGAATTGGTTGAGTCACATTGGCTGGCGTAACCCTTGTATTACCAATCATCACCTGTTGTTTTCCTTTTTCTCTTACAGAAGCATCTGCCGCATATTGCACATTGTAAGGACCAAATACTCTCCCGCTTCTAGTTATTCGACCCACACCAGAAAAATTATGAACTTCCCCTTCATTACCTTCAGCACGTTCTTCCTCAGACAAATGAGTACGTACTTCCTGCTTCACCCCATGATAATAAACATCAGCACCATAATGCCATGGGATGGCCTTCTCACTGGTATACGGCATGGGACCAGGTATCGTAATCATCAAAGGGGGTTCCCTAGATGGGGTAGGAATGCGCATAGGGGTGTAAGGATTATATACCACAACAACATCTTCTTTGGTAACCTCACGGTAGCTCAGTTTTCTATCGAACCGCAGGGAACCCTCCTTTATCATCAACTGGATACCGGCTTTTAAATCATCACAGCCCTTCGGTTTCTCTCTACACTTCGCACACTCTGAAGTACAACCCGGGAAAATATAATTGTCAAGCAAATACCTCTTAACATACCACAATGGAGTAGTTACTTGTTCCACATTCATGATTAAATTCAACACTTCACCATTATCATCAATCATATTAACAACACCCCCTCCATGCCTAGGCATTGGGTTCTAAGTAACATTCAGACCAGTCACTGGAGTAAACTCAATTGCCTTAGCATCCAACAAGTCTTGTATTTTGCACTTCAACACAAAGCAATTGTCAGTAGAATGACCAACTCCGCCTAAATGAAATTCACATCTTATGTTAGCATCATAGTTAGGAGGAAGTCTTACGGGGGGTGGTGGCATATTTCTCAAACCGATCAACTTCAAATCGAGCAAATGGTGGAATGCTTCAGTAAGAGATACCGAAAAGGGGTCGAATTTTCTCAACTATCTCTGCTATTGATTATTATACTGACGGGGAGCATCTTGCTGTCTTTGTTGTTGAGACACTATATTCAGTCTCTGCTGCGGAGGAGCATTAACAGGAATAGAAACATCATTAATTTGTTGGTGCTGACGATCCTCTCTTCTTCCTCTATGAGAGTAAACCGCACTTGCGTCGCCTTCCCTTTTCTTAGGGTAAGTGTTGAATGGTTTCTTACTGCCCCCTGATGAGCCACTAGAACCTCCAATGTGAATTTTCCAAAATTTCAAACCTACCTCAATTCTTTCACCCGCCATAACCAAGTCTGCAAATCCTACTGAAGTACTTCCTATCATGTGCTCATAGAATGGCCCTTGCAGGGTACTCATAAACATATTAATAGTTCTATCTCCATGAGTGGAGGTTGAACCCTCGCAGCCAACTCACACCACCTCTGAGCGTATTCCTTGAAAGATTGTCTTGGTCCTTGTGACAAATTCTGTAACTGAGTGCGATTAGGCGCCATATCCACATTGTACTGATAATGTTTGATAAAAGACCGAGCAAGATCGTTCCAGCAATGAATATGAGTTTTCTCCAACTTCATGTACCACTCCAGGGATGCCCCAGATAGGATATCCTGGAAAAAGTGAATCAAAAGCCCCTGATCCTCAGTATGCACCGACATCTTTCAGAAATAAGCAGTTTCATGAGTAACAGGACATGATGTTCCGTTGTACTTTTCAAATATAGGAGGCTTGAACTTTGGAGGAAATTTCACCCTAGACACCAACCCGAGATCATTAGCATCCATACCAAGGGCTCCTTGCCCTTCCACAGCCTTCAAACGTTCTTCCAACAACCAATACTTCCTATCCTCAACCTGAACTTTCAGCTCTGAACGCCGAACAGAAAACTAATCTTCATCCAGGTCAAAGTCATAATCCTGCTCCTGATAGCCCCTTATACCGCCCTGATTATCTCTTCTGTTCCCCACAAGACGAGGTCCCGAAGACGGGGGAAACTGCCCTACGTTACGCACAAAAGGGTTTCCGAGCATCCCGTGAAAATTTCCAACAGGCTGATCTTGCACATCCCCCAATCCTACAGAAATGTCCTGATAGAGCCCTTGATTTCCACTATCCCCTGGATAGCGGCGCTGATTGTTGACAACGGCAGCCAGTTCCTCCTGTCGGCGATTCACATTGGTGATGACCTCCATGAACTGGGTCATTTGAGTAGCCATTTGGGCCCTTATTTCAGTGAGTTCAGCTTGAAATCGTTCCATCTATCTTGGCAAATTGTTTCTGGTGGAATACCAATGAGTAGTCATCTTGAATTCTGAATAATAAAAGCAGAAGAATAAGAATATCGTCTTGAGATAACCTGTAATGTTATGAAATGCATGATGTGCACGATATGTTTGTCATTTCCCGGTATTCAAGAGTCCTTTTATTCATCAATCACGACGCGCAACCAATAATCAAGCATACAATCAAAGGAAAAAAAGAAAGGACAAAAAGACAAACACTTCAATTATTTACAAATAAAAGAAATGATGTTCGAGTGACTTCGGACAATTAAGAGTGTAGCGATAAACAACAAAATACGTGTTTCAAAGTAAACTTAACAAAAACTGAATAATAAAAACAAACAATGGTCCCTTCCAACAATCCTGGGGGTGACCAAATACACCAAAGGTAAGTAACAAAACTAAATATCTGGAACAAGACACACTTCAAGGTGTTGACAATACTCTTCAAGCCTGGCTTTCCCCTTCAAAAGTTGTGATGCGGCTACTTTACTTTCTTGAAACCGATTCTCTGCGACACGCCTCTGGACTACTTCCTTCTTAAGCTGAGCATCTTTGTCTTTGAGATATTTCTCCAAGTTTTGAATCTTCTTCCTGTAGCTATTCTCAGATGCCTGAAGCTTCTGGCACTCTTGTTGGGTCTTACTCAACTCTTCTTCCATTTTAGCATGAGATCTCTTTCTAAAACTGGTGCATCAAAAGTTTCCCCTTGAGCTTCTCTGAGTTTGCGAGCTAAGTCGACCCTTTCTTGATCTACCCAATAAAGTTTCATCCCTGCCTCACGGTCTTTTGCATGAAGTTGAATGTTCTCAACATTAACCTGGGTGAACACCTCGGTAGGCACCGTGTTACTCAGAACAGTAGGAGGTTGCTCACATATAGGAGCCGACCTTGCAAATGGTAACCGTAAAATCTTAACCCTGTCTATAATCCATTCCAAGTAAGGAACCCTAGAAATAGGAACCTTATTACCAAAGTAGTTCTATCCTTCTTGTGAATTCCAATCCAAGAACTTATCACTCTTTTCAACATCACAGGATCACTTCCTCTAACAAAATACACTGATTCACACACCTCCTCAACCTTTGATGGTCCATCCATTGCATATCCCAATTGACGATAAGTAAGTACATGATTATAGTTGATACACCCCTTTGTTCCTATGAGGGGAACATTAGGGAAATCTCCGCAGCTAGTGATAATACTTCGTACTTCCCCCATGTCATAATTCCACCGGATAACATATGAAGTAAGGTTGACAAGTCTTGATGACCATCAGAGAGAATGTATGGTATCCACGAAAGGGTAACTTACCGGTAGGTGCAACTTAAACCATTGACACAACATCGAATGACATAAACTTACATTACCTCCCTTCCCATGCCTTAAATGAATGGTGTAAAAAGTATCTGCCAAGAGTTTCGGTACCGGGTTCTTATTTCTAAAAACACAAATAGCCGTCAAATCCATAAAATTTCTCTTGTGAGGAAAGAGGATGATCCCGTATATCATGAGAGCAAACAGAGGGCTGAAGTCATTCCAATTCCCTTTCTTTGACCAGTCTTCATCTTTCTTCACTAAGAAATCCAAATAAAATCTTGTAGTATCCTCACTTGATTTCCAATTGTCTTTCACCTCTTTCCAATTCAAATGAAGAATTTCAGCAATAACTTTGAACTTCAGCTTCTCCGGCACTTGGAAAAAAGGAACTTCATCGGGCAACTTGATATTAAGTAGGTACGCGTACTCTTCTAGTGTGGGAACCAATTGATAATCTTGAAAAGTAAAACACCGTAATTCCTTATCATAGAACTGGAAGAGGGTGATCAAAGCCATTGGGTCAACTGGAGTGTTAAGGATTAGTAACAAATTGCCATAATTTTTGTTGAAATTATTCAGAACATCACTCTTCAGATAAGAACTCAACCTCTTCAATTCGGACACATCAATAGTAGGAATCTGATAAGCGAAAGTATGCTTGTTGGGCTCTTTAGCACGAACTGAATCAAACTCATCTGACGGGAGGCCAGCGATTTCTGATGGAAAGAAGACTCTCGAATGTCCCTGAAGATGACATGCACATGCTAGTTATTTTTTATACATCATTTTTTTTAGAAATAAATATGCTATGATGCAACATGACAGGATCAAAGTTTCACACTGGATAATGGCTGGACCATTACAGAATAGCACCACTCAAGATCAAAAGAAAATCCCAAAGCTTCAAAACTATCATGGGAACCTGAGTCACCTTTGCAACACAAAGTCACCAACAGTACCTGTACCTGTAAGAAAAGTTTTCCCGCCCCTCTAACAGGTGTAGTATAGGTCAAGGTAAGGTTAAAAGCCAAATCAGAGTACAAGAGCTCGATTGTCGGTATCATCATACGATAACACCTATCCGAACTACCTCTGAAGTCATGGGTCTCATGGCCAGGTCTACAAAGCATCCGCCTCATAGCTGCCATGGCCACTCTATTCCTAGTTCATATGGAATTCACTCATAGCCTGGGTATGAGGCCTTTTACCTCATGGAATAACCCACCCACCAAGAAATCCAGAATCCAAACAGTCCAGCCAAATCCAATATGCATAAAGTAAAGCGCACATAGGATGCAATGCAAATAGATAAATATGCAAAGCCGTAAAATAAACACCCAAAAAGAAAACAAACAAGAGTTAGGATCGACTCCGGGATGGACTAGTGTGATCGGTGGAAATAGAACTGACTGTTTTTTAATGCTGGTTCGCGAAATGTTGCGGTAAGCAAGAGTCGCCACCGTCTTTTATTTTCTCCAACAAGGAAAGGACAAAAGCACAGCAAAATTCCTTTTCGAGATGTTTCTCGGTTCGGGAGGTAGATTATAAAAAGGGAAGGTGTTAGCACCCTTTCTATCCGTGGTTATCCACGGGCTCTTAGGTACTTGCTCACTATATTTTTAAAAGATTGTTTGCTTTTCAAGTGTGTGTGGGTTTTGAAAAAGTTTCGTTTGAAAAATTTCTAGGTAACTCTTGTATCTGTCCTCAAGAGTGTATGAAATATTTGTTTGAAAACTTTTTAAAAGTGTAAGTGCGATAATTTGTTTTTGTTTTTTTGAAAGAGCAAGTACCCATGAGAAATCTACCTACTCTAAGGAATTAGGCTGTGTAAGAGTCCTTTAGATAGTGCTATCCCACCATTGAGAGGTAGGTAGCACCGTCGTTAGAGGTATTCGGGTCAATTCGATTATCAGGGACAGGTGTGGTCACCAAAGCAATGGCAGGACGCCTTAGCGGTAACCCTAATGTCCTAGATCCTTTTTATCCGAGGCAACCGTTTCGAGGCAACTGGATCTTTAGACAGGAGGGCGACCTCTAAAACACCCTATACTTGACGACCACGTTGAGGCAACGAGTGAGGCGTACCCTAGGAGTGGCATGTGCATGTGTGTTGCTTCAGTTTATATTTATCTTTGAACATGTCATTTGTGAGCTACGGATTGGTTTTATTTGTCAAGCAAGTCTTTCATGCATATTAACAGTTAAGAGTGCAGAAAATAAAGTGCGGAAAGGTAAATCTACGCTATTACAAGGCGCGGGTCTATACATCGCCAAAAACAAAACCCGTTTTGAAATAAATGCGAGAAAAGTAAAGAAAGCGGTAAAAGCCTAATTAACTATTACATTTCTGGAGCAGATACATAAATATAATGAATCAAAATAAATAATAGCGCGCGAAAGAATTTAAATCGGGACGTCTTAGGGTTTGGACCCTTTTTGAGAAAAGAAATTGAAATTGGTCCCATTTTGCAATTAATTAAAATATTAAACCTAATAACTAATTAATTAATTATTACAAGAAAAAGTATTTTTTGTGTTTTATGTTTTTTTAATAAAAATAAAATAAAAGGAATTAAAAAGTTAGTAAACAAAACCCTAATTCTAAACTAATTTTATTTATTGTAAAAAAAGATTAAAGTTAACCTAATTTAACTAAATTAATTAATTTACATTTATTTACAACAATAATAATAATTAATAAGTAATAATAATAATAATAATAAGAAAATATGATTGAAAATTGTCAAACCCTAATTCTACATGATTTTTATTTATTGTAAAAAGATTAAAATTAAACCTAATTAACAAAAGACTAAATGAATTAATTTGCATTTATTTACAAGAAAGTAATAAAAATATTTTTAGGTTTTCTGAATTTTTATTGTGAAAAAAAATAATTTAGGAATTAATTAAATAATAGTTATAATAATTATTAAAAGGAAATAAAAAGAAAGAAAAAAGAAATAGAAAGAAAACCAGGGGGGGTGTTGGACCCATGAGGAGGTTTGTAAGCAAATTTCCAGCCCATTAAGCTTAAGCATGTGTTGACTTTGGAATTGCCTAGAGCATAGTTGACTGGGAACGTCATAGTCAGCACTTCATAGCCCTTGGATTGGTGCATGAGGACATATGGCACGCTGATTGCTTGAAGCGCATGATGGACATCACTTGAGAGCCTGCATATGATTAGGTAAAGAAAAACAATATAGAAATTTTGGGGGACTTGGGAATCGAACTCAGGTCCCAATGGTTGCCAGACATGTCATCATCCACTGAGCCAAGCGCTTGTCTTTGTTAATATAATGGATAAGGAAAATAATATATAAAGAGATCAATTATGTTGGGAATTAAAAAAAAGCGCGCATTTGTTTGAATGCTCCAACCATATGCTTCCACGTCCTTCGTCTCCTTCCTTATGCCTGCAAAAATAAATTAGTTAGCGGGGGTTTTTAACCCCCACAATATGACCTGAGGAAAAATAACGATTAGGCATACGTTAAACATAAATTGTTCGCGACATGTCCATTGAATTCGTCTGGTCTCAACGAGTTTAACCATGGGTCTTATAAGGCTTGATTTTTCCTATGCTGAAAAGCCCTAATTCGAAAGCTTGGAAACCCTAGAATCCTTCAATGGCAAGTCACGATTTTGTGTGTTATAATGCAATTAAACCATGCCAAAAGCTTCCTGTGGATTCATACAGTACAAAACAAACAACAAATTGTGTTAATGATGCATGGAACATGGATTTCGATTCTGAGAAAGAAAGTTAAACCGTGAGTTTGTTCTGGACAGTTTCTTGAGTTTGAAGCTTGGTTTTGGTTCCAAATCGTTCCTGGGAAGCCTAGCAATGTGTTTGAATCACTCTAAGGCTTTGAATTGTGCTAGAACGTGGAATTCAGTTTTCAAATTTTCTTGAATTTTTGGAATTTGTCTATGGCTTTTGACAGCATCTCTCACGTGTGCCTCATTAGGTTTTGCTTCAGTATATGTAGAGGACTGAATTAAGTTAAATCTTTGGGCAAAAGATCCATGGCATTATGTTTTCAATATTTGATTTCCAATCACATCTTTTTGCATATTTTTGATTGACAAAACTTCCTAATTTTGGAGATTTTGGTCCCCTTGATTGATACACGAAATCTTCAGCATGTGTTGAGTTTATTTGCATCACAAAAAGATTTGAAAACCATATCTTTGAATTTCCTACATTTTAAATCAATTAAATGAATTAATATTAAAAAAAAATCAATTAATTAATTAAAAATAAGAAAATAAATCAATTTAAGCTCAATGGGTCGTGCATATGCTTTGGGTAAAGATTCAAGAAGGAATTTGAGGCCCATTAGCAAAAATGAGGTGTTTTGGGCAAAGTTGACTTTTGCAAATTCCCAAAAATTTCCCAACTTCTCCAATGCATATCTTGCTCAATTTTGATCATATGAACATGTTCTTGGACATTTTGGAAAGGTCTTGAAGTCCTCTAACCAATTCCTTTGGTCCCATGTCATTTGGATTTACCAATCTCAAGTTATGGTCTTTGACTTAAAATGCCTTTTTGTTGACTTTTGAAATTGACCTATAATGTAGAAATTGATAACTTTTTGTGAGAGCATTTCTTGGACTTGGAATGTGGAGATGAGTTGTAGAAAATTTCATCCCCTTCAAAATGAGCATTGGATGGGATTTTTCTGATGAACCATGAAAAAGTTATGCCTTGGTCAAGTTACAGTTGACTTTTCAGCTGTCCAAAAATAACAACTTTTGCATCCTTGATGATTTTTGAGCCATTCTTGTGGAATCATGATCAAGAGCTGATCCAATGATGATTGTAGGCTCAAAATAAGATGCTGACCAAATTTTTTGACTTTTGACTGTAAAATGACCATTTTACCCCTGCAGTTGATTGTGAAGCAAATGGGACATTTGATTGTGCATTCTGATGCTGTGAGTCTTGCAACTTGCCATGTAGATGCTTGAGAACATGTATAGGCCTATGGGACTTGTTTGGACCACTGAAAACCTCAAGTTCATTGAAGGAACCAAAACCCTAATTTTGACTGGCTTAGAAGATGGTTAGGACTGTGCAACCCTTTGAGAGATCTTGAACCATTGGAAGATTATTCTTGTCAAACCTTGAAGAATATGGGAGGGAAAATTTTGGGGTACAACAGTTGCCCCTGTTCAATCTTCTTAGACCTGAGGATGTAGATTGGCTTGCGTGCCTTTCGTGATCCGAAGGTGGAAGATGATTGAACACTAGAGTGCCCAGAAATTTGCACTCGCGTAGTAGAGTATCAGCAATGTGATGTCGGGAATGGGCTTACAGATGCCATTTGGAAAGATGGTGGATAGGAGGATGGGCTTATAGATGCCATCTGAAGATGTGACAGAACCTTGTCGGGAATGGGCTTATAGATGCCATTTGGAAGTGTCGATCGCATAAGAGATTCCTTAGCGAGAACTGGCATACCTGAGAAAGAAAGATAATTTCCTGGCCTGTTACAGGGGTTGATCTTCAAACTCTTCATGTAGATATGCCCTGGCTAGAGACAGGTATCAGATCTATAATCAATTGCTCACAGATATGCCCTGGCTAGGTACAGGTATCGAATCTGGAACTTCAAAAGGTTGCTGGGTTGTCTCAGAAAAATCTTTAGGGATCGATATAACTGAACCGGGGGAAGTGTTGTCTTTTTTGACGAGTTGTCTCTTTGGACGGATTGTCTACAACGACGGATTGTCTTTATTGACAGGTTGTCTATAACGATGAGTGTCTATATTGACGGGTGTCTATAACGACGAGTGTCTATAACGACGAGTGTCTATAACGACGGGTGTCTATAACGACGGGTGTCTATGATGACGGGTGTCTATGATGACGGGTGTCTATGATGACGGGTGTCTATGATGACGGGTGTCTATGACGACGGGTTTCTATAACGACGGGTGTCTATAACGACGGGTGTCTATAACGACGGGTGTCTATAATGACGGGTGTCTATAATGACGGGTGTCTATAATGACGGGTGTCTATAATGACGGGTGTCTATAACGACGGGTGTCTATAACGACGGGTGTCTATAATGACGGGTGTCTATAATGACGGGTGTCTATAATGACGGGTGTCTATAACGATGGGTGTCTATAACGACGGGTGTCTATAATGACGGGTGTCTATAATGACGGGTGTCTATAATGACTTTAGGAATTGATTTCAACTGGACTTGTCTTCTTTGATTGGATGAGCATCAGAAAGACCTTTGATTTAAATGGATTTGTCTTCTTTGACTGGATTTGAGAATTTGACTGCATCTTTCCTGAAAGATAAAGGTCAGTCTTATGTAATGCATGATATGGATCAAGCAATGATGTTCTCAACATAAATGAGATTGCATGATATAATGCGTGTATGCATGTATCATGACAATGACAATGTGATGTTTATGAATGTATTTTCGTCTGGGAAAATAAATCCTTGACGAATGCCGGGAAATTAAATCCTGGGCTGATGTTGAAGAGTAGAGTTCTTCGTTTCCGCTGAGGATGATGGTTGCAAGAATAAACGGGTAGGAGAAGATGACTCCGTTGGAGAATAAACTTGTTGGAGAGATTACTCTGCGGGGAATTACTCTGTGGAGAAGAGATGCTTCGCTGAGGTTTTAATGATAACTCCGCCGGGGGTTCCATTGATAAGTTATGTTGGGGAATTTGATGAACTCCGTTGGGGGGATAGGAAGAACTTCGCCGAGGACGATCTTTCCGTGGTAATTAGCTGAGGATAACCCAATTAGAAGCTCTGTTGGGGAATAACCTTCTGAATAAAGCCGGGGAGATGCTTTTGCACTCTGTGGGGAATAAGCTTCCAGAATCTACTGGGGATAAGCTTCCAGAATCTACTGGGGAGGATTGATTCAACTCTCCTGGGGAAACTTTTGGACTGTACCGGGGAAGTGGCTCCACTGGGGTGTCTTGTATTCCACCGGGGAACAATCTTATATTAAGACTGTCGGGGATGCTTGTTTAGGAACATCTGCATACTCCGATGGGGAATGTTGAGATTTGCTGGGGATATCCAACTTCCTTAAGGCTGACAGTAGACTAACTCTGCTTGGGGAGAGTGTTGCTGACTTGCTGGAGATATTGTGCCTTGTTAGGGGCTGAGGGGAGACCAACTCTGCTTAGGGAGAGGGTTGCTGACTCTTGTCTTACTCTGCAGGGAGTGAAGGTATCCTGGTTACATTCTTCAGCTGAATCTACCTTGTACCTGGAGGACAGAGCAACTAGCTCGTTCGGGCAATTCTTATTGCCCCAGCTTCTGTGGGAGAAGGTACCTGTAGAGGTGCTTGATGACTTCCGATTGACAAACCTTCTTCTGGTAGGCAGGTGACGAGATGTCAGGACATATTCGTACGCTTTTGATCCCTAATTTTTGCCTGGACCGCCCTTTCGGGTTTTCAGTCCATCAGGATACCCATTTTTGCCCAAGCCGCCTTTTCAGGTTTTCGACTTGCCGGATGTACAGATTTTTCATTTTCATCCCTTATTTTTGCCCGAACCCTTTTGGTTTGCCGGGAAGCCCTTATTTTTGCCTAGGTGTGTCAACCTAGCGGGTCTTTGATTATGCGTAGTATTTTTTTCTGACTATGTCCATGCTTTCAGGATGTAGGGAGGTGCCCCTACTGTTGTGTTGCCATGTGACCAGAAGATGTTTGAGCAGGCAAGATTCGTCGCTGAAATTCATGTCCAATGCCCCAAGTGACTCGGGCGGAGATTTGCCCCTGGCTGTTTGGCATTTGAGAGATTCTCCGAATCTTGACTTAACTGCCCCAGATGACGGACAATGATCATGTCTGCCCCTTGGTTGGAAGTGTTTTGGTTCATTAGACATTCGTCGTGCGAACTTCTATACTGTTCAAACAAATAGTCATATGCAAGCAATGTTATATCAGAAATGCAACGCTTATGCCTGTCTTGAAGATTTTGAAAATGCATTTTTCAGTAAAACAAGCAAACTTTGTAAAATGCGATGCCAACTCGTTGTTTTACCGCAAGCCTTAAGGAGTCAGGATACCTTTTGTA
Organism: Vicia faba; assembly: GCA_948472305.1. Taxonomy (NCBI): domain Eukaryota; kingdom Viridiplantae; phylum Streptophyta; class Magnoliopsida; order Fabales; family Fabaceae; genus Vicia; species Vicia faba. The sequence goes on along the minus strand of OX451738.1, from coordinate 1,627,029,117 downwards.
ACAGTATGCTTTCGAACTAACCCATGCTTCAGCTAGGACTTTTTAGGGTTGTAACGTGGCCTGGTTCACGGTTTAAGAAACAAAGGATAAAGGCTCAAATTTTATTTGTACCCACCCGCTCTTCGTGATGTTCTTCGATCCTAAACTCAGCTAATCGTGCATTAGATTTTGTTCGAGTCTTTGCTCTGATACTCCGGTGATGGTTCGGATGTTGACAATTTATTTTGAATAGGCAGTCATTCCTTTTTTGTTGAGGGTTTGTAGGGCCTCTTTCTTTTTGATTTCGTTATCCCTGTTTTTTGCCTGGACTGTTTCTTTTGTGATTACAGTCAGCGGGATGCCCTAGTTTTTGTAAGTCTCCTTCATAGGTTTTGACTTATTGGGCTTTTATTTCTGCGAAATGATGACTGCCTGTCTTTATGATTATTCGGAACCATCAATGTCTTTTGTTTCAAAAGGACTTCTTTTGATGTCATTCGTTATGCACTTGGATCAACTGAGAGAACTACCCTGCCCCAGGTTATGATTAAGGGTTTTTAATTTTTGAAAAGAAAAAAACTCCTACTTCTTTGGCTCGAAGGGGTTGACGAGGGATTATCTTCCTTATAACTCCAGTGTTTAGGGTTTGAAACAATGCCTGTACCTCATCAGCGGGGTCAATTCAAAAGTATACTGTAGATTGTGGTATCATTTTCGTCATCCTCCCTCAAGAGGCTTAGAATTATTAATCGAGAGTTGAACATCAAAAAATGAAAGCAGTTTTAAGCATAGTGAACATAATTACTTCAAAACAGACACGTGTAATGCATTAATGAAATAACAACGTTTGACATGAATAAAATGTTTGAACAATCAAAGAAAAATACAACTTGAACATTCAAATGAACAAAAGTTTTTCAATCCTAGCCATGTTTTGGCAAGGGAGCAGTGATCACATTGGGAGCCTCGGGCGCTTCGAACTGGACCTCCTTTGCATCGATTAGATCCTGAACCTTGTTTCTCAGAGTCCAACAATCATCTGTAGCATGCCCCGGGCTGTCCGAATGTTAAGCGCAGCGGGCGTTGGGGTTATACCTTGAAGGTGTCTTGTTGGGATTCTTAGGAGGGTCCCTTAGGGTTACCAAATCGGTCTCCAGCAACTGTGGCAATATCTGGGACAAGGTCATGCTGAGGGGAGTGAATTTCCTTTTAGGTCTCTCTTCCCTTTGTTGGTTGCGATGTTGAGGAGCACTGGCCGGTTTTGAAATAACCACCGCGTTGACAGCTTGGTGGTGTTCGGACCTATTCTGCCCTCTTGAACCATAGACATCACTAGATTCTTTCTTGGATGGTTTCTTCTTAGTGTTCGAGGAGTCACCTTTCTGTATCTTCCCAGACTTGATACCAGCTTCAATTCTTTCACCAGTCAAGATAAGGTCTGTGAACCCGGCTGAAGAATTTCCGATCAAATGGTTGAAGAACGGACCGGACAGGGTCCCCAAGAACAGATCAACGAGTTCACAGTCGGTCAAAGGTGGCTGCACCCTTCCAGCAAGGTCTCTCCACTTTTGCGCATATTCCTTGAATCCTTCACCCGTCCCTAGTGACATACCCTGGAGTTGGGTACGCGTAGGAGCGAGGTCGGAATTGTACTGATACTGCTTGTAGAATGCAGTAGCCAAGTCATCCCAGTTACGAATATTGGCTCCATCCAACTGATAGAACCATTCGAGTTGAGTCCCTGAAAGACTTTCCTGGAAGAAATGGATCCATAAGTTCTTGTCTGCAGTATACGGTTGGATCTTCCTCACATATGATCTGAGATGCAGCTTAGGACAAGATGCCCCATCGTATTTTACAAAAGCAGGTGCTTTTAATTTGTGAGGGATCACCACCCCAGAGGATAAACCTAGATCTTCGAAATCCAGACCGGGTACCTTTTGTATCTCCATAGCACTTAGCCGGTCTTCTAGCTGTTTGTACCTGTCCTCAGCTGGAGGGTACTGTTCATCATTGTAATCCGTCTCGTTGTCGGAGACCACTGGACTAGGAACCCTTCTCTCTTGGGGACTGTCCTTCCCTACAGAGGAAGCAGTCTGATCAGCCTCATTATGTAGTCCATTCCCAGATCTGCGTCTAGGGTTGAACAAAATAGTCCTCTTCTTCTTCTTCTTCTTCTGAATCAGAGTCTTCAAATCCTGTTGACCCTGGGCTAGGCTCATAACCATCTCTTGGAACTGGGCATTCTGGGCCTGGAGGGCCTTGATAGCTTGTTCATTGGATGATTCAGGATTCATGATGATTGCTGAAATAAACAGCAACGAAGATAAGTGACCTGTCAAAAGGGTACCTGTTATGCAATGATATGTATGTATGCATGCAATGTTTTCAAGGATCTTGCGGGGTAAACAAGAAAATTGTTAGAATCTGGTAGCTTGATCGAAGGAACTTCATGTTGTTGAGAGTCCTTCTTCAAGAGTCAAGGCTCACCATATCGAGTGGGTCATAGCCCCTGACTCAAGTCATCATGTTTTGATCTTCAGACAACCTTGGCTGGAGGAAAATAAATCCCCTTTGCCCCTTGCTAGACAGTTGGTTCATCATGACCTGCATCACAGACCCTTGAGATCCTTGAAATGGGTTAGTCCTTATGCAGGATGTATGCAATGGTATGATGGTATGATGTTATGCTATGCGTGGAATGATGTAAGTGAACCCTGTTATGAGTCCAGATTAAGGACTGTAAACAAAACCTGCAAGGAACTCATGCGTCAGATACAAGAATATGCAAGTAGTCAAGTTTGAAGGCACACAAGTCACCCCAGACAGCCCTTAGAGTTCAGGCCAGCGTGAAGTTTGGGGTACTACCCTCTTGAAGTTGGTGGGCTCGAACCTGTCCTATCGAAAGTAACCGGGTTCTAAGGAGCTCAATATCATTGGGTTGTTTTCTATGTTCATTGTTTTGATTTATCCACTGAACTGGCGATCAAAATATTCTAAGAAAACAACCCTCAATGAGTGTAGTATCGAGTATCTACCAACTTCGGACTGTACCAAAGTCAGTCATCTCACTACCCCTAAAGAGGCCAGGATGGTCAAGTAAGGTTCCTAAGGTCAGTTGATGCTTCACGACACCACGCGGCGGCCCCGTACTCTCCTTGACTTGACTCAAGGGTTACCGGTACTCACCAAAGTGCCGCATCAACGTAGCAGCTGCTTCAACCATGTCGGTATACCCCGCACAGTTCCCTCACAGTTTATTGCTACCTAGAAGGTATCCCCCAGATCCGGGTTAGGATCTTTGAAACTCCCAAAATAGGCCCACAATATTAAAGCAATCAAAACAGGCAATTGAAAACATAAGAGTGGTCTAATCCTAAGGTACACCTCACTTTTATAAGTATCCCCAGCAGAGTCGCCAGTTCTGTGCGGTGGAAATAGAACTGACTGTTTTTTAATGCTGGTTCCTGAAATGTCACGGTAAGTAAGAGTCGCCACCGTCTTTTATTTTCTCCAACAAGGAAAGGACAAAAGCACAGCAAAATTCCTTTTCGAGATGTTTCTCGGTTCGGGAGGTAGATTATAGAAAGGGAAGGTGTTAGCACCCTTTCTATCCGTGGTTATCCACGGGCTCTTAGGTACTTGCTCACTATGTTTTCAAAAGATTGTTTGCTTTTCAAGTGTGTGTGGGTTTTGAAAAAGTTTCGTTTGAAAAATTTCTAGGTAACTCTTGTATCTGTCCTCAAGAGTGTATGAAATATTTGTTTGAAAACTTTTTAAAAGTGTAAGTGCGAAAATTTGTTTTTGTTTTTTTGAAAGAGCAAGTACCCATGAGAAATCTACCTACTCTAAGGAATTAGGCTGTGTAAGAGTCCTTTAGATAGTGCTATCCCACCATTGAGAGGTAGGTAGCACCGTCGTTAGAGGTATTCAGGTCAATTCGATTATCAGGGACAGGTGTGGTCACCAAAGCAATGGTAGGACGCCTTAGCGGTAACCCTAATGTCCTAGATCCTTTTTATCCGAGGCAACCGTTTCGAGGCAACTGGATCTTTAGACAGGAGGGCGACCTCTAAAACACCCTATTCTTGACGACCACGTCGAGGCAACGAGTGAGGCGTACCTTAGGAGTGGCATGTGCATGTGTGTTGTTTCAGTTTATATTTATCTTTGAACATGTCATTTGTGAGCCACAGATTGGTTTTATTTGTCAAGCAAGTCTTTCATGCATATTAACAGTTAAGAGTGCGGAAAATAAAGTGCAAAAAGGTAAATCTACGCTATTACAAGGCGCGGGTCTATACATCGCCAAAAACAAAACCCGTTTTGAAATAAATGCGAGAAAAGTAAAGAAAGAGGTAAAAGCCTAATTAACTATTATATTTCCGGAGCAGATACATAAATATAATGAATTAAAATAAATAATAGCGCGCGAAAGAATTTAAATCGGGACGTCTTAGGGTTTGGACCCTTTTTGAGAAAAGAAATTGAAATTGGTCCCTTTTTGCAATTAATTAAAATATTAAACCTAATAACTAATTAATTAATTATTACAAGAAAAATTATTTTTTGTGTTTTATGTTTTTTTAATAAAAATAAAATAAAAGGAATTAAAAAGTTAGTAAACAAAACCCTAATTCTAAACTAATTTTATTTATTGTAAAAAAAGATTAAAGTTAACCTAATTTAACTAAATTAATTAATTTACATTTATTTACAACAATAATAATAATTAATAAGTAATAAGTAATAATAATAATAATAATAATAATAATAATAAGAAAATATGATTGAAAATTGTCAAACCCTAATTCTACATGATTTTTATTTATTGTAAAAAGATTAAAATTAAACCTAATTAACAAAAGACTAAATGAATTAATTTGCATTTATTTACAAGAAAGTAATAAAAATATTTTTAGGTTTTCTGAATTTTTATTGTGAAAAAAAATAATTTAGGAATTAATTAAATAATAGTTATAATAATTATTAAAAGGAAATAAAAAGAAAGAAAAAAGAAATAGAAAGAAAACCAGGGGGGTGTGTTGGACCCATGAGGAGGTTTGTAATCAAATTTCCAGCCCATTAAGCTTAAGCATGTGTTGACTTTGGAATTGCCTAGAGCATAGTTGATTGGGAACATCGTAGTCAGCACTTCATAGCCCTTGGATTTGTGCATGAGGACACATGGCACGCTGATTGCTTGAAGCGCATGATGGACATCACTTGAGAGCCTGCATATGATTAGGTAAAGAAAAACAATATAGAAATTTTGGGGGACCTGGGAATCGAACCCAGGTCCCAATGGTTGCCAGACATGTCATCATCCACTGAGCCAAGCGCTTGTCTTTGTTAATATAATGGATACGGAAAATAATATATAAAGAGATCAATTATGCTGGGAATTAAAAAATAGCGCGCATTTGTTTGAATGCTCCAACCATATGCTTCCACGTCCTTCGTCTCCTTCCTTATGCCTGCAAAAACAAATTAGTTAGCGGGGGTTTTTAACCCCCACAATATGACCTGAGGAAAAATAACGATTAGGCATACGTTAAACATAAATTGTTCGCGACATGTCCATTGAATTCGTCTGGTCTCAACGAGTTTAACCATGGGTCTTAGAAGGCTTGATTTTTCCCATGCTGAAAAGCCCTAATTCGAAAGCTTGGAAACCCTAGAATCCTTCAATGGCAAGTCACGATTCTGTGTGTTATAATGCAATTAAACCATGCCAAAAGCTTCCTGTGGATTCATACAGTACAAAACAAACAACAAATTGTGTTAATGATGCATGGAACATGGATTTCGATTCTGAGAAAGAAAGTTAAACCGTGAGTTTGTTCTGGACAGTTTCTTGAGCTTTGAAGCTTGGTTTTGGTTCCAAATCGTTCTTGGGAAGCCTAGCAATGTGTTTGAATCACTCTAAGGCTTTGAATTGTGCTAGAACGTGGAATTCAGTTTTCAAATTTTCTTGAATTTTTGGAATTTGTTTATGGCTTTTGACAGCAGCTCTCACGTGTGCCTCATTAGGTTTTGCTTCAGTATATATAGAGGATTGAATTAGGTTAAATCTTTGGGCAAAAGATCCATGGCATTATGTTTTCAATATTTGATTTCCAATCACATCTTTTTGCATATTTTTGATTGACAAAACTTGCTAATTTTGGAGATTTTGGTCCCCTTGATTGATACACGAAATCTTCAGCATGTGTTGAGTTTATTTGCATCACAAAAAGATTTGAAAACCATATCTTTGAATTTCCTACATTTTAAATCAATTAAATGAATTAATATTAAAAAAAATTCAATTAATTAATTAAAAATAAGAAAATAAATCAATTTAAGCTCAATGGGTCGTGCATATGCTTTGGGTAAAGATTCAAGAAGGAATTTGAGGCCCATTAGCAAAAATGAGGTGTTTTGGGCAAAGTTGACTTTTGCAAATTCCCAAAAATTTCCCAACTTCTCCAATGCATATCTTGCTCAATTTTGATCATATGAACATGTTCTTGGACATTTTGGAAAGGTCTTGAAGTCCTCTAACCAATGCCTTTGGTCCCATGTCATTTGGATTTACCAATATCAAGTTATGCTCTTTGACTTAAAATGCCTTTTTGTTGACTTTTGAAATTGACCTATAATGTAGAAATTGATAACTTTTTGTGGGAGCATTTATTGGACTTGGAATGTGAAGATGAGTTGTAGGAAATGTCATCCCCTTCAAAATGAGCATTGGATGGGATTTTTATGATGAACCATGAAAAAGTTATGCCTTGGTCAAGTTACAGTTGACTTTTCAACTGTCCAAAAATAGCAACTTTTGCATCCTTGATGATTTTTGAGCCATTCTTGTGGAATCATGATCAAGACCTGATCCAATGATGATTGTAGGCTCAAAATAAGATGTTGACCAAATTTTTTGACTTTTGACTGTAAAATGACCATTTTACCCCTGCAGTTGATTGTGAAGCAAATGGGACTTTTGATTGTGCATTCTGATGCTGTGAGTCTTGCAACTTGCCATGTAGATGCTTGAGAACATGTATAGGCCTATGGGACTTGTTTGGACCACTGAAAACCTCAAGTTCATTGAAGGAACCAAAACCCTAATTTTGACTGGCTTTAAAGATGGTTAGGACTGTGCAACCCTTTGAGAGATCTTGAACCATTGGAAGATTATTCTTGTCAAACCTTGAAGAATATGGGAGGGCAAATTTTGGGGTACAACAACTAGCAAGAGGTCAATCTGTCCCCAGTGAAGTTGCCAGCTGAAACAACCTGGCCGAACCGTCATCTTGTAATGAAATATCAATGAAGTCGCCACCAAACGTCTTTTATCCCGCCAAAAGGGAAAGGTAAACATCGATAAAACCTGAAATGGGAGAAATCACGGTCTTTCGACTGAGAGATCGGTTAAGGGAGTCTGTTACACGAGGGGAAGGTATTAGAACCCCACACGCCCGTAGTACTCTACGGTATCCACTCTTGTTGTCTAATCTAATGGGTGTGGTCAAAACCTATGTCTATGGCTTAAAGCTAAAAAGGGAATGCATACGAAAGAAAAAAAAAGAAAATAATGTAGGGAAAATAAAAGTTGTGCTCGGTTGGGCCCTACCCCAATGCCTACGTATCCCTTTTAAGGAATTAGAGCAGACGTAGTTCGGCTCATATATTCTGTTTGGCTTGTGTTTTTTAGTTAAGACAACAAAAACAGTCAAGATGGAAAAACGTAAAATAAAACAACAAACAAATGAGATGGTAAAACATAGACTAAATAATAACAAAGTAACATGTCAAAGATGGCGAAACACCAAATGATAAAACATCACACCTAAAAATGACATTGAGAATCAAAGTAGGATAACAAACATATGTGATGGCGAAACATCGACTTCAAACAAATGTGCGATGGCGAAACATCGAATAAAAGGTAACAAGGTATCATGGCAAAGATGGCGAAACATCAATAAACCGGATGACAAAACATCACACCTAACAATGATATTGGGAATCAAAGTAGGATAACAAACATGTGCGATGGCGAAACATGGGCTTCAAACAAATGTGTGATGGCGAAACATCGGCTAAAAGATAACAAGGTATCATGGCAAACATGGAGAAACATCAATAAACCGGATGACAAAACATCACACCTAACAATGATATTGAGAATCAAATTAGGATAACAAACATGTGCGATGGCAAAACATCGGCTTCAAACAAATGTGCGATGGCGAAACATCGGCTAAAAGATAACAAGGTATCATGGAAAAGATGGCGAAACATCAATAAACCAGGTTTAGAAACAAAGCCAAGAGGCGCACAAATAAATAAGATTGATTTATATCTTTTACCTTGAAGAAGGGTTTGAGTTTATTAGAAGTGTTTTAGGATTTGCCAAGAAAACAATTTTTGTTTTAAGATGCAAAATGCAAAGGAAGGAAAAAACAACAAACGAAAACTAGCCTAGCACTATCCCTAGTATTATCATACAATGATTGACCCTAAGGTTTAGGATAAAGGAAATTCCTACCCTATGCTAGCATACATGGATTCCTACCTTAATCAACATGTCAAAGGAAACTTAACAAAACTTTCCTATAGGGAACAGGCAATGAGAGCGAAGTCGCGATCTCAATTTCTAAATTGAGTGACTCATCGATCAACAATTAAAGAAAAAAAACAATATACATCCTATAGGGAACATGCACTGAGAGCAAAGTCGTGATCTCAATTTCTAAATTGAGTGATTCATCGATCAATAATTAAAGAAAAAACAATAAACATCCTATAGGGAACATGCACTGAGAGCGAAGTCTTGATCTTAATTACTAAATTGAGTGACTCATCGATCAATAGTTAAAGAAACAAACACAAACACACCACACATATCAAACAAAACAGAGGACCTCCTGACATATATCAGCAACAGAGGTCCCATCATGCAACATAGAACTATGAAAATAGAAGAAAGGAAATAGTGCAATACCAAACGGATAACTATCCGTAGCAACTAAGCAAGAATAAATGAAACCCAGAGAACTTCAAGCAAGCTCAATTCATAATCTGAATGCTTGATTCCCTCACTCCAGATGTGATTCAAGGCTTGCTTTAGCTTCCTTAGCACTTGAGGATGAAGAAGCAAGAAGAAAAACTCCAAATGCACCACTAAAACTTGAGATTCAAAGAAAAGTGCAGCTATGGAAATTCTGAGTTCAGATCTGGAATATGGGAGTTGTGAGCTCTCTCCTCCGCCTTCAGTGCTTTCTTCTTATTTTATATAGCATGTAGAGTAGTTTTTTCAAGAGAAATGGGCTTCAAAGTGAGTGCATTGCCCAATTGGATTTTTCTGCCATATTGAAAAATGAAACTCTGAACATGCCCTTGGCTCGTGCGTTTTTTCTCCTTTCAATTGCTTTTGAGGCCTCTCCTACTCAGATTTTGATCCACCAAATCTTGGCCCTTTTTTCCTCATGATGAGATCATGCTAGTGTTTTTGCAAATTTGGCATGTTTTGTCAATTTTTGAGTCATGGTGGTACAGCTGCACATGGGGCACAATTTTGCTGCCATTACGGGCTTCCTCAAATCACAAATGGGTCGTGGGCCTGATTAGAAGTGAAAAGAATGACTGAAAATGACGTTCTCAAGTTCTCAAGTTCTCAAGTTCCTCAAATCTCTAATTTTGGAAAATGACCTATAATTTTAACTTGAGGCATGAACTTCCAAAGAACATAACTCTTGACTCTTTGCCAATTTGGACATGAGACCAAAAGGATATGAAAGATCACCCTCTTATGTTTCCGAGCATGTTTCATTTGCATTTTTTTGATCAACGGTGAATAAAATATGAATTTTTGAAGTTAAGTCCTCATTTTCCAAAATTAGAAACTTTTAGGGTTTCTTCATGAACAAGTTTCAAGCCAAACCTCAATCTTTTTGATCCAATGATCAAAATGGACTTGAAATATGAAAAGTAAACCCTAGAATTGATGGTTTACCAAAAGTTTACTTGGTCAACCTTGACTTTGACTGATTTTGACCAAAATGACCATTTTTACCCTTTGAATTAATTGGTCCATTTCTCTTCAAAATTGATGGTCAAAACTTCAAACATACTATCTCCCAAATATATAGAGGCCATGTACAAAGTTTCACTTCAAAATTCTCAAGAAATCTTAATAAAATCCCAAACCCTAGTTTTGTTTAACACCTTAGGAGACTGATGAATCATCTCTAAAATTTAAAATCCTCTGGGTATCTTGACCAATTTCTTGTACAAAGACTTTTCAAATACCACTGAGATATTGTAGCTTCCAGATCAAGACTTGTACATTGATCAATAGCCTTGATCAAGCAAAACCCTAATTTTGACTGGTGAATCAAAAGAGTGATTCTTCTAATAATCAATCACAAACTTCAATCCTCTGATGATCCAAAGAGATGGATAAAACATCTTGAGATATGCATTAACTTTTGAGATTGAAAGATCTAAAGGTTTAGATAATAAGGTTCTACTTGAGCAACTTGTCAATGCAATCAACCTTCAAATCTTGAGGAAGACTTGATAACCAAAGCATTTTGATCCCATCACAATGTATGAATGCAATGCAATATGATAATCATGATGAAACATAAGCGTAAATCAAGAGGGTAAATTTTGGGGTGCAACAAATTGAAGTTAGAAGATGATTGAACACTTAAGTGCCTAGAAATTTGCACTCGTTTGTGCTCATAGTAAACACTTGTTGGTTGATTATAACGGGAATGGGGTTAAATATATCATTTAGAGAAGTGAAGAAGAGTCAATTGAGATGGGCTTATAGATGCCATTTGGAGTGTCCATTGGTAGGAATAGCAGAATAAGTCTTTGCTTGACTGTCTCTGAGAAGTATGCTAGGATGAGTCTCTGTATCTAGCAGACATGCTGGGGAGCGTCAGAATGAATCTTCGTCTTGATTGTGTCTGGAAGAGGATTAGAACGAGTCTTCGCCTGACTGTATCCAAGGGGTATTAGAATGAACCTTTGTCTTGTTTTATCTGAGGGATATGCTTGTCAGTATTCAGTCATTGAGGAATATGCTTGTAGGAATTCAGTCTCCGATGGAGTATTCTTGTCGGAATTCAGTCTCCAATGGAAAGATGTTTTATCGTGTAGATAGTCGCCCTGTCTAGTTTCAAGAATTGATCCACAATCTGTTTTTGTTTGTAAACCCGTCTTGAAGATGCATACTGGCTAGTCACATATATAGTTTCCCCGTATGGTTTTGGGTGTTAATCTGTGGCCTGGTCTTGCTTGCTGGTAAATCTATCTTTGGGATTTAGTATAGGCTAGTCACATATATAGTTTCCCCATCTGGTTTCGGGAGTTAATCTGTGGCATGTTCTTTGGCTAGTCACATAGATAATTTCCCCGTATGGTTTCGGGAGTTAATCTGTGGCCTGTCTTGGGCTAGTCACATAGATAGTTTCCCGTCTGGTTTCGGGCATTAATCAATGGCCTACTGTGTTTATTGGTAAACGCGTCCTGATTTTGGAGTTCATACCACTTGGTCGTATAAATAGTTTCACCGTATGATTTCAGGCATTAATCTTTAACCTATTGTGTATAAGTTGATAGCATTCATCTGTCTGTGAATTCAACCTGAAAAGGTAAAGTCAGTTTCATGCGATGTCATGATGTATAAATTGTATGATGCTCTCGAAATAAATGAGAATGTTATATGCGTTTCAGTTATGCATATGCTATGATGTATTGTAAATGTTGTATGCCTGTAATATGTGAGTGTATCAGTTGCTCTTTGTGGTGTCATTGAACTGGAAAATAAATCCATGACTGCTACTGAAGATGAAGAATGTAATTCCTCACTTTTCATTGAAGTTATTTTTCTCGTGGATTCCTGCTTTTTGTCCGAGGATATTTTGCTGGAGACTTTTGACTTCTGCTTGAGGATAAGAGCATTCAAGGAGAGTCGATAACCTATCGTGGCTTATGAAACAGGTGGATTAGATTGATGCTGACTAGGGATGGAGGAACAAATATTCCTTTGATGTGAGTAGCTACTCTTATGGATATGGCTATCCTGGGTAAACCTTGCTGGAGGAAGAGTTCTGTTGAAAGAATTTACCAATTTGGAGAAATAAACTCCGCTGGTGGATGGAATTCCGTAGCTAGAGAAATAAACTCAACTGGGGAATGAAGCTTCATGGACTGCTTGGGGATTTTATGAAACTCTAATGGGGAATCCAAGAAATCCTTAGACCATGCTGGGGAATTCTTCAAGATGATAGGGAGATGATTGAACTTCCTTATCTGTTAGGAACGATTGGAGCAGCTGAAATCATTAGGCTATATGTTGAAGATATGACGATGAACTGCAAAAAGATGCCCGTTTTTCTGTACCTAATGGGGAATGTATCTTTGCTGAGGAAGAATTTGTGAAGATAGTCCTCTAGATGTGGTTTCTTTGTGGAGATTTATGGACGACCTTTAACATTGTCTTACCTCTTAGAGCCCTTAGTAACTGTCTTTTCTGTTTTTAATGCATACGTTTGTAAACAGTGATCACATTCAAATGCATAAGTTCATTTAAAATAAATCATCGGCCGTTTTTGCAAACAAAATAGGAAAAAATAAAAACAGATAGTTTTGAACTTTAAAAGAGAAGTTTTGTATTAGTTTGAGAAATTTTCGCCTATAAATAGGATTTCTTGTATAAAGAGACGAAAATCCTAGTAAGAGGAAGTCATCGTAAAAATGAGAAATATACAAAGTGGTACACAAAGAAAGAAAGCTATGTTAAATAATCCCATTGAGTTTTAAATCTGCTATCGCCTTTATATCTTTGAGTGTCTCATCACTTTGCCGTTTAGAAGAAGTTAACTGGATTGATCCTACCGTTCGAATTTGACAACGAATTCTGGCTGTAAGGTGATTCAGCAGGACATAGTCATACGTTTTTAATCCCTAATTTTTGCCTGGACCGCCCTTTCGGGTTTTCAGTCCACCAGGATACCCTTTTTTGCCCAAGCCGCCTTTTCAGGTTTTCGACTTGCCAGGTATACAGTTTTTTTCCATATATATATCCCTAATTTTTTCCCGAACCCTTTTGGTTCGCTGGGATGCCCTTATTTTTGCCTAGGTCAGTCAACCTAGTGGGTCTTTTTTCATGCGTAGTATCTTTTAACTATGTCTGTGTTTACAGGGTACAGAAGGTTGTCACCGTGCATGGTGGTTAATATCATACCTCCACCGAAAAATATACTGTTGATCAGAAATGGTCCTTCGTATATAGGAGTCCATTTTCCCTTGGGATCACCTTGTGGAAGGATGATGCACTTGATTACCAGGTCACCAACCTGATATACATGACGTCTGACCTTCTTGTTAAAAGTTTGATCATACGTTTCTTGTACATCTTACCATGACAAATAGCCGCAAGCCTCTTCTCGTCAATCAAGTTCAATTGGTCAAGTCGAGTCTGAATCCATTCGTCTTCGTTTAAACCTGCATCCTTCATAATTCTCAGGGAAGTAATCTAGACTTTGACAGGAAAATTAGCTTCCATACCATAAACGAGAGAAAATGGGGTTGCTCCTGTTGACGTGTGCACCGAGGTACGGTAACCATGAAGAGAAAATGGTAACATCTCATGCCAGTCTTTATATGTTACCGTCATCTTCTGTATAATCTTCTGTATAATCTTCTTTATATTCTTATTTGCGGCCTCCACAATGCTATTCATCTTCGGCCGATATGGAGAAGAGTTGTGGTGCTTGATCTTGAACTGCATGCAGAGTTCCGTGATCATAGTGTTGTTGAGATTGATAGCCATCTTGCTATTCTTCCGAAGAGGGAGGGTCTCTTGAATATGTATTTTATATGACCCATCTTGGATATCAACAAGGTAGTATGAGTCTACATAGACAGTCTTAGTCGGCGAGCAGCCCATGCCAAAGCGCGACATGTCTTCTCGGGCAGCGAGTATTTTGTTTCACAATCGGTAAACTTTTTTCTAAGGTAGTATATTGTGTGCTCTTTTCGACCAGACTTCTCATGTTGGCCCAGTACATACCCTATTGAGCTTTCTAACCCTGTTAAGTACATGATAAGGGGTCTTTTTCGTTTGTAGATGGTGAACCACAATATTATTGTCAAGCCCTGACATATCTTCGTACGACCAAGCAAAGATCTCAACATATTCATTCAACATTTGAATTAACCTGTTCTTGACACCGTTCTCCAAGTTGGAACCTATCTTGACTTCCTTTTTATTCTCCTCAGTACCTAAGTTTACCGCCTCGATCGACTCTTCATGAGGATGTATTGCTCTTTCCTCTTGCTATAATAGTCTAGCAAGCTCTCCCAATACTTCATAATCTTCCTCACCTTCTTCCTTGGCTTAGTAGATCAGATTTTCAAAGTCATAATTGGCAATAGCAGAACTGTTATCAATGGGATCCAGGGTGGATGTGGATCTGCAATTTGATATGTGGGTGTGTGTAAGAGCATATATCTATTTTGAAAAATAAAGCAAAAAAAAGACAAAGAGCGCAAAATTTGAATGCAAAACATCCAATAATTTACTAAAATGACATATGAAAATGAAGTATGATAACCCTCACAAATAGACCATTGTGCCTCGGGTAAGACACAAGTCTTAGAGTTTAATTTGTTCAAAAATTAAATATCCCAAAAACAAAAAAGAACAATAACTCCTGGATAAAAGAGATTGGCACAAAGTCTCTAGCCGTCCAATTATTGAGTCCACTATTGGTAGTAGGGAAGATCCAACTATCCAGGTCACAGTCATTGTCAGCATCCTCAATAGCATTGACTCCATGGTTGCTGATGCATAGTGGTGGTCTTCCGATGCAAGCACGACGAACAACTCTTTGAGCTCCTTCTTCTTCTTCTCTTTAGTGATGAGAGCTTTCAGATCTTCCTTCCCTTTAGTCAGAGTCAGGAACATCTGTTGGAATTTAGTGTTCTGTGCTTGAAGATCCTTAACAGTTTGTTCAAGAGCCATTTCTTTTTGCTGAAATAAATAACAAAAAGATAAGAAACCTGTCTTGAAGTACCTGCTTATGTAATGATATGCATGATATGTTTATGCAATATTTTCAAGGACCTCGCGAGATTTAAACTTTTTAAATCAAAACATAAACAAAGATTTTTTATTAGTAAGTTCAAGTGAAACAAAGGTTTGCAAGGAAATAAATTAAAATTTTCTAAAACTTCTAGGTTTCCCATGTACGTTTCCTCTTTGTGTTGACATAGGAATTAAGTCTCTGCTCCTTGTGAAGCTGCTTCGTTAGTTCCAACACTTTCTTCTCACTTACATAGAATTGGGTCGCAAAGGTGTCGCATTCTTCCTTGAGTTGAATCCAAGACCTTTGCAGCTCTTCAAAGATTGTTGGCATACCAGGATGAAGAATAATGCAAGACTCGTCCCCTTGAACAATAAGCTCTAAGATCACCGGTAAGATGGTGGAATATGGCCTCATAAGACTTTGAGCACGAGTTCGCACCCATTTGAGATAAGGTTCCAAAGGGATGGAATTCATGTGCCCAAAAGTCTTACCATCAATCTTTTTTACCATGCCCCAAGTGCCTATGAACCTCTAACGATAACCTTGCAGATCACTGTCGTAGTCGAACGCAATACCATGGATTAGCATGTCATAAGGATTGTTTCTCCGTGCCTAATCAAACTGATGTAAGGCTAGAGAATGATTATAAGTGATGCCTCCCCTGATGCCAAGGAGTGGCACATTAGGAAATTCTCCGCAGCGATCAATGATAGAGACGTCTTCTTGAGAGCGAGATCACCAATAGATATGAGAGAGAGACATCAACCTTTGAGACCATCTTAAGCCTAGCTCATTCTTCATTACTGATCGAGGAAGGTGCAAAATAAACCACCTATAGAGCAAAGGTATACAACACATAAGAGTTCCTCGTTTCTTCATAGTATGGGTATGGAGAGAATGTAGAATATCCCCGAGAAATGTAGGCAATAGATTACGAGTAAGGAAAATCTTAATGGTGCTCACATCTATAAGTTGGTATGGATTAGGGAACAATACCAACCCATAGATCAGGAGGGTCAAGACATCCTCAAAAGCATGGAAACTCATGGCGTCTAGAAACAACTGAGCTTTCTCTATCATAAACTTTGCAAGAAGACCTTGAACCCCACTTCTCCTTTCCCAATTAGATTCAATGTCGGATGGTTTTAAGTGCAAAGTTGTGGCAACATCTTCAGGCTTTGGATCTTGTTCTAAACTAGTGAAGGGTATTTTCTCCAATATAGGCACTCCATGTTGAAGAAGGGAAAAACACAAGAAGGGGGGTTGAATTGTTAAAACTTGAAATCAAGTGCAGACAACACGTTATTTTTATCCTGGTTCGTTTGATCTCAAACTACTCCAGTCCACCCGTCAAGGTGATTTCGCCTCTCTCCAACGAGGTCTTAATCTACTATATTCAACTGAATACAAAACTACTTTAACAACTTCTAAAGCCTTCTTGAGTCTAAACCACATACCGGTTTCTCAAGGAAATTCTTTCTTACAGATAAATGAACAATATGTGTGTTGAATGTTTTCTAGAAAAACTATATATCACAACTGTGATAATACACAAATTAAGCTTATGTGAAACTAGAATGCTAGAACTATAGAGTAAGCAATTTGAGAGCTTTAGCAAACTGTATGAGTGAGGATGAAGATGATTGACTTTAGGCGTGTAGAGTATTGTAGAGCATTAGCCAATTCCTTTCTCACTGATTTGTTTAAATACTTCTTGGAAAAGATACGTTGATGCCAATAATTCCATTTCAATGCTCATTACGTTCTTTCCATTTTGAGAAGATCTTTGTCTTGGAATAAAGCCGTTGGTAATTAATCTGCCTTGAATGCAGTACCGTTGACACTTCAGAATGTTCTGCTTGATTAAGATCAGAGTGTGTTGGCTTTAGCTTATTCTGATTGCTTTTGAGTGCTGATGACATTGTTAAGATCTTGATCAGAGTCAGTATGTTGAGCGCGGATTCTGTTCATCAGACTCCAGCGTAAGCACATGTATTGATCTTCTGATCAGACTTATCTTCTGATGCTTCGATGTTGATATTCTGATATTCTGATGTTGATTCCATCAGAGTTTCCTGTACATATACAACATAATTTTAGGTAGCATCTATGTCTTATATAATTTCTCATAATTCATTTAATCTTGTATTTTGTTATCATCAAAACTCTAACTGAGGGTTGTAGAATCAAACTATGTTCTAACAATCTCCCCCTTTTTGATGATGACAAAAACTAGATTTTTTCAATTAAAATAAAATGATGAAAGTATAAGAGTTTAAGGATAAAGAGGAAACGATATCAGAGATAATCAGATAATGAGTAAAAGTATCAAAACTAAGAGGGTAAGGAATAAAAGTATTAGAGTAATGATGAGAAAAACTCCCCCTGAGTTGATTATTTCCCTTTGATTCCTTAAGACCTTGAGTATCAGAACTTTAGAACTTTATTGAACCTTTCTTTGAGCATCAGAATTTTGCTTCATCAGAGTTCTTCAGATTCTTGTACCTGTAAGCTTTTCAGAATAACAAATATATAAGGATGTTAGAATGTTTGAGACTTTTGTCTCAGTAAACCGTTATTGAAAAATATCATTCTTTCTCCCCCTTTTTGTCAGCTATCAAAAAGCATATATAATCAGAGTTAAAAAGATTAGAGTAAAAACACGTTTGTATTAAAACAGAAGCAATGATAGTTTAGAACAAATAGAATTATTACAGACAAACATGTAAGGAAAACAAGGAAAACATAAGAAAAATATAAGAAGAAGGAGGAAGGCGTGTGAACAAAACTTCCAACATGCTCTTGATTTGTTCGCTGGTTTTGTTTTGCTTGGCTACCATGCTTGCTATAGAATCAATCTTGATATCCTGCTTGTCCATCCGTTCATTCATCAGCATATCTGATCTCTTCAAATCTTCCAGAGCTTGCCTGTCAAGAGAGGAAGCTTGAGGATCTTCAGATACAGGCTGCTTCTCAGAGCTTTCTGTAGCTTCTTCTGCTTGACCCAAGTCTTCATCTTGAATTATCTGTTCTTCTGCAGGTTGAACTGTAGATGTTGGACGCTTTTCAGACCAAGGCTCACTGTCCAGATG
Organism: Vicia faba; assembly: GCA_948472305.1. Classification (NCBI taxonomy): domain Eukaryota; kingdom Viridiplantae; phylum Streptophyta; class Magnoliopsida; order Fabales; family Fabaceae; genus Vicia; species Vicia faba. The sequence continues at coordinate 1,627,010,951 of OX451738.1, read as the reverse complement.
GAGAACTTCTTCCTTCAGCAGCTTGCTCAGAACTGGACCTTCCATTTCCTTCTGCAGATTGTTGAAGTTCTGTTGAGCCTGTCCATAGCTCTGGTCTTGCAGCTTGAAGGTTTCAGCGCATACCCATCTTATGAATTGAGTCCAGAGATGATCTGATACAACAAGATCAACCACTTCCAGACTTGCTTGTTTCAAAGAAGTGATCCACTTCTGCATATCTGATTCAAAGTTCAAAATGCTGGAACCAACATCTGGTTGTTTCGGTTTAGGGATGGCAGTTTTCTGGTTTATTGCAGCAAGGCGTTCAAGGATTGTTAGATCAATGACTGTCTTGCTGTGGTTTTCTGTATTTTTATTAGGTGAGGGAGTGGGAGAGTCAGAAATAACGATTGGACTATGTGGAGTATTTGGTGGAGTTATTTCTGGTGAGGAGGGAAGTTGAGCCATATTAACAGTTGTACCACAAGGCAATTGAATGGCCAAGGGTTGTGGTTCAAGGGAGTCAGAGGTTTGAGCCTCAGAGTTTTGGGTCTCAGGTTGTGGAGTTTGTTCATGTTGAGGAGAGGGTGGATTACTTTCTGGTTGAGGAGAGGGTGGATTACTTTCTGGTTGAGGAGAGGAAGGTTTTGGAATTTCTGGTATTGGTGAAAGTGGAATGTCAGGTTGTGGAGAAATGGGAATTTCTGGTTGTGTATTTAGATTGTTTGTTTCAGGAGCGGAAGTATGTTGGTCTATGTCAGACAGAACTTGTGCAAGTTCTGGTTCTTGTATGGTTGCAGTGTTTGGATTTTGTGGTTTAGAGCGGGATCTTCTGAGGGTTAATGACTCAGAAGGGTCAAAGTCAGTGTCAAAATCTTCAAAGGTTTATGGTGTTGGGATATTAGCTGGTGTTGGAATGGGAGTAGGAGTAGATGAGGAAACAACACTTGAATTTAAAACAGATACAGAAACAGGATTACCTCTTTCCTTTGGAATCTGTTGTGATGATCCTTCTGGAGCATCTTTTCTCTTCTTAGTCTTCTTCAGAGCAACCTCTGGTGCCTTCCGCTGAAGATCTTGGATGTTGAGATTGGGTGCTGTACCATCAGCTTTACAAGCGTCCAAGTATCTCAGAATGATCTGAGGCTTGGAGTCAATCTCTGAGAACATGGGAAAGTCGTCCAGAGGGACTCTTTTGCTGGAGATGTCAGCAAAAGGAGTAACGCTGGGCTCCTTCTTAATGTTCTCTATCAGCTTCATCTTCTTTAGATTCTTGGCGTTCATCTGCTTGCCAACTGAAGGTTCCAGGGTGCTGATCTCTTGTGCCTCTGTCAAGTGTTCAATCAGCCTATTCTCAGTCAGAATATCTGATATCAATCTGCCCAAGGGTATCCAATCCCTTTTAGTGCGTTCATCTTCTCTTGTCTCCTTGATGCTTGTCCTCAGATGGTTGAACAAAAGATGAGCTAGATTAATCTTTACCCTCTGAGAAATAAAATAGATCAGAAACTGCTGATCTATGTTTATGTAATCAGGAGAGCTTGTGGGCTTCCTGTGGTTGAAACAGCCCAGAATAATCTTTGCCCAAATTCTGTGCTTATCTCTCAAATCCCTTATCTTGCTGGAGGGAAGCCCCAGCGTGAAAATTTCCCTTGCTATAACAACAACATCTGAGCACCTTTCAGCCAAGTCTATACAGCGAATACCACCACCACTGTACCCAATCAGTTTTGCAATCAGCTCTTCAGTAATCACTATCTTCTTCCCCATGATATATAAAGTGACTTGGTGATTTGAGGAAGATGCGTGAATCCAGAATTCTTTAACCAAGATAGGTAAAGTTGGTCCCACCAACCTGTCGAAGTATTTCTCCCATCCTTGAGCTTGAATCTCTTCTGATAAATCAAAACCATTTTCCTTCAAACTGTTGAAATCCACTATAATCTCTGACAGAACTTCAAGATTCTTGACCGGAGTGAGAAGAGTTCTGAGAGGAACCTCATATTGCTCAACTGATGCATCTTTCTGGGAACCAGATGAAAGGTTGCTGCTAGAAGCCATGTTCACACGAGTTCTTGAGAGAAAAAGAAATTGAAAGGGTTTTCTTGATAAAGAAGAACACAAACACATATATCAGAAATATTGCTTGAAAACGAAAGTAAGGGTAAACGTTGTGAATGGTGTGAATGGTGTTTAAATAGGTTTTGAAAAAGTTTTTGAAAACATAAACGGTTAAGAGAGAGAAATAAATCATGATTAATAGCATTAAATGACAGCTGATTTTGGGGGATTTCAGAAAGATACTTAAACGGTTACCAGTGACATGTGTCTCAATGCATCCAATCAGCGCTTTGCCTTTTCAGAAGCGTGAATGCGTGTTCTGCCTCAAGAAACAGCTGATGACTGGATGACACTTGTTTGCTTTGAGTGAACATCACTTCTATCCTTGAACTGAAGAGCTCAGAGCTTCATGGATAGATCTGATACAATCTGCATTTCTGAGAATTCTGAAAGAAGATTGATCAGAAATTCATAGAGAAATAAACATAATTCTGAAGGTTAATATATAAAATTAAAATAGTTTTATTCTGGACAGAGCTTCATGCTGAGATGATTCAGAATGAAGTTGAACCTATCTTCAGAAAGTGGTTTTGTAAAGATATCAGCCCATTGATGGTCTATATCAATAAATTTTAAGTTTAAAATTCCTTTCTGAATATATTCCCTAATAAAATGATGTTTTATTTCTATATGCTTAGCCCTAGAATGCAAAATTGGATTTCTACTTAAGAAAATAGAAGAGGTGTTATCACAGAGGATAGGAATGTTACTCTCATAAATCTGGAAGTCCTCAAGTTGACTTTTCATCCAGAGCATTTGTGTGCTGCATCCAGCTGCTGCTATGTATTCAGCTTCTGCTGTTGATAGAGCAATGGTGGATTGTCTTTTGCTGGACCACGAGATCAGATTTTCTCCCAGAAACTGGCAGCTTCCATAAGTGCTTTTACGTTCAACTCTGTCTCCAGCAAAGTCAGCATCACAGTAACCTACTAAGCTGTAATCACCAGATTTTCTATAAAACAAACCCAAATTAGTAGTACCTTTCAGATACTTGAAAATTCGCTTAACAGCTGTTAAGTGAGATTCTCTAGGATCTGATTGGAATCTTGCACAAATGCATACACTGAATAAAATATCAGGTCTTGAAGCTGTAAGATAAAGAAGAGAACCAATCATACCTCTGTAGACCTTCTGTTTTACCTTTTTGCTTACCTATTCTCTTTCCAGAATGCACGTGGGATGCATTGGAATCTTTGATGGCTTACATTCTGAGAGATCAAATTTCTTCAGAAGTTCTCTGACATATTTGCTCTGATGAATGTAAGTTCCATCTGGGGTTTGATTGATCTGAATTCCCAAAAAGAATTTCAGTTCCCCCATTAGGCTCATCTCAAATTCTGCCTGCATACACTTAGCAAATTTTCTTCCCAGAGAAGGATTAGTAGATCCAAATATTATATCATCAACATAAATCTGGCAGACTAAGATGTCATTCTTAACTGTCTTACAGAATAAGGTTGTGTCCACCTTCCCTCTGGTGAATTCCTTTTCTAACAGGAAGTTACTTAGTCTTTCATACCAAGCTCTGGGAGCTTGTTTCATACCATACAGTGACTTCTTTAGTTTGAAAACATATTCTGGATTTTTTGAACTTTCAAAACCAGGGGGTTGGTGCACATATATCTCTTCTTCTATATAGCCATTTAAGAATGCACTCTTGACATCCATCTGATATAGAGTGATGCCTTTATTAACAGCAAAAGAGATTAAAAGTCTAATAGATTCTAACATGGCGACTGGAGAAAAGGTTTCTGTATAGTCTATCCCCTTTTGTTGACTATAACCTTGTGCTACCAATCGTGCCTTGTTTCTAATGACTTCACCTTGTTCATTCAGCTTGTTTCTAAACACCCATTTTGTTCCAATGATGTTGAATCCTTTTGTTTTAGGAACAAGATCCCACACGTCATTCCTTGTGAATTGATTCAGCTCCTCTTGCATTGCTAGAATCCAGTCATTGTCCAGAAGTGCTTCATCAATTGAAGATGGTTCAATCAGAGACACAAGTCCCATGAGGGATTCTTCAGAGTTTCTGAAGTTGGCTCTTGTTCTGATTGGATCTTCCTTTCTTCCTAAGATAGTTTCTTCTGGGTGATCCACGCTGCTTCTGGATGGTCTTTTCTGAGGTTGGTCAACAGAAGATGCTGGATTGCTTGCAGTGCCTCTTTCTGATGTTGAGGGAGTGTCTCTGTTAAGAGCTTCTGATGACTTGTCTTCAGTACCTGTGAATTCAACTTCCATACCTGCAAGTAATTCATTCTGCTTTGACTTTTGAGAGTCAAGCTTATCATCAAAGCGAACACTGATTGATTCTTCCACAATCTGTGTTTCTGTATTGTATACTCTGTACCCTCTTGAGCGTTCAGAGTATCCTAACATAATACACTTCTGTGCTTTAGAGTCAAACTTGTTCAAAGAATTTTTAGTATTTAAAATAAAGCAAGTACATCCAAATGGATGAAAATATGAAATGTTGGGCTTTCTGTTCTTCCATAATTCATATGGAGTCTTTTCCAGAATAGGTCTTATGGAGATTCTATTCTGAATGTAGCACGCTGTGTTTATTGCCTCTTCCCAGAAGATCTTAGCAACGTTAGTCTCGTTGATCATGGTTCTGGCCATTTCTTGCAATGTTCTATTCTTTTGTTCTACAACTCCATTTTGCTGGGGAGTTCTAGGACAAGAGAAATCATGCAGAATGCCTTTGTCATTAAAAAATGATTCAAAATCTTTGTTTTCAAACTCTCCACCATGATCACTTCTGACTTTGACGATTCTAAGATCCTTTTCATTCTGAACTTGGTTACAGAAGGTGACAAACACAGAGTGTGACTCGTCCTTGTGTCTTAAGAAATTTACCCATGTCCATCTGCTATAGTCATCTACGATTACTAACCTATACTTATTGCCACTGACTGAAGCAGTTTTAACTGGTCCAAATAAGTCCATGTGTAGAAGTTCTAATGGCTTAGAGGTGGAAACAACGTTTTTTGATTTAAAAGCAGGTTTTGCAAACATGCCTTTCTAGCATGCTTCACACAGAGCATCTGAATTGAACTTCAGGTTAGGAAGTCCTTTGACTAGATTGAGTTTGTTAATCTGAGATATTCTTCTCATACTAACATGCCCCAATCTTCTGTGCCAGATCCATTGCTCGTTGTTAACAGACAGAAGACACTTTACATTCTGACTTTTCAGTTCAGAAAGTTTGATTTTGTAAATGTTGTTTCTCCTCTTTCCATTAAACAGGATAGTCCCATCTTTCTGACTAACAGCTTTATATGAATTTTGATTGAAGATTATATCATAACCGTTATCACTTAATTGACTTATGGATAACAGATTATGCATTAATCCATCTACTAATAATACATTACTTATAGAGGGAAAATTTCCGTTACCTACTGTTCCAGAGCCAATTATCTTTCCCCTCTGATTGCCTCTAAAACCTACGTGGCCTCCAGGCTTAAGTTTCAGGATTTGGAACATATGCCTTCTTCCCGTCATGTGTCGCGAGCAGCCAGAGTCCAGGTACCATGACTGGTGTTTCTGCTTTGCTGCTAAAGATATCTGCAACATGTATTATTTTATCCTTAGGTACCCATATTTTCTTGGGTCCTGATTTGTTAGTTTTACCAAAACTCTGGTTGAATTTTGGTTTGACAGAATAATTACTACTAGTATATTTCATGTCCTGTGTGTGCCCATATACAAAGTGTGAATTAAGAGGAGTTCGTTTAATAACTAAATCCATGGCATTCTTTGGTGTAGGTACCTTACCTTGGTATCCTATTCCCTTTCTGCCATTTCCGCTAACTCCATAGATCATTGAAGCCATTTTGCTTCTATCTATGCTTTTAGCAAGAAACTTCTGAAAGCTGTGATCATACTCCTTGATGATCTCATCAGCACTACTGGGAGTTTCAGGAATTATTTCCTTCTGAGAGTTTTGTAAAAGATTTTCTAATTTTGAAACTTTATTTTTCAACTCAGAATTTTCCAATTTGAGACTCTCAGTTTTATCAGAGTCAGAAGCAAGACCCCTTTTCAGGTTTCTGAATTTGACTCTGATCTGCTGATATCGTTCCAAAATCTCATTAAGGCTTTCAGCTAGTTCAGCCTTAGTAAAATTAATAGCAAAGTCAGGAAATACCTCTTATGTGTCTGATTCAGAGTCTGATTCAGAAGCTTCACTGTCTTCTGATATGTTTGCCATGAGGGCTATGTTTTCTCTCTCATCATCTAATTCTAAGTCAGCTTCAGATGTATCAGAATCATCCCATGTAGCCATGAGACTTTTCTTCTTTTCCTTGCCAAACTTTCTTCTGGGCTTTTCCTTCTGAAGCTTTAGGCAGTCACTCTTGTAGTGTCCTTGCTCGTTGCATTCATAGTAGATGATGTCCTTGTTGTTTGGCTTTCTGCTTCCTGAAGAACCTTCAGATCTTCTGTGTCCAGAGGAGGATTCTGACCTTCTGTATCTGGAGGAGGATTCGTTCTGGTTCTCAGATCTTTTGGGAGTCCTGAACTTTCCTTGACTCTGCTTCCACAGTTGGTTCACCCTTCTGGAGAGGAGAGACAGTTCATCTTCTTCTGATGAGGACCCATCAGAGGTTTCTTCAACAGCCTGCAAAACCTTAGAGTCAGATTTTCTGTTAGATTTTAGAGCTAAAGGCTTAACTTGCTTTTGAGGTTCATCAGCTTCCAGCTCTATCTCGTGACTTCTGAGGGAGCTGACAAGTTCCTCCAGAGAGATTGTATTGAGATCCTTAGCTAGCTTCAGCGTTGTGACCATTGGCCTCCACTGTTTTGGCAAGCTTCTGATGATCTTCTTGACATGATCAGCAGTAGAATACCCTTTATCAAGAACTTTGAGACCAGCAACCAGAATCTAAAATCTTGAGAACATTGTTTCAATAGATTCACTTTCTTCCATCTTGAATGCCTCATACTTCTGGATGAGCGCAAGAGCTTTAGTTTCTTTTACTTGAAGGTTGCCTTCATGCGTCATTCTGAGAGAATCAAACATGTTCTTTGCAGTGTCTCTGTTTGATATCTTTTCATATTCAGATTAGGAGATAGCACTGAGAAGAATAGTTCTGGCCTTGTGATGGTTTTTGAAATCACGCTTCTGTTGATCAGACATTGCTTTCCTGTCAATCTTCTGACCATTTGCATTTACTGGGTGCGTGTATCCATCTGTCACCATATCCCACAGATCAGCATCATGGGCTAGAAAGAAGCTTTCAATTCTGTCTTTCCAGTAATCAAAGTTCTCTCCATCAAAGACTGGAGGTTTTGCCACTGAATCTGTCTCTTTATTCGTTGTTGTCATTGCTGATGTTGTGATGTGTTCCTGCCATAGTGTTTTTCAATGCTGGATATTGTACTGACACGGTTAAGTGTTATGAACTCAGAACCAGGTTTTGATACCAATTGAAGAAGTGAAAAACACAAGAAGGGGGGTTGAATTGTTAAAACTTGAAATCAAGTGCAGACAACACATTATTTTTATCCTGGTTCGTTTGATCTCAAACTACTCCAGTCCACCTGTCAAGGTGATTTCGCCTCTCTCCAACGAGGTCTTAATCCACTATATTCAACTGAATACAAAACTGCTTTAACAACTGCTAAAGCCTTCTTGAGTCTAAACCACAGACCGGTTTCTCAAGGAAATTCTTTCTTACAGATAAATGAACAATATGTGTGTTGAATGTTTTCTAGAAAAACTATATATCACAACTGTGATAATACACAAATTAAGCTTATGTGAAACTAGAATGCTAGAACTATAGAGTAAGCAATTTGAGAGCTTTAGCAAACTGTATGAGTGAGGATGAAGATGATTGACTTTAGGCGTGTAGAGTATTGTAGAGCATTAGCCAATTCCTTTCTCACTGATTTGTTTAAATACTTCTTGGAAAAGATACGTTGATGCCAATAATTCCATTTCAATGCTCATTACGTTCTTTCCATTTTGAGAAGATCTTTGTCTTGGAATAAAGCTGTTGGTAATTAATCTGCCTTGAATGCAGTACCGTTGACACTTCAGAATGTTCTGCTTGATTAAGATCAGAGTGTGTTGGCTTTAGCTTATTCTGATTGCTTTTGAGTGCTGATGACATTGTTAAGATCTTGATCAGAGTCAGAGTATGTTGAGCGCAGATTCTGTTCATCAGACTCCAGCGTAAGCACATGTATTGATCTTCTGATCAGACTTATCTTCTGATGCTTCGATGTTGATATTATGATATTCTGATGTTGATTCCATCAGAGTTTCCTGTACATATACAACATAATTTTAGGTAGCATCTATGTCTTATATAATTTCTCATAATTCATTTAATCTTGTATTTTGTTATCATCAAAACTCTAACTGAGGGTTGTAGAATCAAATTATGTTCTAACACATGTAACATAGAGAATTCTCCCAACATGGGCACCAACTGATAATCGGGGAAAGTGAAGAAATGATGTTTAGGATCAAATAACTAGAATAGGAAACTTATCACACCTTCTTCAAAACTGGCAGTAACCAAACTGAGCAAGTGACCATGCCTTCTATTGAATTGGGAACTTTCAGGAACCCTTGAGACTCATTCTCTAAGCTTGGAAGGTATTCTTATGAAGTTAATCCGGATGGTATTTCTGCGAGCGGAAGCCATAACCTACAAAACAGAGAAGAGATAAATCCCCAGGTCCTTGAAATGGTTAGCGCAAATGCTATGTTATGATGTTTATGATGTTATGTTCATGCTTAAAACAAAATAGCAAACACAAACAAGTCACACAAAGAGCTTAAGTTTAAAGGCTTTCATGCGGTCTATAGGTAAGTAACCTTTTGAAGTTTAGTTGGCTAAACCTGTCCTAACAATAGTAACCAGGTTCTAGGGATCTCATATCATTGATATTTATCTCAGGTATTGTTTAAGCAAAAGCATCTGAATTGCGACCAAAATATCCCGAAAGTCCAATCTCAATGAGTGTAGCTTCGAGTATCAACCAACTTTAGTCTGCAACAAAGTCGGCCATCTCACTACTTTCTAATGGCCAAGATGAGTCAATTTAAGGTTCTAAAGGTCAATTATTGCTTAATGACACTATGTGGAAGCCTAATGTTATCCTTGACTGACTCAAGGAACATTAGTATAAGCCAGAGTATCACACTAACGTAGCTATCATATCATCCATATCGGTCTACACCGTACAACCTCCATGATTTATTGCTACTTACCTAATGGTGTTCCCGGATCCGGGTGTAAAATCTTTGTAAGAAAATACCAAAACAAAACCCTCAAATGTAAAGCAATCAAAGCAAACATTTTAAAGTGAGTAAATGTAACTTAACTTGTCGCCAACAGAGTCATCAGTTCTGTAATACGGTGGGAGAACCGACTTGCTTGTTTTGTATTTTATCATAAATGTTACGGATATCAAGAGTCACCACCGACTTTTCTTTTATCCAATAAGAAAAGGGTGAAAAGAACAGGAAAGACCTTCGAGAATTTCTGAGTTCGGGGGGTAAGTTATGAAAAGGGAAGGTGTTAGCACCCTTTTCATCCATAGCTATCTACGGGCTCTTAATCAGTTGCTCACTTTATTTGTTTTATGTGTGTGCTTTTGAAAAAGTTTTAAAATGCCAAATAGCAAGGAAGTTTGCTTTATGATAACTCTTGTATCAGTCCTCAAGATTGTTGATAAAGCATTTTGAAAATGTTTTTAAAAGTGTGAGGTGTGAAAAAGTTGTTTTAGTTCTGAGCAAGAAATTAACAGTAACTACCCACTCAAGGTATTTCTTGTATTTTTCCTCCTCCTTTAGACAGTGTTATGTATACCATTAGTTAGTAGGAATCCATATCTTTGGATGTTCGAGGGACAGGCGTAGGATCATCGTTATGGTCATTGAAGGAAACATCTAGGGATACCTTTAGTAATTTGAAGGGACTGTCGTCATATATATTCGTAGGCAACATCGAGAGACAATATCATATACCGTAGGAAACTTCGAGGGACATCGAGGGACTATGATCTTTATGATGATTCATAACTGATGGACTTTGCTAATGATATCCCTACGTTCGAGGGACATGACCATTGTTTTTCCGAGGCAACGAGAGAGGTTACCCTAGAGGTGAAGTTTGCAAAGTGTGCTTAATTCAATTCATTTATCTTACAATTAGGGTTTTCTATCGTTCATTTTTATCTTTTTATATAAACCCTAATTACTAACAATTGCATAAAATATAGTAGCTGAAGGTAAAGGCGGAAATGTAAACCTAGGCCATTACAGAGCTTTGGGGCAGTTACATAATAGTGAAGTGCGTAAAATAAAAACCTACAACTATTACATACTAGGAGAAGTTACATAATAGAAAAATGCAGAAAAATAAAGCTACGTTATTACAGTTGAACGCGCCCTATACACTTTATCTAGGAAAATAAATAAAAAATAAAAAAAGCAAAGAAAATGTTTTGGTGATTTTTTATGAAAAAAATGATTTATGATATATAATTAAATAAATCTAAAAAAAACCTAATTAATTTTAATTAATAAAAAAAGGTTAATTTTGAAGAAAAAAAAGTTAATTAAAAACCTAAAACCTAATTAATTTGAATTAAAAAAAAGGTTAATTTTGAAAAAAAGTTAAAAAAACCTAAAACCTAATTAATTTTAATTAATAATATCCCTCTCCCCGAAGCCATGTAATAGTGTAGGTTTATCTTTTCCACACTTTATTTTTTGTTCCATATTTCTGCTAGTAATTAGGATTGTATGATAAGACTGAAATTAAAACGTTAGTAAACCTAATTACACAAGATAAATAATTGAACTAAACGCAATTGCACATGCGCACCTCTAGGGTATTCCACTTTAGTTGCCTTCAGAAAACAGTCACAATTCTCGAAACGTGAGAAGTTTTAGTGCCTGTCCTTTAGTTTGAAAGATCACAAGTCCCTCGATGACCCTTTCGATGTTTCCTCGGTTAAAAGTGATCTTAGAAACTTTAGGACAGTTACTAATTTTTTTTTGCCAAGTTACCTTCGTGACCGTATCGTCCCTTCGATGTCCCTCAAACATCCAACAACAAGGCTACGTACTCACTAATAGTAGGATAGCACTGTCTAAAGGAAAGGAGGAAAAGAACGACCCTTTTCGAGTACAAAGTAGATAGCTGTTAGAAGTTTGCTCAAAATTTTTTCGCACTTACGCAAATTCTACTTTTCAAAAACACTTTCAAAAACATCTGCTTTGTCAACACTCTTGAGGATTGATACAAGAGTTATCATAAAGAGAATCTCCGCACTAAGGAATTTTCAAAACATTTTCAAACACACAAAGCACAAAGGTATTTCAAAATTAGAAAACCTCTAAGAACCCGTAGAAAACTACGGATGGAAAGGGTGCTAACACCTTCCCTTTCCATAATCTACCCCCTTACTCAAAATCTCGAAAAGGTCTTCTTTTTGTTCTTTTCACCCTTTCCTTAATTTGGATAAAAGAAAAGTCGGTGGCAACTCTTGCTTACCGCAACATTTGCGAACACAAATGCAAAACCAGTATATAACAATTAGTTCTGCCACCGTATCACAACCCTATTCAGGATACGATCCATCATGAGATAGAAGTGTATGTGGACGATATGATTGTAAGGTCTCATACTGAGGAAGAACACCTTGATCACTTACACAAGCTATTTGAGAGGTTAGAGAAGTATTAGCTAAGGTTGAACCCTAACAAGTGCACCTTTGAATTAAGGTCTGGAAAGCTCCTAGGTTTTGTAGTCAGTAGCAAAGGTATTGAAGTGGATCCTACGAAGGTCAAAGCCATTCAAGAAATGCCAGCTCCCTGTTCTGAAAGGGAGGTCCGAGGTTTCTTGGGTCGAATTAACTACATTGCTCGATTCATATCTCACCTAACTGCTACTTGTGATCCAATCTTCAAACTCTTGAAGAAAGATCAAGTGGTCAAATGGAACAACGATTGCCAAGCAGCCTTTGACAAGATCAAAGAATATTTACAAGAACCTCCCATCTTGATGCCTCCAATTAAAGGAAGACCTCTGATTATGTATTTGACTGTATTAGAGAATTCCATGGGGTGTGTGTTGGGCCAACATGACGAGTCTGGTCGAAAAGGGCATGCAATATACTGCCTGAGCAAAAAGTTTACCGACTATGAAACAAGATATTCACTACTCGAGAAAACTTGTTACACTCTGGCATGGGCTGCTCGCCGGCTAAGACAGTATATGTTAGCTCACACCACTTTGTTGATTTCTAAGATGGATCCTATCAAGTATATCTTCGAGAAGCCAGTCCTCTCCGGATAAATAGCTAGATGGCAAATGATTTTGAATGAATATGATATCCAATACACTACACAAAAGGCCATCAAAGGAAGTGTGTTAGAGGATCATTTGGCCCATCAAGCTGCTGATGATTACAAATCCATGAACTTTGAATTCCCGGACGAGAATATCATGCTAGTAACTAATTGTGAAGAGCTTGGACCGTATGACGGACGTGAACAAGGATATCGATGGACTATGGTTTTTGATGGAGTTTCCAATGCTTTAGGTAACAGAATTGGTGCTGTGATTATTTCTCTGGAAGGTGGCCATACACCTTTCACTACCAGGCTATGCTTCGACTGTATAAACAATATGGCCGAGTATGAAGCATGCATCTTGGGTCTTAAGGTTACCATTGATCTAAGAATAAAATTCTTAAGCGTATACGGAGATTCAACTTTAGTAATCAGTCAAGATAAAGGAGAATGGGATACTAAGCATCCAAATCTGATCCCCTACAAAGAACTTATGTTAAAGTTGATCCCATGCTTTGAGGATACCACCTTTGAACACTTCCCAAGAGAAGAAAATCAGTTGGCAGATGCCTTAGAAACAATGTCAGCCATGTTCAAGGTCAATTGGGACAACGAGGCTCCTAGAATTATAATCAAAAGATTTGACGATCTGGCACACTGTTATGAGATTGACACTGATGAGTAGAAGCCTTGGTATCTTGAAGTGAAGAGATACCTCAAAGCACAAGAGGATCCTGAGGGAGCCTCAATCAACAACAAGAAATTCGTGCGAAGGTTCTTAGCCAAATTCTTCCTAAGTAATGGGATTATGTACAAACGCAACCGTGATTCCACTCTGCTTTGTTGTATGGACAAGAAGGAGGCTGAGAAAATCATGGAGGACATGCATGATAACCTCTTTGGAACTCACTCTAGTGGGCACACTATGGCCAAGAAGATTTTGAGGGCTGGTTATTATTGGTTAACAATGGAAACTGATCATCACCATCACTCAAGGACTTTCCATAAGTGTCAGATCTATGCCAAAAAGGTTCATGTGCCTCCGGTACCACTAAATGTCATGACTGCTCCGTGGTCGTTCACAATATGGGGCATTGATATGATTGGAGAGATCAAGCTCACTGCCTCCAATGGACATTATTTCATCCTCGTTGCCATTGACTACATCACTAAATGGGTCGAAGATGCCTCATTTTGCTCAGTAAACAAGAACGTTGTAGCCCAGTTTATCAAGCATAACTTTATCTCTCGTTATGGTATCCCTGAAAGGATCATCACTGACAATGGAACCAATCTCAATAATGCTATGATTACGAAACTCTGCACTCAGTTAAAAATCAAGCATCACAATTATTCTCCGTACAGACCTAAGACGAATGGCGCAATGGAAGCTGCCAATAAGAACATTAAGAAGATTATGCAAAAGATGGTGGTAACATACAAAGATTGGCATGAGATGCTACCATTTTCTCTTCATGGCTACTGTACTTCATCTCGAACTTCAACTAGGGCAACCCCATTCTCCTTAGTCTATGGCATGGAAGTTGTTTTGCCTGTGGAAGTTCAAATTCCTTCCTTAAGGATTATGAAAGATGCAGAGTTAGCCGAAGACGAATGGATTCAAACTAGACTGGATTAATTGAACTTAATTGAAGAGAAGAGACTGGCTGCTGTTTGTCATGGTCAAATGTATTAAAAACGTATGATCAAGGCTTTCAATAAGAAGATCAAACCTCGAGTGTATCAGACTGGTGATTTGGTAATAAAGCGCATCATTCTTCCTCAAGGCGATCCCAGAGATAAATGGACTCCCACTTATGAAGGGCCATTTGTTGTTAAGAAAGTATTCTCTGGCGGTGCCATGATGCTAACTATTATACATGGCAAAGATTTCACGCATCCTGTGAACGCAGACATAGTCAAAAAATACCATGCATAAAACGACTCGCTAGGTTGACATACCTAGGAAAAATCAAGGGCATCCTGGCGAACCAAAGAGGTTCGAGCAAAAATTAGGGATATATATAAAAGATTGTATACTCGGCAAGTAGAAATCCCGAAAGGGCGGCTTGGGTAAAAAAGGGTATCCTGGTGGGCTGAAAACCCGAAAGGGCGGTCTACGCAAAAGTTAAGGATTAAAGCATATGATTATGTCCCTTGAAATTACTACAACCAGCTTTATTACCAAGGTCCAAGTTCTTGGGTGTAAGATAAATTCAATCAACTTCTTTTAACGACAAGGGATTATGTTCGAAGACATAGGGGCCATAGCGGAGTTGGAACACAATGAGATCACTTCCACATGGCTATTATTTTTGTTTTCACTTTGTATTCTTTAGACAATTTCCTCTTACTGGGATCTCTGCCTCCTTGTACCAAAAGCGCTTATTTATAGGAAAAACATCAATACAAGTATACTTCGAAGTGCAAACTTTTTGTTTTCCTGTTTTGAGTGCAAAAACGTCCAATGACTAAAATTGAATGACCATATGCATATGAACATGATTAGCTGTTAACAAATGCATGTTTAAAAAAATAGTAATAAACATTTTCTTAAGGATTCAGGATATCCCCAGAGTTACTTCAACAAGATTATCCCCACAAAGTGTAATCTCCTGAAAACCCTCTCCCCAGCTGAGTGTGGCCTTAACTGAAAAAATAAACCTTGCATGAAAGAATTCATGTCCCCAGTAAGGTCTCAAAAATATCCTTCTCAACAAGGTTTATTTCCCCAACAGACTACAATTTCCCTAGCTCGAGTTCTTTTCTCAAACCATTACAAATGAACAGACAAAACCCCATGTCACCAACGGAGTCGATACTATCCCCAATAAGTTGTTGCAAAGCCTAGAAACTAACCAGATAACAGTTAACTTTAGGAATTTACTACGAAGCCTGGAATCCAACCAGATAATAGTTAAATTTAGTAAGGTGTTACGAAGCCTGAAATCTGACCAGATAACAATTAACTTCATTCATCCCAAAAATTTGTTACAAAGCCTGGAATCCGACCAAATAACAGTTAAATTCAGTAAGTTACGACGAAGCCTGGAATTTGACCAGATAATAGTGAACTTCAGAAACTCGTTGCGAAGCCTGGAATCTAACTAGATAACAGTTAACTTTAGTAACTTGTTGCGAAGCCTGGAATCCAACCAGATAACAATTAACTTCAACCATCTCAGAAATTTGTTGCGAAGCCTGGAATCCGACCAGATAACAGTTAAATTCAGTAAGTTATTGTGAAGCCTGAAATCCGACCAGATAATAGTTAACTTCAGTATCTTTTTGCGAAGCCTGGAATCCGACCAAATAATAATTAACTTCATCCATCATAGAAATTTGTTGTGAATCCAGGAATCCGACCAGATAATAGTTAACTTTAGTAAGTTGTTACGAAGCCTAGAATCCGACCATATAACAATTAACTTCATCTACCTCAGAAATTTGCTGAAAAGCCTGAGACCCGACCAGATAACAGTTAACTTCATTCTCCTCAAAAAGTTGTAGCAAAGCCTGGAATTCGACCATATACCAGTTAACTTTCATCCTCCCCAGTCAAATTATGATTCCCCAGTAGAGTACTGGACAACCCATGTTCCTGAATTCTATTTCCCAAGCAGAAATCAACATTCCCCGCAGAGTTCCCTCAAACGGAAAACAGGAATTCCCAGCGGAAACATTCTAAACAAAGTTGAATATATACATACTCTTCATCTCCAGCGGTAGTCCAGGTTTCAACTTCCCAAGACTCCCCCAGCAATTTGTTAAGGATTTATATTCCAGATAGAGATGCACTTCAATGTTTCAGATTCATACATCATAGCACATACATGACAAATGCATACATCATAATCTCATTTATTTTGATAACATCATTACGCCATGCATACATCTACATGCAACTAACCCTCTTCCTTGCAGGAAAAATCAATCAACATAACAAAAGACCTCTTTTGGTTAGATTTATTTTTTCCAGATTAAAGATAGGTAGACGAATACCTCTTCTGGTTAGATTTATTTCTTCCAGATTAAAGACAGGCGAACGAAGACCTCTTCTGGTTAGATTTATTTCTTCCAGATTAAGGATAGGCAGGCGAAGACCTCTTTTGGTTAGATTTATTTCTTCCAGATTAAAGACAGGCAAACGAAGATCTCTTCTGGTTTAGATTTATTTCTTCCAAATTAAAGACAGGCAAATGAAGACCTCTCCTGGTTAGATTTATTTCTTCCAGATTAAAGACAGGTAGAGAAAGACCTCTTCTGGTTAGATTTATTTGTTCCAGATTAAAGACAGGCGAACAAAGACATCTTCTGGTTAGATTTATTTCTTCCAGATTAAAGACATGCAATCAACAAACCATTCATGGTTAGGTTCATTTCCCTAGTGAATTCACCGAACAACAGACCTCTTCTTGTTAGATTTATCTCTTCCAGTTAAAAACAGGAAAATACATCTATTATTTCAGGATAAATCGACCAAAGATTTATCTTGATACTTCTTCCAATTTCTCCCAACAGTTACTCTGGATGGAATCCGTAAGCCCATCCACGACAAATTCTTTATCACCTCTCCAAATGGCATATGTTAAGAACATTTCCAATGCAATCAACTACCACATTACTTTGTGCATCAACGTGATAATTTCTGGGCATTCTAATGTTCAATCATCTTCCACCTTCAAGTCACGAATGGCCGACCCGCCAATCTAACTCTTCAGGTTTAAGAAGATTGAACATGGGAAGTTGTTGTACCCAAAAATTTTCCCTTTCTTTTATCAAGACATTTCTCACAAAGATCTTCAAAAGCTCAAGCTTGCACAAGTATTGACTAGGTCAAGCCATCTCCTCAACACCGATACTTCAAATTAGGGTTTGAGTTTGCACAAAGACAATTGGACTTGTAATACTCCAAATGACTTTCATGGATCATTATGGACCTTCAAGATCGCTCGTGTCAAGTTTCAAGTCTTGGATCACAAAATTGCTCAGTCAATTGATCAGACAACCTAAAATCAATTGTATTGAGTAAAAAGTCAATTGTGGTCAACTTACAGCCAAACTTCAATATTTTTGACCAATATCAACATTTTGAAGTCATATGCATCAATTGATCAAGTCTGGACCACAGTTCCTCAAGAAAAATGTTTAAATCATCAAAAGGGCAAAATGGTCAAAATTAGGGTTTTAATTGAGAATGTCTGATTCTTGACTTTTGACTTAATACATGACTTATTGGTTTAAAACATGATATCAAGGATTCAAATGAAACACGTTGAACTAATTTCATGGTTCAAAACATTCCTCAAGATCAATGGATTGATAGTTGAAATTTGATCAATTGATGAAAAAGTCAACTGTACACCAAAAAGTTAAACTTTGACTTTCTGATCAAATTTGAGTTTCAAAGATCACAATTCATCAAGACATTCAAAACTATGAAGCTTGATCATCAAGAAATCAGGAAAGTCAAAAGTCAATGAGAAAAGTCAAACTTTTCAAGACTTAGAAATTTTTCCTAAGTTTTTTTGTACATGATAATTTCACTACTTCATGACATTCTTTCACCAAGATGCAAGATGATTCAAAGAAAACTTTCAACATGAAAGTTTTATATCTTGATGAGATCTACAACTTTTCTTTACGGATCAAGTCTTAGAAGTGCTTGGATTGTGAGTTATAAATTCCTGAAGTCATGACATTTTCATCTAACACTTAGAGAAATTTTCAACAGATTTTGGTCAGGATTTTATCCTAACTTCTTGGCATTTTTCACATAGTTCCAAGACACTTTTGTCAAAATGGCCAACATGAAAGTTATAAATGATGTTTCAAGCTTTCCAAAACACCCAAGAGCATGAATTTGTCATACTTGAGCTAGGAGATTCAAGGGCATGAAGTTGGGCATCCATCGTTGAATTACAAGTCTTTTTGGTGAAGAACACATGATCCAATCTATATGCTATACTGCATAATCTTATGTTGCAAGCCTTCTTGCTTTCAAATATCTCCATAATTTAATGTTTAAACAAAAGCTTGAACCATTACCCAAGTGATACAAGTCATTGTCCAAATAACTTGCCATTTAAGGTAAAAAGTTAGCATTGCTATTCTTGAAAAGCAAGCTTGTTGCTACAAAATTTATCTTGAGCCCATACCTTGTTTACTTATGATTTTACTCCACTATAAATCATGGAAAGTAGCCCCTCTATACCAGCAAGTTTGGTACTTCATCTTGGAACTATGGAGAATTGACATAGTTTGATATTTACATCCCAACCAAACCATAACATGCTGTCTTGCAAACCTAATCAGCTCTCGTTCCCAAACCTCTTGCCAATAAATAGAGGGAGCATTTGCAAGATAAAGAGGCCAGATTCTTGTGTATTGAAAAATCCTCAAACCCCCCTTATACTCTAAAAACCAGAATCGTCCCTAAAAACCTCCATCTTTGAGCTTTGAAGTTCAAACCCTTTGAGTCTCCAAAACCTTGCAAGTTTTCCCTAAACAAACCATCCACATACTTCATATACATCATATATAAGTTGTTCAAACACAAGATCAACTTCTGTAACATCACTATCACCATTCTCCAAACTCAAAAATAGCCACTTGACCTCTCCAAGACAATACAACAACTTTAAATCAAAACACGAATTTCAGTTTCAAGGTAAGTTTTCTTGACTTTGAACTCTTCATACAAGCATCATTAGTGGTTCATTTGTGAAGATAAAATGTAGATATCATTACCCTAAAGCTAACCATATGTTTAATTTTTATTTTCATTAACCATATGTTGAGAACTGACTCATACATGCAGCAGAAAATTGTTAGAAGTAAAAAAGAGTAGTATTTTCCGATGCATATATCTATGAGTCGACACATATTAGGTATAAAATAGGTTATGAGTCGGTATAAAACACGAATGAGTCGATGCAAAACAGAAATGAGTCGGTGCAAACCATTATGTGTCGACTCATACTGAGTTAGTTTTGATTTACATAAGCAAGGAATAATATGTATCGATGCATAAGTGCACATGTCGATGCAAAACAGATATGAGCCAATGTATAAGTGCATGCGTCAATGCATAAAAGTTTTCGTATCAATGCGTAAGTGCATGTGTCAATATATAAAAATTTTTTTTTTAAATATGGCTGTAATAGTAATTAGGTTTTAATTGTTTTCATTCCCCATTTATAAATTTGTATCCCCCATCCCCAAAAAAGATGTAATAGTGTAGAATTTACATTTCCATAATTTACCGCTTTCAATATTATTTCTAGTAATTAGGGTTTGTATGGAAAGATAAAATAAATCTTAGAGAACCCTAATCTCAAGACAAAAATGTATGAAAGTAAAACACTTTGCACACTTGCACCTCTAGGGTAACCCCCACTTGTCGCCTCGAATAAAACAGTCATGTCCCTCGAACGTGGGATACTTTAGCAAAGACCCTCAAATACAAGATCATAGTCCCTCGATGACCCTTCAATGTTGCCTTCGATAAACGATCTTAGACCCTTACAAAATTGCTAAGGTATCGTACAATGTTGCCTTCTATGACTATATGACGACCCACGCCCGTCCCTTCACATCCAATGATAGGGTTTCTTATCAATCAATGGTAAGATAGAAATATGTAAAAGAGAAGGAAATGAACAAAGACTTTTTGAGTAGGTCAAACGCTCATAGTTGCTTGCTCACAACATTTCAAAACATCTTTCAAACACACCAACACTTTCTAATGAAATATTTTTAAAAGCCAACATTTTGTATACATTCTTATAGAGACGAGAATCATTACAAAGTTCTCCTAAATAAAGACACTTTTCAAAAATAATTTCAAAAACCTATCACAAACACATTTTCAAACAAAGCATTTCAAAGTGATCTAGCAACTAAGAGCCCGTAGATAACTACAGATGAAAAGGGTGCTAACAACTTCCCTTTTCATAACCCACCCCCCGAACTCAAGAAAATATATCAAAAGGTCTTTCCTTTTCTTTTCACCCTTTCCTTTATTGGATAAAAGAAAATTCAGTGGAGACTCTTGCTATCCGCAACAATTACGATCAAATGCAAAATACCTAATTCAGTTCTCCCACCATTTTAAAATATGCTCTATGTCATTTCCAGAAATAGATGTTGTTATCCTATCATATCCTTTATTTATATATTTGAAAATATATTTAATGGATGTACTTTGGTTACACCATTACATGTTTATATGTGCATGATATTTCAAAAGAAATCTTGTATTATACGGGACCACATGTCGATAGTCCAATGTAATTCCATTTTTTTCAATAACATGTGATTCTGATCTTATTCTGTATAAGAGATACACATCAGCATCAACAACAATATGTTCAATGAACTTTTTGGGGAAGTATTTAGTGCATTTTCCATTTTCAGCATGGGGAATTCATCTGCGATAACCCACAAGGACCTTGCATCAAGTTTGCCTTAACTAAATTATATAATTTAGGATGCACAATTGGTCAGGAATTTCAGCACAAATGATGTTATCAATGTCCGAAGGTGGTGGATATTTTCTCTGAAGGTGGAGGAAAATCAGAATGTGTGCATGAGGAAATCCACGCTTCTGGAATTCAATGGTGTACATAACTAAAAAAAGGTAATAGTTAGTTGACATATAAAGTTGTTGGAACAAAACTTACTGCATAATTGAGATTTAATATAAAGAAAAGTACTTACATGCCAACACTTTGCCTAGAACGGGGAATTTTGTAATATCATCCATCAGTTCATCAAATTTAATTTTGAATACTTTTGTAATAATATCTGGTCAATCGTGTGGCCGTAATCCAGTGCCAGACAATGCACGGGGTGATATCTGGCCAAGTTGGATTGCAAGTAAATGTAACAAATAAGTCAGAAAATCCTAATCTACTTGAAATGGCCATACCATTAAA
This sequence comes from Vicia faba, assembly GCA_948472305.1. Classification (NCBI taxonomy): domain Eukaryota; kingdom Viridiplantae; phylum Streptophyta; class Magnoliopsida; order Fabales; family Fabaceae; genus Vicia; species Vicia faba. The sequence continues at coordinate 1,626,989,588 of OX451738.1, read as the reverse complement.
ATATATTTGATCCATGTGTTGTACCCCAAAATTTTCCCTCTCAATTTCTCAAGATATATCTCACGAAGATTTTCAAAAAAAGCTCAAGTTTTCATAAGTACAAAGCAGGTCGAAAGGAGTGACTGCAGACAACAGATCGAATTCAAAATATGGAAAATTGCCTCCTTCAATGCAAGCTTGATTCACCATCTTTCAATTGGGCATCTGGTCTCCTTCAAACTTGCTTCAAATTCCCAAGCTTCAATTGAGGCAATGGCCTCTTGCATGCTTGCTTCATACAAGCTTCTATTGAACAAATGGTCATCTTTGTGCTAGCTTCGACTAGGCATCATTTCCCTTTGAAATAGCTTCCATATATTCAGAAGATAATGGCCTCCTGTTGGTGTCCTTCTATTCAAAATTAGTGGCTTCCTACTGGCTTCTTTCGATTAAGAAGGAAATGACCCTCTGAAAGCTTCCTTCGATTCAGAAGGAAATGGCCTTCTGAAGGCTTCCTTTGATTCAAAGCGTGGGACCTCCTGCATGCAAGCTTCGATTACACCATTAGCCCTTTACATGTTTTTCTTGATTAACAAAGTAGGAGCCTCCTGCATGCAACTTTCGATTGGATGTTGTATCTTCATGCAAACCTTCGTTTGAGCAATGGCCTCTTGTATGCTTGCTTGGAGTCACAAAGCAGTGACCTCCTGCATGCAGCTTTCGATTGGACATTGGCTTTTTATGCAAACCTTCATTTGAGAAATGGCCTCTTGTATGCTTTCTTGGAGTCACAAAACAGTGACCTCCTGTAGGCAAGCTTCTATTGGAAAAGGATTACCTTCTCACAAAGCTTTATTAGAGTTTGGGTTTCCTTCGAAGCAACATACTTCGAATCCAACTCTGAATCCTTCGAGCAAGCTTAGCTGAAGAACATTGATCAAATCTTATAGCCTTATCCTCTAAATCTCATTTGTCAGGCTATGTTACTTCTAAATCTTTACATGATCAAAGGCTTACACAAGTTTGTGATACCTTACACAAAGATTCGAAGCTTTATCCACTGGATAATACCATTCTTGGATGAAATGGAAAAAAGCTGCTTACCTTTTTTTCATAAATATTACTTTAATCACAAAGTTAGATCCCAACCTGATTTTATCTGAACACAAGAAGTGCCAAAAGCATAAATCCAATCTCCTTCCCCTAACAGACATCAGCCCCCCACTTGTACTTGAACTTGGGACCTATGAAAATCTATAAAACTTGATTCTTTCATTTTAACCAAACCATGGTTTGTTATCTTACGACCTGGTTACTCCAACATCTCTAACCTTTTCTCTATAAATAGAGAAACCATTTGCAAGCTAAGGGGGGATTTTTGGTAGCTGAAAAAACTCTTGTTGTGGGAAAATCATCAAACTCTCATACACTCTCAAATAAAAACTCTAAAACTCACAAAAAAATTCCAGATCCCTTCATGCATCAGTGAACCCTTCGATTCAGTCCCCAACTGCCTGATAACCAACCTTCGATTCATTCCCTAACAACAATGTAACAGTCTCCGATTCACTCCATAGACTGTTATATAACAACCTTCAATTCACTCACCACTATCACACACCAACCTTCGATTTCCTCATAACTACAACGTACTAACCTTTCAATTCAAGCAAAGAAGTGGTCCTGTTAGCTTAGGAAGGTTCCAGCAAAGCACAATCCATCATCAAGTATGAGTCACACAGAGGTCCTTCGATTGACACTTCAAGAGGTAAGTTTCCTCTAAACTTGGAACTTTCCATTTAAATATCATTTGTACATACAAATAAAATAAAAAAGTAGATATCATATTATTGTACCCCAAAATTTTCCCTCCCGTTTTCACTAAAGACATACTTCTAGAGGTCCTCAATTTCTCAAGGTTGACCAAGAATTGATCAGACAAACTCTCCTCTTAAGAAATGAACCTCTAATTAGGGTTTCACTTTTCATCAAAATGTGTAAGATCCAAAGGTCACAAATTTTTTCCATGGTCCTAATATGCCTTCAAGATTGTCCATGACAAATTTCATGCATTCCACTAAAAGTTTGCTCAGTCAATTTCTCAAATGCCTGAAAATCAACTATACTAGGTCAAAAGTCAACGGTTACCTATATACAGTCAAACTTCAATATTTTTGGTCAACATCAACATTTTTAAGTGATATTCATCATTTAATCAAGGGTTGATCATGATTCCTCAAGGAAAGTCCTCAGATCTTCAAAAGTCAAGATTTGCTAAATTAGCGTTTCCTAGGAAAAGTCAATTGAACTTTGACCAAGCATAACTTTCAAATACTTCATCCATTTTACCCAACCCAAAGCTCATTTTGAATAGAATCCAATTCCATACAACTTCTCTTATATCCTCAAGTTCAAGAAATGCACCATTTGAAAGATACAAGCTCATACATTACAGGTCATTTTCAAAAAGTCAACAAAAGACACTTTTTGTCAAGACAACTTACATCAATATAATGTATTCAAAAGCAAACATGATCACCATAGAGATTGTATAGGACGTCTTGGGATTTTCAAAGCATCCAATATCATCTTCAAAAGATGAAAATTGAGCAAGTTATGGTTTGCACAAGTTGGGCAAATTTGTGAAAAATGCATGAAGTCAATTTTGAGCAAAATTGCATTTTTAAGTTAATGGACCTAATGTTTAGGGTTCAAACATGTTTATGACATACCCAAGGACGTCTAAATCTAACCATGCACTATTTTTATTTTTATTTCTATTTATTTGAATTTTTATTCATTTAAATATGAATTAAATCAAATAAATCAAATAAAAATGTAAAGAATAATGGGCCATGACATTTGGGTTTGATTTTATCTATTAGAAGGCCCATATTTTTGTGCAAGATACATCTAAAAGGTCCAGGTTCATTGAACATTCAAAAAGAGACAAGGATCTTCAAAAATGGCAAGTACAAACTCAAAAAGTGGAAAGTTTTCAATATGTTTGATTTTTGTTTTATCATAGTTTGATTAATTGATTCCTTGCCATGTATGTTTCCTCATCCATACCTCTATATAATAATAAGAAAACCATATGCAAAGGGGCACAAAATTACTCTTTAAAAATCTCTTCAAAAGCTCTTCACAAAGCTCTCTCAAAATCGTTCAAAAGTTGTGAAAATTCAAAACCTGACCTTCAGCTTTCCTCCATCCAATATCGTGTCATATTTGCACTCTTGAGGTCCCTAGGATTCATTTCCATTCCTCACCTTGGCCTTGAGCGCGCTCGTGTCGTCCATACAAGTTGCATCATTCAGTATAATTTATTTAAATCTAATCTTGTTAATCTGCATTTATTAATCTATTTGACGTTTGCATACATGTTTGTAGTCGTACATAGAGCAGGTTGAACGAGAAGCATGTAAGTTTTGAGGCCTGGTTCATGAGATGCCATTCTCAACACCGATCATAAGCTTGGCTTCGAAATGCAAAATTCAGAGACCTTTAGCCAAAACTAACGCTGAATTTCTTTATTTACTTCTTTTTATATTTACTTTTTCAAAATCATTTTTATTTAATCATAAAATAAAAAAAATAGATTTAGGTTTTTTTATATATAATTAAATTTAATTTGTGCAAGGTAATTAATTATATTTTGATTTATTTCAAGTAATTTAAAATCAATTAGAACTTATATTTAATCATTTCAAATCTTTTTCTCAATAATAAAAATCCAAAAAATGTTAGAATTAGTTTCCTTTTGATTAGTTTTAATTGAATCTTATTTATCACTCTTTTCTTTATTTAGTTAAAATTAATATTTTTTAATTTAAGCATTTTTCTTTAATAAAAATGACAAAAAACGTTCTTAGTATGTAGAAGTATTTTGGGGCTTACCTCACTTTCCATATTCGCGCGCCCATTTTTAATTTTGTTCATTTTATATTTATATAATTGCAAAAGGTTGTAATAGTTAAATTTAGGAATTTTTACTTTTTGTTTCCCCATTTGGACATGTAAATACCCCCTCCCCGAAGCATTGTAATAGCGTAGGATTTACAATTTCCGCACTTTAAATTTCTGCAAGATATTAACTGTTAGTAATTAGGCTTGAATGGAAAGACTGAAAACAAAGCGCTAGAAAACTTAAATTCAAAGACAAATAACTAAAACAAGAACACATTTCACACACACACCTCTAGGGTACACCCACTTTGGTTGCCTTTCGGAAAAAACAGTCATGTCCCTCGAAACGGGGACTCTTTAGCAAAGACCCGTGAATCAAAGATCATAGTCTCTCAATGACCCTACAATGTTGCCTTTTGGTAAATGATCTAGTCCCTAGACAAAATTGCTAAAGCGTCTCTACATGTTGCCTTTATGACTATACGTCCCTTCGATTGTCCCTCAACATCCAACGATAGGGCTACCTACTCACTAATAGTAGGATAGCACTGTCTAAAGGATAAGAGGAAAAGAACAAACCTTTCGAGTATAAGTAGATAGTTCCTAGATGTTATGCTCAAAACAAATTTTTTTCACAAACACAAAACACTTTCAAAAACATTTAAAAAAAAATGCTTTATCAACACTCTTGAGGACTGATACAAGAGCTATCATAAAGCAAAATTCCGCACTAAGGCATTTCAAAATACTTTTCAAAAATACACGAAAGCACAAGGTATTTCAAAAATGAGATAAGCATCTAAGAGCCCGTAGAAAATTACGGATGGAAAGGGTGCTAACACCTTCCCTTTCCATAATCTACCACCCTTACTCAGAAAATCCTCGAAAGGTCTTTTTCTGTTCTTTTCACCCTTTCCTTTGTAGGATAAAAGAAAATCCGGTGGCAAATGTTGCTTACCGCAACATTTGTGAATACAAACACAAAACCAATATAGCAGTCAGTTCTACCACCGTATCACAGAACTGGTGACTCTGCTGGGGAGTATAAAAGTGAGGTTACCTTATAGTTAGTTCATTATTTAACTGCTTTGTATGCTTTGGTTGCTTTAATTTTAAGGGCTTTGTTTGGGTTACTATAGATCCTACACCTGAATCTGGGGCACCTTTTAGGTAAGTAGCAATAGATCGTGGAAATTGTGCAGGGTATACCGACACGATTGAAGTGATAACTATGTTGATGTGACACTTTGGTTGGTACCGGTAGCACTTGAGTAATGAAGGAGAATACAAGGATGCTGCGTGGTGTCATAAAGCTAAAACTAACCTTAGAACCTTTAATTTACCAACTTGGCCATTAGGAAGTAGTGAGATAGTCGTCTTTGGTGTAGTCGTAAGTCGGATGATACTCGATACTAAACTCATTGAGATTTGACTCCCGAGTTTTGTTTGGTGGCAAGTCAGTTGTCGATCGGAACGAAACTTGTGGGAAAGATCAGTGATATTGAGATCCCTTAGAACCCGATTACTATTACTAAGACAGGTTGAGCCAACTAAATTTCAAGAGGGTACTTACCTACAAACCACATGCAAGCCTAAACCTAAGGCTGCTTATGTGATTTTTTTACTTTTAACTTGAGCTACTTGAAAGGTTTTTGTTGTACCCCAAAATTTTCCCTCCCATTTTTACACAAGACATACTGCTAGAGGTTGCCAACTTGCCCTAAGTTGACCAAGAATTGACCAGAATATTCTCCTCCTAAGGCAATGAACCCCCAACCAGGGTTTCAATTTTCATCATGATGGATGAGATCCAAAGGTCTCAAATGATTTCCATGGTCCAAATATGTCTTCAAGATCATCCATGCCAAATTTCATGCCTTGAACAACAAGTTTGCTCAGTCAATTGCTCAAATGCTTGAAAATCAAATGTGCTAGGTCAAAAGTCAATTGTGGCCCATGTACAGTCAAACTTCAATATTTTAGGTCAACATCAACATTTTGAAGTGATATCCATCATTTTATCAATGGTTGATCATGATTCCACAAGAAATACTCCTAACCCATCAAAAGTCAAAAATGGAAAATTAGGGTTTCTATAGGAAAAGTCAACCAAACTTTGACCAAGCATAAATTTCTCATACTTTATCAGAAATTTTCCAACCAAAGCTCATTTTGAAGATAACTTAATTCCCTACAACTACTCTTTTGTCCTCAAGTTCAAGAGATGCACCATTTGAAAGATACAAGCTCATACATTACAGGTCATTTTTAGAAAGTTAACAAAAGCCACTTTTTGCCAAGACCTTTTACATCAAGATAACATCTTCAAATGAAAAATTGATCAAAAGAGGGATTGAAGTAAACACCTTAGGCTTTCCAAAAAGTAAAAGATCATCATCATGAGATAAACATTGATCAAGTTATGGCGCATTGAGCAAATTTGAATTTTTGGGTCAATGACCTAAATTTTTAAGATTCCAATGTCTTCCTAAGGTCATAGAGGACCTCTAATCTTATTTTGGCATGGTCTTATATTTTCTACCTATTTTTTACACATTTATTTTAACTTATTTCAAGTAAATATATAATAAATGGTATAAAATATTTGGAAATGGGCATAGGCGTGTGGGCTAGTGTTTTGGCTTGCTTGGAGGCCCAAGGATTCGTGACAACCTGACCAGATGCATTAAACATGAAAAATGACATAAAATATCAAATTTGGTAACTTTTCAAAATGGTGATAATGACTTTAAACCATGGCTTTATGGGATTGACTCTCTCTTCATTATCTTGTCCCTTTCTTCTATGCTATAAGTACACCCCTTTTGTGAGCCAAACGGAGGCCTGCACGTTGTACCATAAGCTCTACCATATTTTCAAAAAGTTGTCCAAATCATGAAATTTCAAAGCTCACTTCCAGCTCTCCTTAAGCCAAACCAAGGAATCAAACATCCCCTTGAGGCTTCCAGGGACTCAATCCAACCCTTCAGCATACAGTCTCAAGCCCAAATCAGGAGTATCATCATCGCCCATTTTGGTAAAATTTCTAAAATTCAAATCCTCATGTTTGCGTGTTTTTGAATGCTTTGACATGTATATATGAGTTGCTAGGCATCATTAGAACAGGTCAATATCTTAGCATGAAGCCCATGACACTTGAATCATGATATGCCATTTTCAAACCGTGTTAGGGTTTTTTGGCCATAACTCAAAACACAAGAATTTCTAGGCCAAATTAAGGCCAGATTCAGACTCAGGAGGTGTTTTTGTATGGAGTAGACCCTTTGGTTTGCCTCGATTCTTTCTCTTTTGCAGGATCTCGATTTCATTTTTCCGGAGAAGATGACTGGAGGGAAACTCTGGAATCCCTGAATTCCTTTGACCCCGGTCAAGAGTAGCTTGGCAAAAATCCATAACCTGATTGGTCTATTCAAATGTTACAACGCACGCGTGTTTGCTGACTCAGCTTTTGGTTGTTTTCACATTATATTGTTTTGCTTTGTTTTATCTAACAATTGAGTTAATTGACCCAGTGGAAGAAGCAGCGTGAGTAAGGAATATTTATATGCAAGAGCAGGGGTTCGATCCCTGCCTCTTGCAGATTATTTTTCTAAAACTTTCTTTCAGATCCTATGCAGCATAGGGCAGTATGTACATGGTGCATTTCAAATCTTGTCCATCAAACATTCACCAACGTGGCTCTAACGCATCAGATGTGTGCAAACCACCATGCACCCCTTCAGCTTGGACGTATAGGATCCTTGACAAAGGTTGTGGGCTCTGATGTTTTGAGCCTAACACGTGTTCAGATCAGCACCCACTTGTTTTGCTAGAAAACCCCATGCCCATTTGTTTTGTTTTAATATTTTCTTTTTTTTTAATTTTTGTTTTCATTTACTTAATTAACCATAAAAAAATCATTAAAAAAGTCACCAAAAATATTAGGTTAGTATTTTTTTAATTAAACTAATTTTGTAAATAATTTAAATAAATAGTTTAACTATTTTCTTAATTAAAACAAAAACCAAAAAAATATTTTCTTTTGTTTACTTAGCATTTTCTTAGGTTTTTAGACGTTTATCTTTATCTCATGCGCGTTTATCGTTTTCACATTTTCTTAATATTGTAACTTATCATGGATGTAATAGTTTTAAATTTAATATTCCGCACTCTTATTTTCTTGCATCTCTTTTTTATGTAACTGTCCCAAAGTGTTGTAATAGTTTAGGGTTTATGTTTCTGCTTTTATTTTCCGTACTTTACATTTCCTGTACAATATTACTGTTAGAAACTAGGATTGCATGTAAAGATTGAAAATAAACGTTAGCAAACCTTAATGCAAAAGATAAATAACTGCAAAAAACACACTTCTTACACTTACATCCTTAGGGTATTCCTCACTCAATTGCCTCGGAAATGGTCATGTCCCTCGAATGTAGGGATATCTTAGCAAAGGCCCTCAATCTAAAAGTCATCATAAAAGATCATAGTCCCTTACTGTCCCTCGAGTTGCTTACGAGAAATGATCTTGTCCCTCGATGTTGCCTATATGATGACAGTCCCTTCGAATGCTAAGATATCCTTACCTGTTGCCTTCAATGACCATAGCGTCCCTTTCGATAGTCCCTCAACATCCAACGATAGGGCTACCTATTCACTAATAGTAGGATAGCACTATCTAAAGGAAAGGAGGAAAAAAAATCCTTTTTCGAGTAGGTAGATGACTCTTAAGTACTTGCTCAAACCTGAAATTTTCACACTTACACACTTTCAAAAATCTTTTCAAAATGCTTTATCACACTCTTAAGGACTGATACAAGAGTTACCATAAAGCAAACAAAAATTTCAAAAGACACAAACACAAACTGTTTTCAAAAATGAGCTAGTACCTAAGAGCCCGTGGAAAACCACAGATGGAAAGGGTTCTAACACCTTCCCTTTCCATAATCTACCCCCTTACTCAAAAAATCTCGAAAAAGGTTTTTTTTCTGTTCTTTTCACCCTTTCTTTTGTTGGATAAAAGAAAAGTCGGTGGCGACTCTTGCTTACCGCAACATTTGTGAACAAAAAACGCAAACCAGTATTAACAGTCGGTTCTGCCACCGTATCATAGAACTGGCGACTCTGCTGGGGATATATTATAAAGTGGGGTTTACCTTAGGGTCTAGATCATTTTAAACTTGCTTCTTTGTCTGTTAGATTGCTTTACTTTTAAGGTATTGTTGGGGTACTATAGATCGTACACCCATATCTGGGGAAACCTTTTAGGTAAGTAGCAATAGATCGTGGAAACTGTGCGGGGTATACCGACACAGTTGAAGCGATGGCTATCTTGATGTGACACTTTGGTTGGTACTGGTGGCCCTTGAGTTAATCAAGGAGAATACGGGGCGACTGCATGGTGCCATGAAGCGTCAACTGACCTTAGAACCTTTAAATGAACAACTTGGCCATTAGAACGTAGCGAGATGGCCGTCTTTGGTGTATTTCCAAAGTTGGCAGATACTCGATGCTACACTCATTGAGATTTGACTCCCGAGTTTTGTTTGGTTGCGAGTCAATCGCCTATCGGAATGAAACTTATGGGAATTATCAGTGATATTGAGATCCCTTAGAACTCGGTTACTATTTATAGGACAAGTTAAACCAATCCAACTTCAAGAGGGTATGACCTTAAAACCCATGCAAGCCTTAAACCTAAGGTTTTTGGTGTGATTTGCTTGTGCTTACTATATCGGTGATTTCTTAGCATATTCATGACATCATAACATGGCATATTATACTAACCATTTCAAGGTTTTTCTAGAGCTTATCTTTGTCTTGTTTTGTAGGACATGACATCCGCCCGCAGGAACACTATCCAAATCAACCTTGTGAAAATACCTCCTCAACTCAAGGAATTAGCATCAAGGATTCCTGAAAGCTCTCCCTTCACTGAAAAACATGGTCGACTTCTCAACTTGGTCACTTTAATCCCTGATGAAGAAATGTTAAAGGTGATATTTCAGTTCTTTGACCCGTTGCACCACTGCTTCACTTTTATGGATTACCAATTAGTTCCTACTATGGAGGAGTTTTCTCAGTTATTAGGGGTGCCTATTCTTAATCATCCACCATTCAACGGTATGGAAAGAGACCCAAAGGCTGAAGAGATTGCTCAAGCTCTGTCTTTACAACAGTCTGGTGTAGTGGCAAATTAGGAAACCAAAAGAAGTGTCCAAGGATTTCCAACTAAGTTTTTATTTTGAGAAATCTCGCCATTTTTGGGATAGCCCAGATTTACAAGCTTTTGAAGAAGTGTTGGCCCTTCTCATCTATGGGATGGTACTATTCCCTAACACGGACCAACTCATAGATGTGAATGCGGTTAAGATTTTTGTCTCATAATTCGGTACCTACTTTACTTGGGGATATTCTACACTCTCTGCATACTCGCACTCTGAAGAGAAGAGGGACCCTTCTGTGTTGCACTCCTCTATTGGCTAGGTGGTTTATTTTGCACCTACCTCGGTCTATTTTGAAGAATGAGCAGGGTATGAGATGACCTCATAGGCTGATGTCCCTTACACATTCAGATATTCATGGTGTTCCCAGTCCTTGGAGAGTATCACTATCATTGATCGCTGTGGGGATTTCCCTAATGTGCCTCTCTTAGGCATTAGGGGAGGAATCACTTATAATAATTGTTTGGCATTGCAACAGTCTGGTTATGCTAGAAGGGATGGTCCTTACGACACTTTGTGACTCAAGGCAAACATGTAAGGGTCAATGGTGCAATCAAAGGACAATTTTCAGAAGGTTATTTCCTTCTGAATCGAAGGAAGCTTTCAGAAGATTATTGACTTTCTGAATCAAAGAAAACCAAAAGGAGGCCTTTACTTCCTGAATCAAAGGACACTGTTTTAAAGGGAAACAAAAATCAGTCGAAGTTTGTATGAAGATCGTTTCCTTCTAAATTGAAGGAAGCTTTAAGGAAGTCCTAGTCCAATCGAAGCAGTCTTGAAAGAGACTAAAGTCCAAACAAAACAAGGGAAATCAAAGAAGGCCTGAAGGAGACCAAAGTACAATCGAAGCAAGGGAAATCGAAGAAAACTTATTTTTCTCCAATTTTGTTGAAAAGATTATTGTTGTACCCCAAAATTTTCCCTCCCATATTTCTCAATACATGTCAAGTGAGGTCCTCAAATTGCTCAAGGAAGTCCAAGGGTTGACCAGACAAACTCCCTTCTAAGGTAGTCTACCTCAAATTAGGGTTTCAGTTTGCATCAAGATGTTTGAGTCCAAAGGGTCCCAAATTCTCACCATTGTCCTAATATGTTCTCAAGATCATCCATGTCATGTTTCAAGCCTTGCAGAGGAAGTTTGCTCAGTCAATTGCTCAAAGGCCTGAAAACCGACCATGCTAGGGCAAAAGTCAACTGTGTCCTACATACAGTCAAACTTCAAGATTTTTGGTCAACATCCTCATTTTGAAGTATTATTCATCATTTGATCAAGGGTTGATCATGATTCCTCAAGGATTGCTCACAATTCATCAAAACCCAAAAGTTGCTAAATTAGGGTTTTGCAGGAAAAGTCAACTCAACTTTGACCAAACATAACTTTCTCATACTTTATCAAAAATGACCCATACAAATCTCATTTTGAATAGGATGAATTCTCTACAATTCATCTTCATATCCCAAGTTCAAAATATGCACTCACAAGAAGATATGAATTTGGACATTATAGGTCATTTTGGAAAGTCAACAAAAACACCTTTTTTGTCAAAGCTTCATACATGAACATGGAAGACTCAATTGATATGAGACCAGAAGTGTTGCTTAGAGGACATCTTAAGCTTTCTAAAAAGTCCAAAAATACCTCTCTATGGTTAAAATTGAGGGAGTTATGCATTGGCAAAGTTGACCCTTTTTGCAAAATTGCCAAAAGTCAAATGTGGCCAAAATTGCAATTTTTTTAAATGGGCCCAACATTTTATGCTTGCATTGAGTTTGTAACATGACCCACGACCCATGATCCTTCCCACTTGTCATTATTTTATTTTTGTCATTTATTTTGATTTTATTTCAATTAAATCAAATAAAATCAAAATAAAATCATGAAAATATCAAAAACTAATCAAAGCTTGAGATTTTGTGCATGTTTAGGTCTATTATACAGCTGGAGATGGAATCAAATCGTGCAAGCTTCAAATGGACACAAAAATATTGGATTTTCTCAATTTGGAAAGATTTTGTACAATGATCAAATCATGAATCAATGATCTTAATTGGAAAAGATTTGAAGCAACTTTGTAACCTAATTCCTTATAGGATACATAAGGAACATGTTCAGATCAAAAACAGGAGGATGGGAGGCGTGTATAACACAAAGCAAGTTTCAAAAAAATCAAGAAAAGTTGCAAATTGATTTCCATGTTCTAGGCCAATTCAAAGTCTTCTAGCCATCCCAAACGTTTGATGGACATCCCAGGAACGTGTTTCAACCATTAGCAAGCACTCTTGTGCCCTGAAACACACTGTAAGTACCATACAGTTTCTCACTTTTCTTGATTTCGAATCCATTAATTCTGACATCTTTATCATGAATAATTGACATATTCTTAATCCTTATGATGTTTGCAAGCTAATGGTTATGTTTAATTGCGTTTTTATTGACTGCATACAAAGATGCCATGGCTAGGGTTTATGCTCCATTTTTAGGGATTCTTCATACAGGAACAATTGGCCATGGATAATGGTACCATGATGCTCGTGAGGTTGCAAAGAGTTGATTGGTACCATTGGTTGTGATTTATGATGCTTGCATAAGATTTTGGAGAAACACAAGCTTATACCTACACCCAGGTGACCGTAGGCAAAAGCCACAGAACCTTTAGCAACCGTGGGAGGAAGAAGAAGGGTAACGTGGCATTCCCTGACTTGCCCATTCAAAATTTCGCGCGTTTGTAACATATTATTTTGTTTTTTCCATATAATGTTTGTTTGTTGTTCATTGTACAATTAACAAAACCAGCTCAGCTGGCCAGCATGTAGGGTAAAATGTCAAAGGGCCTGGGTTCGATCCCCAGGTCCCCATATTGTTCCATATTATTTTTCTTTGTGTAATCAGGCGCGCTAGCATCAAAGGCCTCCACCATACACCATCAATATCCAGCCAACAAATCTTCAACAAGGCAGATCCAATGCCTTATCCCTGAGAGTCCACCATGGGCATCAGTCAAGCTAGCAAAATGGGATATGGAAAAGTCAAACGGGTCAGGCGCTATTGGGCCCAAAATTGCAATTCAAACCCCCCCTTCTTGCTACAAAACCATGCCCATTCTTATTTCTTTTCTAATTTTTTTCTTTTATTTAATTTCTTTTATTTAATTATTTTCTAACACCAATTAATTTCCAGTTTTTTACAAAAAAAATCATAAAATCAATTTCACAAATTTAGAATTAGTTTTTTATTTTATTTTACCAAATTTAATTTAATATTAGTCTAATTTAATTTAGGATTAATTCTAACTTTTTCATATATTTAAAATCAAATAGAAAAAATTAGGTTTAGCATGTGATTTAATTTTTATTTTCTTTTCATAAAATAAAATACAAAAATAGGTTGATTTAATTATTTTTCTTTATTTTAAATTAATTAGTAATTAGGTTTTTATTTACTCAATTAAACCTTATTTTCTCAAAAATAATCAAAAACCACAAAAACAATGATTTTTCTTTTTAAGTTGTAATTAGGTTTAGATGGGGTAAAAACCCTAATTCTCTCGTTTCGATTCATCGCGCACGTTTTTATTACTTTTACGATATTAATGTAACTGCTTACAGTATGTAATAGTTTAATTAGGATGTTCTTTTATTTATCGTTTACGACTTTTTTGGCTATGTAATTAACCCCCCTCCCCGAAGCCTTGTAATAGCATAGTTTATTTCTCGCATTTTAATTTTCGCAAATATTAACTGTTAGATGTATGTTAATAGGGTTGTATGACAAGACTGCATGTTAATTTTAAAATGGCTAGCAAAACCTAAATGTGCAAAGATAATAACTGAAATCAAATCAGTCGCACATGCGCACTCTTAGGGTATACTCTCACTTCGGTTGCCTTTGGTAAACGATCATTAAGTATATGGTATTTTAGTGGTCGCCCTCCTATCTAAACAAAGATCAAAAGTCCCGTTCGGAAATGTTGCCTCAGAAATGTTGCCTCGAATATGATCTTAAGACATTATGGGTGTTACTAAGACGTCCTAACATTGCTTTAGTGATTGTACGTCCCTTTTGAATTGACCCTTACAACTCCAACGACGATGCTTCATATTTCTCAAATCAGTAGGATAGTGATGTCTAAAGGATGCGAGAATAGAAACAATTCTTTTTTCGAGTAGGTAGATGCTAGTAGGTACTTGCTCAAATCAAACTTTTTCACACCAAACCCTTTTCAAACAAATTTTTCAAAAAAACAACAACTTCGTAACACTCTTGAGGACTGATACAAGGGTTAAAACAAAGTAAAACAAAAACTTTTCAAAACAAACACACAAAAGTAATTTTCAAAAGATGAGCTAGTACCAAAGAGCCCGTGCAAAACCACAGATAGAAAGGGTGCTAATACCTTCCCTTTCTATAATCTACCCCCCGTACTCAAAATCTCGAAAAATGAATTTTTCTGTGCTTTTGTCCTTTCCAGTTGGATAAAATAAAAGTCGGTGGCGACTCTTGCTTACCGCGACATTTTGCAAACACAAACACAAAACACAAACCAGCATTTTCCAAAACAGTCGGTTCTGCCACCATATCACAGAACTGGCGACTCTGCTGGGGAATTATAAGTGGGGTATACCTTAGGATCTAGGTCATTAAAATTGCTTCTCTTGATTGCTTTGTTTGCTTTATTTTTTAGGGTTTTGTTTGGGGTTACTATAGATCCTACACCCGGATCTAGGGAACACCTTTTAGGTAAGTAGCAATAAACTATGAGGGAACTGTACGGCGTAGACCGATACGGTTGAAGCCGTAGCTACGTTGATGTGGCACATTGGTTGGTACCGGTATCCCTTGTGGAGAAACGAGGAGAATACGGGGTTGCTACATGTGTCGTTAAGCATCAACTGACCTTAGAACCCTTAATCAACCAACTTGGCCATTAGAAAGTAGTGAGATAGCTGGCCTCGGTGTAAAGCTGTGAACTGGTTGATACTCGATGCTACACTCATTGAGACCATACTCTCGAGATAGTTTCGGCCGCAAGAAGAGATTGCGTGAGCTGAAACCATGAACGATGGAGGATGGTCAGTGATATTGAGAACCTCTAGAACCCGGTTACTTTTTCTAGGACAGGTTGAAACCAACTAAACTTCAAGAGGGTAATACCTTTGACCCCATGCAAGCCTTAAACTTAAGGGCTTTTGTGTGACTTGTTTGCCTTTACCATGTCTGTTATCTGCTATACCTGTTGTTTGTTTTATCATGACATCATGCATCATAACATAGCTTGCATACTTCATTATACTAACCATTTCAAAGACCGAGGGGATTTATCTTTGTTCTGTTTTGCAGATTATGGCTTCCGTGTGCAGAAACACCATCTGAGTTATCTTTGTGCAAATACCTACTCAACTCAAAGAGTTAGCCTCAAGAGTTTCCGAGACTTCTTTGTTCATTAAGATACATGGTCAGCTTCTTCGCCTAGTTACCTCAAAGTTTGATGAACAGATGATGAGTGTGCTTTTCCAGTTCTTCGATCCTGTGCATCATTGCTTCACTTTCCCAGATTATCAGCTGGTTCCCACTTTGGAAGAGTTTTCTCACTTATTGGGCATATCCATCCTTGAGAAAATTCCCTTCACAGGTATAGAAGAGACTCCTAGACCAGAAGATATTGCTTCAGCTCTGCATCTGAAATGGGCTGATGTAGTGTCCAATTAGGAAACACGAAGAAGGGTTGAAGGTTTCTTAGTAAAGTTTCTGATAGATCAAGCTCAACTATTCTGGGATAGTTTGGACTTTCAGGCTTTCGAAGATATCTTGGCTCTCCTTATCTACGGTTTGGTTCTCTTCCCGAACCCAGATTCCTTTGTAGATGTGAATGCGGTTAAGATCTTCCTATCCCGCAATCTAGTGCCTACTCTACTGGGTGATATCTTGCACGCCCTCTACACTCGTACTGTGCGAAGAAGAGGGACTCTCATGTGTTGTATGCCGTTGTTTTCAAGGTGGTTTATTTCGCACCTCCCCAAGTCCGTGCTGAAGAATGAAGAAGGTTTAGGATGGTCTTACAGGATAATGTCCCTTGCCCATACATACATTCTTTGGAGTTCCAAGGCTATGGAAATCACTGCTGTCATTGATCGTTGTGGGGGATACCCTAATGTCCCGTTGCTTGGAATCAGAGGGGGTATAATCTACAATCCTTGTCTGGCTCTGCGATAATTAGGTTGTGCTCGGAGAGACGGTCCTCATGAGCTACTTCTTACATATATTGCATTTGACTACAAGGAAGATGTTGACGAGCATCGTCGGAGGTTTATACGAGCTTGGGGCATGGTGAACATATCTGACCCCCAAGAGCTAGGACCAAGAACTTCTCTCCCTATGCAGCCTTATCTCTAGTGGGTCCGAGCTCGAGCCCAGAAGCTTGGGATGCCCTATGAAGCTGTATTTCCAGTGATTGTGGAGCCTACCAACGAAGAGGGCGTTCCTTACACAGTCCTTTATCCTTACATGCCCACTGATCCTGGGGAATTGCAGAGATCCTGGATTCAGCTGAAAGAGGAGAGGGATACCTACCGAGAAAAATACCATGAGCAAGAAAGGAAGATCTTGAAGCTCACCAGGCAACTCGAGAATGAAAGAACGATCAATGACTACGTCAGCACAAAGGGGAAGCGTCCATGAGATTTCTGATTTTGCTTTTTCTAGTTTAGATTTGTTTTCCATTTATTTCTTTGTAACGCCTCAAAGGCATTATTAAACTTTTTACGAGTTAATCTAATAAAGTTTGTTTATTTTCTGGTTTGCAAATTTAAATCTCCCAAAGTCTTTGAAATCATTACATACACATCCCATTATCATGCACGCCATTACAGGTACCATTACATGTTTCTCATCTTCTTCGCTGTTTATTTCAACGCTAAATGTCTTCTGATCAAGCTATCAAAAATCTTCAGGCACAAAATGCCCAATTCCAAGAGATGTTCTTGAGCTTGGCTAAAAGGCAAGAGGATTTGAAAGCTCTCATTCTGAAAGAGAAAGAGAAGAAGAAGAAGAAGAAGAAAAAGGTTGTTCTTCTGAGTATGGGTAAAAGGTTTGGGATAGGTTGAAACAACAAGCTGATTTGTCCTTTTCATCCAAGGAAGGGGAGAACCAAGAAGAAGAAAAGGGCCCTAGTCCTGCAATCTCTGATGATGATACAAATTATGATGAGGAGCAATATCCTCCTGCTGAGGATAGGTACAAACAAATAGAAGACCGTCTGAGTGCTATGGAGATTCAAAAGATCCCTGGTTTGGATTTCGGAGAGCTGGGACTGGTGTTTGGAGTGGTGATCCCTCATAAGTTCAAAGCTCCTGTTTTTGCCAAGTACGATGGAGTATCCTGTCCAAAACTCCATCTCCGCTCGTACGTCAGAAAAATTTAACCCCACATTGCTGATAGAAATTTGTGGGTGCATTTCTTTCAAGATAGTCTATCAGGGACTCAGCTTGAATGGTTTTATCAATTGGAAGGAGCTAACGTCCGAAACTGGGAAGACCTTGCTGCTGCCTTTTACATGCAATATCAGTATAACACCGACATTGCTCCCACTCGTACTCAGCTTCAGGGTATGTCTATGGGTGCAAGTGAAGGTTTTAAGGACTTTGCTCAAAAGTGGAGAGATTTAGATGGAAGAGTCCAACCCCCTTTGTCTGATAGGGAGTTGGTTGACATGTTTCTAGGGACGCTATCTGGTCCATTTTTCAATCATCTGATCGGCAGTTCATCATCTGGGTTTACTGAGTTAATTTTGACTGGGGAGAGAGTAGAAGCTAGTATCCGAAGTGGTAAGACACAGAAAGATGCTTCATCAAGTGCATTAAAGAAGCCTTTCACTTGTAAGAAAGAAGCTAGTGCAGTCTACGGATCGAGGAGCCAAAGCAGACCTGAACACCGTCAAGCGGTAAATGCGGTAGTGATATCAAGACCCACAGTTGCTCCACAACGCAACAATCAACAAAGAGTGGAGAGACCACAGAGGCAGTACACTCGGCTCAATATGACCTTGTCTCAAATTCTACCACAATTATTGAAGACTAATCTGGTAACTCTGAGGGAGGCCCCGAAGAATCCCAACACCATGTCTCCTCAATATAACCTGAATTCCCGCTGCGCCTATCATTCTGAAAGCCCAGGTCATGATACAAACAATTGTTGGGCCTTGAAAATCAAAGTGAAATTTTTGATAGAAGCCAAAGAGATTGAGTTTGACACTCCGGAGAAGCCCAACATCATAACTGAACCCATACCCAAGCATGGCTCGGGAATCAATGCTATTGAGGTTGTCTCCGCCACAGAAGATGCTAATGATGAGAACTCGAATATCGACAACTAGATCTACCCAATAACCAGTGGTGAATCGAGCAACTGGACGGCGAAAGACTTCATACATGTTTCCTTTATTTCATAATAATTAACTTTTGTTTTGAAGTTTGTAATAAACAATTTGAAACTTTATGGCCCGGTGCCTTGCCCGAGGCATCTCGAATTTGTTTGTGAGGGCTTATTATTTGTCATTTTCATATATCATCAATAAAGCATTGGACGTTTCTTGCATTATAAATTTTGCGCTCCTTGTTTTTCTTTTCTGTCTCTCACTTTATCAAAACAATTATGCTCTTACACACACTCATGTATCATAATGCAGATCCATATCCACTCTGGATCCCATTGATAACAACTCTGCTACTGCCAATTATGACTTCGAAAATCCGATCAACCAAGTCGAGGAAGAAGGTGAGGATGATTGTAAGGTACCTGGAGAACTTTATAGACTGTTACTGCAGGAAGAGAGGACCATACAGCCTCACGAAGAGCCAGTCGAATCGGTAAATTTGGGTACAGAGGAAGACAGGAAAGAGGTCAAGATAGGAGCAAATCTGGAGCCTAGTGTTAAACAACAGTTGATACTGATGCTACGCGACTATGTTGAGATCTTCGCTTGGTCTTATGAAGATATGCCTGGTTTGGACACCGATATTGTGGTTCATCGCTTGCCAACTAAAGAAGACTGTCCTTCGGTAAAGCAGAAAGTTCTCCATATACGCCCTGAGATGTCCGAGAAAATCAAAGCTGAGGTCATTAAACAGTTTGATTCCGGTTTTCTAGCTGTCACTTCTTACCCGCAGTGGGTTGCCAACGTTGTTCCTGTGCCTAAGAAGGATGGTGAGATACGGATGTGTGTGGACTATAGAGATCTGAACAGGGCGAGCCCCAAGGATGATTTTCCACTTCCTCACATTGATGTTCTGGTCGACAACACCGTGCAACATAAGATCTTCTCCTTTATTGATGGTTTTTCTAGTTACAACCAGATCAAGAAGGCTCCCAAAGACATGGAGAAGATGACCTTAGTTACGCAGTGGGGAACCTTTTGCTACAAGGTAATGCCTTTCAGGTTGAAGAATGTTGGGGCAACTTATCAGCGCGCCATGGTCGCTTTGTTCCACGACATGATTCACCATGAGATTGAGGTTTATGTTGATGACATGATCACGAGGTCCCAGACTGAGGAAGAACACCTTGACCATCTCTAGAAACTGTTCGACAGGTGGAAAACGTATAAGCTGAGATTGAATCCGAACAAGTGTACCTTCGGGGTAAGGTCTGGTAAGCTGCTGGGTTTCGTCGTTAGTGATAAAGGTATTCAGGTGGACCCTGCAAAGGTGAAAGCTATACAAGAGATGCCATCTCCCTGCACAGAAAAGGAAGTCAGAGGCTTTTTGGGACGTCTGAATTACATCGCCCGATTCATTTCACATCTGACTACTACTTGTGAGCCAATCTTCAAGCTGCTGAAGAAAGATCAAGTGGTAAGATGGAATGATGAATGTCAGACCACTTTCGAAAGAATCAAGGAATACCTCCAAGAGCCACCCATTCTGATGCCTCCAGTTGAAGGAAGACCTTTGATCTTATACTTGACAGTACGGGAAAATTCAATGGGGTGTGTGCTGGGGCATCATGACGAGTCTGGCCGAAAAGAGCACGCTATTTACTACCTAAGCAAAAAGTTTACCAACTGTGAGACCCGATACTCATTTCTCGAGAAAACTTGTTGCGCTTTGGCATGGGCTGCTGGCTGGCTGAGACAGTATATGTTGACTCACACTACTCTATTGATATCAAAGATGGATCCAATCAAGTATATCTTCGAGAAGCCTGCCTTGTCCAGAAGAATAGCAAGATGGCAGATGATCTTAACTGAGTATGACATCCAACACACAACCAAAAAAGAAATCAAGGGGAGTGTATTGGCGGATCATTTGGCGCATCAGGCCGTGGATGACTATCAATCCATGAGTTTCGAGTTCCCGGATGAAAACATCATGTTGGTGACCGACTGTGAGAAACCTGGACCGGATGAAGGACCTGAGGAAGGATCCCAATGGTCTATGTATTTTGATGAAGCATAGAACGCATTGGGGAATGGCATCAGCGCTGTGATTATATCTCCTGAAGGCTGTCATACTCTGTTCTCTGCCCGACTATGTTTCAACTGCACCAACAATATGTCAGAGTATGAAGCATGTATACTGGGTCTTCGAGCTGCTATTGACCTAAGCATTAGGTTCTTGAGTGTATTCAGAGATTCCGTTATAGTGATCAGTCAGATCAAAGGCGAGTGGGATACGAAGCACCCAAATCTTATTCCTTACAAAGAGTATGTACTGACATTTCTCCCACACTTTGAGGAGATAACCTTTGAACACTTCCCAAGAGAGGAGAATCAGTTAGCGGACGCTCTAGTTACCATGTACTCTATGTTCAAGGTCGGGTGGGACAACGAAGTTCCCTAGATTACCATCGAGAGGTTGGACAAACCTGCACATTGCTGTGACATCGAGACTGAAGAGGTAGCAGATAAACCCTGGTTTCACGAGGTGAAAAGGTATCTTGAGACTAGAGAATACCCCGAGGGTGCATTTGTTAATGACAAGAAGTTCTTGAGAAGGTTCGCTGTGAAGTTCTTCATCAGTAATGGGATCCTTTATAAGCGTAACCATGATTCAACCTTACTGCGGTGTGTAGACAAAAGCGAGGCAGAAAAGATCATGGAAGAGTTACATGAAGGTACCTTCGAAACACATTCCAGTGGACAAACCATGGAGAACAAAATCCTACGGGCAGGATATTATTGGTCTACTATGGAAGCCGATTTTTATCAACATTCTCGAACCTATCATAAGTGCCAAGTCTATGCTGATCAGGTGCATATACCTCCGGTTCCTATGAATGTTTTGACAGCACCTTAGCCTTTCGCAATGTGGGGCATCGACATGATCGGCAAGATCAGACCTACTGCATCCAACGGGCATCGTTTCATTCTAGTAGCCAATGATTACTTTACGAAGTGGGTTGAGGCAGCTTCCTTTGCTACAGTAACCAAGAACATTGTGGCACGATTTATCCAACACAATCTGATATGTCGATATGGTGTACCGGAGAGGATCATCATGGACAATGGTACAAATCTCAACAATACAATGATCACCGAACTCTGCAAATAGTTTAAGATTCAGCATCACAACTCTTATCCCTATCGGACGAAGATGAATGGGGCTATTGTAGCGGCTAATAAGAACATCAAGAAGATTGTGCAGAAGATAACGGTAACATACAAAAACTGGCATGAGATGTTACCATTCGCTCTTCATAGGTACCGCACCTCAGCGCGGACGTCGACAGGGGCAACACCCTACTCTCTGGTGTATGGCATGGAGGCAGTCCTACCCATCAAAGTCCAGATACCTTATCTCCGAATTATGAAGTATGCGGGTTTGAGCAAAGACGACTAGATCCAGACCCGACTTGATCAAATGAACCTAATCGACAAGAAGAGACTTACTGCTATTTTTCATGGTCAGACATATCAAAAGCGAATGATCAAGGCTTTTAACAAGAAAGTCAGATGCCAAGAATATCAAGTCGGGGATCTGGTGATCAAACGCATCATACTTCCGCAAGGTGATCCTAGGGGCAAATGGACCCCTACATACGAAGGGCCATTTGTGGTTAAGAATATTTTATTAGGAGGAGCTTTGATTCTAACCACCATGGATGGTGACGACCTTCCTCACCCCGTCAATGCAGACATAGTGAAAAAATACTACGCATAATCAAAGACCCTCTAGGTTGACTGGCCTAGGCAAAAATAAGGGCTTCCCGGCGAACCAAAAGGGTTTGGGCAAAAATAAGGGATGAAATGAAAAAAAACTGTACACCCGACAAGTCGAAAACCTGAAAAGGCGGCTTGGGTAAAAAAGGGTATCCCGGTGGACTGAAAACCCGAAAGGGTGGTCCAGGCAAAAATTAGAGATCAAAGCGTAACACTATGTCTCATTGGATCATCTTACAACCAGACTTCGGTATCGACTATCAATCTCGGACGTCGCCAATCAATCTGATCTACCTTCGACCAAGTAGCAAAGTAATGAGACGCTCGAAGATATTAAAGGCAATAGAAGAGTTGGAACCCAATGGGATTGTTCACATAGCTGTTTTTCTTTTTTACACAACTTGTATAATTTCTATTCCTTCGACGACGTTCTCTTACTAGGACGTCAGCCTCTTGTACAAAACGCTGAAACAACCGGCTGAAAATCATCAAACAATGAAGTTGCCATCAAACTTCTTTTATCCCTTATGAAGGGAAAGGTAAACATCGAGAAAACCTGAGAAGGGAGGAATCAAGGTCGAACGACCAAGAGATAAGGGTAAGGGAGTCTGTTACGCGAGGGGAAGGTATTAGCACCCCAAACGCTCGTAGTACTCTACGGTATCCACTCTTGTTGTCTATCTTATGGGTGTGTTTAATCTATGCTTCTTGTTTACTATACCACTGAAGGGATAATTCATGCAAAATAAAGGAGAAAAGAATGTAGGGAAAATAAAATTGTGCTCGTTCGGGCCCTACCCCGATGCCTATGTATTCCTTTTACGGAATCAGAGCAGCCGTAGTTCGGCTCATGTGTTTTTGTTGGTTTTGTATTTTTTTTAATG
This sequence comes from Vicia faba, assembly GCA_948472305.1. NCBI lineage: Eukaryota > Viridiplantae > Streptophyta > Magnoliopsida > Fabales > Fabaceae > Vicia > Vicia faba. The sequence continues at coordinate 1,626,966,440 of OX451738.1, read as the reverse complement.
AACAGTATTAATTTCTCCTTCTGCCGCAACTCGACCTTTGGAGACTTACGCGTCAGCACAGAAGTGAATTAACATGCTCTTTTGAAAAGTTTGGAGAAAATGTGCCTGGGCGCACAAAAAGGTTTGAATTTGTTTGTGTTTGTAATGAACGATATTAATTTCTCCTTCTGCCGCAACTTGACCTTTGGAGATTTACGCGTCAGCACAAAAGTGAATTGACATGTTCTTTTTAAGAGGTTTGAAAGGAAAGCCCCAAGGCAATAAGATTTTTTGTTTATCGGTGTTTTTGCTTGTAGATAACAACTAGTTAATCTCAAGAGCGAGATGTTAGCCACTTCTATACTTATTCGTGAAATAAGTCTTTGAGATTTGAATCATACCAAGGCTTAGAGCAAGAGAATTATAAGATCGAGAAGACACCCGCTTATCATATCCATGTTCAACAAAGGCACGATTCTCGTCAGAATTGTTTTTAGTATTTTTGAAGTTTTGCACAAGAAAGAAGTTTTTTGTGTTAATGTATATGCGAAAAGAAAAAAGAAAAGTCACAGGGAGACTAACCTATTTCTAAACCTAAAGTCATCATACTTAATATGATCTCTCGAAAGCGATAAATGCGGAGATGAGGAATAAAACGAGGTTGTGATAATACCGAACGGAGAAGGTCCGTTGCCTCTTTGAAACCGTGCAATCGATAAGGAAACTCTACCAAAAGCTGCTCTGCGCGAGTGATCAAAGAATTAATCTCCTGGCCTTCCATATTGCAAAAATTACATTAATATTCTATCATAGAATCTTGGCAAAAAAATGACAATGAAAATGATTATTAAACACAAAATAATAGAAAACTCTAATTGAAATCATGAAGAGAAATCGTAAAATATTCTAATAATAATTTTTTTATTTATCATTTTATCATGTAAAAAGAGAAAATTAATAATGAGAAAATTAGCCAAAATAAATTAAAGGAAAATAGAAAAAATAATTAAAATTAAACATATGGGGGTGTATGTTGGAATTCGGGTGGTAAACTCAGTAGTTCAGGACTTTGGTGCTAGGCCCAGTCCATGAAGCTCTCCCTTTTTTTTTTGTAAAGCCATCTTTCTATTTACAAAAAACGAGTCTTTGGGCTTATCAGAGGGTGCAGGTAGCAAGCCCAACGGATTCAGTCCACTAGCCTTTGTTTAGCTTATTAAAAAAAACAAATAATAGTTAAAATAAAAAATAAAAAATTGAAACTAAAACTGAAAATTGAAAAAGGGATTAGGGTTGTAGTTGTATGTCCATCTTCTTCCATGACGGCGCCACTTCATCATGGTGAATGACAGATCCTTCTCTTTCTCTCCTTCATCCAATCGAGCGCGCCGCCGTCTCCCTCCAGCGCAATCGTCTGATTCACATCTCTCCACTCGTCTTTGTTCAACACCAAACACGTACAAGTTGATGCAATCGAAAAGAGAACAATGAGGCTTACTCGCCGAAAACCAGTTTGTCTCCTCCTTCAATCGTAATGATGATAAAGACGGGAAATCTTGTTGAGAAGCTCAGGTATACATGTATTCGTGTCTTGCGCTTTCTTCTTCCTTCGTCCTGTTTCTTCTTCTACCTTTCTTCTTCTTTTATTTGATTTCGCGTTGTGGTTGTTGTGATGCATAGTGAAGTTGTTGTTGTTCTTGTGATGTTGTTTGCAAAAAGTAGAGATAGATGAAGGTTAAGCTCAAGCTCGTTGAAGTTATGAGGATGAGCTTCAATAGCCTTTGGTAGTGAGCTTATGGAGATGAGAGAAAATTGCAGAGAGGATGAGAGAGGTAGAAGATGAAGATGAAAAAAATTGGAAAATGGTGCGTGTTCTGAGTTTGGTGAAAATGATGTGTGGTGAATTGAGATGAGGCATGAGAAAAAATGGTGGTTATTGTGAATGATAGTTGGTTATGGAGATGAAGGGCCAAGAGAAGGTTGAATATTGATGATGGGGAAGAATCGTGAAGAGATATTACAGAATGAAGAGAACGATGGAGATTGAGAGTTTTTTTTTTGTGATTCTTTCTCAGAGTGAACCGGTTAATCAGAGAGAATTGCAAGGTGAGTTTTTTCTTCTCTTTATGATTCTGTTTCCGTTTCTTCCCTGTGCTTGCGTTCTTTCTTCTTCACCGTTGCTTCTGTTTGATGCTGGGAATTTGTTGTTGTTATTGTTGCAGTTACAATGAATATTTGCAGATTATTGAAGCTTTGAGAGATGATGACGCAGATTTCTTGATGAAGGAGGTTGGAGATGCTGCAGTTTGAAGATGTAGAGGATTTTTTGCAGAGGTTGATGAAGATTTTGATGCAAAGAAGATTTTAGATAAATATTGAGAGAGTTCTCAGATCCTTGGTGAGGTTTTGTTTTCTCCCTCCTTTTTTCAATCCCCTCTATTGTGACTCTAATTCTTGTTTTATAGGAGTTAGTTAGGTAGTTAGAAAATGGTTACAGTTAGTTGTGGAGAGGTTTTGTGAGAAGTTCTGTTAGTTTTGTTATGCTTTCTGTTATAAGTTTGTTAATTCTGTTTTGGCTTTTTGTTTGGACTGTTAGTTTAATTCTACTAGTTTGGATCTGTTATTTATGTTAAATAGTTATGAGGTTATATTCAGTTGTAGGTTATGACAGTTGGTTAGAAGTTAGGGAAATTAGTTGGAGTTTGTTATTCAGTTTGTTATTCTGTTTGGAAGTAGTAAGTGAAGGTAGGAACTGTTAGATTAATAGTTAGTATGGGTAGTGTGATCGGTGGATTTAGAACTAACTGTTTAACGCTGGTTCGCGAAATGTCGCGGTAAGCAAGAGTCGCCATCGTCTTTTATTTTTTCCAACACGGACAGGACAAAAGCACAACAAAATTCCTTATGAGATTGTCTCTCGGTACGGGAGTTAGATTTATAGAAAGGGAAGGTGTTAGCACCCTTTCTATCCATGGTTATCCATGGGCTCTTAGATACTTGCTCTTTATGTTTTCAAAATGTTTGCTTTTCAATTGTGAGTGGGTTTGAAAAATTTTCATTGAAAGATTTCTGAATAACTCTTGTATCAGTCCTCAAGAGTGTTTGAAAAAATGTTTTGAAAGCTTTTTGAAAGTGTCGGTGTGAAAAGGTTTTTGTTTTGTTTTTTAGAGAGCAAGTATCTATGAGTCATCTACCTACCCTAAGGAATTAAGCTGTGTAGAAGTCCTTAAGGTAGTGCCATCCCACCATTGAGAGGTAGGTAGCACCACCGTTGGAGGTATTCGGGTCAATTCGAGTGTAGGGACAGTGTGGTCATCGAATAAACAGTAGGACACCTTAGAAGCTACCCTTATGTCCTTGATCCTTTTTTAATCCGAGGCAACCGTTTCGAGGAAACTATTCCGAGGCAACTATTTCGAGGCAACTGGATCATGGACATAAGGACTTACTAAAACGTCCTATACTTGACGACCACGTTTCGAAGGCAACAGGTGAGGCGTACCCTAGAAGTGGTGTGTGTATTTGTGTGTTGTTTTCATGTTAACAGTTATCTTTGACCATGGCATCGTGAGCTACGCGTTGTTTTTTAATTAACATACATTCTTTCATGCAATTTTAGAATTTAAAAGCGCGGAAAGTAAAAGACGGAAAGATAAAAGCTACGCTATTACAAGGCGCGGGTCTATACATCGCCAAAGTACAAAGACCCGTTTTTGATAAAAGATGCGGAAAGTAAAAGAAAAGCGATAAACCTAATTACTATTACATCCAGAAAGCAGTTACATAATATTGGAAAAGAAAATAATGCGCGAAAAGAAATTAAAATTGAATGTCTGAGGGTTTTGACCCTTTGCTTGAAATTAAATGAAATTAAAGTCTATTTAATTATTTAATTAAAGAAAAGAAAAATGTTTTTCATGTTTTTGGTATTTATGAAAAATAAAGAAAATTAAAATCAAGAGAAATCCCTAATAATTCTAAGCTTATTTTAATTATTAATGAAAAAAATATTAAAGTTACTCTAATTTACTAATTAATTAATGTACATGTTTATTTACAAAAATAAATAGTAATTATAATAATAAATAATGAGGAAAATAATTAATTAAGAATAGGATGAAGATGTCAAAAAACCTAAATCTACATATTTTTTATTTATTAAGAAAAAGATTAAAGTGTAAAACCTAAATTAAACTAGGTTAATTATTAGAGTTTATTTACAAAAAAAAAATAGGTTAAATTAATAAACAATTAAACATATTTTTGTATTTTGATTTTCTGATTTTATTATGAAAAGATTAATTTTAATGACTTAATAATAATTATATAAAAATAATAATTGAAAGAAATTAAAAGAAAGAAAAAAAATCAAATTGCAAACAAAGGGGGTGTCAGGCCCAAAGGGAGGTAAATTGGAGTAATCTGGCCCATCAACGTAGAGCTCGTTTGACCTTCCAGGATTGAGTGCACGTCGTTGACTGCAGTGCATCATGGAATTCATTCTGAGGCCATTGGATGAGTGATCGAGGCCACTTGGCAGACTAACATGTGAGGATGCATGATGGAGCCTTGAACGCTTGCTGCACGTGAATACATTAAAACAAAAATCATGGATTATATGGGGGGACCTGGGAATCAAACCCAGGTCCCAGCGTTTGCAGGACACGTTGCCCACCAACTGAGCTGTGAAACGCGTTTGTATATATAAGGGAAAACAAATATTATATAAAAAAGAATAAAAGTTAATGGTATAACACAAAAAATGCGCCAGATATTTGAATGCTCCTATCACGCCTTGCCACACATGCTTCTTCTTCATCTTTTTCCTGTAAATATAAAACAAGTAGCGGGGGTTTTAAACCCCCACTAAATGGAAGTCCTGAAAATAGCGATTAGAAGAGGAGGAAATATAAAAAGGGCGCGGGGGTATCATTTGCTTCGTCTTGAGCTTATGAATTCAGCTGTATAGGTCTAAAGGTCCAATTTTTTCTCTACAAGAAAGCCCTATTTTGAAGCTTCTGAAACCCTAATATCCTTCAATGGTAGATTTCGATTCAAGCAGTTTTAGCACAATTAAACATTACCAAAAGCTTCAGGGAGATGTTAATAGCATAAATCAATAATCAAAACACATGAATGATGCGTGGAAATTAAAATTCGATTATGAAATATTTGTGAAAAAACGTGACTATGTTCTACCTCTTCTTTGAGTATGAGGACCTGTTCTTGATGCCAATAGCTTCCTAGCAATGTCAGTAATGCAATGGAAAAGATTTCAAGCCTTGAATCATACTGCAAGTGTGATTTCAGTTTTCAAGTTTTTATTGAAAAGTTGCAAATTGGTTATGGCTTCTTAGCAGCTTTTTCGTGTCTTTATGAGTAGGGTTTCACTCAGCCTTTGTATGTGAAGCAAATTAGGTCAAGAAAGAGCCCAAAAGTCCATGAATTAATGGCTTGAATATTTGATTGCCAATCATGTATTTTCCAATCTTTTTTTCATGAAAACTTTGCCAATTGTGGAAGATCTTGTCCCCTTGGATGATGCACGAAATCTTTAGCATATTTGGAGTATATTTGCTGCACAAAAATATTTGAAAAAGCATATCTTTGAATTTTCCCATAATTAAATCTAATTAAATGAATTAATATAAATATAAATTCAATTAATTAATCAAAAATAAGAAAATAAATTATTTTGAGCTCAATGGGTCGTGCATAGGCTTTGGGTAATGATTCAAGGAAGAATTTGAGGCCCATTAGCAATTTTGAAGGGTTTTAGGCAAAGTTGACTTTTGAAAATTCCCAAACATTTCCCAACTTCTCCAATGCATATCTTGCTCAATTTTGAAGCTATGAACATGTTCTTGGACATTTTGGAAAGTTCTTGAAGTCCTCTAACCAATGTCTTTGGTCCCATGTCATTTTGATTTACCAATCTCAAGTTATGGTCTTTGACTTAAAGTTCCTTTTTGTTGACTTTTGAAAATGACCTATAATGTTGAAATTGATAACTTTTTGTGAGAGCATTTCTTGGACTTGAAGTGTGAAGATGAGTTGTAGGAAATGTCATCCCCTTCAAAATGAGCTTTGTATGGGATTTTTCTGATAAACCATGAAGAAGTTATGCCTTGGTCAATTTGCAGTTGACTTTTTCTACTGTCCAAAAATAGAAACTTTTGCATCTTGAGACTTTTTGAGCCATGCTTTGAGAATCATGATCAAGAATTGATCAAATAATGATTGTGGCTTCAAAATAAGATGTTGACCAAAAATTTTGACTTTTGATTGTCAAATGACCATTTTGCCCCTGCAGTTGACTGTGAAGCAATTAGGGTTTTTTGACTGTGCAATTTGATGATGTGAGTCTTGAAACTTGACATATGGATGCTTGACAATGTATATAGGCATATGGGACTTGATTGGACCCTTGAAAACCTCAATTTCTTTACCAGAACCAAAACCCTAATTTTGACTGTGTTAGGAGGCAATTGGACTGTACAACCCTTGAGGGATTTTGAAGCTTTTGGAGATTGATCTTGACAAATCTTGAAGAATATGGGAGGGAAAATTTTGGGGTACAACAGTTGCCCCTGTTCAATCTTCTTAGACCTGAGGATGTAGATTGGCTGGCGTGCCTTTCATAATTCGAAGGTGGAAGATGATTGAACACTAGAGTGCCCAGAAATTTGCACTCACATAGTAGAGTGTTAGCAGCGTGATGTAGGGAATGGGCTTATAGATGCCATTTGGAACTGTTGGTAGGTGGATGGGCTTATAGATGCCATCTGGAGGTTATTTGTTGAATTGTAATTTTTGTGAGTTGAAAGAGGGAACCGGTGTAGGGTTGCCTGATGATGAGCTCGTGTAAAACTGCATCTTTGAGAGAAGGAAACCTGTGTAGGGTTGACTGATGATGAGCTCGTGTAAAACTACATCTTTGGAGGAAGGAAACCTGTGTAGGGTTTACTGATAATGAGTCTGTAAAAGACTGCATCTGAAATGGAGAAGGAACCTGTGTAGGGTTACTTTGATGACGAGTTCGTGTAAAACCGCATCTAGAGCTGAGAAGGAAACCTGTGTAGGGTTTACTGATGACGAGTCTGTGTAAAACTACGCCTGGAGTTTGAGGAGGGAACCTGTGTGGGGTTACTTTGATGATGAGCCCGTGTAAAACTGCATCCTGGAAGAAGTAAAACCTGGGTAGAGTTTCTGATGACGAGTCCGTGTAAAACTGCATCTTTGGAAAGAGAGAACCTGTGTAGGGTTTCTTTGCAACGAGCCCGGGTAAAACTACGTCCGGAGAGAGAGAACCTGTGTAGGGTTTCTTTGGGATAAGTTCGTGTAAAACTTCTGGAGGAACCGGGGCAAGGTTACTTCGGGATAAATCCATGTAAGACTTCTGGAGGAACCGGGGTAAGGTCATCTTGAGAATAAGTCCGTGTAAGACTTCTGGAGGAACCGGGGTAAGGTTACTGCAGGATAAGTTCGTGTAAAACTTCTGGAGGAACCGGTGTAGGGTTACTTTGGTGATAATTCTGTGTAAGACTTCTGGAGGAACCGGGGTAAGGTCATCTTGAGAATAAGTTCGCGTAAGACTTCTGGAGGAACCGAGGTAAGGTTACTGCAGGATAAGTTCGTGTAAAACTTCTGGAGGAACCGGTGTAGGGTTAATTTGGTGATAAGTCCGTGTAAGACTTCTTCTGAAAATTGAGAAGGAACCAGTGTAGGGTTGCCCGATGATGAGTTCGTGTAAAACTACATCTGAGGTTGAGGAAGAACCTGTGTATGGTTGCTTGTTGATGAGCCCGTGTAAGACTTCTTTTGAAGGAAAAGGAACCGGTGTAGGGTTGCCCGAGGATGATCAAGTAGATAATTGTCCTGTTTGGTTTCGGATATTAACCCACGATCAGTCGTCTACAGAATTTTCCTGGCTTGTTACCAGTGTTGATCTGGGACTGTAAAGGTAGATGGTAATCATCTTTTGATTGACTTTTTCCTGAAAAGGCAAAGTATTAGTTGTATGTAATTTCATGATGCATGAACTGCATGATTTTAAGATGTTCTTAAAAATAAATGAGATTTATGTTGTATGATGCGTATGCATGCTATAATGTATGAAGATGTGATGTTTATGAATGTATTCTCGTCTTGGAAAATAAATCCTTGACGAATGCTGGGAGCTTGTTGAATCCTGGGCTGATGTTTGAAGAGTAGAGTCCTTCATTTCTGCTGGGGATGATGATTGCAAGAATACCGGTAGGAGAAGATGGCTCCGTTGGGGAACAAACTTGGCGAATAGATTACTCTGCGGAGAGTGAACTCTGTGGGGAAAGAGAGGTACTTCGCTGCGGTTGATGATAACTCCGCTGGGGATACCATTGATGTGTTATGTTGAAGGAATTGATGAACTCTACTGGGGATAGGAAGACTTCGCCGGGGACGATCTTTCCGTGGCAATTGGCTGAGGACAACCCTGTTATATCCTGGTGGGTAAATAACCTTCTGAATAAAGCCGGGAGGGGCGTTCGTGCTTTGCAGGGGTAAGCTTCCAGAATCTACTGGGGATAAGCTTCCTACTGGGGGAATTGATATAGTTCTCCTGGGGAGACTTTTCAGATTGGACTGGGGAGTGGCTCCACTGGATGTCTGGTATTCCGCCGGGGAACAATCTTAGATCAAGATTGTCGGGGATGCTTATTAGGAATGTTTGTGTACTTCGTTGGGGAATGTTGAGATCTTCGGGGGATAATCCAACTTCCTTGAGGCTGACAATAGCCTAACTCTGCTTGGGGAGAGTGTTGCTGACTTGCTAGGGATACCGTGCCTTTTTGGGGCTGATGGGAGACCAACTCTGCTAGGGGAGAGTATTGTTGAACCTTGTTTTACTCCCGGGGAGTGGAGGCCTCTTGGTTATGTTCTTCAGCCGAACCTATCTTGGTACCTTGGTTGACAGAGAAACTAGATCGCTTGGACAACTCATTATTGCCCCTGTTTCTGATGTGGGAGAAGAAGATACCTTGTGGAGGTGCTTGATAACTGCCGATTGACAAATCTTCTTCTGGTAGGCAAGTGACAAGATGACGGAACATAGTCGTATGCTTTTGATCCCTAACTTTTGCTTGGACCGCCCTTTCGGGTTTTCAGTCCACCGGGATACCCATTTTTGCCCAAGCCGCCTTTTCAGGTTTTCGACTTGCCGGGTGTACAGATTTTTTTCATTTCATCCCTTATTTTTGCCCGAACCCTTTTGGTTCGCAGGGAAGCCCTTATTTTTGCCTAGGTGTGTCAACCTAGCGGGTCTTTGTTTGTGCGCAGTATTTTTTCGACTATGTCCATGCTTTTAGGATGTAGGGAGGTGCCCCTTTCAGAAGTGTTGTCATACCACCAGAAGGTCTCTGTTGATCATCCAATGCCCCAGATTGGAGATTTTCCCCAAGCTGGTTGGCCTTTTGATAGATTCTCCGAATCTTGACTGGACTGCCCCAGATGATGGATAATGATCATGCCATGCCCCTTGATTGGAAGTGTTTTTTTTTGTTCACTAGATATTCTTCGTGCGAATTTCTCTGCTGTTCGAACAAGAAGTCATATGCAAACAAAATTATGTTAAAAATGGAAAGCTTATGTCTGTCTTGAAGTTTTGAAAATGCATTTCTTTTCATAAAAACAAGTGAATTTTTGTAAACTGTGATGTCAACTCGTTATTTTACCGCAAGCCTTAAGGAGTCAGGATACCTTTCGTAACAGTATGCTTTCGAACTAACCCATGCTTCGGCTAGGACTTTTAAGGGTTATAATGTGGCTTGGTTCACGGTTTAAGAAACAAAGGATAGAGGCTCAAATTTTATTTGTACCCACCCGCTCTTCGTGATATTCTTCAAACTTAAACTCAGCTGATCGTGCGTTAGACCTTGTTTGAGTCTTTGCTCGGATATCCCAGTAATGGTTCGGATACTGACAGTTTATTTGAACAGGCGGTCAAAAAAAATTTGTTGAGGGTTTGTAGGACCTCTTTCTTTTTTGATTTTGTTATCCCTATTTTTTTTCCTGAACTGTTTCTTTTGTGATTACAGTCAGCGGGATGCCCCAGTTTTGTAAGTCTCCTTCATAGGTTTTGACTTAATGGGCTTTTATTTTTGATAGATAATGACTGCCTGTCTTTATGATTATTCGGAACCATCACTGTCTTTTGTATTGGAAGGACTCCTTTGATGCCATTCGTTGTGCACCTGGATCAACTGAGAAACTACCCTGCCCCAGGTTATGATTAAGGGTTTTAAATTTCGAAAAGAAAAACTCCAACTTCTTTGGCTCAGAGGGGTTGACGAGGGATTATCTTCCTTATAGCTCCAGTGTTTAGGAATTGAAACAATGCCTGTACCTCATCAGCGGGGTCTGTTCAAAAGCATACTGTAAAGATCGTGGTATCGTTTTCGTCATCCTCCCTCAAGAGGCTTAGAATTTTAAAAGCGAGCGTTGGACATCAAAAATAAAAGCAATTTTGGATATAATGAACACAATTACTTCAAAACAGACACGTAGAATGCATTAGTGAAATAACCAAGTTCGACATGAAATAAAATGTTTGAACAATCAAAGAAAATTACAACTTGAACATTCGAATGAACACAAATATTCCAATCCTAGCCATGTTTTGGCAAGGGAGCGGTGGTCACATTGGGAGTCTCAGCAGGCTCGAATTCGATCTCCTTAGCGTTGATCATATTCTGGATCTTGTATTTTAACGCCCAACAATCCTCAGTATCGTGCCCCGGGCTATCAGAATGATAAGCACAACTCGCTTCTGGGTTGTAGTTTGGAGAGGAGGTTTTGGGATTTGCAGGAGGGTTGATCACCGCAATCAGATTCATTTTCAACATGTGCTGCAATGCTTGTGACAATGGCATGTTGATGTTGGTGAATTGTCTTTTAGGCTCGTCCGGCCTTCACTGATTTCCCTTTTGTGGTTGGCGGCGTGGTGCAGAACCAGAGATCATGACTGCCCCTGCATGTTGGTCACGACGACTCTTTTGACTCTATGCAGCATTAGACTCTTTCTTCCCAATGTAAGGCTTTTTGTGAGTATCAGAAGGTGCGGCCTCTTGAATCTTCCCAGCCTTGATACCAGCTTTAATTCTTTCCCCAGTCAAGATCAAATCTGTAAACCCAGCAGAAGAATTCCCAATCAAATGGTTGAAGAAAGGTCCGGACAGGGTCCCCAAGAACATGTCCACAAGCTCACGGTCAGTTAGAGGTGGCTGCACCCTCCCAGCAATGTCTCTCCACTTTTGCGCATATTCTTTAAAGCCTTCGCCTGCACCCATAGACATTCCCTGAAGCTGAGTGCGCGTGGGAGCTAGGTCGGCATTGTACTGGTACTGCTTGTAGAATGCAGTGGCCAAGTCCTCCCAACTGCGGATGTTGGCTCCATTCAGTTGATAAAACCAATCGAGTTGAGTTCCTGACAGACTATCCTGAAAGAAGTGAATCCACAAATTCTTATCAGCCGTGTAGGGCTGGATCCTCCTTATGTATGACCTGAGATGCAGCTTAGGACAGGATGCCTCGTCGTACTTTGCAAAGGCAGGTGCCTTGAATTTGTGCGGGATTACTACCCCAGAAGACAGACCTAGATCTTCGAAGTCCAGGCCGGGCAGTTTTTGTATCTCCATAGCACTTAGTCGGTCTTCCAACTGTTTATACTTGTCCTCAGCTGGAGGGTACTGTTCATCATTGAACTCTGTCTCGTTGTCGGAGACCACTGGACTAGGAACCTCTCTCTCATGGGGGTTGTCCTTTCCAACAGATGGGGTAGTCCGCTCAACCTCATTTAGTGATCCATTCCCAGATTTGCGTCTCGGGTTGAACAACACCGTTCTCTTCTTCTTCTTCTTCTTCGAGAGCAGAGTCTTCAAATCCTGTTGACCTTGGGCTAGACTCTTAATCAACTCCTGGAACTGGGCGTTCTGAGCCTGGAGGGCCTTGATGGATTGCTCAGTAGATGATTCAGGATTCATAATGAGACTCTGAAATAAACAGCAAAAAAGGTAATTGACCTGTAAACAGTGGTACCTGTAATGCCATGATATGTATGATATGCATGCAATGTTTTTAAGGATCTCGCGGGGTAAACAGAGAAATTGGTTAGAATTTGTAGCTTGATTGAAGGAACTTCATGTTGTTGAGAGTCCTTCTTCAAGAGTCAAGGCTCACCATATCGAGTGGGTCATAGCCTCTGACAACCTTGGCTAGAGGAAAATAAATCCCCTTTTGCCCCTTGCTAGACATTTGATTCATCATGACCTGCATCACAAACCCTTGAGATCCTTGAAATGGATTAGTCCTTATGTAGGATGTATGCAATGGTATGATGGTATGATGTTATGCTATGCGTAAGTAAACCCTGTTATGAGTCCAGATTAAGGACTATAAACAAAACCTGCAAGAAATGAGTGTCAGATAACAAGCATGCAAATAGTCAAGTTTGAAGGCACACAAGTCACACAAAACAGCCCTTAGAGTTCAAGTCAGCATGGGGTCTAGGTATTACCCTCTTGAAGTTGGTGGGCTCAAACCTGTCCTATCAGAAGTAACCGGGTTCTAAGGATCTCAATATCATCAGATTGTTTTCTGTGTTCATCGTTTCGATTTAGCCACTGAATTGGCGACCGAAATATTCCAAGAAAACAACCCTCAACTGAGTGTAGTATCGAGTATCAACCAACCTCGGACTGCACCAAAGTCAGTTATCTCACTACCCTAAAGAGGCCAAGATGGTTCAATTAAGGTTCCTAAGGTCAGTTGATGCTTCACGACACCACGCGGCGGCCCCGTACTCTCCTTGACTTGACTCAAGGGTTACCGGTACTCACCAAAGTGCCACATCAACGTAGCAGACTACTTCAACCGTGTCGGTATACCCCGCACAGTTCCCTCACAGTCTTGTTGCTACTTTCTAAGAAGGTATCCCCCAGATCCGGGTTAGGATCTATAGAACTCCTAAGACAGTGCCCACAATAATAAAGCAAACAAAACACAGCAATTGAAAACACAAGTATGAGCTATCCTAAGGTACACCTCACTTTAAGTGTCCCCAACAGAGTCGCCAGTTCTATGATCGGTGGATTTAGAACTGACTGTTTAACGCTGGTTCGCGAAATGTCGCGGTAAGCAAGAGTCGCCACTGTCTTTTATTTTCTCCAACATGGACAGGACAAAAGCACAGCAAAATTCCTTATGAGATTGTCTCTCGGTTCGGGAGGTAGATTTATAGAAAGGGAAGGTGTTAGCGCCCTTTCTATCCATGGTTATCCATGGGCTCTTAGATACTTGCTCTTTATGTTTTCAAAATGTTTGCTTTTCAACTGTGAGTGGGTTTGAAAAAGTTTCATTGAAAGATTTCTGAATAACTCTTGTATCAGTCCTCAAGAGTGTTTGAAAAATTGTTTTGAAAGCTTTTTGAAAGTGTCGGTGTGAAAAGGTTTTTGTTTTGTTTTTTACAGAGCAAGTATCTATGAGTCATCTACCTACCCTAAGGAATTAAGCTGTGTAGAAGTCCTTAAGGTAGTGCCATCCCACCATTGAGAGGTAGGTAGCACCACCGTTGGAGGTATTCGGGTCAATTCGAGTGTAGGGACAGTGTGGTCATCGAAGCAACAGTAGGACACCTTAGAAGCTACCCTTATGTCCTTGATCCTTTTTTAATCCGAGGCAACCATTTCGAGGCAACTATTCCGAGGCAACTGTTTCGAGGCAACTGGATCATGGACATAAGGACTTACTAAAACGTCCTATACTTGACGACCACGTTTCGAAGGTAACAGGTGAGGCGTACCCTAGAAGTGGTGTGTGTATTTGTGTGTTGTTTTCATGTTAACAGTTATCTTTGACCATGGCATCATGAGCTACGCGTTGTTTTTTAATTAACATACATTCTTTCATGCAATTTTAGAATTTAAGAGCGCGGAAAGTAAAAGACGGAAAGATAAAAGCTACGCTATTACAAGGCGCGGGTCTATACATCACCAAAGTACAAAGACCCGTTTTTGATAAAAGATGCGGAAAGTAAAAGAAAAGCGATAAACTTAATTACTATTACATCCAGAAAGCAGTTACATAATATTCGAAAAGAAAATAATGCGCGAAAAGAAATTAAAATTGAATGTCCGAGGGTTTTGACCCTTTGCTTGAAATTAAATGAAATTAAAGTCTATTTAATTATTTAATTATAGAAAAGAAAAATGTTTTTTATGTTTTTGGTATTTATGAAAAATAAAGAAAATTAAAATCAAGAGAAATCCCTAATAATTCTAAGCATATTTTAATTATTAATGAAAAAAAATATTAAAGTTACTCTAATTTACTAATTAATTAATGTACATGTTTATTTACAAAAATAAATAGTAATTATAATAATAAATAATGAGGAAAATAATTAATTAAGAAAAAGATGAAGATGTCAAAAAACCTAATTCTAGATATTTTTTATTTATTAAGAAAAAGATTAAAGTTTAAAACCTAAATTAAACTAGGTTAATTATTAGAGTTTATTTACAAAAAAAAAATTAGGTTAAATTAATAAATAATTAAACATATTTTTGTATTTTGATTTTCTGATTTTATTATGAAAAGATTAATTTTAATGACTTAATAATAATTATATAAAAATAATAATTGAAAGAAATTAAAAGAAAGAAAAAAAATCAAATTGCAAACCAAGGGGGTGTCAGGCCCAAAGGGAGGTAAATTGGAGTAATCTGGCCCATCAACGTAGAGCTCGTTTGACCTTCCAGGATTGAGTGCACGTGGTTGACTGCAGTGCATCATGGAATTCATTCTGAGGCCATTGGATGAGTGATCGAGGCCACTTGGCAGGCTAACATGTGAGGATGCATGATGGAGCCTTGAACGCTTGTTGCACGTGAATACATTAAAACAAAAATCATGGATTATGTGGGGGACCTGGGAATCGAACCCAGGTCCCAGCGTTTGTAGGACACGTTGCCCACCAACTGAGCTGTGAAACGCGTTTGTATATATAAGGGAAAATAAATATTATATAAAAAAGAATAAAAGTTAATGGTATAACACAAAAAACGCACCAGATATTTGAATGCTCCTATCACGCCTTGCCACGCATGCTTCTTCTTCATCTTTTTCCTGTAAATATAAAACAAGTAGCGGGGGTTTTAAACCCCCACTAAATGGAAGTCCTGAAAATAGCGATTAGAAGAGGAGGAAATATAAAAAGGGCACGAGGGTATCATTTGCTTCGTCTTGAGCTTATGAATTCAGCTGTACAGGTCTAAAGGTCCAATTTTTTCTCTATAAGAAAGCCCTATTTTGAAGCTTCTGAAACCCTAATATCCTTCAATGGTAGATTTCGATTCAAGCAGTTTTAGCACAATTAAACATTACCAAAAGCTTCAGGGAGATGTTAATAGCATAAATCAATAATCAAAACACATGAATGATGCGTGGAAATTAAAATTCGATTATGAAATATTTGTGAAAAAACGTGACTCTGTTCTACCTCTTCTTTGAGTATGAGGACCTGTTCTTGATGCCAATAGCTTCCTAGCAATGTCAGTAATGCAATGGAAAAGATTTCAAGCCTTGAATCGTACTGCAAGTGTGATTTCAGTTTTCAAGTTTTTGTTGAAAAGTTGCAAATTGGTTATGGCTTCTTAGCAGCTTTTTCGTGTCTTTATGAGTAGGGTTTCACTCAGCCTTTGTATGTGAAGCAAATTAGGTCAAGAAAGAGCCCAAAAGTCCATGAATTAATGGCTTGAATATTTGATTTCCAATCATGTATTTTCCAATCTTTTTTTCATGAAAACTTTGCCAATTGTGGAAGATCTTGTCCCCTTGGATGATGCACGAAATCTTTAGCATATTTGGAGTATATTTGCTGCACAAAAAGATTTGAAAAAGCATATCTTTGAATATTCCCATAATTAAATCTAATTAAATGAATTAATATAAATATAAATTCAATTAATTAATCAAAAATAAGAAAATAAATTATTTTGAGCTCAATGGGTCATGCATAGGCTTTGGGTAATGATTCAAGGAAGAATTTGAGGCCCATTAGCAATTTTGAAGGGTTTTAGGCAAAGTTGACTTTTGAAAATTCCCAAAAATTTCCCAACTTCTCCAATGCATATTTTGCTCAATTTTGAAGCTATGACCATGTTCTTGGACATTTTGGAAAGGTCTTGAAGTCCTCTAACCAATGTTATTGGTCCCATGTCATTTTGATTTACCAATATCAAGTTATGGTCTTTGACTTAAAGTGCCTTTTTGTTGACTTTTGAAAATGACCTATAATGTTGAAATTGATAACTTTTTGTGAGAGCATTTCTTGGACTTGAAGTGTGAAGATGAGTTGTAGGAAATGTCATCCCCTTCAAAATGAGCTTTGGATGGGATTTTTCTGATAAACCATGAAGAAGTTATGCCTTGGTCAATTTGCAGTTGACTTTTTCTACTGTCCAAAAATAGAAACTTTTGCATCTTGAGACTTTTTGAGCCATGCTTTGAGAATCATGATCAAGAATTGATCAAATCATGATTGTGGCTCCAAAATAAGATGTTGACCAAAAATTTTGATTTTTGACTGTCAAATGACCATTTTGCCCCTGCAGTTGACTATGAAGCAATTAGGGTTTTTTGACTGTGCAATTTGATGTTGTGAGTCTTGAAACTTGACATATGGATGCTTGACAATGTATATAGGCATATGGGACTTGATTGGACCCTTGAAAACCTCAATTTCTTTACCAGAACCAAAACCCTAATTTTGACTGTGTTAGGAGGCAATTGGACTGTACAACCCTTGAGGGATTTTGAAGCTTTTGGAGATTGATCTTGACAAATCTTGAAGAATATGGGAGGGCAAATTTTGGGGTACAACAGGTAGTTTATTAGTAGTTCTGGTTATTTGGTTATGAATGGTGAGTTGCTGGTTATCGGACATTGGTTTTTTCTATTGGATTTATTTGAACTGGATTCAAGAACTTGTGGTGTAAACAATTAGCTTGCTAACTACATAACTGTTTTCCTGTTTTCTTCACCTTGAGATTTATTTCCTGATTCTTTTTGGTTTATTGAATTGTACATGGCTGCATATTTATTGATAAAAGTTTCTGAACTGGTTTTTTGGTCTTGTTTTTCTACAGAGCTGGTTTTTTGAAGCAGGTTCGGTTCATTATGCAACTCAAGGTTTGATGACAATGGCGATGCAGCTCTTGGAACCATGGAAGCTTGGAGCGAAGATAATTGCAAGCATGAAGACAACTTTCACATGTTCTTTAAACATTGCATTACTATTTGTAATAGCCTTTAGAATGTATTTTGGGTATACCTTGTAATAGACTTTGGATGCGGAAATTTGTAATAAGAACCTTTTAGTCTTTCTTTTGAATGAAATGTGTAATGAACATGAGTTTTTGACAATGATGAACTTTGCCTTCTCTTTTCTTTTTTCGAATAAACAAAGAGGAATTTGACTTAAGCTTGAAATGTCGGGTGATGAATTTTATGGACGGAGTTTAAATGACAAAGTCTTGAAACTTTAACTTTAAAAATGCTTGAAGGCATGAAAGCATCCAATTTTCTTGTGGGGTATTGTTACACTTGAACGAAATTGAATGTAATTGGATAGTATTTTCTTGAATCATGAATGAAAGGGTTTGAATAAATTTTGAACACATGTGAACTCGAATCTGGAATAACGATGAACATCTTTGTAATGCGGATGAACTCTGACTTGAAACAAGACCTTGCAGTCTGTACTTTACCTTCCAAGAAACTCATATGACCAATACTTAAGGCTCTTTGCCAACTTTAATCCAATCAAACACTTTCGAACATCTTGAATTCAAATCAAACTTCAAATCCAAATCACACTTGCATTCTCAATGAACTCCTAACTTCAATCTTGAATCCAAATCAACTTGAATGATAAGTAATTTGAATAGTCAATAAGATCTTGATCCTAAAAAATTCACAACCTTGCCCTTTTGTATCATGCCTCATATTCCACGATTCAATCTACAAGTCTCTTATCTCGACAAGGTCCTTCCCTAATTGACGACCTTTAATCATCAAAGATGGACATAAATGATAATGAAAGAACATGATCAAGATTAACATGAAACCTTATTTCCCCTGATCTTCAATTACTTGAACATTTATCAACGAATAGAAACCCTGATTTCTAATGAAATTTCCTTTTCTGAACCAATATTTCTTTTCCTTTTTCCATACCATTCTTTAAATGTAACTTGAATGCCTAACACATATTAGATGAAAGATCGAGGGAGACCTTGGTCCAAAAGTTAATTGTTCAAAGCTTACTTTAACCGAAGTCAACAGATCTTATCCTCGTATCTTTAAACTTGGCCCATGATTATGCATCTCAAGGCCTCATAAGAGCTTGTAAGCCCATCACCCAGGTGTGCCATGTTGAACAAAACCCTGCCTTGAATGCCTTGAACCTTGAATTATTTTGCATGAAATCTTCCACGAGAAGCCTACTTCAATCCAAATCTACTTGCATCGCAGATGACAAATGACAATGATGAGGACAATAATTGCCTTGTTTAAGGAGAAGTCTATGAATTCATATCTTAGGTCATGAACCACGCTTCACAATTCATTCCCCAACCATTAGCGATCAATTATTTCAACTTGAAATTAGTGTCATAAGGAACATCTTACAGATGGATGATAAAGTATGAATCACGGAAAAATTCCCTTGATGTGAAATCCTAGTCGCACAAATGAAAACCCCAGTACTTGCCAAGACTAGATAAAAGCAATTATATCTTGAAGAGAAAGAAATCTTGTTAACCACACCTCACAATCTTGATTCCCCGTTTAGATGCACAGAGAAATATCCGGATGAAATATCTTTGAACCATGATTCAACAAAACCTAAATTGATTAACTGATGAGTAGATGAATGTCATGTCACAATCATTAATCCTAATCAAATGATAAGCATACTTATAGACAGAGACTCCATGATTCGAAGCCCACATATGCTAGGTCACGCCCTGGAGTTCTTGACCAGAATGACCTACAACTAGTTGTTTATCAGAAGACATTAGCCCTGTAACTTGGTGGAGAAGAAGTCAAAAAATGAGCCTGAACCAAAACCTTAATTCCAAAACCTTGTATACCGAGAAGATCCTGGATAATCAAACTTATTCGACACATACACCTCAAATCAGCTGTAAACCCTAGCTTCCTAACTGCTGATCTTTTGAGCCTCAGGCGATGTATTTTATGAAAAATCCGTGTTATACACATGACCCATTGGAATGATGCAGATGAATGCAAAAAGTCTAAGCCAGCATAAAAGTGAAATTAGGAGGGCAAATTTTGGGGTGCAACAGCTGCCCCTGTTTAATCGCCTTCAACCTGAAGGTGAGATTGGCGTCAGCCTTTCGAACTTTCAGGGTGGAAGAAGATTAAATATTAAAAGAACCCGAAAATTTGCGCTTCGAAGCCAGTCATGTATACACTATATTTTTGTTTTTCTGTATTTTATATTTTTTTTTGCTTTCTAGGTTAAAGGGGTTATCGGGTTAGATGTATGTTTAACCAGAGTTTAACACACAAAAGAATAACTTGGTTATCGAGGAACACCTGTTGGGATTTAGTAACAAACACCTGTAAGAAAGATATCAAAAGGTATATGCCTGAAGTCTGTAGCAGACATATGAAAAAAAAGGTATCAGAGGTACATATCCAGGGTTGGTAGAGGATACGTAAGAAAGAGACATCAAAAATACATATTCGTGGTCGGTATCGGATACGTAAGAAAGAGATAGAAAAGATACATATTTGTGGTCGGTATTGGATACGCACAAAAGAGGTAGAAAAGATACATATCCATAGTCGGTATCGGATACGCACAAAAAAGATAAAAAAGATACATATTCGTGGTCGGTATCGGATGCGCACAAAAGAGATACAAAAGATACATATCTGTGGTCGGTATCGGATATGCAAGAAAGAGATGTCAAAGGTACATATCCGTGGTCGGTATCGGATTCGTACAAAAGATGTCAAAGATACAAGAACACATGTCTGGGGTTGGTAGCAGACATATGAAACAGGTATCAAAAATACATATCCGTGGTCGGTATTGGATACGTAATAAATAGATATCAAAGATACATATCCGTGGTCGGTATCGAATACGTATGAAAGAGATATCAAAAATACATATCCGTGGTCGGTATCGGATATGCAAGAAAGAGACATCTAAGATACAAGAACACATGTCTGGGGTTGGTAGCAGACATATGAAACAAGTATAAAAAATACATATCCGTGGTCGGTATCAGATACGTAAGAAAGAGATATCAAAGATACATATCTGTGGTCGGTATCAGATACGTACGAAAGAGACATCAAAGATACAAGAACACATGTCTGGGGTTGGTAGCAGACATATGAAACAAGTATAAAAAATACATATCCGTGGTCGGTATCAAATACGTAAGAAAGAGATATCAAAGATACATATCCGCGGTCGGTATCAGATATGTACGAAAGGGATATCAAAGATACATATCTGTGGTCGGTATCAGATACATACAAAAGAGACATCAAAGATACATATTCGTGGTCGGTATCGGATACGTACGAAAGAGACAGACCGAAGAAAGCTCTTACAAA
Source organism: Vicia faba (assembly GCA_948472305.1). Classification (NCBI taxonomy): domain Eukaryota; kingdom Viridiplantae; phylum Streptophyta; class Magnoliopsida; order Fabales; family Fabaceae; genus Vicia; species Vicia faba. Next base: position 1,626,945,770 of record OX451738.1, on the reverse strand, counting down.
GATATCAATCAAAGGCGAACTTACTGAGGGAAGAGACCAAACGAATGGGACTCCTTACAAAGGATACCATTCGAAGGTGGATTTTAGGGATGCCAGCCAGAGGTGGACTTTAAGGACGCCAGCCGAAGGTGGACTTTAAGGGCGAAGAAACCAGCCGAAGGGGAATCTTCATCAAGGAATATTATGCCGAAGGTAGATTCCTAAGAAAAGAACGTCGGTCAAAGAAGAACTTACAACTGAAAAGAGACCAGCCGAAGGGGACTCTCAACAAATGATACCAGCCGAAGATGGATTTTAAGGATGCCAATCGAAGTTGGACTTTAACAAAGGATATCAGCCGAAGCAGGGTTTTAATAAAAGGATAAAGGTATGCATATCTGGTCAGAGTTAGATACACCATAGTGAAATTGAGCATTAAGAAACAAATTTTTAGAGTTGATAGTGAACACAGGAACGAGACTAACCGAAGAAAGCCCCAATAAAAAGGACGCATTCGCCTAAACAAGGACGCCAGACAACTGGACTTTGAAGAGACACTGAAGGACTCAACATAAAAGGTTAGCTAAGCTAACGAAACGAGGACCCGACTAATGTGGATAAACCAAAACAAGGAACCGACTAAGCAGGACCTTTAAAGAACACTGATCGAAGGTGAACTCTACAAGAGAAAGATACTGGTCAAAGCTAACTCTAACAAAGATTGCCAAAATACGTTGGGTTTCCGATAGGTTACAAATACGCAAGAACTACAAAATCCCTCAGGCCAAAGGCGGGGTGTAATTCTTCAAAAGGGGCAATTAGCTGAATTACCACACACCAAGTATGGATACTCAAACACTTGAGAAGCAAGAAAGGTTATACACCGACTCTTACTCACACTTTAACAGCAAAGCAAACACGGGTAAAATAACCAAAGGCTTGCAAAGGCAAGCGCAAACCACAAACTTACTGGGGAAATGGAGAAATACCAAAGACCCGACTGGTGGTGAATCAAAACAAACTCTGCTGGGGGAACATAATTGAATTACCTTAGGCTTATTATGGAGACAAATCAAATCTGAGCACATAACAAATCTGGTTATTACAAGTGGACACAATTGGCTTATACTCATGCATGTTTGAATTTTTTTATAGCGTAATGCTCCATACAATGGAAATGCTACGCGTTTTAGTAGATGCAATGTAATGATGCGATGTTTTGTAATGCATTAGGAAAACATATCAATAATCAGCTGCCAAAAAGACAAAGAATTTATGAATGATTATTCTGGCACATCTGATCTTCTGTAGAGAAAAGGAAATTTATAGTTCGATGGCGAACCGAGACTTGGAACCACCAACCTCTAAAGATAGATATCACTGGGGAAGTAACTTCCTGAGAAGAATACTGCAAACGTAAATTGCGGTTCAGAGAAAATCTTGAATTCTGATCAAACTCCCCACTTCTGGGGAATAAATTCTTTATCCTCTATTGGAAAGAGGAAAGCTTTGCTGGGAATGGAAACTTATGGCATAGAAATTCTTTGACGAAAATAATTTCTGTTGGGGAGTATAGAAATTCTTAAATAAAAAGAATTCTACTCAGACCACACTGGGGATAACGTTGTTCGGAGGTAAAAGATCCTCACTTGGGAAAAAAAAACATCCCGGAATATAAACTCCACTAGGGATATCTCAACAAAATCTTCTATCACTGGTAACGACAGAGTCATGACTGGGATCCTTCCTGTACATCTCACCTGAGAGATAGGACACTTGCTCCATTAGGGAAAGAAGCATAGTTCCACTAGGGAAATTGGATCTCATTATACGAAAATCCTCACGTTACCCTTCTTGATTCATTTGTTGGTATGCTTCTCGTCATACAAGACCAACAGTACTTGCAAAACAGAAATTGGGGTGACATTCCCCTGTTTGGAATGGAAAACCTTACTGAAGAATAGGCAACTTGAACTGTCAATCACCGGGTAAAAACCGCGACGCAAGGTTGCAATTTCAATATGTTGACTCCGAGGAGAAATGCCACTAAAAAGTGGACTTTAGAGAAGATGTTGTAAAAATAAAATGCAGTCCAACGAAAAGGAATCAATCTAGACTTTACACAACTTCTACATTTCCAGGGCGAAAGAACATTCTCCTTCTGCAGAGAAATGAGGATGCTTCACTGGGGAGAAAATATCTTAGAAGAGAAAACCCCTTGGTAGATATATTTTTGTCGAGTAGCAACAAGTCTTTTACTGGGAGGAGGCATCCCCTTAGGAAGCAATATTTCCATCGCGTCTTGTATGAGTAAACAACCAAAATGATCTTTGCATTACTGCTCATATCCTATTGAGGATATCAATCCAAACTTCAACTGGGGGTAATATCCTTGACTCAGGACAAAGGATATCAGTAAATGGACTTGAGTCTTTGATAAGTCGAAGATAACTATCCTGACTTCTCGGCATGATTCGAATTCATAGGTCATTTAGCCTGCATATGGACTTGATCTGATCAATTATTGAAGAAAAGAGAAAGCCCTTACATAAATTTTTTTCCCCAGTCTGTAAGGCTTTTGCAGAAAATTGCCTTGAGAGGACTTTTTAAGATTTATACTGTTGAAGACAATCTGCCCCAGTGTTATTAACTTCAGGACACTGCCCCTGGCTGACCAAAGTTGGAAATAGTTTCAACAATGCTTGATTGAATTCTCGTGCATCTATTAATTCTGAAAAGATTCTCCCCTAATCAACAAATTCTTAGAGAGATTTATCAAATCTCGACATAACTGCCCCAGTTTGACTGTACTTCGAGGGATCACATCCCGACTTGAATGCCTCAGATTGGCTGCATACTTACTCAACGGAGTATTCGACACGCTTGCCCCTGCTCAACAGATTCTCGACAAATCTTTTTCTTTACCTCATGCTCACGGAAAGATGAAAGATTGAGGGTTTTCGAAGGCAACATAACCTTAGAGTGGTTGGTGTATATCTTGAAAGTAGGCTACTTCACAACCACACCTCTCGACTTGAACTGCTTCAATCTCTAATCAGCTACTTGAAACAATACGTCCCTTGGAACCAACTGAAAGTAACGCACCACTGCTTGATAGAGACTCTGGGCGACCAACTTTTGCAATCTGCTTCAGATCATTTCTCAAACTGGTATTCTTTTACTCAATGGAGTCAACAGAAGATTTGCCCCAGGTTAAGACTATTCTCACAAATGATTTACCTTTAAACGGTATCCTGAAGCAAACTGTCCCTGGAGATGATCAAATTTTCATCTGATGCTCATTATGCAAACTTACTCGATGTTTAAGCACTTGCTCATATGCAAAGAATGTTTATTATAAGAATGATAATTGTAATGCAAAGCCCATGTCTGTCTTGAAGTTAAAAAACCTTTATTGAAAAGATCAAACAAACAAAAAAAAACACATGAATGATACCAACTCAAAAGTTTTAGCAATCCTCCTAGGAGTCAGATTACCGTATTCTCATTACAGTGAACTTTTGAATTAACCCATGCTTCAGTTAGGACTTTTCAGGGTTGTAATGTGGCCTGGTTCATGTTTTAGAAAAAAAAATGGATGTAAGGCTCAAAATATTTGGTACCCACCCATTCTCCATGATATTCTCCAGTCCTAAATTCAGTTAAACCAATACGAGCACTCATTCCTCAGAAGGAGTTTACCATGGTTGAGGAGGATATGGAAGTCACTTATTTCTTCCATTCTTGGTGTTTGATCACACGACTTTATTCTTTGTGGAGGATTTTTATTTGGTAACCCCCTTTTTCTCTTTTCGCGCTTTTCGCTTTCTTTTTATTTTCCCTAACTTTTGCCTGTACAAATTCCTTTTGAATTTAAATTTAAAGTCCAGCGGGATGCCCTGACTTTTGCCTAAGCGACTTGTCTTCTAAAGTTTCGGCTTAGCGGGGCTTTTTGTCTCTTTCTTTTATTATTCCTTTTAGTTTGAACCAGTCATGTTACATTGAGTCTTTTTTTTTACTTGCTGAAAAGGTCTTACTGCTTGGTTGACGAGGAATAACCACTGTGGTATCGTCATCTTTTGACCTCTTGATGTGCGAGAGATGTCTATTAGGATATCATCCTCATTGATGCACGCTGCTGATAGATGAGAGTTAACCATTGTGGTTTTGTTCTTTCTTAACCTTCTGAAGGATAGCCATTGTTGTATCCTTTGATGCATACTCTTAATGAGTTTTGAACGCCCAATCAGATTAACTGAAATCTACCCTGCCCCGAGTTAAATGTGACGGTTTTTTTGAAAAGAAAATAAACTCCTACTTCAAGGCTCAAAGGGGTTGACGAGGGTCTATCTCCCTTATATCTCCGGTGATTAGGAATTGAAACAAGGCTTGTACATCGTCAGCAGGGTCCTATTCAAAAGCACATTGTTTGAATTTTTGGCATATTACTCATCAACCTCCCTCCAGAGGTACCTTGCTTTATTTAAAAAGAGTTAAGTATAAAAAATCCAAAGAAAAACATTAATGAGTGAATACGAATGGACTAATCCAAGACAAACATATTCAATGCATTATGATTAATATTAAAAAATAGGCAAGTTTTACATACAAGAAAGTACTGAACCAAAACAAGAAAGATTACAAATGAGAATGCAAATGTAATTTGAAAATGCCATGTTGAGGAGACTAGTCTCCGTATGGGCTTGTTGCTTCAGGCGATGATCTGGAAGTCTTGACATTCACTGAGTCAACGGAGACTTCAAATTTGACTGGCTGGCCCAAAATTAATAGCCTTTGCATCCAACAGGTATTGCACATTTTCTTTGAATGGCCTGCAGTCTTCAATGGAATGGCCTAGTGCCCCAGTATGGTAATCACATTGAATTCCTTCACCATATGTGATGAGGTCTTTATCAAGAAAACTTGAATAAATTGCATCACAAAGTATCTTCTACCATAGAGAAGAAATACCAACCATCTTCTACTACACAGAAGAGAAATCCAGCCGCTGAATGCCGGAGCGTCTCCCATTACACAAAAGAAGCGATGTCTTCTATTACATAGAAGTGACATCCAGCAAGCATACCAAAGAATCTTCTACTACACAAAAGAGAGTAAAATTCATCTCCTACTTCACAAGAGATAAGCTTTAGCAACCGAATTACGGAGAATCTCCTACTTCACAAAAGAGTCTTTGTCTTCTACTGCACCGAAGCAAAATTCAGAAACCGTAACAAAGAATCTTCTACTACACAGACGAAACTAAACTCTGAATATAGCATTCGACCTTTGAAGTATTTTTCTTCTACACAACAACAGATATCCAAGAACTCGATATCTTATACTTCTTCATCACAGAAGCATCTCCCCATCTTATACCTACATATAAGAAGCATCCAGCTGAGGAAAAAGAGTCTGAAATGGTTTTTCAAACATGGACTGAACCTTGGAAAAGAAGCCAAACAAGTACCAAACTTCATACTTCAACCCCTTGCAGTATTCAATATTCTAACTAAGTGCCCCAGAATGGGAGACACATCTAGAATTTGCATTGAAATTAGGAGAGAAATTTTTTGGAGAATGGCCCAAAGCACGAAGCTTAATCAGCTGAGCTTCCAACACACGAGGAAGTAACTGGATACAAGGTATAAAGATTTTATCAACCTGCTTCTCAAGCTTTTTCTGTCTCTGCTTGTAAGTTTTACCCCATGGGTTCACTTGGAGACCAGAAACTAGCTGCTAGCAGGAAAATCCGAGAACACGAAGTTCCGGGTGAGACCCACAAAATTTTTTTAGGAGAACACATGAATGCGTCTGTTTACCCATATTTCCAAGTAAACAAGTCAGGAACCCAATTTTTTAGGAGAACACATGAATGTCTCTAGATGACGTACCATCTTCACTCGAATGATCAATTGCCCCAAAATAATATATTGGGAATGCCAAGATCAAAGGCCTGAATGAATCTCCAAGTAAATAACTCAGGAACTCTGAAAATAAATCTGAGAACCATACAGTTACCAGCATAAAATAGCATCTGAATAAAGTCATCAATAGAGATCCAGAACATAATCATTAGAACCAATAATCACCGTCTGATCATAGCCTCCATCTGGGCATGAGTAACCATCTGAACTTAGTCACCAACTGTACCTGTGATAAAATTCCTTCCCCGCTCACGGCTGAAGACTAGGTCAGGGTAAGACAATGGTAACTCGAAAATCACGGGTTCGCCTGAAAGTGCTATAGGCTTACCCACAGACATGGGTGCCGATAGTAATTCATTTGAACCTCATCCGAGCGTGGTATATGACATGACTGCACCAATCGGACCACGTCCTATATCCTTCATGCCCCCACTCTATTCCTAGGTGTCCTAGTGCACTCTGGCCTGGGTACTGGGCCGTTTACCTCAATAGTAACATCCCCACCCAACATGGAAAACCAGAATCCAGCATAAAAGATAACCAATATGGAAAACAATCAAATGAAATGCAAACTTATGCTTAGATAAACATGTACAAATGAGTAAACTGAAAGCATAAAAATAAACACCCAAAGAAAAGAAAACAAGAGCTAGGAGCGACTCCGGGATGGACCAACATTTGGTCGACCTATCCCCAGTGAAGTCGCCAGCTGAAACCACCGGATGAAAATCATCAAACAATGAAGTCGCCATCGAACGTCTTTTATCCCATATGAAGGGAAAGGTAAACATCGAGAAAACCTGAGAAGGGAGAAATCAAAGTCGAACGACCAAGAGATAAGGGTAAGGGAGTCTGTTACGCGAGTGGAAGGTATTAGCACCCCAAACGCCTGTAGTACTCTACGGTATCCACTCATGTTGTCTATCTTATGGGTGTATTTAATATATGCTTACTGTTTACTATACCACTGAAGGGAGAATGCATGCAAAATAAAGGAGAAAAGAATGTAGGGAAAATAAAATTATGCTCGTTCGGGCCCTACCCCGATGCATACGTATCCCTTTTAAGGAATCAGAGCAGCCGTAGTTCGGCTCATGTGTTTTTGTTGGTTTTGTATTTTTTTAATGAACAATATTAATTTCGCCTTCTGCTGCAACTCGACCTTTGGAGACTTACGCGTCAGCACAGAAGTGAATTAACATGCTCTTTTGAAAAGTTTGGAGAAAATGTGCCTTGGCGCACAAAAAGGTTTGAATTTGTTTGTGTTTGTAATGAACAATATTAATTTCGCCTTCTTCCGCAACTCGTCCTTTGGAGATTTACGCATCAGCACTGAAGTGAATTGACATGTTCTTTTGAAGAGGTTTGAAAGGAAAGCCCAAAGGCAATAAGATTTTTTGTTTATCAGTGTTTTTGCTTGTAGATAACAGCTAGTTAATCTCAAGAGAGAGATGTTAGCCACTTCTATACTTATTCGTGAAATAAGTCTTTGAGATTTGAATCATACCAAGGCTTAGAGCAAGAGAATGATAAGATCGAGAAGAGACCCGCTTATCATATCCATGTTCAACGAAGGCACGATTCTCGTCAGAATTGTTTTTAGTATTTTTGAAGTTTTGCACAAGAAAGAAGTTTTTTGTGTTAATGTATATGCGAAAAGAAAAAAGAAAAGTCACAGGGAGACTAACCTATTTCTAAACCTAAAGTCATCATACTTAATATGATCTCTCGAAAGCGATAAATGCGGAGATGAGGAATAAAACGAGGTTGTGATAATACCGAACGGAGAAGGTCCGTTGCCTCTTTGAAACCGTGCAAGCGATAAGGAAACTCTACCAAAAGCTGCTCTGTGCGAGTGATCAAAGAATTAATCTCCTGGCCTTCCATATTGCAAAAATTACATTAATATTCTATCGTAGAATCTTGGCAAAAAAATGACAATGAAAATGATTATTAAACACAAAATAATAGAAAACTCTAATTGAAATCATGAAGAGAAATGAGCAGAGTGGTATGAGTCAACATATACTGCCTTAGCTGGCGAGCAGCCCATACCAAAGCGCGACAAGTTTTCTCGAGCAGTGATTAGCGAGTCTCACAGTCGGTAAACTTTTTACTAAGGTAATAAATGGCATGCTCTTTTCGGCTAGACTTGTCATGTTGGCCCAGTACGCACCCCATTGAGTTATCCAAAACAGTCAAATACATGATTAACGGCCTTCCTTCGACGGGTGGCATCAAGATAGGAGGTTCTAGTAAATACTCCTTGATTTTATCAAAAGAAACTTGACAATCATTGTTCCATTCAACTACCTGATCTTTTTTCAGCAGCTTGAAGATTGGCTCACAGGTAGATGTCAGGTGAGAGATGAACCTCACGATATAGTTTAAGCGTCCCAAGAATCCTCTAACCTCCTTTTCAGTACGGGGGGCAGGCATTTCTTGTATAGCCTTTACTTTATCTGGATCAACCTCAATGCCTTTGTTGCTGACAATAAATCCCAAAAGTTTACCAGACCTAACTCCAAAGGTACATTTGCTTAGGTTCAGTCTGAGCTTATACTCCTTCAGCCTGGCAAACAGCTTTTGCAAATGCTCAAGGTGTTCTTCTTTTGTCTGTGATCGAGCTATCATGTCGTCTACGTAAACTTCAATTTCATGATGTATCATATCTTGAAACAAAGCTACCATGGGGCGTTGATAGGTTGCCCCTGCATTCTTCAGTCTGAATGGCATCACTTTGTAGCAGAAGGTACCCCATTGCGTGACAAAAGTAGTTTTCTCCATGTCCTCGGGGGCCATTTTGATCTGGTTGTATCCCGAGAATCCATCCATGAAAGAAAATACCTTGTGTTGAGTTGTGTTTCCAACCAAGATGTCGATGTGTGGCAGTGGAAAATCATCCTTGGGGCTAGCCCTGTTTAAGTCCCAATAGTCCACACACATTCTGACTTTTCCATCCTTTTTAGGCACGGGCACAATGTTAGCAACCCATTATGGATAGTGTTGTACCCCAAAATTTTCCCTCCCATTCTCTCAACATTTTCTCATCACAAGGCCCTTGGAGCTCAAGATCCAATTAGGGTTTCCTCTGCAAGACTTCTCCTAGCACTGTTGACCCAAATTAGGGTTTGTGTTTGCACTAAGATGTTTTGACCTAAGATGCCTAAGATGACTTTCATGCTTCATATTGGACTCCCAATTTTATCCATATCAAGTTTCAAGCCTTGATTCCAATCTTTGCCCAATCAATTGGACAGTTGACCTAGAAATCAGTTGTATTGGGGAAAAAGTCAACTGTGGCCAATTGACAGTCAAATCTCATGGAAATTGACCCACATCAACATTATGAACTCATATGGACCATTTGATCAAGTTTGGATCATAATTCCACAAGAAATTTGATCAGATCACCAAAAGGGCAAAATGGTCATTTTTAGGGTTTTGACTGCACAAAGGCAATTTTTGACTGTTTGACCTAGCCAATGGCAAACCAAGCTCACCTATGAACTCAAGGACCCCATGGAATTGTCTTGACATACTCAACAAGTTCAAAAGTTCCCAAATGCACAAGATTGACAGTTGAATTTTCCAGTCAATTGATCAATTTTGACTGTATACTGAAAAGTCAAACTTTGACTTTTTGGTCAAAATCAAGTGTCAAGATTCATTTTTCATCAAAACATGCCAAATCATGAAACTTGTTCATCAAGAAATCAAAAATCACAAATTAGGGTTTGAAATGAAGATTTTTCATAACTTAGAATTTTTCTAAGTTATGAAAAACCCTAATTTTTTCCTAACTTTGTCCCACTTTCTCATCAAGATGCATTTGGATTCAAGGAAAAGTCAAAACATGAAAGTTGTAGCCTATTGAAAAATCTACAACTTTGATTCACAAAGTTTCCTCGAAAGAAGCTTGTAGCTCAAGTTACAATTTTTGGAACAAGGGTACCAAACCATTCTTAACTTAGAAAATTTTTGACCTATTTTAGGCAGGATTTTTGCCTAACTTCATGGAAACTTTTCACATGCTTCCACTTGGAATTTCAATTTGCATTACAAAGATGGATTGTAGTACACATTCCAAGATTTCCAAAATGTCCAAGAACTCATCAAACAACCTCATGGTTAGGGAGAATCGAATTTGGCAAGTTGGGAAAAACTCACTTTTGTTATGGCCAATTTTCATGTTCATACACTTGTGCCATTTTGAACTCAGATTGCATTCCTTGATTACAGGTCCTATATCCCATTTGCACTCAATAATTTAATGCTAACCCTTTGTGTTCAAGCCTTGCATTATGTGTTTAAGCATTACATGAAGGTTTAGTCTTAAAATAGAAAAAGCAAATTATCCATTTTAAAAAAGATGAACTTTATGTCAAAGTTGCAAATCAAGAAGTACAAGGCCATATCTTTGGGCACAAGTTCAGAAGCAAAACACACTGATCAAGGGGAAAGGTTGCAACTTAGATTGGGGGCCTGCATCAGTCTAGAGGACCACTTGACATTTTGTTGCTTAAGTGTGAAGAAAACTTGCATAACAGACACCAACTATCATCTCAGCCAAGAGAACCTTAAGCAAAGTTATTGTACACTTTCTAAACATCAAACCTAAGCTGAAACATAAGCCAACCAAGTTCCAAACAGTCTCAAACACAGAACCACCATAAAACTGCAAAAACAGGGCATAAGCTGCAGTTGGACTTCCATAGCTCATTTCCATCGTGCATCTTGGCCAAAACCACTTCAAACACTTTCCGTACCATCCATACAAACTGTCCAAAGCATTAGAAGCAGACTGTAACACTCCTAATCAACATCACCATTTTCATTTTTCTGTTTTGCAGTTGAAGTGCCATAACACGATTCACTTGGTTTCAAAGCAAACTAAAGCTTGGAATAGCATCCCTGGACATCAAGGAAGCTATACCAATCATCACCTTGCATTCAAAACACCTCCATCACCAGATACGATTCCAACTGAACAGGTAAGTTCATGAACTCTTATCTCTCTATCCAGGCATTGTTAGGTTTAGATTTGTGAAGAAATTATGTCACATTCATGGCCCTGAACATGCCCATATAATTAGTTTTCATTTATGTTATGTGTGCTATGAGAATTTAAGGTCTGAACATGGAACAAAAACTAGGTCAGGAATTGGGGGAGAAGAAATTCTCTCTCATTTCTGAGAGTTAGATTGATTTCTTTATATGTCTAGAATCGTGGCTTCAAGCTCTATAGGTTTCATGTTGCAAGATTTGGCAAATGATCAAGGAATCTGGAGATAGAAAACGCGTGTTGTTGTTGTTCATACAAGTTCTGAGGTTGAAGACAAAGTCTTCTTGGGCTGGGCCTGAGTTGACTTCTTATTTGCACCCTATGTTTACTTTTGAACCCCCTTGGCCCATTGTGCTTATTTGCAACATTTTCTTGACTTTTCTTTTTATTTCTGACTTATTTATTTTTTCTCATAATATTAAAAATATAAAAAATATTTTTCACACCATTTTTGTATTTATTAGGCATTTATTTGTTTAAATTGATGTTTGTACATAAATAATACATAATATCTTTTATTTAAAAATACTAAAATTAATACCAATACATTTTATTTTCTGACTTTCATTTTATTTTATCTTTTGAAAATATTTTATGAAAATATACTTTTTTTGTAAATATTAAATATTTTATTTTTGTACATATTTAATATATTTATCATATAATATAAATATTTACATATTTATTAGGATATTTAGGATAAAAATACCAAATATATATTTTTTTTAATATTTAACATTAAAAATACCTTTTTGACAAATATACTTCTCTTTTATTTATTTTTTGTATATAATTAGTAAATATTGTATATAATACATAATAAATAATTAATACCTTTTATTTAGTAAAATTAGGGTTTTTTGCCCTAAACATGAAAATATTCAAAAATTAACTTTCTTTTAATTATTTTTATTTTATTTGTGAATAAAATATACACTTACCCAAAAATACTTTCACATACATATTGCTTTATTCTTACATATATTTAAATTTATATTTGCGCAATTCAATTTGGTTGTAAATATTGGGTATTACCCTCCTATAAAGTTTCATCCCCATTTGAACATTTGTACCCCCCTTCCCATATATTGTGTTGTAATAATTTAGGAACTTTATTTTTCGCACTTTAAATGCTTTCTAAATATGCCATGATTAGAATTAGGGTTTTGTATGCAAATCAAAAATAACAAAATAGTTTGACCTAAATTCAAGATAAACAAGCATGAAAATGGACAACACCAATCACACTTGCACCCCTAGGGTATTCCACTTGTTGCCTTCAATAATGGGCCATATTGCATGTTAGGTCTCTTTGGGAAAAATAAAACAATTCAAATGATCATAGTCCCTCGATGACGCTTTCAAAAGTTGCCTAAAAATGATCAAGTCCCTTAAAGGAAAATTGCCCAAAGATACTTGGCACCATTGCAATTATGGTCTAAACGATGACCCGCGCCCGTCCCTTTCACATCCTAACACAAGATTGTCCACCAAATACAATGGTGGAACAAAATTGTTAAAAGGGTTAAAAACATAGGAGAAATCTTTGAGAAATTTAAGAGTAGACAAACTCTTAGTTACTTGAATCCAACTTGCAAAAACACTTGCCTATTTTTTCAAACCACACATCTCTACACTTTCAAAACAACTTTCAAAAACATTGAAAACCTTTTCAAAAGACATACACCTTTGTATACATCCCAACATGGATCATTACAAAGGTTGCCACCACATTGGCCTCTTTTCAAAGCATTTTCAAAATCCACACACAAAGCACCATTTCAAACAATTGAAAATCAAGGCAAGTTGATCTAAGCAAGTAACTAAGAGCCCATGGATAACCATGGATAGAAAGGGTGCTAATACCTTCCCTTTCTATAATCTACTCCCCGAACCCAAGAAAACATCTCAAAGGTTTTTGCTGTGCTTTTTAAACCTTTCCTTAGGATAAAATAAAAAGTCGGTGGCGACTCTTGCTCAACCGAAACATTTGCGAAAACAAACGCAAAACCTCAAGTCAGTTCTCCCACCATATCACAGAACTGGCGACTCTGCTTGGGATTTCTTCTAAGTGGAGTAACCTTATGGCTTAGATCACCCTCTTGCATGACTAATTGTTTGATTTGATTTCTTTATATCTTGGCTCTTTTATTTGGGTTTGCAATCCTACACCCGAATTTGGGGGAACATTCATAGATAGCAATACGTTGTGGAAATTGTGCGGGGTATACCGACACGGTCGAAGCAATAGCTTTATTAGTGCGACATATTTGTGAGTACCGGTAACCCTTGAGTTCAATCAAGGAGAGTACGGGGCCGCTGAGTGATGTCACTAAGCACTAATGACCTAGAACCTTACTTGACCATCTTGGCCTTTTATTAGGGGTAGTGAGATGACCGGCTTTGGTGCAGTCTGAAGTTGGTAGATACTCGATACTACACTCATTGAGGGTTGTTTTCTTAGAATATTTTGGTCGCTAGTTAAGTGGCTAAACCAAAACAATGAACAATGAAAACAATCCAATGATATTGAGCTCCTTAGAACCCGGTTACTATTTATAGGACAGGTTTTTAAGCCAACTACACTCAAGAGGGTACTTACCTATGAAACCCCATGCAAGCCTGAAACTAGGGTTTGGTGTGAATTGCTTGTACATATGTTTGTGCATACATCATGAACATCATAAAGCATCATATGCATTTACTAACCACTTCAAGGGTTTAGATCTTCATCTTTGTTCTTGTTTTGTAGGTCATGGAAATTCCTCGCAGAAAAACCATCCAAGTCAACCTTGTGAGAATCCCTCCTCAACTCAAGGAGATCACATCAAGAATTCCGGAAAGCTCTCCCTTCAGTGAAAGACATGGTAGACTGCTCAGCCTAGTCAGCACCAACATTGAAGAGGACATGATGAAAGTGCTATTCCAGTTCTTTGACCCTCTTCACCACTGTTTCACTTTCCCCGACTACCAGTTGGTGCCCACTTTGGAGGAATTTTCTCAACTCCTGAGAATTCCTATCCTCAATCAACTACCTTTCAACGGTACGGAAAAGGAACCAAAGCCTGAAGATGTTGCTCGAGCACTACATCTACAGCCATCTGACATCAAGGGGCACTGGGAAACTAGAAGCGGTGTCAAAGGCTTCTTAGCAAAATTCTTGTTTGAAAAGGCACAAGAGTGTTGGAACTCATTGGACCTACAAGCCTTTGAAGAAATTGTGGCACTCCTTATCTATGGGTTGGTCCTGTTCCCAAATTCTGACCAACTGGTAGATGTCAACATCGTCAAAATCTTCTTGTCCAGAAATCCAATACCAACATTGCTTGGGGACATCCTTCACTCATTTTACACACGAACAATGAGAAAGAGGGGTGTTCTCATGTGTTGTACTCCTCTCCTTGCAAGGTGGTTTATTTCGCACCTTCCACAATCTGTCTTGAAGAATGACCAAGGCTCAAGGTGGTCCCAACGGTTGATGACTCTTACTCACTCTGATGTACATTGATGTTCTCGGTCCAGAGAAAATGTCATCATCGTCGATCATTGTGGAGAGTTGCCTAATGTTCCATTACTTGGCATTAGAGGGGGCATTACCTACAACCTTTGCCTAGCTTTGAAGCAATTTGGATATGCACGAAGAGATGGCCCTCACGACATGTTGATTCCTGACCTAGTTTTTGACTTCGACAACGATGCGCAAGGCTTGCCAAAGATTCTCAAGTGGGTACGAGCCCGAGCCCGAGCCCAGAGTCTAATGATGCCTTATCCTCATGTTCTCCCTGTGATTAAAGAGCCCATCAAGGAAGGAGAGGTTCCCTACACCATCCTACATCCTGACATGCCTACATCGTGGGAGGAGATGCAGAAGAGTTGGATCCAACTCAAGGAGGAACAGAACACTTTTGAAGCCAGCTTCTACGCCAGCGAGAAGAAGGTTCTAGAGCTCACCCACCGACTCCATGAGCAAGAGGCCCTCAACACCTACATTGCGCCAAAGAGGATGCGCAACGTCTTTTTACCTTGAGAAGTTGTTTTTGTAATATTTGGCCCATGAGGCACTTATGTACTAACAAATTTCTTCTTATTAATATGACGTGCGTTCTTTTTGTCTGCAACAATTGTGAATTTCTAAAATCCTTGAATGCATTGCATAGATAGCATCTCATGCATCATGTGCATAACAGGTACCCTTTTTTCTACAGGTTGCTTAATCTTCTTCGCTGTTTATTTTGAACAGTCATCATGAATCCAGAATCATCCAGTGAGCAAGCAATCAAGGCCCTCCAGGCCCAGAATGCCCAGTTCCAAGAGATGGTCATGAGCTTGGCCCAAGGTCAACAAGAGTTGAAGGCTTTGCTCTTAAAGAAGAAGAAGAAGAAGAAGAAGAAGAGGACTGCGTTATTCAACACTGGACGCAGGTTTGGGAATACACTCCATAATGAGGCTGATCTAACTACTTCCTCTGCAGAGAAAGACAGTCCCCAAGGGGGAGGGGCTCCTAGTCTTGCAGTCTCTGACAACGAGACGGATTACAATGACGAACAATACCCTCCTGCCGCTGACAGGTACAAGCAATTAGAGGACCGCTTGAGTGCCATGGAGATTCAAAATGTGTCGGGGATGGATTTCAGAGATTTAGGTCTATCTTCTGGGGTGGTAATCCCACACAAGTTCAAGGCGCCTTCCTTTGCAAAATACGATGGGGCTTCCTGTCCAAAGCTGCATCTCAGATCGTACGTAAGGAAGATCTAACCTTACACGGCAGACAAGAACCTTTGGATCCACTTCTTCCAAGATAGCCTTTCGGGGTCACAGCTTGAGTGGTTCTACCAGCTAGATGGAACCAGTATCCGACATTGGGAGGATTTGGCTACCGCCTTTTATAGACAATATCAATACAATTTTGACCTCGCTCCTACGCGTACCCAACTTCAGGGTATGTCGCTGGGAACGGGCGAAGGATTCAAAGAATATGCACAAAAATGGAGAGATTTGGCTGGCATGGTGCAGCCTCCTTTGACTGACCGTGAACTGGTTGACATGTTTCTAGGGACCTTGTCTGGTCCATTCTTCAATCATCTGGTTGGTAATTCCTCCGCTGGGTTTACGGATTTGATCCTGACGGGTGAAAGGATAGAAGCTGGCATCAGGTCAGGAAAGATACAGAAAGGTGCCTCCGCAAGTACTGAGATGAAACCTTTCAAGAAGGAAGCTAGTGCCGTCTATGGTCCTAGAAGACAAGTCAAGCCCGAACGCCGCCAAGCCGTCAATGCCTTGGTCATTTCAAAACCTGTTGCTGCTCCTCAGCAGTACAATCAACAAAGGGGTGAGAGGCCCAAGAGGCAATACACTCGGCTAAGTATGACCTTGTCACAAATCTTACCGCAACTGCTATCAACCAACTTGGTGACCACCAGAGAAGCTCCGAAGGTCGTGAATACTGCATCTCCTAAGTATAACCCAAATGCCCGTTGTGCTTATCATTCTGATAGCCCCGGGCATACTACTGATGATTGTTGGGCCCTGAGAAATAAGGTTCAAGACCTTATTGATGCGAAGGAAATTCAGTTTGAGGCACCTGAGAGGCCAAATGTTGTAACTGCTCCTATGCCCCAGCATAGAGTAAATTCCGTCGAGGAAGATTTGTATGCTGTTTCGGTGAATGATGTTGCTACCCCTCTATTGACTGTTAAGAGGAACCTACTGCTAGCCGGTTTATTTCCGGGTTGTAGCAAGGGTTGCCTCCTGTGTGCTGTTACCCCTACCGGTTGTCCACTGCTGAAATCAGGCATCCAAAGCCTGATGGATAGCAAGGAGATTCTGTTCAAGAAAACCGCTGTTCCATTTGTTTCCGCTGAAGAAGTATCTGTCGTCACAATTTTCAACAATCCTACCAAGGCTCCCCCGAGGAAGCCAGTCAAAATTATGTCTGTTGCACCCATTACCATTACTGTTCCGTGGCCCCTCCCCTATGAGTCTGACAAGGTTGTCCCATGGCACTATGGGGCAGACGTGTATGTGCTTGGAGTGAAGCAGGAGTTCAACACCGGTACCAGTATCAGTAACATCACTGGTCCCGCCAAAATTACTCGCAGTGGCAGGCTCTTCTCGCCTGACATTGCACCACCAGTTATCCGAAAACCTCTTATCATCACACCCGCAAGTGTGCATGTTTCAAATCAAGTTCCTGTGTCTACTACTGCCGCCGAGTCCTCTGATGCTCGGGGCAAAGAAGTTGCTACCGATTTTCCTGCCCGGATGGAGGCACCAAAAAAGACCACTGTTGAAGCCTCCCAGCAAGAGATGGAGGAAATCCTTAAAATCATTAAAAAGAGTGACTTCAATGTCGTTGAACAGCTGGGGCATACCCCCTCCAAAATATCTATGCTATCATTGCTGTTGTGCTCAGAGGCCCACGCCAAGGCCCTGATTTCATTTCTGAAAACGGCCCATGTGCCGCAAGAGACATCTGCAGATCAATTCACTGACTGTGTGGCCAATTTGACAGCTGACAATGGTTTGGGTTTCTCGGATGCAGACCTTACCGCCAAGGGAAAAACCACAATGATGCCCTGCACGTTTCCATAGAATTCAGGGGCACTACTCTCGCACACGTGTTGGTGGACACCGGTTCTTCCCTGAATGTATTGCCCAAGAAGGCCTTAGATCGGTTGGATTGTGAGGGCCTGGAATTGAAACCTAGTAACATCATTGTTAGAGCCTTCGACGGTTCTAAGAGGATGGTGCACGGTGAGGTAGACATTCCCATTCGTGTGGGCTCCCAAGTCTTTGACTCAATGTTCTATGTGATGGATATTCGTCCATCTTATTCCTGTTTGCTGGGTCGACCCTGGATTCACAAGGCTGGGGCGGTAACATCCACTCTACACCAGAAGCTCAAATACCCTGTCAAAGGGAAGATTGTTACTGTGCAGGGTGAGGAGGAATACATGGTAAGTCATCTGAATTCATTCCGGTATATTGAAATGGACGGGGAGTTTATTGAAACCCCCTTTCAACATTTTGAAGAGGTACCTCCAACGTTGGCGTCAGCTGAGACAGTGGTTGAAGAAGACTTTCCTCTGAGGATGGCTTCCTTGAAGGATGCCCGGTCTGTAATCGAGAAAGGCAAGTGCGCAAACTGGGGTCAACTTCCTGACTTCACTCAAAAGACCTACAAATTTGGGCTGGGCTTCACTGCAGAGGCTCAGAGGGCTGTTCGCAAAGAAAGGATCAGAAAGTCTCCGGTGTTCATCACCAACCCAAGAGTGAATGCTATCGAGGAGGACGTAGAGGAAGCAGAATTTGACAGTTGGATCTATCCAACGACCAACAACGGACCAAGCAACTGGACGACAAAAGATTTTACACCTATTACATTTGTCACGCAGTAATGAACTCTTTTGTTTTCAATTTGTAACAAACAATATGTTGAAACTTTTATTGGCTCGGTGTCCTACCCGGGGCACCGTGGCTCCATTTGTGAGGGCTTTTTGTATGACATTTCCATATATCATTAATCAAAACATTGGACGTTGTTGCATTTAAAATCTTGTGCTCTTTTTCTTTCATTGTTATATATTGCAAAACAGCTATATTTACACACACTCACTTATACAGGTTTCAATCCACTATGGATCTCACTGGTAACGGCTCTGCTACTGCCAGTTATGACTTCGAAAATCCGATCAACTTGGCCGAAGACGAAGGTGAAGATGATTGCGAAGTGCCTGGTGAACTCGCAAGACTGCTACTCCAGGAAGAGAGGGTCATTCAACCGCATGAAGATCCAGTGGAGACGATAAACCTGGGTACTGAGACAGATAGAAAAGAAGTCAAGATCGGTGCCAATCTAGAGCTCAGCGTGAAACAACGATTGATCCAGATGCTGCATGAATACATGGAAATCTTTGCTTGGTCTTACGAAGACATGCCCGGTTTGGATGCCGACATTGTAGTTCATCATCTGCCTACCAAGGAAGACTGCCCTCCGGTAAAACAGAAGGTCCGCCGCATGCGCCCAGAGATGTCCGAGAAAATCAAAGTCGAGGTTATGAAACAATTTGATGTCGGGTTTCTAGCAGTGACTTCTTATCCTCAATGGGTGGCCAACGTGGTTCCAGTGCCAAAGAAAGATGGCAAAGTCCGAATGTGCGTTGATTACAGGGATTTGAACAGGGCTAGCCCTAAGGATGATTTCCCTCTGCCTCACATCGACGTTCTTGTTGACAATACTGCTCAACACAAGGTGTTTTCCTTCATGGATGGTTTTTCAGGGTATAATCAGATCAAGATGGCTCCTGAAGATATGGAAAAGACTACCTTTGTTACTCAGTGGGGCACCTTCTGCTACAAGGTCATGCCATTCGGGTTGAAAAATGCCGGGGCAACCTACCAACGTGTCATGGTTGCTTTATTTCATTACATGATCCACCATGAGATTGAAGTATACGTCGATGATATGATTGCAAGGTCCCAAACTGAGGAGGAACACCTTGACCATCTGCGGAAGCTGTTTGACCGACTGAAGTTGTACAAGCTGAGGTTGAACCCAAACAAATGCACCTTTGGGGTGAGATCTGGAAAATTGCTAGGTTTCATTGTAAGCGACAAAGGTATTCAAGTGGACCCGGCCAAGGTGAAAGCCATACAAGAGATGCCGACTCCCAAAACAGAGAAAGAAGTCAGAGGCTTTCTGGGACGATTGAACTACATTGCTCGATTTATCTCACATCTAACTGCTACCTGTGAGCCAATCTTCAAATTGCTGAAGAAAGATCAAGTAGTACGTTGGAACGATGAATGTCAGGCTGCTTTCGAAAAGATAAAGGAATATCTCCAAGAACCACCTATTCTTATGCCACCAGTGGAAGGGAGACCTCTAATACTATACTTGACAGTGCTTGACAACTCAATGGGGTGTGTGCTGGGGCAGCATGACGAGTCTGGCCGAAAAGAGCATGCTATTTATTACCTGAGAAAAAAGTTTACCGACTGTGAGACTCGTTACTCACTGCTCGAGAAAACTTACTGCGCTCTGGTATGGGCTGCTCGCCGGCTGAGACAGTATATGTTGACTCACACTACTCTGTTGATTTCAAAAATGGATCCAATCAAGTACATATTCGAAAAGCCCACTCTGTCCGGAAGAATAGCAAGATGGCAAATGATCTTAACAGAATATGATATCAAGTACACAACTCAAAAAGCAATCAAGGGAAGTGTATTGGAAGACCATTTGGCACACCAACTTGTGGATGATTACCAATCATTGAACTTTGAATTTCCAGACGAAGATATCATGGTAGTAACTGATTGTGAAGTACCTGGACCGGATGAAGGACCTGAGGAAGGATCCCGATGGTCTATGCATTTTGACGGAGCCTCGAACGCTTTGGGTAACGGCATCGGCGCTGTGATCATATCCCCTAAAGGTACTCATACTCCACTCACCGCCCGGCTATGTTTCAACTGCACCAACAACATGGCAGAATATGAGGCGTGTATCATGGGTCTTCAAGCTGCAATCGACTTAAGGATCAAGTTTCTGAGTGTCTTCGGAGATTCCGCTCTCGTGATCAATCACATCAAAGGCGAGTGGGATACGAAACACCCAAATCTTATTCCTTACAAGGAGTATGTATTGACCTTGCTTCCCCACTTTGAAGAGATAACTTTTGAACACTTCCCAAGAGAGGAGAATTAGTTAGCGGACGCACTAGCTACGATGTCTTCAATGTTCAAAGTCAAATGGGACAACGAGGCTCCCTGGATCATTATCTGGAAGTTGGACGAACCTGCATACTGCTGCGATCTTGAGGCCGAAGAGGTAATCGAGAAACCCTGGTATCATGAGGTGAAGAGATATTTGGAAGCTCAAGAATACCCCGAAGGCGCATCAGTCAATGACAAGAAGTTCCTGAGAAGGTTTGCGGCAAAATTCTTCCTCAGCAACGGCATTCTCTACAAACGAAACCATGATTCAACTTTACTGCGTTGTGTGGATAAGACTGAAGCAGAGAAGATCATGGTAGAACTACACGAAGGTACATTCGGAACATATTCCAGTGGACACACCATGGCAAAGAAAATCCTTCGGGCAGGATATTTCTGGTCCACAATGGAAGCCGACTGTTACCAACATTCTCGAACTTGTCATAAATGCCGGATCTATGCTGATAAGGTGCACATCCCTCCGGTTCCTCTGAACGTCCTGAAGGCACCTTGGCCTTTTGCAATGTGGGGCATTGATATGATCGGCGAGATCCGACCGACGGCATCCAACGGGCATCGCTTCATCTTGGTAGCAATTGATTACTTCACGAAGTGGGTAGAAGCAGCTTCCTACGCCACCATAACCAAGAGCGTCGTGGCACGTTTCATTCGGCATAACCTAATCTGTCGGTACGGCGTCCCGGAAAGGATCATTACGAACAATGGTACCAATCTTAACAACAAGATGATCACTGAGCTCTGCGAGCAATTCAAGATACAGCATCACAACTCTTCTCCTTACCGGCCGAAGATGAATGGAGCTGTCGAAGCAGCAAATAAAAAAATCAAGAAAATTGTGCAGAAGATGACAGTGACCTACAAAGATTGGCACGAAATGTTACCATTTGCTCTTCATGGGTACCGTACCTCAGCACGGACGTCAACCGGGGCAACACCCTTTTCCTTGGTCTATGGCATGGAGGCAGTCTTGCCAATTGAAGTCCAGATACCCTCTCTCTGGATAATGAAGGATGCAGACTTGAGTGAAGATGACTGGATCCAGACTCGACTTGATCAATTAAACCTAATTGACGAAAAGAGACTCACCGCTATCTGTCATGGTCAGACGTACCAAAAACGGATGATCAGGGCATTTAACAAGAAAGTCAGACCACAAGAGTATCAAGTTGGGGACCTGGTAATCAAGCGCATCATCCTTCCTCAAAGTGATCCCAGGGGAAAATGGACCCCTACGTACGAAGGGCCATTTGTGGTTAAGCATGTGTTCTAGGAAGGAGCCATGATTCTAACCACCATGGATGGTGACGACCTTCCTCACCCCGCCAATGCAGACATAGTAAAAAGATACTACGCATGAATAAAAGACCCGCTAGGTTGACATACCTAGGCAAAAATAAGGGCTTCCCGGAGAACCAAAATGGTTCGGGCAAAAATAAGGGATGAAATAAAAAAATCTGTACACCCGGCAAGTCGAAAACTTGAAAAGGCGGCTTGGGCAAAAATGGGTATCCCGGTGGACTGAAAACCCGAAAGGGCGGTCCAGGCAAAAGTTAGGGATAAAGCGTAACACTATGTCTCATTGGATCACCTTGCATCCAGAATTCGGCATCAACTATCGGGCTCAGACTTCGGCATCGATCAATCAGCTTCATCTTCAACTGAGCAGCAAAGTGATGAGACGCTTGAAGACATAAAGGCAATAGCAGAGTTGGAACCCAGTGGGAATATTGTTCACATAGCTGTTTTGTTTCCTTTTCAAAATTGTATAAACTTTATGTTATTTGGCGGCGTTCTCTTACTAGGACGTCAGCCTCTTGTACAAAAACGCCTATTTACAGGCAAACTTCAAAATCAATACAAATTCACTTTTCCAAAAAAATCGCCAATTGTTTTTTTCCTTTTTCTGTTTTGTCTTGTGAAGAACGTCCAATGTTCATTTTTGATATATGCATTTGACATTAAATTGCTAATTCATAAATACTTGCATACGAAACAAAAGACTAATTACAGGTGACATCAGAAACAGGGGCAATGTAGAATTGTCCAGGCAGTCTAGTTGCTTTGTCCGCCAAGGTACCAAGGTAGGTTCAACTGAAGAATATGACCAAGTTGCCTCAACTCCCCACAGAGTAAGAATCAGCAATACTCTCCCCAGGAAGAGTAGTCTGTCATCAGCCTTACAATAGGCACCCTATTCCCCTAGCAAGTCAGCAATACTCTCCTCCAACAGAGTTAGTCCACGGTCAGTCTAAAGGAAGTTGGGTATCCCCAGAAGATATCAACATTCCCCAGCGGAGTATAGGCATTTCATCAGCAAGCATCCCCGGTAGTCTTGATCTAAGATTGTTCCCCACGGAATACAGACACTCCAGTGGAACCATTTTTCAGTACAGTCCGAAAGTTTCCCCAGGAAATTTGGAATCCATATCCCCAGCAGGTCTTGAAGCTTATCCCCAGTAGATTCTGGAAGCTTATCCCCTATAAAGTACGGACGTCTCTCCCGGGCTTTATTCAAAGTTATTCCTCACAAGGGCTTATAACTAGGTTATCCTCAGCTAATTACCATGGAAGATCGCCCTCGGCGAAGTTCTTCCAAACCCCAACAGAGTCCATCAAAGTTCCCCAACATAACTTATCAACACAATCCCCAGCGGAGTTTATCATTGTCATCCCCAGCGAAGTTTATCATGGTTATCCCCAACGGAGTCCATCATTGAAATCCTCAACGGAGCTCTCATCAAAACTTCAGCAAAGTATCTCTTCCCACAGAGTATTTCCCCTTAGAGTAATCTCTCCAACAAGTTTATTCCCCAACGGAGTCATCTTCTCCTACCGGTGTATTCTTATAACCATCATCCCTAGCGGAAACGAAGAACTCTACTCTTCAACGTCAGCCCAGGATTTAATTCCCCGGCCGGTCGTCAAGGATTTATTTTCCTAAACGAAAATACATTCATAAACATTTCACATTTCATACATCTTGCTTACATACATGATAAAGTGCATACAACACTATCTCATTTTGAACATCATGACATCATGCATTTCATACATCATGACATTGCATACAACTGATGTTTTGCCTTTTCAGGGAAAAAGACAACCCAAAAGACAACTACCTTCAACTGTCACAATTCCAGATTCGATTCCTGTATCTAGCCAGGGCACATCTGTGAGTGATCAGTTTCCAGATTCGATTCCTATATCCAACCAGGGCATATCTATTGACGACTATTTCCAGATTCGATTCCTGTATCCAGCCAGGGCACGTCTGAAGAGTTTGAAGATTCGATTCCTGTATCCAGCCAGGGCATATCTGTTGACGACTATTTCCAGATTCAATTCCTGTATCTAGCCAGGGCACGTCTGAAGAGTTTGAAGATTCGATTCCTGTATCCAGCCAGGGCATATCTGTTGACGACTAATTCTAGATTCGATTCCTGTATCCAGCCAGGGCACGTCTGAAGAGTTTGAAGATTCGATTCCTGTATCCAGCCAGGGCATATCTGTTGACGACTATTTCCAGATTCGATTCCTGTATCTAGCCAGGGCACGTCTGAAGAGTTTGAAGATTCGATTCCTGTATCCAGCCAGGGCATATCTGTTGACGACTAATTCCAGATTCGATTCCTGTATCCAGCCAGGGCACATCTGAAGACTTTGAAGATTCGATTCCTGTATCCAGCCAGGGCATATCTGTTGACGACTAATTCCAGATTCGATTCCTGTATCCAGCCAGGGCACATATGAAGAGTTTGAAGATTCGATTCCTGTATCCAGCCAGGGCATATCTGTTGACTACTAATTCCAGATTCGATTCCTGTATCCAGCCAGGGCATATCTGTAGACGACAATTCCAGATTCGATACCTGTATCCAGCCAGGGCGTATCTGCGAGCAATCGATTGTAGACTCGACACCTGTATCCATCCAGGGCATGTCTGCATGAAGAGATTGAAGATCAACACCTGTAACAAGCCAGGAAAACATCTGTCTTTCTCAAAGTGCGCAAATTCTCGTTAAGGAATCTCTTATGCGACCAACACTTCCAAATTGCATCTATAAGCCCATTCCCGACAAGGCTCTGTCACGTCTCCAAATGGCATCTATAAGCCCATTCCCGACATCACATTTGCTGATACTCCAACATGCGAGTGCAAATTTCCGGGCACTCTAGTGTCCAATCTCCTTTTACCCTCGAGTCACGAAAGGAAAACTTACCAATCTAACTCTTCAGGTTCAAGAAGATTGAACAGGGGAAACTGTTGTACCCCAAAATTTGCCCTCCCATTCTCTCAACATTTTCTCATCACAAGGCCCTTGGAGCTCAAGATCCAATTAGGGTTTCCTCTGCAAGACTTCTCCTAGCACTGTTGACCCAAATTAGGGTTTGTGTTTGCACTAAGATGTTTTGACCTAAGATGCCTAAGATGACTTTCATGCTTCATATTGGACTCTCAAGTTTATCCATATCAAGTTTCAAGCCTTGATTCCAATCTTTGCCCAGTCAATTGGACAGTTGACCTAGAAATCAGCTGTATTGGGAAAAAAGTCAAATGTGGCCAATTGACAGTCAAATCTCATGGAAATTGACCCACATCAACATTATGAACTCATATGGACCATTTGATCAAGTTTGGATCATAATTCCACAAGAAATTTGATCAGATCACCAAAAGGGCAAAATGGTCATTTTTAGGGTTTTGACTGCACAAAGGCAATTTTTGACTGTTTGACCTAGCCAATGGAAAACCAAGCTCACCTATGGACTCAAGTACACCATGGAATTGTCTTGACATACTCAACAAGTTCAAAAGTTCCCAAATGCACAAGATTGACAGTTGAATTTTCCAGTCAATTGATCAATTTTGACTGTATACTGAAAAGTCAAACTTTGACTTTTTGGTCAAAATCAAGTGTCAAGATTCATTTTTCATCAAAACATGTCAAATCATGAAACTTGTTCATCAATAAATCAAAAATCACAAATTAGGGTTTGAAATGAAGATTTTTCATACTTAGAATTTTTCTAAGTTATGAAAAACCCTAATTTTTTCCTAAATTTGTATCACTTTCTCATCAAGATGCATTTGGATTCAAGGAAAAGTCAAAACATGAAAGTTGTAGCCTATTGCAAAATCTACAACTTTGATTCACAAAGTTTCCTCAAAAGAAGCTTGTAGCTCAAGTTACAATTTTTGGAACAAGGGTACCAAACCATTCTTAACTTAGAAAAATTTTGACCTATTTTAGGCAGGATTTTTGCCTAACTTCATGGCAACTTTTCACATGCTTCCACTTGGAATTTCAATTTGCATTACAAAGATGGATTGTATTACACATTCCAATCTTTCCAAAATGTCCAAGAACTCATCAAACAACCTCATGGTTAGGGAGAATCGAATTTGGCAAGTTGGGAAAAACTCACTTTTGTTATGGCCAATTTTCATGTTCATACACTTGTGCCATTTTGAACTCAGCTTGCATTCCTTGATTACAGGTCCTATATCCCATTTGCAATCAATAATTTAATGCTAACCATTTGTGTTCAAGCCTTGCATTATGTGTTTAAGCATTACATGAAGGTTTAGTCTTAAAATAGAAAAAGCAAATTATCCATTTTAGAAAAGATGAACTTTATGTCAAAGTTGCAAATCAAGAAGTACAAGGCCATATCTTTGGGCACAAGTTCAGAAGCAAAACACACTGATCAAGGGGAAAGGTTGCATCATAGATTGGGGGCCTGCATCAGTCTAGAGGACCACTTGACATTTTGTTGCTTAAGTGTGAAGAAAACTTGCATAACAAACACCAACTATCATCTCAGCCAAGAGAACCTTAAGCAAAGTTATTGTACACTTTCTAAACATCAAACCTAAGCTAAAACACAAGCCAACCAAGTTCCAAACAGTCTCAAACACAGAACCACCATAAAACTGCAAAAACAGGGCATAAGCTGCAGTTGGACTTCCATAGCTCATTTCCATCGTGCATCTTGGCCAAAACCACTTCAAACACTTTCCCTACCATCCATACAAACTGTCCAAAGCATTAGAAGCAGACTGTAACACTCCTAATCAACATCACCATTTTCATTTTTCTGTTTTGCAGTTGAAGTGCCATAACACGATTCACTTGGTTTCAAAGCAAACTAAAGCTTGGAATAGCATCCCTGGACATCAAGGAAGCTATACCAATCATCACCTTGCATTCAAAACACCTCCATCACTAGATACGATTCCAACTGAACAGGTAAGTTCATGAACTCTTATCTCTCTATCCAGGCATTGTTAGGTTTAGATTTGTGAAGAAATTATGTCACATTCATGGCCCTGAACATGCCCATATAATTAGTTTTCATTTATGTTATGTGTGCTATGAGAATTTAAGGTCTGAACATGGAACAAAAACTAGGTCAGGAATTGGGGGAGAATAAATTCTCTCTCATTTCGGAGAGTTAGATTGATTTCTTTATATGTCTAGAATCGTGGCTTCAAGCTCTACATGTTTCATGTTGCAAGATTTGGCAAATGATCAAGGAATCTGGAGATAGAAATCGCGTGTTGTTGTTGTTCATACAGGTTCTGAGGTTGAAGACAAAGTCTTCTTGGGCTGGGCCTGAGTTGACTTCTTATTTGCACCCTATGTTTACTTTTGAACCCCCTTGGCCCATTGTGCTTATTTGAAACATTTTCTTGACTTTTCTTTTTATTTCTGACTTATTTATTTTTTCTCATAATATTAAAAATATAAAAAATATTTTTCACACCATTTTTGTATTTATTAGGCATTTATTTGTTTAAATTGATGTTTGTACATAAATAATACATAATATCTTTTATTTAAAAATACTAAAATTAATACCAATACATTTTATTTTCTGATTTTCATTTTATTTTAACTTTTGAAAATATTTTATGAAAATATACTTTTTTTGTAAATATTAAATATTTTATTTTTGTACATATTTAATATATTTATCATATAATATAAACATTTACATATTTATTAGGATATTTAGGATAAAAATACCAAACATATATATTTTTTAATATTTAACATTAAAAATACCTTTTTGACAAATATACTTCTCTTTTATTTATTTTTTTGTATATAATTAGTAAATATTGTATATAATACATAATAAATAATTAATACCTTTTATTTAGTAAAATTAGGGTTTTTTGCCCTAAACATGAAAATATTCAAAAATTAACTTTCTTTTAATTATTTTTATTTTATTTGTGAATAAAATATACACTTACCCAAAAATACTTTCACATACATATTGCTTTATTCTTACATATATTTACATTTATATTTGCGCAATTCAATTTGGTTGTAAATATTGGGTATTACCCTCCTATAAAGTCTCATCCCCATTTGAACATTTGTACCCCCCTTCCCATATATTGTGTTGTAATAATTTAGGAACTTTATTTTTCGCACTTTAAATGCTTTCTAAATATGCCATGATTAGAATTAGGGTTTTGTATGCAAATCAAAAACAACAAAATAGTTTGACCTAAATTCAAGATAAACAAGCATGAAAATGGACAACACCAATCACACTTGCACCCCTAGGGTATTCCACTTTGTTGCCTTCAATAATGGGCCATATTGCATGTTAGGTCTCTTTGGGCAAAATAAAACAATTCAAATGATCATAGTCCCCCGATGACACTTTCAAAAGTTGCCTAAAAATGATCAAGTCCATTAAAGGAAAATTGCCCAAAGATACTTGGCACCATTGCAATTATGGTCTAAACGATGACCCGCGCCCGTCCCTTTCACATCCTAACACAAGATTGTCCACCAAATACAATGGTGGAACAAAATTGTTAAAAGGGTTAAAAACATAGGAGAAATCTTTGAGAAATTTAAGAGTAGACAAACTCTTAGTTACTTGAATCCAACTTGCAAAAACACTTGCCTATTTTTTCAAACCACACATCACTACACTTTCAAAACAACTTTCAAAAACATTGAAAACCTTTTCAAAAGACATACACCTTTGTATACATCCCAACATGGATCATTACAAAGGTTTCCACCACATTGGCCTCTTTTCAAAGCATTTTCAAAATCCACACACAAAGCACCATTTCAAACAATTGAAAATCAAGGCAAGTTGATTTAAGCAAGTAACTAAGAGCCCATGGATAACCATGGATAGAAAGGGTGCTAGTACCTTCCCTTTCTATAATCTACTCCCCGAACCCAAGAAAACATCTCAAAGGTTTTTGCTGTGCTTTTTAAACATTTCCTTAGGATAAAATAAAAAGTCGGTGGCGACTCTTGCTCAACCGAAACATTTGCGAAAACAAACGCAAAACCTCAAGTCAGTTCTCCCACCGTATCACAGATAGGAAGTAACAGCCAGAAAGCCAGCGTTGAATTACTTTATTACCTCAGCCTTGATCTTCTCAGACATGTCAGGCCTCATTCGGCGGACCTTTTGCTTGATCGGTGGACAGTCTTCTCTTGTAGGGAGACGTTGAACCACGATATTTGTGTCTAGTCCCGACATGTCTTCATAAGACCAGGCGAAGATTTCAACGTATTCGTTCAACAACTGCACTAAGCGCTCTTTGACATTTGGTTCCAGGTTGGCACCCACTTTTACTTCTTTGATGTCTTCCTATGTCCCCAAGTTGATGGTTTCTAGCAACTCTTCATGAGGCAGAATAGCCCTCTCTTGTTGTAGAAGTCTGGCTAACTCTCCCGACACCTCACAATCTTCGTTAACTTCAGACTCAGCATGATTGACCAAGTCTTCAGAGTTACCGAAGGCTAGAGCAGAATAGTCACCCAGAGGATCCTAAATGGATGGGTACCTGCATTTGTGAGTGTAGGTGTGTATAAGGGATATCCATCCTTAAACAAAAGCAAAATGCAAAAGGAAATAAAATGAACACAACAGTTTAAAGATGAAGACGTCCAATGATTCATTAAAACATGGCATATGATAATGAAGAAAATCAAACCCTTACAAATGGACCTACATGCCTCGGGCAAGGCATGAGGTGAAAATAGTGTGCGGATTATTTTATTTATTACAGACCGAAATAAGAAATTGTTCAAAGATAAAATTACTGGTTGATAAAGGTGATGGGAATAAAATCCTTTGCTTCCCAGTTGCTTAGACCCCCTTCGACAGTTGGAAAGATCCAATCTTCGAAGTTGTTCTCTTCATCTTCATCTTCTACAACATTGATTCTGTGATGAGTGATCCTTACAGGTGGCCCTCCAGTCTTGGAACGGCACATAGCCTTATGTCCTGCAGCTGTAAACCCTAGTCCAAATTTGTCTGTCTTATGGGGAAAATCAGGCAATTTCCCCCATATTGTACTCTTCCCTTCTTTGATCACCGCCTCTGCGTCCTTGAGAGATGCCATCCTAGGCACATGCTTGGGAATGATAGGTACCTCAACCATTGTCTTCACAACTGCTACCTCAGGAGAAACTTCCTCAAAATGTTGGAAAGGCGTTTCGATGAACTCGCCATCTAACTCCACATAGCGGAAGGAATTGAGATGACTTATCATGTACTCTTCCTCGCTGTGCACTGTTATAATCTTACCCTTAACAGGATATTTCAGCATTTGGTGCAAAGAGGAGGTAATTTCCCCGGCATAACGGATCCACGGTCTTCCTAACAAACACGAATATGACGAACGGATGTCCATCACGTAAAAGGTGGAGTTGAAAAATTTTGTGCCTACTTTGATAGGAATGACAACCTCTCCATGAACCATTCTTTTGGACCCATCAAAGGCCCTAACAACGATGTTACTAGGTTTGAGGGTCAATCCTTCTCAATCCAAACGGTCTAAAGCTTTCTTCGGCATCACATTCAAGGAAGAACCAGTATCAACTAAGACATGGGCGAGGGTGTTGTGTTTCCTTCCTTTGAGAGTTAAGTCAGCATCGGAAAAGCCAAGGCCATTATTAGCAGTAAGACTGGCCACACACTCTTGAAACTGGTCAGCCGAAGTCTCCTGGGGTACATGTGTCGCCTTCAAAAATTTGATCAGGGCCTTAGCATGGGCCTCAGAACATAGTAGAAGAGCCAACATTGAAATTTTAGAAGGGGTCTGCCCTAGCTGTTCCACGACGTCGTAGTCACTCTTTCTGATTATTTTCAAGATTTCATCCATTTCTTTCTGGGTGGTTTCGGGGATAACCACATCATGAGCCTTCGTCCTAACAGGCTATTCCAGTATCCCCTTACCCTTGTCGGTAGTATCAGCAGACGGTCTAACTTCAGGAGTATCCAATTCTTCAATTATCGGGTCTTGCACAGATGACCTAACAGGTGCAGAAGCTTTCGAGGGTCCGAAAACTGCTCGAGGGGGAGCAATCTCCGGAGAAAAGATCTGGCCGCTGCGGGTTATCTTGCTTGTTCCTGTGATGTTCCCTATATCAGGGTTTTCTTCTTTAGAATTCTCTTGGACTGCTTCAATCTGTTTGATACCATGATAGAAGATTTTTCCTCCATAGTTCCATGGTATCGTTTTGCTAGATTGATACGGGACAGGTCCCGGCATGGTGATTTTTAAAGGTACAAATTTAGGGTCGGGCGTAATTCTGACAGGCCTTTTACAAGCCTTGGGAGGATTGTCGGAAATGGTTATGATTGCAATATCGTTGGTTGAAGTAGCAAAAGTAGCAGGAGTAACAGGAGTGAAGGTATCAACAGGGTTTTTTTGGAAGAGTATCTCTTGGGTATCCATCAGGCGTTGGACACCTGATTTCAACATTGGGCAGTCAGCTCGTATGTTCAAACAAAAGTAACAGTCCTTCCCACAACCTGGGAATATCCCGGCTCTCATCAAATTTTCTTTAATCACTAATAAAGGAGTCAAAAGGTCAGCAACATTAGTAACATGAAGGTCTTCCATAACGACATGAACATTATGGTCGTGCTTGGGCATCGGAGCAGATATCACATTGGGCTTCTCAGGAGCATCAAATTCTACTTCCTTGGCGTCAATCAGATCTTGGATTTTGTTCTTAAGCGCCCAACAATTATTGGTATCATGCCCAACACTGTCAGAGTGGTAAGCACACTTGGCATTGGATGGTAGTATGGAGAGGAGGTATTAGGGTTATTTGGCGCTTCTTTCAAACTGGTCAGATTCAGTTTTAACAAATGATGGAGTACTTGAGCGGGCGTCATGTTGATTCGGGTGAACTGCCGTTGTGGCCTTTCTACCCGTTGTTGATTAGGCCTTGACTGATTGTCGCGAGGTTAATCATTTGAAGTGTTTTGAATCATCACAACCCCTACAGTTGCACGACGCTCGGTTCTTCCCTGACTTTTCTAAGAGTAAACAGCAGAGGCTTCCTTCTTAGTCGGGAAGGCTTTCTTGACAGTAGTGGACACGTAGGTATCTTTCTGAATCTTACCACTTTTAATACCGGCCTCGACCCTTTTGCCGGTCAAAATTAGTTCAGTAAATCCCACGGAAGAATTCCCGATTAAATGATTGAAGAAAGGGCCAGACAGAGTCCCTAAAAACATGTTAACCAGCTCTCTATCTAATAATGGTGGCTGCACCCTTCCAGCCAGATCACGCCACTTCTGGGCATACTCTTTAAATCCTTCATTGGAAGCTATCCCCATACTTTGTATCTGAGTACGAGTGGGCGCCAAATCAGCATTGTATTGGTATTGACGATAAAAAGCAGCAGATAAGTCTTCCCAATTGTGAACCTCTAATCTCTCGAGTTGATAGAACCAGTCCAATTGTGTGCCTGACAAACTGTCTTGGAAAAAGTGTACCCAAAGGTCTTCATCCAGAAGTTTTACACAAACTTATCCTGCAGTAACCTTACCCCGGTTCCTCCAGAAGTCTTACACGAACTTATCTCAAGATGACCTTACCCCGGTTCCTCCAGAAGTCTTACACAGACTTATCTCAAGATGACCTTACCCCGGTTCATCAAGAAGTTTTACACGAACTTACCTTGCAGTAACCTTACCCCGGTTCCTCCAGAAGTCTTACACGGACTTATCTCAAGATGACCTTACCCTGGTTCATCAAGAAGTTTTACACGAACTTACCCTGCAGTAACCTTACCCCAGTTCCTCCAGAAGTCTTACACGGATTTATCTTAAGATGACCTTACCCCGGTTCATCAAGAAGTTTTACACGAACTTACCCTGCAGTAACCTTACCCTGGCTCCTCCAGAAGTCTTACACGGACTTATCTCAAGGTAACCCTACACCGGTTCCTCCCAAAGTCTTACACGGATTTATCCCAAGGTAGCCTTACCCTGGTTCCTCAAGAAGTTTTACACGAACTTATCCCAAAGAAACCCTACACAGGTTCTCTCTCTCCAGACGTAGTTTTACACGGGCTCGTCGTCAAAGAAACCCTACACAGGTTCTCTCTTCCCAAAGATGCAGTTTTACACGGACTCGTCATCAGAAACCCTACCCAGGTTTTACTTCTTCCAGGATGCAGTTTTACACGGGCTCATCATCAAAGTAACCCCACACAGGTTCCCTTCTCAAACTCCAGACGTAGTTTTACACGTACTCGTCATCAGTAAACCCTACACAGGTTTCCTTCTCAGCTCTAGATGCGGTTTTACACGAACTCGTCATCAAAGTAACCCTACACAGGTTCCTTCTCCATTTCAGATGCAGTCTTATACAGACTCATTATCAGTAAACCCTACACAGGTTTCCTTCCTCCAAGGATGCAGTTTTACGCGAGCTCATCATCAGGCAACCCTACACAGGTTCCCTCTTTCAACTTACAAAAATTACAGTTCAACAGACCCCCTCCAGATGGCATCTATAAGCCCATCCACCTATCAACAGTCTCCAAATGGCATCTATAAGCCCATTCCCGACAAGGTTCTGTCACATCTCCAGATGGCATCTATAAGCCCATCTCCACAACTATCCATTACCTTTCCAAATGGCATCTATAAGCCCATTCCCGACAAGGTTCTGTCACATCTCCAGATGGCATCTATAAGCCCATCCTCCTATCCACCATCTCTCCAAATGGCATCTGTAAGCCCATTCCCGACATCACCTCACTATGTGAGTGCAAATTTCGGGGCACTCTAGTATTCAATCATCTTCCACCTTCGGATCACGAAAGGCACACAAGCCAATCTACATCCTCAGGTCTAAGAAGATTGAACAGGGGCAACTATTGTACCCCAAAATTTGCCCTCCCATATTCTTCAAAGTTTTGACAAGCATCATCTCAATTTGCTCAAGTCTACTCAAGGGTTGCACAGTTCAAACACCCTCCTAAGCTAGTCAAATTAGGGTTTTGGTTCTTGCAAGGAAGTTGAGGTTTTCAAGGGCTCAATCAAGTCACATATGCCTATACACATTGTCAAGCATCTACATGCCAAGTTTCAAGGCTCACAAGGTCAAGTTGCACAGTCAAAAACCCTAATTGCTTCACAATCAACTGTAGGGGTAAAATGGTCATTTGGCAGTCAAAAGTCAAAAATTTTGGTCAACATCTTTTTTTGAAGCCACAATCATCATTTGATCAAGTCTTGATCATGATTCTACAAGAATGGCTCAAAAATCATCAAGATGCAAAAGTTTCCATTTTTGGATAGCTGAAAAGTCAACTGTAACTTGACCAAGCATAACTTTTTCATGGTTCATCAGAAAAATTCCATCCAATGCTCATTTGGAAGGGGAGGACATTTCCTATAACTCATCTTCACATTCCAAGTCCAAAAAATGCTCTCACAAAAAGTTACCAATTTCAACATTATAGGTCATATTCAAAAGTCAACAAAAAGGCATTTTAAGTCAAAGACCATAACTTGAGATTGGTAAATTCAAATGACATGGAACTAAAGGCATTGGTTAGAGGACTTCAAGACCTTTCCAAAATGTCCAAGAACATGTTCATATGATCAAAATTGAGCAAGATATGCATTGGAGAAGTTGGGAAATTTTTGTGAAATGGCAAAAGTCAACTATCCTTGAAACTTCAATTTTTGACAAAAGGGCCCACTTTTTTCCACTTGATTCAGCCTTGTCATGCCACCCACGTGTCCCATGATCAATTTCAAGATTAAACATTAATTTTTCTATTTTTATTTAATTTTATTTGATTTAATTCATTTTAAATCCATAAAATTCAAATAAAATCAAAAAAATTAATTAAATAACATCTTTTGATTTGAATGACTTTTATGTGTCATGAACAACCTACCAATTTCGTGCTAGGGCCATTTTATGCATAAAAATTCAAAATTTGAACAAACTTGGAATGTTTCTTTAATGGTGGTTATGAAGAATCCAAAAACTTAATTGCAAGGGATCATTAGCTCATAATGTGACCTATTATCATTCATTACTATATATGCAAGTGTAACAAAGCCTCATTCACGACCTAGAGTGTGCACAAACGGTCAGAGCAAAATCCAAAAAGTGTCAAAAAAAGTGTGAGATCAAAAGGAGTGTTGCAAGCATTTTCAGGCCAAAAGGAGAATGTGACTCTCTTCTTTGCCATACTCTGAAGCTAAAGCAACCCTTGCCACGTCCTAAGGTCCATCATACCGCGCTGTAAGTTTTCCCAGGTTCCCCCAAGTCTCAATATCATTTTTTCTAACAAGTTCCCATGCAGCTTCCTAGACGCGTTCCACCATAGGCCTCATACAGATGTGCGCCAAGTGTCTCAAAAGATCAATCCAAAGGCCAAAGGGTGCTCCACACTATGCTCCAAGTCAATGAGCACGTACCTGATTCCAGAAGTCAACAAGGACTTTGTGCTTAATGGGCCAGACTTGCAGTTTTCACCTCCATTGGGCCATCAACACCCCCATTGGTTTCTATTTCTTTTTTCTATTTTCCTTTTCCTTTTTTTTTATTTTCTTTAGCAATTATTATTAGTATTATTTAATTAGTCAATTAATTAACATAACTAATTTTTCCCATAAAATTCAGAAAACCAAAAAAAGCATTTTATTATTTATTAACTTATTTTGTAAATAAATTCTAATATTAATTAATTAGTTGTGTAATTAGAATAATTTTAACATTTTTTTTAATAAGTAAAATTAATTTAGAATTAGGCCTTTCACTTTCAACTTTTAATTTCTTTTTTTTAATTTTATTTCATTAAAAACATAAAAACACAAAAAAAAAAACATTTTCTTAATTAATTAATTAATTAGTTATTAGTTTTAATTTCATTAATTACAAAAAAAAAAGACAAATCTCATTCTTATTCAAAAAAGGGTCAACACCCTCAAGACGTCCCGATTCAATCTTTCGCGCGTATTTATTTATTTTAATTCATTATATTTTTGTATCTGTACAGAGTATGTAATAGTTAATTAGGATTTTATCGCCTTATTTAAATTCTCGCACTTTATTTTCCAAAACGGGTTTTTGTTTTTGGCGATGTATAGACCCGCGCCTTGTAATAGTTAGATTTACATTTCTGCAATTTATTTTCCGCACTCCTAACTGTTAATATGCATGAAAGAATGTATGAATAGTAAAGCCAATCCGTAGCTCACAAACAACATGTACAAGATAAACATTAACATGAAACAACACACAAGCACATGCCACTCTCAGGGTACGCCTCACTGGTTGCCTCGAACATGGTCATCAAGTATAGGGTGACTTAGAGGTCGCCCTTCTGTCTAAAAGATCCATTCGCCTCGAAACGGTTGCCTCGGATAAAAAGGATCTAGGACATTAGGGTTACTTCTAAGGTGTCCTACCATTGCTTCGGTGACCACACTGTCCCGATAATCGAATTGACCCGAACACCTCCAACGACGGTGCTACCTACCTCTCAATGGTGGGATAGTACTGCCTGAAGGACTCTTACACAGCCTAATTCCTTAGAGTAGGTAGATTCTCCTGGGTACTTGCTCTTTTCAAAATAAACAAAACAACTTTTCGCACTTACACTTTCAAAAGGTTTTCAAACAAATTTTTCATACACTCTTGAGGACAGATACAAGAGTTACTTAGAAATTTTTCAAAAGAAACTTTTTCAAAACCCACACACACTTGAAAAGAAAACAATTTTTGAAAACATAAGAGCAAGTACCTAAGAGCTTGTGGATAACCACGGATAGAAAGGGTGCTAACACCTTCCCTTTCTATAAATCTACCTCCCGAACCGAGAGACATCTCGAATAAGGAATTTTGATGTGATTTTGTCCTTTCCATGTTGGAGAACATAAAAGACGGTGGCGACTCTTGCTTATCGCGACATTCCGCGAAACCAGATAAAAAACAGTCAGTTCTATTTCCACCGATCACACCAGCGACCAACCCTAGTTCTTCAAAATCTAAACCAGGTACCCTCTGCAACTCCATGGCTACCAATCTATCCTCAAGATTCTTATATTTATCATCCGTCGGGGGATATTGTTGTTCGGAGTAATCTTCCTCTTCTTCCTCTTCCTCCTCTTCAACTTCAGATTCAGACGGTACTGCGGCCCCCTTTCCTTTACCAGCCCCTTCATCAGACGTTGAGGGGAACTCGAGAACTTTTCTAGCGTTGCTTTCAAACCTTCTTCCAAAAGTGGCTACTCCAGGCCTCTTCTTCCTTTTCTCTTTATTCTTCTTCAACAGTGCTTTAAGGTCCTCTTGACCCTTTGCTAAGGTCATGAGGAGTTGCTGGAATTGAGAATTCCGTGCTTGCAGATCCTTAACCGTCTGCTCCAAATCCATCTTGCTGAAATAAATAGTAGAAAGATAAGGAAACCTGGTGCGAAGACCTGTTTATGCATATGATGAATGGTATGTTATTCATGTAATGCATTCAAGGATTCAGAAATTCAAATTTGTTGCAAACAAAAAGGAACACACGTCATATTAAGAAGAAATTGTTAGTACATAAGTTCCCCATGGGAAAAATATTACAAAATTCTTAATGTAAAAAGACATTGTGCATCCTCTTTGTTGCGATGTAAGTGTTGAGAGTTTCCTCCTCATGAAGTCTAC
Source organism: Vicia faba (assembly GCA_948472305.1). Classification (NCBI taxonomy): domain Eukaryota; kingdom Viridiplantae; phylum Streptophyta; class Magnoliopsida; order Fabales; family Fabaceae; genus Vicia; species Vicia faba. The sequence goes on along the minus strand of OX451738.1, from coordinate 1,626,908,092 downwards.
GGGTAAGCTCCAAAACCTTCTTCTCACTGGCGTAGAAGCTGGCTTCAAAAGTATTTCGTTCTTCCTTAAGTTGGATCCAGCCCTTTTGCATTTCTTCCCATGATGTTGGCATGTCAGGATGTAGGATGGTGTATGGAACCTCTCCTTCCATAACAGGCTCTTTGATCAAGGGGAGAATGTGAGAGTATGGCATCATAAGATTCTGGGCGCGGGTTCGTACCCACTTGAGATAAGGCTCAAGGGGGATGGAATTTTTGTGCCCCAGTGTCTTACTATCCACCTTGTTGGGCATCCTCCAAGCTCTGATGAACCTTTGTCGAAGTCCTTGCGCATCGTTGTCGAAGTCAAAAACCAAGTCAGGAATCAGCATGTCATGAGGGCCATCCCTCTGATATCCAAACTGTCTTAGAGCTAAACAGGGGTTGTAGGTGATGCCTCCCCTAATGCCAAGTAGTGGGACATTAGGAAATTCCCCACAACGATCAATGATGATGACATGTTCTCTGGACTGAGAACACCAATGAACATCAGAATGTGTGAGGGTCATCAACCGTTGTGACCACCTTAAACCCTGCTCATTCTTCAAAACTGATTGGTGAAGGTGATAAATAAACCACCTTGCGAAGAGAGGAGTACAACACATGAGAACACCTCTTTTCCTCATTGTTCGTGTGTAAAATGAGTGTAGGATATCCCTAAGCAATGTGGGTATAGGATTCCTGGATATGAAAATCTTGACAGCATTCATATCTACAAGTTGGTCGGGGTTTGGGAATAAGACCAAACCATAGATAAGGAGTGCCACAATCTCTTCAAAGGCTTGTAGATCAAGAGAATTCGAGCAGTCTTGTGCCTTCTCAAACAGAAACTTTTCCAAGAAACCCTTGACACCACTTCTGGTTTCCCAATGTCCCTTGATGTCAGATGGTTGCAAGTGTAATGCTTGAGCAACATCTTCAGGCTTTGGTTCTTTTTTGGTACCGTTGTAGGGTAGTTGATGAAGAATAGGAATCCTCAGGAGTTGAGAAAATTCCTCTAAAGTAGGTACTAGTTGGTAATCAGGGAATGTGAAACAGTGGTGTATGGGGTCAAAGAACTGGAAGAGAACTTTGACCATGTCTTCTTCAGTGTTGGAGTTGACCAAGCTGAGAAGTCTACCATGTCTTTCACTGAAGAGAGAATTCTCTGGAATCCTGGAAGTAAGCTCCTTGAGTTGAGGAGGGATCCTCACAAGGTTGACTTGAATTGTTTTCCTGCGAAGAGATTCCATGACCTACAAAGCAAGAACAAAGATGAAGATCCAAACCCTTGAAATGGTTAGTGGATGCACATGATGCTTTATGATGTCCATGATGTATGCACAGACACATGTACAAGCAAGTCACACAAAACCCTAGTTTCAGGCTTGCATGAGGTTTCATGGGTAAGTACCCTCTTGAGTTTAGTTGGCTCAAACCTGTCCTATAAATAGTAACCGGGTTCTAAGGAGCTCAATATCACTGGATTGTTTTCTATGTTCATTGTTTTGGTTTATCCACTTAACTAGCGACCAAAATATTCCAAGAAAACAACCCTCAATGAGTGTAGTATCGAGTATCTACCAACTTCAGACTGCACCAAAACCGGTCATCTCACTACCCCTAATAAAAGGCCAAGATGGTCAACTAAGGTTCTAAGAGTTCATTAGTGCTTTATGACATCACTCAGCGGCCCTGTATTCTCTTTGATTGACTCAAATGCTACCGGTACTCACAAATATGTCGCACTAATATAGCTATTGCTTCAACCATGTCGATATACCCCGCACAGTTTCCACAACGTATTGCTATTTACCTATGAATGTTTCCCAAATCCGGGTAGAGGATTTCAAGCCCAAACAAGAGAACCAAATGTAAAGCAATCAAAGCAAACAATATAATCATGCAAAGGGTGATCTAAGCCCTAAGGTTACTCCACTTTTAAAGTCGTCCCCAGCAGAGTCACAAGTTCTGTGATACGGTGGGAGAACTGACTTGGGATTTTGCGTTTGTGTTCGCAAATGTTTCGGTTTAGCAAGAGTCGTCACCGACTTTTTATTTTATCCTAAGGAAAGGTCAAAAAGCACAGGAAAGACCTTTGAGATTGTTTTCTTGGGTTCGGGGAGTAGATTATAGAAAGGGGAGGTATTAGCACCCTTTCTATCCATGGTTATCCATGGGCTCTTAGTTACTTACTTAGATCACTTGCTTTGCTTTTCAATTGTTTGAAATGATGCTTTGTGTGTGATTTTGAAAGATGTTTTGAAAAGAGGCCATTGTTGTGTCAACCTTTGTAATGACTCTTGTTTGAATGTATACAAAGGTGTTTTTGTCTTTTGAAAAGTTTTCAAGGTTTGAAAGTAGGGTTTTGAAATTGTGTTGTGAAGTGTGTTTTGAAGATAGCAAGGATGTTTTGCAAGCTTTTGATCAAGTAGCTAAGAGATATCTACCATATTTTACTCAAAGATCTTTCTTATGCTTTTAACCCTTTTAACAGTGTTGTTTCACCATTGTATTTGATGAACAACCTTGTGTTAGAATGTTAAACGGGACAGGCGCGGGTCATCGTATAGACCATGATAGCAATAGTGTCAAATATTTTTGGCAATTTCCTTGGGGGACTTGATCATTTTTGTTTAGGCAACCCAGATAGCGTCATCGAGAGACTATGATCTTTTGTTTTGTTTTTATTTTGCCAAAGTACTTGACATGCATACCATGGCCCATTTTTGAAGGCAACAAGTGGATTGAAACCCTAGGGGTACAAGTGTGCATTGTGTTTGTTTTTTCATGCAATTTTTTTGTCTTTGATTAGGTTAAGCTATTTGTTGATTTTGATTTTGCATACAAACCCTAAGTCTAATCATGGTATAATTGAAAGCGTAAAGGTGCGAGAATTTAAATTCTACACTATTACAACATGATATAGGGAGGGGGTACAAATTTGAATTGGGGATTATTTAGACAAGAAATTAAATCCTAAATTATTACAACCAAATTGAATGTGTAAGGCATAACAATTAAATGTACAATATTTAAATAAATACCATAAATAAATATTAAATAAAATGTATTATGCAAAAAAGTTTTTATGTATGAAAAAAGTATTTTTAATGTGACATATAAAGAGAAAAAAAAGAGTCAATTTTAATTATTTTTGTTTTTTAGGGCAAAAACCCTAATTTCTTAAATAAATAGTATTATTTATTATTTATATACAATAATGCATCAATTTGTACAAAAAATAGAAGTATATTGGAAAAAAGGTATTTTTAGTATAAAATATTAATAAAAATAAAAATGTATTATTTTTAAGTTTTTTGTTCTAATTATTTAATAAAATATAGTATATATGTATATATATGTATTAAATATATTAAGTGTATAAAAATAAAAATAAATTATTTACAAAAAAATGTATGTATTTCAAGAAAATATTTTAAATGTGTATAAAAAAATAATAAATGAGAATAAACCTATTTTTTACATTATTTTTAAGTTTAAACAAAATAAATATAAAGTATTTAATGTATTAATGCTAGAAATAATTGAAATAAATACCAAATAAATATAAAAATTTATGAAAATATTTTTTAAGTATTTTTTATATTTAAAAATAAAATATCAACATCAGAAATGAACTAAAAATGCAAAAATGATAAAAATACAAGAAATGGGCCAGGGGGGTGTGAACTGAAAATGCAAGTGTTAGAAGCAAAAATAGCCAAGGCCCAACCCAAGAACTTCATCCTCTTCCTCTGTTCAAACACCAAAAATGTTCCTTCTGTGTACAAACTGCTATCTCCTGATTCCTTGCGTTTTTGACAAAACTCAAAACATGAAACTTGTAGAGCATTAAACAACGAATCTAACCATATAAAAAACTCAAGCTAACTCTCAAAGACCAGAGAGAATTTCTCTGGCCCTAATTTCTAACCTAGTTTTTTCAGAAAGTTCATGGATGAAATTCTCCTAGCACGATTAATATAAATGAAAACTAAGCACATGTATGGCTTCAGGGCTATGAATACAACATCTTTCATTCACAAACCTAAGTCTAACTATTCTTAAATAGAGAGATAGAAGTTCATAAAATACCTGTTTTAGTTGACTTCGAGCTGGACAATGCAGCAACTTCCAATGGTGTTTGAGGTTCTTTTAAGCTTGCCTGATGTCCACTGAAGCTTTCCCAATGCTTGGTTTGTTTTGAAGTAGCCTGAATCATGCTACAGAACTCAACCTGCAAAGATTCCAAACAAAAATGGAAATGTGTGTTAATGGAGTTACAGTTGGAAATGGAGGTCTGGAATAGTTTAGGTGAGTTGAATGGAAGGTATTGGAACAAGTTTGAGGAAAAACGCATGAGGCAAAGTGGAGATGGAAGTGGTTCTGCAGGGCTTGCCCTGTTTTGCAGAAAAATGGAGATTTTGTGTACAAGGAGGTTTGAGGGGTCAAGGGATCGTGCTTCTGGCTTGTTAGGGTGTATGAAACTTGTTTGCAATCTTTGTGTAAGCTGACTATGGCTAGTTTTTGAGTTGGGAGGATTTGGACAAATTTCTTCTTTTTGAAGCAAGAAAGTGTCACTTGTTCTCACAGGCCTGCACCAGTCATGTATTATGCTGCATACTATCTCCTTGATACTTGCAATTTTTGGATTTGATTTTTCTTCCTAGATATGGCCCCATGCTTCAAAGATCATGGTTTGACATAAAGCATATCTTTTACAAAAATGGAACTATGCCTCTTACAATTTAGAGATTAAACTTGTGTACAATACCCTAATGACCAAGACAATGCATTAGCTCAATGGATTTGCATTAAATTGTTGAGTACAAATTGGTTTAGAGGCCTGTAATTGTGTACAAAGCTAGCTTGGTCAGATTTGCAACTTGGTATGAACATGTATTGGCCATGGTTGCAAAGTGAGTTTTTGCCAACTTCAAGCATTCGATTCTCCCTAACCACAAAGGTGTTTGAGGAGTTCTTGGACAATTTGTAAATCTTGCTACATGTACTATAATCCATCTTTGAAATTCAACTTGAAACTCCAAGTAGAACTATGTGAAAAATGGCCAAGAAGATGGGTCAAAATCCTGCCTAAACTAGGACAAAATTTCTCTAAGTTAAAAGTTTTAGGTACCCTTGTTCCAAAAATCATAACTTGAGATCCAAGCTTCTTTTGAGAAAACTTTGTGAATAAAAGTTGTAGACTTTGTGATGGACTACAACTTTCATGTTTCAAGTTTTGTTTGAATCCATTTGCATCTTGGTGAAAATGTGGGGTAAAGTTAGGTAAAAATAAGAAAATTTCATAACTTAGAAAATTTCTAAGTTATGAATTTTTTCCATTTTAAACCCTAATTTGCATTTTTGGGTTTCTTGATGAAAAAGTTTCATAATTTGACATGTCTTGATGAAAAATGACCCTTGGCACTTGATTTTGATCAAAAAGTCAAAGTTTGACTTTTCAGTATACAGTCAAATTTTGATCAGTTGACTGAAAAATTCATCTGTCAATCCTATGCATTTGAGATTGTTTGAACTTGTTGAATAGGTCAAGACAATTTCATTGAGTCCGTGTGTCCATGTTTGAGCTTTATTTGCCATTGTCTAGGTCAAACAGTCAAAAATTGCCCTTGTGCAGTCAAAACCCTAAAAATGACCATTTTGCCTTTTGGTGATCTGATCAAATTTCTTGTGGAATTGTGATCCAAACTTGATCAAATGGTTCATATGAGTTCATAATGTTGATGTGGGTCAAAATTCATGAGGTTTGACTTTCAATTGGCCACAGTTGGCTTTTTTTCCCCAATACAGTTGATTTCTAGGTCAACTGTCCCATTGACTGGGCAAAAATCTGAATCAAGGCTTGAAACTTGGTATGGACAAACTTGTGAGTCCAACATGAAGTATGAAAGTCACTTTGGGCATTGTAGGTCAAAACATCCTTGTGCAAACTCAAACCCTAATTTAGGTCAACAATGCAAGGAGGTGTCTTGAGCAGAGTAAACCCTAGCTTGATCTTGAATTCCAAGAGTCTTGTGATGAGAAAATGTTGATGAAATGGGAGGGCAAATTTTGGGGTACAACAGAAGTCAATAGATATTACCCTTGTAAGCCCATGATTAAAAAATGAGAAACTTGTATCTTTGAACTTGGCCCATGATTATGCATCTCAAGGCCTCATAAGAGCTTGTAAGCCCATCACCCAAGTGTGCCATGTTGAACAAAACCCTACCTTGAATGCCTTGAACCTTGAATTATTTTGCATGAAATCTTCCACGAGAAGCCTACTTAATTCCAAATCTACTTCCATCGCAGATGACAAATGACAATAATGAGGAAAATAATTTCCTTGTTTAAGGAGAAGTCCACGAATTCATATCTTAGGTCATGAACCACGCTTCACAATTCATTCCCCATCCCTTAGCGATCGGTTATTTCAACTTGAAATTAGTGTCATAAGGAACATCTTACAGATGGATGATAAAGTCTGAATCATGGAAGAATTCCCTTGATGTGAAACCCTAGTCGCACAAATGAAAACCCCAGTACTTGCCAAGACTGGATAAAAGCAATTATATCTTGAAGAGAAAGAAATCATGTTAACCACACCTTTGAAACATCTTTGAACCATGATTCAACAAAACCTAAATTGATTAACTGAGGAGTAAATGAATGTCATGTCATAGTCATTAATCCTAATCAAATGATAAGCATACTTATAGACAGAGACGCCATGATTCGAAGCCCACATATGCTAGGTGACGCCATGGAGTTCTTGACCAGAATGGCCTACAACCAATTGTTTATCAGAAGACATTAGCCCTGTAACTTGGTGGAGAAGAAGTCAAAAAATGAGCCTGAACCAAAACCTTAATTCCAAAACCTTATATACCGAGAAGATCCTGGATAATCAAACTTATTCAACACATACACCTCAAATCATCTGTAAACCCTAGCTTCCTAACTGCTGATCTTTTGAGCCTCAGGCGATCTATTTTATGAAAAATGCATGTTATGCACATGACCCATTGGAATGATGCATATGAATGCAAAAAGTCTAAGCTAGCATAAAAGTGCAATTAAGAGGGCAAATTTTGGGGTGCAACAAACGCCTATTACAGGTCAACTTCAAAAATTAATATAATACATTTTCACAAGAGATTCCAAACTTGTTTTTTCTTTTTCTGTTTTGTTTTGCAAGAACGTCCAATGATACATTTTTGATATATGCATTTGAAAATAAACACTGCTCATAAATATTTACATACGAAAAAAAAGACAATTACTCGTAATTCCAGGAACAGGGGCAAACATAAGTGTCCAAACCTTACAGTTGCTCTACCCACCAGGTACAGGGATAGAGCCAGCTTGAGAATATGACTAAAGGTACATACACTCCCCACAGAGTAAGAAGTACCCAAAGACAGTGGTGACAACTCTCCTCAGCCGAGGTTCATACCCGCGAATGAGTCGGTAAAAATTCTCCCCAAGCAGAGTTCACCTATCACCAACAATAGAAGTTCACCATCAGCGGAGTTTATTTCTTCCACAGGAAGAAAGTCAATCCCCGACAGAGTTCATCATCACCAGTAACAGCAATTCATCCCCAGCTGAGTTTATTTCTCCAAATCAGCAGATCTTCTAGCAGAGTATCTCTCTTCCCCACAGAGTCATTCTCGCCAATTTCTTCTCCAACAGAGTCTCTCCCGGTGGAATACTCTCAAGCAGAACGGGCGCAAGTCCCCGACTAATCATCTTCGATCACTATCCCTTGCAAAGAATGGAGAACTCAACTCCTCAAACTCTCCAACAGCAGTCCAGGATTCATTTTCCCCAGCTAGAGAGTATCGCAAAAACATTGCATATCCATACATTGTAGCATACGCATATGCATCATACAGCACAATCTCATTTATTTTGAGAACATCATTACTCAATACATCTCATACATCATGACATTACATACGACTAACTCTTTACCTTTCAGGGAAAGATGCAATGAAATTCTCATAAGTTTTCTCTAGTTCAGTCAAATCAATGCCAAGATTTCTGTTCAAGTTCAAGTTATGAAGCCCGGATTTGACCGGATAATATCTTGATTTCTCCAAAATACTACGAAGCCTGGAATCGACCAGATAGTGGTATATCCTAAATTCAAAGCTATGAAGCCCTAAAATCGACCGGAAAATAGTTGAATCCCCAGCAAGTTACTGTGAAGCCTGGAAATCGACAGATAGCAGTACAAGACACCATGAAGCCTGGAATCGACCAAATAGTGGTATATCATAAACACAAGCTGTGAAGCCCTGAAATCGACCGGAAAATAGCTTAACCCCTCAACAAGGTATTGTGAAGCCTAGAAATCGACCAGATAGCAATACAAGATAACATGAAGCCTGGACTCGACCAGATAATGGTATAAGACACCGTGAAGCCTGGATCACGACCAGATAGAGACAAAGGATACTGAAGCCTAGATCACGACCAGATAATAGTATAAATTACTAAGAAGCCCGGAATTGACCGAATATTAGTAGGCCTTAAATTCAAGTGGAAACCCGGATGCGACTGGATAACCACTTAATTCATTCTGAAGCCTGGAACACGACCAGATAAGAATTGGAAAATTATGAAGCCTGGAGAACGACCAGATAACAAGTTTAATCTCATTCCCCCAGTAAGTCGCTTTGAAGCCTGGAGCACGACCAGATAGAAGTTCATTTTTTATATCTCCAACAAAGAGATGATTCCCCAGTAGAGTAATTGATAACTTAAGTTCCTAAAGCTCTATCTCTCTCAAGACAGAGACCAGCATTCCCCAGCGAATTCCTCCTTGCCAACAGGTATACGGGTTCTCGCAAAGGAATCTCTTATGAGATTGACACTTCTTCTGATGGCATCTTTAATCCCATCTTCCGACATCAACCTCCAAATGGAATCTATAAACCCATTCCCGACATCGCAAGATTGGTATCACTTCATGCGAGTGCAAATTTCTAGGCACTCTAGTGTTCAACCATCTTCCACCTTAGGATCACGAAAGGCAGGCAAGCCAATCTACATCCTCAAGTTTAAGAAGATTGAACAGGGGCAGTTGTTGTACCCCAAAATTTTCCCTCTCATATTTCTCAATACATGTCAAGTGAGGTCCTCAAATTTCTCAAGTAAGTCCAAGGGTTGACCAGACAAACTCCCTCCTAAGGAAGTCTACCTCAAATTAGGGTTTCAATTTGCATTAAAATGTTTGAGTCCAAAGGGTCTCAAATTCTCACCATTGTCCTAATATGTTCTCAAGATCATCCATGTCAAGTTTCAAGCCTTGCAGAGGAAGTTCGCTCAATCAATTGCTCAAAGGCCTGAAAATCGACTATGCTAGGGCAAAAGTCAACTGTGTCCTACATACAGTCAAACTTCAAGATTTTTGGTTAACATCCTCATTTTGAAGTATTATTCATCATTTGATCAATGGTTGATCATGATTCCTCAAGGATTGCTTACAATTCATCAAAACCCAAAAGTTGCTAAATTAGGGTTTTGCAGGAAAAGTCAACTCAACTTTGACCAAGCATAAATTTCTCATACTTTATAAAAAATGACCCATACAAAGCTCATTTTTAAGAGGATGTAATTATCTACAATTCATCTTCAGCTCCCAAGTTCAAAATATGCACTCACAAGAAGATATGAATTTGGACATTATAGGTCATTTTGGAAAGTCAACAAAAAAACCTTTTTTGTCAAAGCTTCATACATGAACATGGAAGACTCAATTGAGATGAGACCGAAAGTGTTGCTTAGAGGACATCTTAAGATTTCTAAAAAGTCCAGAAACACCTCTCTAGGGTTAAAATTGAGGGAGTTATGCATTGCTAAAGTTAACCCTTTTTGCAAAATTGCCAAAAGTCAAATGTGGCCAAAATTGCAATTTTTGTTAAATGGGCCCAACTTTTTATGCTTGCATTGAGTTTTTAACATGACCCATGACCCATGATCCTTCCCACTTGTCATTATTTTATTTTATTTCATTTATTTTGATTTTATTTCAATTAAATCAAATAAAATCAAAATAAAATCATGAAAATATCAAAAACTAATCAAAGCTTGAGATTTTGTGCATGTTTAGGTCTATTATACAACTGGAGGTGAAATCAAATCGTGCAAGCTTCAAATGGACACAAAAAGATTGGATTTTCTCAATTTGGAAAGATTTTGTACAATGATCAAATCATGAATCAATGATCTTAATTGGAAAAGATTTGAAGAAATTTGTAACCTAATTCCTTCTAGGGTACATAAGGAACATGTTCAGATTAAAAACAGGAGGATGGGAGGCGTGTAAAACACAAAGCAAGTTTCAAAAAAATCAAGAAAAATGGAAAATTGATCTCCACGTTCCAGGCCAATTCAAAGTCTTCTAGCCATCCCAAACGTTTGCTGGACATCCCAGGAACGTGTTTCAACCATTAGCAAGTATTCTCGTGCCTTGAAACACACTGTAAGTACCATACGGTTTCTCACTTTTCTTGATTTCGAATCCATTAATTCTTACATCTTTAGCATGAATAATTGACATATTCTTAATCCTTATGATGTTTGCAAGCTAATGGTTATGTTTAATTGCGTTTTATTGACTGTATACAAAGATGTCATAGCTAGGGTTTATGCTTCGTTTTTAGGGATTCTTCATACAGGAACAATTGGCCATGGATAATGGTGCCATGATGCTCGTGAGGTTGCAACGAGTTGATTGGTACCATTGGTTGTGATTTATGATGCTTGCATAAGATTTTGGAGAAACACAGGCTTATACCTACACCCAGGTGACCATAGGTAAAAGTCACAGAACTTTTAGCAACGGTTGGAGGAAGAAGAAGGGTAACGTGGCATTCCCTGACTTGGCCATTCAAATTTTCGCGCGTTTGTATTATATTATTTTGTTTTTTCCATATAATGTTTGTTTTTTGTTCATTGTACAATTAACAAAGCCAGCTCAGCTGGCCAACGCGCAGGGTAAAATGCCAAAGGGACTGGGTTCGATCCCCAGGTTCCCATATTGTTCCATATTATTTTTCTGTGTAATCAGGCGCGCTAGCATCAAAGGCCTCCACCATACACCATCAATATCCAGCCAACAGATCTTCAACAAGGCAGATCCAATGCCTTATCCTTGAGAGTCCACCATGGGAATCAGTCAAGCTAGCAAAATGGGATCTGGAAAGTCAAACGGAACAGGCGCTATTGGGCCAATAATTGCAATTCAAACCCCCCTTTCTTGCTACAAAATCAGGCCCATTCTTATTTCTTTTCTAATTTTTTTTCTTTATTTAATTTCTTTTATTTAATTATTTTCTAACACCAATTAATTTCCATTTTTTATAAAAAAAATCATAAAATCAATTTCACAAATTTAGAATTAGTTTTTTTTTATTTTACCAAATTTAATTTAATATTAGTCTAATTTAATTTAGGATTAATTCTAACTTTTTTCATATATTTAAAATCAAATAGAAAAGATTAGGTTTACATGTGATTTAATTTTTATTTTCTTTTCATTAAACAAAATACAAAAATAGGTTGATTTAATTATTTTTCTTAATTTTAAATTAATTAGTAATTAGGTTTTTATTTACTCAATTAAACCTTATTTTCTCAAAAATAATCAAAAACCACAAAAACAATGATTTTTCTTTTTAAGTTGTAATTAGGTTTATATGGGGTCAAAACCCTAATTCTCTCGTTACAATTCATCGCGCGCGGTTTTATTACTTTTACGATATTAATGTAACTGCTTACACTATGTAATAGTTTAATTAGGATGTTCTTTTATTTATTGTTTACGGGTTTTTTGGCTATGTAATTAATCCCCCTCCCCGAAGCCTTGTAATAGCGTAGTTTATTTCTCGCATTTTAATTTTCGCAAATATTAACTGTTAAATGTATGTTAATAGGATTGTATGACAAGACTACATGTTAATTTTAAAATGGCTAGCAAACCCTAAATGTGCAAAGATAAGAACTGAAACCAAATCACTCGCAAATGCGCACTCTTAGGGTATACTCTCACTTCGATTGCCTTCGGTAAACGATCATTAAGTATAGGGTGTTTTAGTGTTCTCCCTCTTGTCTAAACAAAGATCAAAAGTCCCATTTGGAAATGTTGCCTCGAAAAGGCTGCCTCGGAAATGTTGCCTCGAATATGATCTTAAAAAATTAGGGGTATTACTAAGACGTCCTAACATTGCTTTAGTGATTATACGTCCCTTTCAAATTGACCCTTACAACTCCAACGACGGTGCTTTCTATTTCTCAAATAAGTAGGATAACGTTGTCTAAAGGACGCGAGAATAGAAACAATTCTTTTTTCGAGTAGGTAGATGCTAGTAGGTACTTTCTCAAATTAAACTTTTTCACACCAAACCCTTTTCAAACAAAGTTTTAAAAAAAACAACTTCGTAACACTCTTGAGGACTGATACAAGGGTTAAAACGAAGTAAAACAAAAACTTTTCAAAACAAACACACACAAGCAATTTTCAAAAGATGAGCTAGTACCTAAGAGCCCGTGAAAAACCACGGATAGAAAGGGTGCTAATACCTTCCCTTTCTATAATCTACCCCCCGTACTCAAAATCTCGAAAAAGGAATTTTTCTATGCTTTTGTCCTTTCCAGTTGGATAAAATAAAAGTCGGTGGCGACTCTTGCTTACCGCAACATTTTGTGAACACAAACGCAAAACGCAAACCAACATTTTCCAAAATAGTCGGTTCTGCCACCGTATCACTATTATTTTTATCTGTTTTTCCCTTTTTAATATTTTCCTCTAATTGTACTTGTGCAAGCTTGAACTTTGAGAATCCTTGTGAGAAATACCTTGAGAAATGAGAGGGAAAATTTTGGGGTACAACAGCTGCCCCTATTCAATCTTCTTAAACTTAAAGAGTTATACTGGCAAGCCTTCCATTCGTGACTTGAAGGTGGAAAATGGTTGAACACTAAAGTGCCTAGAAATTTGCACTCGATGGTATGTTAGTTGGATGTGTAGGGAATGGCCTTAAAGATGACATTTGGAGAAATGATGGAAATTTGTTGGAGATGGGCTTATAGATGCCATCCATAGTGACTATGGAATGTATCAGGATAAATATTTTGGTTGATTTATACTGACATAGTAAATGTCTTTTGCCTGTTTTTAATTTGGAAGAACTAAATCTAACCAGAAGAGGTCTTTGGTCACCTGTTATTAAATGGAAGAAATAAATCTAACCAGAAGAGGTCTTTGGTCGCCTGTTATTAACTGGAAGAAATAAATCTTACCATAAGAGGTCTTTATTTGCCTGTTATTAACTGGAAGAGATGAATCTAACTAGAAGAGGTCTTTAATTCTTTAACTGAGAGAAGTATCAGGATAAATCATTGGTCGATTTAATCTGAGCCAGAAAAAGGTCCATTGAGAGACGTATCAGAATAAATCTTTGTTCGATTTAGTCTGAGCCAGCAGAGGTTTGAAGGAAGTGTTTGTCATGTAGATAGTCACCCTGTTCTGTTTTGAGAATCGATCTACAATCAATTTGTTCACAGACGAATGTCTTGTTTCAGGTAGTGATATGTGATGAAGGAATCCTAGAGGATTACTACTCCAAAAGGATGATGAAGGAATCTGAGATTATTACTACCTCAACAGGATGATGAAGGAATTTGGGAAGATTTCTACTCCAACAAGATGATGAAGGAATATGGGACGATTGCTACTCTAACAGGATGATGAAGGAATCTTGGACGATTACTACCTCAGCAGGATGATGAAGGAATCTGGGACAATTTCTACTCCAACAGCATGAAGAAGGAATCTTGGACGATTACTACCTCAGCAGGATGATGAAGGAATCTTGGACGATTACTACCTCAGCAGGATGATGAAAGAATCTGGGAAGATTGCTACTCCAACAGGATGATGAAGGAATCTGGGAAGATTACTACTCCAACAGGATGATGAAGGAATCTTGGATGATTACTACCTCAGTAGGATGATGAAGGAATCTGGGACGATTGCCACTCCAACAGGATGATGAAGGAATCTTGGACGATTACTACCTCAGTAGGATGATGAAGGAATCTTGGACGATTACTACCTCAACATGATGATGAAAGAATCTAGGACGATTGCTACTCCAACAGGATGATGAAGGAATCTTGGACGATTACTACCTCAACAGAATGATGAAGGAATCTTGGATGATTACTACCTCAACAGGATGATGAAGGAATCTGGGACGACTACTACTCCAACAAGATGATGAAGGAATCTTGGATGATTACTACCTCAGTAGGATGATGAAGGAATCAGGGACGATTGCTACTCCAATAGGATGATGAAGAAATCTTGGACGATTACTACCTCAGTAGGATGATGAAGGAATTTGGGATGATTGCTACTCCAACAAGATAATGAAGGAATCTGGGACGATTGCTACTCCAACAGGATGATGAAGGAATCTGGGACGATTGCTACTCCAATAGGATGATGAAGGAATCTGAGACTATTGCTACTCGAACAGGATAATGAAGGAATATTTGAAGATTACTACCTCAATAGTATGATGAAGGAATCTGGGATGATTGCTACTCCAAAAGGATGATGAAGGAATCTTGGACGATTACTACCTCAGCAGGATAATGAAGAAATCCAAGCTTGATTTTGTCTTGGAGAAATTTACAAATTAATGACACTTATCTGTTGACCTTTTCCTGAAAAGGTAAAGAAGAAGTTGTATGCAATGTCATGATGGATGAAATGCATCATGTAATGATGTTCTCAAAATGAGGTTATGTCGTATGCATATATCATGTATGTTATATGATATATGAATGTGAATCATTGTTGAAATGTATATTTGCCTCAGAAAATAAATCCTTGACAAGTTTTGGGGAGTCATTAAATCCCGGACTGTTGTTGAAGAGTATGTGCGTCTTCAAATTTGGTTTAGAATGTTTCCACTAGGGATTCCTGTTTTGTTGTTTGAGGAGAAACTCCGTTGGGGAATATTGGCTTGTTTAAGAAGGCTCTGTGGAGAGTGTTAATCTTTGTTTGGGGAAAAGAGTTTAGGAGTCTTAGCTACTCATTTCTCTATTGGGGAGTTATTCCTGACTGAAGAGAATCAAAAGTTAGCTGTTATCTTATCGAAATCCAGGCTTGGCAGCAAATTGTTGAGGATAAATGAAGTTGACTGTTATCTAGTCGTATTCCAGGCTTCACAATGACTTACTGTGGAAGATTAAAATAACTATTAACTGGTCGGATTCCAGGCTTCGCAACAACTTTCTACGGTGGATGAAGTTAATTGTTATTTGGTCGAGTTCCAGGCTTCGCAATAACTTACTTGAAAGGATGAAGTTAAACTGATATTTGGTCGGGTCCAGGCTTCACAGTAACTTGCTTGAACGGATGAAGCTGAACTAATATCTGGTCGGGTCCAGGCTTCACAGTAACTTTCTTGAACGAATGAAGTTTAACTGATATCTGTTCGGGTCCAGGCTTCACAATAACTTGTTTGAAATGTTGAACTGATATCTGGCCGGGTCCAGGCTTCATAACAAATTCTGAATTTAATTGTTATCTAGTCGGATTCCAGGCTTCATAACAAATTCTAAATTTAATTGTTATCTGGTCGAATTCTATGCTTCACAACAAATTTTTGATAAAATGAAGTTAATTGTTATCTGGTCGAACTCCATGCTTCACAACAACTTTCTAAAGTTAACTGTTATCTGGTCGGTTTCCAGGCTTCATAGTAACTTACTGAATTTGATTGTTATCTGGTCGAATTCCAGGCTTCATAACAAATTCCTGAGAGAATGAAGTCAATTGTTATCTGGTTTAATTCCAGGCTTCACAACAAATTACTGAAGTTAACTGTTATCTAGTCGGTTTCCAGGCTTCACAATAACTTACTGAATTTAATTGTTATCTGGTCAGATTCCAGGCTTCACAACAAATTTCAGAGAGAAAGAAGTTAATTGTTATCTGGTCGAATTCCAGGCTTCAAAACAACTTACTGAAGTTAACTGTTATCTGGTCGGTTTCCAGGCTTCGCAGTAACTTACTGAATTTAATTGTTATCTGGTCAGATTCCAGGCTTCACATTAAATTTATGAGAGAAAGAAGTTAATTTTTATCTGGTCGAATTCCAAGCTTCACAACAACTTACTGAAGTTAACTATTATCTAGTCGGTTTCCAGGCTTCGCAGTAACTTACTGAATTTAATTGTTATCTGGTCAAATTCCAGGCTTCACAACATATTTCTGAGAGAAAGAAGTTAATTGTTATCTAGTCGAATTCCAGGCTTTAAAACAACTTATTGAAGTTAACTGTTATCTGGTCGGTTTCCAGGCTTCGCAGTAACTTACTGAATTTAATTTTTATCTGGTCGGATTCCAGGATTCACAACAAATTTTGAATTTAATTGTTATCTGATAGGATTCCAGGCTTCACAAAAAATTTCTGAGAAAAAGAAGTTAATTGTTATCTGGTCGAATTCCAGGCTTCAAAATAACCTACTGAAGTTAATTGTTATCTGGTCGGTTTCCAGGCTTCCGAGTAACTTACTGAATTTGATTGCTATCTGGTCGGATTCCAGGCTTCATAACAAATCCTGAGAGAATGAAGTCAATTGTTATTTAGTCGAATTCCAGGATTCACAACAACTTACTGAAGTTAACTGTTATCTGGTCGGTTTCCAGACTTCGCAGTAACTTACGGAATTTAATTGTTATCTGGTCGGATTCCAGGTTTCACAACAAATTTCTGAGAGAAAGAAGTTAATTGTTATCTGGTCGAATTCCAGGCTTCACAATAACTTACTGAAGTTAACTGTTATCTGGTAGGTTTCCAGGCTTCGCAGTAACTTACTGGGGATTGTAGAGAAGTCTATTGGGGAAGAGGAGTTGTGGTCCCTTGATTTGTAGTAGTCGGAGAGGGAAACTAAAGCTGGGGAATCTGTAGTTTTTTAGGGAAATAAATCCTGTCGCCAGTCTGTTGGGGAGGTGTCTTCTTTTTGCAGAAATCCTCGAGGATTCTTGAGGTCGACTCAGTTGGGGAGAAGTTTTCAGAGATTAAAGGGCCATCCTATGAAAAGGATTTTGAGGGAGATTTGTCCCTTCCCCTGGTAGCAGGTGTTGCCACACTGCTAGAAGATGTTTGTTTGATCATATATGATTCATTGCTGGAACTCGTGTCCGATGTGTAGAAGATAGAGACCTGCCCCTGGTATATCCAGCACCTCTCGAGAGATTTCTTGGAATCTTGACTGGACTGCCCCAGATGTGTTGAACAGTGACATGTCATGCCCCTTTGCTTATAGGAGATCTGTTACTGGAAGTGTCTTCCCACTTGAGGTTATTTTGTTCATTGAGAGAGTTTTTGTTCGCTGGATATTCATCGTGCGAATTTCTCCGCTGTCAAACAAATAACCATATGTAAACATCGATATTCAAATAATGCAAAGTTTATGCTTGTCTTGAAGTTTTGAAAATGCGTATTAGCAGATAAAAGAATTTTTTTTGTAAGAAAATTCAACTCAAGATTTAGAGTAAAGCCTTACAAGAGTAAGGATACCTTTTGTAACAGTATGCTTTCGAATTAACCCATGCTTCAATTAGGACTATTGAAGGGTTGTAACGTAGCTTGGTTCACGGTTTAAGAAACAAAGGATAAAGGCTCGAATTTTATTTGTACCCAGCCCATTCTTCCTGATGTTCTTCAGTCTTAAACTAAATTAATTGTATGTTCGAACTCCAATGACATTTTGGTGATGGTTCAGACAAGTTTAGTTTATCGAAAGGCAGTCAATTTTTGCAAAATTTTCATGTTGTTAAGGATTTGCAGTGACCTCCTTTTTTTTAAGATCACTGCAAAATCCTCAACAACATGAAAAATGTTGCAAAAAATGACTTAGCACAATCAATCTCTTCCTGCGGCTGCGATATCCCAAAAGTCAAATCTCAATGAGTTAGTATCGAGTATCAACCACTTTTCAGATTTCCATCGAAACTAGTTATCTCACTATGTTCTAATGGCCAAGTTATTCAATTAAGGTTCTAATGTCAGTTACTGCTTCATGACGCTGCTCAGAGGTCCCGTATTCTCCTCGATTCAACACAAGGGATACCGGTACCAACAAATGCGTCACACTAACGTAGCCATTGTTTCAACCATATCGGTCTACGCCATACAGTTTCCACAATCTATTGCTACTTACCTAAAAGGTGCCCAGATCCGGGTGGAGGATCAAAACAAGCCCAAGCAAGGAACCATAATGTAAAGCAAGCAAGTCAAACAAGGAAAGCAAGTAAAGGTGATCTAGCCCTAAGGTAACCCCACTTTTAAGTTTACTCCCAGCAGAGTCGCCAATTCGGTAACACGGTGGGAGAACTGACTTGGGTGTTTTGCGTTTGATCGCAATTGTTGCGGATAGAAAGAGTCTCCATCGACTTTTCTTTTATCCAATAAGAAAAGGATGAAAAGAATAAGAAATACCTTTCGAGATTATTTCTTGATTTCGGGGGGTAGATTATGAAAAGGGAAGGTGTTAGCACCCTTTTGATCCATAGTTTTCTATGGGCTCTTAGTTGCTTTCTAGATCACTTTTGTATACATCTTCCCTTTTCATAACATACCCCCAAAACTCAAGAAAATATCTCAAAAGGTCTTTCCTGTTCTTTTCACCCTTTCCTTTATTGGATAAAAGAAAAGCCAGTGGAGACTCTTGCTACCCGCAACAATTGCAATCAAACGCAAAACAATCAATTCAGTTCTCCCACCATATTACAAAGTGCTCTATGTCATTTCCAGAAATAGATGTTGTTATCCTATTATATCCTTTATTTATATATTTGAAAAGATATTTAATGGATGTACTTTGGTTACACCATTCCATGTTTATATGTGCATGATATTTCAAAAGAAATCTTGTATTATATGGGACCACATGTCGATAGTCCAATGTAATTCCATTTTTTCGATAACATGTGATTCTGATCTTATTTTGTATAAAGGATACCCATCAACATCAACAACAATATGTTCAATGAACTTTTTGGGGAAGTATTTAGTGCATTTTCCATTTTTCAGCATGGGGAATTCATTTGTGATAACCCACAAGGACCATGCATCATGTTTGCCTTAACTAAATTATATAATTTAGGATGAACAATGGGTTGGGAATTTCAACAGAAATGATGTTACCAATGTCCGAAGGAGCTGGATATTTGCTCTGAGGGTGGAGGAAAATCAGAATGTGTGCATGAGGCAATCCACGCTCATGGAATTCAATGGTGTACATAACTAAAAAAAGGTAATAGTTAGTTGACATATAAAGTTGTTGGAATAAAACTTACTGCATAATTGAGATTTAATATAAAGAAAAGTACTTACATGCCAACACTTTGCCTAGAACGGGGCATTTTATAATATCATCCATCAGTTCATCAAATTTAATTTTGGATACTTTTGTATTAATATCTGGTCGATCGTGTGGCCGTAATCCACTATCGGACAATGCACGGGTGATTTATGGCCAAGTTGGATTGTAAGTAAATGTAACAAATAAGTTAGAAAATCCCAATCTACTTGAAATGGCCATACCATCAAAATATAGTTGATCCATGTGTTGTACCCCAAAATTTGCCCTCTCAATTTCTAAAGATATATCTCACGAAGAATTTCAAAAAAAGCTCAAGTTTGCATAAGTACAAAGCAGATTGAAAGGAGTGACTGCAGACAACATATCGAATTCAAAAACTGGCAAATGGCCTCCTTCAATGCAAGCTTGACTCACCAGCTTTTGATTGGGCATCTGTCCTCCTTTAAACTTGCTTCAAATTCCCAAGCTTCGATTGAGGCAATGGCCTCTTGCATGATTGCTTCATACAATCTTCGATTGAACAAATGGTCATTTCATGCTAGCTTCGACTGGGCATCATTTCCCTTTGAAATAGCTTCCTTTGATTCAGAAGACAAGGGCCTCCTGTTGGTTCCCTTCGATTTAAAAGTTAGTGGCTTCCTACTAGCTTCTTTCGATTAAGAAGGCAATGACCCTCTGAAAGCTTCCTTCGATTCATAAGGCAATGGCCTTCTGAAGGCTTCCTTTGATTCAAAGCAGGGACCTCCTTCCTGCAAGCTTCGATGCACCATTGGCCCTTTACATGTTTTCCTTGATTCACAAAGCAGGATCCTCATGCATGCAACTTTCGATTGGATGTTGGTTCTTCATGCAAACCTTCGTTTGAGCAATGGCCTCTTGTATGCTTGCTTGGAGTCACAAACCAGTGACCTCCTGCATGCAACTTTCGATTGGACATTGGCTCTTCATGCAAACCTTTATTTGAGCAATGGCCTCTTGTATGATTGCTTGGAGTCACAAAGCAGTGGCCTCCTGCAGGCAAGCTTCGATTGGACAAGGATTACCTTCTCACGAAGCTTCAATTGGAGTTTGGGTTTCCTTCGAAGCAACATACTTCGAATCCAACTCTGAATCCTTCGAGCAAGCTTATCTAAAGAACATTGATCAAATCTTATAGCCTTATCCTCCAAATCCATTTGTCAGGCTATGTTGCTTCCAAATCTTTACATGATCAGAGGCTTACACAAGTTTGTGATACCTTACACAAAGATTCAAAGCTTTATCCACTGGATAATACCATTCTTGGATGAAATGGAAAAAAGCTACGTACCCTTTTTTTCATAAAGACTACTTTAATCACAAAGTTAGCTCCCAACCTGATTTTATCTGAACACAAGCAGTGCCAAAAGCATAAGTCCAATCTCCTGCCCCCAACAGACATCAGGCCCCCACTTGTACTTGAACTTGGGAACTATGAAAATCCATAAAACTTGATTCTTTCATTTTTAACCAAACCATGGTTTGTTATCATACCAACCTAGTTAATCCAACATCTCTAACCGTTTCTCTATAAATAGAGAAACCATTTGCAAGCTAAGGGGGGTTTTTGGTAGCTGAAAAAACTCTTGTTGTGGGAAAATCATCAAACTCTCAAACATACTCAAACAAAAACTCTCACAAAAAATTTCAAATCCCTTCATGCATCAGTGAACCCTTTGATTCACTTCCCAACTTCCACATAACCAACCTTCGATTCATTCCCTAACAACAACGTGACAATATTCGATTCACTCCATAGAATATTATATAACAACCTTTAATTCACTCACCACTATCACACACCAACCTTCGATTTCATCATAACTACCACATGCCAATCTTTAGATTCAAATAGAGAAGTGGTCCTTTTAGCTTAAGGAAGGTTCCAGCGAAGTGTAATCCATCATCAAGTCTGAGTCACATAAAGGTCCTTCGATTGGCACTTCAAGAGGTAAGTTTCCTCTAAACTTGGAACTTTCCATTTAAATATAATTTGTACAGAAAAATAAAATAAAAGTGTAGATATCATATTGTTGTACCCCAAAATTTTCCTTCCCATTTTCACTCAAGACAAGCTTCTAGAGGTCCTCAATTGCTCAAGGTTGACCAAGAATTGATCAGACAAACTCTCCTCTTAAGAAATGAACCTCTAATTAGGGTTTCACTTTTCATCAAGATGTGTAAGCTCCATAGGTCATAAATGTTTGCCATGGTCCTAATATGCCTTCAAGATTATCCATGACAAATTTCATGCATTCCACTACAAGTTTGCTCAATCAATTGCTCAAATGCCTGAAAATCAACTATACTAGGTCAAAAATCAAATGTTGCCTATATACAGTCAAACTTCAAGATTTTTGGTCAACATCAACACTTTTAAGTGATATTCATAATTTAATCAAGGTTTGATCATGATTCCTTAAGGAAATTCCTCAGATCTTCAAAAGTCAAGATTTGCTAAATTAGGGTTTCCTAGGAAAAGTCAATTGAACTTTGACCAGAAATAACTTTCACATACTTCATCCATTATTACCAAACCAAAGCGCATTTTTAAGAGAATCCAATTCCCTACAACTTCTCTTTTATCCTCAAGTTTAAGAAATGCACCATTTGAAAGATACAAGCTCATACATTACAGGTCATTTCCAAAAAGTCAACAAAAGACACTTTTTGTCAAGACAACTTACATCAAGATAATGTTTTCAAAAGCAAACATTATCAAATATAGATTGTAGAGGACGTCTTAGAATTTCCAAAACATCCAAGATCATCTTCAAAAGATGAAAATTGAGCAAGTTATGGTTTGCACAAGTTGGGCAAATTTGTGAAAAATGCATGAAGTCAACTTTGAGAAAAATTGAATTTTTAGGTTAATGGACCTAACTTTTAGGGTTCAAACATGTTTATGACATACCCAAGGACCTCTAAAAAATTGAATTTCCTAGGTTAATGCACTATTTTGATTTTATTTCTATTTAGTTGAATTTTTATTCATTTAAATATGAATTAAATCAAATAAATTAAATAAGAATACAAAGAATAATGGGCCATGACATTTGGATTTGATTTGATCTATTAGAAGGCCCATATTTTAGTTAAATATACATCCTAATGGTCCAGGTTCATTGAACATTCAAAAAGAGATAAGGATCTTCAAAAATGGCAAGAACAAACTCAAAAAATAGAAAGTTTTCAATATGTTTGATTTTTGTTTTATCATGGTTTGATTAATTGATTCCTTGCCATGTATGTTTACTCATTCATACCTATATATAATAATAATCAAACCATACGCAAAGGGGCACGAAATTACTCTTTAAAAATCTCTTCAAAAGTTCTTCACAAAGCTCTCTCAAAATTCTCAAAATCGTTCAAAAGTTGTGAAATTTCAAAACCTGACCTTTAGCTTTCCTCCATCCAATCTCGTTCCATCTTTGCACTCCTGAGGTCCCTAAGAATCATTTCCATTCCTCACCTTGGCCTGGAGCATGCCCGAGTCGTCCATACAAGTTACATCATTCGATATAGTTTATTTAAATCTAATCTTATTAATTTGCATTTATTAATATATTTGACGTTTGCATACATATTTGTAGTCGTACATAGAGAAGGTTGAAAGTGAAGCATGTAAGTTTTGAGGCCTTGTTCATGAGATGCCATTCTCAACACCGATCAGAAGCTTGGCTTCGAAATGCAAAATTTAGAGACATTTAGCCAAAACTAACGCCGAATTTCTTTATTTACTTCTTTTTATATTTACTTTTTCAAAATCATTTTTATTTAATCATAAAATAAATAAAAATAGATTTATTTATTTTTATATATATAATTCAATTCAATTTTTGCAAGTTAATTAATTATATTTTGATTTTTTTCAAGTAATTTAAAATCAATTAGAACTTAGACTTAATCATTTCAAATCTTTTTCTCAATAATAAAAATCCAAAAAATGTTAGAATTAGTTTCCTTTTGATTATTTTTAATTGCATCTTATTTATCACTCTTTTCTTTATTTAGTTAAAATTAATTTTTTTTAATTTAAGTATTTTTCTTAATAAAAATGACAAAAAAGTGCTAAGTATGTAGAAGTATTTTAGAGCTTACCTCGCTTTCCATATTCGTGTGCCCATTTTAAATTTCGTTCATTTTATATTTATATAACTGTAAAAGGTTGTAATAGTTAAATTTAAGACTTTTTACTTTTTGTTTCCCCATTTGGACATGTAAATACCCCCTTCCCGAAGCATTGTAATAGCGTAGGATTTACAATTCCCGCACTTTAAATTTCTGCAAGATATTAACTGTTAGTAATTAGGCTTGTATGGAAAGACTGAAAACAAAGCGCTAGCAAACTTAAATTCAAAGAAAAATAACTGAAACAAGCACACATTGCACACATACACCTCTAGGATACGCCCATTTTGGTTGCCTTTTAGAAAAAAACAGTCATGTCCCTCGAAACGGGGACGCTTTAGCAAAGACCCGTAAATCAAAGATCATAGTCCCTCATGACCCTACAATGTTTCCTTTTGGTAAATGATCTAGTCCCTAGAAAAAATTGCTAAAGCGTCTCCACATGTTGCCTTTATGAATGTACGTCCCTTCGATTGTCCCTCAACATCCAAGGATAGGGCTACCTACTCACTAATAGTAGGATAGCACTGTCTATAGGATAGGAGGAAAAGAAAAAACCTTTCGAGTATAAGTAGATAGTTCCTAGATGCTATGCTCAAAACAAATTTTTTTCACATACACAAAACACTTTCAAAAACATTTTCAAAAAAAATGTTTTATCAACACTCTTGAGGACTGATACAAGAGTTATCATAAAGCAAACAACCGCACTAAGGCATTTCAAAATACTTTTCAAAAATACACAAAAGCACAAGGTATTTCAAAAATGAGCTAAGCATATAAGAGCCCGTAGAAAACTATGGATGGAAAGGATGCTAACACCTTCCCTTTCCATAATCTACCCCCCTTACTCAAAAAACTCTCAAAAGGTCTTTTTCTGTTCTTTTCACTATTTCCTTTGTTGGATAAAATAAAAGTCGGTGGCGACTCTTTCTTACCACAACATTTGCAAATACAAACGCAAAACCAGTATAACAGTCGGTTCTTCCACCGTATCACACATATCTAGGAAGTTGACCCTGCTTTTAGCTTCAATTATCACTGCCTATATGTTGAGAATCTCAACTCTTACTAGTTAGCCTTTGATTTTGGTGCCAAATAAGCTTGTACTAACCCCTGGCCTGTAGCTTTCGAAAGTTACATTGTTAGATTCGTTTTCAAACTTTAGGCAGGTTATGTGTATCTTTCGATTGGCTGAGAATTGAAGGCTTTCGAATCTCAACTTGGGAGTCTTGCACTCATGCAATCCAAGAAAGAAACTGGGCATGTCAAACATTCAGGAACAAGTTTATCTTATACCCAATTGAAGTTGTCTTATGAACAAATGAAACAGACCACCCCCATGGTAAAAATAGCACACGTGTAAGGCATTTATGTGTAGGGTCCTGAGTTCAAACCTTGGCAGGACCAGAACAGTTTTTACCTCTTTGTTTGTTTCCTTTCTCTTTTAATAAATTTCAAACATTTTCCAACCAATCAAAACAACTCCTTTTGAGTTGATTTTTTATACACTACTTATTTACGAGTTTTATTTTATGAATATATAAAAATATTACAAAATATATTTTATTATCATATTTATTAACCAAAACCTTTCTTTAAAAAAATCAAGACAACTTCACTTTCTTTTTATTCATATCTTGTATATTATTTTAATTCTTGTACATTTATTCACCTTCAATATGGTTGTAATAATTAATTAGGATTTAATTTCTTGCAATCCCCACTTATAAACTTGTATACCTCATTCCCCAAAAAACATGTAATAGCGTAAGACCTTTATTTCCCGTATTTTTATTGCTTTCATAAATGTTAGTAATTAGGGTATATGGCAAGATAAAAACCAACAAGTATACCACCCTAATCAAAGACAAAATGCATGCAATCAAACACATTATTCACACACATGCACTTCTAGGGTAATCTCACTTGTTGCCTCAGAAAATAGTCATGTCCCTCGAATATGGGCGTTTTAGCAAATACCCTCGATAAAAAGATCGTAGTCCCTCGATGACCCTTGATGTTTCATTCGGTAAACAATCTAGTCCCTAACGAAAATTGCTAAAATGACTCATAGGTTGCCTTCTATGACTATACAAACGACCCACGACCGTCCCTTCACATCCAACGACATGGCTTCTTATCAATAAATGGTATGATAGAAACATCTAAAGGAGGAGGAAAAGAACAAATAACTTTTTATTAGGTAGGACGCTCGTAGTTGCTTGCTTGTTCACAACTAAAAACATTTTCACACCAACACATTCAATTGAAACATTTTCAAAAGTCAAAACACTTTATACGCATTCTTATAGAGACGAGAATCATTACAAAGACACTTTTCAAAATCAATTTCAAAAACATCTTCCACAAACATCTCTTTGAACTATTTTCAAAACCGACACTTTGTACGCATTATTATAGAGACGAGAATCATTACAAAGACGTTTTCAAAATATTTTCAAACCCACACCACAAGTACATTTTCAAACAAAAGCAAGTGATCTAGAAAGCAACTAAGAGCCCGTAGATAACTACGGATGAAAAGGGTGCTAATACCTTCCCTTTTCATAACCTACCCCCCAAACTCAAGAAAACATCTCTAAAGGTCTTTCCTGTTCTTTTCACCCTTTCCTTATTGGATAAAAGAAAAGTCAGTGGCGACTCTTACTATCCGTAACAAATGCAATCAAAACTAAAAAAAACCAAGTCAGTTCTCCCACCGTATTACACCATGTATCTCTTGCTTCCAACAAATGTAGACGATAAGACCACACACTTTCCTTTCTTTCGCGTTTGATTTAGCCCACCACTAATGCATTGATCAGTCAATCTGTTATATTTTTCAACCCGTAACTTTGATTGATTATCTCTCAACTAATTAATTCGTTCAGATTTCATCATGGCGTAACCGTCAACTAAATATTGTTAAAACAGACATCTAGAGTGAAGTAAGGTTTTTGGGTTTTTGCCTCATTGGTTCGTTGCTACAAACAGTAAGAAAGCCAATCCTTTATGCTTTGACTATTTTTAACAGTAACTGTCTTATCATGACGATACTTGTGAAGGATATTTTTTCTATAACCATCTTCACCATACACAAAAATAAGAGGGTATTGATATTGCAAATACGTGGGATGAAATTCATTTATTTGTTGCAAGCCACCTTCGCGTGGTTGAATGATGATGTCGTTTAGAAGCAGAATCAATATCGCCCTCAATTAGAACAGTAACCTCAGATACTGTTGGTTTGTTGTAGACACAACCATCCTTGGATCTATCAGTAATTTGCCTCATCTTTAGGTCCAAGAAAGAATTAACCTTTAAACATCTCTCTCCATCCTAAAGGCTTTTGCATGAACATTGTGTTCATCTAACATGACCTTGAGGTTGTTGACAATGTTGATTCAGATCACCTTATTATCCCTATATATTACAGAAAATGTCAAAAAATATTGAGACATGAAATATGGTGACAGAGGAAGTATACATCTTTATTTGATTATTAAAACCTTAAACACTTCATTCTGTTATCAACTTCGTTGTCGGTATCACAAATATATAGTTGAGCATATTGGGGAGGTTGTCCTAATTCCGGTAGTAGAGTACCAATCTGATGACAGGTTTGATCGTGAAGTCTCAAAGTAGGTGGGCCTCCTATTTTTGAGTATGTTGTGTATAATTTCATTCCCAGAGATGTGAAAGAAAACATTGCGTTGTATGTTCGAATGTTGTTCTGGTAGTTTTTACTCTCTGGGCAGGTTTCATTATATTGGCAGATGTTGCAATACTGATGGTGGATCCTGAATAAAGGGTAAAACAACTTTTCCACCACAGCAGCAACGGTGGAACTTCAAATTAATTGGTGTTTTTGGTCTGCCAGTGCATTCACTATACCACATCAATGATTGACAACTTTCACATTCCCAAGTTCTGTCTCCTATGTCAGAATAGTCTAAAAAACATAACAAGAGTATGGAATGAAACTTTGTAGTTATTCCTTTTCGGGTTCAAATTTGAACCTGAATGGTCTTCTAAATAGAGGTATTGAGGTGCTTTACTAAAAAAACTATAATAAAGAGTTATTTGATGAAGAATCAGATAAACATAAAGCTAACGAAGTAAAATAATCATATGAGTTGACAACTTAATTTGTAAAATGTAACCTACCTTGTAGATGAGAATCTATTAATGGTTCATACTCCGATTTAGACTCCACATCTGAACCATCAGTCAAGCTCATAATGTCAATGGAATTGGAGCTACATCGACTGACCGATGAGATTCAGATGTTATATCAGGTGTTATATGGTGATGAGAAGCTAATTCCCTTGAGGCATACGCATCATTGAAGGTATGATTTGTTCGAGCTCCGTGACTGATAGTTTGGAGCAATGTTTCTGCATTTCCAAAAGCAGGTAAATTGTTGGAAACAAGATGTTTGTGGATACTGATACATGATGTCTCAATGCGTGTCATATTAGATGGAATTGATGTAACTGATTTCTTCTACGCACAAGTGGGTGGCACTTGCGGAGGAATTTCATGGATTGGACTGGTACCTGTTTAAGTTGAGTTGTTTGTCTTATTATGTGACTTTTTCCTGTTATCCAAAATTAGTTTCCTCCTCTTTCTAGCAATAGTTAAATCAGAAAGAGTTATGAAATGTTCATATGCAGCAGAAAAATAAGTTGGTGCATTCGATGTAATCAATGAAACAGAAGGTGGTACAAACGATGGACCTTTAGATGCTGAATTCAAACGATGACAGGAATTTATGCGCTCTTTTAAAATGACTCTCCTCCTATGTCTGGAAATGTATGATTAAGCGGGATTGCTTGGAACATAATCTGGTAGCATGGCTTCAGGACAAAGTAATGTATGGAATACGTGGTTAAGAGATGTTGGTATTTGTAAAGACATGACAGATATCACATGTATGACAGATAGCACATGTAAAACAACATACCTGCTGCTAACATATTACCGTGCACACAAAACTCTGTAGAAAATACAGAGCAACACAGGATTGCAGTTTCAGAATGAGGAACCAATGAATGTTTCAAAATGATATCACCTTAAAAATCATTGTAATGTTGGTGCTGATTGTTGTAGTGTGGAAAGTATGAATATAAGTATAATATAATTGAACTGGTATAAAAATCCAAAAGGTTGGAAGTTATGAATGTTAGTGGATAGGGTGGTTATTAAAATTTGATAACTGACTCTAATAAGTGTATTAATGTGTGCAGTATTTAACATGAGTGGAAATACATTACTGCATATGTATATATAATAAAAACTGGATAACGATGTTATGTTATTCAATCTGAGTTACTGGTTTAGAAAAAACAGAGTTGATCGTATCTACATATATCATTTTATTAATGATGCTATTGGATCAAAGGAGATAACACATGTGATTAATATCATTTGAGATGGTCAATCGAGTTATAGACATTGGAGGTGTATGTATATTGAGTGGTATATGGAGGTTGTTGTACCCCAAAATTTTCCCTCCCATTTTACTCAACACATAATCATTAAGATCCTCAACTTGCTCAAGGATGCCCAGGAGTTGACCAGGCAAACTCTCTCCTAAACCAATGAACCTCCAACTAGGGTTTCCATTTTCATTAATATGGGTGAGCTCAAAAGGCCTCATATGCTCTCCATAGTCCTAATATGTTTTCAAGATCATCCTTGCCAAGTTTCATGCCTTGCACAAGAAGTTTGCTCAGTCAACTTCTCAAATGCCTGAAAATCAACTGTACTAGGTCAAAAGTCAACTGTGACCCACGTCAAACTTCAAGATTTTTGGTCAACATCAACATTTTGAAGTAATACCCATCATTTGATCAAGGGTTGATCATTATTCCCCAAGAAATGCTCCTAATTCATCTAAACTCAAAAGTTGCTATATTAGGGTTTCTCAGGAAAATTCAACCAAACTTTGACCAAGCATAACTTTCTCATAGTTTAACAGAAATTTCTCATCCAAGGCTCACTTTGAAGAGAATCCATTTCCCTACAACTCATCTTCAGCACTCAAGCTGAAAAAATGCACTCATGAAAAGATTTGAATTCAGACATTATAGGTCATTCCAAAAAGTCAACAAAAACACATTTTGGGTCAAAGCTTCTTACATGAACATGGAGGATCCAATTGAGATGAAACCAAAAGGGTTGTTTACGGGATATCTCAAGATTTCTAGAAAGTCCAAAAACACCCTTTTAGGGTCAAAATTGAAGGAGATATGCATTGTCAAAGTTGGCCATTTTTGGAAAATTGTCAAAAGTCAACAATACCCAAAACTACATTTTTTTCTCAAATGGGCTTAACCTTTAATGTTTGAAACACATTCCTAACATGGTCCACGACCCATAAACCCTCCCATACATCATTTGCTTATTTATTTTATTTATTTTGATTTTTAATCATTTAAAATCCAAATTAAATCAAATAAATGATATCAAATATTTTGGGATGATTTTGCATTAAAGAATGAAGATACAGGCTGTATGTTAACAAAAAAAGCGTGCAAGGTTTGATTGAATTGAAAAAAAGGCATGATTTAGCCAATTTTGGAAACAAATAATATGACTTGAAAATCAAATATCTTACTCATAAATTTCCAAGATTGAATTAAAAATTATCACCCTATTTGATTCATATACATATAACTGAACATGTGGAACCCTTGGGCAGAGATTAGAGAGGCGCAACTGGGTGAAAAGCATCAGAACAACATTCAGTTTTTGGACAAAAAAGTGAGCACCGTATTCCATACTACAGCCATCCTCAAGGAGATTTAAGGATTGCAACACGTTCCTGGCAATCTCCTGAAGCTAACTGCACCTTTTGCACACACCAAAACACTCAGAATCGTAAAATCCGCAACTCTGTTATCCAACTATTTTTTATTTTTGATTACGTGCATACATGCTTTTTCAATGAAATTTAATCATATATTCTTGTTTATCACAAAGTTTCGATGCTTGTTGAATCGTTTAATTGAGTTTTGAGTGCAAGGATGGAAGGTTGCCATTCTTAGGGTTTCCAAGCTCGTTTTGGGGCTTCCCTATATAGGCAAAATTAGACCAAATCGTTGGCACCATTGAACTCAGGGCACGATTTCTGACTGTCCTTTGCCTTTAGTTAAAATTTATTTGGCTTATATTGCATTTTCAATTGTTGCAGGTTTGTAGCTATGGACAAAAACTGTCACTATAGCCTTCAATGACAGTTTTGTCTGTAGGTAAAAAGTTGGCACCTAAAACAACAGTCCTGAGGAAAGAGACAATCACGTGACTGACTCCCACTGGCTCATTTGAATTCACGCGCGTGTTCTGGGCATAAAGCGTTATTTCCATTATATTATTATTTTGTAATTTATGTTAATGAATAACAAGTTGGCCTGGTGGTAAGGAGGAATGCGTGTGAGGTGAGAGTCCTGGGTTCGATACCCAGGTCTGACATTTTTATATTTTCTAACTATCTAATTTCAGATCTTGTATGTCTCACCTTCCAAGCACCTAGCATGCGCCCCAGGTCCATCCATTGGGTCATCTCCATCAAAGATCTAAGGTCTCACGCAGGCAAAGTCCATGGTGCACCCTCAGAAGGAACCCCCATTGGATCATGTGCGAGGCAATTGGGTCTATCCCTCTAGGCTTCAGCAGTTCAACCATACACCCCCCTGAAGTGCTAACAACATCAAACCCATTTTTATTTTCTTTTTTTATTACTTATTATTTTATTTGTTTAATCATTTTACAACATAAAAAAAATCATTATTTTTTTATTAAAAAATAAAATCACAAAAACGTATAATTAGGTTTTTTATTGAAATTAGTTTTTTTGGGGAAATTAATTAATTTAATGATATTGACTTGATTGTTTTCATAATTAAAATTAATTAGACAAATTAGGTTTAATTCACAAATATTTAATTTTCTCAATAAAATACCAAAAAAATGTTTTTCTATAATTAATTAGGTTTAGGTTAAGATTTCAAATATTTTTCTCAATAATTAAATACAAAAAAATATTTTCTCTTTAATTGATTAGATTTTTTGAGACTTAGACTTTATTCTCGTATTTAATTCGTCGCGTGCGCCTTTACTTTCTTTTAATTCAAATTATTGTATCTGCTTTGAGTTTGTAATAGATTAATTAAGATTTCGAATTTCTGCATCTTTATTTTCAGTCAAATATTTGTGTATCTCTCCAAAAGCCTTGTAATAGCGTAGATTTTCTTTTCCGCTTTTAATTTTCGCAACTATTAAACTGCTAGTTGTATGGATATTAGGATTGTATGCGAAAGATAAACTAAGAATTAAAAAGTTAGATAACCCTAATTGTGCAAAGATAATTAACTGGAAAAAAAGCACACTTGCACATGCTCACTCCTAGGGTTTTGCCTCACTTGGTTGCCTCAGAAATAATGGTCGTGTCCCTCGAACGTAGGGATATCTTAGTAATGACCCATAATTCAAAGTCGTCATAATGATCATAGTCCCTCTTGTCCCTCGAGTTGCCTACGAGAAATGATCTTATGATGATAGTCCCTTCGAAATGCTAAGATATCCTTACTTGTTGCCTTCAGTGACAATTTCTTCCCTTTCGAATGTCCCTTAAAATTCCAACGATGGAGCTACCTACTCCTTAATAGTAGGATAGCGTTGTCTAAAGGAAACGAGAATGAACAATCTTTTTTCGAGTAGGTAGATAGTTCCTATGTACATGCTCAAAACAAACAATTTTTTTTCAAACTGACACTTTCAAACATTTTTAAACCAAGTTTTCAAAACACTTTATCACACCCTTGAGGACTGATACAAGGGTTACCATAAAGTGAAACGCCACACTAAGGCATTTTCAAGATTTTCAAAACAAACACACACAAGCAATTTTAAAAATGAGCAAGTACCTAAGAGCCCATTGAAAACCACTGATAGAAAGGGTGCTAACACCTTCCCTTTCTATAATATACCCCCCGTACTCAGAAACATCTCGAAAAAAGGTTTTTTCTGTTCTTTTTCCTTTTCCTTTGTTAGATGAAATAAAAGTCGGTGGCGACTCTTTCTTACCGCGACATTTGCGAATACAAAATGCAAACCAGTATTAACAGTCAGTTCTGCCACCGTATTACAGAAATGGAGACTCTTCTGGGGACTTAATAAATGGGTTATACCTTAGGATCTAGGTCACTTCTAAAATTGCTTTCTTGTCTTTTGCTTTGCCTTCTTTATATTCAAGGGTTTTGTTGGGGTTATATAGATCCTACACCCGGATCCGGGGACACCTTTTAGGTAAGTAGCAATAAACTGTGAGGGAACTGTGCGGCATATATTGACACGGTTGAAGCAGTAGCTACGTTGATGTGCCACTTTGGTTGGTACCGGTAACACTTAGAATTTACAACATGAAGACTTACATATCCTCAGCAACAGTCAGGGATTTATTTTCCCCAATCCAACAGCAACGCAGCAAACTAGCTCACATACACATACATTGCATCCATATATCATAAACATTGATAAAACGAATGCACTATACTATGCATTTCATGCAACATAAACATTGCATTTTGGCTAACATTTTATCCTTTTCAGGATAAAGTAAACAGCTACCATTAACAATATTCAAATTTTTCAGATACAGTTCAAATACGCACCAAACACGGATTCCATCCTGATACTCATTCAAATTCAACTTCTCAGATACAGCTCAGACACGCTTCAAACACGGATGCCATTCTGATACTCATTCAGACTCAACTCCTCAGATACAGTTCAGATACGCTCCAGACACGAATGCCATCCTAATACTCATTCAGACTTAACCTTCAGATACAATATAGATACGCTCTAGACATGGATGCCGTTCTGATACTCATTCAGGTTCAGTCTTCAGATACACTCCAGACACGGATGCCATTCTGATACTCATTCAAATTCAGTCTTCAGATACAGTTCTGATACGCTCAAGGAACGGATGCCATTCTGATACTCATTCAGACCTAACCTTCAGATAAAGTACAAATATACTCTAGACATGGATGCCATTCTGATACTCAATCAAAATCAGCTCCCAGATACAGTACAAATACACTCCAGACACGGACGCCATTATGATACTCATTCTTTCAGCTTACAAATTATAAATTCAACAATCACTCTTAGATGGCATCTGCAAGCCCATCTCCTACATCTTTCTATCACCTCTCCAAATGGCATCTTTAAGCCCATTCCCTATACCATCACATCATCGGATGGAAATTTCTGGGCACTCTAGTGTCCAATCATCTTCCACCTTCGAGTCACGAATGGCAAAACCCGCCAGTCTAACTCTTCAGGCTTAAGAAGATTGAACAGGGGAAGCTGTTGTACCCCAAAATTTTCCCTCTCACCTATCAAGGATTTTTACAACATCTCCTTTGGATCAAGACTACACTAGGGTTTGATCACCTCAAGACACCTCCTCAAGCACTGATGACTGAAAATTAGAGTTTGAGATTGCACAAGGATTTTTGAACTTCCAAGGCCCCGTATTACTTTCATGGATCATTATGGACCCCCAAGATTACTCATGTCAACTTTCAAGCCTTGGATCACACTTTTGATCAGTCAATTGGATAATTGACCTAAAAATCAGCTGTATTGGGGAAAAAGTCAACCATGGCCAATTTACAGTCAAATTTCATAACTTTTGATCCACAACAACATTTTAAACTCATATGTAGCATTTGATCAAGTTTTGACCACAACTCCTCAAAAAATTTGATCAAATCATCAAAAAGGCAAAATGGTCAAAATTAGGGTTTTGATTGGGAAAGGGCAATTTCTGGTTTTTTACCTAGAAAATGATCAATTGGGTTAAGGCGTGATCTTAAGAATCTAATTGAATCACTTTGACCAAATGACATGGTTCAAAAACTACAAGTCCATTGGATTGACAGATGAATTTTTCAGTCAACTGTATACTAAAAAGTCAAACTTTGACTTTTTGGTCAAATTCAAATTCCAAAGATCATAATTCATCAAAACATGAAACTTGTTCACAAAGAAATCAAGAATTCAAGATTTTGTTTTGAAAATATGAAATTTCTTAACTTAGAAATTTTTCTAAGTATAGAAAATTTCTTATTTTTTCACAACTTTGAGCCAAGTTTTCACCATGATGCAAAGTGATTCAAGAGAAACTTCCAACATGAAAGTTGTATATCTCCATGAAATCTATAAATTTTCTTCACATAACTTCTCCTAAAAATGCTTGGATCTCCAGTTATAATTTTGTGAATACATGTTCATGAACTAAAAATAACTTAGTGAAATTTTGCCCTAGTTAGGCAGATTATTGACCTAACTTCATGGCAATTTTTCACATAGTTCCAAGGGGAATATTCAAAAGCAATTCAAAAATGAGTTGTAGAGCATATTTCAAGTTTTCCAAAATGTCCAAGAACTCTTTGAGATCATTCTTGAGTAGGGAGAATCGAAGAGATCAAGTTGGTGTTTTGTTACTTGGATTACAAGTCATTTTGTGAAGAACATTGGATCCAATCCTCAAGCATGATGTACAAATCCCACTTTGCAGGGTTCTAACTTGACTTTCACTCCATAATTAAATGTTTTCACAATTGTTGGAAGCTTTAACCCAAGCATTCAATGCATTGTACAAACTTAATTCCATTTTTGGGAGAAAGGCAACATTGCCATTTTAGAAAAGCAAGCTTTATGCAAAGTTGGTGGCGACTCTTGCTAACCGCAACATTTATGATCAAACACAAAACCCTCAAGTCAGTTCTCCCACCGCATCACAGAACTGGCGACTCTGCTGGGGAAAATTCTAAAAGCGGGGTTACCTTAGGGCTAGATCACATTTATTTTCTTTCATTGTTTGACTTGTATGCTTTACATTATGGCTCTTTGTTTGGGTTTGAATCCTCTACCCGGATTTGGGATACCTTATAGGTAAGTAGCAATACATTATGGAAACTGTGTAGGGTATACCGACATGGTCTAAGTAATAGCTATGTTAGTGCAACATATTTGTGGGTACCGGTAGCCTTTGAGTTAATCAAAGAATACGGGGCCGCTGAGTGATGTCATAAAGCACTAATGAACTTATAGAACCTTTACTTGACCAACTTGGCCTTTTAGGATGTAGTGAGATGACCAACTTTGGTGTAGTCCGAAGTTGGTAGATACTCGATACTACACTCATTGAGTTTTGGTTTCTTGGGATATTTCGGTCGCCATTAAAGAGGCTTGAGCTGAAACAATGACCAAGGAAACAAACCAGTGATATTGAGCTCCTTAGAACCCGATTACTATTACTAGGACAGGTTTGAGCCAACTAAACTTCAAGAGGGTACTTACCTATAAAACTCCATGCAAGCCTAAACCTAATGACTTGTTTGCTTTGCTTGTATATGCATACTTGTACATAACATCATGAACATCATGAACATCATATACATCCTCTAACCATTTCAAGGATTTTTAGATTCATCTTTGTTCGTCTTTTGTAGGGTATGGATTCATTTCACAGGAAAAATATTCAAGTCAATCTTGTGAGAATCCCTCCACAACTTGAGGAGCTAGTTTCAAGGATCCCTGAAAACTCTCCATTCACCGAGAGACATGGTCTCCTACTCAACTTGGTCACCTCCAACATAGATGAGGACATGATGAAGGTTCTCTTTCAGTTCTTTAATCCTTTACACCATTGCTTCACATTTCCCGACTATCAACTTGTGCCTACTTTGGAGGAATTCTCCCAACTATTAAGGATTCCCATTCTAAGTCAACTACCTTTCAACGGTACGGAAAGAGATCCAAAGCCAGAAGAGATTTCTCAAGCTCTACACTTGCACTCATCTGATATCACAACTCATTGGGAAACAAGGAGTGGTGTCAAAGGTTTCTTAGTAAAATTACTGTTTGAGAAAGCCCAAAGCTGTTGGAATTCCTTGGACTTGCAAGCCTTTGAAGAAATTATGGCTCTCCTCATCTATGGGATGGTTTTGTTTCCAAATTCTGACCAACTCATAGATGTCAACGTCGTCAAAATCTTCATATCCCACAACCCGGTGCCTACATTGCTAGGAGATATCCTACACTATTTTCACACTCGCCCAATGAGGAAAAGAGGTATCGTTATGTGTTGCACTCCTCTCTTGGAAAGATGGTTTATTTCTCATCTTTCCCAATCTGTATTAAAAAATGAGCAAGGTTCAAGGTGGTCACAAAGGTTGATGATGCTCAAACATTCAGACATTCGTTGGTGCTCCTGATCCAAAGAGGATATTATCATTGTCGACCGTTATGGAGAATTTACTAATGTCCCTTTACTTGGCATTAGGGGAGGTATCACCTACAACCCTTGTTTGTCCTTAAGACAGTTTGGTTATGCCTGAAGGGATGGCCCGCACGAGATGCTGATTCAAGGTTTGGTATTTGACTATGACAACGACGATTAAGGTCTTCGCCAGAGATTCATCCGAGCTTGGAGGATGTTAAACAAGGTGGATAGCAATACTTTGGGGCACAAAAATTCCATCTCTCTTGAGCTTACCTCAAATGGGTATGAACTCGCGCTCAAAGTCTTATGATGCGTTACCCCTCCATTCTCCCGGTAATCATTGAGCCTGTCATGGAGGGAGA
Organism: Vicia faba; assembly: GCA_948472305.1. Lineage (NCBI taxonomy): Eukaryota > Viridiplantae > Streptophyta > Magnoliopsida > Fabales > Fabaceae > Vicia > Vicia faba. The sequence continues at coordinate 1,626,870,824 of OX451738.1, read as the reverse complement.
TGTTCCATACATTATCCTACATCCTGACATGCCCACATCTCTTGAAGACCTACAAAGGGATTGGATACAACTCAAAGGAGAGCGAGATACATTCGAAGCCCAATTCTATGCAAGTGAGAAGAAGGTTTTGGAGCTCACTAGGCTGCTTCATGAGGAGCAGACTCTGAATGCCTACATTGCACCAAGGAGGATGCGCACTACCTTTCTATCTTAGAGTTTTGTATTATTTTGCCCAAGGGGCATTGATGTACTCAAGCTTTAACTTATTAATATAACGTGTGTTTCCTTTTTGTCTAAAACAAATTTGAATCTTTGAAATCCTTGAAAACATTGCATATGCACATACCATTCATCATAACATAAGCAGGTTTTTGCAATAAGTCTCCTCATATCTCTACTGTTTATTTCAGTAAGATGGATCTCGAGCAAATAATGAAAGACCTCCAAGCTCAGAATACATAGTTTCAACAGTTGCTCTTGACCCTAGCCAAGGGACAAGAAGAATTGAAGACTTTGCTAGCTGGAGAGAGGAAAAAGAAAACCAAGAAGGTAACTGAAGTCTTAAACATGGGAAGAAGATTTCATGGGCAGACAAGAAGGACTTTGGACTTTGCAACAACATCCGGTGAAAGAGACAACCAAGATGGTAAAGGCAAGGAAACAGTTGTCCCGATAGAATCAGAGGAAGAAGAGGAAGAAGAGGACTACTCTAAGGAACAATACCCTCCAACTGATGACAAGTATAAACATCTCGAAGAGCGTTTGAGAGCGATGGAAATCCAAAAGGTGCCCGACTTGGACTTTGAAGAATTGGGTTGGGTGTCGGGGGTTGTGATTCCTCTGAAATTCAAAGCGCCTATGTTCGCCAAATATGACGGAGTTTCATGCCCTAAAATGCATCTCTGGTCATATGTGAGGAAAATTCAACCCCATACCGCTGATAAAGACTTATGGGTGCATTTTTTCCAAGACAGTCTGTCTGGAACTCAACTTGACTGGTTTTACCAACTAGAAAGGGCTAACATTCACAATTAGGAAGATCTTGTTACAGCTTTCTACAAGCAATAACAGTACAATGCTGATCTGGTGCCTACTCGTACTCAACTTCAGAGTATGGCCATGGTTTCCAACGAGGGTTTCAAGGACTATAAACAAAAATGGAGAGATTTGGCTGGAAGAGTTAAACCCCCTCTGTCTGAGAGAGAATTGGTAGACATGTTCTTGGGCACCTTTTCTGGTCCTTTCTTCAATAATTTAATCAGAAGTTCATCTGTAGGTTTTACTGAACTAATACTAACCGGAGAGAGGATAGAAGTCGATATAAAAAATGGAAAGATTCAGAAAGATACATCTTCTTCTACAACTGTAAGAAAGCCCTTTATCGGAAAGAAAGAGGTGGCTTCCGCATATCCATAAAGAAACCAAGATAGGGCCGAACGCCGACCAATGGTGGGGGATGTTATGATCCCAAAACCTGCATCTGATCAGCAAAGAAATAATTAACCAAGGGTAGAAAGGCCAGTCAGGCAGTTCACTAGAATCAACATGACCCTGTCTCAAGTATTATCGCATCTACTAAGATCCAACTTGGTGACCTTGAAAGAAGCTCTGAAAAACCCCAATACAACATCTCCTCATTATCATCCCAATTCCCGTTGCACATATCACTCTGAAAGTCCTGGTCATGATACTAATAAATGTTGGGCTCTAAAAAACAAAATACAAGACCTCATTGAATCAAAAGAAATTGAGTTCGATGTGCCTGAAATGTCGAATGTCATTTCTGCCCCTATGCCCAGACATGGCCACAATACCAATGCCATCGAAGAAGGATTATTTGTTACTTCAATTGACGAACTCATGACCCCACTTCTGACCATTAAAATGAATTTGTTGAATGCCGGTGTGTTCCCGGGCTGTGGTGAAGTTTTCCATCTCTGTTTGTCCTCCCCAACCGACTGTCCTTTGTTAAAAATAGGCGTTCAGTGCCTAATAGATAACAAAGAAATTTTATTTGAAAAGACTTTTGTTCCACCTGTTCCTTTTGAAGATGTTTCTATCATTACCATTTTCGCCAATTCTTCCAGGGTCTCCACCAAAAGACCCGTTAGAATTACATCAGTTCTGAAAGCAACTCCTTTAATAATCACAATGCATGGACCAGTCCCGTACTCATCAGACAAAACCATACCATGGAATTATGGAGGGGATGTCTATTACCATGGTATCAAGCAGGACTTGCCAGCCACCAAAGATTCAAGCTCCAAGAAAGTCAACTTCGACATCAGTAATATTGCAGGTACTAGCAAAATTACCCGAAGTGGTAGGATCTTTTCTCCAAAAATTGCTCCCCCAAAAGCAGTTTTTGGACCCGTAATCATCCTTGTGGCTGCTCCAAAGGTTACTCCCACACCCATAATCATCTCTGCAAATACTCCAATTGACAAAGTTATTACAACCCCTATAGTCATTCCGACTGGAACACCTGCTGCCGAATTAACCGAGACTCGAGGAAAAGGTGTTATGATTGAGCATGTCCGGACGAAGGCTCAGTCATTGACTATCCCTGAGACCTCCAAGAAAGAAATGGAGGAGATCCTAAAAATTATAAAGAGAAGCGACTACGATGTAGTTGAACAACTGGGGCAAAATCCCTCTAAAATCTCCATGCTGGCATTACTACTATGTTCTGAGGCACATGCTAAAGCCTTGGTGAAGTTCTTAAAAATCGCCCTTGTACCTCAAGAGACATCTGTCGATCAGTTTCAAGACTGCATAGCCAGCATAACTGCGAATAATGGTTTAGGTTTTTCAGATGCTGATCTGACGCCGAGAGGAAGGAAGCATAATGAGGCATTGCATGTCTCAGTGGAATGTAGGGGCATAACTCTGGCGCATGTTTTGGTGGACACTGGCTCATCTCTGAATTTACTTAAAGCCAAGCAACATAATAGTAAGGGCTTTTGACGGCTCGAAAAGGATGGTACATGGGGAGTTAGACATTCCCATAAAGGTTGGAACCCAAACCTTCAATTCAACTTTTTATGTGATGGACATCTGCCCTTCATACTTCTTCCTGCTAGGTCGACCATGGGTCCACAATGCTGGCGCTGTTACTTCTACATTGCACCAAATGTTGAAATATCCAGTTCAAGGGAAGATTATCATCGTTCATGGAGAGGAAGAATACATGATCAGCCATCTCAATTCTTTCAGATATGTGGAATTAGACGGTGAATTAATTGAAACTCCATTTTAACACTTTGAAGAGGTCTCTCAAGATGTGGCGGTGACCAAGGTTATTCCCAAGATTACAAGGCCTCCACTCCAGATGTCGTCACTGAAGGATGCCAAAGCAGTGGTGGAAGAAGGTGGATGCACTATCTGGGGACAACTCTAAATATCCCATATAAGTCTGACAAGTTTGGCCTAGGTTTCACTTCAAGTACCCAAAAGGTTATACGCAGTGCCCGTGCTGGAGGGCCACCCTTGAAGATCAGCAACCGTGAAGTCAACACAGTAGAAGATGGTGAAGATGGCTGCAACCTGGAAGATTGGATCTTCCCGACTATCAATGGAGGGCTCAGCAATTGGGAGGCTAGAGACTTCATCCTGATCACTTTTATCCCTCAGTAATTTGTCTTTACATTTTGTTGGATCTGTAATATTCAAAATGATTCGCACTCTTAAAACCTTGTGTCTTACCCGAGGCACAATGGTTCATTTGTAAGGGTTATCATCTCATTTTTCATATGACATCAATGAATCATAGACGTTTTCGCGTACAAACTTTTGTGCTCATTGTTTTTTCTTTACATTTTTACTTTATTTCCAAGATAGCTATATTCTTACACACACCCACACTCACAATGCAGGTATACATCCATTCGGGATCCCATGGGTAACGATACTTTTATGGACTTTTGCGACTCTAAGAATCTAATCTACCAAGCCGAAGACAAAGGTAAGGAAGATTGTGAAGTACCAGGGGAACTTGCCATACTGCTACAACAAGAAGAGAGAACCATTCAGCCTCACGAGGAACTCGTGGATACGATCAATCTAGGTACCAAAGAGGATATAAAAGAGGTCAAGATGGGTGCCAATGTGGAACCCAGTATCAAGAAGCGTTTGATTCAGTTGTTACACGATTACGTCGAAGTCTTTGCCTGGTCTTATGAAGACATGCCAAGACTTGATGAAGATATTATGGTACATCGTCTGCCTACAAGAGAGGATTATCCACCAGTAAAGCAAAAGGTTCTTCGAATGAGGCCGGATATGTCAGAAAAGATTAAAGCAGAGGTCATGAAGCAATTCAGCATTGGATTCTTGGCTGTCACCTCTTACCCCCAATGGGTTGCCAATGTTTTTCCTGTGCCCAAAAAGTATGGCAAGGTGCGAATGTGTGTAGACTACAGAGATTTGAATAGGCCAAGCCCAAAGGATGATTTTCTAATTCCCTACATTTATATCCTAGTTGACAATACGGCACAACACAAAGTGTTTTCCTTCATGGATGGATTTTCAGGTTACAACCAAATCAAAATGGCGCCTGAGGACATGGAGAAAACAACCTTTGTCATGCAGTGGGGCACTTTCTGCTATAAGGTAATTCCATTTGGACTAAAGAATGCTGGGGAAACCTATCAGCGTGCCATGGTAGCTCTATTTCACGACATGATACATCCAGAAATAGAGGTCTACATGGACGATATGATAGAAAGATCTCAAACAGAAGAAGAGCATCTCGACCACTTACAAAAACTGTTTGAGAGACTGAAGAAGTACAAGCTGAGGTTGAACCCTAACAAATGCACATTTGGGGTACGGTCTGGTAAACTCCTAGAATTTATCGTCAGCAACAAAGGTATTGAGGTAGATCCTGCCAAAGTTAAAGCAATACAAGAGATGCCTGCTCCTTGCACTGAAAAGGAAGTCAGAGGATTCTTGGGACGTTTGAACTATATTTCCAGATTCATTTCTCACCCGACAGCTACTTGTGAGCCAATCTTCAAACTATTGAAGAAAGATCAAGTAGTCAAATGGAATGATGAATGCCAAGCTACTTTTGACAAAATCAAAGAATACTTGCAAGAGCCTCCTGTGTTGATGCCACCAGTCGAGGGAAGACCGTTAACCATGTATCTGACTGTTTTAGAAAACTCAATGGGGTGTGTATTGGGGTAGCATGACGAGTCTGGCCTAAAAAGTTCACTATTTACTACCTGAGCAAAAAGTTTACCGACTGTGAAACCAGATATTCACTGCTCAAGAAAACTTGCTGTGCTGTGGCATGGGCTGCTCGCCGACTAAGACAGTATATGTTGACTCTTACTACTTTGCTGATATCTAAAATGGATCTGATAAAATACATCTTCGAGAAGCCTTCTCTTTCTGGGAGAATAGCAAGGTGGCAGATGATTCTGACGGAATATGACATACAATATACTACCCGAAAAGCTATAAAGGGAAATGTACTAGTTGATCACCTTGCTCACCAAGCTGTAGAAGACTACCAGTCCATGAAATTCGAATTTCCAGATGAAGACATCATGACATTAGACAACTGTGAAGAATTCAGGCCATATGACGGGCCTGAATAAGGATCCCGATGGACCCTGTTCTTTGATGGGGCATCCAATGCACTCGGCAATGGTATTGGTGTTGTACTCATATCTCCAAAAGGGTGTCATACTCCATTTATCGCAAGACTTTGCTTCAATTGTACAAACAACATGGCGGAATACGAAGCGTGCATCTTCGGTCTCAGAGTTGCCATCGACTTGGGGATCAAATCCTTGGATGTGTTCAGAGATTCAACTTTGGTTATCAGCCAGATCAAAGAGGAATGGGACACCAAACACCCAAATCTTATCCCTTACAAACAACATGTTTTGACATTGCTACCACACTTTGAGAAGATTACCTTCGAGCATTTCCTGCGAGAAGAAAATCATCTAGCAGACGCTCTAGCCATAATGTCATCTATGTTTAAACTTAATTGGGATAACAAGGCTCCCCAGATCACCATTGAACGAATGGAGGAACCAGCACACTGTCACGAGATTAATACTGAAGAAATAGTGGACCAGCCTTGGTTTCACAAAGTCAAGAAGTATCTCGAGACTCAAGAATATCCAGAAGGAGCTTCAATCAATGATAAGAAGTTCTTGAGGAGATTCTCTGCTAAGTTTTTCCTTAGTAATGGCATCCTATACAAACGCAATCATGACTCTGTGTTACTCCGATGTATAGATAAGGTTGAAGTTGAAAGGATCATGGCTGAATTACAAGAAGGCACTTTTGGTACCCACTCTAGTGCGTATACGATGGCGAAGAAAATCCTACGGGAAGGCTATTACTGGTCCACCATGGAAGAAGATTGCTATCAGCACTCTCGAACCTGTCATAAGTGTTAGATTTATGCCGATAAGGTGCACGTACCTCCGGTTCCTCTGAATGTCTTGACAGCTCCTTGGTCCTTTGCTTTGTGGGAGATTGATATGATTGGGGAAATCAAGCCGACAACCTCCAATGGACATCGCTTCTGTTACCAAGAATGTTGTTTCCCGCTTCATCAAACAAAATCTCATTTGCCGGTACGGTATCCCAGAGAGGATCATTACAGACAATGGTACGAACCTAAATAATATTATGATCACTGCCTTGTGCAAGCAATTCAAGACCCAGCATCACAATTCTTCCCCTTACCGGCCAAAGATGAATGGTACTGTTGAAGCCGCAAATAAGAACATTAAAAAGATCATACAGAAAATGGCAGTCACATACAAAGACTGGAATGAGATGCTACCATTCGCTCTCCACGGGTATCGTACCACGGCTCGCACATCAACCAGGGCAACACCCTATTCTCTGGTTTAAGGCATGGAAGTTGTCTTGCCTATCAAAGTCCAGATCTCCTCTCTGAGGATTATGAAGGATGCAGGGCTGAATGAAGTCGACTGGATCTAGACTCGACTTGATCAACTAAACTTGATTGATGAGAAGAGACTTACTATTGTTTTCTATGGTCAAGCGTATCAAAAACGGATGATCAAGGCTTTCAACAAAAAGATCAGACGCCAAGTGTATCAAGTTGAAGATCTAGTGATCAAATACATCATACTACCACAAGGTGATCCTAGGGGCAAGTGGACTCCTACCTATGAAGGACCGTTTGTAATCAAAAACATTTTCTCTGGTGGAGAAATGATCTTGACCACCATGGATGGTGATGACCTGCCGCATCCTGCGGACGCGGACATAGTCAAAAGATACTTCGCATAAGAGACCCGCTAGGTTGACATACCTAGGCAAAACAAGGGCATCCCGGCGAACCAAAAGGGTTTGGTAAAAAATTATGGATAAAAAAATTTGTACACCCGGCAAGTTGAAAACCCGAAAAGGCAACTTGGGCAGAAAAGGGTTTCCCAGTGGACTGAAAACCCGAAAGGGCGGTCCAGGAAAAAGTTAGGGAATTAAAGCGTATGACTGTGTCCTATTGGATCACCTTACGGACATCCTTTGGCTTCAACTAACAAATTCAATGATTCTGATCAATTCAATTAGCTTCAGACAAGGAAACAAATGGACAAAATGCTCAGAGATATAAAGGCTATAGCAGAATGGGAACCCAATGGGATTTTTACACATAGCTATCTTTTCTTTGTGTCAAAATTTTTCTTTTTTACGACAGCATTCTCTTACTAGAATGTTTGTCTCCTTGTACACAAATACTTACTCAAAATCAATGCAAAAATATCTCTTGGAAAGTACGAAAACTATCTGTTTTTCTTTACGCTTGTGTTTTGTCTACAAAAACGTCCAATGATTCATTGTTGAACATATGCATTTGAATATAATTACTGTTTACAAATAAACAAAATGAAAAAAGGCAATTAGTGATGGGTTGAATGGATAGGGAAATACCTCTAGGCTATTCCATAAGAAATCCCCGCACTACATCGTTTAATCCCTGGCGGAACAAAACTCCCAGTCATCACTCCCCAGTAGAAGTCGTCGAATTTCTCAGGATTTCCCATTGGAATTTTACAAGCAGTATACGGCATTTCCCTTACAACAGAGTTTATTTCTCTAAGTAGAAATTCGTCAACACTTAGACTTTACAACATGAAGACTTACATATCTTTAGTAACAGTCAGGGATTTATTTTCCCCAATCCAACAACAATGCAGCAAACTAGCTCACATACGCATACATTGTATCCATATATCATAAACATTGATAAAATGAATGCACTATACTATGCATTTCATGCAGCATAAACATTGCATTTTAGCTAACATTTTACCCTTTTCAGGATAAAGTAAACAGCTGCCATTAACAATATTCAAAGTTTTGAGATACAGTTCAGATACGCTCCAAACACAGATGCCATCCTTATACTCATTCAAATTCAACTTCTCATATACAGTTCAGACATGCTCCAAACACGCATGCCATTCTGATACTCATTCAGACTCAACTCCTCAGATACAATTCAAATACGCTCCAGACACGGATGCAATCCTGATACTCATTCATACTCAACCTTCATATACAATACAGATACGCTCCAGACACGTATGTCATTCTGATACTCATTCAGATTCAGTCTTCAGATACAGTTCAGATACACTCCAGACACGGATGCCATTCTAATACTCATTCAGATTCAGTCTTCAGATATGATTCAGATACGCTCCAGGCACGGATGCCATTGTGATACTCATTCAGACTCAACCTTCAGATACAGTACAGATACGCTTCATACACGGATGCCATTCTAATACTCAATCAAAATCAGCTCCCAGATACAATACAGATACACTCCAGACACGGACGCCATTCTGATACTCATTCTTTCAGCTTGCAAATTACAAATTCAACAATCACTCTTGGATGACATCTGTAAGCCCATCTCCTACAGCTTTCTATCACCCTTCCAAATGGCATATTTAAGCTCATTCCCTCTACCATCACATTGTCGGGTGCAAATTCCTGGGCACTCTAGTGTCTAATCATCTTCCACCTTCGAGTCACGAATGGAAAAAACCTGTCAGTCTAACTCTTTAGGCTTAAGAAGATTGAACACGGGCAGTTGTTGTAACCTAAAATTTTCCCTCTCACTTATCAAGGATTTTTACAAGATCTCCTTTGGATCAAGACTGCATTAGGGTTTGATCAGCTCAAGACATCTCCTCAAGCACTGATGACTGAAAATTAGGGTTTGAGATTGCACAAGGATTTTTGAACTTCCAAGGCCCCATATGACTTTCATGGATCATTATGGACCCCCAAAATTACTCATGTCCAGTTTCAAGCCTTGGATCACACTTTTGATCAGTCAATTGGATAGTTGACCTAAAAATCAACTGTATTGGGGGAAAAGTCAACCATGGCCAATTTACAGTCAAACTTCATAATTTTTTATCCACACCAACATTTTAAAATCATATGTAGCATTTGATCAAGTTTGGACCACAACTCCTCAAGAAATTTGATCAAATCATCAAAAGGGCAAAATGGTCAAAATTAGGGTTTTAATTGGGAAAGGGCAATTTCTGGTTTTTGACCTAGAAAATGATCAACTAGGTGAAGGCATGATCTTAAGAGTCCAATTGCATCACTTTGACCTAATGACATGGTTCAAAACACTACAAGTCCATTGGATTGACAGATGAATTTTTAAGTCAACTGATCAAAAGTCAACTGTATACTGAAGAGTCAAACTTTGACTTTTTGGTCAAAATGAAATTCCAAAGATCATAATTCACCAAAACATGTCAATACATGAAACTTTTTCACCAAGAAATCAAGAATTCAAGATTTTGTTTTGAAAATATGAAATTTCTTAACTTTTAGAAATTTTTAAGTATTGAAAATTTCTTATTTTTTCACAACTTTGAGCCAAGTTTTCACCATGATGGAAAGTGATTCAAGAGAACCTTCCAACATGAAAGTTGTAGATCTACATGAAATCTACAACTTTTCTGCACACAAGTTTTCCTAAAAATGCTTGGATCTCCAGTTATAATTTTGTGAATACATGTTCATGAACTAAAAATAACTTAGTGAAATTTTGCCCTAGTTAGGCAGATTATTGACCTAACTTCATGGAAATTTTCCACATATTTCCAAGGGGAGTCTTCAAAAGCAATTCAAAAATGAGTTGTAGAGCACATTGCAACCTTTCCAAAATGTCCAAGAACTCTTTGGTATCATTCTTGAGTAGGGAGAATCGAAGAGATGAAGTTGGTGTTTTGTTACTTGGATTACAAACCATTTTGTGAAGAACATTGGATCCAATCCTCAAGCATGTTGTGCAAATCCCACTTTGCAGGCTTCTAAATTGACTTTCACTCTATAATTAAATATTTTCACAGCTGTTGGAAGCTTTAACCCAAGCATTCAATGCATTGTACAAACTTAATTCCATTTTTGGGAGAAAGGCAACGTTGCCATTTTAGAAAAGCAAGTTTTATGCAAAGTCAGCTTGCATTGAGCCTTGCATTGGTTATTTCTGAACAAAAACACTTCACACAATCAGAAAAAGTGTGCTTAAAGGTCTCAGCCCCCTACAAGTTTTGTACTTCACCTTGAAACCATGATTGCTAGCTTTGCTTCAAAAACAAGTAACCAAGCAAAACATGTGAGTTTTTGAAATCTGAGTTGATACAAGTCTTGAAACCTCTTGCTTATAAGTAGACACACTATTTTCATGTTGACACACGAATGTTATCGCCATGAAACTGCCTCAAAAATTCCAAAACCAAAAACCTGTTCAAGAATACCATTAACACACAATTTTGAACCAAAACTCATGATCTTCATTTCCACTCGTGCGTTTTGAAAACTAATCACTCGAACACATTCTAAACATCATACCAAAGCAATCCATACCGTTGTTTTCTCACTGTAACTACTCCATCACTATCCACCATTTTCAAAAACCAAGCTTGATGGTTGACTTGAGTAGAGAGATTCAGGGACATTCAAGGAAAAGTAAGAGTTGGGATAGACTCAAGGAGGTCCAGGCAAGCTAAACAGATCCTCAGGCCATCTCAAAAGTTGCTCAAACTCCATTCGAGACTCCAGCTGCAAGAGGTAAAAACTCAAACTTCTATCTCTTCATACAAGCATCATTTGATCCTGATTTCTGAAAACAAAATGTAGATATCTTGGCTCTAAAGCTAACCATGTTCATAGTTTCCATTTATATTGACTGTGCATAGAGAATTTTGGATTTGAAATTTCTGAGGAAATTAGGTTTCAATTTAGGGCCAGCAAAATTAGTTCTTATCTTTGACATTTAGTTTACATAAGTTATATGTTTAAATTCGTGGGAAGAAACACCATAACTTTCATGTTTGTAGTTTCCGTTTTTGTGGAGAAATGAGGAAGATACAGGTGGTCTGGCCATGGCTCAAGGTTGAAGATGAAGTTGCCTTCAGAAAGAAATTTGCCTTATATATTTATGGTTTTGCCTATATAAACGGATGTATAGCCACCCCAGTGGTAAAGCGCGCACCTGTTCACCCTATGGTCTTGGGTTCAAGCCCCAGCGAGACCATTTTTCTTTTTTCACATTTTTGACATTTTTTTTATTTCTGTTTGCAGGCGCTGGGCCCTTTGGGCCTGGCAATTCTTTTTTTTTTATTTTTGATGACATACCCCCTGTTTGCTTGTAACACCTCCCTGGCCCATTTTTATTTTTATTCATTTATTTATTTCTTTTTTCTTTTAAATATATTTTCTAAAATACCAAAAAAAATCATAAAAGTATAAAAGATATAGATTTATATTTTGACATAATTTAATTATTTTTCTACATGAAAAAAATTATTTTTATCCACTATACTTTATTTATTTTCTTGTAAATATTTAAATAAAACTAGGTTATTATTTATTTAAATACACTTATTTTTTAAATATAAAAAAAGACCAAAATATTTCATGACACCACATATTATTTTCAAATATAAAAATACAAAAATACTTTTTTTCTTTAAACTTATTTCCTTTTGATCAACTAAAATAGATTTAGGGTTTCATCCCAAAAAAATATTTTCTTAATTAAAATATTTCTTAATTAATCTCCTTATTTAACTTAATTACTTTTTTCTCTAGTTAGGTTAAAATCAAAACCCTTTTTCTTAAGAAACCAAACACAAAAAATCTTTTCCTTTGCATTTACTATTCTTGCATATTTATTTCATCTTGTATATTCTAATTCTTGTACAAATTCAATTTGGTTGTAATAGATAAATTAGGTTTATATTATTGCAATCCCCATTCATAAATTGTATACCCCCCTCCCACAAATGTTGTAATAGCGTAGTAACTTTAAATTATGCAATTTATCGCTTTTACATAACATGCTAGTAATTAAAGTTTGTATGAAAAGAATATAACCAACCAAATAGAAAACCCTAATCCAAGACAAAAAGAAGCATGAAAATGACACCCTTTTCACACAAGTACCCCTAGGGTTATCCCACTTGGTTGCCTTACAAAAATGGCTATATTGCGCATGTAAGGTATCTTAGCAAAACAAACAAACAAATACAAGATCATAGTCCCTCAATGACGCTATTCAAAGTTGCCTTACAAAAATGATCTTAGTCCCTCAAAAATAATGCTAAGATACCTTACAACATTGCTAATCATGGTTACACGATGACCCACGCCCATCCCGTTTACATCCAAAGATAGGGTTACTTACCAAATCAATGGTAAGACAACAATATCAAAGGAAGGGATGTTTTACAGTCATAAAGGCAACATATGGAGACGCTTTAGCAATTTTGTTTAAGGGATGGGATCATTTACCGAAAGGAAACACCGTAGGATCATCGAGGGACTATGATCTTTTGATTTATGGGTCTTTGCTAAAGTGTCCCCATTCTCGAGGGACATGACTGCTTTATTTTCCGAAAGGCAACCGAAGCGGGGATACCCTAGAGGCGCATATGTGCATATGTGTTGAGATTCAGTTATTTTTTTTATCTTTTTGTTAAGTTAGCTAACGTTTTAATTTCCAGTCTTTCCTTACACGCCTATTTAATAACAGTAATATAGCAAAATAATAAAGAAGTAAATGTGCCGAAAATAAAATGCAGAAAAATAAATCCTAAACTATTACACGGCTTTGGGAGAGATAAAATATAAGTGTGAGAAGTAATGTGCGGAATTTTAAATATAAAACTATTACATCCATAATCAGTTACAATATTGAAAAAAATGCGAAAACAATAAACGCGGGCGAAAACAGTAATGCATGATTAAAATGTGCTTATATTACATAAATCAAACAAATCAATATTGAAAAAAGGCGCAAATCGTACGGTGTTGATGATGCACTTTAGGCTGTTTTAGGACTTGGTGACGGTTGGAAACATTTCAGGGGACTTCCAGGAACGTGTTTGAGCCTTATTTTGGGACTAAAATAAGATAGAACTTGAAATTCGAGTTTGACAATTTTTGAGTTTTTTTGTAAAATATGCAGCAATTCTCCAAGCTCTGTGTGCATGAATTTGACCTGCTGTAGTGTTGTACTTATAGTGTAGATGAAGGAGACACAATTGAATGGAAACGATCAGCCCATAATGCCATGGTTTAAAGCTATAATCACCAATTTGAAAAGTTACCAAAATGAAGCTTTCATGCAATTTTTTGATGTTCAGTGAATCTGGTTATTTGTGCACGAATCCTTGGGCCTCTAAGCAAGCCAAAGGACTAGCCCAAATGCCTAAGCCCATTTCCAATTTATTTTGTACCATTTATTTTATATTTATTTGAAAAAAATTAAAATAAATATGTAAAAAATAGGTAGAAAATGCAAGGCCATGCAAAAATAAGATTATAGGTCCTTTATAACCTTAGGAAGATATTTGAACCTTAAAAAGTTATGCCATTGACTCAAAAATTCAAATTTTCTCAATGCACCATTCTTGAAATTTCTAAAATTTTCCCAAATTGGGAAAGCCATAACTTGCTCAATTTGCATCTCATGATGATGATCTTTGACTTTTTGGAAAGCCCAAGATGTATAATTCAATAACTCTTTTGATCAATTTTGCATTTGAATATGTTATATTGATGTAAAAGGTCTTGGAAAAAAATGGCTTTTGTTGGCTTTTTGAAAGTGACTTGTAATGTCTGAGCTCATATCTTTCAAATGGTGAATCTCTTGAACTTGTGGGCTGAAGAGAAGTTGTAGGTAATTGTATTATCTTCAAAGTTAGCTTTGGTTAGGAAAAATGGATGAAGTATGAAAAAGTTATGCCTGGTCAAAGTTTGGTTGACTTTTCCTATAGAAACCCTAATTTAGCAATTCTTGACTTTTGATGAATTAGGAGCATTTTTTGAGGAATCATGATCAACCCTTGATCAAATGATGGATATCACTTCAAAATGTTGATGTTTACCAAAAATCTTGAAGTTTGACTGTACATGGGCCACAGTTGACTTTTGACCTAGCACAGTTGATTTTCCAATACTTGAGCAATTGACTGAGCAAACTTATTGTGCAAGGCATGCAATTTGGCATGGATAATCTTGAATACATATTAAGGCTGTGGAAAGAATTTGAGACCATTTGAGCTCAACCATCTTGATGAAAATTGAAACCCTAGTTGGGGATTCGTTGTCTTAGGAGGAGAATTTGTCTGGTCACATCTTGATCATCCTTGGGCAAGTTGGGGACCTCAATGGGCATGTGTTGAGTAAAAAGGGAGGGAAAATTTTGGGGTACAACATCTGCCCCTGTTCAATCTTCTTGGACCTTAGGATGTAGATTGGCTTGTCTGTCTTTCGTGATCTGAAGGTAGAAGATGATTGAACAATAGAGTGCCCAGAAATTTGCACTCGCCTGAAGTGATATTGTTGGTGAATAATATCGGGAATGGGCTTACAGATGCCATTTGGAAAAGATGACAGAAGACTGTCGGAGATGGGCTTTAAATATTCCATCCAAGGAATATGACGGAGAGTCATCGGAGATGGGCTTAGAGATGCCATCCAAGGTAAATGTTGACTTCATGAGAAGTCTCTTTATGGGGATTCTTGTTCCTGCTGTCTGAGGATGAATCCATTGGGGAATGTTTTAGGGGAATATAGCCTATGAGCTTCTGTTGTCCATTACTCTATTAGGGAGTTATCTCTTGAAAGAGAGTTGTTATCTGGTCGGGATCCAAGCTTCACGGCGACTTGTTGAGGACAATAAGACTGACTGCTATCTGGTCGTATTCCAAGATTCACATCGACCTATTGGGGAACATGAAATTAACTACTATCTGGTCAGTTCCAGGATTTTCAGTTATTTTAGACATTGAATTGTTATCTGGTCGTATCCAGGCTTCAGCGGTTTGAAGAAATTAAGCTGTTATCTGGTCGGGTCCAGACTTTAACTTGAATATGAGGTATACTATTATCTGGTCGAGTCCAGGCTTCAGTGTCATAGGTTATACTACCATCTGGTCGGGTCCAGGCTTCATAGTAATTAATAAACTGCTATCTGGTCGGGCCCCAGGCTTTAAAATATCTTTAACTGGATAAGAATCAGAAAATCTTAGGGTCGATTTAACTAAACCAGAGAAAGCATCTATCGGAAGAGAATTAGTAATAAATCATTGGTCGATTTAAACTGAACCAGCTGAGGTCTTGAGTTATCTTTGACTGGATAAGAATCAGAAAAATCTTAGTGTCGATTTAACTAAACCAGAGAAAGGTCTTGAATTATCTTCAACTGGAATAGAAATTAGGAAAATCTTAGTGTCGCTTTAACTGAACCATAGGAAAGTCTTGAATTATCTTCAACTGGAAAAGAATCAGAGAAATCTTAAGGTCGATTTGACTGAACCAGAGGAAGTCTACTGGAAAAGAATCAGAATAAATCATTGGTCAATTTAAAACTGAACCAGCAGAGGTCTTTAGTTGTCTTCAACTGGAATAGAAATTAGAAAAATCTTAGTGTCGATTTAACTGAACCAGAGGAAAGTCTTGAATTATTTTCAACTAGAAAAGAATCAGAGAAATCTTAAGGTTGATTTGACTGAACAAGAGGAAGTCTACTGGAAAAGAATCAGAATAAATCATTGGTCGATTTAAAATTTAACCAGCAGAGGTCTTGAGTTGTCTTCAACTGGAATAGAAATCAGAAAAATCTTAGTGTCGATTTAACTGAACCAGAGAAAGCTCTTGAGTCGTCTTCAACTAGAATAGAATCAGAGAAATCTTAGTATCGATTTGACTGAACCAGATAAGGTCTTTTGAGAATAATATTTTTAAGGAACATTCTGAAATAGCCCTTCGTCAGACATAGCCTTTGAGAAGACTACCAGGTCATGTAAGTAGTCAACGGTGTATGTTGATTTGGTCTTTCCTTAAAAGGTAAAGAGTTAGTCGTATGCAATGTTATGATGTATGAAATGCATTATGTAATGAAGTTCTCAAAGTAAATGAGATTATGTTATACACAATATATATGCGCATGCCATGATGTATGAATACAGGAGGTTGTTGCAATATTTCCTAGTCTGGGAAATAAATCCCTGACTGATGTTGGAGAGTACTGGGAAGCTGAATTTCGGACTGCTGTTTAGTAGATGAGGAAAGTGATTCTTTCATTCCCACTGGGGATGATGAGCGGAGATGATTTGTTGGGGATTTCCTCCTTCCGTTTGAGGATATTCTGCTGGGGATCTTGGACTCCTTCTTGAGAATGACTCTGCAGGGGGAAAGATGCTCTGTTGGAAAATGAACTCTACCAGGGGATAAGGCTTTATAAACTGTTGAGATTATAAAAACTTTGTTAGGGATCTGTGAGTTAACCTCTCTGAGGGAACTTTACTGGAGGAGGTAATTCCTGCTTGGGGAAGAAGAGATCACAACTTTGGTTGTTTCCACTATGTGGGGAACATAGACATCACTGGGTCGTATGCCAAGGATGTAGCGGTGACTTCATCTCAAGACGTCTCTACCCCTGTACCTGCTAGAAAGAGTAACTTCCGGGACTATAAATGTCTTTTTAGACTTTTCCCCGTTTCTTAAAGTTATTAGTAACTGTCTTCCTATTTCATGTGCAAGTATTTGTGAACAGTAATCATATTCAAATGTATATGTCAAAAATAACCACTGGACGTTTTTGCAAAACAAAACAGAAAAATAGAAAACAAACATTTTTGTGCTTTCAAAGAAATGATTTGTATTGATTTTTGAAGTTCGCCTATAACAGGCATTTTTGTATAAAGAGACTGACGTTCTAGTAGGAGAACGCCGCCGTGAAAATGAAAACTATACAAAATAGTGTACAAAGAGAAAACAGCTTTGTGTAATAATCCCATTGAGTTTCAATTCTACTATTTCCCTTATGCCCTTGAGCGTCTCATCACTTTGCTACTTGTCCGAAGCTGACTGGAATGATCGGTACGGTTTGAGCTTGATAGTTGATACTGAAATCTGTTCGCAAGGTGATCTAATGGGATATAGTTATACGCTTTAAATCCCTAACTTTTTCCTGGACCGCCATTTTGGGTTTTCAGTCCACCGGGATACCCTTTTTGGCCCAAGCTGCCTTTTCAGGTTTTTGACTTGCCGGGTGTACAGATTTTTTTTGTATTTATCCCTAATTTTTTCCCGAACCCTTTTGGTTTGCTGGGATGCCCTTATTTTTTTCCTACGTCAGTCAACCTAGCGGGTCTTTATTCATGCGTAGTATATTTTCACTATATCCACATTCACAGGGTGAGGAATATCGTCACCATCCATGGTGGTTAGAATCATGGCTCCGCCGAAAAATATGCTTTTGATTACAAATGGTCCTTCATACGTGGGAGTCCATTTGCCCCTGGGATCACCTTGTGGCAGTATGATGCATTTGATTACTAGATCACCCACTTAATATACCTGATGTCTGACCGTTTTGTTGAAAGCCTTGATCCTTCACTTTTGGTACATCTGACCATGACAGACGGCATCAAGCCTTTCTCATCAATCAGATTCAGTTGGTCAAGTCGAGTCTGGATCCAATCATCTTCATTCAAACCCGCATCCTTCATGATTCTCAAAGAAGGCATCTATACTTCAATATGTAGGATAGCCTCCATACCATACACCAGAGAATAAGGTGTCTCCCTTTGTTGACGTTCGCGCTGAGGTGCGGTAACCATGAAGAGTAAATGGTAACATCTCATGCCAATCTGTGTATGTCACCGTCATCTTCTGTATGATTTTCTTAATGTCCTTATTAGCAGCTTCTACATCACCATTCATCTTCCGCCAGTAAGAGGAAGAATTATGATGTTGGATCTTGAATTGCTTACAGAGTTCGGTGATCATAGTATTATTGAGATTTGTACCATTATCTGTGATGATTCTCTCTAGAACGCCATACCTACAGATAAGGTTATGCTTGATGAATCGCGCCACAACATTCTTGGTAATAGTAGCAAAAGAGGCAGCCTCAATCCACTTCGTGAAGTAATCAATGGCCACTAGGATGAAGGGATGCCCATTGGAAGCGGTAGGTCTAATCTCTCTGATCATGTAAATGCCCCACATTGCAAAGGGTCAGGGATCCGTCAAGACATTCAAGGGAACCAAAGGTATATGTACTTTATCAACATAGATCTGGCATTTGTGACAAGTTCGGGAATGCTGATAACAGTCTGCTTCCATAGTGGACCAAAAGTATCCTGCCCGTAGGATCTTTTTAGCCATGGTGTGTCCACTAGAATGGGTGCCAAAGGTACCTTCGTGTAAATCTTCCATAATCCTCTCTGCTTTACTCTTATCTACACACTGAAGTAAAGTAGAGTCATGGTTACGCTTGTAGAGGATTCCATTACTAAGGAAGAACTTTGCGAAGAGCCTTCTCAGAGACTTCTTATCATTGTCATATGTTCCCTCAGGATATTCTTGAGCCTCGAGATACCTTTTCACTTCATGGAAACAAGGTTTGTCTACTACTTCTTTAGTATCAATCTCATAGCAGTACGCTGGTTCATCCAATCTCTCAATAGTAATCTGAGGAGCCTCACTGTCCCACCTGACTTTGAACATAGATGACATAGTAGCTAGTGCGTCCGCTAACTAATTCTCTTCTCGTAGAAAATTTTCAAAGGTGACCTCTTCAAAGTGTGGAAGTAATGTCAGCACATGTTCTTTGTAAGGGATGAGATTAGAGTGCTTCGTATCCCACTCCCCTTTGATTTCACTTATTACCAAAGTTGAATCCCCGAAAACACTCAAGAACTTAATCCTTAGGTCAATTGCAACTTTGAGCCCTATGATGCATGCTTCATAATCAGCCATATTATTGGTGCAGTTGAAATATAATCTGGTGGTGAAAGGAGTATGACAGCCCTCGGGAGATATGATTATAACACTGATGCCATTGCTGAGTGCATTGGAGGCTCAATCAAAAACCATAGTCCATCGGGATCCTTCTTCAGGTCCTTCACCCGGTCCGGGTTCTTCATGGTCAGTCACCAACATAATATTATCATCCGAGAATTCAAATTTTATGGATTGGTATTCATCCACAGCCTGATGAGCCAAATGATCAGCCAAAACACTTCCCTTGATTGCTTTCTAGGTCGTGTATTGGATATCGTATTCGGTCAAGATCATTTTCCATCTTGCTATTCTTCCGGAGAGAGTGGGCTTCTCGAAGATGTACTTGATAAGATCCATCTTAGATATCAACAAGGTAGTGTGAGTTAACATATACTGTCTTAGTCGGCGAGCAGCCCATGCCAAAGCGCAGCAAGTTTTCTTGAGCAGTGAGTATCTTGTTTCTCAGTCGATAAACTTTTTGCTAAGGTAGTATATTGCATTCTCTTTTCGACAAGACTCATCATGCTTCC
The DNA here is from genome assembly GCA_948472305.1 of Vicia faba. NCBI lineage: Eukaryota > Viridiplantae > Streptophyta > Magnoliopsida > Fabales > Fabaceae > Vicia > Vicia faba. The sequence goes on along the minus strand of OX451738.1, from coordinate 1,626,850,953 downwards.
CCAACACACACCCCATTGAATTATCTAACATTGTTAAGTACATTATCGAAGGTCTTCCTTCAATCAGCGGCATAAGAATTGGAGCCTTTTGAAGGTATTCCTTGATTCTGTCAAAGGCCGTTTGGCATTCGTAATTCCACTTTACCACTTGATCCTTCTTCAGGAGTTTGAAGATTGGCTCACAAGTAGCAGTTATATGGGAAATGAACCTGGCAATGTAATTTAGGCGTCCCTAGAAACCTCTAACTTCCTTTTCAGTGCGAGGAGCCGGCATCTCTTTTATAACTTTTATATTTGTAGGGTGTAGCGGTAGAAATGTTCAAGACTAAGCCATTGGATTGACTAGACTTTATACAAATCAAAATAAAAATTGCCACCGTGCTTTATTGTTTCCAAAGTAATGGGAAAAGAGCGAATAACCCAAAAAAAAGGGGAAAGATTCAAGGTAAGGGGGTTGGTTATGCAAAGGGAAGGTATTAGCACCCTAAACATCTACCGTACTCCGCAGGAACCTCTTTGAAAAATCTGTATATTTTAGCTATAAAAAAGTGTTGTATATAAAATGGATGGTGGAGGTGAGAAAAGAAATATTTTTATGATTTTTGCACCCGCCGTGGTTGCGAATCTTTAGTGCCTACGTACCACCTTTCGTGCAATAGGGGATCAGGGTACACGTAGTTCCTCTTTTAAAAGTTTGAAACACAAGTGTGTTGGTTAATTTTATGAGATAAGACATCATTGTCATTGTCTGTGTGGAAAACATACTTACTACCCACAATCATGAGAAAGGAGAATTTGCATCATCTCAAAGTGGAGGATATGGCTTGGATTTTAAAATCAACAATGCCTCACTCAACACCCAAGTGGAAAAAATCTCTAGTTACTACATATTGTAGAAGTATAGTTGTTTGCATCACTACAAGGATTGACAAGAGTCTAATATTTTAAGAAAAGGTTTAAAATAAAAAGCCAAAGTGGCAAAAATGGTTTGAAATGAGATTGATTGACTTTTAGTCTTCTCACAAAAATGGCAAGGTATTATTAAATTGATTGAAATTTATTTATGAAAATGTTTTGAAAATGCATGGACCTAAGTCCAAGTTTATTATGAAAGTGTTTCAAGTTTAGAAATAAGAAGAGTTTTTAAAAGGAGGGAGAAGATTTTTGGAATTAAAGAAGATGGGAGGAGATGAAGAGACTATCCTAAAGCATAAGGTAAAAGCTAGGGATAAGAAACATCTAACCAACAAGAAGCCAATACTTAACATTATGAGCCAAGATTGAATTCCCATTCTTTGGATTGAAACCAAGCAAGCAAAAATATTAGACCTCTTGAGAGAACCAAACTTCAAGTGTATTAAGTCTTCGCAAAAATTTGGGCAGAGTAACGACTGTATACGGGTGAATTCCAGATTATAAACAAAGTATGTAATCACAACAACTTGCACACAAAACAAACAAACAACCAAATGTCTTGAGGTAAACCTCAAGAACTCCAGACAAAATAATCAAGTAAGATCACAAGGTCTCCAAGATAGGCCAAGGTTTCTAATCCTAAGTCCAAGAAATCAAATACTCCATAATGCCAAGGATAGTAACCAATTAGTCCAAGTATCATTAAAGATTTTTATGGTTCATGTTGATTATTAAGTGTCTTTAAAAGGAAAAGAAAAGCTCAAGTGAGCAAAATAAAAATGGCATAAGAATAAATGCTCAAGTGAACAAAAATAAAAATGGCATAAGAATAAATGCTCAAATGAGGAAAATAAAAAAAATGGCATGAAATGTAAATGCTTAAATTAAATAGTACATAAAGCATAAAAAATAAAAGCATAAAGTAAAGTCAATTGTTAGAAATTAGTGGTTAGTTGGGTGACCATCTTGAAACTTGCATTTGGAACTCATTAGAGGATTGGTAGAACCAAAGCCTCCACACAACAAGTTGCATTTGATTTTTGTCAAGTATATCATCCATTTTGGAATCCTCAAAGGTAACATTTAATGATCAACGATGTTTAAGTGATCTGCATTAACCAAAGGTGTTATAGATCGATTAGAGGATTAGTAGAACCAAAGCCTCCACACAATGAATCTCAAGGTTATTGGATCAAAGAGATTAAATTAACATACTTGGGCTTGCGATCATAAGTTTGGGCCACGAATGATCATTTATTCGAATTGGGACAAAATTTAGCGCTATGTTAAGCAATCGTAAGTGGACTTATGTAGAAGTCGCACCTATTTTGAGGTCGGTCAATAGCAATTTATGTACTTCATGTTTATATAAATGATATAGAGATCACCATCCCTTAACATGTAGCACAATTAAAAAAGAAAGGGATAAGATGAAGAGGGATGGGAATGAAAAGCTAATTTGGATCACCATTTCAAAATTCTTTCATCTTTAAATTCAACCACTCCTCTAGATGGATTAAAGCACTAAACATATCATTAATCCAAAGCACCAAAAATGAATTAAATAATTCACTCTTAGGTATATTTGAATTGATGAACATTTATCCAACTTCATCTACATCACAAAGTCCATTGAGTTTAAAGATAAATTGGACATTTAAAATTTCAATCCAAATTATCCATCAAAGACAGTAAGCAGAAAAAATATTTGAGTCAAAACAGCCCCAAAATAAGGCAGAAAAAGTATTTTCGACACTGTTGCAATCAATTGTGCTTCGACAGCAACCTATTGCATCAGTACAGTTTTTTTTTTAAATCAATTTTCTGTGAAAAAAATTGCAATGTTACAACAATTGATTGCAACCTGTTAAAATCAGTCGAAAACAACATCTCAAGGATCAAATTCTTGTTCCAACTTTTCATCAAACACCTTATGATCATGGATCCAATTGAGCATGAAAATTCCACCAAATTATGAGAAAATAGAACTAATGGAATCATAAAACAGTGCTCAATGAATCAAAACCAGAAATCCACAAGATATCACATTGTGAAAGATGATGATCCAACTTACCAAAGGTAGAATTAGAGAATTATCAAACAACTTCCAGAATTTGCTTCAATTCAACCACAAGAATCAATTACCAAAGCTTGGATGTAGAGAATTGATGAAGAAAAAGTGTTTGGATGAAGGTTTAGCTCAAAGATTAGTAAGATTCAATGCAAAGCTTACTAACTTTTTGAAAATGGAGCTTTGAGTGAATTTGGTAGATGGAGAGAATTGAGAGATTTTTTAGCAAGATGAGTTTGGCTATCAAAAGCTTGAAATTTGAATGAGATGAGGGTTCTATTTATAGAGTTTAGGATTGGGATTAGTGGTAATTTGATAATTGATTCTTGGAGCCAAAAATTGAATTAATGATATAATTTTCAAATTATGTAGAAAAATTGGAGCCAAAAAGATGACTGTTTTGAAATTGCTGGCTTTTTTCAAAAATCACGTGTGTTTTGCTGCTATGAGTCAACACAAGAGTCGTATGCATCGACACATTCTAGTTGTATAACACAACATGTGTCTACGCAAGTTTCTATGTATCGATACAAGCTGTTATTTCAACACAATACAGAATCCATCAATTTGCATGAGTCGATACATAACATGTATGTGTCAACACATGCTAGTTATACAAAACAGGATGAGTCGACACAAGCCTCTATGGGTCGATGTAAGCTGCTTTTCGACACAATACTGAATCAGTCAATTTGCATGAGTCGACACAAGCCTTTATGGATCAATACAAGCTGCCTTTCGACACAATACAAAATCCATCAATTTGCATGAGTCGACACAAGCCTCTATGGATCAATACAAGCTGCCTTTCGACACAATAAAAAATCCATCAATTTGCATGAGTCGTCACCAGCCTCTATGGATCAATACAAGCTTCCTTTCGACACAATACATAATCCATCAATTTTCATGAGTCGACACAAGCCTCTATGGATCAATACAAGCTGCCTTTCGACACAATACAGAATCCATCAATTTGCATGAGTTCGACACAAGCCTCTATGGATCAATACAAGCTGCCTTTCGACACAATACAGATTCAATCAACTTTGCATGAGTTCGACACAAGCCTCTATGGATAAATACAAGTTGCCTTTCGACACAATACAGAATCAATCAACTTTGCATGAGTTCGACACAAGCCTCTATGGATCAATACAAGCTGCCTTTTGACACAATACAGAATCAATCAACTTTGCATGAGTTCGACACATAACATGTATGTGTCGACACATACTTAAAAAAAATATTTTTGAAGGCTAAAAATACACTTTTCTCAAAGATTATGCACAATACACTGTGCAATCGATTACACTATGGGAGCAATCGATTGTACAGGAAAACAAAAATGAAAATTTTAATTATTTTTTTTTTTTTTGCAAATAGAGATTTTAGGGAAATAATACCGAAAAACCTTATTTGTTGGATGCTTTGACTCGGTACCTACAGAACACAATTTTGAAAAGACAAAGACAAATATTTTTTGTATTTTGGTTAGAGGTTAATTATCAACGCATATACAAAATACACAACTAAGGTGCTTGGAGATTCCTCAAGAGAAAACTTAAAGATAGGAGATATAAAAAAAAGGGAGAACCAACCCTAATGTGATTTTGTTATGATCAAGTTGACATGATATGATAGGGGAATCTTAGGGGGAAAATTGGGGTACAACAGTTACCCTTATTTAAGTGTCTTCTATCTGGAGATACGAAGGTTAAAAATCTTTGTGTCGACGCGATTGAAGATACTTAAATATAAAACAAGCCCTATTTTTGTCTCTAAGATGCCATGCAATGCTTATGATTATGAATGCATATGAACAGAACAAAAGAGACGCAAAGTATCACTGGGGATGCCACAAAAATGAAGAAACAAAGGAGCAACCCTACCAGGAAAATAAATCATTGGTGAACAAAAGACATGACTCTATTGGTGTAAAACCCAAAGAAGAGATATGGTAGCATCAGCTTAAATATTAAGGAAAAAGTAAAGAATGATAACGATCGACAGATAACTGTGAACTACCAACTCAATAGTTGAAGGTAGAAGAAAAAGATATACCGACTCACAGATGACGGTGAAATACCAACTCAATAGTTGAAGGTAGAAGATAAAGATATATCGACTCACAGATGACGGTAAACTACCAAATCAATAGTTGAAGGTAGAGAGAAAATATCATACCACCTCCGTTCACTGACAATGAACTATCAACGTTCACTGATGATAGCAAAAAGATAAGAAACACCGACGTTCACTGCCAATGTACTACCAACGTTCACTGAAGGTAGAGAGAAAATATCATACCACCGTCGTTCACTGAAGATGAACTATCAAAGTTCACTGATGATAGAAAAAAGATAAGAAACATCGACGTTCACTGCCGATGTACTACCAACGTTCACTGAAGGTAGGAAGAAAATATCATACCACCGCCGTTCACTGATGATGAACTATCAACGTTCACTGAAGATAGAAAAAAGATAACATACACTGACGTTCACTGCCGATGTACTACCAACTTTCACTGAAGGTAGAAAGAAAATATCTCAAGTTTTCCCCGAAATTCTGGTGTTTCACCTAGAACGGGTCTCAACTTCTTATTTAACCAAGGCACTCTGCCTGGAAAGGGTAATATGTAAGCTTATCTCAAATAAAGAGACTTCCACTCATTGTCAAGGGGAATTGCAAAGAGAAATGACTTTCTGGGGATAGAAATATGGCTTCCTGGGGAAAGAGATATGACTTCCCGAGGAAAGAGATATGACTTCCTAGGGATAGAAATATGGCTTCCTGGGGAAAGAGATATGACTTCCTGGGGAAAGAAATATGGCTTCCTGGGGAAAGAGATATGACTTTCTGGGGAAAGAGATATGACTTCCTGAGGAAATAAATATGACTTCCTGGGGAAATGCCACGTTATTCCTGCTGAGGAGATAAAGTCTTCTCGTCCAAAATAAATGCACAAACCAAAACTCAAAGTTCTCAGAAATCCAAAGTAAATAATATCGTCATGCAACCACGAATCCAATTATAAACAAACTGGAACAAGACGGCCAATGAAGATACATCCTTTGAGAAATAAACTCAAGAGGGAAAACCAAATCCACCTAAGCAAGGTGTGCTGCAGGAAGGTTAGAACACAATGTCAATAAAAAAGGATTTGTAGCAATGCATGATGCATGTATGAATGTATGAGTGATATCGTTCATATGCTGGTAAAAGGATACATAATCAGTACAAACAAACAAAACCGCCTCAGGTACCAACAACATTGGGCTAAACTTCAACCAGAAAGATCAATCTAAGAAAGGTAAAAGCAACTGTGGAAACCAAACCTATTGCCTGTCCTAACTTCACTAAGGAGAAACATAATCCGGATGTAGCTAAATCAAACAGATACCGGGATAGAACATGTTTCTTCCGGTTTCATTGGAGAAACCAGTTTTTCAAAAGCAACATACCTATTGGAGATTGCAAGACCAGCCTCAAATAAAACAGACTGACGCCGAGACAATCAAACCTCACTAGGGAATTCAAGCCTACCCCCTGGAGAAAAAACTGCGGATTTAAAACTTTACATCAAGAAAAACCTATTCCGACAAAAGATGCCCTGGGATAGTCTTCCCAGGAAATCAAGAAGTCAACATTAATGCCAATACTGCAAAAAGAGAGATATCTTAGCACACCAAGGGAATAAAACCTTTCATCATATGAGGGAAAACCTCGTTGGGGAATCTGGGACGGGGGCTTCTGACCATGCAAACCCAAAATCAAAAGCGAACCAAGACTTGGTCGGGGATAATGGGATCACAAACCTAATATTGTACCTTGCACCCACTAGTATCGTCTTTAACTATCTGAGAAACATACAAAGATCATGCCATACCAGCAAAATGACCTGAGAGAACCTTCCTAGGGAACCAAGAAGTTAACAGTACAATAAGAAGTTAAAATTATGGGGATTTTAAATCAAACATAACACTTTGTGAGAGAAAACCCAAAAAAAGTGACAATTGTCTCAACACTTCTTAGAAAATATACTGCCCTTGTCTAGCTACTTGGGAAGCACATAACAACAATAATGTCGTAAAAGGAGAAAGCATTGCTCTGCAAGAGATTCCATATCAATAAAAAGGGAGAAAGAACTTCATCAAATGAGCAAAGGCTTCATAGCTCTTTTTAATCTCCATTTGATCACCACCTGGCTGGGTAAAGAATCACACTCAGTTGAAGAAGTCTGCAGCAAGACTGGAAAAATGGGATTTATGAACCCAACACCATAACACAACTTGAGGAAGGTTCTCATCTTGGGGTAGACATAGCAGCTATCTTGACAAAATCTGGATATGCCCTTGGAAACCAATCTGGTGTCTCAAGCTTATAGTGCTGATCAAGGTAACTTTCATAACTTGCCCTTAGCTACATGCTTTTAGGGTAACCTTTCTGATCAAATGGCTTCTAGAGATTTGTTGAATCTTGACGTAACTGCCCTAGTTTGGCTGAATGTTGCATCCTCTTTTCTCCATAACTCTTCTCGGCAACATGCCTTTTGCTAATACTCAAATGTAAACTTTCATGATATCAAGCAGTTGTTATACAAGCAGAAAATGTTTATTCTAAGAATGAAAATTCTAATGCAACAATTATGTAGGTCTTGAAGATTTTATTTGAAAAGATGTCGCAAAACCTTGTGAACGAATCACTAGCCAGGATGTGACATGGATTTTTTTGTATGAAAGATAAAAAAAAATGATACCAATCACAATAATTTAGCAAAATTAATGGGAGTCAGGAAACATTATCTCATTGGAGTATGCTTTTGAAATAAACCCTGTTTCAATTAGGACTTTTGAGGGTTGTAACGTGGCCTGGTTCACGGTTTTAGAAAAAAAGATTTAAGGCTCAAAAATATTTGGTGCCCACCCCCTTCATGATGTTCTTCGGTCCTAAGTTTAGTTAACTTGACACGAACATTCATCTCTCAAAAGAGATTTCAAGATGGTTGAGGAATCAAGCAAGGTTTTCTTTGAACATGCAAGTCACTCATTCCTGCTTCTTTTGGGTTTCTTTTCACACGACTTTGTTCTTTGCTGAGGATTTCACATTGTAATCCTTTATCTCATTTTAGGCTTTCCATTTCTTCCTTGCCTTCTGGACAAATTCCTTTTGACTTTGAATCTGAAGTGCAGCGGGATGCCCTGACTTTTGCCTAAGCGACTTGTTTTTTTCAAGTTCCGACTTAGCGGGGCTTTTTGTCTCTTTCTTTTTCATCATGATTTTTTTATTCATGTCATCTTTTTTTTCTTTTGAACATGTCGCGTGACTTCGAGTCATTTGTGACTAGTTGGAAGAATTGTGACTGCCCTATTTCTGGGTAGATGAAAGATAACCATTGTTGTATCGTCATCTACTGATCTCCTGGTGTGCGAGAAATAGCCATTAAGATATCATCAATTGACACACCCTCCTAATAAGTGAAGATTAACCATTGTGGTTTTGACTTTCCTCAACCTCTTGAAGAATAACCATTATTGTATCCTTGGATGCGCATTCCTGATGAGTTCTGAATGCTCGATCAAATTAACCGAACACTACCCTACCCCGGGTTTAAAAAATGAGGGTTTTTGAGAATAGAAAAAGAAACTCCTACTTCAAGGCTCAAAGGGGTTAACGAGGGTTTCACTCCCTTATATCTCCGGTGTTTGAGGATTTGAAATAATGCCTGTACATCGTCAACAGGGTTTTATCCAAAAGAATACAACCAAAAAATTTGTGTTTTAATATCATCATCCTCCTCCCAATCTCTGCCTAGGCAAGAGAGTGGGTAACAATTTGGTATCATAAAGCAATTTAAAATTGAAAACAAATACGAGTGAAACGAATGAATTTCTTCAAGACAAACATACTCATCGTATTAAGATTAAACATTCAAATGTAAACAAGTTCTTACATGCAAACAGTGTAATGATAAACAAGAAAAATTACAAATGAGAAAGAAGTAAAAATGATAATAAACTAAGATGACTCTCTTATCTGAACTTGTGTTGAAGGTAACATTTCCTAAGCTTTGGAACTATTAACAACAGAGATTCATTCATGCCCTGCTAACAAATTGTTTTGAACATTAGGGCCAATGTCCTTAAACGACAAGATACCTCTTCGGACCAACCTCTGAACTTCGACCTTCAAAGAAAAGCAATCTTCTAAATCGTACCCAGGAGCATCCTGATGAAAGGCACAAGAAGCGCCAACCTTATATCCTCTTGGCAGTTTTTCAGGAATAACTGGTCGAGCTCGAGTTTGAACCAGATTCTTCTTCAACAAAGAAGGATACAGCTCTGTGTATGTCAATGGAATTGGATCAAAGCTCATTTTCCTCTGATGACATTTCCCTTGATTTCCTTGTTGAGGTGCCCTCTGATATGCAACAGCAGTCGGAGCGGCATTCATAACAGGAGTAACTGAGGCGACTTGCTGATGACGCCGATAATTCTTTCTAGGAGCGTTTACCCTTCTCTCTTGCATAACAACATTTGTATCCCCCTCTTTCTTCTTTGTAAACCCATAAGATAGCTTTTTCACCCCTCCGGATCCTTCACCCTTTGTCAAACGGCCTTCTCTTACTGCCTCTTCTAGGCGGATACCCATTCCTACCATCTCTGTAAAATCACTTGGGGCACTTTCTGCCATTCTTTCGTAGTAGAAAGTGCCTAGCGTCTTCAGAAAAATCTTAGTCATTTATTTCTCTTCCATGGGAGGAATCACTTGTGCAGCCACTTCACGCCATCTCTATGCATACTCTTTGAACGATTCTCTGTCTTTCTGAACCATGGCCCTAAGTTGGTTACGGTCAGGCGCCATGTCCACATTGTACTTGTATTGTTTAATGAATGCTTCTCCCAAATCATTAAAAGTATGGATGTTGGCGCTGTCTAAACTCATGTACCATTTCAACGTTGCGTCGGTCAGACTATCCTGGAGAAAGTGAATCAGCATACGCTGATCATCAGTGTGGGTAGACATTCTTCTTACATACATCACCAACTGAGCACGAGGGAAAGTGTTGCCCTTGTACTTCTCAAATTCCGGGACATTGAACTTAGCAGGCACTTTAACATTCGGGACCAAACACAACTCATTCACATTCTGCCCAAATAACTCTTTTCCCCTAAGAGCCTTCATCTCTCTTTGCATTCTATCAAACTGTTCTTGGAAATCATCCATTCTGTCATAAAGACCCAAGTCTTCACTTGGCGGAGGGAAAGGACGACACATATCTTCATCAACAAACAGAACCAAATTCACCGAAGGAGGTGCAGGAGTAACAACATTTGGAACCACTTGAGCATCTTGAGGGCCAAGGTTGAAACCTTCAGGTTCGAAATTCTCTGGAATTCCCCATGGATAACCCTGAGGCATATGGTTTTGAACAACAGTCGGAGCAGCGGATATAGGAACAGTAGTAACTTCAGAATTTACCCTTGTTGGTTGAGGTTGAACACTCGGTGGCTGATTCTGAGCAACCACCATAGCTTCCATCAGAGTAGTCAAGTTGGCCAAGCCATCCTTCAAAGCGGAAACTTCTTCGTGTAGCTCGCGATTCTACTGTTCTAAGTTGTCCATCTTCTTTTTGAAGTTAGCCCGAGTGTTGTAGTGATGAGTCAACTTGCTGAATGAAGTAAAGAAGCTGGGTAAGGCACCTGGATATGCATAATGAATTCAAGAAATATGTGAAATATGATGCATGATATGCAATGCATATGATTAATTTTACTTTATTATTTAATATTTCAAGGGATTTATGGCTTATAGACACATTGCAAGCATCCAAGTAATAAAGCTTTTGAAATACTAAACTTTTTTATTATAATAACTTCAAAGTGGATTACAAGTTTCAATGATCCCAAGTACAAGATGAAAATACAATCTAAAATCCTTAGAAGAGGAACTAATGGAGATCAATCTCTACGCTGGCACTTCCCTGTGAGTCTGACAATCTGAGCCCTCAACCTCTGGTTTTCTTCCACATGTCTGATGGCAACCTCCTTCCAACCATCTGAAGCTGGAAGTGAGTAATCAACACCTGTTTGAGGCTTAGGAGAAAATAAATCCCCTTGCCTCTCCATAAACTCCATGGGTCGACTCTTAAGGATCTTGATCAAATCATCTTTCTCCTTCAGGTCTGCTCTGTAGGAACTCTCTAAAGTCTGGAACTTGTTCTTCCAAGCATCCCTTTCCTGTTGCATCCTAACCAAAGCAAGTTGCAGCTCCTCTAGATCATCTAATAAGGGAGAAGTGGTCTTCACAAATAAATCAGGCATGGGTGTCTCCCGAGTATACGGCATCTTTAACTGAATGGCTCTCGATCGGACCCACTGAAGATATGGCTCCAAAGAAACAGCACCTCTAGGTCCCAAATCCTTCCTACTCTTCTTATGGATGTGACGCCATGCCTTCACAATCTGCTCCCTAGCTTCCTTGTGGTCTTCTACTTCCTTCAGAAAGAAACTACTCAAATGAATACTATTCGGTTTATCCCTCATCGGGTAACGAAGCTGTCTCCGTGCAAGAATAGGGTTATAGTTAATTCCTACCTTTGTACCAAGAAGAGGCACATTGGGGAAACTACCACAACTATCAATAATCTCCACATCCTGGTAAGCTCGATGATACCAATCAATATTCGAGTGAGTAAGTGCCATGATCTTAGGAGCCCAACGAGGTTCCTTCTTGATATCCCAAAAAGCATCAGACTGGGGCATATGAGTGATAAACCACTAGTACAACAAAGGCGTGCAACAAATAATGATTCCCCCATGATAGGAACTCTGAAGATGAACAGGGTAATAAGCATCACCCAACAGTGTAGCAACCGGGTTTCCAATCATTAAAATCTTGATAGCGTTAATGTCGACAAACTTGTCCATATTAGGAAATAAGAATAATCCATAGGCGAGTAAAGCAAAGATGGCCTCAAAAGCAACCGTACTCTTCATCCTGGCAAAGTACCGAGCTTTATCTAATAAGAACTGAGCTGGTAATCCTCGAATCCCTCCTTTGGTAGTCATATGGGCTTCCACCTCAGACTTCCCCAGATGAACCAAAGCAGCAACCTCATGTGGTTTTGGCTCATCCTCCAAACCAGTAAAAGGAACACGATCAGTAACAGGTAAATCCAATAGATAGGAATACTCTTCCAGTGTTTGCATCAACTGATAATCGGGAAAAGTAAAGCAGTGAGACACCGGATCATAGAACTGGACCAAAGTTGAGAGAATATCCTCCTTCATCTTCAGCTTCATGAGAGGAATAATGGATCCATACTTCTTTCGAAAGTCTGCAGGACACTCGATCTCTGGAATTAGACTGATCAACTCATCTATCTTGGGATCCTTGAAACTGTATTTCCCGGTCTTTCTCTTTCCAGAATCCATGGTTTAAAAGTACCTGAGATATTCACAAATAGTCAACCTTTAAATCCCTTGAAATATTGTTTTCTTCAAAAGATGTTTATGAGTGTATGGATGCATGATGCAACAATCACACACAAGATCACACATATAGGGTTCATAGGTTCAACGTCACGAGCGTGAGGTCGAAGGTACTACCCATAAGGTATTGGTCTAAAAAGTTATCACCTGCCGAACAAGGTTCTAAGAGGTTCCCAGAGTCTACATCCTTCCTTCGGATATTACCAACTTCCCGATTAACTCGGTAATTAGTAATATTCTCAAGAAAGACTCGTCCGAGCATAGTATCACGTGACAACTATTTCTAGATTACTCCGTCATAGCTTCCGCACTACACCTAAAATGCCAAGATGGGTTAGGTAATCTACGGTCCTCAGCTTCAGCAGGCTCCCAGGTCAAAAGCAGTATGTCTTCCTGATTACTCGGTAAACGACACTACCGCCAAAGGGGCCTCCACTGAGTGGGGGATCTCATGCCTCCTTTTTTTTGGGATTACTACCTCAAAGTTAACATGACTATACCGCCCGTCCTATCTTAAAGTTTGCCCAAGTCCGGGTATAGGAATTATAAGCACCCTGTAAACACAATAACACATATACAGATATAAGCAAAGATAGGCTCAACCCACTTAGGGATGGAATAGCAAGAGGTCAATCTCTCCCCAGTGAAGTCGCCATTTTTCTGTAGCGGTAGAAATGTTCAAGACTAAGCCATTGGATTGACTAGACTTTATACAAATCAAAATCAAAATCGCCACCGCGCTTTATTGTTTCCAAAGGAATGGGAAAAGAGCGAATAACCTAAAAAAAGGGGAAACATTCAAGGTAAGAGGATTGGTTATGCAAAGGGAATGTATTAGCACCCTAAGCATCTACGGTACTCCGCAGAAACCTCTTTGAAAAATCTGTATATTTTAGCTATAAAAATGTGTTGTATATAAAATGGATGGTGGAGGTGAGAAAATAAATATTTTTATGATTTTTGCACCCGCCGCGGTTGCGAACCTTTAGTGCCTACGTACCACCTTTCGTGCAATAGGGGATCAGGGTACACGTAATTCCTCTTTTAAAAATTTGAAACACAAGTGTGTTGGTTAATTTTATGAGATAAGACATCATCGTCATTGTCCGTGTGGAAAACATACTTACTACCCACAATCATGAGAAAGGAGAATTTGCATCATCTCAAAGTGGAGGATATGGCTTGGATTTTAAAATCAATAATGCCTCACTCAACACCCAAGTGGAAAATATCTCTCTTTACTACTATTATAGAAGTATAGTTGTTTGCATCACTACAAGGATTGACAAGAGTCTAATCTTTTAAGAAAAGGTTTAAAATAAAAAGCCAAAGTGGCATAAATGGTTTGAAATGAGATTGATTGGCTTTTAGTCTTCTCACAAAAATGTCAAGGTATTATTAAATTAATTGAAATTTATTTATGAAAATGTTTTGAAAATGCATGGACCTAAGTCCAAGTTTATTATGAAAGTGTTTCAAGTTTAGAAATAAGAAGAGTTTTTAAAAGAAGGGAGAAGATTTTTGGAATTAAATAAGATGGGAGGAGATGAAGAGACTATCCTAAAGCATAAGGTAAAAGCTAGGGATAAGAACCATCTAACCAATAAGAAGCCAATACTTGACATTATGAGCCAAGATAGAATTCCCATTCTTTGGATTGAAACCAAGCAAGCAAAAATACTAGACCTCTTGAGAGAACCAAACTTCAAGTGTATTAAGTCTTCGCAAAAATTTGGGCAGAGTAACGGCTGTATACGGGTGAATTCCATATTACAAACAAAGTATGTAATCACAACAACCTGCACACAAAACAAACAAACAACCCAATGTCTTGAGGTAAACCTCAAGAACTCCAGACAAAATAATCAAGTAAGATCACAAGGTATCCAAGATAGGCCAAGGTTTCTAATCCTAAGTCCAAGAAGTCCAATACTCTATAATGCCAAGGATAGTAACCAAATAGTCCAAGTATCATTAAAGATTTTTATGGTTCATGTTGATTATTAGGTGTATTTAAAAGGAAAAGAAAAGCTCAAGTGAGCAAAATAAAAATGGCATAAGAGTAAATGCTCAAGTGAGCAAAAATAAAAATGGCATAAGAATAAATGATCAAATGAGCAAAATAAAAAATATGGCATGAAATGTAAATGCTTAAATTAAATAGTACATAAAGCATAAAAAATAAAAGCATAAAGTAAAGTCAATTGTTAGAAATTAGTGGTTAGTTGGGTGACCATCTTGAAACTTGCATTTGGAACTCATTAGAGGATCGGTAGAACCAAAGCCTCCACACAACAAGTTGCATTGGCTTTTTGTCAAGTATATCATCCATTTTGGAATCCTCAAAAGTAACATTTAATGATCAACGATGTTTAAGTGATCTGCGTTGACCAAAGGTGTTGTAGATCCATTAGAGGATTGGTAGAACCAAAGCCTCCACACAATGAATCTCAAGGTTATTGTATCAAAGAGATTAAATTAACATACTTGGGCTTGCAATCATAAGTTTGGGCCACGAATGATCATTTATTCGAATCGGGACAAAATTTAGCGCTATGTTAAGCAATCGTAAGTGGACTTATGTAGAAGTCGCACCTATTTTGAGGCCGATCAATAGCAATCTATGTACTTCATGTTTGGATAAATGATATAGAGATCACCATCCCTTAACATGTAGCACAATTAAAAAAGAAAGGGATAAGATTAAGAGGGAGGGGAATGATAAGTTAATTTAGATCACCATTTCAAAATTCTTTCATCTTTAAATTCAACCACTCCTCTAGATGGATTAAAGCACTAAACATGTCATTAATCCAAAGCACCAAAAATGAATTAAATAATTCACTCTTAGGTAGATTTGAATTGATGAGCATTTATCCAACTTCATCTACATCACAAAGTCCATTGAGTTTAAAGACAAATTGGACATTTAAAATTGCAATCCAAATTATCCATCAAAGAGAGTAAGCAGAAAAAATATTTGAGTCAAAACAGCCCCAAAATAAGGCAGAAAAAGTATTTACGACACTGTTGCAATCAATTGTGCTTCGACAGCAACCTATGGCATCAGTGCAGTTTTTTTTAAAATCAATTTTCTGTGACAAACAATTGCAATGTTACAACAATTGATTGCAACCTGTTAAAATCAGTCGAAAACAGCATCTCAAGGATCAAATTCTTGTTCCAACTTTTCATCAAACACCTTATGATCATGGATCCAATTGAGCATGAAAATTCCATCAAATTATGAGAAAATAGCACTAATGGAATCATAAAACAGTGCTTAATGTATCAAAACCAGAAATCCACAAGAGATCACATTGTGAAAGATGATGATCCAACTTACCAAATGTAGAATTAGAGAATTATCAAACAACTTCCAGAATTTGCTTCAATTCAACCACAAGAATCAATTACCAAAGCTTGGATGTAGAGAATTGATGAAGAAAAAGTGCTTGGATGAAGGTTTAGCTCAAAGATTAGTAAGCTTCAATGCAAAGCTTACTAACTTTTTGAAAATGGAGCTTTGAGTGAATTTGGTAGAAGGAGAGAATTGAAAGATTTTTTAGCAAGATGAGTTTGGCTATCAAAAGCTTGAAATTTGAATGAGATGAGGGTTCTATTTATAGAGTTTAGGATTGGGATTAGTGGTAATTTGGTAATTGATTCTTGGAGACAAAAATTGAATTAATGATATAATTTTCAAATTATGTAGAAAAATTGGAGCCAAAAAGATGACAGTTTTGAAATTGCTGGCTTTTTTCAAAAATCACATGTGCTTTGCTGCTATGAGTCGACACAAGAGTCGTATGCGTCGACACATTCTAGTTGTATAACACAACATGTGTCGACGCAAGCTTCTATGTATTGATTCAAGCTGATATTTCAACACAATATAGAATCCATCAATTTGCATGAGTCGATACATAACATGTATGTGTCGACACATGCTAGTTATACAAAACAGGATGAGTCGACACAAGCCTCTATGGGTCGATGCAAGCTGCTTTTCGACACAATACAGAATCAGTCAATTTGCATGAGTCGACACAAGCCTTTATGGATCAATACAAGCTGCCTTTCGAAACAATATAGAATCCACCAATTTGTATGAGTCGACACAAACC
Source organism: Vicia faba (assembly GCA_948472305.1). NCBI lineage: Eukaryota > Viridiplantae > Streptophyta > Magnoliopsida > Fabales > Fabaceae > Vicia > Vicia faba. Next base: position 1,626,834,343 of record OX451738.1, on the reverse strand, counting down.
TCTATAGATCAATACAAGCTGCCTTTCGACACAATACAGAATCCATCAATTTGCATGAGTCGACACAAGCCTCTATGGATCAATACAAGCTGCCTTTCGACACAATACAGAATCCATCAATTTGCATGAGTCGACACAAGCCTCTATGGATCAATACAAGTTGCCTTTCGACACAATATAGAATCCATCAATTTGCATGAGTTCGACACAAGCCTCTATGGATCAATACAAGCTGCCTTTCGACACAATATAGATTCAATCAACTTTGCATGAGTTCGACACAAGCCTTTATGGATCAATACAAGCTGCCTTTCGACACAATACATAATCAATCAACTTTGCATGAGTTCGACACATAACATGTATGTGTCGACACACTAAAAAAAAATTATTTTTGAAGGCTAAAAATACACTTTTCTCAAAGATTGTGCACAATACAATGTGAAATAAATTGCACTATGGGAGCAATCGATTGTATAGGAAAACAAAAATGAAAAATTTTAATTATTTTTTTTTGCAAATAGATATTTTAGGGAAATAATACCGGAAAACCTTATTTGTTGGATGCTTTGACTCGGTACCTACAAAACACAATTTTGCAAAGACAAAGACAAATATTTTTTTGTATTTTGGTTAGAGGTTAATTATCAACGCATATACAAAATACACAACTAAGGTGCTTGGAGATTCCTCAAGAGCAAACTTAAAGATAGGAGATAGTAAAAAAAGGGAGAACCAACCCCTAATGTGATTTTGTTATGATCAAGTTGACATGATATGATAGGGGAATCTTAGGGGCAAAATTTGGGGTACAACACAGGGTCTACCTGAATACCCTTGTCACTGACAATGAAACCTAGGAGTTTACCAGATCTTACCTCAAAGGTGCACTTGTTTGGATTTAGTCTCAACTTGTACGTCTTTAGTATATCAAACAATTTTTGCTGGTCAAGGTGCTCTTCTTCCGTTTGAGATATGGCTATCATGTCGTCAACATAGACCTCTATCTCATGGTGAATCATATCATGGAACAAAGCTACCATAGCTCGCTGATAGGTTTCCCCAGCATTCTTCAATCCAAACGGTTTCACTTTGTAACAGAAAATGCCCCATTGCATGACGAAGGTTGTCTTCTCCATGTCTTCGGGTGCCATCTTGATCTGATTGTAACTAGAGAAACCGTCCATGAAGGAAAATATCTTATGTTGTATGGTGTTGTCAACCAGAATGTCAATGTGGGGAAGCGGGAAGTTATCCTTCGGGATTTCCCTGTTCAAATCTCTGTAGTCCACTCACATCTGTACCTGGGCATCCTTTTTAGGCACCGGGACTACGTTAGAAACTCATTATAGATAAGAGGTGACAACTAAGAACCCATCGTTGAACTGTTTCATAACCTCTTCTTTGATTTTCTCTGAAATTTCAGGGCGCATACGACGAACCTTCTGCTTTACTGGAGGGAAATCTTCTTTAGTTGGTAGACGATGGACCATAATATCCATGTCTAGCTCCGACATGTCTTCATATGACCAGGCAAAGATCTAGACATAATCATGCAACATCTGTATCAACTACTGTTTGACACTAGGCTCCAAATGTGCACCTATCTTAACCTCTTTTATTATCTTTTGTTCCCAAATTCACTGTCTCAATTGGCTCTTCATGAGGCTGTATAGCCCTTTCTTCCTACTGTAATAGTCTGGCATGTTCTCCGGGTACCTCGCAATATTCCTCACATTCGTCCTCGGCTTGGTTGATCGGATTTTCAACGTCATAACTAGAAATAGCAGAACCATTATCAATGGGATCCAGAGTGGATATGGATCTGTAGTTTGATACGTGAGTGTGTGTAAGAGCATAATTGTATTGGCAAAGTAAAAAGCAGAAAAGAAAAATAGAGAGCGCAAAATTTGTATGCAAAATGTCCAATGTTTTATTAATGACATATGAGATTAAAATGTGATAACCCTCACAAATAAACCATTGTGCCCCGGGTAAGACACGTGGCCATAGAGTTATATTGTTTAATTATTACATATCCGAAAACAAAAAGACAATTACTTCTGAATAAAAGTAATTGGTACAAAGTCTTTAGCTGTCCAGTTACTGGGTCCACCGTTGGTGGTAGGGAAGATCCAACTGTCCATGTCATAGTCACCATAACTGTCTTCTAAAGCGTTGATCCCGTGGTTACTGATATGTAGGGGAGGTCCTCTAACGCAAGCACAACGAACAGCCCTTTAAGCCCCTGAAGAGAAACCCAAGTCAAACTTATCAGATTTGTATGGAATATCAGGGAGTTGGCCCCAAATGGTACACCCACCTTATTCAATAACTGCTTTGGCATTCTTGAAAGAGGCCATTTTCAAGGGAGGTCTGGTGATCTTCGGCGGATTGGTAACAGTCTCAGTTGCAGCCATGGTCTGGGGAACCTCTTGGAAACTATGATAAGGAGTCTCGATGAACTCACCATCTGTTGTACCCCAAAATTTTCCCTCCCATTTTTCTTAAGACCTTTCAAGAATAATCTCAAAGTGGCTCAAGATTGCTCAAGAGTTGGACAGTCAAATCATCTCCTAAGGCAGTCAATCTCAAACTAGGGTTTTGTGTATCATCAAGGTCCTTACATCAAAATGACCTCAAGTGCTCCCCAATGTCATAATATGTTCTCAAGTTCATCCATGTCAAATTTCAAGCCTTGCAGAGGAAGTTTGGTTAGTCAATTGCTCAAGAGGTCCAAAAATCGACTGTGCTAGGGCAAAAGTCAATTGTGACCCAAATACAGTCAAACCTCAATATTTTTTGTCAACATTCTCATTTTGAAGGATAATTCATCATTTGATCAAGGGTTGATCATGATTCATCAAGAATTGCTCAAGATTCATCAAGATTCAAAAGTTGCTAAATTAGGGTTTTGCAGGAAAAGTCAACTCAACTTTGACATAGCATAAATTTCTCATACTTTATGTTAAATGACCCATTCAAAGCTCATTTTGAATAGGATTCAATTTCCTACAATCCATCTTCACACCTCAAGATCAATAAATGCACTCACAAAAAGTTACAAATTTGGACATTATAGGTCATTTTTGGAAGTCAACAAAAACACCTTTTTTGTCGAAGCTTATAACTTGAGCATGGAATATCAAAATGATATGAGACCAAAAGGGTTGGTTAGAGGACATCTCAAGGTTTCTAAAAAGTCAAGAAAACCTCCAAAAGTTCAAAATTGAAGAAGTTATGCATTGTTGAAATTGGGCATTTTTCCAAAATTGCCAAAAGTAAACTATCCCCAAAACTTCAAATTTTGTCAAAAGGGCCCACTTTTTTCCACTTGATTTGATCTTGTCACACCACACACGTGTCCTATCTTCAGTTTTATGTGCATTCATTAATTTTTATATTTTATTTGATTTTTATTGAATTAATTCATTTTTAATCTATTTAAATCCAAATAAAATCTAAATATTAATAACTTGTGATCTTTTTGATTGATACAACTTTCAATTATCATCATGGACCAGATCAAATCCGAATCAAGCCATGTTATGAACAAAATATTGGTTTTGACAAATTTGGAAGCTTTTTTAATGGAGAATAAAATCACATCTTCAATCATCAATGCTCATGGATTCAAAGCCCAAAACTAAACCTAATTCACTCCATTATACTCACACAAGGCAAAGACACGAAAATAACAACCAGAAGGCTGCAAAAACCACAAGAACAAACTTGAGAAAAAGCTTGAAAAAGTGTGAAACTGAAATCCATACTAGAGGCATTTTCAGGACCAAATAAGCATCCCAATCGCTTCATGGCACTTCTCTGAAGCAGAACCAATCAAGATCACGTGCCCTCCTACCTCCAAAAGCCCTGTAAGTTTCCCTCGAATCCGCCATGCTCATGGATTCGTAAAGCTTCATTCTTGCATCCATTCTCAGAAATGTTTGCATATTTGAATTCCTCACATCATTTGTGAACTTTCCGCATTAGCCAATTTAATTATTATGCCTTGTATCGCGAAATGCCATTGTAGATTTTTCTAGGTTTTTTCCAGGGGTTTTCATTACAGGAAGAATTGGCCAATAAAAGGACCGTGATTAGAACCGGGATGAAGAGGCGAGTAAAACCATGCCTCTAGATTGCATTTTTGTGACTCATGGTGGATTTTGGAGATGGCACAGCATATAGCCACGGACGGTTGTCTGTTAGTATAGGTGGAAAAGCTTTTAGCCACGGTCCCAACAATAGGGACGATGGCGTGGCGTATCCGAATTGGTTCGTTTAAATATGACGCGTTTTTGTGTTATAATTCTGGCATATTAGTTTTTCTCCATATAATAATCATTGTTTATTTCATTAACAATTAAACATAATAGCTCAGTTGGTGAAGGCGCTAGTGCATTGGCTAATGGGACCTGGGTTCGAATCCCAGGTCCCCAACATATTTGTTATTATTTTCCTTCCAGCATTCCAGTGTACCTCATGCATTGCAGCCTACTGTGGATCTCAAATTTCCAAGCGCCAGATGGCCTCCAACCCAAATCTAAAGGCCAAGATTGAACGTGCACCATGTTCCCTAGTCAACATGCCATGGAGAATTGCAAAGGTCAACCAGGCTTCCAGCGTGAATGGGCCTCAAAATGTTGATTTCACCTCCTTTCCAGGCCCAATACCCCCCTTGGTTATTTCTATCCTTTTTATATCTTATTTATTTAATTGTTTTGTTAATTATTATTTAAATCACTAACTAATTAATATTTTCTCATAAAATTAGAAAACACAAAAAAATATTATTTTTATTAAATTCATCATTTTATTTTTGTAAATAAATTAATTTAATTGATTTAGTTTTAATTAGGAAATAACATTAACAATTTTGCAATAATTAAAAATTAATGTAGAATTAGGTTTTTTACTAACTTTTAATTAATTTATTTTATTTCCTTAAATATAAAAAATCAAAAAATATTTTCATTAATTAATTAATTTAATTATTAACTTAGAGTTAATTTCCATAAATTCAAAAATAACAAAAATGTTTTCTTTTCAAAAAAGGGTCAAAACCTTAAAAATGCGCCGATTTAATTTTCTCGCACGCGATCCATATTTCCAAATTGATGTAATTGCTTCCGGAATGTAATAGCTTTTAATTAGGACTTTTATTTTATCGCTTTATTTTACTAGAATCAAAAACACACATCCCTGATTTTTTTGGAATTTTTGAATTAAAGGAAATATTTAAAATAAAAAATCAAACAAACAATTTACAAGTAAACTATTATTTAAGGGCAAAAATGAAAACCCTAGCCAAAAGTCACAAAAAGGTCTAAATAAAAATATATTCAGATTCTATGGTTAAAAACAAGCTTGCATGATTTTTTTGAGGATTTTTGAATTAATGGAAATATAAAAATGAAAATTATAAAGCAAAAATTCAAAATAAACTTCTCAAATTAAATTCATAATCAAAAATAGAAAAAATGCTAAACAAATTTCATAATCAAATTCTACATTATTTTATGAGTCCAAAATATTTTTTTGCGGAATTTTTAGATTAAAGAACTATTAAAATAAAAATAAACTTTAAACAAACAATTAATTAAACTCATTAATTTTTAAACCAATCAAAACCTTTTTTAAAAATTCCAATAAAATTACACAAGATAGTAGAAATTATTTTTAACTTGTGATAATTTTTTTAGATATTTTCAAATTGTTTTGATCAAGTAAAAAAATTAGAAAATCAATGAAAATTAAATAACAAAAACAAGAACAAGGCCAATGAGATGATGCCACGCATCATCTTCAACCTCCAGCCAAGGCAAAACGCTCGCTTCCATCAGTTCCAACATGCTCACTTCAGTTCCATCAAACAAACACGATTCTCAACCAAAATCCATGAGATTAAGCTCAAATTAAAGCTAAAATATCATACTACATCATGCAATTCGATTCAAACTCAGAGATCAAGCATAGATTAAGAAATCAAATCTCAAAAACTGGAAAAACACACTGCAAACATCAAAACCAGAAACACGATTTCACGAAATATGCTTGAATCAGAGCTCAAATATACATCAATCCTAATGATTGGCCAGCTATAAACACAATGCACACCACAAAACACTTCAATTCATGCTCAAATCAAGGTTTAGATTCAGTGAGCATACCTGCAAAGGTGAAAAATAAATTCACTTGGTGCCTCTGAAATCTAACAAGAAACCCTTTTAAATATCTTCCTTGTGCTCCAATGAAGGTGTTTGAGTAGAAAAATGAGGATTGGATCAAGAGAATTGAGCTGCTCGATTCAAGTTGCAGAGCAAGAAAAATGAGAAAATTCTGAGGAGCTTCTTCCAATGCAGTGCGTCCCCGTGAAAGGAGAGCTTGAGCAGCTTATATAGAGTGTTTGGAGTGAGGTTAGAGTGGTAATTCAAGCTGAGAGTCGTTGGATGGGAAAAAGTGAATTTTCTATCAAACCAAAACAAGTGTGATGGCCATTTGCGTTTTGCTTGGTATTCAGGCAATGCCTGCAGTCGTTTTGAACAACAAAAGGAGAGTGTGAGTGCGTGAAAAGCGTGATGAGGTGAGTTGTCCTCTCTTGCACATGGGACTGATTTTCTTGAGTGAGAATTTTCCCATTTTGTCAAAAATGTGAAAATGAGAGAGGCACGAGGTATGCACCTGGTTTGGCCTTTTTTGGCGAGCACATGAGGTGTCCAATTCTTACCAAGCATGTGCAAGTGGACTCTGAAATTATTTAATCAAAACTGAACCAAAACTTGAAAATTTCCATGGCCAAGCATACACCAAAAATCAGCTGACTTCCAACTAAGGCCATTTCAAATTGGCTCGTGAATTTTCCAAATTTCTTTGAGCCAATTAAAATTCATATGATGAGCTTTACAATGATCTTTGATTCATCAAAAATGGTGGAGAAATGAAAGAGATGTGGACATTAGGATTCCTGGGCAAGTCAAGCCAACTTGCCCAAGACTGCACGCGCGCTGGCCTGCCCATGTGCCTTCAAAAATCCAGTTTTAACACCCAACTTCCTCAAACCACAACTTCCTCAATTTTAATCCAATTTGAGTGATTCCAAGTTTAATGAGAAGCTTTCATAGCCGTCTTCAAAATTAACAAGGAACATTTTTTAATTATGCCTTGAATAAAAAATTATAGGTATGTCACCAACTATTTGGTGAATTGCCTAGGCCAAATGCCTTGCCTTACCTGGCCAGATGCCCAAGATGCATAAAATATTGCCCAAGTTGCCCTGAACTTCTAAGTCCAATAACTTCCAATTTTCAGCAATAAGTGTGTTTTTTGTCCCCTGTAGGCCCTTGTAGATATCTTTCCCCTCTTCAAATGGCCAAAAGAACCACCAAAATCCCATGAAAAATGAGAAAGTTATGCCCTTGCAAAGTCAGGCCAAAATCATTGACACTTAGTGAATTTTTCATACTTCAAGAGAACTTCAAATCCAAGCAACTTCTCAAACTTACAAATCCCATAAAATTCAATCACCAATGATCATTTCCCATTAAAATACATGTCAAATGCCTCATGTTAACTAAAAGTTCCCTTGGTCAACCTTGACTTTGACTGATTTTGACCAAAATGACCATTTTTCCCCTTTGAATTAATTGATCCACTTCCCTTCAAAGTTGATGATCAAGACTTCAAACATATGATCTTCCAAATATATAGAGGCCATGTACAAAGTTTCACTTCAAAATTCTCAAGAAATCTTGATGAAATCCTAAACCCTAGTTTTGGTTAACACCTTAGGAGACTGATGAATCATCTCCAAAACTTCAAATCCTCTGGGCATCTTGATCAATTTCTTGTACAAAGACTTTTCAAATACCATAGAGATGTTGTAGCTTCCAAATTAAGACTTGTACATTAATCAATAGCTTTGATCAAACAAACCCTAATTTTGATTGGTGAATCAAAAGAGTGATTCTTCTTATAAACACAAACTTCAATCCTCTGATGATCCAAAGAGATGGATAAAACATCTTGAGATATGCAATAACTTTTGAGCTTGAAAGATCTAGAGGTTTGGATGATAAGGTTCAATCTTGAGAAACTTGTCAATGCAATCAACCTTCAAATCTTGAGGAAAATTTGATAACCAAAGTACTTTGATCCCATCACATGTATGAATGCAATGCAATATGATATTCATGATGAAACATAAGCTTAAATCAAGAGGGTAAATTTTGAGGTACAACAACTTATCACCAGAGCGGAATCCCCGAATACACTCAAGAACTTGATCCTTAGGTCAATAGCAGCCCTAAGACCCATAATGCATGCTTTATACTCCGTCGTGTTGTTGGTGCAGTTGAAACATAATCGGGCAGTGAACGAAGTATGACAGCCCTTGGGAGATATGATTACGGTGCCAATACCATTACCCAGTGTGTTTGAGGCTCCATCAAAATACATAGACCATCGGCATCCCTCCTCGGGTCCTTCCTCCGGTCCAAGTACTTCATAGTCAGTCACTAACATAATATTCTCACCCGGGAACTCAAAATTCATGGACTGGTAGTCATCCACGGCCTGATGAGCCAAATGATCAGCCAATACACTCCCCTTTATTACTTTTTGGGTTGTATACTATATGTCGTACCCAGTTAAGATCATTTGCCACCTTGCTATCCTTCCAGAGAGTGTGGGCTTCTCGAAAATGTACTTGATTGGATCCATCTTTGATATCAACAAGGTAGTGTGAGTCAGCATATACTGTCTCAATCGGCGAGCAGCCCATGCCAAAGCGCAGCAAGTTTTCCCGAGCAATAAGTACCGTGTCTCATAATCGGTAAACTTTTTTCTAAGGTAGTATATTGCATGCTCTTTTCGACCAGACTCGTCATGCTGCCCCAACACACACCCCATTGAATTGTCTAGCACTGTCAAGTATAATATGAAAGGTCTTCCTTCAATTGGAGGCATCAGAATTGGTGGTTCTTGAAGATATTCCTTGATTCTTTCGAAAGAGGTCTGGAATTCATCATTCCACTTTACCACTTGATATTTCTTCAGAAGCTTGAAGATGGGCTGACAAGTAGTAGTCAGATGTGAAGAGAACCTGGCGATATAATTTAGGCGTCCCAAGAAACCTCTAACTCCCTTCTCTATACGGGGAGCAGGAATTTCTTGTATAGCCTTTACCTTTGCAGGGTCTACCTGGATGCCTTTGTCGTTGACAATGAAACCCAGAAGCTTGCCAGACCTTACCCCGAATGTGCACTTATTCGGATTCAACCTCAGCTTAACCTGTCAAACAGCTTTTGGAGATGATCAAGGTGCTCTTCCTCAGTCTGAGACCTAGCTATCATGTCATTAATATAAACTTCGATCTCATGGTGAATCATATCATGGAACAAAGCGACCATGGAGCACTGATAAGTTTCCCCAGCATTCTTCAACCCAAAAGGCATCACCTTGTAACAGAAGGTGCCCCACTGTGTGATGAAGGTTGTATTCTCCATGTCTTCAGGAGCCATCTTGATCTGGTTATAGCCAGAGAAACCTTCTATGAAGGAGAAGATTTTGTGTTGCGCGGTGTTGTCGATCAGAACATCAATGTGAGGAAGTGGGAAGTTATCCTTGGGGCTTGCCCTGTTCAGATCTCTGTAATCTACACACATCAGTACCTTACCATCCTTCTTAGGTACCAGAACGACGTTGGCAACCCACTGTGGATAAGAAGTGACAGCTAAGAATCCTGCATCGAACTGTTTCATGACCTCTGCCTTGATCTTCTCTGACATTTCGGAACACATATGGCGGACCTTCTGTTTAATCGGAGGACAATCTTCTTTAGTCGGCAGGTGAGGTACCACAATATCAGTGTCCAAACCAGACATGTCTTCATAGGACCAGGGGAAGATCTCAACATAGTCGTGCAGAATTTGTATCAACCTCTATTTGATGATAAGCTCCAGATTTTTGCACCTATTTTATGTCTTCCTCAGTACCCAAATTCACTGTATCAACCGACTCTTCATGAGGCTGTATGGCCCTCTCTTACTGTTGTAGTAGTCTAGCAAGTTCTCCAGGTACCTCACAATCGTCCTCACCTTCATCCTCGGCTTGGTTGATCGGGTTTTCGAAGTCATAACTAGAAATAGAAGGATTGTTATCAATGGGATCCAGAGTGGATATGGATCTACAGTTTGATACGTGAGTGTGTGTAAGAGCACAGCTGTATTGATAAAGTAAAGGAAGAAAAGAAAAACAGAGAGCGCAAAATTTATATGCAAAGAACGTCCAATAATTCATTGATGATATATGAGATGACATATAATAACCCTCACAGATGGAACCATTGTGCCTCGGGTAAAGCACAAGGCCAAAAAGTTTAAAAAAATGTTCATTACAAATTCAGAACACAAGCAAGACAATTACTGCGGAATAAAAGAAACTGGAATAAAATCTCTAGTTGTCCATTTATTTGGTCCACCATTGGTAGTTGGGTAGATCCAGCTGTCAATGTCAAGGTCTTACTCACTGTCTTCAATAGAGTTGAACTCACGATTACTGATGCGTAGGGGAGGTCCTTCAGCCCGAGCGCATCGAACAGCCCTTTGAGCCCCTAAAGTAAAGTCCAAGCCAAACTTGTCAGTTTTTTGAATAAGCTCAGGAAGCTGTCCCCAATTGGTACTCCTACCTTTTTCAACTACTGCTTTAGCATCTTTGAGAGAAGCCATCTTCAGAGGAGGTTTGGTGCTGGTAGTGGCCTCAGTTAACGCAAAAATCCGGGGAACCTCTTCAAAGTTTTGACAGGGAGTCTCTATAAATTCTTTGTCCATCTCTACGTACCTGAAGGAATTCAGGTGGCTCACCATATACTCCTTTTTTCTATGCACAATGACTATCTTCCCCTTCATCGGATACTTCAACATTTGGTGTAGTGTAGAAGTTACAGCCCCAGCTTCGTGGATCCAAGGACGACCCAACAAACAAGAGTATGATGGCCTGATGTCCATCACATAGAAGGTGGACTTGAAAGTCTGAGAGCCTATCTTGACAGGGATGTCCACTTCCCCGTTCACCATTCTTTTCGACCCGTCAAAAGCCCTTACCACAATTTTACTAGGCTTTAAAGTCTAACCCTCGCAATCCAACCGGTCCAACGCCTTCTTGGGCAGAACATTCAACGAAGACCCAATATCCACCAACACATGAGCCATAGTGGTGCCCCTGCATTCAACCGAGACATGCAGAGCATCATTATGCTTTCTTCCTTTCGGTGTCAAGTCTGCATCTGAAAAACCCATCCCATTGTCAGCAGTCAGGCTAGCCATGCAATCTTTAAATTGATCAGCTGAAGTCTCTTGTGGAACATGTGCAGTTTTCAGGAATGCAATCAAAGCATTTGCATGGGCCTCAGAGCACAACAGCAGGGATAACATGGATATCTTTGAGGGGGTCTGTCCCAGCTTCTCGACCACATTGTAGTCACTCTTTTTAATCATTTTCAAAATTTCCTCTATCTCTTGCTTAGAGGTTTCCACAACAATTTTTCTAGGTGCCTCCGTCCGGGAAGGCTCACCTACAACTTGTTTGCCTCGAATCTCGGATGACTTATCGGCAGGGGTAACAGTTGGGGTAAGAGCAGGAACAGTAACTGAAGTACTAGCAGGAGCAGAGGATGAAATAAAGATAGGCTTAGTGACAGTCTTCGGGGAGATCTCAGGAGAGAAAACCCTTCCACTTCTAGTAATCTTGCTGGTCCCGACAATGTTACCGACATCATGATCAGGTTCTTCGGTTTTCAAGTTTTGTTTAACGTCATGATAGTAAACATCAGCGCCATAATGCCAAGGGACCGATTTGTCTGAGGTGTACGGGACAGGACCAGAACATATGATTATCAACGGAGCGATTCTCGTAGTGGTTGTAATCCTAACAAGTTTTCTCGAGGAAGCCTTGGAAGGACTGGCGGAAATGGTTATAATAGCAATGTCTTCACACGGAACAGTTGGAATCAAAGTCTTCTCGAACAAAATTTCTTAAATGTCCATCAGGCGTTGGACACCTGTTTTCAGCAAATAGCAACCAGAAGGCAGGGATGAACATGTGTGGCAATATTCATCACAACCTGGAAATAAACCAGCCAACAAAAAATTCTTCTTAGCAGTCATAAGAGGAGTAGAAACTTCATCAATTGAGGTCGCAAACAGATCGATATCAACGGTGTTAACTCCATGGTTGTGCTTAGGCATGGGAGCAGTTATGACATTGGGCTTCTCCGGAGCGTCGAACTCAATCTCCTTGGCTTCAATCAAATCTTGTACTTTGTTTCTTAGAGCCCAGCAGTCATTTGTATCATGACCAGGACTCTCAGAATGATAGGCGCACCGAGCGTTCGGATTATAACGAGGAGAGGAGGTATTAGGATTCTTGGGAGCCTCTTTTAAAGTTGCCAAGTTAAATCTCAATAGATGGGATAGAACCTCTGTCAATTTCATGTTAATCCGAGTGAACTGCCTTTATGGTCTTTCTACCCTTTGTTGATTGTTACGTTGTGGGGCATCCGCAAGCCTAGGTATTATTACAGCACCTACCGTTGGACGGTATCCCACTCAGCTCTGATCTCTCAGGCTATAAATGGCACTGGCCTCCTTCTTACCAGTGAAAGGTTTCTTTTCTAAACTTGATGAGGTATCTTTCTGTATTTTACCGCTCCGAATTCCAGCTTCTACCCTCTCTCTGGTTAATATCAGCTCAGTGAAACCAACTGACGAGTTACCGATCAAATGGTTGAAGAATGGACCAGACAGCGTCCCAAGAAACATGTCAACTAACTCCCTGTCAGATAAAGGGGGTTGAAATCTCCCATCCAAGTCTCTCCACTTCTGCGCGTAGTCCTTAAAACCTTCACCTGCACCCATGTACATACTCTAGAGTTGAGTACGAGTAAGGGCCAGGTCGGCATTGTATTGATACTGCTTGTAAAAAGCGGAAGCTAAATCCCCCCAGTTTCGGACATTGGTTCCCTCCAATTGGTAGAACCATTTAAGCTGAGTCCCTGACAGACTGTCTTGAAAGAAATGAACCCACAAGTTTCTATCAGTGGTGTGGGGCTGGATCTTCCTCACATAGGAACGGAGATGAAGCTTTGGGCAAGACACCCCATCATACTTTGCGAAAACTGGAGCCTAAATTTTCATGGGATGACTACCCCGGAAACCAACCTTAGTTCTTCAAAATCCAGCCCTGGTATTCTCTGGATCTCTATAGCACTTAACCAATCCTTTAACTACTTGTACCTATCCTTAGTGGGAGGATACTGCTCATCATTGTAGTCGGTATCATTGCCAAAGACTTGAGGACTGGGGTCCTCTTCCCTTGTCTGCCCCTCTTGATTTTCCCCCTCTTTGGATGAGGAAGTCACATCAACTGATTACTTTAGTGGCCCCCCGAATCTTCTGCCCATATAGAGGGAACCAACGCGCTTCTTCTTCTTCTTCTTCTCTTTCAGGATGAGGGCCTTCAGATCCTCCTGCCCTTTTTCCAGAGTTACGAACATCTGTTGAAATTGGGCATTTTGTGCCTAAAGATCTTTGATGCTTTGTTCAGAATACATATCTGCTTGAAATAAACAACGGAGGAGATGAGAAACCTGTAACAGAAACTGCTTATGTAATGTCGTAGATGGTATGCGTATGCAATGATTTCAAGGAATTTAGAGATTTAAATTTGTTCAGACCAAAAGAGGAACACACGTCATATTAGTAAATCCAAGTTTGAGTACATTATGCCTCTTTGGGCTTACAATGAAAGAAACAAACATACAACAAAACTCCTAAGACAAAAAGGTTGAACGCATCCTCTTTGGCGCAATGTAGGCGTTCAGATTCCGCTCTTCATGAAGTTGCTTGGTGAGTTCCAGAACTTTCTTCTCACTGGCGTAAAATTGGGCTTCAAAGGTATCCCTCTCTTCCTTCAACTGAACCTAAGCTTTCTGCAAGTCTTCGAGAGAGGTAGGCATGCCAGGATGAAGAACAATGTATGGGACGTCTCTTTCAACAACAGGCTCTATGATTACAGGGAGGATAGAAGGGTAAGGCATTAAGAGACTTTGAGCACGAGCCCGTACCCACCTAAGGTAAGGCTCGAGTGGGATAGAGTTTTTGTGTCCCAAAGTTCTACTGTCCACCTTGTTCACCATTATCCAAGCTCGTATAAACCTTTGGCGATAACCTAGGTCTTCTTTGTCATAGTTGAACACTAGACCTTGGATGAGCATCTCGTGAGGACCGTCCCTTCGGGCATACCCAAACTATCGAAGAGCTAAGCAGGGGTTGTAGGTGATACCTCCCCTAACACCCAGCAGAGGGACGTTAGGGAATTCCCCACAGCGGTCAATGATAGAGACATCTTCCAAGGACCTCGAACACCAATGGATATCAGAGTGGGTGAGGGACATCATCCTTCTAGACCATGTCAGTCTTTGCTCGTTCTTTAATACTGATTGAGGTAGGTTTGAAGTGAACCACTTAGCGAGTAGGGGAATACAACACAAAAGAGTACCTCTTTTCTTCATGGTGCGGGTATGAAGGCAATGCAAGATGTCTCCCAGTAAGGTAGGTACAGGATTGCGAGATAGAAAGACTTTGATGGTGTTAATATCTATGAATTGGTCCGAATTAGGGAACATAACCAAACCATAAATGAGAAGAACCAGGATGTCTTCAAATGCTTGGAAATCTATGTCGTCCCGGAATGAACGAGCCTTCTCCAATAGAAATTTGGCTAGGAAACCTTTAACCCCGCTTCTTGTCTCCCAATTGGCTATGATGTCAGCTCTTTTCAAATGCAAAGCCTCGGCGATGACTTCAGGTTTTGGAATCCCTTATAAACCGGTGAACGGCATATGATTAAGCACGGGCACCCCTAAGAGTAGATAGAACTCTTCCAGTGTAGGTACCAACTGATAGTCCAGGAAAGTGAAACAATGATGTACGGGATCAAAGAATTGGAACAACACACACATCATCTCTTCTTAGAAACTGGATGTAGTCAAACTAAGGAGTCTACCATATTTCTTGGTAAAAGGAGAATCCATGGGCACTCTTGAGGCTAACTCTTGAAGCTGAGGGTGTTCCTTTACAAAGCTGATTCGGATGGTGTTCCTTCGGACAGAATTCATGACCTTCAAAATAAAAACAAAGATAAATTTCCAAATCCTTGAAATGGTTTGTGTGCATGCGTATGATGCTTATGATGTTATGTACAAGTAAATATATACACACAAAGAAGACAAGTCTCTATTTTTAGGCTTACATGGGGTTTTATAGGTAAGTACCCTCTTGAAGTTTAGTTGACTCAACCTATCCTAGTAATAGTGATCGGGTTCTAAAGGATCTCAATATTACCGACCTTTCTCTTAGGCATTGTCTCATCACAATCAATCTTTTCTTACGGCCGAGATATCTCAAAAGTCCAGCCTCAATGAGTTTAGTATCGAGTATCAACCAATTTTCAGCTTTACACCGAAACCGGTTATCTCACTACGTCCTAATGGCCAAGTTTGTTCAATTAGGGTTCTAAAGCCAATTAGTGCTTCATGACGCCACTCGGCAGCCCCGTATTCTCCTCGATTCACCACGAGGGATACCGGTACCCACAAATGCGTCACACTAACGTAGCCATTGTTTCAACCATATCCGTTTACGCTGTACAATTTCCATAATCTATTGCTACTTACCTAAAAAGGTGTCCCAGATCCGGGTGGAGGATCAAAACAAAACCCAAACAATGACCAAAAAATGTAAAGCAAGCAAGTCAAACAAAGAAAGCAAATAGATGTGACCTAGCCCTAAGGTAACCCCACTTTAAAATGAGTCCCCAACAGAGTCGCCAGTTCTTTGATACGGTGGGAGAACTGACTTTTTGTTTTGCATTTGATCGCAAATGTTGCGGATAGCAAGAGCCGTCACCGACTTTTCTTTTATCTAATAAGGAAAGGTGAAAAAGCACAGGAAAGACCTTTAGAGATGTTTCTTTGAGTTTGGGGGATAGATTATGAAAAGGGAAGGTGTTAGTACCCTTTTCATCCATGATTTTCCATGGGCTCTTAGTTTACTTGATATATCACTTGCTTTTCTTTGAAATGTGCGTTGTGATGTGGGTTTTGAAAGTAATTTGAAAAAGGTGTCTTTGTGATGACTCTCATTTTTATAAGAACACGAACAAAGTGTTGTTTTGAAAATGTTTCAAAATGAGACTGTTGGTGTATAAAATGTTTTTGTTGTAAGCAAGCGAGCAACTAGGAGCGAATCTACCTACTCAAAAGGTCTTAGATGTTCTTTTCCTCCTCCTCTAGATGTTGCTGTCTTACTATTGATTTGGTAAGAAGCCCCATTGTTGGATGTGAAGGGACAAGCGCGGGACATTTTTGTATAGTTATAGAAAGCAACTCATGGAGCGTTTTAGAAATATTGTGTGAGGGACTAGATTGTTTATCGAAGGCAACATCGAGGGTCATCGAGGGACTATGATCTTTTATCGAGGGTCTTTTTCTAAAACGCCCATGTTCGAGGGACATGATTATTTTTCCAATAGGCAACAAAGTGGAATTACCCTAAAGGTGCTAGTGTGCAACATGTATTTGATTGCATGCATTTTGTCTTGATTAGGGTTATCTATTTGTTGATTTCATGTCTTGCCATACACGCCTTAATTACTAGCATTTATATTTGAAAAGCGATAAATTGCGGGAATATAAAGTCCTACACTATTACAATATTTTAGGGATGGGGGTACATATTTACAAATGGGGATTGCAGATAAAATTAAATCCTAAGTTACTATTACAACCATATTGAAATGTACAATGCAAGAGAGAGAAAAAGATTTATTTTAAAAAATGGTTTTTTGTCTTAATGAATTAAAAAGAGAAGAAATTAATTAATTAATAAAAGAAAATATTTGTATGTCTTTTTATGTTAATGAAAAGGGAATTAATATTAAAAATGATAAAAAGGAAAATAAATGAAAGATAGAAACAGCATGCTGCTACAAGCGAAACAACAAGGATCAGAAGTTCTGAAGCCATGCGCGTGATAACTCAGAAAGGAACGTTAGTGTACTCAGAGTTCTGGATTGGTACACTCTGAGGTCCTGCAAGACACGTTAGAAGGAAAACGTAGAAGTTCTGGGTTGCTATGTGCTGAACTTCCGAGTGTTAGAACAATGAGAAAATCTTAGAAGTTCTGTATATTAAAACAGTGAAGAGAACTCAGAGGTTCAGTATGTGCTAAGACAGTGAGTGAACATCAGAAGTTCAATGTGTTTTAACAGCGAGTGAATATCAGAAGTTCAGTGTGTTTAAACAGTGAGGAGAAATCAGAAGTTCTGTGTTATGCTAAAACTGTGAGTGAACATCAGAAGTTCTATGCCACATTTCAACTCTTAATCAGCACATTAGTAATTTATTCAGTTTTTAATAAACAGTAAAGCAGAAGGATAACAATACGACAGTTTATAGAAGTTCTAATCCTAAATCTGAGTTTAGCCTTAGTCAAGAAGTTCTGATCCACAGTTTCCCTACTTATGCAATAATATGGACAACATTAATATTGTGATATTTACATATTTAATGATGTTCTGAATGAGATGATGCAAAGTTAGAAAGACATACCTTGAATCTGTAGCGTGTGCTTGGAACTTGAACTGCTACCTTCAAATTTTCTGGAGTCAGCAAGAGCAACGGGAGAGAAAATGCCAAGTTCTTTGATTCAAAGGGAAGAACAAAGGTTTTGTTTTCTATTTAGGAATTCTGGATTTTTCTATGAAGGTTTCACAGTTTTTTCTTTTCTCTCTTTTGACAATTTTCTCTCTCAAAAACCCAACCCCTTGAAAGTGTGATGGAGCAACTTATTTATAGGTGAGTTTGTCGTGGTTTTGGGGGGGAAATGGGATTTAAACTTTTTGGCACACTGTTCCATTGCTTTTTGATCACAGCTTTTTGTATTTGGTGTAAATACATAATTTAGGAAAATGCAGGCGTGGACTGGATTAGTTGCTGGTTAGAGTAATGTGATGTAGCAGTGCAGCAGGTTGTTTAAACAAGGTCTTAGGATTTGGTGATGTTCTGATCGCAAAAGATCATAAACGTAACCTCCAAATGCTAAAGGGTCATGTTCTGACCGAAGAATATTGCTTCCATATGTTCTGATTAAAGCATCATGTGCTGAACTGTGTCTGCAAATTCCGACTGCACTTGCGTGGAGGCTGGCTCAAAAGTTCTGAAGTATCATATTCTCTTGACACTTAGAAAATTTTCTAAATGTTTAGAAATTTGATTTTTTTCAAAGTAACTTCTGACTTCTGATTTTTGATGAACCAATTTCATGCCTTGATGAAATATAATTGTTGAAAGTTGATTTTTTGATCTAAAAGTCCAAGTTTGACTTTTCAATGTGCTTTTGACCATTTTGCCCTTGTGGATGATTTTCTTGAAAAGTTGTAATTCAAGACTTGAATATTGATAGAAGCAATCCTGAGATTCCAGGGTGATCTTTTGAGAAATGAGAGGGCAAATTTTGGGGTACAACAATGTGCTTCGACACACACTTGTCTGTTGCATACATGCTTCGATACACCTGCATCGATGCACAGACATGCTTCGACACAGACATGTTCATCACACATGCACTTGCTTCGAACATACTGACCTGTAAGCCCAGACGAAAGGCACGCTATTGCACCCCAAAATTTTCCCTCCCATATTCTTCAAGATTTGTCAAGTCAAGGTCACAAAATTTCCCAAGGGTTGCACAGCTCAACTGTCTCCTATACAGTCAAAACTAGGGTTTGAGTTCTGATCAAGAAAATGAAGTTTTCAAAGGCCCAATCAAGTCTCATATGCTTACAAAGATGGTCAAGTATCCTCATATCAAGTTTCAAGGCATTCAGCACAAAATTGCACAGTCAAAACCCTAGATTGCACTACAGTCAACTGTAGGGGCAAAATGGTCATTTGGCAGTCAAAAGTTCAAATTTTTGGTCAACATATCATTTTGAAGCCACAAACATCATTTGATCAATGCTTGATCATGATTCTCAAAATTTGGCTCAGAAAATCATCAAGATGCAAAAGTTACTATATTTGGACAGCTGAAAAAGTCAACTGAAATTGACCAGGGCATAACTTTCACATGGATTATCAGAAAAATTCCATCCAATGCTCATTTTGAATAGAAAGACATTTCCTACAATTCATCTTCATACTTCAAGTCCAAGAAATGCTCTCACAAAAAGTTATCAATTTCAACATTATAGGTCATTTTCAAAAGTCAACAAAAAGGGACTTTAAGTCAAAGGCCATAACTTGAGATTGGTAAATCAAAATGACATGGGACCAAATGAATTGGTTAGAGGACTCAAAGAACTTTCCAAAATGTCCAAGAACATGAGAAAAGCTTAAAAATTGAGCAAGTTATGCCTTGTGGAAATTGGGAAATTTTTGGATATTTTGAAAAGTCAACTTTGATCCAAATGACCTAAAATTGCTAATGGGCCATTTTTCTTCCATGATTCATCATTCTAAGCATATGCACGACCACTTGGCCCAAAGGGAAGAATTTCCTCATTTTTTATTTATTTATTTGGATTTTTATTTATATTAATTCAATTAAATCAATTAAATATATGAAAAATGTTTAAATTAACCAAACCAATCTTTTTATACATGTTTTAAGGTCAATATTTCGTGCAAGTGCAAACTAGGAAAGATTTGGGGTGATTGGATACTAATTGATACAAGAACACTTGAAAAAGATATGGAAAAAGATCCTTAAAATCAAATTTCCTAAAACCATCAATGCCATGGATTTGGTTGAGTTTTGTTGACCTAAAATGTTCACTACATATGCTTGAATCAAAACCTAATGCAAAAGGACTGAAAACTGCGCAGCAATTCCCCTACCAAACTTGGAATTTTCACTTAAAAACTCAATACTGAAAATCGATTTGCAGGTGGTTTCAAGCCAAGATTTTGATCCCATTGGCTTCCTGAAGCTTCAAGGAAACGATTCCAATCCAGATCATCCATTATAACGCCAGGAATCGGTAAAACGAGGGCCAACTGTACAGCAAAAAACTCATAAACGCATATCATGTTCTAGGCATTTTTTATGAAATTTAATTGTTGATTCTTGTTCCTCATTTGATTGTGAAGCTAACCATTGCATTCAATTTGATTTTTATGCCGTATACGCGATTGTACCATGCTTGAAATCTAGGGTTTTCAGAGGTTGGATTTGGGGCTTTCAAATCGAAGTAAAATCAGGACTCCAGACCACCACCATTGCAATCAGCAGACTTAGACGAAGAAGAAACACTTGTCGCGATCAATTTATGATCCCTACAGCGCTAGTCGCTATTTTCCAATAGCCTGTCTAATGCAACACGTATAAAACCGTGGTCTAAGTGTTTTGTGTTTTCAGGGGCATGAAGAAGACGAAGGCGTGGCGTCCACAGATTGGCCAATTTGAAACTTCGCGCGCAGAGATTCATTAATCTTTTGTTTCTTGTTATAATATTTCTTGTTTATTTATTAATCAAAAGCGTGAACTGGCACAGATGGCAAGCGAGTCTCTTGGCAAGGCCTATGACCTGGGTTCGAGTCCCAGGTCTGAATAATTTCCATATTGTTTTTCCATAATAAATCCTATGCAGGCACAACCTTAAGGCACACCATGCTCCATCATCATCAAGCCAGCCACGCGTCTAACTGCTGCAGATCAAAGGCCCCAGATGGATGAACACCTTAAGCCTGGTCAACCATCCAACACGCTAGTGGCGAAAGTCAATGGATCTGAATGTTATTGGGCTCAATTTACTGGATCCATACCTCACAATTGGGACTGAACCCCCCCTGGTTTGCAATTCTTTTATCTTTTATTTTATTTTTAATTGCTATTTTATTTTCCTGATTGTTTTAATTTAATTAATTATTTTTTCACAAAAATATAAAAACATCATAAAAAAAACAGAAAAGGCAAAAATATAATAAATAATTTTTATTTTAATATTCTCTTATAAATAAATGCATGTAAATAGATTTAGTTAGGGTTTTAATATTAATTCTTTTCATAATACAAATCTAAAAAATGTAGAACTAGGTTTAATTGATAATTTTTATTTCCTTTTAATTTTTCCCTTTTACCATGATAATATTTATCTTATTTATTTTTCATAATTAAAATTGTACATAATTAATTAGGGTTTCATTTAGATAAAAATTTTAATATTTTCATAACAAATTTAAAAGCCATTAGAATTAGGGTTTGCCTTCCATTTTAATTTTAATTAATTCTCTTTTTCATATTAAATCATAAAATACTAAAATACTAAAAAACATTTTCTTTTAATTCTTAATTTTAATTCCATTATTAATTTTAATTTTGCAAAAAGGGTCCAACGCCCATATTTTTAATTGTTTAATTTGCGTATTTATTCTATTGCTTAAATAATTATGTATCTCTCCCAAAGCGTTGTAACTTAAACTTTTCGCACTTTCTTTTAATTATTTATTTTCTGTCAAATCGGGTCCGGTTTAATTTTGGCGATGTGGACCCGCGCCATTTGTAATAGCTTTAGAATTTACTTTCCCGCAAACTTTTTAACTGTTAACAAAAAGCATGCAAGAATGATTGGACATAAATAAAATCAAGCGTAGATCACTTTAACATGACAAGACAAATATCAACGAAAACGACACACGAATCGCACACACCACCCCTAGGGTACGCCTCACTGTTGCCTTGCCTCGAAAGGTGATCGTCGAGTAGAGGACGTCTTAGTAAGTCCTCATGATCCGGGAACCTGGCATGAGGGTAGCTTCTAAGGTGTCTTCCCATTGCTCCGGTGATCACCGTGTCCCTACAAACTCGAATTGACCCGAACACCTCCAACGGTGGTGCTACCTACCTCTCAATGGTGGGATGGCACTACTTTAAAGGACATTTACACAGACGAATTCCTTAGGGTAGGTAGACGACTCATGGATACTTGCTCTCTTCAAAACAAACAAAAATCTTTTCACACCAACACATTTTCAAAAGCTTTCAAAACAATTTTTCAAACACTCTGACGTATGAGTCGAACTGAAATTTTTCAAAGAAACTTTTTTAAACCCACATTGAAAAGCAAACAAACAATTTTGAAAACACATTGAGCAAGTATCTAAGAGCCCATGGATAACCATGGATAGAAAGGGTGCTAACACCTTCCCTTTCTATAATCTACCTCCCGAACCGAGAGCAATCTCTTTAAGGAATTTTTCTGTGCTTTTGTCCTTTCCATTTGGAGAAAATAAAAGACGGTGGCGACTCTTGCTTCCGCGACATTTCGCGAACCAGCGTTAAACAGTCAGTTCCAGATCCACCGATCACAGAACTGGCGACTCTGCTGGGGACTAAACTTATAAAGTGGGGTGTACCTTAGGGTTAGTTCATAACTGTGTTTTCAATTGTCTTCTTTGCTTGCTTTATTATTGTGGGTTGTATCGGAGTTACGTAGATCCTAACCCGGATCTGGGGATACCCTGTTTAGGTAGCATAAGCTGTGAGGGACCTGTCCGGCGTATACCGACATGGGTGAAGCAGTGGCTACGTTGGTGTGGCGCCTTGGTCTGTACCGATATCCCTCGTGTTGAAACGGGGAGAATATGGGTCTTCGAAGGAGTCATTAAGCACCAACAGACCTTAGAACCTTAAATGACCCAACTTGGCCTTTAGAACAGTAGCAGTATGCTACACCCATTGAGGCTAAACTCTCGTGATGGTTCTGGCCGCAAGAAAAGATTGCGATGCTGGA
The DNA here is from genome assembly GCA_948472305.1 of Vicia faba. Taxonomy (NCBI): domain Eukaryota; kingdom Viridiplantae; phylum Streptophyta; class Magnoliopsida; order Fabales; family Fabaceae; genus Vicia; species Vicia faba. The sequence goes on along the minus strand of OX451738.1, from coordinate 1,626,811,492 downwards.
GTTATGACCGATTGAGGGTAGTCAATGATATTGGGATCCTCTAAGAACCTGGTTACTTTGATAGGACAGGTATGAACCAACCAACTGAAAGAGGGTAACACCTAGACCTCATGCTGGCCTAAACTCTAAGGGCTTTCTATTGTGTGACTTGTGTGCCTTCGTACTTGACTAATTGCATGCGTGTTATCTAACACATAAGCTACTTGCAGGTTTTGTTTATAGTCCTTAATAGGGACTCATAACAGGGTATACTAGGTTTCTTACAGGTGTTGTTTATAGTCCTTAATGGGGACTCATAACATGGTTTACTAAGTTTCTTGCAGGTCTTGTTTATAGTCCTTAATTGGGACTCATAACAGGGTGCTAAGTTCTTGCAGGTCTTGTTTATAGTCCTTAATTGGGACTCATAACAAAGTATACTGAATTTCTTGCAGGGTTTGTTTATAGTCCTTAATTGGGACTCATCACAAGGTTTACCTACATCACCCCATGCATAGCATGACACCATACCATTGCATACCATTGCATACATCCTAACCCATTTCAAGGATCTCAAGGGCTTGTGATGCAGGTCATGATAAACCAATTACCCAGCAAGGGGCAAAGGGGATTTATTTTCCTCTAGCCAAGGGTGTCAGGGGCTATGACCCACTGGATATGGTGAGCCTTTGACCCTTGAAGAAGGGCTCTCTACAACAGGAAGTTCCTTCAATCAAGTTGCCAGTTTCCAACTCTAACAAGTTTCTCTGTTTACCCTGCGAGGTCCTTGAAATCATTGCATACATGTCATACATCTCATTGCATTGCAGGTGTCCCTTTGACAGGTTGCTTACCCTTCTTCGCTGTTTATTTCAGCCGATCGTTATGAATCCTGAATCATCAGCTGAGCAGTCCATCAAGGCCCTCCAGGCTCAGAACGCCCAGTTCTAAGGGTTGATCATGAACTTGACCCAGGGGCAGCAAGACCTGAAAGCTCTACTCTTGAAGAAGGAAAAGAAGAAGAAGAGGACTGTTTTGTTCAGCCCTAGACGCAGATCTGGGAATGCACCGCAGATTGAAACTGAGAGGAGAACCCCATCTATGAGGGAAGGTAGTCATCAGGGGGAAAGGGTTCCCAGTCCAGTGGTCTCCGACAATGAGACGGATTTCAACGACGAACAGTACCCTCCGGCAGAGGACAAATACAAACAGTTGGAGGATAGGCTGAATGCTATGGAGATCCAACAGGTACCTGGGCTGGATTTTGGAGATCTGGGTTTGTCAACTGGTGTGATTATTCCTCGGAAGTTCAAAGCACAATCCTTTACCAAGTATGACGGGGCGTCTTGTCCTAAGCTGCACCTAAGGTCCTATGTTCGGAAGATTCAACCATATACGGTGGATAAGAATTTGTGGATCCACTTCTTCCAGGAGAGTCTTTCAGGGACTCATCTCGAATGGTTCTATCAGCTAGATGGGACCAAGGTTCGTAACTGGGAGGAGTTGGCTACTGCTTTCTACAAGCAGTATAAATATAATGCCGATCTTGCTCCTACGCGTACCCAACTCCAGGGTATGTCGTTAGGATCAAGTGAAGGTTTTAAAGAATATGCGCAGAAATGGAGGGATCTTGCTGGAAGGGTACAACCACCTTTGACTGATCGGGAACTTGTTGATATGTTCTTGGGGACCCTGTCTGGTCCGTTCTACAACCACCTAATTGGGAATTCGTCCGCTGGATTCACAGATCTCATCTTGACTGGAGAGCGAATAGAAGCTGGCATCCGGTCTGGGAAAATTCAAGAGGCTGCACCTTCTGATAAAAAGCCTCATCATGGAAAGAAAGAATCCAATGCTGTGCACGGTAAAAAGAGCCGTCATGAGGTAGGGGCAATCCAGATCTCCAATCCTGGACCTGCTCAACAAGGACAGGGGCAGCAGCGCAAGGAGAAGCGACAGTATACCAAACTCAACATGTCGCTGGATCAAGCACTGCAACAAATGTTGAAGGCAGGGCTGATCACTTTAAGGGCTCCTCTTCGGAATCCGAATACTTCTGCACCCAACTATCATCCCAATGATAGGTGCGCATATCACTCTGATAGCCCGGGGCATACTACGGACAACTGCTGGCCTCTCAAGAACAAAATTCAAGACATGATCGACGCCGGGGAGATTCAGTTTGAAGTGCCCGAGACTCCGAACATAATCACTGCTCCGTTACCCAATCGTTGAAGCCTTTGTTTATTTGAATTTTTGAGTTGTATTTTTCTTTGCTTATACAAACAATTACTGTCATAGCAAACTCTTTTATTCTATTAATGCATCGCATACGTCTGTTTTGGGAATTAATACAATTGTTTTCATTATATTCAAAAAAAATTTCATATTTTTTCTGATGATCAACTCTTGGTTAATAATTCTGAGCCTCTTAAGGGAGGATGACGAAAACGATACCGCGATCATTACAGTATGCTTCTGAACAGACCCCGCTGATGAGGTACAGGCATTGTTTCAAATCCTAAACACTGGAGTTATAAGGAAGATAATCCCTCGTCAACCCCTCTGAGCCAAAGAAGTAGGAGTTTTTCTTTTCGAAAATTAAAACCCTTTATCATAACCTGGGGCAGGGTAGTCTCTCAGTTGATCCAAGTGCATAACGAATGGCACCAAAGAGGTCCTTACAAAACAAAGAAAGACAATGATGATTCTGAATAATCAATAAGGATAGGCAGTCATTATATCTCAAAAATGAAAACCCAATAAGTCAAAACCCATGAAGGAGACTTACAAAACTGGGGCATCCCGCTGACTGTAATTCCAAAAAAGGAAACAGTTCAGGCAAAAAATAGGGATCAGACAAGAAAGAGGTCTTACAAACCCTCAACAAAAAAGGGAGTGACTGCCTATTCGAAATAAGTTATCAACATCCGAATCATCACCGGAAAATCAGAGCAAAGACTCAAACAAGGTCTAACATATGATCAACTGAGTTTAGGCTTGGAGAACATCACGAAGAGCGGGTGGGTACAAATAAAATTTGAGCCTTTATCCTTTGTTTCTTAAACCGTGAACCAGGCCACGTTATAACCCTCAAAAGTCCTAGCTGAAGCATGGGTTAGTTCGAAAGCATACTGTTACAAAAGGTATCCTGACTCCTGAAGGCCTACGGTAAATACGGAGTTGACATCACATTTTACAAACATTCATTTGTTTTATGAAAAAAGAATGCATTTCAAAATCTTCAAGACAGACATAAGCTTTGCATTTTTAACATAACTTTGTTTGCATATGACTTTTTGTTTGAACAGCATAGAAATTCGCATGACGAAAGTCTAATGAACAAGAGTATCTCCAATCAAGGGGCACGGCATGATCATGGTCTACCATCTGGGGCAGTTAGGTCAAGATCCAGAGAATCTCTCAAAAGGCCAAAAGCCAGGGGCAAATCTCCGCCTGAGTCACTTGGGGCACTCCAGCAACGAATCTTGCACGATCAGACACCTTCTGGTAATATGACAACACAAGCAGCCAGGGGCACCTACCTGCATTCTAAGAGCGTGGACATAGTCGAAAAATACTACGCAAAATCAAAGACCCGCTAGGTTGACACACCTAGGCAAAAATAAGGGCTTCCCGGCGAACCAAAAGGGTTCGGGCAAAATGAGGGATGAAAATGAAAAAATCTGTACACCCGGCAAGTCGAAAACCCGAAAAGGCGGCTTGGGCAAAAAATGGGTATCCCGGTGGACTGAAAACCCGAAAGGGCGGTCCAGGCAAAAGTTAGGGATTAAAGCGTACGACTATGTCCTGCCATCTGTCTACCAGAAGAAGGTTTGTCCATCAACAACTATCAGCACCCCACAAGTGTCTCCCCCACAGAAACAGGGGCAATAAAGAGTGGTCTAAGCAATCTGATTGTCCTATCCTCCAAGGTATCAAGGTAGGTTCCGTTGAACAACATAACCAATACAGTTCAATACTTCCCCAGGAGAGTCTAATCTAGTTCCCCAGGAAAGTTGGAATCATCTCCCCAAGCAGTAAGCTTATCCCCAGTAAGTTACGGAAGCTTACCCCTCTCAAGGCACGAACGCGTCGCCCGGCTTTATTCAAAGAGTTATTTCCTTAATAGGATATAACTGGGTTATCCTCAGCTAAAAGCCACGGAAAGAGCGTCCTCGACGAAGTCTTCCTACCCCAGCGAAGTCCATCAGCATTTCCAACAACAAGGATATCCTCAGCAAGCTATTATCAACATTCAGCAAGGCATCTCTATCCCCACAGAATATTTCTTCCCAGCATGGTCGCTAGAGTACTTTTTCTCCCCGCAGAATCTTCCATTTCCCAAGTTTATTCCGCAACGGAGTCATCTTCTCCTACCGGTATTCTTGCAGTTATCATCCCCAGTGGAAGCAAAACCTATTCTTCAACATCAGCCCAGGAGTGACTTCCCGGCACCCGTCAAGGATTTATTTTCTTAGACAAAAACATATTCATAAACATCACATCTTCATACATCATAGCATGCATATGCATCATACTACACGAATCTCATTAATTTTGAAGACATACAGTTCATGCATCATGATTTTGCATACAGTTATGTTTTGCCTTTTCAGGAAAGAGATCAATACAAAAATGATTACTATCAACTATCGCAATTCTTTCTAGATATAGTTTCAGATATGACCCAGATATGGTGACGTTCTGATACTGCTTCCAGATTTCCTTCTAGATATAGTTTCAGATATGATCCAGATATGGTGACATTCTGATACTGCTTCCAGATTTCCTCCTAGATATAGTTTCAGATATGATCCAGATATGGTGACGTTCTGATGCTGCTTCCAGATTTCCTTCTAGATATAGTTTCAGATATGACCCAGATATGGTGACGTTCTGATGCTGCTTCCAGATTTCCTTCTAGATATAGTTTCAGATATGATCCAGATATGGTGACGTTCTGATGCTGCTTCCAGATTTCCTTCTAGATATAGTTTCAGATATGACCCAGATATGGTGACGTTCTGATGCTGCTTCCAGATTTCCTTCTAGATATAGTTTCAGATATGAACCAGATATGGTGACGTTCTGATACTGCTTCCAGATTTCCTTCCAGATATAGTCCAGATGTAAACCAGATATGGTGACGTTCTGATACTGCTTCCAGATTTCCTTCCAGATAAAGTCCAGATGTAAACCAGATATGGCAACGTTCCGACACTTATTCCAGTTAAAGACATTTCAAGACCTTGTCCGGTCCAGCTAAATCGACTCCCAACAGATTTTTCTGATAAAGACTCAGCAGAAGTTATGGTTCCCTCTCCGACGGTGTGTGAGGTGGTAAGTCCTTTTTCAGATGTTTCCCTCTCCGACGATGAGTGTGAGGTGATAGTCTCTTATGGTTCCCTCTCCGACGGTGTGTGAGGTGGTAAGTCCTTTTTCAGATGTTTCCCTCTCCGACGATGAGTGTGAGGTGATAGTCTCCTATGGTCCCCTCTCCGACAGTGTGTGAGGTGGTAAGTCCTTTTCAGATGTTTCCCTCTTCGACGATGAGTGTGAGGTGATAGTCTCTTATGGTTCCCTCTCCGACGGTGTGTGAGGTGACATTTCCTTTTCCTATGATTTCCCTCTCCGACGGCGAGTGAGGTGATTCCCTTTCAGATTATAATGGTCTATGGTTCTTGTTCCGATCCTGCGAAGATGGTATTTCCCACCAAGATTTTCTCAACGAGCGTTGTTGAAGTTAAAATCACCCAAGGTTCTCTTACCATTCATGCTAAGACAGCAACCATCCCTGGTTCATTCATCATCATGTGAAGACTCCAGACTCAGCTCCTGTAACCAGTCAGGACATATCTATACCAAGCATCTAACATCAGCTCATGCAACGTGTCAGGTACTCATTTTTTCTGTTTTGCAGGTATGCAGGTTCTCGCCAAGGAATCTCCTACGCAATCAACATCCAGATGGCATCTATAAGCCCATCACCCTATCCAGCAATCTCTAAATGGCATCTATAAGCCCATTCCACCATCACTGCTACTATGTGAGCGCAAATTTCTGGGCACTCTAGTGTTCAATCATCTTCTACCCTCGGATTACGAAAGGCACGCCAGCCAATCTGCATCCTCAGGTTTAAGAAGATTGAACAGGGGCAACTGTTGCACCCCAAAATTTGCCCTCCCATATTCTTCAAGATTTGTCAAGTCAAGGTCACAAAATTTCCCAAGGGTTGCACAGCTCAACTGTCTCCTATACAGTCAAAACTAGGGTTTGAGTTCTGATCAAGAAAATGAAGTTTTCAAAGGCCCAATCAAGTCTCATATGCTTACAAAGATGGTCAAGTATCCTCATATCAAGTTTCAAGGCATTCAGCACAAAATTGCACAGTCAAAACCCTAGATTGCACTACAGTCAACTGTAGGGGCAAAATGGTCATTTGGCAGTCAAAAGTTCAAATTTTTGGTCAAAATATCATTTTGAAGCCACAAACATCATTTGATCAATGCTTGATCATGATTCTCAAAATTTGGCTCAGAAAATCATCAAGATGCAAAAGTTACTATATTTGGACAGCTGAAAAAGTCAACTGAAATTGACCAGGGCATAACTTTCACATGGATTATCAGAAAAATTCCATCCAATGCTCATTTTGAAGAGAAAGACATTTCCTACAATTCATCTTCATACTTCAAGTCCAAGAAATGCTCTCACAAAAAGTTATCAATTTCAACATTATAGGTCATTTTCAAAAGTCAACAAAAAGGGACTTTAAGTCAAAGGCCATAACTTGAGATTGGTAAATCAAAATGACCTGGGACAAAATGCATTGGTTAGAGGACTCAAAGACCTTTCCAAAATGTCCAAGAACATGAGAAAAGCTTAAAAATTGAGCAAGTTATGCCTTGTGGAAATTGGGAAATTTTTGGATATTTTGAAAAGTCAACTTTGATCCAAATGACCTAAAATTGCTAATGGGCCATTTTTCTTCCATGATTCATCATTCTAAGCATATGCACGACCACTTGGCCCAAAGGGAAGAATTTCCTCATTTTTTATTTATTTATTTGGATTTTTATTTATATTAATTCAATTAAATCAATTAAATATATGAAAAATGTTTAAATTAACCAAACCAATCTTTTTATACATGTTTTAAGGTCAATATTTCGTGCAAGTGCAAACTAGGAAAGATTTGGGGTGATTGGATACTAATTGATACAAGAACACTTGAAAAAGATATGGAAAAAGATCCTTAAAATCAAATTTCCTAAAACCATCAATGCCATGGATTTGGTTGAGTTTTGTTGACCTAAAATGTTCACTACATATGCTTGAATCAAAACCTAATGCAAAAGGACTGAAAACTGCGCAGCAATTCCCCTACCAAACTTGGAATTTTCACTTAAAAACTCAATACTGAAAATCGATTTGCAGGTGGTTTCAAGCCAAGATTTTGATCCCATTGGCTTCCTGAAGCTTCAAGGAAACGATTCCAATCCAGATCATCCATTATAACGCCAGGAATCGGTAAAACGAGGGCCAACTGTACAGCAAAAAACTCATAAACGCATATCATGTTCTAGGCATTTTTTATGAAATTTAATTGTTGATTCTTGTTCCTCATTTGATTGTGAAGCTAACCATTGCATTCAATTTGATTTTTATGCCGTATACGCGATTGTACCATGCTTGAAATCTAGGGTTTTCAGAGGTTGGATTTGGGGCTTTCAAAACGAAGTAAAATCAGGACTCCAGACCACCACCATTGCAATCAGCAGACTTAGACGAAGAAGAAACACTTGTCGCGATCAATTTATGATCCCTACAGTGCTAGTCGCTATTTTCCAATAGCCTGTCTAATGCAACGCGTATAAAACCGTGGTCTAAGTGTTTTGTGTTTTCAGGGGCATGAAGAAGACGAAGGCGTGGCGTCCACAGATTGGCCAATTTGAAACTTCGCGCGCAGAGATTCATTAATCTTTTGTTTCTTGTTATAATATTTCTTGTTTATTTATTAATCAAAAGCGTGAACTGGCACAGATGGCAAGCGAGTCTCTTGGCAAGGCCTATGACCTGGGTTCGAGTCCCAGGTCTGAATAATTTCCATATTGTTTTTCCATAATAAATCCTATGCAGGCACAACCTTAAGGCACACCGTGCTCCATCATCATCAAGCCAGCCACGCGTCTAACGGCTGCAGATCAAAGGCCCCAGATGGATGAATACCCTAAGCCTGGTCAACCATCCAACACGCTAGTGGCGAAAGTCAATGGATCTGAATGTTATTGGGCTCAATTTACTGGATCCATACCTCACAATTGGGACTGAACCCCCCTGGTTTGCAATTCTTTTATCTTTTATTTTATTTTTAATTGCTATTTTATTTTCCTGATTGTTTTAATTTAATTAATTATTTTTTCACAAAAATATAAAAACATCATAAAAAAAACAGAAAAGGCAAAAATATAATAAATAATTTTTATTTTAATATTCTCTTATAAATAAATGCATGTAAATAGATTTAGTTAGGGTTTTAATATTAATTCTTTTCATAATAAAAATCTAAAAAATGTAGAACTAGGTTTAATTGATAATTTTTATTTCCTTTTAATTTTTCCCTTTTACCATGATAATATTTATCTTATTTATTTTTCATAATTAAAATTGTACATAATTAATTAGGGTTTCATTTAGATAAAAATTTTAATATTTTCATAACAAATTTAAAAGCCATTAGAATTAGGGTTTGCCTTCCATTTTAATTTTAATTAATTCTCTTTTTCATATTAAATCATAAAATACTAAAATACTAAAAAACATTTTCTTTTAATTCTTAATTTTAATTCCATTATTAATTTTAATTTTGCAAAAAGGGTCCAACGCCCATATTTTTAATTGTTTAATTTGCGTATTTATTCTATTGCTTAAATAATTATGTATCTCTCCCAAAGCGTTGTAACTTAAACTTTTCGCACTTTCTTTTAATTATTTATTTTCTGTCAAATCGGGTCCGGTTTAATTTTGGCGATGTGGACCCGCGCCATTTGTAATAGCTTTAGAATTTACTTTCCCGCAAACTTTTTAACTGTTAACAAAAAGCATGCAAGAATGATTGGACATAAATAAAATCAAGCGTAGATCACTTTAACATGACAAGACAAATATCAACGAAAACGACACACGAATCGCACACACCACCCCTAGGGTACGCCTCACTGTTGCCTTGCCTCGAAAGGTGATCGTCGAGTAGAGGACGTCTTAGTAAGTCCTCATGATCCGGGAACCTGGCATGAGGGTAGCTTCTAAGGTGTCTTCCCATTGCTCCGGTGATCACCATGTCCCTACAAACTCGAATTGACCCGAACACCTCCAACGGTGGTGCTACCTACCTCTCAATGGTGGGATGGCACTACTTTAAAGGACATTTACACAGACGAATTCCTTAGGGTAGGTAGACGACTCATGGATACTTGCTCTCTTCAAAACAAACAAAAATCTTTTCACACCAACACATTTTCAAAAGCTTTCAAAACAATTTTTCAAACACTCTGACGTATGAGTCGAACTGAAATTTTTCAAAGAAACTTTTTTAAACCCACATTGAAAAGCAAACAAACAATTTTGAAAACACATTGAGCAAGTATCTAAGAGCCCATGGATAACCATGGATAGAAAGGGTGCTAACACCTTCCCTTTCTATAATCTACCTCCCGAACCGAGAGCAATCTCTTTAAGGAATTTTTCTGTGCTTTTGTCCTTTCCATTTGGAGAAAATAAAAGACGGTGGCGACTCTTGCTTCAGCGACATTTCGCGAACCAGCGTTAAACAGTCAGTTCCAGATCCACCGATCACACACGCCTACATTGATTCCAGACCCTATTCGAAGGAGGCAGAAAGGAAAATCGAAGGGCATGACTTTACTGACTCCAGGCCCCAAATCGAAGAAGGTCAAAAAGAGCATAATTGAAGATTTCTTCTGCCTGGATCGAAAGAGCTCCTTTCTCCTCTTTATTTTATTTATTTTGCCTTTATATTTTTATACTATTCAATATGGTTGTAATAGTGTAGGATTTTATCTTTCTGCATTTTATTACTTTTGTATGATTGCTAGTAAAATAGGGTATGTATGGAAAGATAAAAATAATAAGTAGACCACCCCTAATCAAAGACTAAATGCATGCAAATCAAATACACTCTTCACACATGCACCCTTAGGGTAATCCCACTTGTTGCCTCGGAAAAATGGTCATGTCCCTCGAATATGGGCAGTTTAGCGAAGACCCTCGATAAAGGATCGTAGTCCCTCGATGACCCTCAATTTTCCTTCAGTAAACAATCTAGTCCTTAAACAACATTGCTAAAACGTCCCATAGGTTGCCTTCTATGATTATACAAATGTCCCACGCCCGTCCCTTCACATCCAATGATGGGGATTCTTACCAAATCAATGGTAAGATAGCAACATCTAAAGGAGGAGGAAAAGAACATAGACCTTTTGAGTAGGTAGGATGCACCTAGTTGCTTGCTTGCTCACAACAAAAACATTTTATATACCAACACTTTCATTTGAAACATTTTCAAGAGACAAATCTTTTTGTACGCGTTCTTAAGGAAACGAGATCCATTACAAAGACACTTTTCAAAATCACTTTCAAAAACACATTCCACATACACCTCTTTGAACTATTTTCAAAACAACACTTTGTACGCGTTCTTATAGAAATGAGAACCATTACAAAGACGTCTTCAAAATATTTTAAAACCCACACCACAAGCACATTTTCAAACAAAAGCAAGTGATCTAGCAAATAACTAAGACCTTGTAGATAACTACGGATGAAAAGGGTGTTAACACCTTCCCTTTTTATAACCTACCCCCCCGAACTCAAGAAATAATCTCGAAAGGTCTTTCCTGTTCTTTTCAACCTTTCCTTATTGGATAAAAGAAAAGTCGGTGGCGACTCTTGCTACCTGCAATAAATGCGATCAAACGCAAAACACCCAAGTCAGTTCTCCCACCACGTTACACCATCCTTGGCACATCTTTGACAGGTTTTGGAACATCAGGAGTAGCCTTGGCTGCATCAACCATGGGAGAGACCACTTTGCAGGCTTGGCAAGGAGTTTCTATGAACTCGCCGTCCATCTCAACATACTTGAATGAATTTAGATGGCTAACCATAAACTCCTCTTCACCACAGACGGTAAAAATCCTTCCCTTGACTAGATATTTCAATTTTTGATGAAGAGTGGACGTCTCCGCTCCTGCCCCCTGTATCCAAGGGCATCCAAGTAGGCAATAGTAGGCAAGACGGATGTCCATCACATAGAAAGTAGAGTTGAAAGTTTGATAACCAACTTTGATGGGGAGGTCTACTTTTCCATGGACCATCCTTTTGGATCCATCAAAATCCCTTACAACTATGTCACTTACCTTCAACACCAAACCTTCGCAACCCGAATGATCTAGGTCACCTTTGGGTAGGACATTCAGAGAGGACCCGGTATCCACCAATACATGGGCTAGAGTGGTTCCTTTGCATTCGATAGAGACATGCAAAGCCTTGTTGTGATTTCTTCCGACTAGAGTCAAATCAGCACCAGAGAATCCCAATCCATTATCGGCAGTCAAACTCGCTACAAAATTTTCAAACTGACTGGCCTTGGTCTCTTGAGGAACATGTGCTTTCTTCAAAAATTTGATCAATGCTTGAGCATGTGCATCAGAACAAAGCAATAAAGATAGCATAGAGATCTTGGAGGGGGTTTTCCCCAACGTCTCTACTATCTTATAATCACTCTTCCTTATAATCTTCAAAATCTCCTCCATCTCTTAAGTGGAGGGTTCCTCAGCAGTAATGTCTTTGGCAGGCGCCTCCATCCTGGCAGGCTCAATCATCTTTTCTTTTCCCCTAGCATCGGTACTAGATTTATCAGCAGTGATATGAACAGGTGTATTTGTGGTGGTTTGAGGTGAAATATCAGGAGAGAAAATTCTCCCCGTTCTAGTCACCTTGCTAGACCCAGCAATGTTGGTAATGTCAGTAGTTTTGTTTTCATCAATCCAGGAGTCTTGTCTAATAACATGGTAGTATACTTCAGCGCCGTAATTCCACGGTACCGCTTTATCAAAAGAATAAGGAATTGGACCAAGAGTGGTAATTATCAATGGAGCAATTGTCGGTTCATTGGAAATCCTAATAGGACCTTTTGAAGAGATCCTTATAGGTTTATTGGATATGGTGATGATGGATATGTCCTTAACTTCTTGTGGTACAAATTCAGTCAACCTTTTTATGGATGGACTTCTTTCAAAGAGGATCTCATGGCTATCTATTAGGTGTTGGGTACTTTTTTCAGTCACTCGCATCTGTTGTACCCCAAAATTTGCCCTCCCATATTTCTCAAAACATTTCAAGAAAAATTCACAAGTCCAACCCGGCGCGTCATATTTAGGTGTTCTTTCGCCAAGATATCTCTGATAACGTATGCTCAAATTCAGGTTCGGCTCAAGAGTCAATTATTTAAAGAAGGTATCCGAATGTGTGAGTTTTCTCGAAGAAATATGGTGAAAAAGTGTGCTGAAAGTGCAGTTTTTACGCGCTAAAAAATTCATAACTTGAAGATCGTGGCTCGTTTTGAACCCGTTCCGGTGGCCAAAATTCCATCTTGATATTATCTACGTTTTCATCTCTCATGGCTAGAAGCCAATTTCGATCAGAAGGTCTTCAAAAATGTGGATTTATCAAGTATTTTCATACAGAAAATTTGTGACAAAAATTTATTTGCGTCATGTTCAGAAAATCATAACTTGGTCGATTTTCATCGTATCGAGCTGGTTCCGGCACCAAAATTTCACAAATTGAGTTGGCTACATTTTCACAGAAGGTATTGAGTTCAAACGGTATTGAAAAGGCCTTCGTTTTTTGCTCAGAGGGCGTGACACGCTGAAAATCCTGAATGCTGAATATTATTTCATCTGGGCCGAAACTTCGAAAATTCATAACTCGGTCAATTTTTATCGGATTGGGCTCATATTTTTACACAAGGTCACTGACTCAGAGATCTACAACTTTTATTCAAAAGTCGAGACCAGATTATGCTCCGATCAATACCAGTTTTTTTATTGAAGAACGTGTCAGAGTCGACACTGGAGCCCAAAATAAGTTTGTCTGAGCTGAAACTTCAAAAATTCATAACTAATTCACCGCTTATTCAATTGAGCCGATTTTCGGACAGGAGTTAGGTCTCGATATCGGCTACATTTTGTTTTCACATTTCAACTTCAAAAATTGCACTTAAGTCCCTGCGATTTAGCCTGGAAAGTGACGAACTCAAGTGAACATTGGAGGCCCAATTGCACATTCAAAGCCCATTTTCTTTACCCTAATTTCCATTATATAATCACATTCTTTTCACACAAACCAGAGGAGAAAAGAGAGGAAAAAAAACCTTGCCACCACACTGTCAGAATATCAAATTCTTTTAAGAACCCTAAAACCTTGAAATTCTTATTACAAATCCCTCTCTCACTACAAACAAGTCATCTCAGTTACAAACCAACATCTCACTACTTCTTCAGTAAGGGTAAGGCTGACTTGATCTCCATGATCAAAAGGGTATAATCATTCATACATGCCATATTGTGCCTAAACATTAAATTTCTTCATATATTGGCTTTATTTGCATTTTATGATTTTTTAATGTGTTCATGAGATTCAACACTGCCGATTTTAGACAGGATCCCATGCAGGTTCATTAAGGAACGTTGAGGCCAGAACACAAATGGCCAAAAGCCAAATGGCCAAAACAGAACAGCTTACACATGACACCAATACATGGCGAGGCAGACATCTTGAGAAGGTTAAGGAACGTTGAGGCCAGAACACAAATGGCCAAAAGCCAAAACACAAATGGCCAAAACAAAACAGTTTACACATGACGCCAATAACTGTTTCACCCCTCCAATCAGGCTCGTATACTCCTAAACTCTCTCTCTATTTGTATTATGTTCCTTTAATTAATTAATCGTTATTTTTTTTATTAATCACTAACCAATTAACATTTTTTCCTAATAAAATCAAAAACACAAAAAAATATTTTATATATTAAAATTAACTTCATCACTTTTATTTTTGTAAATAAATTAATTTAATCAATTTAGCTTTAATTAGATTTAACTTTTAATATTTTTTGCAATATTTAAAATCAATTTAGAATATTAGGTTTTTATTAGCATTAATTCAATTTATTTTATTTCTTTAAAAACTCAAAAATCCAAAAATATTTTAATTAATTAATTAGTTTATTAATTTAATTGTTAACTTAATTTAATTCCATTTAATTCAAAAATAACCAAAAAAATCACTTTCTTTCAAAAAAGGGTCAAAACCCCAAAAAAAACTCGCATCCGATTTAATTTCCCGCACGCGATCCATTTTTCCATATTATTGTACTTGCTCCCGGAATGTAATAGCTTTTAATTAGGAATTTAATTATTTACCGCTTTATTTTACTTTCCGCAATTTAAATTAAAGGGTTTGTTTTTGGCGATGTAAATACCTGACGCCTTGTAATAGCTTAGATTTAATTTCCCGCAATTTACTTCCCGCAAATTATTAAACTGTTAATTGTGCATGACAAGATTTGTATGACAAATAAAATCAACCCGTAGCTCACAATGATGCATGTTCAAAGATAAACATAAACTGAAACCTGACACACGTGCACATGCCACTCCTAGGGTACGCCTCATTGGTTGCCTCGAACGTGGTCGTCAAGTATATGGTGTTTTAGAGGTCGCCCTCCTGTCTAAAGATCTTGTTGCCTCGAAACGGTTGCCTCGGATAAAAAAGGATCTAGGACATTAGGGTTACTTCTAAGGCGTCCTACTATTGCTTCAGTGACCACATTGTCCCTAATAATCGAATTGACCCGAATAACTCCAACGATGGTGCTACCTACCTCTCAATGATGGGATAGCACTATCTAAAGGACTCTTACACGGCCTAATTCCTTAGAGTAGGTAGATTCTCATGGGTACTTGCTCTCTCAAAAATAAACAAAATACTTTTCACACCTACACTTTCAAAAAGTTTTTCAAACAAATTTTTCATACACTCTTGAGGACAGATACAAGAGTTACCTAGAAATTTTTCAAACGAAACTTTTTCAAACCCACATACACTTGAAAAGCAAACAATCTTTTGAAAACATAAGAGCAAGTACCTAAGAGCCCGTGGATAACCACGGATAGAAAGGATGCTAACACCTTCCCTTTCTATAAATCTACCTCCCGAACCGAGAGACATCTCAAAGAAGGAATTTTACTGTGCTTTTGTCCTTTCCATGTTGGAGAACATAAAAGACGGTGGCGACTCTTGCTTACCGCGACATTTCGCGAACCAGCATTCTAAAACAGTCAGTTCTATTTCCACCGATCACAGAACTGGCGACTCTGCTGGGGATACTTAAAAGTGAGGTGTACCTTAGGATTAGACCACTCTTGTTTTCAATTGCTTGTTTTATTTGCTTTAAAATTGTGGGTCTGTTTTGGAGTTTCATAGATCCTAACCCGGATCTGGGGGATACCTTTTAGAAAGTAGCAACAAACTGTGAGGGAACTATGCGGGGTATACCGACACAGTTGAAGCAGTTTGCTATGTTGATGTGGCATTTTGGTGAGTACCGGTAACCCTTGAGTCAAGTCAAGGAGAGTATGGGGCCGCCGCGTGGTATCGTGAAGCATCAACTGACCTTAGGAACCTTACTTGACCATCCTGGCCTCTTTAGGGGTAGTGAGATGACCAACTTTGGTGCAGTCCGAAGTTGGTAGATACTCGATACTACACTCATTGAGGGTTGTTTTCTTGGAATATTTTGATCGCCAGTTCAGTGGCTAAATCAAAACAATGAACATAGAAAATAACCCAATGATATTGAGCTCCTTAGAACCCGGTTACTTTTGATAGGACAGGTTTTTGAGCCCACCAACTTCAAGAGGGTAGTACCTAAACTTCATGCTGGCCTAAACTCTAAGGGCTCTTTGTGTGACTTGTGTGCCTTCAAACTTAACTATTTGCATGCTTGTTATCTGACACTTGAGTTTCTTGCAGGTTTTGTTTACAGTCCTTAATCTGGACTCATAACAGGGTTTACTTACATTACTCCACGCATAGCATAGCATCATACCATCATACCATTGCATACATTCGGCATAAGGATTAACCCATTTCAAGGATCTCAAGGGTCTGTGATGCAGGTCATGATGAATCAAAATGTCTAGCAAGGGGCAAAAGGGGATTTATTTTCCTCTAGCCAAGGTTGTCCAGAAATCCAAGCGCGATAACTTGAGTCAGGGGCTATGACCCACTCGATATGGTGAGCCTTGACTCTTGAAGAAGGACTCTCAACAATATGCAGTGCCTTCCATCAAGCTACAAAATGCAAACTCTAACAATTTTCTTGTTTACCCCGCGAGATCCTTGAAAACATTGCATGCATACATACACATCATTGCATAACAGGTACCCTTGTTACAGGTCACTTACCTTCTCCGCTGTTTATTTCAGCAATGGCTTCCCAATCAGACAACCAGGATCTTCATGCTCAAGAGACTCGGTTCAGGGAGATCTTCCTAAACCTATCCAAGGGGCAGGAAGAATTGAGAACACTCCTCCTGGGGAATTTGGTCGAGAAAAGTCCCGAAGACAATAGGGACGAACGGCTGAAACATTTGCAAGCAGAGGTAGATGCAATGAGGACCCAGATGCTGGGGCAGATGGCTCTCGTCCAAGGCTTAGCTCGGGAACAAGAAGAGTTGAGAACCATTGTCAACCAGCTTCGTCAAGACAACGACATGAAGCAAATAGTCAAGGCCGAGGATCAAGTCATTAATCAGCCCCCAAGAAGTCAAAAGTTTGGTTTGATGAATAGATCTCTCCAAGCTGATACTACTTCACAGGTCCAACAATGACCTCGCCAAGAACAGCGGGTTGATCAGAGCAAGCCAGACAAGCCTAAGAGGCAATTCACCCAGCTCTACATGTCGATGTTTCAAGCCTTACAATGCCTGTTGAGATTGAATCTGATCACACTAAGGGACCCTCCTAAGAATCCCAATAAGACACCTTCAAGGTACAACCCCAATGCCCGCTGCGCTTATCATTCTGACAGCCCGGGGCATGCCACAAACGACTATTGGTCTCTGAAGAACAAGATCCAGGATCTGATTGATAAATGAGCAGTGGAGTTCACCCAAGATGGTCAGGTCGAGTTCTTCTACTATCTCTAGACGAGAAGACCTTTTGTTCATCGGAAGTTTCAAGTTGTATTTTTCTTTGCTTGTTCAAACATTTGTTCATGTCAAACTCTTTTACTTTATCAATGCATCGCATATGTCTATTTTGAATCAATCCATTCGTATTCACTATATTCAAATTGCTTTCATTTCTTGTGATGTTCAACTCTCGATTAAAAATTCTAAGCCTTTTGAGGGAGGATGACGAAAACGATACCACGATCTTTTACAGCATGCTTTTGAATAGACCCCGCTAATGAAGTACAGGAATTGTTTCAAATCCTAAACACCGGAGTTATAAGAAAGATAATCCCTCGTCAACCCCTTTGAGCCAAAGAAGTTGGTGTTTTTCTTTTCGAAAATTAAAACCCTTAATCATAACCTGGGGCAGGGTAGTTCTCTCAGTTGATCCAGGTGCACAACGAATGACACCAAAGAAGTCCGAAGCAAAAGACAGTGATGGTTCCGTATAATCATAAGGACAGGCAGTCATTATCTCTCAGAAATAAAAGCCCATTAAGTCAAAACCTATGAAGGAGACTTACAAAACTGGGGCATCCCGCTGACTGTAATCACAAAAGAAACAGTTCAGGCAAAAAAGACAGGGATAATAAAATCAAAAGGAAAGAGGTCCTACAAACCCTTAACAAAAAGAAATGACTGTCTGGTCATAATAAACTATCAGTATCCAAACCATCACCGGAATATCAGAGAAAAGACTCAAACAAGGTCTAACGCACGATTAGCTGAGTTTAGGATTGAAGAACATCACGAAGAGCGGGTGGGTACAACTAAAATTTGAGCCTTTATCCATTGTTTCTTAAAACCGTGAACCAGGCCACGTTATAACCCTTAAAAGTCCTAGCTGAAGCATGGGTTAGTTCGAAAGCATACTGTTACCAAAGGTATCCTGACTCCTTAAGGCTTGCGGTAAAATAACGAGTCGACATCACATGTTACAAAAAAATTGCTTGTTTTACAAAAAATGCATTTTCAAAAACTTCAAGACAGACATAAGCTTTGCATTTTTAATATAACATTGTTTGCATATGACTTTTTATTCGAACAACGGAGAAATTCGCACGAAGAAGATCGAATGAACAAAAGCACTTCCAACCAAGGGGCAGGACATGAGCATTGTCCATCATCTGGGGCAGTTAAGTCAAGATTCAGAGAATCTCTCAAAATGCCAAATAGTCAGGGGCAAATCTCCGCCTAAGTCACTTGGGGCATTGGGCATGAATTCCAGCAACGAATCTTGCATGATCAAACATCTTCTGGTAGTATGGCAATACAACACTAATAACAGTGACAACTCCCTGCACTCTGAGAGCATGGACATAGTCGGAAAAAAATACTACGCATAATAAAAGACCCGCTAGGTCGACCGGCCTAGGCAAAAATAAGGGCTTCCCGGCGAACCAAAAGGGTTCGGGCAAAAATAAGGGATGAAATGGAAAAAAAATATGTACACCCGGCAAGTCGAAAACCTGAAAAGGCGGCTTGGGCAAAAATGGGTATCCCGGTGGACTGAAAACCCGAAAGGGCGGTCCAGGCAAAAGTTAGGGATCACAGTGTACGACTATGTCCCGTTATCTCGTCACTTGCCTACCAGAAGAAGATTTGTCAATCGGAAATTATCAGCACCTCCACAGGTACCTTCTCCCGCGGAAACTGGGGCAATAAGAATTGTCTAAGCGATCTTGTTGCTCTGTCCACCGAGGTGCCAAGGTATGTTCAGCTGAAGAATGTAACCAAGATATCTCCACTCCCCGTAGAGTAAGACAAGATTCAACAACACTCTCCCCCGAGCAGAGTTGGTCTCCCAGCAGCCCCGAAAGGGCACAATATCTCTAACAAGTCAGCAACACTCTCCCCAAGCAGAGTTAGGCTACTGTCATCCCTAAGGAAGTCGGGTATCCCCAGAAGATCTCAATATTCTCCAGCAGAGTATACAGATATTCCTCAGCAAGCATCCCCGGCAGTCTTAATATAAGATTGTTCCCCGGCGTAATACCAGACACCCCGGTGGAGCCAATTCCCCAGTACAGTCCAAAAGTTTCCCCAGGAGAGTTGAATCATCCTCCCCAGTAGACTCTGGAAGCTTATCCCCAGTAGATTCTTGAAGCTTATCCCCTGCAGAGTATAAACGCATCTCCCCGGCTTTATTCAAAGGTTATTCCCCACCAGAGCTTATAACTGGGTTATCCTCAGCTAATTGCCACAGAAAGATCGTCCTCGGCGTAGTTCTTCCTATCCCCCAGCGGAGTTCATCAAATTCCCCAACATAACTCATCAATGGAATCCCCAGCGGAGTTATCATCAAAACCTCAGCGAAGCATCTCTTCCCCACAGAGTATTTCCCCGCAGAGTAATCTCTCCAACAAGTGTATTTCCCAATGGAGTCATCTTCTCCTACCGGTTTATTCTTGCAATAATCATCCCCAGCGGAAACGAAGAACTCTATTCTTCAACATCAGCCCAGGATCTAACTTCCCGTCATTCGTCAAGGATTTATTTTCCTAGACGAAAATACATTCATAGACATTTCACATTTCATACATCATGACACTGCATACGACTAATGTTTTGCCTTTTCAGGAAAAAGGTCAATCCAAAGATGATTACTATCAACTGTCGCAATTCCAGATTCGATTCCTTTATCTAGCCAGGGCATATCTGTGAGTAATTGATTATATATTCGACACCTGTATCCAGCCAGGGCATGTCTGCATGAAGAGTTTAGAGATTCGATACCTGTATCCAGCCAGGGCATATCTGTAGACGACCAGTTCCAGATTCGATACCTGTATCTAGCCAGGGCATATCTGTGAGCGATTGATTGTAGATTCGATACCTGTATCTAGCCAGGGCATATCTACATTAAAGAGATTAAAGAGATAGCTGGGAAATGCTCCAGATATGGATGTTATTCTTTTGCTTATTCAGAGTTTCCCTTCAGAGATAGCTTGGAAATGCTCCAGATATGGATGCTATTCTTTTGCTTATTCAAAGTTTCTTCTCAGAGATAGCTTAGAAATGCTCCAGGCCCGGATGTTATTCTACTGCTTATTCAGATTTCTCTTCAGAGATAGCTTAGAAATGCTCCAGATATGGATGTTATTCTTTTGCTTATTCAGAGTTTCCTTTCAGAAATGGCTTGGAAATGCTCCAGGTATGGATGTTATTCTTTTGCTTATTCAAAGTTTCTTCTCAGAGATGGCTTAGAGATGCTCCAGATATGGATGCTGTTCTATTGCTTATTCAGATGTCCTTCTAGAGATGGTTCAGATGCGACCCAGATATGGCTACATTCTGATACTTATTCCAGATTCTCTTTCAGAGATAGCTTGGAAATGCTCCAGACACGGATGTTGTTCTATTGCTTATTCAGATCCCTTCTAGAGATGGTTCAGATGCGATCCAGACATGGCTGCATTCTGATACTTATTCCAGATTCCCTTCTAGAGATGGTTCAGATGCGACCCAGATATTGCTACATTCTGATACTTATTCCAGATTTCCTTTCAGAGATAGCTTAGAGATGCTCCCGACGCGGATGATATTCTATTGCTTATTCAGATTTCCTTTCAGAGATAGCTTAGAGATGCTCCCGACGCGGATGATATTCTATTGCTTATTCAGATTTCCTTTCAGAGATAGCTTAGAGATGCTCCCGACGCGGATGATATTCTATTTCTTATTCAGATTTCCTTTCAGAGATAGCTTAGAGATGCTCCCGACGCGGATGATATTCTATTGCTTATTCAGATTCCCTTTCAGATATAGCTGGGAAATGCTCTAGATATGGATGCTGTTCTTTTGCTTATTCAGAGTTCCTTTCAGATATAGCTGGGAAATGCTCCAGATATGGATGATGTTCTTTTGCTTATTCAGAGTTCCTTTCAGATATAGCTTAGAGATGCTCCTGACCCGGATGTTATTCTACTGCTTATTCAGATTCAAACTTCTAAAGACAACTTAGAGATGCTCCAGACCCGGATGCTATTCTATTGTTTAGTCCAGGTTCATTCAAAAGATATTCCAGATACGATCCGGATTCAGATAATACTCTGTCACTCACTTAGATAAAATATGGATATACCCCAGACGCGTCGGTCATTCTACTATTTATTCAGACGTCAGCCATTAGATATAGACTAGGTATGCTCCAGACACGGAAGCTATTCTATTTCTTATTCAGATTTAACTATCCATTACATTTCCAAATTTCATCTATAAGCCCATTCCCGACAAGGTTCTGTCACATCTTCAGATGGCATCTATAAGTCCATCCTCCTATCCATCATCTTTCCAAATGGCATCTGTAAGCCCATTCCCGACATCACATTGCTGATACCACACTATGTGAGTGCAAATTTCTGGGCACTTTAGTGTTCAATCATCTTCCACCTTTGGATCATGAAAGGCACGCAAGCCAATCTACATCCTCAGGTTTAAGAAGATTGAACAGGGGCAACTGTTGTACCCCAAAATTTGCCCTCCCATATGTCTCAAAATATTTCAAGAAAAATTCACAAGTCCAACCCGGCGCGTCATATTCAGGTGTTCTTTCGCCAAGATATCTCTGATAACGTATGCTCAAATTCAGGTTCGGCTCAAGAGTCAATTATTTAAAGAAGGTATCCGAATGTGTGAGTTTTCTCGAAGAAATATGGTGAAAAAGTGTGCTGAAAGTGCAGTTTTTACGCGCTAAAAAATTCATAACTTGAAGATCGTGGCTCGTTTTGAACCTGTTTCGGTGGCCAAAATTCTGTCTTGACATTATCTACGTTTTCATCTCTCATGGCTAGAAGCCAATTTCGATCAGAAGGTCTTCAAAAATGTGGATTTATCAAGTATTTTCATACAGAAAATTTGTGACAGAAGTTTATTTGCGTCATGTTCAGAAAATCATAACTTGGTCGGTTTTCATCGTATCGAGTTGGTTCCGGCGCCAAAATTTCACAAATTGAGTTGGCTACATTTTCACAGAAGGTATTGAGTTCAAACGGTATTCAAAAGGCCTTCGTTTTTTGCTCAGAGTGCGTGACACGCTGAAAATGCTGAATACTATTTCATCTGGGCCGAAACTTCGAAAATTCATAACTCGGTCAATTTTTATCGGATTTGGCTCATATTTTTACACAAGGTCACTGACTCAGAGATCTACAACTTTTATTCAAAAGTCGAGACCGGATTATGCTCCTATCAATACCAGTTTTTTTATTGAAGAACGTGTCAGAGTCGACACTGGAGCCCAAAATAAGTTTGTCTGAGCTGAAACTTCAAAAATTCATAACTAATTCACCGCTTATCCGATTGAGCCGATTTTCGGACAGGAGTTAGTTCTCGATATCGGCTACATTTTGTTTACACATTTCAACTTCAAAAATTGCACTTAAGTCCCTGCGATTTAGCCTGGAAAGTGACGAACTCAAGTGAACATTGGAGGCCCAATTGCACATTCAAAGCCCATTTTCTTTACCCTAATTTCGATTATATAATCACATTCTTTTCACACAAACCAGAGGAGAAAAGAGAGGGAAAAAAACCTTGCCACAACACTGTTAGAATATCAAATTCTTTTAAGAACCCTAAAACCTTGAAATCCTTATTACAAATCCCTCTCTCACTACAAACAAGTCATCTCAGTTACAAACCAACATCTCACTACTTCTTCAGTAAGGGTAAGGCTGACTTGATCTCCATGATCAAAAGGGTATAATCATTCATACATGCCATATTGTGCCTAAACATTAAATTTCTTAATATATTGGCTTTATTTGCATTTTATGATTTTATTTAATGTGTTCATGAGATTCAACACTGCCGATTTTAGACAGGATCCCATGCAGGTTCATTAAGGAACATTGAGGCCAGAACACAAATGGCCAAAAGCCAAATGGCCAAAACAGAACAGCTTACACATGACACCAATACATGGCGAGGCAGACATCTTGAGAAGGTTAAGGAACGTTGAGGCCAGAATACAAATGGCCAAAAGGCAAAACACAAATGGTCAAAATAAAATAGTTTACACATGACGCCAATAACTGTTTCACCCCTCCAATCAGGCTCGTATACTCCTAAACTCTCTCTCTATTTGTATTATATTCCTTTAATTAATTAATCGTTATTCTTTTTATTAATCACTAACCAATTAACATTTTTTCCTAATAAAATCAAAAACACAAAAAAATATTTTATTTATTAAAATTAACTTCATCACTTTTATTTTTGTAAATAAATTAATTTAATCAATTTAGCTTTAATTAGATTTAACTTTTAATAT
Organism: Vicia faba; assembly: GCA_948472305.1. Classification (NCBI taxonomy): domain Eukaryota; kingdom Viridiplantae; phylum Streptophyta; class Magnoliopsida; order Fabales; family Fabaceae; genus Vicia; species Vicia faba. Next base: position 1,626,787,912 of record OX451738.1, on the reverse strand, counting down.
TTTTTGCAATATTTAAAATCAATTTAGAATATTAGGTTTTTATTAGCATTAATTCAATTTATTTTATTTCTTTAAAAACTCAAAAATCCAAAAATATTTTAATTAATTAATTAGTTTATTAATTTAATTGTTAACTTAATTTAATTCCATTTAATTCAAAAATAACCAAAAAAATCACTTTCTTTCAAAAAAGGGTCAAAACCCCAAAAAAAACTCGCATCCGATTTAATTTCCCGCACGCGATCCATTTTTCCATATTATTGTACTTGCTCCCGGAATGTAATATCTTTTAATTAGGACTTTAATTATTTACCGCTTTATTTTACTTTCCGCAATTTAAATTAAAGGGTTTGTTTTTGGTAATGTAAATACCCGACGCCTTGTAATAGCTTAGATTTAATTTCCCGCAATTTACTTCCCGCAAATTATTAAACTGTTAATTATGCATGACAAGATTTGTATGACAAATAAAATCAACCCGTAGCTCACAATGATGCATGTTAAAAGATAAACATAAACTAAAACCTGACACACGTGCACATGCCACTCCTAGGGTACGCCTCATTGGTTGCCTCGAACGTGGTCATCAAGTATATGGTGTTTTAGAGGTCGCCCTCCTGTCTAAAGATCTTGTTGCCTCGAAACGGTTACCTCGGATAAAAAAGGATCTAGGACATTAGGGTTACTTCTAAGGCGTCCTACTATTGCTTCAGTGACCACATTGTCCCTAATAATCGAATTGACCCGAATAACTCCAACGATGGTGCTACCTACCTCTCAATGGTGGGATAGCACTATCTAAAGGACTCTTACACAGCCTAATTCCTTAGAGTAGGTAGATTCTCATGGGTACTTGCTCTCTCAAAAACAAACAAAATACTTTTCACACCTACACTTTCAAAAAGTTTTTCAAACAAATTTTTCATACACTCTTGAGGACAGATACAAGAGTTACCTAGAAATTTTTCAAACGAAACTTTTTCAAACCCACATACACTTGAAAAGCAAACAATCTTTTGAAAACATAAGAGCAAGTACCTAAGAGCCCGTGGATAACCACGGATAGAAAGGGTGCTAACACCTTCCCTTTCTATAAATCTACCTCCCGAACCGAGAGACATCTCAAAGAAGGAATTTTGCTGTGCTTTTGTCCTTTCCATGTTGGAGAACATAAAAGACGGTGGCGACTCTTGCTTACCGCGACATTTCGCGAACCAGCTTAAAAAACAGTCAGTTCTATTTCCACCGATCACAGCATCCATCAACTTGTTTAGCACAGCAGCGACAGTCTTTGAGACAACCAGGAAATACCCCAGCTTTCAGCAGATTTTCTTTAACAATGGTTAATAGAGTAGTCAAGTATTCAACAGAGGAAACAAAAGCAGTGTCTTCAATAGCGTTTTCCATGATTTGGCATAGGCGCAATGATAACATTCGGAGTTGGAGGAGGATCAAATTCAATGGTCTTGTTGTCGATGAGGTCTTGAATTTTTCTTTTCAAGGCCCAACATTGGCCAGTGTCATGTCCGGGGCTATTGGAGTGATAAGCGCATTTGGCGTTCGGGTTGTACTTTGGTGGTGAAACATTGAGATTTGAAGGGGGTCACACAATGTTACCAAATTAGCCTTCAACAAGTGTTGCAAGGCTTGAGACATTGACATGTTGATCCTTGTAAATTATCTTCTTGGAATATCAGGTCTTTGGTAGTTAGCTTGTTGTTGTGGCCTTTGAGTAGAGGTTGGATTGGAGATTAGAACTGCATTTATGGATTGACGATGATCCTTCTTGATATGGCCTCTCGACCCATACACGACATTAGTTTCTTTTTTATTGATAAAAGGTTTCTTCGCAGTATTTGATGTGGAAGCAGAGGTCATGGGAATCTTTCCAATTTTAATACCGCTCTCAACCATTTCACTAGTCAAGATTAACTCAGTGAAACCGGATGATGAGCTCCCAATTAACAAGTTGAAAATGGTTCAGTCAATGTTCCCATGAACATATCCATCAGCTCCCTATCGGTCAATGATGGTTGCAGCCTACCTTCTAGGTCTCTCAATTTCTGTGCGTACTCTTTGAAGCCTTCATCGGAACCTATGGTCATTCCTTGTAACTGCACTCTAGTTGACGCCAGATCGGCATTATACTGATATTGACGATAGAAGGCGATGGCCATGTCTTCCCAGGTATGGATGTTGGAACCTTCTAACTGGTAAAACCACTCCAATTGAGTCCCAAACAGACTCTCTTGAAAGAAGTGCACCCATAACTTCTTATCAGTGGTATGCAGTTGAATTTTACGGACGTAAGATCTCAAGTGAAGCTTCGGGCACAAAATGCCATCGTACTTAGAGAAAATTGGAATATTGAATTTGTGAGGGATTGCTACCCCAGGAATCAAACCCAAATCACCAAAATCTAGGCCATACACAGCTTGAATTTCCATAGCCTTCAATCTGTCCTCTAGTTGCTTATACTTGTCTTCAGCCGGTGGATATTGCTCGTCAAAATAGTCCTCATCTTCAGAGACTGGATTGTTGCCACCCCCAGCACGGGTGCTCCTTGCATCATCATCCTGATTTTCATCCTCCTCAGAGGAGTCTTCTACCACTTGAACTTGTTAAACTGAGCCCTTGAACCTCTTCCCCATGTTGATCAAAGCCTTCTTTTTGGTCTTCTTCTTTGCAACCAGAAGTGACATCAGTTCTTGCTGCCCTTTGGCCAAGGTGAGCAAGGTTTCTTGAAATTGAGAATTTTGTGTTTGAAAGTCCTTCACAGTCTGCTCGAGATCCATCTTACTGAAATAAACAGTAGAATAATGAGGAAATATGTGTCATAAAACCTGCTTATGTTATGATGCATGTAATGTGAATGCAAATGTTTTCAATGACCTTTAAGATTTAAATTTTTTTAAACAAAGAAGGAACAAACATTAATTGTATTAATAAGTTCAAATGGTTACAACAAATGCCTTATGGGCTTACAATGGAATAAGCAAAAATAATACAAAATAAACTCCTAAAACAAAAGGACTCAAGTTTCCCATGAGCGCATCCTCTTTGGTGCAATGTAAGCGTTCAAACTTTGCTCTTCATGAAGCCGTCTCATGAGCTCTAAAACCTTCTTCTCGCTCGAGTAGAATTGGGCTTCAAAGGTGTATCTCACCCCTTTTATTTCAATCCATGATCTTTGTAACTCCTCGAGAGTAGTAGGCATGTCAGGATGAAGAATAGTGTAAGGAACATCTCCTTTGGAAATAGGCTCCATGATGATAGGTTAGATAGCAGGATATGGCATCATGAGGATTTGAGCACGAGCTCGTACCCACTTGAGATAAGGCTCCAAAGGAATGGAGTTATTATTCCCCAATGTCGTGCTATTAACTTTGCTCACCATGCCCCAAGCTCGTACAAGTCTTTGACAATAACCTTGGACATCATTCTCATAGTCAAATGCAATTCCTTGGATAAGTGCATCATGAGGACCATCCCTCCTAGCATACCTAAACTGTCGTAAATCCAAACAAGGATTATAGGTGATACCTCCCCTAATGACAAGAAGAGGGACATTAGGTAATTCCCCACAACGGTCAATAATGACAAGATCCTCCAAAGATCGAGAACAGCAATGAATATCTGAATGCGAGAGTGACATCAACCTACTAGACCATCTCATGCCTCGCTCATTATTCAAAATAGATCGAGGAAGGTGTGAAATAAACCACCTAGACAACAAAGTAGTGCAACACATAAGAATTCCACTTCTCTTCATGGTGCGAGTGTGAAAAGAGTGCAAATTGTCTCCAAGTAAGGTAGGCACCGAATTACGAGATAGAAAAACTTTAACCGCATTCACATCTATGAGTTGGTCCAGATTAGGAAATAGTACCATCCCATAGATTAGAAGAGCCAAAACCTCTTCAAAATCTTGCAAATCCAGAGCATCCCAAAATTGTTGAGCCTTCTCAAACAAAAACTTGGCTAGAAAACCTTTAACACCACTTCTTGTTTCCCAATTTTCCACAACATTGGACCATTGCAAATGTAAAGCTTGAGTAATCTCTTCAGGTCTTGGGTCTCTCTCAATACCGGTGAAGGGTAATTGATCAAGAATAGGCACTCCCAAGAGTTGAGAAAACTCCTCCATAGTAGGCACTAGTTGGTAATCAGGAAATGTAAAGCAATGGTGCTTAGGATCAAAGAATTGGAAAAGCACATATACCATATCCTCTTTAAAGTTTGTTGTAACCAAGTTGATGAGACGTCCGTATTTCTTGATGAATGGAGAATCAATGGGAACCCTTGATGCTAATTCCTTAAGTTGAGGAGGCACTTTCACAAGGTTGATTCGGACAGTAATTCTTCGCATGGAAGCCATGTCCTACAAAACAACACAAAGATAAATCCCAAAGTCCTTGAAATGGTTAGTATAAATGCAATGGTATGCTGTTATGATGTTATGTACATATACACACAAAGCAAACAAGTCCTTAGGTTTAGGCTTGCATGGGTTCATTGGTAAGTACCCTCTTAAAGTTTAGTTGGTTCTACCTATCCTAGAAAGTAATTGGATTCTAGGGGATGTCCATATCATTGATCTTTCTTCATTGAGCATTGTTTCAGCACAAGCCTCTTTTTTGGTGACCGAAATATCCCAAAAGTCAGATCTCAATGAGCGTAGTATCGAGTATCAACCAACTTCAGACTGCACCAAAGCCGACTATCTCACTACTTCCTAATAGCCAAGTTGTTCAATTAAAGGTTTTAAGGTCAGTTGGTGCTTCATGATACCAAACAGTGGCCCCATATTCTCCTTAACTCGCCATAATGGATTCAGGTACTCACAAATGTGTCACACTAACATAGCTATTGTCTGAACCATATCAGTTTACACTGTACAATCTCCACAATTTTTTTCTATTTACCTAATAATGTTTCCAGACTTAGGTAGAGGATCAATAAAAAAACCAAACAAGGACCCAAAATATAAAGCAAACAATTCAAATAATGAAAGCATTTTAAAAGTGATCTAGTCTCTAAGTTAACCCCACTTTTAAGTATGTTCCCCAGCAGAGTCGCCAGTTCTGTAATGCGGTGGGAGAACTGACTTGGGTGTTTTACGTTTGATTGCAATTATTGTGGATAGCAAGATTCTCCATCGAATTTTCTTTTATCCAACAAAGGAATGGGTGAAAAGAATAGGAAAGACATTTTGAGATATTTTCTTGAGTTCGGGGGGGTAGGTTATAAAAAGGGAAGGTGTTAGCACCCTTTTCATCCGTAGTTATCTAGGGCTCTTAGTTGCTAGCTCACTTTGAAATATTTGTTTGAAAATGTGTTTGTGATTGTTTTTTGAAAGTATTTTTGAAAAGTTCCTTCTTTTAGGCGAACTTTGTAATGATTCTCGTCTCTAAAAGAATGTATACAAAATGTTGACTTTTGAAAATATTTCATTAGAAAGTGTTGGTGTGTTTGAAAGATGTTTTGAAATGTTGTGAGCAAACAACTACGAGTGTTCTACCTACTCAAAAAGTCTTTGTTCATTTCCTCCTCTTTTAGATATTGGCATCTTACCGTTGATTGATAAGAAACTCTATCATTGGATGTGAAGGGACGGGCGTGGATCGTCGTATAGTCATAGAAGGCAACATTGTAGGATACCATAGCAATTTTTGTAAGGGCCTAAGATCATTTACTGAAGGCAACATTGAAGGGTCATCAAGGGACTACGATCTTGTATTCTAAGGTCTTTGCTAAAGTATCCCACGTTCGAGGGACATGACAATTTTATTCGAGGCAACAAGTGGGGGTTACCCTAGAGGTGCAAGTGTGAAAAGTGTTTTATTTTAATACATTTTTGTCTTGAGATTAGGGTTCTCTAAGATTGATTTTATCTTTCCATACAAACCCTAATTACTAACAATAATATTGAAAGCGGTAAATTGCGGAAATGTAAATTTTATGCTATTACATCTTTTTTGGGGATGGGGGATACAAATTTACAAATGGGGAATGAAGGCAATTAAAACCTAATTACTATTACAACCATATTGAATAATGAATAACAATAAAAATATAAAGAAATATAAAGATAATGTAAAAAAAAAGAAAATTGTTTTAAAAAAACTTTTATGTATTGACACATGCACTTACGCATTGATACAAAAACTTTATGCATTGACGCATGCACTTATGCATTGGATCATATTTGTTTTGCATCGACACATGCACCTATGCATTGATACATATTATTCCTTGCTCCTGGAAATCAAAACCAACTCAGTATGAGTCGACACATAATGGTTTGCATCGACTCATTTCTGTTTTGCGTCGACTCATTCGTGTTTTGTACCGACTCATAACCTGCTTTGTATCTAATATGTGTCGACTCATAGATATATGCATCGACTCATACTGTTGTTTTTTACTTCTAACATTTTTCTTCTGCATATATGAGTCAGTTCCCAACACATGGTTAATGAAAATGAAAAGTAAACATATGGTTAGCTTCAGGGTAATGATATCTACATTTTATCTTCACAAATGAACCACTAATGATGCTTGTATGAAAAGTTCAAAGTCAAGAAAACTTACCTTGAAACTGAAATTTGTGTTTTGATTTAAAGTTGTTGTATTGTCTTGGAGAGGTCAAGTGGCTATTTTTGAGTTTGGAGAATGGTGATAGTGATGTGTGATACGGTGGGAAGAATTGACTGTTTTTGGAATGCTAGTTTGCGTTTTGCGTTTGTGTTTGCAAAATGTCGCGGTAAGCAAGAGTCGCCACCGACTTTTATTTTATCCAACAAGGAAAGGAAAAAATCACAGAAAAATTCCTTTTTCGAGATATTTCTGAGTACGGGGGTAGATTATAGAAAGGGAAGGTATTAGCACCCTTTCTATCTGTAGTTATCTACGGGCTCTTAGGTACTTGCTCATCATTTTCAAAATTGTTTTCTTCGTATTTGTGGGTTTGAAAAAGTTTTTGTTTTAACTTCGATTTAACTCTTGCTTCTGTCCTCAAGAGTGTAATGAAGTGTTTTTGAAAACTTTGTTTGAAAAGGAGTGTTAGTGTGAAAAATTTGTTTTGTTTTGGATGAGCAAGTACCTAAGAACTATCTACCTACTCGAAAAAGGAATCGTTATATGCTAATTTCCTTTAGACAATGCTATCCCACTATTAGTGAGTAGGTAGCACCGTCGTTGGAGTTTGGGGGTCAATTCGAATGAGGGATATACGGTCACCAAAGCAATGTTAGGACGCTGTAGCGGTAACCCTAATGTCTTAGATCATTTATTTGAGGTAATTATATTCGAGGCAACCATTTCGAGGCGACTATAATCTTTTAGACAAGAGGACAACCTCTAAAACGACCTATACTCAATGACCATTTACGAAGGCAACCAAGTGGGGTGTACCCTAGGAGTGCGCATGTGCGAGTGTGTCGTTTTCAGTTATTTTTATCTTTGCACGTGTTAAGGGTGATCTAATTTGATTTTAAGATTAAACATTCAGTCTTGTTATGCAAACCCTATTATCAAACATCTAGCGGTTATAATTAGCATAATTCAAAGTGCGGAAATTAAATTACAAGGCGTCGGGTATTTACATCGCCAAAAACAACCCTTTGAAAATAAAATAAAACGATAAAATAAATAAATGTCCTATTTAACTATTACAGACCGGGATCAGATACATCAACAATTAAATAAAGAAGAATAAATCGCGCGAGTGAAATTATATCAAATGCGAAATTTAGGGTTTTGACCCTTTTAAAAAGAAAAATGTTTTTGGTTGTTTTTATTTAAGGAAAGAAATTAAATCCTAAATTAAATACTAAATTAATTAATTAATGAAAAATAATAAATGGCATATTTTTGGAGTTTTGATTATTTTAAAAAATAAAATAAAAATAATTAAACTAAGGTTAAAACCTACTTAATTCTAATTGATTTTATTTATTTACAAAATAAATTAATGTTACCTAATTAATGTCCTAATTAATTAATTAGTATTTATTAATAAAAAAATAAAATTCTGAATTTTAATTGGAGTAAAAGTATTTTTGTGATTTTTTTGATAAAAAAGAAAATTTGTTATTGGTTAGAAATTAATTAAAACAAAATAAAATAACTAAATCAATAAAAAGAAAATATAAGAGAAAGAGAATTTGGGCCTGATATTGGGAGGTGTTGAAAGCAATTTTCTTGGCCCATTTGAAGCTGACCCAATTGATTTTCTAGGATCCCATACACGCGCGTTGATTGGCTTATGGTGTGCCTTTGACACCTGGCCATCAGATCTGGCCATCTGGCGCATGGAGGAGGGATGTGCATGGTGGACCTCAGACTTGAACACGCACATGATTACCTGAAATTGTTAAGAAAAATAGCAAATGCTGGAGGCAGGGATCGAACCCCTGACCTCCAGCCCCATATGCCTTGGAATCAAACGTGGCAACCACTAGGCCAAGTGGTTCTTGTTGTTAATAAAATATGAAGTAATAATAATATAGAAAAACAAAATTCAATGGTCAGAAAATAAAAAAAGCGCGCAATTATTTGAACTGGCCTATGGATGGATGATACGAGTGCTTCTTCTTCCTCTCTCTGTGGCCAAAAACAAAACACTTATACCAACGGACCAAGTTCAGTCACTACAAGCTTGTTCATCCCCAAAATTATGTACAGGCCATGAAAACAGATTCTAAGAACATGGTTGTGTTCGTCTCAACCTGCTGATACAACCATAGCCATTATCATGGCCAATTTTTCCTGAAATGAAAAAATCCAAAAACAAGAACCAAACCCTAGCAATGGTTGATCTCCATATAGGTCAGATAAATGCAATTGCTTATTACAAAAAGCTTGCAAATGATGTGTGGATTAAGAATATGCAATTGTTTCATGTTAACAATGCCTAAATTGGAAAATACGAAATCAAGAATATTGTGAATTCGTGGATGACTTACAGAGCTCTAGGAGGCTTGAAAACGTGTGGTCTGGATTGGTTTTGCTTCTGGAGATGGCCAGGAAGAGATTGGGACAAGTCTCAAGTCTTGAAATTGCCTTTATGCCCTATTTCGATCTCACACTTTTTTTATGGTTTTTGCAAATTTGGTCCTCACTCTATGCTTGATCTCCAACCATTGTAATTGTCTGCCTCGCTTCCTTATGTAACGCACAACACATTAGGTCTAAATTCCTTGTTCAAATCTCCCTCTATCAATGCTCTTGATGTGGATTTGATTTGCTTTTACAAACATTCCAAATTGGATTAATTTCAATCTTTATGTGTGCAATTGCTTTGATGCGAGTTTTATGTGATGCAAGCTGTCCATTTAAACCTATAATCATCAAAAGATCTTTGGTTATCAATATTTTTGATTTTATGTGATTTTATTTGATTTAAAATGAATTAATTCAAATAAAAATCAAATTAAATGATAAAAATATAGTATGAACAAATGGCCAAGGCTAGATCACGTGGGAAATAATGCAAACTCAAAACAAGTGAAAAAGAATGGACCCATTTGGCAAAATTTGAAGTTTTAGGGATAGTTGACTTTTGACAATTTTGCAAAAAAGTTCAACTTCAAAAATGCATAACTTCTTCAATTTTGACTCTTTGGAGGTGTTCTTGGACTTTTTAGAAATATTGAGATGTCCTCTAATCAAAACTTTTTGTCTCATCTCATTTTCATATTCCATGATCAAGTTAGAATCTTTGACACAAAGGGTGTTTTTGTTGACTTTAAAAAATGACCTATAATGTCAAAATTCATAACTTCTTGTGGGTGCATATTTTGATCTTGGGGTATGAATATGGATTGTAGGGAATTGCATCCTATTCAAAATGAGCTTTGGATGGGTCATTTCTCATAAAGTATGAGAAAGTTATGCTTGGTCAAAGTTGAGTTGACTTTTCCTACAAAACCCTAATTTAGCAACTTTTGAATCTTGATGAATTGTGAGCAATCCTTGATGAATCATGATCAATCCTTGATAAAATGATGAAATATACTTCAAAATGAGAATGTTGGCAAAAACATCTTGAAGTTTGACTGTATGTAGGTCACAGTTGACTTTTGCCCTAGCATAGTCGATTTTTGGACCTTTGAGCAATTGAGTGAGCAAACTTCCTCTGCAAGGCTTGAAATTTGACATGGTGTTTAGAGTGATTTCTAGTAAACAAGCGCTAGTCTTCCAATTTACTAATTATTATTGGTTACTTGCAGGATCGACTAGATTGATCCTAGAACACATGTGTCATAACTCATTTTTATGTTCATATATATTATATTGATAGACTTATATTGTATGTTAAGTTCGAATATGAGATTCTTAGGAAAGATTTCTAAAATGGTCTATAGGAATAAACTAACTGAATGTAGGAAGGAAAGGCTTCGAATTAGACTTGGGCTTGAATGTAAAGATAAGTGTTTGACTAAAAGGATAAAGTGAAAGTAAAGTTTCTAACGAAGTGACTGTGTTTAAAGGCAAGTAAAACAAGGAAATGCAAGGAAATCGAAGGATTTAAAGGGCAAGGAAATGCAAGGAAATCGAAGGATTTAAAGGGAAATGAAATCGAAGGATTTAAAGGGCAAGGAAATGCAAGGAAATCGAAGGATTTAAAGGGCAGAAATACTATAATGGCGAACTAAATATAACAAGACTTGTATTGAAATTGTAAAAAAGTAATGATGTTCAATACGTACATTGTATCTTCTGACTCTTTTCCCTTAATTCACGGTAGTTTGAGTATTTTGAGATCTTTTAGTACATAAAAGTGAACATCCTAAATCTAACATAAGAACACCTATTTATATTGTCTTGACCCTAACGGTCCTATTCTAAAATCACGCCACGTTCGAAGCATGCAGGCTTCCTATGTTTGTTGACTTCCACGCGTCTTCTAGAATGGCGCTCTTTATTTGAAATTCAAAATCTGTACCAATCGAAGCATCTTGTTTCTTTGTTGCTTTCGAAATAACCCAATTACCTGGACCGTTTCCAACTTCTGGCACCCTTACATAAAGGAGCTCTTTTATAATTCGAACACTAAAACAAGTCCAAATCGAAATCTGCTGGAAATTGAATAATCCTTCAGCATAATGACTCCATATCTCCCACCAATATCCAATATTGATATTAATCTCCTTAGGTACTTTAATCGAAATATTATTTTGATAATGGTTTCTTCCTTATTCGAAATAGCCAGCTAACAAATTGCCCCCCAAGAACATGTATTTCGAAAGATATAAAGAAATACTTGTTTTTTGACTCATCCAGGCTATTTCAAGAGTATCAAAAACTCATGCAAAATCAACTTATGCAAGAGCAAGTTTGCTAAGTTGAAACGAAACGCCCCTTTCTGATTTGTTGAATGTACTTTGTTAATGCTTTTTATTGTAAATGATTGAGCACAACCATTCTGGCACTTATATAATACCATTTTGGCTTCATGTTTATATTTTTTTTTATTATCCTGCAGTGATTCTAACCTCTTGCAAGCATGGTTTATACCTTTTTAAGTATTTCCCATTTACCCTCAAGATTCTTCTATCTTCCGCTAATTCTTCTATTTCGTAAGCATTATTCGAAAATGTTTTCAATACTCGAAAGGGACCCTCCCAATGGGATGACATTTACCTAATAATATGTTCTTTTTATCCATATGTAATATAACCTTCCATACCAGGTCATAGTTGAGAACAACTTACTTTTAACTCTTTTGTTGTATGCTCTGGCTACTCTTTCTTTCTGTCTTCTCATAACTTCTAAAGCATGTAGCCTATCTTCATCCACGTCCACTAATTCATTCATCATCATTTCCCAATATTTATCAGTTGGTATTTCATTTTGTCTTTGGATTCTTACTGATTGTAAGTGTATTTCGACTGGCAACACTGCATCATGTCCAAAGGTAAGTCGAAACGGAGTAGTATTGGTTGCTTCCTTAGGAGATGTTCGACATGCCCACAAAGCCTTGTCCAAAGTTTTGTGCCAATTTCTTGGCTTTCGTCCTACATGTTTCTTTATCAGCATAAACCTCTGTTTCCTGATTGTACTCACAAGGAAGCACCGAAACTACATTGCAGTTTGCATTGAAGAAGGATTCCCCCTCAGATTCGAAGGCATCAGTCATCAAGTCCTCTTCGTTCGCAGCTTCCTTCTGAGTCCTATTTTTTTTAGCGTCCTTCTGTGGAGAAAAAATTTTCCTGGACACTGGGGGTTTGCCCCCAGTCTGGTTCAGTGATGTTAGGTTATTGGTACTGGATTCTCCTACTCCTGTAGGTTTCGAATCCCTTGCTGCTTTTTGGTTTCTCTAGTGTCTGTGCCACTGAGAGCGAGACATTGGGTTTATGCCTTTATAATTCTCCAATCTTATTTCTTCCCTCCTGTTTGAATTGAATTGCCTCCTGTAAGCCATTGCAGTCCTGCCTCCTCGATAGAAGCTGCGCCACTTCCCTTTTCCCTTATCAGCATTCACTTGCAGCCATCTATCAGTGGGGATTTCTGCAGGTAGTTTAAAGGAAACTCTCTTTGCTCCCCTGGGATAAGGGCTATCTGGCCTCCTTGGCATACTTCTGGCTGTGCTAACAAGATTCGAAGGCATTCCTCCTTGGTTCCCCCAGCCTGACGCAAATGGAATTCTCTCGAATGCTTCAGCCATTTCCTTATCATACACTACTGCACATCTGGGACATATCAAGCATTCTGTTCCAATCTTGTGGCAACGAACCAGGAATTCGAGCAGACTTTCATCAGCTTTTGGATAGACTTTGTATAGTTGGTTGTCTTGCCTACAGTTGACTCCTGTTCGTTCACCCTGGGCCCTTTCGAATTCAGCAGCAATTCTGGGATTGCAGATGATACTGAACCTTGGGCATAGCAACTTTTCCTGATTTTTCTTATGATAGTGGAAGATGTATTCACGCAAACTTGCGTCCTTTCTAGGTAAGTTCTCTCTTCTCTGTTCTCTTTCCCTCTCTAAACAGCGTTCCACTTCTTCCATTTCAGCGTTAGGTTGTTCGAAGTCCACCATATTCACTCCCAGCATTTGGTCATCAGAAATTTTGACTTCTTCAAATTTCATCCTAAGACCTTCAGTGGACTTAGCCAATTTTCTATCACTTAATATCTTTGCTTTGATCACCTTTGGGAGGCCATCAGTAGCCTCTATTTCGTTTTTGATCAATGGGAGGCCATCAGTAGCCTCTCTTTCGTTTTCGATTAAGATGAAGTCCCCATCCTCTTCGAATTCCTCCTTCGACTCAACTTTCCCCTCAGCAATTTCTACCATATTGATGTCTAGAGGTTTAGCATAGTTAGTCTTCGCCATCAGCAATGGATCAGTATCAACTTTCATTGGATTATTTCCCTTGTCTGAGAACTTCAGCCTGCCATCTTTGATTGCATTCTGTATCAGATCCTTGAAAAGAAAACATTGTGAGGTTTTATGGCCTAAAAAGTTGTGATATTTACAAAAGCCCCTCTTTTTCCTTTGTTCCAACGGAGGAACCTTAAGGTTAGGAGGAACTATTAACTGGCCATCTTTAATAAGTAGATCAAATATCTCATCACATTTAGTTATATCGAAAGTATAGATTTTCTTGGGGAATTTATCATTCCTTTCACTTTCGACAGAATCCTTTCCATTGGAAGGAAGTAGAACTTTGTAAACATAAGGGGGTGCTTCTTTTAGTTCTGCAAGATCTATTTCGAACTGATCGAAATCATAAGGGTCTTGAGGATCATCTATGTTTTCCTCTTCAGCCTCTATGTAGGCTATTCTCTCTTTCTTATGATTTTTACTAGCCCTGGCTTTTTAAGCTTTTAACCTTTCAACCTGACGCACTCTGTCTGCTAGTTGGGCCATATCTCTAAGATATTGTGTATCCAATTTCTTTCGAATGGAATAATCTAGGCCCCCAGTAGCCATTTCGACCAATTCATGTTCAGGGACCACTGTGAAGCATCTGGATTTTAATAAACGGAATCTATTCAAATATTCATCTATTGGTTCCGTGAATTTTCTCTTAATGCTTGCTAGTTCCTTGAGACTGATTTTAGACTGACCCATGTAAAATTGTTCATGGAAAAGTCTTTCTAAATAAGGCCATGTGTCCACAGATCCAGGGGGCAAGGTGGTGAACCAAGTGAAAGCGTTCTTTGTTAAAGAACTTGGGAAGTATTTTATCCTAAGATTTTCATGATTTGCTATATCTCCTACTTCTGTTAAATATCTTGCTATATGTTCCACTGTTGATTCACTTGTATCTCCAGCAAATTTCGTGAATTTAGGAACTTTAACGCCCCTGGGTAATTCTGTTTGTAAAACATAATCTATAATAGGAGATGTGTAATTTGGCCTCCTAAATCCCGAATTTAAACCATTCTGGGCCATTATTCTTTCGATCATGGTGGTGAGGTTATTTTCTGCCACTAAATTGTCATTCCTAATTCTATGAACAATTTCGTCTGCATTTTGGTCCCTATTCACCATCATTATAGGTCTAGGCTGTTCATTCTGAACTTCCTAAATTCCATGGTCTCTTAATCTTACCCCTATATTTCTTTATTCGACCACTTGTACAGGGGGTCGAATTTGTTCAATTATGGGTTCTTCATTTCGAATTACCACTGGGTTTTACCTACGCCTTGCAGGCGCATTAGGGGCACCAAAAAAATCTGCTATTCTGGCCATCTGGGCTGTATTTTCTTGGTTTGTTCTATTTATATTCTGGATTAGGGGATTGAAAATAGCATTCATTTCGCGGGCTAAGATTCCTATCATATCATGATTGCTATCACCCATCTGTTGTCTAAGCGCTGCCTGACTATTAGTTGTAAGAGTAGGCAATTGGGCGAAGTTTCCTGTATTCTGGAAATTTGTACCCAAATGGTTCATTCCCGAACCAGATCCTTGGAGTGGGGACGAAGTTGTTGTATTATGTAACCCTGCCATAAACGAAGTTGGCATCCCATATTGAGGATTTCTGGGTCTCAAAGGTTCGAAACCTGGAGGCCTAGGGGGGGTCGAATACTGTTGATTCCCTATGTGTGGCGCAGTTTGCACTAAAGACACGTTTGATGGCATGTCTAATGTACCTACTGGGATCGTATTCGAACTGCCAACAGGAATGGCATTGGAGGCATCAATCGAACTTGAAACGATTGTTGCAGCCCCATGTAGGGGATTATGTACCCCATATTGGTTGGTTGTATTAACCATTATTTTGGTACGTTGTTTTCTGGGTATATGTGGATTGTTATTCTTTATTTTGCCGCTTCGAAGGTTCATGTACCGAAACGCGCTCCACACTCAGAAAATCCTAAAATTTCTCTAATATGTTTGTTTGATAAAACTTTTTGTTATGACACTGTCCCACTGGGCGCGCCAATTTGTTTACAGTGATTTCTATTAAACAACCGCTAGTCTTCCAATTTACTAATTATTATTGGTTACTTGCAGGATCGACTAGATTGATCCTAGAACACATGTGTCATAACTCATTTTTATGTTCATATCTATTATATTGATAGACTTATATTGTATGTTAAGTTCGAATATGAGATTATTAGGAAAGATTTCTAAAATGGTCTATAGGAATAAACTAACTGAATGTAGGAAGGAAAGGCTTCGAATTAGACTTGGGCTTGAATGTAAAGATAAGTGTTTGACTAAAAGGATAAAGTGAAAGTAAAGTTTCTAACGAAGTGACTGTGTTTAAAGGCAAGTAAAACAAGGAAATGCAAGGAAATCGAAGGATTTAAAGGGCAAGGAAATGCAAGGAAATCGAAGGATTTAAAGGGCAAGGAAATGCAAGGAAATTGAAGGATTTAAAGGGCAAGGAAATGCAAGGAAATCGAAGGATTTAAAGGGAAAGGAAATGCAAGGAAATCGAAGGATTTAAAGGGCAGAAATACTATAATGGCGAACTAAATATAACAAGACTTGTATTGAAATTGTAAAAAAGTAATGATGTTCAATACTTACATTGTATCTTCTGACTCTTTTCCCTTAATTCACGGTAGTTTGAGTATTTTGAGATCTTTTAGTACATAAAAGTGAACATCCTAAATCTAACATAAGAACACCTATTTATAGTGTCTTGACCCTAACGGCCCTATTCTAAAATCACGCCACGTTCGAAGCATGCAGGCTTCCTATGTTTGCTGACTTCCACGCGTCTTCTAGAATGGCGCTCTTTATTTGAAATTTGAAATTTGTACCAATCGAAGCATCTTGTTTCTTCGTTGCTTTCGAAATAACCCAATTACCTGGACCGTTTCCAACTTCTGGCACCCTTACATAAAGGAGCTCTTTTATAATTCGAACACTAAAACAAGTCCAAATTGAAATCCGCTGGAAATTGAATAATCCTTCAGCATAATGACTCCATATCTCCCACCAATATCCAATATTGATATTAATCTCCTTAGGTACTTTATTCGAAATATTAATTTGATAATGGTTTCTTCCTTATTCGAAATAGCCAGCTAACACATGGATGATCTTGAGAACATATTAGGACATTGGGGAGCACTTGAGGTCATTTAGACTCAAGGATCTTGATGCAACACAAAACCCTAATTTGGGGTAGACTGCCTTAGGAGAGAGCTTGTCTGACGAATTCTTGGGCTACCTTGAGCAACTTGAGGATCTTTTTTTTGAAATATTTTGAGAAATATGGGAGGGAAAATTTTGGGGTACAACAACTGCCCCTGTTCAATCTTCTTAAACCTGAGGATGTAGATTGCCTTTCATGCCTTTCGTGATCCGAAGGTGGAAGATGATTGAACACTAGAGTGCCCAGAAATTTGCACTCGCATGAAGTGGTAATTGTCTTGTGATGTCGGGAATGGGCTTACAGATGCCATTTGGAGATTTCTGACGGGAGGATGGGCTTAAAGATGCCATCTGAAGGAGTGTCGATCGCATAAGAGATTCCTTAGCGAGATCTTGTATACCTGTTGTTTGAGGAAGATTCCGCTGGGGAAGTCTGATCTTTGTTGAGATTTAGGAACTTGTCTGTAATTCAACTGAGGTGTCGAGATTTAGGAACTTGCCCATAATTCAACTGAGGGGAAACATCTTCCTCGAGATTTAAGAACTCGCCCGTAGTTCAACTGAGAACAACTTCTCTACTGAGATTTAGGAACTTGTCTGTAATTCAACGGAGGAACTTTGTCGAGATTTAGGACCTTGTATGTAATTCAACTGAGAAAACATCTCTGCTGAGATTTAAGAACTTGTCAGTAATTCAACTGGAGGGAAACATCTTCATCGAGATTTAAGAACTCGCCCGTAATTCAACTGAGAAAACTTCTCTGCTGAGATTTAGGAACCTGTCTGTAATTTGACAGAGGTACTTTGTCGAGATTTAGGACCTTGTCTGTAATTCAACTGAGAAAACTTCTCTGTTGAGATTTAAGAACTTGTCAGTAATTTGACTTGGGGGAAACATCTTCATCGAGATTTAAGAATTCGCTCGTACTTCAACTGAGAAAACATCTCTGCTGAGATTTAGGAACTCGTTTGTACTTCAACAGAGGAACTTTGTTGAGATTTAGGACCTTGTCTGTAATTCAACTGAGAAAAACTCTGTTGAGATTTAAGAACTTGTCAGTAATTCGACTTGGGGAAACATCTTCGTCGAGATTTAAGAACTCGCCCGTAATTCAATTGAGAAAACTTCTCTGCTGAGATTTAGGAACTCGTCTGTAATTCAATGGAGGAACTTTGTCGAGATTTAGGACCTTGTCTCTAATTCAACTGAGAAAAACTTTGTTGAGATTTAAGAACTTGTCAGTAATTCGACTGAGGTAAAAGCTTCATAGCTTTGAATTTTTTGAGAACTTAACCGCATCCTTCCTGAAAAGTAAAGGTTAGTTGTATGTAATTCATGATATGTATCAGGCAATGATATTCTCAAAATAAATGAGATTGTATCGTATGATGCATATATGCATGTGTCATGATGTATGGAAATGTAATGTTTTTAGCTGGGGAAAATAAATCTCGGATAACTGCTGGAGAAAAGAGTTGAATTCTACGATTCCACTGGGGATGGTGCACGAAGATGATTGTGAGAATAAACCTGCAAGAGAGGATAACTTCACTGGGGAACAAACTGATGAGGAGATTACTCTGTGGGGGGAAGAGATGCTTTGTAGAGGATTCCGCTGATAAATTCCGCTGGGGATGAATTCCCGTTGCTGGTGATACTGAATCCTGTTGGGGATTGAATTCTTGTTTGTGAAAGGAAAGAACTTCGCTGGGGATGATCTTCAGTTGCGACTTCACTGGGGATAACCTTTTAGGCTCTACTGGGGACAATCTTCCAAAGTCTACTGGGGAGGATTCTCCACACTCCACTGGGGAAGCTTTTTCAGACTGCGTTGGGGAGAATTTTCAAACTCAACTGGGGATATTTTATACTCCATCGGGGATGATAAGACTTTTCAGTGCTGATGGTAGATAAACTCTGCTTGGGGAGAATATTACCGATTCATTCACAGTTGCGAGTCTCAGCTGGGGAGAGTTAACCTTACTGTCTCTTCTTACTATGCGGGGAGTGAAAGTACCTCGGTCATATTCTTCAGCTGAATCTACCTTTGTACCTGGTGGATAGAGCAACTATACAACTTGGACAAATCTTATTTGCCCCTGTTTCTGATATTACTAGTAATCGTCTTTTGTTTCGCATGTAAATATTTATGAGCAGCAATTAATGTCAAATGCATATATCAAAAATGAACCTTGGACGTTCTTTACAAACCAAAACAGAAAAACGGAAAAAAAGTTTGAAATTTCTCTGAAAATGAATTGTATTAATTTTGAAGTTTGGCCTGTAAATAGGCGTTTTTTGTACAAGAGGCTGACGTCCTAGTAAAAGAACGCCGCCGAACAATAGAGTTCATACAATTTGTGAAAAACAAAGAAAAAACAGCTATGTGAACAATCCCACTGGGTTCCAACTTTGCTATTGCCTTTATGTCCTCGAACATCTCATCACTTTGCTACTTGGTTAAAGGTAGGTCAGATTGATTAGTGTCGTCCGAGCTTGATAGTCGATACCGAAGTCTGGTTGCAAGGTGATCCAATGAGACATAGTGTTACACTTTGATCCCTAATTTTTTCCTGGACCGCCCTTTCGGGTTTTCAGCCCACCGGGATACCCTTTTTTTGCCCAAGCCGCCTTTTCAGGTTTTCAACTTGTCGGGTGCACGGTTTTTTCATTTTCATCCCTTATTTTTGCCTGAACCCTTTTGGTTCGCCGGGAAGCCCTTATTTTTGCCTAGGCCAGTCGACCTAGCGGGTCTTTAATTTATGCGTAGTATCTTTTCACTATGTCTGTATTGACGGGGTGAGGAAGGTCGTCACCATCCATGGTGGTTAGAATCATAGCTCCTCTTGAGAAAATGTTCTTAACCACAAATGGCCCTTCGTAGTAGGGGTCCATTTGCCCCTGGAATCACCTTGAGGTAGGATGATGCGCTTGATCACTAAATCCCCGACTTGATACTCTTATCGTCTGACTTTCTTTTTAAACGCCTTGATCATCCATTTTTGGTACGTCTGACCATGACAAATAGTAGTAAGTCTCTTTTCATCGATTAGGTTCAGCTGATCAAGCCGGGTCTGGATCTAGTCATCTTCGCTCAAACCTGCATCTTTCATAATCCGAAGAGAGGGTATCTGAACTTTGATGGGCAAGACTGCCTCCATACCATATACCAAGGAATAGGGAGTTTCCCCTGTTAACGTCCACGCTGAGGTACGGTACCCATAAAGAGAAAATGGTAACATCTCGTGCCAATCTTTGTATGTCACCGTCATCTTCTGCATAATCTTCTTAATGTTCTTATTAGCCGCTTTGTGATCGGTGGAAATAGAACTGACTGTTTTTGTAAGCTGGATCGCGTATGTCGCGGTAAGCAAGAGTCGCCACCGTCTTTTATTTTCTCTAACATGGAAAGGAAAAAAGCACAGCAAAATTCCTTATGAGAACGTTTCTCGGTTCGGGAGGTAGATTTATAGAAAGGGAAGGTGTTAGCACCCTTTCTATCCGTGGTTATCCACGGGCTCTTAGGTACTTGCTCTTATGTTTTCAAAATTGTTTGCTTTTCAAATGTAAGTGGGTTTGAAAAAAGTTTCATTGAAAGATTTCTGAATGACTCTTGTATCTGTCCTCAAGAGTGTTTGAAAAATTCGTTTTGAAAGCTTTTGAAAGTGTCAATGTGAAAAGATTTTTGATTTGTTTTTGAAGAGAGCAAGTATCCATGAGTCATCTACCTACCCTAAGGAATTAGGCTATGTAAAAGTCCTTAAGGTAGTGCCATCCCACCATTGAGAGGTAGGTAGCACCACCGTTGGAGGTGTTCGGGTCAATTCGATTGTAGGGACAGTGTGGTCACCGAAGTAACAATTAGGACACCTTAGAAGCAACCCTAATGTCCTAAATCCTTTTTAATCCGAGGCAACCATTTCGAGGAAACTGTTTCGAGGCAACTGGATCTTAGACATAAGAGCGACCGCTAAAACGTCCTATACTTGACGACCACGTTTCGAAGGCAACGAGTGAGGCGTACCCTAGAAGTGGTGTGTGTATTGTGTGTTTTTTTCATGTTAACCGTTATCTTTGATCATGGCATTGTGAGCTACGCGTTGTTTTTAGTTATCATACATTCTTTCATGCGAGTTTAGCAGTTAGGAGTGCGGGAAATTAAAAGACGGAAAGATAAAAGCTACGCTATTACAAGGCGCGGGTCTATACATCGCCAAAATACAAAGACCCGCTTTTGATAAAGATGCGGAAAGTAAAAAAGCAATAAACCTAATTACTATTACATCTTTGAACAGTTACATAATAATCAATAAGAAAAATAATGCGCGAAAAGAATTAAACTAGGAACGTCCTAGGGTTTTGGACCCTTTGCTTGAAATTAAATTAAAACCTAATTAATTATTTAATTAAAGAAAGAGAGTGTGTTTTTATGTTTTTTTGTATTTAATGAAAATAAAGAAATTAAAATTAAAAGTAAACCCTAGATCTAAGTTTATTTTACTTATTGATGAAAAAGGTCAAAATTAGGCTAATGAACTAAATTATTTAATTTACATGTTTATTTACAAAAATGGTAATAATTAATAAATGATAATAATAAAAATAATTAAAAGATAATAATAATGAAAATAATTAAAAGTCAAAACCTAATTCTATACAATTTTATTTATTAAGAAAAAGGATTAAAATTTAAAACCTAAATTAAACTAAGTTAATTGTTAGTTATTTATTTACAAAAATATGTTAATGGCAAGTTTAATAAATAATTAAAAAAAAACATTTTTTAGTTTCTGATTTTTATTAGGAAAAATTATTTTATGGTGAATTAACAATAATTAAATAATTGAAAGAAATTAAGAGAAAAGAAAATGAAATAAAGAAAACAAAGCAAACCAAGGGGGGTGTCAGGCCCAAAGTGGAGGTGAGATTGAAGCAATTCAGGCCCAAGAACAAAGCAAGCCTCGTTGACTTTCTGGTTGTGTGCATGCTGGTTGACTAGAGCGTACCGTGGATTCCATCTCCTGGCCTTCAGATTGTTCATCAAGGCCACTTGGCAAGCCTAGGCGTGGGTACGTATGGTGGAACGTTTGAGTAGCGTTGTACCTGAAAGCATTAAGAAAAATATGAAGAATATATGGGGGGACCTGGGAATCGAACCCAGGTCCCAATGCCTGCCAGCCACGTCCTTTTCCAGTTGAGCTACCAAGCGCATTTGTAAACATAATAGCAAAGAAATATAATATATGAAAAGTGCCAATTATGCTGGAAAACGCGTGCAGATTTGAATTCACCAACCAGGAGATGCCACGCCCTTCGTCTTCTTCTTTTTTCTGCAAAATGTAAAACAAGATAGCGGGGGTTTTAAACCCCCACTAACTATAATAGTGAAAAATAGCGAATAGAAGTAGAGAAAATATAAAAATGGCGCGATAGGTCCATCTCGTTCGTCTCATCCAGACGGTTTCAGCCATGGGCACTAGGGTCTCTAATTTTACTCATGTTGAAAAGCCCCAATCTAAAAGCTTGGAAACCCTAAATCTCTCCCATGGCAACTGGCGTTTCAAGGCATATTAATGGAATTAAATCATACCAGAAGCTTCACCTGAATGCTATGAACACAAAACAATCAACCAAATGTATTAAAAATGCATGAATCGTGATGTGCAAATCTGGAAAATAAAGCAAACCGTGTCACTTAGTGGGGATGATTCTGATGGTGTTAAGCTTCGTTCTTGATTGCAATGGCTTCCTGGCAATGTCAGCAATGTATTGGAAATGATTTTAGGCCTTGAATTGTACTGCAAATAGGATTTCAGTTTTCAAGTTTTTTTTGAAATTTTGCAAATTGGTTATGTGGTTGCAGCAGCTTTCACGTGTGTTCTACACTAGGGTTGGCCTCAGCATATGTATGTGATGTGAATTAGGTTAAGATTAAGCCCATAAATCCATTGCAATAATGTTTTCAATCCTTGATTTTTCATCATATAATTTCCAATCTTTTTTCAATGAAAACCTTGCCAATTATGGATGATTTTCCTTTTTTTATTGAGAAACGGGTTTTCCAGCTTTCCCTGATATGATTTGCTTCACAAAAGATCCAAAAAACATATCCTTTGAATTTTCTTATAATTAAAACCAATTAAATGAATTAATATAAATATAAATTCAATTAATTAATTAAAAATAAGAAAATAAGTCAAATAAGCTTAATGGGTCGTGCATAGGCTTTGGGTAAAGATTCAAGAAATAATTTGAGGCCCATTAGCAAAATTGAAGTGTTTTAGGCAAAGTTGACTTTTGAAAGTTCCCAAACATTTCCCAACTTCTCCAATGCATATCTTGCTCAATTTTGAAGCTATGAACATGTTCTTGGACATTTTAGAAAGGTCTTGAAGTCCTCTAATCAATGCCTTTGGTACTATGTCATTTTGATTTACCAATCTCAAGTTATGGTCTTTGACTTAAAGTGCCTTTTTGTTGGCTTTTGAAAATGACCTATAATGTTGAAATTGATAACTTTTTGTGAGAGCATTTCTTGGACTTGGAGTGTGAAGATGAGTTGTAGGAGATGTCATCCCCTTAAAAATGAGCATTGGATGGGATTTTTCTGATGAACCATGAAGAAGTTATGCCTTGGTCAATTTGCAGTTGACTTTTCAGTTGTCCAAAAATAGAAACTTTTGACATCTTGAGACTCTTTGAGCCATGCTTGTGGAATCATGATCAAGAATTGATCAAATGATGATTGTGGCTTCAAAATAAGATGTTGACCAAAAATTTTGATTTTTGACTGTCAAATGACCATTTTACCCCTGCAGTTGACTGTGGAGCAATTAGGGCTTTTGACTGTGCAATTTGATGTTGTGAGTCTTGAAACTTGACATATGGGACTTGATTGGACCCTTGAAAACCTCAATTTCTTTGCAAGAACCAAAACCCTAATTTTGACTGTGTTAGGAGGCAATTGGACTGTGCAACCTTTGAGGGATTTTGAAGCTTGATCTTGCCAAATCTTGAAGAATATGGGAGGGTAAATTTTGGGGTACAACAGTTGCCCCTGTTCAATCTTCTTAGACCTGAGGATGTAGATTGGCTGACGTGCCTTTCGTAATCCGAAGGTGGAAGATGATTGAACACTAGAGTGCCCAGAAATTTTCACTCACATAATAGAGTGTCAGTAGTGTGATGACGGGAATGGGCTTACAGATGCCATTTGGAGGGATGATGGATAGGAGGATGGGCTTATAGATGCCATCTGGAGTTGTAACAGAATCTTGTCGGGAATGGGCTTATGGATGCCATTTAGAGACTGTAATGGTAGTTATGGAGATGGGCTTATAGATGCCATCGAGAGGTTGTCGATCGCGTAAGAGATTCCTTAGCGAGAACTTGCGTACCTGAGAAAGAAAGATAATTACCTGGCATGTTACAGGGGTTGATCTTCAAATTCTTGATGCAGACATGCCCTGGCTGGATGCAGGCGTCGAATCTGGCATTAGTCGTCAACAGATTTGCCCTGGCTAGATACAGGTATCGAATCTTCAAACTCTTCAGACGTGCCCTGGCTGGATACAGGAATCGAATCTGGAAATAGTCGTCAACAGATTTACCCTGGCTAGATACAGGAATTGAATCTTTAAACTCTTCAGACGTGCCCTGGCTGGATACAGGAATCGAATCTAGAATTAGTCGTCAACAGATTTACCCTGGCTAGATACAGGTATCGAATCTTCAAACTCCTCAGACGTGCCCTGGCTGGATACAGGAATCGAATCTGGCAATAGTCGTCAACAGATTTACCCTGGCTAGATATAGGAATCGAATCTTCAAACTCTTCAAACGTGCCCTGGCTGGATACAGGAATCGAATATGGAAATAGTCGTCAACAGATTTACCCTGGCTAGATACAGGAATCGAATCTTCAAACTCTTCAGACGTGCCCTGGCTGGATACAGGAATCGAATCTGGAATTAGTCATCAACAGATTTACCCTGGCTGGATACAGGAATCGAATCTGGAAATAGTCGTCAACAGATTTACCCTGGCTAGATACAGGAATCGAATCTTCAAACTCTTCAGACGTGCCCTGGCTGGATACAGGAATCGAATCTAGAAATAGTCGTCAACAGATTTACCCTGGCTAGATACAGGAATCGAATCTTCAAACTCTTCATACGTGCCCTGGATGGATACAGGAATCGAATCTGGAAATAGTCGTCAACAGATTTACCCTGGCTAGATACAGGAATCGAATCTTCAAACTCTTCAGACGTGCCCTGGCTGGATACAGGAATCGAATCTGGAATTAGTCGTCAACAGATTTACCCTGGCTGGATACAGGAATCGAATCTTCAAACTCTTCAGACGTGCCCTGGCTGGATACAGGAATCGAATCTGGAAATAGTCGTCAATAGATTTACCCTGGCTAGATACAGGAATCGAATATGGAATTGCGACAGTTGATAGTAACCATCTTTGTATTGACCTTTGTCCTGAAAAGACAAAACGTTAGTTGTATGCAATGTCATGATGTATGAAATGCGTGATGTTCTCAAAATAAATGAGATTGTATGTTCATGATGCGTACGTGCATGCTATAATGTATGAAGATGTGATGTTTATGAACGTATTTTTGTCTAGGAAAATAAATCCTTGACGAATGCCGAGAGCTTGAATCCTGGGCTGATGTTGAGAAGTAGAGTTCCTTGTTTCCGCTGGGGATGACGGTTGCGAGAATAAACCTGTAGGAGAATATGACTCCGTTGAGGAATAAACTTGATGAAGGGATTACTCTGCGGGGAATCACTCTGTGGGAAGAGATACTTCGCTGAGGTTTGATGATAACTCCGCTGGGGATACCGTTGATGAGTTATGTTGGGGAATTGATGAACTCCGCTAGGGATAGGAAGGCTTCGCTGGGGATGATCTTTCCGTGGCAATTGGCTGAGGATAACCCAGTTATATCCCGGTGGGGAAATAAACTTTGAATAAAACCAGAGAGGCGCGTTCGTACTCTGCAGGTGATAAGCTTCTAGAATCTACTGGGGAGAATCTATTGGGGAGATTGATTGAACTCTCCTGGGGAAACTTTTGAGATTGCATTGGGGAAGTGGCTCCACTTGTAGTGTCCGGATTCCGCCAGGGAACAATCTTATATTAAGACCGCTGGGGATGCTTGCTTAGGAACATCTGTATACTCTGTTGGGGAATATTGAGATCTTCGGGGATAATCCAACTCCTTGAGGCTGACAGTAGATTAACTTTTCTCGGGGGGGAGCGTTGTTGACTTGCTTGGGATACTGTGCCTTGTTAGGGTGGATTGGAGACCAACTCTGCTTGGGGAGAATTGTTGAATCTTTTTTTACTCTGCGGGGAGTGAAGGTATCTTGGTCGTATTCTTCAGCTGAGCTTACCTTGGCACCTTGGTGGACAGAGCAACCAGATCGCTTAGACAATTCCTATTGCCCTAGCTTCTGCGGGAGAAGGTACCTGCGGAGGTGCTTGATGACTGCCGATTGACAAATCTTCTTCTGGTAGGCAAGTGACGAGATGACGGAACACAGTCGTACGCTTTAATCCCTAATTTTTGCCTGGACCGCCCTTTCGGGTTTTCAGTCCACCAGGATACCCATTTTTGCCCAAGCCGCCTTTTCAGGTTTTCGACTTGCCGGGTGTACGGATTTTTCATTTTCATCCCTTATTTTGCCTAGGTGCGTCAACCTAGCGGGTCTTTGATTATGCGTAGTATTTTTCGACTATGTCCGTGCTTTTAGGATGTAGGGAGGTGCCCCCATTGTTGTGTTTGCCATGTGACCAGAAGATCTTCATTTGGTTGTGCAAGATTCGTTGCGGGAATCCATGTCCAATGCCCCAATTGATTCAGGCGGAGATTTGCCCCTGGTATTTGGCATTTGAGAGATTCTCCGAATCTTGACTTAACTGCCCCAGATGACGGACTTTGATCATGTCTACCCCTTGGTTGGAAGTGCTTTTGTTCACTAGATATTCTTCGTGCGAACTTCTATGTTGTTCAAACAAATAGTCATATGCAAGTAATGTTATATTAAAAATGCAAAGCTTATGTCTGTCTTGAATTTTTTTGGAAATGCATTTTTTCAGTAAAACCAGTGAATTTTGTAAAATGTGATGTCAACCCGTTATTTTACCGCAAGCCTTAAGGAGTCAGGATACCTTTCGTAATAGTATGCTTTCGAACTAACCCGTGCTTCAGCTAGGACTTTTAAGTGTTGTAACGTGGCCTGGTTCACGGTTTAAGAAACAAAGGATAATGGCTCAAATTTTATTTGTACCCACCCGTTCTTCGTGACGTTCTCCAAACCTAAACTCAGCTGATCGCGCGTTAGACCTTGTTTGAGTCTTTGTCCTGATGTTCTGGTGATGGTTCGGATATTGAAAGTTTTATTTTGAACAGGTGGTCATTTCTTTTTTTGTTGAGGGTTTGTAGGACCTCTTCCCTTTTTTTCGTTATCCCTGTTTTTGCCTGAACTGTTTCTTTTGTGATTATAGTTAGCGGGATGCCACAGTTTTGTGTAAGTCTCCTTCATAGGTTTTGACTTATTGGGCTTTTATTTCTGCGAGATAATGACTTCCTATCTTTATGATTATTCGGAACCATCATTGTCTTTTGTTTTGGAAGGACTCCTTTGGTTTCATCCATTGTGCACATGGATTAACTGAGAGAACTACCCTGCCCCAGGTTATGATTAAGGGTTTTAATTTTTTTTGTGAAAAGAAAAAAACTCCTACTTCTCGGGCTCAAAGGGGTTGACGAGGGATTATCTTCCTTATAACTCCGGTGTTTAGGAATTGAAACAATGCCTGTACCTCATCAGCGGGGTCCATTCAAAAGCATACTGTAAATTGTGGTATCGTTTTCGTCATCCTCCCTCAAGAGGCTTAGAATTATTAATTGAGAGTTGACATCAAAAAATGAAAGCAATTTTGAATATAGCAAATGCGAATATATTGATTCAAAACAGACATATGCGATGCATTAATAAAGTAATAAAGTTTGCTATGACAATAATTGTTTGAACAATCAAAAGAAAATTACAACTTGAAAATTCTAATGGACAAAAAGTCTTCTCATCTCAGGACTTGTTACTTCAAATGGTGAATCCTGTAGGGATGGTAGAAGCACTCAGCCTGACCCTCTCGGGTGAAATCCACTGCTCCTTCATTAATCAGGTCCTGGACCTTGTTCTTCAGAGCCCAGCCGTCGGCAGTGTCATGTCCAGGACTATCAGAGTGGTATGCACATCTTTTGTTGGGATGATAGTTAGGAGCAGAGATGTTGGGATTCCGGGGAGGAGCTCTTAATGTAATCAGATTCAAACTCAATAGGTGTTGTAAAGCCTGAAACAGCGATACGTTGAGCTGGGTGAATTGCCTCCTGGGCTTGTTTGGCTTACTCTGATCAGCCTGTTGCTCTGGGCGAGGTTGTGGTTGAACCTGTGAAGTGGTAGCAATTTGGAGAGGTCTATTCTTCACCATACCAGACTCTTGTCCTCTTGGAAGCTGATCAATGACCTGGTCCCTGACTTGGACTGGTTGCTTCATGTTGTATCTGTCTTGATGAATTTGACTGATCATGGTCCTCAACTCTTCTTGTTCCCGAGCTAAGCCTTGGATGAGAGCCATTTGCCCCAGCATCTGGGTTCTCATTGTATCTACCTCAGCTTGCAGACGTTTCAGCCGTTCGTCCTTATCATCTTCGGGACTTCTGTTGGCCAAATTCCCCATGAGGAGTGTCCTCAACTCTTCCTGCCCCTTGGATAGGCTTAGGAAGATCTCCCTTAACTGAGTCTCTTGAGCATGAAGACCCTGGTTATCTTGTTGGGAAGCCATTACTGAAATAAACAGCGAAGAAGGTAAGTGACCTGTAACAAGGATACCTGTAATGCAATGATGTGTATGTATGCATGCAATGTTTTCAAGGATCTCGCGGGGTAAACAAGAAAATTGTTAGAGTTTGCATTTTGTAGCTTGATGGAAGGCACTGCATATTGTTGAGAGGCTTTCTTCAAGAGTCAAGGCTCACCATATCGAGTGGGTCATAGCCCCTGACAACCTTGGCTAGAGGAAAATAAATCCCCTTTGCCCTTTGCTAGACATCTGGTTTATCATGACCTGCATCACAAACCCTTGAGATCCTTGAAATGGATTAGTCTTTATGCTGGATTCATGCAATGGTATGATGTTATGCTATGCATGGAGTAATATGGGTAAACCCTGTTATGAGTCTAGATTAAGGACTGTAAACAAAACCTGCAAGAAACTCAAGCGTCAGATAACAAGCATGCAAGTAGTCAAGTTTGAAGGCACACAAGTCACACAAAGAGCCCTTAGAGTTTAGGCCAACATGAAGTTTAGGGTACTACCCTCTTGAAGTTGGTGGGCTCAAAACCTGTCCTATCAAAAGTAACCGGGTTCTAAGGATCTCAATATCATTGGGTTGTTTTCTATGTTCATTATTTTGATTTAGCCACTGAACTGGCGATCAAAATATTCCAAGAAAACAACCCTCAATGAGTGTAGTATCGAGTATCAACCAACTTCGGACTGCACCAAAGTCAGTCATCTCACTACCCTAAAGAGGCCAGGATGGTCAAGTAAGGTTCCTAAGGTCAGTTGATGCTTCACGACACCACGCGGCGGCCCCGTACTCTCCTTGACCTGACTCAAGGGTTACCGGTACTCACCAAAGTGCCACATCAACGTAGCAGACTGCTTCAACCGTGTCGGTATACCCCGCACAGTTCCCTCACAGTCTTGTTGCTACTTTCTACGAGGTATCCCCCAGATCCGGGTTAGGATCTATAGAACTCCCAAAAAAATGCCCACAATAATAAAGCAAACAAAACAAAGCAATTGAAAACACAAGTATGATCTATCCTAAGGTACACCTCACTTTAAGTATTCCCCAGCAGAGTCGCCAGTTCTGGTGATCGGTGGAAATAGAACTGACTGTTTTTGTAAGCTGGATCGCGTATGTCGCGGTAAGCAAGAGTCGCCATCGTCTTTTATTTTCTCCAACATGGAAAGGACAAAAGCACAGCAAAATTCCTTATGAGAACGTTTCTCGGTTCGGGAGGTAGATTTATAGAAAGGGAAGGTGTTAGCACCCTTTCTATCCGTGGTTATCCACGGGCTCTTAGGTACTTGCTCTTATGTTTTCAAAATGTTTGCTTTTCAAATGTGAGTGGGTTTGAAAAAAGTTTCATTGAAAGATTTCTGAATGACTCTTGTATCTGTCCTCAAGAGTGTTTGAAAAATTCGTTTTGAAAGCTTTTGAAAGTGTCAGTGAAAAGATTTTTGATTTGTTTTTGAAGAGAGCAAGTATCCATGAGTCATCTACCTACCCTAAGGAATTAGGCTGTGTAAAAGTCCTTAAGGTAGTGCCATCCCACCATTGAGAGGTAGGTAGCACCAACGTTGGAGGTGTTCGGGTCAATTCGATTGTAGGGACAGTGTGGCCACCGAAGCAACAATTAGGACACCTTAGAAGTAACCCTAATGTCCTAGATCCTTTTTAATCCGAGGCAACCGTTTCGAGGCAACTGTTTCGAGGCAACTGGATCTTAGACATAAGAGCGACCGCTAAAACGTCTTATACTTGACGACCACGTTTCGAAGGCAACGAGTGAGGCGTACCCTAGAAGTGGTGTGTGTATTGTGTGTTGTTTTCATGTTAACCGTTATCTTTGATCATGGCATTGTGAGCTACGCGTTGTTTTTAGTTATCATACATTCTTTCATGCGAGTTTAGCAGTTAGGAGTGCGGGAAATTAAAAGACGGAAAGATAAAAGCTACGCTATTACAAGGCGCGGGTCTATACATCGCCAAAATACAAAGACCCGTTTTTGATAAAGATGCGGAAAGTAAAAAAGCAATAAACCTAATTACTATTACATCCTTGAACAGTTACATAATAATCAATAAGAAAAATAATGCACGAAAAGAATTAAACTGGGAACGTCCTAGGGTTTTGGACCCTTTGCTTGAAATTAAATTAAAACCTAATTAATAATTTAATTAAAGAAAGAGAGTGTGTTTTTATGTTTTTTTGTATTTAATGAAAATAAAGAAATTAAAATTAAAAGGAAACCCTAGATCTAAGTTTATTTTACTTATTGATGAAAAAGGTCAAAATTAGGCTAATGAACTAAATTATTTAATTTACATGTTTATTTACAAAAATAGTAATAATTAATAAATGATAATAATAAAAATAATTAAAAGATAATAATAATGAAAATAATTAAAAGTCAAAACCTAATTCTATACAATTTTATTTATTAAGAAAAAGGATTAAAATTTAAAACCTAAATTAAACTAAGTTAATTGTTAGTTATTTATTTACAAAAATATGTTAATGGCAAGTTTAATAAATAATTAAAAAAAAACATTTTTTAGTTTCTGATTTTTATTAGGAAAAATCATTTTATGGTGAATTAACAATAATTAAATAATTGAAAGAAATTAAGAGAAAAGAAAATGAAATAAAGAAAACAAAGCAAACCAAGGGGGGTGTCAGGCCCAAAGTGGAGGTGAGATTGAAGCAATTCAGGCCCAAGAACAAAGCAAGCCTCGTTGACTTTCTGGTTGTGTGCATGCTGGTTGACTAGAGCGTACCGTGGATTCCATCTCCTGGCCTTCAGATTGTTCATCAAGGCCACTTGGCAAGCCTAGGCGTGGGTACGTATGGTGGAACGTTTGAGAAGCGTTGTACCTGAAAGCATTAAGAAAAATATGAAGAATATATGGGGGGACCTGGGAATCGAACCCAAGTCCCAATGCCTGCCATCTCGTTCGTCTCATCTCGTTCGTCTCATCCAGACGGTTTCAGCCATGGGCACTAGGGTCTCTAATTTTACTCATGTTGAAAAGCCCCAATCTAAAAGCTTGGAAACCCTAAATCTCTCCCATGGCAACTGGCGTTTCAAGGCATATTAATGGAATTAAATCATACCAGAAGCTTCACCTGAATGCTATGAACACAAAACAATCAACCAAATGTATTAAAAATGCATGAATCGTGATGTGCAAATCTGGAAAATAAAGCAAACCGTGTCACTTAGTGGGGATGATTCTGATGGTGTTAAGCTTCGTTCTTGATTGCAATGGCTTCCTGGCAATGTCAGCAATGTATTGGAGACGATTTTAGGCCTTGAATTGTACTGCAAATAGGATTTCAGTTTTCAAGTTTTTTTTGAAATTTTGCAAATTGGTTATGTGGTTGCAGCAGCTTTCACGTGTGTTCTACACTAGGGTTGGCCTCAGCATATGTATGTGATGTGAATTAGGTTAAGATTAAGCCCATAAATCCATTGCAATAATGTTTTCAATCCTTGATTTTTCATCATATAATTTCCAATCTTTTTTCAATGAAAACCTTGCCAATTATGGATGATTTTCCTATTTTTATTGAGAAACGGGTTTTCCAGCTTTCCCTGATATGATTTGCTTCACAAAAGATCCAAAAAACATATCCTTTGAATTTTCTTATAATTAAAACCAATTAAATGAATTAATATAAATATAAATTCAATTAATTAATTAAAAATAAGAAAATAAGTCAAATTAAGCTTAATGGGTCGTGCATAGGCTTTGGGTAAAGATTCAAGAAATAATTTGAGGCCCATTAGCAAAATTGAAGTGTTTTAGGCAAAGTTGACTTTTGAAAGTTCCCAAACATTTCCCAACTTCTCCAATGCATATCTTGCTCAATTTTGAAGTTATGAACATGTTCTTGGACATTTTAGAAAGGTCTTGAAGTCCTCTAACCAATGCCTTTGGTCCCATGTAATTTTAATTTACCAATCTCAAGTTATGGTCTTTGACTTAAAGTGCCTTTTTGTTGGCTTTTGAAAATGACCTATAATGTTGAAATTGATAACTTTTTGTGAGAGCATTTCTTGGACTTGGAGTGTGAATATGAGTTGTAGGAGATGTCATCCCCTTCAAAATGAGCATTGGATGGGATTTTTCTGATGAACCATGAAGAAGTTATGCCTTGGTCAATTTGCAGTTGACTTTTCAGCTGTCCAAAAATAGAAACTTTTGACATCTTGAGACTCTTTGAGCCATGCTTGTGGAATCATGATCAAGAATTGATCAAATGATGATTTTGGCTTAAAAATAAGATGTTGACCAAAAAATTTGATTTTTGACTGTCAAATGACCATTTTACCCCTGTAGTTGATTGTGGAGCAATTAGGGCTTTTGACTGTGCAATTTGATGATGTGAGTCTTGAAACTTGACATATGGATGCTTGACAATGTATATAGGCATATGGGACTTGATTGGACCCTTGAAAACCTCAATTTCTTTGCAAGAACCAAAACCCTAATTTTGACTGTGTTAGGAGACAATTGGACTGTGCAACCTTTGAGGGATTTTGAAGCTTGATCTTGCCAAATCTTGAAGAATATGGGAGGGAAAATTTTGGGGTACAACACGCTTCAACAGCCCCATTCATCTTCGGACGGTAGGGAGAAAAGTTGTGATGCTGTATCTTGAACTGCTTGCAGAGTTCGGTGATCATCTTATTATTGAGATTTGTACCATTGTCTGTAATGATCCTCTCTAGTACACCATATCGATAGATCATATTATGTTGAATGAACCGTGCCACGACGTTCTTGGTTACAGTAGCAAAGGAAGCTGCTTCAACCCACTTCGTAAAGTAATCAATTGCTACCAGGATGAAACGATGCCCGTTGGACGCCGTAGGTCTGATCTTTGCCGATCATGTCGATGCCCCACATTACAAAAGGCCAAGGAGCTGTCAAGACGTTCACATCTTTTGGTATCAAAAAGGGAGTACGAGCCAGCATGTACTGTCTCAGCCGGCGAGCAACCCATGCCAAAGTGCAGCAAGTTCTCTCGAGCAGTGAGTATTGGGTCTCACAGACGGTAAACTTTTTGCTAAAGCAGTGAATAACATGCTCTTTTTGGCCAGACTCGTCATGCTGCCCCAGCACACCTCTTTGTATTATCCAGCACTTTTAAGTATAAGACCAACGGTCTTCCTGCAATTGGAGGCATCAGAATTGGTGGCTTAGAGGTAGTATGGCCCTCTCTTCTTGAAGCAATAGTCTAGCAAGTTCCCCAGGCACTTCTCAATTGTCTTCACCTTTATCCTAGGCTTGGTTGATCGGATTTTCGAAGTCATAACTGGCAGTAGCAGAGTCGTTATCAGTGGGATCTAGAGTGGATGTAAATCATGATATGTGAGTGTGTGTAAAATAGTTGTTTTGCAAGATAGAAAATAAAAACAAGGAGCGCAAAATTCGTAATGCGAGAAAAATGTCCAATGCTTTTATTAATGATATATGGAGATGACAAATATAAAGCCCTCACAAACAAAGCCACGGTGTCTTGGGTAAGACACCGGACCGTAAATTTCAAAATTGTCTGTTACAAACTCAAAACAAAATTCTATTATTGCGTAATAAAAGAAACTGACACGAAGTCCTTTGTCGTCCAAATGCTTAGTCCGCCGTCAGTAGTCGGGTAGATCCAACTGTCGAACTCAGATTCTTCATCATCGTCTTCAATGGCATTCACTCCTGAATTGCTGATAAACAGGGGAGGTCCTCCGATCTGTGCACGCCGTACAACCCTTTGAGCTTCTGCAGTGAAACCCAAACCAAACTTGTGAGTCTTATGTGCAAAATCAGGGAGTTGGCCCCAATTTGCACACCCACCTTTCTCAACAACAGCCCGGGCATCCTTGAAAAAAGCCATCTTCATGGGAGGATCTTCAGTTACAGTTTCAGTTGACGCCAGCGTTTGGGGGACTTCTTCAAAATGTTAACACGGGGTTTCAATGAACCCCACGTCCATTTCCACATACCGAAAAGAGTTGAGGTGGCTCACCATGTACTCCTCTTCTCCTCGTACTGTAACAATTTTCCCCCTCACTGGGTATTTCAGCATCTGGTTGAGCGTAGAAGTTACTGCCCCAGCTTTGTGGATCCACGGGCGACCAAGCAAACAAGAATAAGATGGTATAATGTCCATCATATAGAATGTAGATGCAAAAACCTGAGAACCAACCTTAACTGGAATATCCACTTCTCTGTGTACCATTCTCTTGGGCCCATCAAAGGCCCTGACTACAATGTTACTCGGCTTCAGCACCAACCCTTCACAGTCTAACCGGTCTAATGCCTTCTTAGGTAAAACATTCAGCGAGGATCAAGTATCCACCTACACATGAGCTAGAGTAGTGCCCCTGCATTCAATGGAGACATGCAGAGCGTCATTGTGATTCTTCCCCTTGGCAGTTAAGTCAGCGTCGGAGAAACCCAAGCCATTATCAGCAGTTAAACTAGCCACACAATCTTTGAACTGGTCAGCCGATGTTTCCTGGGGTACGTGTGCAGTTTTCAAGAAAGCAATCAGAGCTTTAGCATGGGCCTCTGAACATAGCAAAAAAGACAACATAGAGATTTTTGAAGGGGTTTTCCCCAGCTGCTCGACTATGTTGTA
Source organism: Vicia faba (assembly GCA_948472305.1). Taxonomy (NCBI): domain Eukaryota; kingdom Viridiplantae; phylum Streptophyta; class Magnoliopsida; order Fabales; family Fabaceae; genus Vicia; species Vicia faba. The sequence continues at coordinate 1,626,752,817 of OX451738.1, read as the reverse complement.
GTCGCTCTTTTTGATGATCTTCAAAATTTCCTCTATCTCCTGTCTAGAGACTTCAACAGTAATCTTCTTTGGTGCCTCCGTCTGGGCAGGCTCACCGGTGGTCCCTTTGCCTCGGGTGTCAGATGACTCGGCAACAGAACATGAACAGGGATAGTAGCAGATGTACTGGCAGGTGTAATAACAACAGGCTTCCGAACAGTTGGTGGAGAGATCTCATGGGAGAAAAGTCTTCCGCTGCGGGTGACTTTACTAGATCCAACAATATTGCTGATGTCAGTATCAGCCTCTTCAACATTCAAGTCTTGTTTAACCCCGTGATAATACACGTCAGCCCCGTAGTGCCATGGGACAACTTTATCTGATGTATAAGGGATAGGCCCATGAATGGCAATGATCAGAGGAGCGATTCTTGGAACGGATGTAATTCTAACAGGCTTTCTCGAGGAAGCCTTGGAAGAATTATCGAAAATGGTGATTATAGAAATATCTTCAAAAGGAACTAATGGAACAAAAGTCTTCTCAAACATAATTTCTTTATTATCCATCAGGCGTTGGATACCTGACTTCAAAAGATGGAAACCAGTAGGTAGGACGGAACACAGACGGCAACCTTCACCACAGCCCGAAAATAAACCGGCTAACAGAAGGTTCTTCTTCATAGTCATCAATGGAGTAGCAATGTCTTTCACAGAAACCACAAACGAGTCTTCAACTACAGCATTCACTCCATGCTTAGGAATCAGAGCAGTTATAACATTAGGCCTTTCAGGCGCTTCGAACTCAATCTCCTTAGCATCAATCAGATCTTGCACCTTATTCTTCAAAACCCAGCAGTCATTCGTATCATGCCCCGGGCTATCAGAGTGAAAAGCACAGCGGGCATTAGAATTGTACATGGGTGATGTTGTATTGGGATTCTTTGGAGCCTCCTTCGAAATCACCAAGTTGGTCTTCAATAACTGCGGAAGAATCTGAGACAGGGTCATATGGAGCTGAGTGAATTGTCTTCGCGGTCTCTCGGCCCTTGGCTGATTGTTGCGCTGAGGAGCAACAACAGGTCTTGATATAACCACCACATTAACTGCTTGGCGGCGTTCAGGTTTGTTATGGCTCTTTGAGCTGTAAACAGTGTTGGATTCCTTTTTAAAAGGCTTCTTCTTGGTGCCTGATGAAGCACCCTTCTGTATTTTACCGCTCTTGATACCGGCTTCAACTCTTTCCCCAATCATAATCAGCTCAGTAAACCCGGACGATGAACTTCCAATCAGATGGTTGAAATACGGACCAGACAAGGTCCCAAGAAACATATCTACTAACTCCCTGTCAGCCAGCGGGGGTTGTACTCTTCTAGCAAGGTCCCTCCATTTTTGAGCGTAGTCTTTGAAACCTTCGCTCACACCCATAGACATACCCTGAAGTTGGGTACGCGTGGGAGCGAGGTCGGCATTGTATTGGTACTGCTTGTAAAAAGCAGTAGCAAGGTCTTCCCAATTACGGATACTAGCTCCTTCCAGCTGGTAAAACCATTCAAGTTGAGTCCCTGAAAGACTATCTTGAAAGAAGTGGATCCAGAGGTTCTTATCAGCGGTGTATGGCTGGATCTTTCTAACATACGAGCGGAGGTGCAGCTTTGGGCAAGAAACCCCGTCGTATTTAGCAAAGACTGGTGCTTTAAACTTGTGGGGAATCACCACCCCAGATGACAAACCCAAATCTTCAAAGTCCAAACCAGGGACCTTCTGAACTTCCATTGCGCTCAACCGGTCTTCGAGTTGCTTATACCTATCCTCAGCCGGAGGATACTGGTCTTCGTCAAAGTTAGTCTCGTTGTTAGAAACCACAGGGCTAGGTGCCCTCCTTTCTTCTTGGTTTTCTCCCCCTCCAGATGAGTGAGTCAAATCAACCTCTTCCCGCAAGTTGTTTCTGAATCTACGACCCATATTCGGGAGGATCGTCTTCTTCTTCTTCTTCTTATCCTTCAAGATAACAGTCTTCAGATCTTGCTGACCCTTGGCCAGGTTCATGAACATTTCCTGGAACTGGGCGTTTTGAGCTTGTAGAGCCTTGATGGCTTGTTCATTTGATGTTTCAGAAGACATGATGTGCTTAAATAAACAGCGAAGAAGATGAGAAACCTGTAAGGGTACCTGTAATGAGGTGCATGGGAATGAAATGCATATGATATGATTTCAAATACTTTAGGGATTAAAATTCGTAAACCAAAATGAAACACACTTTTATTAGATAAAACTTGAATTCAATGTTCGACAAATGCCTTTAAGGCGTTACAAGAAAGAAAAACTGAAAATTAAATCAAAACTAGAAATAAACAAAAGACATCAGCGCTCCCATGGTCGTTTCCCTTTGGTGCTGACATAGTCGTTGAGGATCTGCTCGTTCTCCAATTTCCTTGTTAACTTTAGGATCTTCCACTCCTGCTCATGATACTTTTCTCTGTAAGTATCGCGTTCTTCTCTCAACTGCATCCAAGACCTCTTTAATTCCCCAATGTCAGTAGGCATGTATGGGTGGAGGATGGTAGGAGGAACCCCTTCTTCATTAGCAAGCTCAACTATCACAGGCAAGACGGCTTCGTAGGGCATCCCTAGCTTCTGAGCATGTGTACGAACCCATCGGAGATACGGTTCCATCGGAAGAGAGGTATTCATCCCTAACTCATGTGGATCAGACCGGTGCACCCTATCCCAAGCTCGTATGAACCTGCGGAGATGCTCGTCACTATACCCTTGGAAGTCAAAGACAATGCTTGGCATCAGCAACTCATGAGTTCCTTCCCTCCTAGCTCGCCCAAACTGTCGTAAGGCCATACAAGGATTATAGGTGATCCCTCCTCAAATTCCAAGTAGTGGAACATTGGGGTATTCCCCACAGCAATCAATAACAGCCACTTCTTCCATGTCTTTAGTGCTCCAGATAATGGCAGTGTGAGCAAGGGACATAATCCTGTAGGCCCAACCCATGCCTTCCTTGTTCTTCAAAACTGATTTGGGGAGGTGAGAAATAAACCACCTCGCCAGCAATGGTGCATAACACATAAGGGTTCCCTGTTTCCGAGCAGTACGGGCATAGAGAGTGTGCAGAATGTCACCCAAGAGAGTGGGTATTGGATTACGGGACATGAAAATCTTCACTGCATTCACGTCAACAATGGAATCTGAATAGGGGAATAGAACCAGACCATAAATGAGAAGAGTCAGAATGTCTTCGAACGCCTGAAAGTCTAAACTGTCCCAAAACTGATTAGCCTGATCAACCAAGAATTTAGCCAAGAAGCCTTTTGTCCCACTCCGAGTTTCCTAATTAGACATTACCTCAGACTTTGTCAGATGGAGGGCTGAAGCAATCTCTTTCGGCCTAAGGACTTTCTCCCAACCTGTAAACGGGGTCTGCTCTAGAATAGAGATACCAAGTAGATCAGAGAACTCCTCCAGAGTATGGACTAACTGGTAGTCTGGAAAAGTGAAGCAGTGGTACAATGGATCAAAGATCTGGCACAAAACACTCATCATCTGTTCATCCAATCTGGAAGTGACCAAACCAAGGAGGTGACCATGTCTTCTGATAAAGGAGGAAGTATCTGGAACCTTTGCAACCAAATCTCTAAGCTGAGTAGGAATCTGTACAAAGCTGATCCGAATAGTGTTTCTACGAATAGAGGCCATGACCTACAAAACAGAACAAATATGAATACCCTCTGTCTTTGAAATGGGTTATTCTGATGCAAGATGAATGCAATGTCATGATGCATGATGTCATGATAGAAACACACCATAAGTATTCACAAATAGCAAACATGGTAAGGGAAAACAAGTCACACAGATAGCCCTTAGATTTCAGGTTGGCAAGGAGTTTAGGTACTACCCTCTTTCAGTTCAGTTGGTTCAACCTGTCCTAGTAATAGTAATCGGGTTCTAGAGGATCTCAATATCACTGATCACCCTCGATCGGTCATAATTCCAGTTTGGCAACCTTTTCTTGCAGTCGGGATCATCGCGAGAGTTTGGTCTCAATGAGTGTAGCATACTGCTACTTTTCTATGGCCAAGTTGGTCAATTATAGGTTCTAAGGTCAGTTGGTGCTTAATGACCCCTTAGAAGACCCATATTCTCCTTGTTCCACCACAAGGGATATCGGTACAAACTAAAGTGCCACACCAACGTAGCTACTGCTTCAACCGTATCGGTCTACACTGTACAGTTCCCTCACAGTCTATTGCTACTTACCTAAAAGGTATCCCCAGATCTGGGTTAGGATCTATAGTAACTCCGATTCAAACCCACAAAGATAAAGCATACAAATCAAGCAATTGAAAACAATATGTACTATTCCTAAGGTACACCCCACTTATAAATGTCCCCAACAGAGTCGCCAGTTCTGTGATACGGTGGGAAGAACTAACTATTTTTGGAATGCTGGTTTGTGTTTTGCGTTTATGTTTGCAAAATGTCGCGGTAAGCAAGAGTCGCCACCGACTTTTATTTTATTCAACAAGGAAAGGAAAAAAGCACAGAAAAATTCCTTTTTCGAGATATTTCTGAGTACGGGGGGTAGATTATAGAAAGGGAAGGTATTAGCACCATTTCTATTTGTAGTTATCTACAGGCTCTTAGGTACTTGCTCATCATTTTCAAAATTGTTTTCTTCGTATTTGTGGGTTTGAAAAAGTTTTTGTTTTAACTTCGATTTAACTCTTGCTTCTGTCCTCAAGAGTGTAATGAAGTGTTTTTGAAAACTTTGTTTGAAAAGGAGTGTAAGTGTGAAAATTTTGTTTTGTTTTGGATGAGCAAGTACCTAAGAACTATCTACCTACTCGAAAAAGGAATCGTTCTATGCTAATTTCCTTTAGACAATGATATCCCACTATTAGTGAGTAGGTAGCACCGTCGTTGGAGTTTGGGGGTCAATTTGAATGAGGGGTATACGGTCACCAAAGCAATGTTAGGACGCCTTAGCGGTAACCCTAATGTCTTAGATCATTTATTTGAGGCAATTATATCCAAGGCAACCATTTCGAGGCGACTATGATCTTTTAGACAAGAGGACGACCTCTAAAACGACCTATACTCAATGACCGTTTACGAAGGCAACCAAGTGGGGTGTACCCTAGGAGTGCGCATGTGCGAGTGTGTCGTTTTCAGTTATTTTTATCTTTGTGCATGTTAAGGGTGATCTAATTTGATTTTAAGATTAAACATTCAGTCTTGTCATGCAAACCCTATTATCAAACATCTAGCAGTTATAATTAGCAGAATTTAAAGTGCGAAAATTAAATTACAAAGCGTCGGGTATTTACATCGCCAAAAACAACCCTTTGAAAATAAAATAAAATGATAAAATAAATAAATGTCATATTTAACTATTACAGACCGGAAGCAGATACATCAATAATTAAATAAAGAAGAATAAATCGCGCGAGTGAAATTATATCGAATGCGAAATTTAGGGTTTTGACCCTTTTAAAGAGAAAAATGTTTTTGGTTGTTTTTATTTAAGGAAAGAAATTAAATCCTAAATTAAATACTAAATTAATTAATTAATGAAAAATAATAAATGGAATATTTTTGGAGTTTTGATTATTTTAAGAAAGAAAAAAATAATTAAACTAAGGTTAAAACCTAATTAATTCTAATTGATTTTTTATTTACAAAATAAATTAATGTTACCTAATTAATGTCCTAATTAATTAATTAGTATTTATTAATAAATAAAATAAAATTCTGAATTTTAATTGGAGTAAAAGTATTTTTGTGATTTTTTTGATAAAAAATAAAATTTGTTATTGGTTAGAAATTAATTAAAACAAAATAAAATAACTAAATCAATAAAAAGAAAATATAAGAGAAAGAGAATTTGGGCCTGACATTGGGAGGTGTTGAAAGCAATTTTCTTGGCCCATTTAAAGCTGACCCAATTGACTTTCTGGGATCCCATACACACGCGTTGACTGGCTTATGGTGTGCCTTTGAGACCTGGCCACCAGATCTGGCCATCTGGCGCATGGAGGGATGTGCATGGTGGACCTCAGACTTGAACACGCACATGATTACCTGAAATTGTTAAGAAAAATAGCAAATGCTGGAGGCAGGGATCGAACCCCTGACCTCCAGCCCCATATGCCTTGGAATCAAACGTGGTAACCACTAGGCCAAGTGGTTCTTGTTGTTAATAAAATATGAAGTAATAATAATATAGAAAAACAAAATTCAATGGTCAGAAAATAAAAAAAGCGCGCGATTATTTGAACTGGCCTATGGATGGATGACACGAGTGCTTCTTCTTCCTCTCTCCGTGGCCAAAAACAAAACACATATACCAACGGACCAAGTTCCGTCACTACAAGCTTGTTCATCCCCAAAATTATGTACAGGCCATGAAAACAGATTCTAAGAACATGGTTGTGTTCGTCTCAACCTGCTGATCACAACCATAGCCATTATCATGGCCAATTTTTCCTGAAACGAAAAAACCCAAAAACAAGAATCAAACCCTAGCAACGGTGGATCTCCATATAGGTCAGATAAATGCAATTGGTTATTACAAAAAGCTTGCAAATGATGCGTGGATTAAGAATATGCAATTGTTTCATGTTAACAATGCCTAAATTGGAAAATACGAAATCAAGAATATTGTGAATCCATGGATGACTTACAGAGCTCTAGGAGGCTTGAAAACGCGTGGTCTGGATTGGTTTTGCTTCTGGAGATGGCCAGGAAGAGATTGGGACAAGTTTCAAGTCTTGAAATTGCCTCTATGCCCTATTTCGATCTCACACTTTTTCTGGTTTTTGCAAATTTGGTTCTCACTCTATGCTTGATCTCCAACCCTTGTAATTGTCTGCCTCGATTCCTTATGTAATGCACAACACATTAGGTCTGAATTCCTTGTTCAAATCTCCCTCTATCAATGCTCTTGATGTGGATTTGATTTGCTTTTACAAACTTTCCAAATTGGCTTGATTTCAATCTTTATGTGTACAATTGCTTTGATACAAGTTTTATGTGGTGCAAGTTGTCCATTGAAACCTATAATCATCAAAAGATCTTTGGTTATCAATATTTTTGATTTTATGTGATTTTATTTGATTTAAAATGAATTAATTCAAATGAAAATCAAATTAAATAATAAAAATATAGTATGAACACATGGACAAGGCTAGAGCACTTGGGATATAATTCAAACTCAAAACAAGTGAAAAATAATGGGCCCATTTGGCAAAATTTGAAGTTTTGGGGATAGTTGACTTTTGGCAATTTTGCAAAAAAGTCCAACTTCAACAATGCATAACTTCTTCAATTTTGACTATTTGGAGGTGTTCTTGGACTTTTTAGAAATCTTGAGATGTCCTCTAATCAAAACTTTGGTCTCATCTCATTTTGTTATTCCATGATCAAGTTATAAGCTTTGACAAAAAGGGTGTTTTTGTTGACTTTCAAAAATGACCTATAATGTCAAAATTCATAACTTCTTGTGGGTGCATACTTTGATCTTGGGGTATGAATATGGATTATAGGGAATTGCATCCTCTTCAAAATGAGATTTGGATGGGTCATTTCTAATCAAGTATGAGAAAGTTATGCTTGGTCAAAGTTGAGTTGACTTTTCCTACAAAACCCTAATTTAGCAACTTTTGAATCTTGATGAATTGTGAGCAATCCTTGATGAATCATGATAAACCATTGATAAAATGATGAAATATACTTAAAAATTAGAATTTTGGCAAAAAATCTTGAAGTTTGACTGTATGTAGGTCACAGTTGACTTTTGCCCTATCACAGTCGGTTTTTGGACCTTTGAGCAATTGACTGAGCAAACTTCCTCTGCAGGGCTTGAAATTTGACATGGATGATCTTGAGAACATATTAGGACATTGGGGAGAACTTTAGGTCATTTGGACTCAAGGATCTTGATGCAACACAAAACCCTAATTTGGGGTAGACTGTGTAACACCCTCTAAAAACCCCGAATAAATTTTCGCGAATAATTAAAATTATAATTTCAGAGTACATGTATCAACGAGGATGTCACAATTCTCTTTTAATAAAAACAAGTTCCTGTCATGCATAACATAGAAGCAACTCATACATGTTTACACAGCGGAATAATTTAATTAACAAAACCAATGTTATAATATTTTCAAAATCATCAGGGATTAACACCTGGAAAATATCAACATCATATTATAACAACGTAAGGAAATAAATGAGTCTGACTAAAGCAGCTCGACAAACAAACGTTCCCGGAGTTACAACTATCAGAGCATGACCCGGACAATACTTAAACGGAAATAACTAGAAACAACAAGCCTTCGCTAAGCACCTGAACGAAGCTCCTCAATCTGAAATATTCAACAGTAAGGGTGAGCATCTCAACTATACATTTGATTATACGTTCATAACAATCAACTCAGGAAACCATAAGCATCACCCAACAATTAGCATGTTTTATAGATTACAAAAACCTTTACAAATCATATATTCATAATATCTGACTTTTCATACTTATAATTAACATCAAACATCGTTAGCAATTTAGTATCAATACATGCATACAATCGATCAAATACAACATTGGAAAAATCATCCATTCATGTCATATTCAATGTAATGCAACACACCCATGCATGTGGTACCATTTTACCGCCCCATTAAATCTCGGGTCACGGATAACTCACCGTTCCATTATATCGCGGACACGGCTACCACCTCAACGTTCCATTAAATCGCGGACACGTATATTGGCCACCATGTTAATTCCACACAATGGGAATTAACAAATGCAACATGATATGTAAAGTATGTAACACTCAGCATACTATTAACATCAATCGACATATCATGCAACATCAACAATATCAAATATAACATGATCTGAATAGCATGTAATCACTCAGCATACTATTAAACATCACTCATATCAAGTTATATCATATTTCATGCTTGGTAACATCATCTAAAAGCATGACAATAAAATCCACCTAGTGTTAGTATCGTAACATACAACCGTTATTCGATACAAGCATCAATCAACACTAGGAAAATCAATAAACAACATATTCAAAACATGTCAAACACTGCACATCAAAGCAGGATCAATCCGTACATAACAGCATGCACAGAAAACATAGTTTAAAAACCAACACAGGAGGTTTAACACGGGTGCCCGTGTAAAACAACACTGCCCGTGTGGAAATGTGTCCAGAAAACACGTTTTTTTGACAATACAGGGGATCAACACGGGTGCCCGTGTGAATCAACACGGCCCGTGTTGAATTGTGCCCAGAAAACACATATTTATGCCAACACAGTGAATCAACACGGGTGCCCGTGTTAATCAACACGCCCGTGTTGAATTGTGGCCAGAAAACACATTTTTATCAGCATTACAGTGAATCAACATGGGTGCCCGCGTTAATCAACGCGCCCGTGTTGATGAGTGCGAACCCAAAATTTCCTGTACCTGCAGCAGTTCAGAACAGCAGCCAGACACGAAAAATACCGGCCAAAACGTGCCTTTCGGTACATAACGACATCAATTGTGCATAACTCAAAGCAACACATCAATTAGGACTCAATTCCCTTCTACGTTAAATCAATTTCCAATCCTAAGGACAGCAGTATTTCACTTAAGGTCTCATTTTCCAAAATCAACCAAAACTCAGAATTTTCATCTTTAAAACATACTATTTTATCAACATTCTTTCATCAACAACCAATTTTATTAAATTGACCTTAAGTTACATATTACCCGTCCTTTAGGGAAATTCTAACACATCAAGGTCATCCCTAGAACACCTAAGGTAAATTCACGATCATATAGATATACTCCAAATCCACCATTTGGGAACCTAAAGTCCTTAATCGATTCATAAAATTGGGAACCTAAACCTTTTCTAACAAGGTTCAATCCTAAGGGTATTGATCCCTAAGAACATCTAACAATTGGGGTTTCTCCCTACGATTACCCAAATCAACCGTGCCTAAACCCATAAGCAAAAGTAAATCGAGTAGTAGCCCCCCTTACCTTATCAATTTGCAGCTTTGAACTCTTTGAGCGATGTTCTTCGTTCTTCGTACCTTCAGAGCTCTGCTTCCCAAATTTCCCAATTCTGTGTTATCGTGAATAATGAGAAAAATAACTTGAGTTCCAAATCATATCCTTATTCCTTTTGCACCCCCACTCTTTACTAACAACATCCAAGCCCAATAACTTAAAAACCCAATATTTCTTATTTCTTTTATTTTCTTCAAATATTCCAAAATAAATAATTTCTTTTTATTTTATTAATTCTAATAAAATAATTTCCCAAATTTAAATAAATCAAATAATTAAAACTGGGGTGTTACAACTCTCCCCTACTAAAAGAGTTTTCGTCCTCGAAAACATACCTTAGACGAACAGTTCCGGATAAGCCTCTTTCATCTGGCTCTCCAGCTCCCAAGTGATATTTCCATCTGCTGGACCTCCCCAAGCAACCTTCACTAATGTTATCTCTTTACCCGTACATCATCTATTTGGATACATGAGATGGGTCTGGAATGTATCTCCTCAACTGAGAAACATGAAAAACATCGTGCAAATTCGCAAGTCTCGGAGGTAAAGCAATACGATAAGCAACTTCTCCAACTCTTTCCGTAATCTGAAACGGACCAATAAAACCCGGAGTCAACTTCTTAGATTTCAACGCTCGACCAATACCCGTCATCGTAGTAACTCTCATAAATACATGATCTCCAGCACTGAATTCCAAATTCCTCCTCCTCTTATCATGATAACTTTTCTGACGACTCTGAGGAGCTCTCATCTTCTCTTGAATCAATTTGATCTTTTCAGTAGTCTGCTGAACAATCTCTGGCCCAATTATTGAACTCTCTCCAGATTCATACCAACACAAAGGCGTTCTCCACACGTCTACCATACAATGCCTCAAACGGAGCCATACCAATACTCGAATGGTAACTATTGTTATAAGTAAATTCAATCAATGGAAAATAGCTATCCCAAGCTCCACCCTTCTCTAAAACACAAGAACGCAATAAATCTTCTAACGATTGAATCGTCCTCTCCGTCTGTCCATCAGTCTGAGGATGGTAAGCTGAACTCAACCTTAATTTAGTACCCAAAGCCTTCTGCAATCCTTCCCAAAATTTCGAAGTGAACCTCGGATCTCTATCTGACACAATACTAGAAGGAACTCCATGCAAACTCACTATTTTCTCAATATATAATTGTGCCAATCTCTCCATTGAGTAATCCATTCGCACCGGTATAAAATGAGCAGACTTAGTCAGTCTATCCACAACAACCCATATCGCTTCACAATTCTTAGGAGTCCTCGGCAACCCGGATACAAAATCCATAGAAATACTATCCCACTTCCACTCTGGAATAAACATCGGCTGCATAAATCCAGACGGCTTCTGATGCTCGATCTTCGATTTCTGACAGATTAAACATGCATACACAAATTCAGCTATTTCCTTTTTCATTCCCGGCCACCAAAACAATTTCTTCAAATCATGATACATTTTCGTGGCACCCGGATGAATGCTCATCCCACTGCGATGTCCTTCCTCTAATATACTCTTCTTGATTTTTGCGACATCAGGAACACAAATCTATCGCCAAATCTCATAACATCATTTTCATCAATTCTAAACTCACCACCTTGACCTTGGTTGATTAATGTCGATTTATCAACTAAATTAACATCAGATTTCTGCCCGATCCTGATCTCTTCTAGAATACCACTAGTAAGTTTCAACATACCCAAACGAACACACTTCGGAGTACTTTCACAAATTAAACTCAAATCTCGGAATTGTTCAATTAAATCCAATTCACGAACCATCATCATAGACATGTGCAAGGATTTCCGACTCAAAGCATCTGCAACCACATTTGCCTTACCAGGATGGTAATTCAAACCAAAATCATAATCTTTGAGAAATTCCAACCACCTTCTCTGCCTCATATTGAGCTCTTTCTGATCGAAAAGATACTTCAAACTCTTATGATCACTATACACTCCAAATCTCGAACCATACAGATAATGTCTCCACAATTTCAAGACAAACACAACTGCTGCCAACTCTAAGTCATGAGTAGGATAGTTCCTTTCATGAACCTTCAACTATCTCGAAGCATACGCAACTACCTGTTGATTCTGCATTAGAACACCACCTAATCCCATCAGAGATGCATTACAATAAACCACAAAAGATTCCGCCGGATTCGGCAAAATCAGAATAGGAGAACTAGTCAACCTCTTCTTCACCTCTTGAAATCCTTATTCACACTTAGAGTACCAATATACGTTGGACCCTTTCTTACTTAGGATCAACACAATACCATCACAGAAATCACATGGCCACGAGAATTAACTTTACTTAACCAGGATACATATGAAATCACTTATTAAAATAAGCTCTTAAAGCTACTTAATTCCTCATAATCATATAGAAAATTTCACTAGCTATCCAAAGCATCAAACTGCGCCTAAATCGGAGTTACGGTTCAAAAGTTATGGCCGAAACGATTTCTGGGAAAAACCTACCCGAGCATCAACACAGAAGATCAACACGGGTGCCCGTGTGCATCAACACGGCCCGTTTTGATGACTCTGTAACATCATATTTCACGTTTTTATGCTTCCCAAAATCACCCCAACTCATTCCTAATCATCCCCAAACATCCTAAAACCATCAAAATCGAATTCCTACCATATAGCAATGATCTAAGGCATACAATAGGATCAATACCACATCAAAACACCAATCAATTCCCAACACGAGATTTGTAATTACTCCATCAGTCCTTATCCTGAATTGAATAAACCAGAAGGTTTACAATAACGTCACACATATTCTTATACGCCACAACATTCAAGTCTAGACTTCATTTCTTATGAATTATTTACTTGTCTAACAGAACTCTTGTATCGTCAGAATCCATACAAGTTCTCACTTCCAATCATGGAAAACCAATCTTCTCTCTCGAATCCCCGCTACAGGGAAGCATATCCATCACACTCTTAGCCCACGATATTCACAAAACAACCAAGTCCAACTAATACCAACCAATCCAGTTTAACACGAAGGTAGACTTCATAATTCCACAAGTACTCCACATTCTCAATATATCATCGTTTACTCTTGTTGGACCTTAGTTCACACTTACAGAACTACTGCTAGCTTCAGAATGTCACTAGGAATTCATAAACCACTAATACAACACTATCTGTCGCTACACCTTCACTTTCTAGAGAAGTACTCTCCAACTTCACTTGATCGTTCTCTTATCGAACCATCTCAATTTGATCAATACATCGAGACCTTTAATTGGTATTCTTTCAGATATCAGAATCCGTATCAACTTCTCATATCCATCTTAAAGCAATTGGCTTCGCTCTACCAAGTTCATACGCATACTAACGAAACTAGCAAGACATGTCTATCACATCTTTACTGACTTCATTAGCACTGCATACAACTGAAGCACAAATCCATGAGATAAATTCCACCTAAGTAATGCTCTTACCTCTGAATCCTCTTCAGGACTATGAACAATGCAGTCTATACCATGCTCATACTCTTACCATTTTCCTCACGTCGAGCCATTACTTAGCATCCAGAAGCACCATGGAGAAGTACCAACTTCTCCCCCACTTATCGCAATCTTATCCCTGCAATCAAGTGATCCAAAACAAAGAAGTACCAACAGTGTTTTCAAACACTTATTGCGTACCAAGGGTAATGACACTGACATAACAACTTGGCCGGACAGACCGACCATGCTCTGATACCACTATTGTAACACCCTCTAAAAACCCCGAATAAATTTTCGCGAATAATTAAAATTATAATTTCAGAGTACATGTATCAACGAGGATGTCACAATTCTCTTTTAATAAAAACAAGTTCCTGTCATGCATAACATAGAAGCAACTCATACATGTTTACACAGCGGAATAATTTAATTAACAAAACCAATGTTATAATATTTTCAAAATCATCAGGGACTAACACCTGGAAAATATCAACATCATATTATAACAACGTAAGGAAATAAATGAGTCTGACTAAAGCAGCTCGACAAACAAACGTTCCCGGAGTTACAACTATCAGAGCATGACCCGGACAATACTTAAACGGAAATAACTAGAAACAACAAGCCTTCGCTAAGCACCTGAACGAAGCTCCTCAATCTGAAATATTCAACAGTAAGGGTGAGCATCTCAACTATACATTTGATTATACGTTCATAACAATCAACTCAGGAAACCATAAGCATCACCCAACAATTAGCATGTTTTATAGATTACAAAAACCTTTACAAATCATATATTCATAATATCTGACTTTTCATACTTATAATTAACATCAAACATCGTTAGCAATTTAGTATCAATACATGCATACAATCGATCAAATACAACATTGGAAAAATCATCCATTCATGTCATATTCAATGTAATGCAACACACCCATGCATGTGGTACCATTTTACCGCCCCATTAAATCTCGGGTCACGGATAACTCACCGTTCCATTATATCGCGGACACGGCTACCACCTCAACGTTCCATTAAATCGCGGACACGTATATTGGCCACCATGTTAATTCCACACAATGGGAATTAACAAATGCAACATGATATGTAAAGTATGTAACACTCAGCATACTATTAACATCAATCGACATATCATGCAACATCAACAATATCAAATATAACATGATCTGAATAGCATGTAATCACTCAGCATACTATTAAACATCACTCATATCAAGTTATATCATATTTCATGCTTGGTAACATCATCTAAAAGCATGACAATAAAATCCACCTAGTGTTAGTATCGTAACATACAACCGTTATTCGATACAAGCATCAATCAACACTAGGAAAATCAATAAACAACATATTCAAAACATGTCAAACACTGCACATCAAAGCAGGATCAATCCGTACATAACAGCATGCACAGAAAACATAGTTTAAAAACCAACACAGGAGGTTTAACACGGGTGCCCGTGTAAAACAACACTGCCCGTGTGGAAATGTGTCCAGAAAACACGTTTTTTTGACAATACAGGGGATCAACACGGGCGCCCGTGTGAATCAACACGGCCCGTGTTGAATTGTGCCCAGAAAACACATATTTATGCCAACACAGTGAATCAACACGGGTGCCCGTGTTAATCAACACGCCCGTGTTGAATTGTGGCCAGAAAACACATTTTTATCAGCATTACAGTGAATCAACACGGGTGCCCGCGTTAATCAACGCGCCCGTGTTGATGAGTGTGAACCCAAAATTTCCTGTACCTGCAGCAGTTCAGAACAGCAGCCAGACACGAAAAATACCGGCCAAAACGTGCCTTTCGGTACATAACGACATCAATTGTGCATAACTCAAAGCAACACATCAATTAGGACTCAATTCCCTTCTACGTTAAATCAATTTCCAATCCTAAGGACAACAGTATTTCACTTAAGGTCTCATTTTCCAAAATCAACCAAAACTCAGAATTTTCATCTTTAAAACATACTATTTTATCAACATTCTTTCATCAACAACCAATTTTATTAAATTGACCTTAAGTTACATATTACCCGTCCTTTAGGGAAATTCTAACACATCAAGGTCATCCCTAGAACACCTAAGGTAAATTCACGATCATATAGATATACTCCAAATCCACCATTTGGGAACCTAAAGTCCTTAATCGATTCATAAAATTGGGAACCTAAACCTTTTCTAACAAGGTTCAATCCTAAGGGTATTGATCCCTAAGAACATCTAACAATTGGGGTTTCTCCCTACGATTACCCAAATCAACCGTGCCTAAACCCATAAGCAAAAGTAAATCGAGTAGTAGCCCCCCTTACCTTATCAATTTGCAGCTTTGAACTCTTTGAGCGATGTTCTTCGTTCTTCGTACCTTCAGAGCTCTGCTTCCCAAATTTCCCAATTCTGTGTTATCGTGAATATTGAGAAAAATAACTTGAGTTCCAAATCATATCCTTATTCCTTTTGCACCCCCACTCTTTACTAACAACATCCAAGCCCAATAACTTAAAAACCCAATATTTCTTATTTCTTTTATTTTCTTCAAATATTCCAAAATAAATAATTTCTTTTTATTTTATTAATTCTAATAAAATAATTTCCCAAATTTAAATAAATCAAATAATTAAAACTGGGGTGTTACAGACTGCCTTAGGAGAGAGCTTGTCTGACCAATTCTTGGGCTACCTTGAGCAACTTGAGGATCTTTTTTTGAAATATTTTGAGAAATATGGGAGGGAAAATTTTGGGGTACAACATAATGTTACATAAGTTTCTCTTGTGTTTGAAAAACTTCTATATGATGTATATGAAGTATGTGGATTGTTTGTTTAGGGAAAAATTGTAAGCTTTTGGAGACTCAAAAGGTTTGAACTTCAAAGCTCAAAGATGGAGGTTTTTATGGACGATTCTGATTTTTAGAGTATAAGGGGGGTTTGAGGATTTTCAATACACAAGAATCTAGCCTCTTTCTCTTGCAAATGCTCCCTCTATTTATAAGCAAGAGGTTTGGGAATAAGAGTTGATTAGGTTTGCAAGACAGCGTGTTATGGTTTGGTTGGGATGCAAATATCAAACTATGTCAATTCTCCATAGTTCCAAGATGAAGTACCAAAGTTGATGGTATAGAGGGGCTACTTTCCATAATTTATGGTGGAGTAAAATCAGAAGTAAACAAGGTATGGGCTCAAGACAAATTTTGTACCAACAAGCTTGCTTTTCAAGAATAACAATGGTAACTTTTTACCTTAAATGGCAAGTTATTTGGATAATGGCTTGTATCTCTTAGATAATGGTTCAAGATTTTATGTAAACATTAAATTATGGAGAGATTTGCAAGAAAGAAGGACTACAACATAAGATTATGCAGCATAGCTTGTAGATCGGATCATGTGTTCTTCATCAAAAAGACTTGTAATTCAAGGATGGATGCCCAACTTCATGCCTTTGAATCTCCTAGATGAAGTATGATAAATTCATGATCTTGGATGTTTTGAAAAGCTTGAAACATACTCTATAACTTTCATGTTGGCTATTTTGACAAATCATCTTGGAACTATGTGAAAAAATTCCAAGAAGTTGGGATAAAATCCTGACTAAAATCTGTTGAAAATTTCTCTAAGTGTTAGATGAAAATGGCACGACTTCGGGAATTTATAACTCATAATCTAAGCACTTCTAGGACTTGATCAGTAAAGCAAATTTGTATATATCATCAAGATCTACAACTTTCATGTTTAAAGTTTTCTTTGAATCATCTTGCATCTTAGTGAAAGAATGTCATGAAGTAGTGAAATTATCATGTACAAAAACACTTAGGAAAAAATTTTGTCTTGAAAAGTTTGACTTTTCTCATTGACTTTTGACTTCTTGATGATCAAGCTTCATATTTTTGAATTTCTTGATGAATTGTGATCTTTGAAACTCAAATTTGATCAGAAAGTCAAAGTTTGACTTTTTGGTGCATAGTTGACTTTTTCATTAGTTGATCAAATTTCAACTATCAATCCATTGACCTTGAGGAATGTTTTGAAACATGAAATTAGGTAAACATGTTGAATTTGAATCCTTGATATCATGTTTCAAACCAATAAGTCATGTATTAAGTCAAAAGTCAAGAATCAGTCATTCTCAGTTAAAACCCTAATTTTGACCATTTTGCCCTTTTGATGATTTGAACATTTTTCTTGAGGAACGGTGATACAAACTTGATCAATTGATGCATATGACTTCAAAATGTTGATATTGGTAAAAAAATCTTGAAGTTTGGCTGTAAGTTGACCACAGTTGACTTTTTACCCAATATAGTTGATTTTAGGTTGTCTGATCAATTAACTGAGCAATTTTGGGATCCAAAACTTGAAACTCGACATGAGAGATCTTGATGGTACATAATTATCCATGAAAGTCATTTGGAGTATTATAAGTAAAATTGTCCTTGTGCAAACTCAAACCCTAATTTGAGGTATTTGTGTTGAGGAGATGGCTTGACCTAGTTAATACTTGTGCAAGCTTGAGCTTTTGAAGATATTTGTGAGAAATATCTTGAGAAAAGAGAGGGAAAATTTTGGGGTACAACACACATTTATAAAATCAAACAATATTTGGACTGCAGATATATCTCCCCGAGTGAAGCGTGTTGGCGGATTTACTCTTACAACATTCATGGGAGAAAACCTGCGGTGGAGCGTATGTTCTATCATTTAGTGGGTGAGAAGGTTGTTTATTATACAGATCACGATCAAATGGAAAATATTTTGGAAAATTCAAGTGTGAGTGAATCTATGTTTATTGCATGGCTGGTCGCAAATGCATAATATGAAGAAGCCCGGTCACTAACTTATGCTCAGTTTGTTTCAAGGTTTGTTTATGACAAAGAAAATAGGGTCTGGAGGCCACACAAAAGGGGGTTCACAATAGGTCATTTGGCATGGGTTCCTCCGACTACTGGAGAACTGTTTTATTTGAGGATGATATTGACAGTAGTCAAGGGACCTACAAGTTATGAAGATATTCGCAAAGTTGGTGACAACCAATATGAGACTTTTAGAGATTCATGCTTTGCAATGGGATTTCTCGAATACGATAAAGAATACATTGCTGCTATCAAGGAAGCAAGTGATTGGGGTTCAGAACATTTCCTTTGCAGACTTTTTGTTGTAATATTACTGTCAGGTGTTGTTAATCGACCAACACATGTCTAGACAGAATCGTGCCAATTGTTTTTTGATGGTCTTTTACATTCCCAAAGATTATTAGCTCTAAATCCAGGTTTCTTCATATCTCACTCTCACTTATTTATGCAAACTATTTATTGGGCTGCTACCTTACTTTCAGCATGTTACCGCTGCAGATGTGCATCCATTCTTCTTGAACTCGTGTCTAATCTAACTACTTCCAAACTTTGTTTTTCTTCCTACATCCGTACAAATTTGGTTTTGACAGAGACTGAATTGTAGAGTCTGACTTTAATAGAAATTGAAAAGCTAATGTAGGAAAATAGAAGGACTCTCAAATATTTTAGTCTAATTCCATATCCAGACACCTATGTACTACAACAGTTAGGAAATAGTCTCATATATGATGAACGTAATTATGATTCTGCAGCTATGAAATTGGAATTTACAAAACTCTTCTATGCTTTTACTGGTAATTCTTGAAATTTGTTTTCTTATGATCAACATTACCATTGTCCTCATGGCTTTTTATTTTACCTGTTCCTTTTCAATATTTCTTAGATGAACAAAAATGCATATATGAAAAAATAATGGGGGTTGTCCAGTCACAAAATGGTGGTGTCTTCTTCCTTCATGGTTATGGCGGTACTGGTAAGACCTATATGTGGAGAACACTGGCGGAAGCTTTGAGGTCCAAACATGAGATATGGTTAACTGTTGCCACCAGCGGTATAGCTTTTTTGTTATTGCCATGGGGTAGAACCATACATTCCAAGTTTAAGATACCTATACCGACGCTTGATAATTCTACTTACAAAGTTGACTAGAACGATGATGTTGGAGACCTTCTAAGACAGACAAAGCTAATTAAATGGGACGAAGCATCAATGGAACACAAACATGCTATAGAAGCACTTGACAAAATAATGAAAGATGTCATGAGTGCGTACAATAATTAGAAGGATGTGTTTGGTGGAAATGTTGTAGTTTTTGGTGGTGACTTTAGACAAATTTTACCTGTTATCCCACGAGGCATCCGTTTGGATATTGTTCACTCGGCGATAAATGCATCTTACATATGACATACAGTTCAAGTTTTAATGCTAACAAAAAACATGCGTTTGCATTCGGGTCCGAAAGAGCAAGATAAAAAGGAAATTGCAGATTTTTTGGATTGGATTTTGCGAATCAGCAAAGGCAAAGTATCAGAACCTAATGACGTTGTTGTAGAAATTGACATTCCCCTTGAACTTTTGATCACAGACTTTCATGATCCTGTTGTTGGAATTATGAATAGTACATATCCTGATTTCATTAATAATCATCATTCATACGATTACCTCAAGGGTCGAGCAATCCTCGCTTCTACGTTAGAAGTTGTGGATGACATCAAACGACCACATTCTTGCTTTAATGGCAGGTTGTCATATTCTTCCATTTTTTTTACTGTCAAATATACATTGACTTCTATTTGCTAACTTATTTCTGTTCCGAAAACAAGAGACATACGTAAATACTACAGTTTAAATACAATTGATAAGCCCAAAATTCATGAGCCTGAAGTACTTGACATCCTGACACCAGAATTTCTTAGTTCCCTACGTACATCAGGTTTGCCTAACCATCACTTAAATTTAAAAGTTGGAACACCGATTATGCTAATGTGAAACATAGACCAGTCTGAAGGTTTGTGTAATGGCACCAGACTAATAAATAACAAACATGGAAAACCATGTCCTTGAAGCTTCATTAATGTCAAGAAAGGGTTCTGGAAATTTGGTTTACATCCCTAGGATGGATATGTCACCGTCGCAGTCACCATGGCCATTTAAGTTAAATAGACGACAATTCCCAATTATTGTCTTGTATGCCATGACGATTAACAAATCACAGGGACAATCTTTGGATAACATAGGTCTCTACTTTCCAAGAGATGTATTTACCCATGGTCAAATTTATGTTGCACTATCGAGGGTCACAACAAAACAAGGAATCAAAATATTAATACATGATGAACATGGAAAGTTCAAAGTAACAACATCAAATGTTGTTTACAATGAAGTTTTCGGCAATATATAATTATTCAAATATTAGGTACGCTCTTTTGTTAATCTACATTATTTTGTTCTTGCTTTAGAGTGTGTAGTACATGAGTTTGTAACCTCAATTTTTGGTATATTTTGGATTTACTATTAAGCCTTTTCTGTCTAAAAAATATATGTTGGTCCTTTTATGTTTCTAAACACACACAAGCTTTGATTGATTCTTATACCATTTAATTTCATACTGTTATGCATAACATTTTGTTTGCTATACATTTCTATACCAATATGGCTAACCATCTCCATTGGAAAATATTGCAGTAAAACACATTTTTTAGAAACTATAAGTTTCAAAGGAACCAAATGCATATCATATCAGTATTAATGATTTTTGTATGATTGTTGTGACGGTCGTCAGTTCGTAGCATAGCAAATAATTCATACTACTTTCTTTATGACTCATGGTATTGTCATACTATATCACTCAAAAACATGTTGTTAAACTCATGTTTTTACTTTTAGTATTATAACATCAACTATCTAAATATTTTAGAATAGTATGTATACTGTGGGATTTTGGATCGAACTCTAGTTGGTCGAAGTACATGCTGTAGTCGAAGAAGGGTCTAGCATGTATTTGTCGAAGGATTCTTGTCGAATTAGGTTTTAGTGTTTAAACCCTAATTTGTTAAGTTAGCTTGTTTGTTAAGTTAGCTTGTATAATGGGCCTTGTGGAAAAAGCCCATTAGTTAGTATGTTAGGTTTTATTATAAATAGCATACTAGTCTCTCATCATTGCCATCACAGCAAATCCTAATTAGGGTGAGAGGGTTATTTGTTATCCTTGTAAACTTGTAATCTTGTTTTCAAAGAGAAAGTAAAGAATAGCAGTTATAACCAATTCTTGTGTTCTTCTTCTTCCTTGTTCTTTATTCTTCCCAAATACTATACTTTGTTATTGGCATTGAATTCACATCAAATTGGTGCGGTGAGCGTGGAGAAGATGCCTTCAACAAAGTATGAGATCGAAAAGTTCACCGGAGTGAATGATTTCGGTCTATGGCGCTTGAAGATGAAAGCTCTACTGGTTCAGCAGGGTTGTTTGGAAGCGTTGAAGGGAGCGACGGTGATGGACGCTGCGCTAACAGAAAGAGAGAAGACGGCCATGATCGAGAAAGCACACAGCGCAATTTTGTTGAGCCTTGGTGATAAGGTTCTTCGACAGGTATCAAAGGAGACGACGGCATCAGGGTTATGGGTGAAACTTGAAAGTTTGTATATGACCAAATCTCTGGTAAATCGACTCTACCTGAAGCAAGCTTTGTATTCATTCAAGATGATCGAAGACAAAGTATTGGCTGAGCAGTTGGATATGTTCAACAAGCTGATTCTTGATCTTGAAAATATTGATGTAAAGATTGATGATGAAGATCAAGCGTTGTTATTGTCGTGCGCTTTGCCCAGATCACATGCTCACTTCAAAGAAACCCTCTTGTATGGAAGAGAGTCCCTGACCTTTGAAGAAGTTCAATCAGCCTTGTACTCTAAGGACTTGAACGAACGTAAGGAGCATAAACCTTCGACGGTTGGTGAAGGTTTGGCTGTTAAAGGAAAATTCGACAAGAAGAAAGGTAAAAATCAGTCGAAGTCTTATAGTGGTGACACATCTGGTATTAGATGCTATCACTGTAAGAAAGTAGGTCACACAAGAAAGGTGTGCCCTGAACGCCTGAAAGATCATGGAGGTAAGGATAATGGAAATGCAGCTATTGTCCAAGATGATTTCGAATCATCTGATGTTCTTGTGGTTTCAAGCAACAACTCGTCGAAGGAGTGGATTATGGATTCTGGATGCACTTGGCACATGACTCCAAACAAAGACTTGTTCGAGGAATTATGTGATCAAGATGGTGGATCGGTTTTGCTGGGAAACAACAAAGCTTGCAAGATTGCAGGCGTTGGATCTGTGAGATTCAAGCTCCATGATGAGTCAATAAGACTGTTGACTGAAGTCAGGTATGTACCTGATTTGAAGAGAAATTTGATTTCTCTTGGTGAATTCGACAAGAAAGGATATGTTTTTCAAGGAGAGAAAAGTATCCTGAGAGTCATGAAAGGGTCGAAGGAAGTCTTGAGAGGCGTGAAGAAACAAGGCTTGTATACCCTTGAGGCTGAAGTTGTAAGTGGTTCGACAAATGTTGCATCCACGAAACCTTTGTCGAAGACAGAAATTTGGCACATGAGATTGGGCCATGTCAGTGAAAGGGGTCTGGTCGAATTAGGGAAACAAAATCTGCTTGGTGGAGATAAAGTCGAAAAGCTGAAGTTTTGTGAACCCTGTGTACTTGGAAAGTCCTGTAGAATGAAGTTCAACAAAGGCAAACAAAGAACACATGGATCCCTTGATTACATCCATGCTGATCTTTGGGGGCCTGCAAGGTGTCCATCACATTCAGGAGCAAAGTATTTTCTATCCATAGTAGATGACTATTCCAGAAAGTTATGGGTATTCATCCAGAAGACTAAGGATGAAACTTTTGAGAATTTCAAAAGTTGGAAGACTCTTGTCGAAAATCAAACTGGCAGAAAGGTAAAGAGGTTGAGAACCGACAATGGCCTTGAGTTTTGCAATGAGGCGTTCGACAGTTTTTGTGTTGCCTCTGGTATTGCAAGGCACAGAACTACCGCAGGTACTCCTCAACAAAATGGTTTGGCTGAAAGGTTTAATCGAACTATTTTGGAGAGAGTTAGATGCATGTTGACTAGTGCGGGATTAAAGAAGGTGTTTTGGGCTGAGGCTGTTTCGACAGCAGCATATCTGATAAACATATGTCCTTCGACAGCGTTAGATATGAAGACACCTGAAGAAGTTTGGTCGGGACATCCACCAGATCTCGACAAACTAAGAGTATTTGGCTGTGTAGCCTATGCTCACATTAGGCAAGACAAGGTCGAACCTAGAGCTCTGAAATGCATGTTTATGGGATACCCTGAAGGAGTAAAAGCTTATAGGCTATGGTGCCTAGAGCCAGGTCACAGGAGGTGTATCACCAGTCGAGATGTAGTTTTCAATGAAACGGAAATGGCTTTCAAGAAAACTGATGATGTTGACGAAGAGCTGGAACAGGTAGAGATTCCTGTTGAGGTGGAGCATGTTGATGCTGAAATGCGTATCCCAGATGAAGTCGAAGAAGAAACAGAAGATTCTGATGATGTTGAGGAAACTGTTGATGACTACCTATTGTCGAGAGATAGGCAAAGAAGAGTCATAAAACCACCTCAGAGACTTGGATATGCAGATCTTGTAGCTTATGCCTTAATCTCTGCAAGTGAAGTTCTAGACGAAGAACCTAGAGATTATAAGGAAGTTATGAGGAGTCGAATGAAGACTGAATGGCTAAAGGCCATGCATGAGGAGATGAAATCTCTTCATGATAATCACACTTGGGAACTAATCAAGAAACCTGTTGGGGCAAGGTTAGTCAGCTGTAAGTGGATTTTCAAAGTTAAGGAAGGAATTGAAGGAGTAATGTCGAAGAGGTACAAGGCAAGATTAGTCGCAAGGGGTTTCACTCAGAAAGAAGGTGTCGACTTCAATGATGTATTTTCCCCTGTTGTGAAGCACAGATCCATTCGAATGTTGCTTGCCATGGTGGCTCAGTTCGACCTTGAACTGGAACAAATGGATGTGAAGACTGCGTTCTTGTATGGTGACTTAGATGAAACGATCCTGATGAGGCAACCTGAAGGGTATGTCGAAAAGGGGAAAGAAGATTATGTGTGCAAACTGAAGAAATCTTTATATGGACTTAAACAATCTCCTCGACAGTGGAATAAGAGATTCGACAAGTTCATGGAACACATAGGTTTCATTAGAAGTCAGTTCGACCACTGTGTTTACTCCAGATTTCGACCTGAAAATTCATTTGTTATTTTGTTGCTTTATGTTGATGATATTCTGATAGCAAGCAACAATGTCGAAGATGTAATGAGGGTGAAGGCTGAACTCAATAAGGAGTTCGACATGAAGGATCTGGGAGCTGCATCTAGGATTCTTGGAATTGACATTCGAAGAGATAGAAAGCAGTCGAAATTATGCTTATCTCAAGAGGCATACCTACGAAAGATTCTTGACAAGTTTGGTATGTCGAATTCAAAGCCTGTTGTGACTCTAACAAACCCTCAATTCAAGCTGAGCATTGATCAATGTCCCAGTACTGATGTCGAAAGAACCTATATGAACAGCATCCCATATGCTAATATAGTTGGTTCTTTGATGTATGTTATGGTCTGTACTAGACCCGACATAGCATATGCAGTAAGTCTTGTAAGCAGGTACATGGCGAATCCTGGAAAGGCTCACTGGCAAGCGTTAAAGTGGATTCTAAGGTACATAAATGGGTCTCTGAACAAAGTCTTCATTTATGGTGGAGCCTTGGGTGAAGATAGTAAAGCAGCTGTCAAAGGCTTTGTTGACTCTGATTATGCAGGCTGTATGGATTCCAGAAAATCTATTTCTGGATATGTTTTCACTATGTTTGGTACAGCAATTAGTTGGAAAGCAACTCTTCAGAAGGTTGTTGCCTTATCAACTACTGAAGCAGAATATATTGCCCTAACTGAAGCTGTGAAAGAAGCATTGTGGCTTGAAGGTTTTGCAAAGGAACTGAAACTTCAAGGTCAAGGTATCACTGTTAAATGTGATAGTCAAAGTGCAATACACCTGTCGAAGAACTCAGCCTATCATGAGCGAACCAAGCACATAGATGTGAGGCTGCATTTCGTCAGAGGGGTAATCGAGCGTGGAGAAGTCCAAGTGCTGAAGGTCTCGACAGAATACAATGCCGCTGATATGATTACCAAAACATTGCCAAGTTGCAAGTTTTTCCACTGTATGCAGTTGATAAAGCTGCATGAAGAAAGCTAGTTAGTATCTCTTGATGCTGTAGAGTTAGGTCCAAGGTGGAGATTTGTGGGATTTTGGATCGAACTCTAGTTGGTCGAAGTACATGCTGTAGTCGAAGAAGGGTCTAGCATGTATTTGTCGAAGGATTCTTGTCGAATTAGGTTTTAGTGTTTAAACCCTAATTTGTTAAGTTAGCTTGTTTATTAAGTTAGCTTGTATAATGGGCCTTGTGGAAAAAGCCCATTAGTTAGTATGTTAGGTTTTATTATAAATAGCATACTAGTCTCTCATCATTGCCATCACAGCAAATCCTAATTAGGGTGAGAGGGTTATTTGTTATCCTTGTAAACTTGTAATCTTGTTTTCAAAGAGAAAGTAAAGAATAGCAGTTATAACCAATTCTTGTGTTCTTCTTCTTCCTTGTTCTTTATTCTTCCCAAATACTATACTTTGTTATTGGCATTGAATTCACATCATATACCATATCAAAAACTGATTACCAAAATTTATCATTATCATAACACCCATCAATCACTAAATACTTGACCTAAAGCATATTGGATGTTCAAACCTTACAAATTTAAAAAAACGGAGTCAATATAAACAAAATAGACAAACAACTAATCCTTCTTTCCCATTACATATCAAACACAATATGTTTCACTGTCTCTTATTTCCCGGCTCAACATAAACCAATATTTCATCGGCTGGAGGATATCGGATGTAGAAATGAAGAATGTCTCCTTTCTTTAATTTTTCCTATTTCGAAAATTCATACCAACCAGATGTGAGATACTTCTAGCCTTCATCATCATTCCTCACTATCACTACACAATTTTCGGAGATACCCTTATCTGGATCATATAACCCAATCGAGCTGACCGATCCACTGAGGCACTTCTTAATCACTTCACGCGGTAGTTGCTGCAAAACATTTACTTAAATTAGATGACATTCAACCCTGAAAAAAAATTAAATATACTGCTGCAACGATTAACTTCTATTACTTACCAACATATTCCTCCTCATAACCTTAGCATTAGATACAACCCTGCTCCATGTTTCTTCATTTTCTTCAATATATATTGGAGTAAATTTCCTGATTCAAGCACCAAACCAAATATATTCATACTAATGTTACTGTATTTCTTCAATATATCTTATCCAATACATTTTAGCCATCCTAAAGATACTTTAAAACTACATCATATACCACATTATTTACGGATTTTCAATATTATTAAACTTTTCGAACATAACCACATCATAGAAAATAACAAAACAATATAGTTGGGTTCCATTATATTTGTATTCTCTATAATTCTGCAAAAACAGAATAGGTCACAGAGGACTAAGTCCTCTGTACTTACTGAACTTCCAACCAGAAACCTATGTAAATCATGCTTTTATAACCTTATTATCGCATTGTACGTCAATAATATATACATAACATTTTGCAACATTATTATCGTGACAACAATAATATATATAAAAATTTGTTATACAACAGAAGAAAAAAAACACCTACATTTAATAGCATCCATGCCTTTTTAAATATATAAATTTCAAAAACAAAACTTACCCTGATTTTGTTGTCCCTTTAACACTTGTTGAACTGTTATTAATCCATTTCCCTTTAACATTACATTTGCTTCCTCCCAGTTAACGTTCATCGGAACTTTACTTTTTGATGGAGAATCAAGATGTATTCCAGACAGAGAACATTATTCGCTAAAACCAATGATATCCATCTTTATATTGGTTTGTTGGAGAAATTTACGTGAAGATTCAACATATTTGTTATACTTTTTTCGATCTTTTAGCGTTGAACCGACAACAAATTCTCTGAAGCAGATCTGTAACAACTTTCATCATGCATATATATTACTCACAACCTATATAACTTCTAACTAACACATTATCGATTCCATGAACAAAATTATCAATACTTGAACATCAATAGCTACTGACTTACCCACATGCATGTCGTTTTTCCCCACCATTCTTCATCTTCAATCGGAAGCTGAACCGAGCTTTTCTTTCTACTACTTCTCCGTGTTATGATAAGCTGCAATTTTTACTTTTAATAGAAGCGCTTTTTCTATATATCTCACTGGAAACCCATTTTAACCTTATTATCCCTAGAATGTTCATTTTGTACTTCCATTCTTTCTTTGTCATCGGCCCAATGGCCCATTTGACTCTCCATCTCTTTTTTGGAAATAAAATATTCCATAGTAGATACAAATTATATTTTTTTATATTATATGTTTATATTATTATATCTTTTTTAACAAAACAAATATTACAGTTTTGTTATTATTTTATAAAATAACAAGATCAGTGGTTAGGATTTAAGCAATATTAAAACAAAACCGAACCCACTTATACATGTACTCACATTTTCACATGGTGTACACAAAACAAAGCCCTCTTCAAGCCTAAATCTCCCCACAAGGTGCGTCTTCTCTTCCTCAGATCATCTGAATATGGCCTTCAAAGACAGCTCGAAAACAAAAACCACCTCAGACGAAAAACCATCAAGGTAAGTGTGAATGCTAGAACTGTCATTATCGCTGATTGCATGTCGTTTCATTTGTTAAAATGCAAACTTGTCTGTATCTGCATGTGTGTTTAACGATGGTTGTTTTTGGTCATGTATAATGTTGTTGATGGTTAATGGGTTAGAAAATCATGTATCAGGTTTTTTTGTGCTACATCGATGATGAAAACGATTTTGTACGGTGATTATTTAGGGTTTACTTCCTCTAAATGAACCTGAAAACATACACTTAGCATATGCGAAATAGTTTATAATAGTGATATAAGTAATATGCATTTCCTGATTTTTGGTTCCAACTAAAAAAGGGAATCTGGGAACTCCCACACTATAACAAAGTTCATTGTTTCTATTGAAATATTGTAGGACAGATACCACTGTTGCTGAGAAGAGTTTGGAACAAAGCTGGACTCGGGTTGTGGCTTATCCCATGACCATGCGTTCCAATGCCCTTGTAAGTAAAAAACTCATATGTATTTATACCTTTCAATTGGAAATATTGGTAATAAAACTATACAAACTCAGTTTTATTCTTCTGACAATATTTATTCATTAACAGCAAATACCCAGAAACATAATCAGAAATTGTTTCCGCGAAGGGGAGAGACCAATTAGGCTGTTAGATTGAGACAAAGGAGTCCCTTACTATTGCCTTTTTAAGAAGAGGACAGGTAGTGTGGAAAGGTACCTTTTGGATGACTGGTATGAATATTCCAAGGAAGCCAATCTAGAAGTTGGTGATACAATACACTTCGGCATCTGTTACCCACCTGTGGACGAGATATTTGTATCGGTGGAGCGTGGAGATGCAACTCAGGATTGGCGGTCATGGTAGGATAATGTTAAGGTTTTAGTTTAAATAGAAAGGACATATGTTTATGTCAAAACTTATGGTATTTTGGTTTCTTGTGAGTGTCTTTACCAACATTACAATGATGTTAAGTTGACCCACCATGGTTATTAGGTGAGCAACTTATTTTGTGTAACATGAAATTTATGAATGTTTTAAATTACTGTCTTATTGGATAATTAAGTATATTTGTTTCATATACTTTTGTTATTATCATTATGTGACAATTGACTATACCGTCGTACAAGTGACAATTATAACTGTTGAATAATGGTGCACTTCAATTGTAGTTATTCTTTCTTCGTTCATGACCCCTTCTTAAATTTATGCAAGTCTTTATGTTTGTTGAACAATAGTATACTACAGTACTCGATGTTTTTGCTTCTTACATGAACTCTTCTTAACTCAATACGAGTACGATACTGTTACCCGTGCGAACACATGAATATTATACTAGTATTGAATAGAAAGCACAAGTGATTTGATGAAAGAGAATGAGAACAATGAGCTAGAAGGAGAGGGTTCGAAACCATTTACCTAAATCCAACAACAAAAAAATTCTTATAAGTGATATCCTTGTGAGAAAAACCAAATCAATTTAGTATATCTATTAACCAAAAACACACCAGAAACACAAAGAAGTTGAAAAGAGCCATAAACCCTAGTTATGTAATGAGGCGCAAACGTGATTTCCAAATAGACACGTGTCAGCAGCTTAATACCTGAGCCTTTTCTTGTGCCGTTAAATAAGAAGAACGAGGATTTCGCAAACTTCTCCCATTTCTTTCACTTTTCCTCTTCTTCTTCGATCACTGTTTTATCTATAAATCTTTTTTTATTTCAATTTCAAACCCAAAAAAACACACACTGAGAGAGATGGAACAGAGTAGTAGCGTTTGGTTAGAGAGTGAAATTGAAGCTGCTGAAATTCTTGATGATTTGCATCATACTTTCCCTTTGTTCAGTCATGTACCTTACTCATGGGGGTGTAGAAACAAGAGATCCGCAATTCCTAATAAACCTTCTTCCAATGACAATCACACTGGTTTCTCATCAGATTCATAAGTCATTAATAGCACAAGTTCACCATCAGAATCTCCTCTGGATATTTTTGCTTCTTCTTTGTTTGACCAACAATCTTTAGGAAAGTGGCCAAACCTATTACAACAGTAACACTGAACCATTCTCTTGCCATACTTCTCATTTCCCTTCTGATGTTTCTTTTCATCAGAATAGAAGACTTATGACTTCTGAGACCTACCATGTCTTTTCTGCTTCTCGTCCTTCTTGACAAAAGAAGTTTTCAGAGCCTGCTCAACCTCCCTCTCAAAATTTCTTTTAGTCATACGCAACTCTTGCGTCTCTAGACTGCTTTGCAGCTCTTCTATTCTCATGGTGTCTAGATCTTTAGAATGTTTAACTACTACAACAATATAATCAAATTGAGGAGTAAGAGACCTCAATATCTTCTCAATGCTTACTTGTTCAGAAATGGTTTCTCCATAAGCTTTTATCTCATTAGTGATCAAAATCACTCTGGAGATGTACTCAGATACCTTCTCGTTGTCCTTCATGTTGAGATTCTCATACTGCTTTCGTAGGGACTGAAGCTTCACCTTCTTCACTGATTTGTCACTACCGTAACACCTAACCAGTGTGTCTCACGCAGTGATTTTCATAAACATGCTCACATCCATACACTGGTGAATGTAGAACAACTCCTTCTTATCTTTCTTCCTTTTGTCTCTCTGCGTATTTCTTTGTTCCTCTATAGTGTTGGGGGAGTTCACTATGGAGCATTGATACATAGTATAGGGATAGACACATTTGTAAGAGACACGCCACTTGTCCACCTAAAACCTTAAGGTGATAAATGTGTGAGTTCTTCCATTTATAAATGTCCATATCCAATGTGGGACTATTTCTCCATTTACTCTCACTTGCATTATTATTCTAACACTTCCCCTCAAGTGTGAGTCCACAATGCTCCCCCACTTGTATCTCCGTTGACACCTTGCAATATAACACCTCTTCTTGAGCATTTCGATACTAAGCTGGTCCCTTTTTCGAACCAAAGACTCTGATACCATTTGTTGGGGGAGTTCACTAGAGAGCATTGATATATAATGTAGGGATAGACACATTTGTGAGAGACACGTCACTTGTCCATCTAAAACCTTAAGGTGATAGGTGTGTGGGTTCTCCCACTTATAAATGTTCAAATCCCCATATTCCTATTCAATGTGAGACTATTTCTCCACTTACTCACACTTGCATTATTATTCTAACATGTAGCATCTGCTGCAACCGGAACGTAACCTTCAGTAACAAGCTCAAGAACGTCTTGAGCATCGAATAACACATGCATCTAAATCACCCATCTATTCTAGTTCTTGCCATCAAAAACTAGAAGTTTGGTGCTCAGATTACCGTTTCCGTTCATCTTCAACCTTGTACAAAACTCTCAGATCTCACTAAACACAGTGTTTCCCAATCCCGCGGAATCTGAAAACGTGATTCTGTTCTGGTTTTATTTAAGATTCAAACACGAATTCAAGAACCAAAAACAATCACATAACGCCTCATTGTTTCACTCGTGTTTCCCGTGGATTTCAATCGGAACTCTAGATACCAATTGTTAGTGCACAAGATGATGATGACAGAAAGAATGAGAGAATATATTTATTACTCTGCAATGACGGCTACAACAATGTAAAAGATTGATTAGAAATGACAGCTACCACTAGTATATTTATACACAAAGTAAATTGTTACGTAGGCCTTAACAAAAGGTAAAATTAATAGCTAAGCAAACTAAACTTAATAGCTACGCTAACAAAATAAACTAGAATCCAGAAGCTGAACATACTTCTGAACGCAATCTCTGGAGTTTCTGCTTCTGACTAACAACCGCATAAGCTCTACTGCTTCTGAGTAATAACATCAGAAGCTCCAGATTCTATCAACAACTTTTGAATATGAATTACTTCCAACAGTTTGGATATCCGCCCGAAAAAGTAGTGGTCCGATCTCAGTCCCATTAAAACAAGTAATAATAATTCGGTCTTGTGATCGGTGGATCTGGAACTGACTGTTTAACTCTGGTTCACGAAATGTCGCGGAAGCAAGAGTCACCACCGTCTTTTATTTTCTCCAACATGGAAAGGACAAAAGCACAGCAAAATTCCTTATGAGATAGTTTCTCGGTTCGGGAGGTAGATTTATAGAAAGGGAAGGTGTTAGCACCCTTTCTATCCATGGTTATCCATGGGCTCTTAGATACTTGCTCATTGTGTTTTCAAAAGATGTTTGCTTTTCAAAGTGTGAGTGAGTTTGAAAAAGTTTCGTTTAAAGATTTCAGATCGACTCTTGTATCAGTCCTCAAGAGTGTTTGAAAAATTGTTTTGAAAGCTTTTTGAAAAGTGTCGGTGTGAAAAGAAGTTTTGATTTATTTTGAATTAGAGCAAGTATCTATGAGTCATCTACCTACCCTAAGGAATTAGGCTGTGTAAATGTCCTTAAGGTAGTGCCATCCCACCATTGAGAGGTAGGTAGCACCACCGTTGGAGGTGTTCGGGTCAATTCGAGTTTGTAGGAACAGTGTGGTCACCAGAGCAACAGTAGGACACCTTAGAAGCTACCCTTATGCCATGGATCATGGACATAAGGACTTACTAAAACGTCCTATACTCGACGACCACGTTTCGAGGGGCAAGGCAACAGTGAGGCGTACCCTAAGAGTGGTGTGTGAATTTGTGTGTTATTTGAGTTATGTTTTATCTTGTCATGCATTATGGTGATCTATGCTTTGATTTTATTTGGGCCATTCATTCTTTCATGCCAAGTTTAGCAGTTTTAAGGGTGCGGAAATTAAAGTGCGGAAAATAAAGTCCTACGCTATTACAAGGCGCGGGTCTATACATCGCCAAATTAACAAAAGACCCGTTTTGAAATAAAATGCAGAAAATAAATAAATTTCCTAATTACTATTACAAAGCTTGGGCAATTACATAATATTTAAAAGAAACATAAGAACAAACGCGCGAAAAGAAATTAGAATCGAGTGTTCGAGGGCGTTGGACCCTTTTAAAATTAAATTAAAATTAAAAGTTAATTAATTATTAAATTAAGAAAAGGAATGGTTTTTTATGGTTTTTTGATATTTATGAAATAAAGAAAATTAAAATTAAAAGAAACCCTAATTCTAAATATTTTTAATTATTAAAGAAAAAGATTAAAGTTTTAACCTAATTTATACTAATTATTTAATTACATGGGTATTTACAAAATAATTAATAATAATAATAAGAAGAAGAAATTATTTATTAAGAAAAAGATAAAAATGCTAAAAACCTAATTTCTATATATTTTAGTTATTAAAAAACATTTAAATTTCAAAACCTAATTTAACTAAATTGATTATTAAAAATTTATTTACAAAATTAATTAATGGTGAAATAATAATAATTAAATATATTACAATTTTTGATTTCTGGTTTTTATATTATAAAAATTATTTTGTGCAATTTAAAGGAAACAATTAAAAAAAACAATTAAAAGAATAAAAAGGAAAAACAAAGAAAGAAAATAAATTAAAAGATTGAGCAAACCCTGGGGGTGTCTGACCCAATTTAGAGGTGTATTTGGAAGCAGTTTGGCCTAACAGAATGAGGCCCCTTTTGACTTTCTAGCGCGTGTGTGGAATGATTGACCAGCGTGCATGGTGGACCTCCACATTCTGACCTTTGGATGAGACTTCCTGGGCGCGTGGCAAGCTAGGAGGTGGGGTTGTATGGTGGTCTTTTGATGGCATGCTGCATAGAAACATATTGAAGAAAAAATTATGGAAGAAGTGGGGGACCTGGGAATCGAACCCAGGTCCCAATACCTGCAAGCCAGCGCATCAACCATTTGAACCAACGCGTTACTTTGTATATCTATTGGACAATGATTATTATGAGAGAGAAAGCAAGCGTTAGTGGTGTTTAATGAAAACGCGCGCCAGTATTTAAACTACCCAATAAGATCAAGCCACGCTAGCATCGTCTTCCTTTGGTTCCTGCAAATAATATCAAATAGCGAGGGTTTTAAACCCCCACTAACTGCAATGTATGAAAATAACGATTAGCACATAAGCAAACATAAAAAGAGCGCGAGGTGTGGACTTGCTTCGTCTGGATGTTCTGATTCCATTGGCATAGGTTTTAAGGCCTAATTTTTCCAGATGTGAAAACCCCTAAATCAAAGCTTCTGAAACCCTAAAATGCGTTCATGGTGAATCCTTATACAGGCATGGTTAGGTCAATTCAAGAGTACCATTAGCTTCAGAACGTTCACATTAGTGTAAATCAACATTTAAAAATCACAAATGATGCATGGAAACTGAAACACGATCATGGATAATTTCAAGAAAAGTAAGACTTTGTTATACCAATTCCTTGAGTATGGAGGGCTGGTTTTGATTGGAATCGTTTCCTGGATGTCTTGGCAAGGTTTTGGAACACTTTTCAAGCCTTGAATTGCACTCTAGGTCTGAAAACAGTTTTCAATATTTTTTCCAAAATTGCAAGTTTTTTCTATGGTTTTGAGCGCAGCTTTTTGTGTCTGTATGCATTAGGTTAGCTTTGCATATGTATGAGGATGGAATTAGGTCAAGAAAACCAGGCCCAAAGTCTATGCATTCATGATTCAAATATTTGATTTTTGTCAAATCTTTTCCAATCTCTTTTCATGCCAATTATGCCAATTATGGAAGATTTTGTTCCCTTGAGGTAGTACACGAGATATTGAGCTCATTATGGACATATTTGCTGCATAAAAGGATTTAAAAAACATGATTTAGTATTTTTCTCATAATTAACTTTAATTAAATGAATTAATAAGATTAAAAATTCAATTAATTAATTAAAAATAAGAAAATAAATCCCTTTTAGCTTAATGGGTCGTGCATAGCCTTTGGGTAATGATTCATGGAAGAAATTGAGGCCCATTAGCAATTTTGAGGCATTTGAAGTAAGGTTGACTTTTCAAAATTCCCAAATATTTCCCAACTTCCGCAAGGCATATGTTGCTCAATTTTTAAGCTTTGATCATGTTCTTGGACATTTTGGAAAGGTCTTGAAGTCCTCTAACCAATGTCTTTGGTCCCATGTCATTTTGATTTACCAATCTCAAGTTATGGTCTTTGACTTGAAGTGCCTTTTTGTTGACTTTTGAAAATGACCTATAATGTTGAGATTGATAACTTTTTTGTGAGAGCATTTCTTGGACTTGAAGTGTGAAGATGAGTTGTAGGAAATGTCACTCTCTTCAAAATGAGCTTTGGATGGAATTTTTCTGATAAACCATGTGGAAGTTATGCCTTGGTCAATTTGCAGTTGACTTTTTCAGCTGTCCAAAAATAGAAACTTTTGCATCTTGAGACTTTTTGAGCCATGCCTTGAGAATCATGATCAAGAATTGATCAAATGATGTTTGTGGCTTCAAAATAAGATGTTGACCAAAAATTTTGACTTTTGACTGTCAAATGACCATTTTGCCCCTGCAGTTGACTGTGAAGCATTTAGGGTTTTTGACTGTGCAATTTGATGCTGTGAGTCTTGAAACTTGGCATGTGGATGATTGAAAATGTATGTAGGTATGTGGGACTTGTTTGGACCCTTGGAAACTTCAATTTCTTTACCAAAACCAAAACCCTAATTTTTGATTGTTAGGAGGCCATTGGACTGTGCAACCCTTGGGAGATTTTGAAGCATGATCTTAGCAAACCTTGAAGAATATGGGAGGGAAAATTTTGGGGTACAACAGTTGCCTCTGTTCAATCTTCTTAAACCTGAGGATGTAGATTGACTGTCGTGCCTTTCGTAATCCGAAGGTAGAAGATGATTGAACACTAGAGTGCCCAGAAATTTGCGCTCACATGTTAGCAGTGTGATGGTGGGAATGGGCTTATAGATGCCATTTGGAGACTGATGGATAGGGGTACGGGCTTATAGATGCCATCGGGAGGTCGTCGATCGCGTAAGAGATTCCTTAGCGAGAATGTGCGTACCTGAGAAAAAG
Organism: Vicia faba; assembly: GCA_948472305.1. Classification (NCBI taxonomy): domain Eukaryota; kingdom Viridiplantae; phylum Streptophyta; class Magnoliopsida; order Fabales; family Fabaceae; genus Vicia; species Vicia faba. The sequence continues at coordinate 1,626,716,632 of OX451738.1, read as the reverse complement.
AAAATAATTATCTGGCCTGTTACAGGAGTTGATCTTCAAACTCTTTATGTAGATGGGCCCTGGCTAGTTACAGGAATCGAATCTTTAAACTCTTCAGACGTGCCCTGGCGAGATACAGGAATCGAGTCCGGAGAATATAGTCGTCAACAGATACACCCTGGCAAGATACAGGAATCGGATCTTCGAACTCTTCAGACGTGCCCTGGCGAGATACAGGAATCGAGTCTGGTAATGTTAGTCGTCAACAGATACACCCTGGCAAGATACAGGAATCGGATCCTCAAACTCTTCAGACGCACCCTGGCGAGATACAGGAATCGGGTCTGGTAATGTTAGTCGTCAACAAATACACCCTGGCAAGATACAGGAATCGGATCCTTGAACTCTTCAGACGCACCTGGCAAGATACAGGAATCAGGTCTGGTAATGTTAGTCGTCAACAGATACACCCTAGCAAGATACAGGAATCGGATCCTCAAACTCTTCAGATGCACCCTGGCAAGATACAGGAATCGGGTCTGGTAATGTTAGTCGTCAACAGATACACTCTGGCAAGATACAGGAATCAGATCCTCAAACTCTTCAGACGCACCCTGGCAAGATACAGGAATCGGGTCTGGTAATGTTAGTCGTCAACAGATACACCCTGGCAAGATACAGGAATCGGATCCTCAAACTCTTCAGACGCACCCTGGCAAGATACAGGAATCGGGTTTGGTAATGCTAGTCGTCAATAGATACACCCTGGCAAGATACAGGAATCGGATCCTCAAACTCTTCAGACACACCCTGGCAAGATACAGGAATCGGGTCTGGTAATGTTAGTCGTTAACAGATACACCCTGGAAAGATACAGGAATCAGATCCTCAAACTCTTCAGACGCACCCTGGCAAGATACAGGAATCGGGTATGGTAATGTTAGTCGTCAATAGATACACCCTGGCAAGATACAGGAATCGGATCCTCAAACTCTTCAGACGCACCCTGGCAAGATACATGAATCGGGTCTGGTAATGTTAGTCGTCAACAGATACACCCTGGCAAGATACAAGAATCGGATCCTCAAACTCTTCAGACGCACCCTGGCAAGATACAGGAATCGGGTCTGGAATCAGTCGTCAACAGATACACCCTGGCGAGATACAGGAATCGGATCTTTAGTCGCGACCGTTGATAGTAATTATCTTTGTATTAACCTTTGTCCTGAAAAGATAAAACGTTAGTTGTACGTGATGTCATGATGTATGACATGCGAGATGTGATAAGTGAGATTGTATGTTCATGATGCGTATGTGCATGAAGATATGATGTTTATGAATGTATGTTTTTGTCTAGGAAAATAAATCCTTGACGGATGCCGGGAAGTTAAATCCTGGGCTGATGTAGAGCTTTTGTTTCCACTGGGGAGTGATGGTTGCAAGAATATCGGTAGGAGAAGATGATTCCGTTGGGGAATAAACTTGGAGATTACTCTGTGGGGGGAAATTACTCTAGCGACCTTGCTGGGGAACAATACTCTGTGGGAAGAGAGATACTTTGCTGAGATGTTTGATGATAATTCCGCTGGGGATACCGTTGTTATGTTGGAAGTTTTAATAGACTCCGCTGGGGATAAGAAGACTTCGCCAAGGACGATCTTTCCGTGGCTTTTGGCTGAGGATAACCCAGTTATATCCTAGTAGGGAAATAACCTTTGAATAAAGCCGGGGGAGACGTTCGTGCTATGCAGGTGACAAGCTTCCAGAATCTACTGAGGGTAAGCTTCCTGCTGGGGAGATGGATTCCACTTTCCTGGGGAAACTTTGATTGGACTCTCCTGGGGAAATTTTTGAGATACACTGGGGAAGTGGCTCCGCTGAAGGTCTGGTATACCTCCGGGGAACAATCTTAGATCAAGACTGCCGGGGATGCTTGTTAAGAATGTCTGTATATTATGCTGAGGAATGTTGAGATCTGCTGGGAATACCCAACTTCCTTGAGGTTGACAGAGTAGGCTAACTCTGCTTGGGGAGAGTGTGCTGACTTGCTGGCTCACTCTCTGGGGAGTTAAGATATATTGGCTATGTTCTTCAGCTGAACTTACCTTGGTGCCTGGAGGACAGAGCAGCTTGATCGATCAGACCATTCTTATTGCCCCAGTTTCTGCAGGAGAGGAAGGCCTGTGAGGTGTTTGATACCTGCCGATTGACAAATCTTCTTTTGGTAGGCAAGTGACGATACGCCGGGACATATCCGTACGCTTTAATCCCTAACTTTTGCCTGGACCGCCCTTTCGGGTTTTCAGTCCACCGGGATACCCATTTTTGCCCAAGCCGCCTTTTCAGGTTTTCGACTTGCCGGGTGTACAAATTTTCACTTTCATCCCTTATTTTTCCCGAACCCTTTTGGTTCGCCGGGAAGTCCTAATTTTTGTCTAGGTATGTCAACCTAGCGGGTCTTTTATCGTGCGTAGTATTTTTTCGACTATGTCCACGCTCTTAGAATGCAGGGAGGTGCCCCTGGCTGCTTGTATTGCCATGTTACCAGAAGATGTCTGATCGTGCAAGATTTGTTGATGGAATTCCTGTCCAATTCCCCAAGTGTCTCAGGCGGAGATTTGCCCCAGGCTATTAGGCATTTGAGAGATTCTCAGAATCTTGACTTAACTGCCCCAGATGACGGACAACGATCGTGCCCTGCCCCTTGATTGGAAGTGCTTTTGTTCACTAGATATTCTTCGTGCAAATTTCTATGGTGTTCAAACAAAAAGTCACATGCGAACAAAGTTATGTTAAAAATGCAAAGCCTATGTCTGTCTTGAAGTTTTTGAAAATGCGTTTTTTTTTTAGTAAAACAAGCAAATTTTGTATGACGTGATGCCAACTCGTTATTTTACCGCCAGCCTTAAGGAGTCAGGATACCTCTCGTAACAGTATGCTTTCGAACTAACCCATGCTTCAGCTAGGACTTTTGAGGGTTATAACGTGGCTTGGTTCACGGTTTAAGAAACAAAGGATAAAGGCTCAAATTGATTTGTACCCACCCGTTCTTCGTGATGTTCTTCAAACCTAAACTCAGTTAATCGTGCGTTAGACCTTATTTGAGTTTTTGTCCTGATATTCCCGTGATGGTTCGGATGTTGATAGTTTATTTTGAATAGGCAGTCATTCCTTTTTGTTATTGAGGGTTTGTGTGACCTCTTTCCCTTTTTTTTGATTTCGTTATCCCTGTTTTTTGCCTGAACTGTTTCTTTTGTGATTACAGTCAGCGGGATGTCCCAGTTTTGTAAGTCTCCTTCATAGGTTTTGACTTATTGGGCTTTTGTTTTTTTTTTTGAAAGATAATGACTGCCTGTCTTGACGATTATAGGGAACCATCACTGTTTTTGTTTTGTTTTGTAAGGACCTCTTTGGTGCCGTTTGTTATGCACTTGGATCAACTGAGAGAACTACCCTGCCCCAGGTTATGATTAAGGGTTTTAATTTTCGAAAAGAAAAACTCCTACTTCTTTAGCTCAGAGGGGTTGACGAGGGATTATCTTCCTTATAACTCCAGTGTTTAGGGATTGAAACAATGCCTGTACCTCATCAGCGGGGTCTGTTCAAAAGCATACTGTAATGATCGCGGTATCGTTTTCGTCATCCTCCCTCAAGAGGCTTAGAATTATTAATTGATAGTTGATCATCACAAAAATATGAAAACAGTTTGCATATAGCGAATGCGAATATATGGGTTCAAAACAGACATATGTGATGCATTGATAAAGTAATAAAGTTTGCTATGACAATAATTGTTTGAACAATCAAAAGACAATTACAACTTGAAAAATTCTAATGAACAAAAATCCTCTAGTTTGAACTAGTCATCTTAAATGGAGAATTCTCAGCGGAAGATTTTCATCTCGCCATCTGGCATGAACTCCAGTACCCCTTCGTCAATCAAGTCCTGGATATTGTTCTTCAAGCTCTAACAGTCGTCGGTGTCATGTCCAGGACTGTCAGAATGGTAGGCACACCTTTCATCAGGATTGTACTTTAGGGAGGTTATGTTGAGCTTCTTAGGAGGATCCTTTAAAGCAATCAGCTTGACCTCCAACAAGCGTTTCAGTATTAGTGATGATGGTATACCAGTCTCCGAGAAATGTCTTCCAGACGTATCTCGCTTACGCCAATTATCCTGTTGACGCTGGTGAGGTGGATGCTGGGCTTGTGACCCTGAAGCAAACTGAGGAGCTTTTCCCTTGCCATCTTTCCCCAAAGGTGGTTGGACGATGATTTGATCTTCCACTCTAGTTGTTAGCCCCACTTGGTTATTTTGAAGCAGCTTGTTGAAGAGGACCCTGCGCTCTTCTTGTCTTTGAGCTAGGTCTTGAATGAGAGTCCTCTGCCCCAGCATTTGGGTTCTCATTGTATCTACCTCAGCTTGTAGATGTGTCAGCCGTTCGTCCTTATCGTCTTCAGAACTGTTCCTGACCAAAGTCCCCATGAGGAGTGTCCTCAACTCTTCCTGCCCCTTGGATAGGTTCAGGAGGATTTCCCTGAACTGAGTCTCTTGAGCATGAAGATCCTGGTTATCTTGTTGGGAAGCCATTGCTGAAATAAACAGCGAAGAGGGTGAGTGACCTGTCAAAAAGGTACCTGTAATGCAATGATATGTATGATATGCATGCAATGTTTTCAAGGACCTCGCAGGGTAAACAAGAAGATTGTTAGCATTTGAATTTGTAGCTTGATTGAAAGAGCTTCATGTTGCTGAAAATCCTTCTTCGAGAGTCAAGGCTCACCATATCGAGTGGGTCATAGCCTCTGACACCCTTGGCTAGAGGAAAATAAATCCCCTTTGCCCCTTGCTAGACATTTGATTCATCATGACCTGCATCACAAGCCTTTGAGATCCTTGAAACGGGTTAGTCTTTATGCAAGATGCATGCAATGGTATGATGTTATGCCATGCATGGGGTAATGTAGGTAAACCCTGTTATGAGTCCAGATTAAGGACTATAAACAAAACCTGCAAGAAACTCAAGTGTCAGATAACAAGCATGCAAGTAGTCAAGTATGAAAGCACACAAGTCACACCACAGCCCTTAGAGTTTAGGCCAGCATGGGGTCTAGGTATTACCCTCTTTCAGTTTGTTGGTTGAGACCTGTCCTATCAGAAGTAACCGGGTTCTAGAGGATCCCAATATCACTGACTACCCTCAATCGGTCATAACTCCAGCATCGCAATCTTTTCTTGCGGCCAGAACCATCACGAGAGTTTAGCCTCAATGGGCGTAGCATACTGCTACTGTTCTATTGGCCAAGTTGGGTCATTTAAGGTTCTAAGGTCGGTTGGTGCTTAACGACTCCTCAGAAGACCCATATTCTCCTCGTTGCGACACAAGGGATATCGGTACAGACCAAGGTGCCACACCAACGTAGCCACTGTTTCACCCATGTCGGTCTACGCCGGACAGGTCCCTCACAGCTTATGCTACCTAACAGGGTATCCCCAGATCCGGGTTAGGATCTATGTAACTCCGATGCAACCCATAATTTAAAGCAAACAGGCACAACAATTGAAAACACAAGTGATCTTAGTCCTAAGGTACACCTCACTTTATAAAAGTCCCCAGCAGAGTCGCCAGTTCTGTGATCGGTGGATCTGGAACTGACTGTTTAATGCTGGTTCGCGAAATGTCGCGGAAGCAAGAGTCGCCACCGTCTTTTATTTTCTCCAACATGGACAGGATAAAAGCACAGCAAAATTCCTTATGAGATAGTTTCTCGGTTCGGGAGGTAGATTTATAGAAAGGGAAGGTGTTAGCACCCTTTCTATCCATGGTTATCCATGGGCTCTTAGATACTTGCTCATTGCGTTTTCAAAAGATGTTTGCTTTTCAAAGTGTGAGTGAGTTTGAAAAAGTTTCGTTTAAAGATTTTAGATCGACTCTTGTATCAGTCCTCAAGAGTGTTTGAAAAATTGTTTTGAAAGCTTTTTGAAAAGTGTCGGTGTGAAAAGAAGTTTTGATTTGTTTTGAATTAGAGCAAGTATCTATGAGTCATCTACCTACCCTAAGGAATTAGGCTGTGTAAATGTCCTTAAGGTAGTGCCATCCCACCATTGAGAGGTAGGTAGCACCACCGTTGGAGGTGTTCGGGTCAATTCGAGTTTGTAGGGATAGTGTGGTCACCAGAGCAACAGTAGGACACCTTAGAAGCTACCCTTATGCCATGGGTCATGGACATAAGGACTTACTAAAATGTCCTATACTCGACGACCACGTTTCGAGGGGCAAGGCAACAGTGAGGTGTACCCTAAGAGTGGTGTGTGAATTTGTGTGTTATTTCACTTATGTTTTATCTTGTCATGCATTATGGTGATCTACGCTTTGATTTTATTTGGGCCATTCATTCTTTCATGCCAAGTTTAGCAGTTTTAAGGGTGCGGAAATTAAAGTGCGGAAAATAAAGTCCTACGCTATTACAAGGCGCGGGTCTATACATCGCCAAATTAACAAAAGACCCGTTTTGAAATAAAATGCAGAAAATAAATAAATTTCCTAATTATTATTACAAAGCTTGGGCAATTACATAATATTTAAAAGAAACATAAGAACAAACGCGCGAAAAGAAATTAGAATCGAGTGTTCAAGGGCGTTGGACCCTTTTAAAATTAAATTGAAATTAAAAGTTAATTAATTATTAAATTAAGAAAAGGAATGTTTTTTATGGTTTTTTGGTATTTATGAAATAAAGAAAATTAAAATTAAAAGAAACCCTAATTCTAAATATTTTTAATTATTAAAGAAAAAGATTAAAGTTTTAACCTAATTTATACTAATTATTTAATTACATGGGTATTTACAAAATAATTAATAATAAGAAGAAGAAGAAGAAATTATTTATTAAGAAAAAGATAAAAATGCTAAAAACCTAATTTCTATATATTTTAGTTATTAAAAAACATTTAAATTTCAAAACCTAATTTAACTAAATTGATTATTAAAAATTTATTTACAAAATTAATTAATGGTGAAATAATAATAATTAAATATATTACAATTTTTGATTTCTGGTTTTTATATTATAAAAATTATTTTGTGCAATTTAAAGGAAACAATTAAAAAAAACAATTAAAAGAATAAAAAGGAAAAACAAAGAAAGAAAATAAATTAAAAGATTGAGCAAACCCTGGGGGTGTCTGACCCAATTTAGAGGTGTATTTGGAAGCAGTTTGGCCCAACAGAATGAGGCCCCTTTTGACTTTCTAGCGCGTGTGTGGAATGATTGACCAGCGTGCATGGTGGACCTCCACATTCTGACCTTTGGATGAGACTTCCTGGGCGCGTGGCAAGCTAGGAGGTGGGGTTGTATGGTGGTCTTTTGATGGCATGCTGCATAGAAACATATTGAAGAAAAAATTATGGAAGAAGTGGGGGACCTGGGAATCGAACCCAGGTCCCAATACCTGCAAGCCAGCACATCAACCATTTGAACCAACGCGTTACTTTGTATATCTATTGGACAATGATTATTATGAGAGAGAAAGCAAGCGTTAGTGGTGTTTAATGAAAACGCGTGCCAGTATTTAAACTACCCAATAAGATCAAGCCACGCTAGCATCGTCTTCCTTTGGTTCCTGCAAATAATATCAAATAGCGGGGGTTTTAAACCCCCACTAACTGCAATGTATGAAAATAACGATTAGCACATAAGCAAACATAAAAAGAGCGCGAGGTGTGGACTTGCTTCGTCTGGATGTTCTGATTCCATTGGCATAGGTTTTAAGGCCTAATTTTTCCAGATGTGAAAACCCCTAAATCAAAGCTTCTGAAACCCTAAAATGCGTTCATGATGAATCCTTATACAGGCATGGTTAGGTCAATTCAAGAGTACCATTAGCTTCAGAACGTTCACATTAGTGTAAATCAACATTTAAAAATCACAAATGATGCATGGAAACTGAAACACGATCATGGATAATTTCAAGAAAAGTAAGACTTTGTTATACCAATTCCTTGAGTATGGAGGGCTGGTTTTGATTGGAATCGTTTCCTGGATGTCTTGGCAAGGTTTTGGAACACTTTTCAAGCCTTGAATTGCACTCTAGGTCTGAAAACAGTTTTCAATATTTTTTCCAAAATTGCAAGTTTTTTCTATGGTTTTGAGTGCAGCTTTTTGTGTCTGTATGCATTAGGTTAGCTTTGCATATGTATGAGGATGGAATTAGGTCAAGAAAACCAGGCCCAAAGTTTATGCATTCATGATTCAAATATTTGATTTTTGTCAAATCTTTTCCAATCTCTTTTCATGCCAATTATGCCAATTATGGAAGATTTTGTTCCCTTGAGGTAGTACACGAGATATTGAGCTCATTATGGACATATTTGCTGCATAAAAGGATTTAAAAAACATGATTTAGTATTTTTCTCATAATTAACTTTAATTAAATGAATTAATAAGATTAAAAATTCAATTAATTAATTAAAAATAAGAAAATAACTCCCTTTTAGCTTAATGGGTCGTGCATAGCCTTTGGGTAATGATTCATGGAAGAAATTGAGGCCCATTAGCAATTTTGAGGCATTTGAAGTAAGGTTGACTTTTCAAAATTCCCAAAAATTTCCCAACTTCCGCAAGGCATATGTTGCTCAATTTTTAAGCTTTGATCATGTTCTTGGACATTTTGGAAAGGTCTTGAAGTCCTCTAACCAATGTCTTTGGTCCCATGTCATTTTGATTTACCAATCTCAAGTTATGGTCTTTGACTTGAAGTGCCTTTTTGTTGACTTTTGAAAATGACCTATAATGTTGAGATTGATAACTTTTTGTGAGAGCATTTCTTGGACTTGAAGTGTGAAGATGAGTTGTAGGAAATGTCACTCTCTTCAAAATGAGCTTTGGATGGAATTTTTATGATAAACCATGTGGAAGTTATGCCTTGGTCAATTTGCAGTTGACTTTTTCAACTGTCCAAAAATAGAAACTTTTGCATCTTAGACTTTTTGAGCCATGCCTTGAGAATCATGATCAAGAATTGATCAAATGATGTTTGTGGCTTCAAAATAAGATGTTGACCAAAAATTTTGACTTTTGACTGTCAAATGACCATTTTACCCTTGCAGTTGACTGTGAAGCGTTTAGGGTTTTTGACTGTGCAATTTGATGCTGTGAGTCTTGAAACTTGGCATGTGGATGCTTGACAATGTATGTAGGTATGTGGGACTTGTTTGGACCCTTGGAAACTTCAATTTCTTTGCCAGAACCAAAACCCTAATTTTTGACTGTTAGGAGGCCATTGGACTGTGCAACCCTTGGGAGATTTTGAAGCATGACCTTAGCAAACCTTGAAGAATATGGGAGGACAAATTTTGGGGTACAACAGGTCTGATCTCAGTTTACCCAAACATATCAGACTGATTTCGGTCCAAAAAACAGTCCATCACTAATATAGTTTGGTCTTGGTTTACTTGATTAGAGTTTCGATCCACCTGTCGAGAGCTTGAATACTCGGACCGGCCCAGACCGAAAATAGTCCTACTAAACATCAATGGATCAATATGTTACATGAGTGAGTGATTGATAATAGTTTGGTTATATACATGTTTCATGTCTAGAATTTATGAAGAATGTTCGAAGTCTAAAAAAGAAGACAATGAAGTTGAAGAGTGATTCTTTTACGAACATGGTTAACTATGGAGATGATCTTTTACATTTTAAAGATGAAGTTTGATTATGTAGTCCCACATAGACTAATATGAAAAAATAAAATAGAAAACAATAATAAATATAGAGAGTATGTGTAAAAGTTGTACTTTAGATTTGCATTCTTATCGTCGTAAACATCGGAGGTTAGTAACACATTTTATTGTAAATAACTTCCTTTACTAACAAATTTCAAATGTGAATTATTTATTACTAAATGTTTATTGTCGACTATTTATTTATTATTATTTGCGGGATGAGGCTTCTGGTTGTTTTCGCATCATATATTGTTATAAATGTTGTCTGTATTTAAAAAATAATAGTTTTGTTTTATATTTTTAAATGAAAAATATATAGATATTTTATATAAAAAAAATAAAAATGAGTTGAGTATCCATTCACCCAAAAAAATCGTACCCTCCCATCCCATGAGTAATATGCACAAACTTGTCTTGAGTAGAAAAGAGCCATAAACCCTAGTTAGGTAATGAGAAGAACGAGGATTTCGCAATGGACACGTGTCAGCAGGTTAAGACCTGAGCGTTTTCTTGTGCCGTAAAATAAGAAGAACGAGGATTTCGCAAACTTCTCGCATTTCTTTCACTTTTCCTCTTCTTCTTCAATCACTGTTTTATCTATAAATCTTTTTTTTCTTTCAATTTCAAACCCAAAAAAACAGACACAGAGAGAGATGGAACAGAGTAGTAGCGTTTGGTTAGAGAGTGAAATTGAAGCTGCTGAAATTATTGCTGATTTGCATCATACTTTCCCTTTGTTCAGTCATGTACCTTACTCATGGGGGTGTAGAAACAAGAGATCCGCAATTCCTAATAAACCTTCTTCCAATGGCGCCGCCGCAACCATCACCGTTGTTCCTCCTCCTCCTCCACCGTCTAACGCCGTTAAACTCAAAGCTTCAAGTCCAACAACCCCTCATTCGTTTCCAACAACTGAATCAGATGACAAACCCAAACATTCCCAAAAAAGAACTTCTCTCAAAAGGGTAAACTTGCAATTTCTTGTTTTTTCTTTTTTTGTTTTGTTTTTCTGTTATTTTTTGCCATATTAACTTTCTTTTGTGGAAAGAAATACCCAATTTTATAGTTTTATATTTTTTTTTTGTTTCTTTTTCTTCTGAATTTTGAGTTGTGATTATTTTCTGTTAACAGAAGAAAGAGCACTATCTTAATATTATTGAAGATTTGACGAAAACTAAAAACTCCATTACTCAAGTAAGTTTATTTATTTGATTTTATTGGTAATTATAGAATTTTCATCAAATGTGTTTTTTGTTTATTTTTGGTTTTCTGAATGTTTTATGTTTGAAATGCAAACAGGAGATTGCAAGTGTGAAACTTGAATACGAAGAATTGAAGGCCTTCAATTCCAAATTGAAAGCAAAGGGAAAGGAGGTATGCGTTACTACTAATAATTATGATTTTTTTCTTTTAATAATTAATTTTCAATATTTTTCACAAAATTATATCTACTTTGATTCTTTTTGTTTTGGTTTCTCGGATTACTTTTCTTATCCTTGATTTATTTATTTATCTATAAGATCCATATTATTTTTTTGGATTTGTTTGTTTTTAGGTTTGTTGTATTGCATCGATGGTGGGTCCAATCTTGTTTTTGATTTATGGAAATTGCTATTTTTACAGCTAAATATTAATGGTCCCAAAGGTGAATACAAAATTCCCAATTTAGAAATTAATGAGCCAATGAAAGTGAATGATATCATCAAAAATCCAGTCTACACTTCCAATTCCACTGTTGTAAATGAAGAGCAAAGAATTCATGATAACAACAATTTTGGGGTTCATCCAACGACGTCGTTGGCAGTTGCATCATCTTCAATGGGCCAAAACAGTGGTAGTATGGGCCCATTATCCATTCCTGATTTGAATATATCCTTTGAAGCAATTAAAGATTTGAGTAAAGTAAGGGAAGCTCAAGCAAGACAGAGAAGGATTCACATTTTGAGACTCAAGAGAAACAATGCCAAACAACACCAATCTTCTTCTGCTAGATAATAGTAAGTAGTAACGCTCAAACTACCATTGAGCTGTTAAATCTCAGGAAGACAGTTTTGTTATAGATTTTTTTATCTATTTTAGAAAGTTATATATATATATTCATTATAAATATTTCTTCATTAGAAAATTCTTATGTAGTTGAACCGAGATTGCTATATATATTAGTGGTCAACAAACTATTTTGAATATAATATATATGTTTAGTAATTTTTCAGATTTTTAGTAGCAATTGATTTTGGAGACAATTATGTTTGGCATTAATAAAAACTTTGGAGTAGCAATTGATTTTGGAGACAATTATGTTTGGCATAATAAAAACTTTGGAGACAATTGAGTGATCTTTCGCAACAATTTATAAGTTTTGCTTAACACCTATGCTCATGGGCGGATTCATGTTTAGGCTAGGTGTGGCTATAGCCACACCAGATTTTTTTTTCTTTTTCTAACATTAATATATATTTAATTAATTAATTAATTTTAATATTTAATATTATATAACTCTTCAACTCACTTTTATCTCTTAATTTTCTCTCTCTTTTATTTCTTTCTCTCTCACACATTAAACCCTTTCTCTTCTTCTCAAACCCCACCAACTTCCATATTTGTCTCTTTCTCTCATTAATCCAATAACCCCACCATTTTGCATTGTTTATGGGTGATTGAAAATCAAAGGTAAACTAACTACTTCAAAATTTTCTTATTCTTTTGTTCTATTTGAGTTAACCCTAAAACCCCAATTTGTTTTAAAAAAGTAAATTTTCAATTTCTCATAAATATTTTCTTTACAATAAATTGTTCTTATTATTTTCTTTATAGAGTGAATAGCTAATTTTAATGGTTTTATTGTTCTCTTTATAGGATGAAGAAATTTTTTCCTGTGCTTTCTAGAGACAAAGCTACTTCTTCGGTAAATCTAGAAGCATCGGAAACTCAACATCCAAGTGAGAGTATTAAAGTTGTCGATTATGAATTATTGAAAACCGATCCAGGAATTAGGCCTCCAATTTCAAGCTATCATCCTGACATCCAAAATGAGGTAAGAAAAGCTTATTTAAAAATAGGTCGTCATAAACCTCCTTACAATTTTGTTTACCCTTGGTCTGTTCAAGGTAATCAAAGACGTAGATTTTGCAAAAATTGGTTTGATTTGTATGATTGGATTGATTATAGTGAATCTAAGGACCTGGCATTTTGCTTGCCATATTTTTTGTTTAAGAATGTCTCTAAATACGGGGGAGATCACTTTGTGACAGAGGGGTTTGGTGATTGGAAGAATTCTCACAGATTGGCTAATCATGGAACTTCTTCCAATAGTCATATTGATTGTATGCATATGAGTTACGCTCTCATGAACCCAAACCAAAGTATTAAGGCTGCATTTGTTAATCAAACTAAACAAATGAATTCTGAATATCGTGTTCGTGTAAACACATCTCTTATAGCTACTAAGTTTCTTTTGAGGTGTGGCATGCCATTTAGAGGGAGTGACGAGTCCTTTAACTCTTTATTTAAGGGGCCATTTCTTGAGTTGGTGGACACTCTAAAGGAAATTAACCCAGAGATAGCTAAGGTAATAAATTGTGCTCCAGGAAATAACTTTATGACTGCCCCTAAGATTCAAAAGGATCTTGCTGCTGCTTGTGCATGTGAAATAACTAAACAAATTGTATGTGATATTGCGGATGATGTGTTTTGTGTTTTGATTGATGAATCCGGTGACGTTGCTGGTAAAGAACAAATGGATGTTGTTATTCGCTATGTTAATAGTGATGGTTTGGTAAAAGAAAGGTTTCTTGGGATTGTTAGTGTTAAAGAAACAAGTGCTAAGTCACTTAAGGAGGCACTTGAGAAGTTGTTGTCTATTAATGGCTTGAGTTTATCTAGCATAAGGGGGCAAGGATATGATGGAGCTAGCAATATGCGAGGTAAGTTTGGTGGTTTGAGAACTTTAATTTAAAATGAAAATCCATCAGCTTATTATGTGCATTGTTTTGCCCATCAACTTCAATTAGCACTTGTTGCATGTGCTAAGACTCACAAAGATGTTAGTGGTTTTTTCGGTAAGGTCAATATGCTTGTTAATTTCATACGGTCTTCTAACAAGAGACAAGAATTGCTTCGGGACAAACAAGTATCTCAATTTGCTAAATTGATTGAAGAGGGTGAGATAGAGACTGGTAGTGGATTAAATCAAGAATCGTCTATTGCTAGAGCGGGTGACACTCGTTGGGGTTCCCACTTTAGGACTCTAACTAGTTTGATGACTTTATATGGTGCCATTATTGAGGTACTTGAAGAAGTCGGGAAAGATACGTCATTTGAAAAATATGGTGAAACTATGTTTTTGCTAGATGTGCTTCAGTCCTTTGATTTTATTTTCATGTTATACATGATGGTTGAGATTTTAGGATTTACAAATGATTTAAGTGTAGTGCTACAAAAGCGTGATCAAGATCTTTTGAATGCTTTATCACTTGTCAAAGCCACCAAACAGGAATTACAAGAAATGAGAAATGATGGATGGGAAGAACTTATATCTAAGGTTATGGAAATTTGCAATAAGCATGATATTGATGTGCTTGATTTGGATGCAGCGTACGTGCAAGGGAAGAAACCTAGACGACATGCTATCACTTCTAGTGTTTCTAATTTGCATCATTATAAGCATGATTGTTTATGTAGTGTTTTAGATTTGCAGTTGCATGAGCTCAATGCTAGGTTTGATGAAGAGAATACTGAACTTTTACAATGTGTTTCATGTTTGAGTCCCTCATCATCATTTGAATCTTTTGATGTGAAAAAATTATTGAGGATGGTTTAACTTTATCCAAATGATTTTGTAGATGTGCCGGAAGTGGCGGTACGACATCAGCTTCAGAATTATGTTAGAAATGTTCGATGTGATTCAAAATTTGCAAATTTAAACGGACTTTCAGATCTTTGTGCAAAACTTGTGGAAACAAAAAAATGCAACACTTTTGATATAGTTTATAAGCTTCTGAAGTTGGCTTTAGTCTTGCCAGTAGCAACTGCGAGCGTGGAACGTGTTTTTTCAGCTATGAAGTTTGTGAAGAGTCAACTATGTAACAAAATGGGTGATCAATGGTTAAATGATCGTCTTGTAACTTTTATAGAAAGAGATGTTCTTGGAACAATTAACAATGATGTTATTTTAGCTCATTTTCAAGAAATTGATACTAGACGGTTTTCATTGTAAATACACTTCATCAAACAATATTATTTTTTATTTTCAATATATTTTAGTCGATAATTTCTTTTATGTTTAGCCACACCAATATATAAAGTCTGGATCCGCCCCTGCCTATGCTGCCACCAATTTTAGTATTTATACCCGTATCTCATGGGTATATAAGTATAAATATCAACTTTAGTTCTCCTACCCGTATTTCACGGATATATATAAGTATTTATACTTGTACTTTATGAGTATCTAAGTATTCATACATGTATTTGTTATAAATATTTTTAATAAAAATAAATCGATCAATTATAAAATATCATATCATTTTAAGTTTTTATTAACATTAAAGAATTTTTTAAATATTTTATTATTGAAGTATGAAATAAAATAACACTTATATTAAAATGTGTAAAATATTGATGTATTTTTTTAGAATATATACATACATTATTATATAATAGTCACATCTTTACTAAGGTCTTAGAGGACTCTAGATGTTGGAGATATGTTGAGATTGCTTGCTTGACCACGAATGAAGCCTACAAACAGCTTAAAACAAAAAAATTCAAAAGTTTCCAAAAAATTTAAGTTTTCAAAATAAACAGCTTCAAGCAAAAATTCACAAAAAAAAATTCAAATTGTCAAGTTTTCTGTCAAGTACTTAATCCAATCATTAAGTGCCTTTAAATATCATAGGAGTTGTCTCGTTAAACCAACTTAATTGATAGTTGTACATGAAAGTCAGATGCAAGGGCGCAAATTTGAACTCGCGACACCCGTCTTGTTCATCTTTAAAGGATGAATTCTCAGCCACGAGGCTACTTAACTAAAAAAATCACATGTATTTTGGAGTGTAAGCTCAATTTTGATCTCCTTTGCATTCCACCCCCTAAAAAACATTTTGGCCCGTTTTCAGGTCATAAAAAAAGTAATGGTTTTGCATAGGTCCTTTGCTAAGCTAAGAAAATTCTCGCTAAGCGAGTTTGTGCTACAAAACTCGCTTAGCGCATAATAGAGTTGGCTTAACGACTTTTGTGTAACTTCTACAATCACATGTTGTACTTGTTCATATTCAACACACATCCAACAACAATATTTTCAAAATGATGTCCCAAGAGATACTCAGATGTTTAGGAGCTTGGACATGCTCATGTACTTAGTACAAAATGACTAACATGTTCAAGTTCCTCTTGTTAATGGAATTTATAGCAAGCTAAACTACATAAAGCACACATTAATTGTTCAATGAGCATTGAATTCAATCAAAGAAAGCAAATAAAGATTCACTATTCTGGAGACAAGATGTGGTAACAGCTAGTCATCATCTTGTTTTTCATCTTCACCACTTTCTTCCTATTCTTCAACCTCTTACTCTCCACTTTCTCCCTCCATCATCATATTCTTCTTCTTCTTCTTTGTTTCTGCATTTCCTCATCCACTTCCACTTTGCTCACCTCTCTTATTTTCTAGATAAAATGGTCTGTCTATAGGCCACTGAAAATCAATGATGAATTCCAGAAAGGTAAATTATCATAGGGAGAATGTGGTTCTTATATTAAAAACTTTAAATATCTCATAGAATCATGTATGGAAAGTGAACCACTACGGATGCATCACTAATGTCCCAACATCGAGTGAAAGAGGTGCACATATTAGGTTCTATTGCATCATGACTTGAAGATGGAGCATGTGAAGTAGTTGAGGAAGTGCATCTTCTATAGGTCTTCTCCATACAATAGTTGAGGACAAAACTATCTTCCAATTTAGAGTTGATGCGTCAATGGAAGTAGTCTGAGAAAGTCAACTTCATACCTACTTAACAAATTTGATACTCCACTAAGCGAGATTTGTTGCTTAGTCTTGAAATTGCATGGCCCCAAAGTTTTCTTTTGCCATCATTGCTCGTTTAGTGAGACCCTAATCTTTTCTTAGGAAGCTTTTCTTGTTGGAAGGTGCTTTTTATTGGGTTTTTATGTTTTTCTTGGATCTTTTTACTTGTACTTAATGAATACACAAATAAAAAAGATCACACATGTGCTTTATCGTGTTTAATTGATAAATTGAGGATTTTTTATTGATTACTTGCAAAGTAAGTGAATAAGTGTTTATGTATTTTTTCAACTTATCTATGTAGTTAAATATTTTATTTAGAGAGTGTTGGTGTACTGACAATCGTGGAGATGGTTGGCGATTGTCTATGTGTTGTAACAATTTTTACATAGTGTTATTCTCTAGATGTCATTTGACAACAAACACATTTTTTTTCAAATTTAGAGTTTTCATGATATATTAATGTGTTATTTTGTTCCTTTATTTTTTATGTCGATTTTACCCAACAAGTCGTATCAAGAGCCTTAAAGTTTTGGGTAGAGATTGGAGTATCCCTCTCTTATGATCTTGAAGCATAAGTCTGGTTGTCGCTTATGATTTCCTCGAACTCCTTAAAAGTGGTATTAGAGACTGATCTACCTTATTAGAGGATCGGGAAATGGATCATTTATTGGATCATGTTATAGAAAGTGAGAAACACACACTTCTAGAGGAGATTGTTGGGTTCAAGTATGAATCGTTAAGTTTCATGTTGCCTATGAATTGGTAAAATGTTGAATTTATACGAGAGAAGACTTGTGTACTTGATTCCATAAGGTTTGGATAGATATGTGACGTCTTCTTTGAAATCACAGTCGGAATCATCTTTTATTTTGATGTTCAATTAAATTTGATCTTTATGTAATTTGATTTATCCCTATTTGCAATGTGTACAATTCCATTATTTTGCTTATTCAATTAGATTTGTACCTGGAGCTATCCTTATATTCAATAAACTACTTTTGGACCTATGTCAATGTGTTATTTAGCCTAAGCAAGTTAACCAAGTCAACATGTTAAGAGTATGTTGAATCATAAGTTAGAAATCTCAAAGTAAGGTTTTTATGAAGCTATAGGATCAAGCATTATGTTGACTTGAATCAAACATTAACATGAAATCTAGAATTTGGGCTTGTAAGAATGATTCAAATCAGGGATGTGTATGATTCAAATCACGATATTCCTTGACTCGGATCACAAGGACTTTTGATTCAAATCATGACAATAAAAAATATTTTAAAATATAATTATGATTCTAACCATACTTTAGCTTGACTCAAATGATAAATATAAATCACGAGTCAAATCAAAATGGCAACATTCTTATTTTACTACCTTGATTCAATTCATTCTCTCTATTGATTCAAATCATAATCTCATAATTTGACTCAAATCAATTTTCTCATTCAATTAACTTTTTTTACCCAACCTCTAGCGCATATTTAAACATTACGTGTCTTTTTTTATAAAAAAAAAATATTTGTTAAATTTTCAATTGACATGAGTGATGTCAAGATGAAAAATAGTTCTAACAATGAGATCCTTCTAGAGTGAGATCTAAACTCATGTTTTTCAAGAAGCTTGAGAAAAAATAATGAGATTTTTCCTTTCACAAACGCTCTTCCTCCTTGATTCAACCTTGTGAAAAACTTCATAGAATGTTAATATTGTGAGATTTTGGTTGTGTTGTGTGAGATTGTTTAGATAACCTTCATCATCTTCAATCTTGAACAAAAAAACCATTGTTGTGGTGCTAAACTTTAAATATTCATTGTGAGTCGTGGATCAAAGGTACATTAGGGAAGCTATTATTTTGTGAAGTTTTGTTGTGTTTATTAAAAAAAAGAATCATTACTTAACTATGGTATCCAATTTTAATATCCATCAAGAGAAGTATTTTTTAATACTCCATAAAATACTTTGTGGGATCGAGTAAAGGTTGTTGCAAGATTAATTTAGGGGTTATCCAATCATTCTTGAGTACAACAATCACACCGACAAGGAACTGGTAGGATCAATTAAAGGTTGTTGCAAAACAAGAGCTTAAAGCATGATTATTGTGTCTAGCAAGATCGTTAGGTCAAGATCATTGAAGATCTTGAGTGTTTTCAGTTTGAGTATTATGTTTCAATAGAAGGGAAAGTCAATTTAAATTTGTGTTGGCTAAAGCAGTTGTATATTAACTTTGCAAATAATGGAAGACCTTACAATTTCCAACGGTGAAACCATTGAAGATTTAGCTAAGTTGTAATGAGGAACAACGGTGATGGTTGCGGCGGCGCCATTGGAAGAAGGTTTATTAGGAATTGTGGATCTCTTGTTTCTACACCCCCATGAGTAAGGTACATGACTGAACAAAGGGAAAGTATGATACAAATCAGCAATAATTTCAGCAGCTTCAATTTCACTCTCTAACCAAACGCTACTACTCAATGGTTTCACCGTTGGAAATTGTAAGGTCTTCCATCATTTGCAAAGTTAATATACAACTGCTTTAGCCAACACAAATTTAAATTGACTTTCCCTTCTATTGAAACATAATACTCAAACTGAAAACACTCAAGATCTTCAATGATCTTGACCTAACAATCTTGCTAGACACAATAATCATGCTTTAAGCTCTTGCTTTGCAACAACCTTTAATTGATCCTACCAGTTCCTTGCCGGTGTGATTGTTGTACTCAAGAATGATTGGATAACCCCCAAATTAATCTTGCAACAACCTTTACTCGATCCCACAAAGTATTTTATGGAGTATTAAAAAATACTTCTCTTGATGAATATTAAAATTGGATACCATAGTTAGGAAATGATTCTTTTTTTTAATAAACACAACAAAACTTCACAAAATAATAGCTTCCCTAATGTACCTTTGACCAACGACTCACACTGAATATTTAAAATTTAGCACCACAACAATGGTTTTTTGGTTCAAGATTGAATATGATGAAGGTTATCTAAACAATCTCACACAACACAACCAAAATCTCACAATATTAACATTCTATGAAGTTTTTCACAAGGTTGAATCAAGGAGGAAGAGCGTTTGTGAAAGGAAAAATCTCATTATTTTTTCTCAAGCTTCTTGAAAAACATGAGTTTAGATCTTAC
Source organism: Vicia faba (assembly GCA_948472305.1). NCBI lineage: Eukaryota > Viridiplantae > Streptophyta > Magnoliopsida > Fabales > Fabaceae > Vicia > Vicia faba. Next base: position 1,626,696,745 of record OX451738.1, on the reverse strand, counting down.
TCTAGAAGGATCTCATTGTTAGAATTATTTTTCATCTTGACATCACTCATGTCAATTGAAAATTTAACAAATATTTTTTTATTTTATAAAAAATACACGTAATGTTTAAATATGCGCTAGAGGTTAGGTAAAAAAAGTTAATTGAATGAGAAAATTGATTTGAGTCAAATTATGAGATTATGATTTGAATCAATAGAGAGAATGAATTGAATCAAGGTAGTAAAATAAGAATGTTGCCATTTTTATTTGAGTCGTGATTTATATTTATCATTTGAGTTAAGCTAAAGTATGGTTAGAATCATAATTATATTTTAAAATATTTTTGATTGTCATGATTTGAATCAAAAGTCCTTGTGATCTGAGTCAAGGAATATCGTGATTTGAATCATACACATCCCTGATTTGAATCATTCTTACAAGCCCAAATTCTAGATTTCATGTTAATGTTTGATTCAAGTCAACATAATGCTTGATCCTATAGCTTCAGAAAAACCTTAATTTGAGATTTCTAACTTATGATTCAACATACTCTTAACATGTTGACTTGGTTAACTTGCTTAGGCTAAAAAACACATCGACATAGGTCCAAAAGTAGTTTATTGAATATAAGGATAGCTCCAGGTACAAATATAATTGAATAAGCAAAATAATGGAATTGCACACATTACAAATAGGGATAAATCAAATTACATAAAGATCAAATTTAATTGAACATCAAAATAAAAGATGATTCCGACTGTGATTTCAAAGAAGATGTCACATATCTATCCAAACCTTATGGAATCAGGTACACAAGTCTTCTCTCGTATAAATTCAACATTTTACCAATTCATAGGAAACATGAGACTTAACGATTCATACTTGAACCCAACAATCTCCTCCAGAAGTGTGTGTTTATCACTTTCTATAACATGATCCAATAAATGATCCATTTCCTGATCCTCTAATAAGCTAGATCAGTCTCTAATACCACTTTTAAGGAGTTCGAGGAAATCATAAGCGACAACCAGACTTATGCTTCAAGATCATAAGAGAGGGATACTCTAATCTCTACCCAAAACTTTAAGGCTCTTGATACGACTTGTTGGGTAAAATCGACATAAAAATAAAGGAACAAAATAACACATTAATATTTCATGAAAACTCTAAATTTGAAAAAAAAATGTGTTTGTTGTCAAATGACATCTAGAGAATAACACTATGTAAAAATTGTTACAACACATAGACAATCGCCAACCATCTCCACGATTGTCAGTACACCAACACTCTCTAAATAAAATATTTAACTACATAGATAAGTTGCAAAAATACATAAAAATACATAAACACTTATTCACTTACTTTGTAAGTAATCAATAAAAAATCCTCAATTTATCAGTTAAACACGATAAAGCACATGTGTGATCTTTTTATTTGTGTATTCATTAAGTACAAGTAAAAAGATCCAAGAAAAACACAAAAACCCAATAAAAAGCACCTTTCAACAAGAAAAACTTCCTAAGAAAAGATTAGGGTCTCACTAAACGAGCAATGATGGAAAAAGAAAACTTTGGGGCCATGCAATTTCAAGACTAAGCAACAAATCTCGCTTAGTGGAGTATCAAATTTGTTAAGTAGGTATGAAGTTGACTTTCTCAGACTACTTCCATTGACGCATCAACTCTAAATTGGAAGATTGTTTTGTCCTCAACTATTGTATGGAGAAGACCTATAGAAGATGCACTTCCTCAACTACTTCACATGCTCCATCTTCAAGTCATGATGCAATAGAACCTAATATGTGCACCTCTTTCACTCAATGTTGGGACATTAGTGATGCATCCGTAGTGGTTCACTTTCCATACATGATTCTATGAGATATTTAAAGTTTTAAATATAAGAACCACATTCTCCCTATGATAATTTACCTTTCTGGAATTCATCATTGATTTTCAGTGGCTTATAGACAGACCATTTTATCTAGAAAATAAGAGAGGTGAGGAAAGTGGAATTGGATGAGGAAATTGAGAAACTGAAGAAGAAGAAGAAGAAGAAGAATATGATGATGGTGTGACTCAACTCAAAGTCATAGGAGACAGGGAAATCTTGCTCCTTTCTGGCCCTTTTTGGCTTCTTCAACTTTGGCTCAACGCCACCTTCGAATCTTTTCTCCCTCAAAGGAATACGATAAACGAAGAAGCCCCATAAATTTTGAACAGGAGGGTCGAAGGCACCAGGCTAGCTTTGCTGACTCCGACTGATGAAGGTCAGCAATTTCAAAAGGCCTTTACCAGCTTTGTGATAATGTTTTCAAAGCGCAAAAATTTTGTTTCGACCATGGCTCCCTTCGCCAGTCGAAAAGTTGGCCCATAATGGTTTACCAGATCATTTCCTTCAGCTAATGAGGAAGACTTGGAGGACGAATATATGGCCATTTGAGAGTCGTTTCTTCGACCAAGAATAATACCACTGAGATTCAAGAGTTCTAAGAATCAATTAAGTTTTATTGCTTATAAACTGAATCTTGTCTCTCGATAATTCGGTATTGTCCAGTCACTCCCATCTCCCATTTACTCTCGAGAGAAAACGCTATTATTTTATAATGCATTACTCAGAGGATGCTGCTACCAAGCACATTGGTAGGTACGTTGGTCGGACCGTACTAACTCTGTTCGACTTCACTCTCAATTTCATGTGTTCGCCCAATTTTGAGGGGTGGTGGAGGCAGTATTATTGTAGGTGTTTAGGTATTGGCTTGCATTTTTGGTAAATCCCAAGTGTATGTGTGAATGTCATGACTGATGTCATAACATTCTAGTTCAGTTTGTACTAACTCATTAGGTACCTTTGCAGAAAAATATTGTATTTCAAGTACTGATATTTATAAGTGTGTATCTGAGCATTTTGCAAAATGATCACATTTTGCTAAATCAGTAGACAGGTTTTCTCAGATGTCATAACAGATGTTATGACATCCTGTTCTGAACTAACAGGTTTGCAGGATGGATAAATCTGAGTTTTTTCAGGAAATAACTCAGTCTTTCCTGAACAGAATCCTGCGTTTTCTGAGGGGTAACCTAGCTCAACCCTAACCTGGTTAATAAAGTCCTGTGACCTGGTCTTTAGGTCAAACGGAATGAACCCTAGGTTTTTGTGGAAACCCTAACTGAAGTTGCAGCTGCTATATATTCAACAGAACTGCTGTTTTTCAAGGATCCCTCTTGATTGATCAGAAGATCATTTTGTAATCTGAATAGATTTGATTATTGTACTCCAAGCAATTATCATTGTGATAAGTGCCTTGGAATAGGTTTCTAATTGTAAGGGTTGTGTAGCACTCAAAGCTTTGAAGCAAGAGTGTTTGAATGTTCCTTGACTAAAGCTGTGAAGCAGAGTCAAGTTAGTTGTGTGCATCACTCAAAGCTGTGAAGCACGAGTGATTGTGTTGCTTGATTAAAAAGCTGTGAAGCTTAATCAAGTGTTTGTTTATGAAGAGTGTCTTCATCAATTCTTAAGTCAAACTGGTTTATGTATCACTGCTGTGATTGAGGGGGAGTGAGTAGGAACTCAGGTTTAAGTTGTACTTAGATTGGAATTGCATTGGGTAGGTCTTAAGTGAAGGAGATAAACTGGTTGGTTTATTCCTGAATTAAAATCTCTTATAGTGGATTTCCTCCCTGGCTTGGTAGCCCCCAGAGTAGGTGTTGTTGCACACTGAACTGGGTAAACAATTGACTGTGTTCTTTATTGCTTTTGTATTTACTGTCATATAGTAAGTCAGATACGGTGTCATAACATTGAACGTGACATTGAGTATCTGCTGCCAGAATTTCAATTGGCATCAGAGCAGGCACCCTGCCTGTATTACTGGGTGAGATCTAGGGATATCACTTTCTGGCACTATGGACAAAGAAGGAGTTTTTGGAAATATACCACCCATTCTGGATGGAACTAATTATGACTACTGGAAACCTCGTATGATTGCCTTCCTAAAATCTCTGGACAAAAAGGCTTGGAGAGCTGCTGACAAAGGATGGATTCATCCCACCATAACTGAGATAGATGGGACAATCAGTCTGAAGCCTGAGGAAGATTGGAGTAAAGAAGAAGATGAGTTAGCTCTGGGAAATTCAAAAGCTTTAAATGCCTTGTTCAATGGAATTGATAGAAACATTTTCAGACTAGTACATCAATATGAATTGGCCAAGGAAGTTTGGGACACTCTCAAAACTACTCATGAGGGCACTTCCAAAGTAAAAATGTCAAGGCTTCAGATGTTGACTACCAAATTTGAGAATCTAAAAATGATGGAAGATGAAACCATTCATGAGTTTCACATGAACATCTTGGAGATTGCCAACACCTCAGGAGCACTGGGAGAAAAGATGTCAGAAGAAAAACTGGTGAGGAAGATTCTCAGATCCTTGCCTAAAAGATTTGCAATGAAGGTAACTGCCATAGAGGAAGCCCAGGACATTAGCAAGTTGAAAGTGGATGAACTTATTGGGTCTCTTCAGACTTTTGAGATGGGGATCACTGATAATGGTGACAAGAAGAACAAAAGCATAGCACTTGTATCCAACACTGATGTTGAATACAAGGAGGATGAAGAAGAAAACATATCAGAAGCTATTGCCATGCTTGGAAGACAGTTCAACAAGCTCATCAAAAGAATGGATCTAAAGTCAAGGTCTAATGTTCATAACATTCCCTCTGACATTGACAGTTCCAGCAGAAGACCAAGGTCAGAGGATAAGGGAAACCAAGGCAGAGGTATTCAATGCCATGGATGTGAAGGATATGGACATATTCGAGCTGAATGTCCTACCTTTCTTAAGAAACAAAAGAAAGGAATGACTGTTACCTGGTCTGACTATGATTCAGAAAGTAATTCTGAAGAAGAATCTGCCAAACTAGTTACTGCCCTAACTAGTGTTTGTACTTCTGAAAGTGACACTAGTGATGAAGAAGTGACATTTGAAGAACTGGCTGATACCTACAAGAAATTGTGTATCAGAAGTGCTGAAGTCTGTGTGCAGAATGAGAAACAATCAAAACTCATTATAAAGCTGGAGGCTGAAAAAAGGGCAAATCTTGAAACTATAAGTCATCTAGAAGGAGAAGTTCAATTGCTGAACTCACAACTGAATCAAATGACCAAATCTGTCAAGATGTTGACAAATGGAACAGACAAATTGGAAGAGATCCTTCAGGTTGGACAAAATGTGGGAAATAAATCTGGAATAGGATTTATGGAAGCAAAGAAATCTGGTACTGGTAAGCAAATGTCAAAACAGATGTCTCAACACAACTCTCAACATCAGGAACAGAGACATATGAAGAAAAGGTACCAAAGATGGAAATGTCATCATTGTGGGAGATATGGTCACATAAAGCCCTTCTGCTTCAGACTACATGGATATCCTAATCAGAACTCAGGTGTCAAACCTAAGTCTAAAAAGGTACCACATGCTCCTAAATGGAAGAAAAAGGCTATTGCACTGATAGCTCACACACCCCTGAGGGTCTCTGCAAAGGAAGATTGGTACTTTGACAGTGGATGTTCCAGACACATGACTGGATTCAAAAATCTCCTCAATAATGTTATGCCTCACACCACCAGTTTTGTGACCTTTGGAGATGGTGCTAAAGGTGAAGTTAAAGGAGTTGGTAATTTGGACTGCCCTGGAGTTCCAAGTCTGAATAAAGTACTGCTGGTAAAAGGGTTGACTGCTAATCTCATTAGTATCAGTCAATTATGTGATCTAGGATTCAAGGTCAACTTCTCAAGATCGGAATGTCTAGTAATTAATGAAAAACTACAAGTTGTAATGAGAGGAATCAGATCCAAAGATAACTGTTACGTGTGGCAGCCTGAGAACACTGATATCTCCACTATGTGTCAAATAATCAAAGAAGAAAAAGAGATGAAACTGTGGCAGCATAAGCTTGGCCCCCTTCATCTAAGAAGAATGAAGAGAGCTATTACTATGGAAGCTGTCAGAAGAACTCCAAAACTACAGGTTGGTAATATCTGTGATGTGGCAAATAAACTTGAAGAAGGATGTGTTGTCAGAACCTTAAGTCATCTTGACAAGGATGTTGGAAATAACAAGTCTAATAAATTCTGTTCTCAAAACATCTGGTCAAAACAGATGCTCCCTGAGTACAATGTTACACAAGATGTTGTGACATTGTGTTGTGACAATCTGAAAACAATCAACATTTCCTTGAACCCTATTGACTTTGAAGAGAAGAAGTCATTTAAACTGGAACATAGTTTCTCTAAGCTTCAGCTGACTGATTCTTCTACCAAGGCTCTTGTTGGAAATAAACTTGAAAATTTGAGGGGCAGATTGGGTATTCACCAACATAAGAAATTATAGCAATTAATTTTTCTTAAAACAAAGGTTGAAGGAATTAACTTTATTAAGTCTATCATTAGTGGGTTAATCTTATACTTTCACAATTCTTTCAAAATCTTTGAGAAGTTGAAAAGACTCCCTTTTACCCTCTACCTCTCTCGTCCTTGCAACCTGTTTTCTCCTCTCAATCAAAGATCTTTCTCAAACTGCTACCATTACTCAAAGTCAATCAAAATGTCTCAGACATCGCCTTCAACCATGGCAACTTCGTCATCCTCATCATCATCTTCATCTGACCAAGATTCTAGGGCAATCACCACATGCATAGAATCTGAAGTTCTTGAGGTCACTCCTCTCAGAGAGATGGCAACTGACCCAGCCAAAGTCAAAAAGCTCAGAACCAGACATGCAGGAAGAGCTCAAGCTACAGCCTCTGGTAATTCTTCTCATCCTTCGTCTTCTGTACCTAATAGAGAAGGATCAGTTCAAGTTCACCAAGCTATTGCTAGGCTGGTTACCAGTATACTGAGTGGCAACCAATCTGTACCGGGGATTTCTGTCCCTTTGAATCAATCAGAAAGTCCAAATGTGGAAGCTTCTGAAAATGTAGATGTCACTGAGAATGTTGTGACACAAAAAGATAACATTCAGAACCCCTCAGAAAAGGCTGCTGATCCACCTATCATTGATGTGGATGAGGATTACTCAGATAATGATCTGATTGCTAATGTGAACCCTAGCATAGCTGGGAGATTGATAAAAAGAAAGAGTAGTCAGAATGATAAACCTAATGCTAAGAAATCCAAGGCTGAAGGCATGGCTGAGAAAAGTATTCAGACAAAAGGGAAGAAGGCCCAGGTGCATACTGCTAGACAACCAATCTCTAAGAAGAGTAAAGAACCTGAATCTTCTGATTCTGATGAGGAATCAGAATTTGAGATTGATATTGAAGAAACTCCCATCAGAAGGAAGCTCCCCTCCAGCAAAATTGCTAGAGTGCCTGAAGTGCCAACAGACAACATCTCTTTTCATCATCCTGACAATGCAAACAGATGGAAGTATGTTTGCTTAAAGAGAATATCCTTAGAGAGAGAACTCAACAATGATGCCTTGGAGTGCAAAGACATCATGGACCTGATCAAGAATGCTGGACTAATGAAGACAGTGATAAATTTTAACAAATGTTATGAAAATCTGGTCAAGGAGTTTGTAGTGAACTTGTCTAATGATTGTGCTGATGGAAGGTCAACTGACTTTGAAAGTGTTTTTGTTAGAGGAAGAAGGGTCAAGTTCTCTCCATCAGAAATCAACAAGTTTCTTGGAAGAACAAATGAGGACTGTCCTGATCTAGAGGCAACTGACAATGAAGTTTGTCTAACCATCACAGCCAGGCAAGTAAAGTGCTGGCCATTGAAAGGGAAGCTGAATGCTAGTAAACTCAGCATGAAATTTGCCATCTTGCATAAAATAGGTGCAGCCAACTGGGTGCCTACAAATCACAAATCAACTATCTCCACAGGATTGGGGAGATTTATCTATGCTGTGGGAACCAAGACTGCTTTTGACTATGGAAGGTACATCTTTGAACAAACTTTAAAGCATGCTGGCAGTTATGCTGTCAAAGGACCAATTGCCTTTCCCTCCCTCCTTTGTGGAATCATCCTTGCACAATACCCTGATATCCTTGTGGCAAGAGATACAGTCTGCAAAAGAGCTCCTTCCCTTGGCCTGCACTACAAATTGTTTCAGGGATCTCATGCTCCAGACATTGTCATAACATCAGCTGAGACATCGTCTGTGAAGACCCAGTCCAAGACATCAGATGTCATAGCTGTTTTAAAAGAAACTTGCAAAGAGCTGGATGCTAGAAAAAGGACCCTAGAAATTCTAATTGCCGGGCTAGAAAAGGAGGAAGCTGAAGAAAACAGAAGGGAAGAAGGTGTAGAAGCTGAAGGACATCTCAACATTGAAGAAACTAGCTCCTCTGAGTCTGATGACAGTGCTTGAAGGTTGATTGCTGTTTGGTGGTGTTGCTGGTTGGTGCTGATATCTGGTGGAGTTTGGAAGTTGTTTTCTGTTGCTGCTCTTATTATTTTGTTTTGGATAACTGTATAATTTTATGAACATGTATCTTTGGCCCATTTGTGGCTAAAGAGGGGGAGAATATTTTGGTACTTACTTAATTAGTACTTGACATTCTATTTTTCTGCTGTCACTTATTTCTGCTGCTATCTATCTCTGATTGCTTAGGGTCTTTAGCCAAAAATCTGCCAAAGGGGGAGTTTGTAGGTGTTTAGGTATTGGCTTGCATTTTTGGTAAATCCCAAGTGTATGTGTGAATGTCATGACTGATGTCATAACATTCTAGTTCAGTTTGTACTAACTCATTAGGTACCTTTGCAGAAAAATATTGTATTTCAAGTACTGATATTTATAAGTGTGTATCTGAGCATTTTGCAAAATGATCACATTTTGCTAAATCAGTAGACAGGTTTTCTCAGATGTCATAACAGATGTTATGACATCCTGTTCTGAACTAACAGGTTTGCAGGATGGATAAGTCTGAGTTTTTTCAGGAAATAACTCAGTCTTTCCTGAACAGAATCCTGCGTTTTCTGAGGGGTAACCTAGCTCAACCCTAACCTGGTTAATAAAGTCCTGTGACCTGGTCTTTAGGTCAAACGGAATGAACCCTAGGTTTTTGTGGAAACCCTAACTGAAGTTGCAGCTTCTATATATTCAACAGAACTGCTGTTTTTCAAGGATCCCTCTTGATTGATCAGAAGATCATTTTGTAATCTGAATAGATTTGATTATTGTACTCCAAGCAATTATCATTGTGATAAGTGCCTTGGAATAGGTTTCTAATTGTAAGGGTTGTGTAGCACTCAAAGCTTTGAAGCAAGAGTGTTTGAATGTTCCTTGACTAAAGCTGTGAAGCAGAGTCAAGTTAGTTGTGTGCATCACTCAAAGCTGTGAAGCACGAGTGATTGTGTTGCTTGATTAAAAAGCTGTGAAGCTTAATCAAGTGTTTGTTTATGAAGAGTGTCTTCATCAATTCTTAAGTCAAATTGGTTTATGTATCACTGCTGTGATTGAGGGGGGGTGAGTAGGAACTCAGGTTTAAGTTGTACTTAGATTGGAATTGCATTGGGTAGGTCTTAAGTGAAGGAGATAAACTGGTTGGTTTATTCCTGAATTAAAATCTCTTATAGTGGATTTCCTCCCTGGCTTGGTAGCCCCCAGAGTAGGTGTTGTTGCACACTGAACTGGGTAAACAATTGACTGTGTTCTTTATTGCTTTTGTATTTACTGTCATATAGTAAGTCAGATACGGTGTCATAACATTGAACGTGACATTGAGTATCTGTTGCCAGAATTTCAATTATAATGAGGAATTCTTCGATGAGAAGGATTTTGCCCACCACCTTCACGAGACGTTCAAAATGGTCCTTGACAAGATCAAGAAAGGTAATATTTTCTTTCTTTTTGTTTCCTTGTCTTAGATTCAATCATTCGATGTCGCCTTATATTTGTTTCTTATATAGCTGTCAAGAGGACTAGCACAAAAAAGGCTGCTGAAAGCACCAAAGGGGGAGACCCTTTTGTTAACCCTTCACCAAAGGTATTCACTTTCTGCTTTACCTTTCTCCTTTTCTATTTTCTGATATAGATGCTGATGTCTTCGACTCTTATCTTTCTGGGTATTCAGAAGACCACTCCCAAGAAACGAAAGGTTCAGGAAATTGAGATCTCTAGTGATGAAGAAGAGGAGTCTCCTCCTGTTCCTCTGAAGAGATAAAAATTAAAGAAAGCAGCTCCCGCACCTGAGCCTCGTCCCAAAACAAAAATTAAAATTACAGCTACCAAATCAAGGCCTCCTCCTATAGTCATCAGAGAACCTACTGAGCAAGAGGTAGCCGTTAGGCTAAACAACCCTAGTGAGAGTGATAATTCCAGCCCCGGTGCCGAAGTTCCTCTTCAGGTATTTACTTCGACAGACATCTGCTTACTTCCTGAACTAACCCCTTTTTTCATAAGAATTTTGAGAATAAAATTTCTTAATCTTCAGGATACTGCCGGCACTTCAAAACAAGCTCCCACTCTTGTTGAAGGATCTGCCACTCTGCTGAATAGTGAGGGAGATCCCACTTATAGGCCTTCTTCAGCAAAAGGCTCCTTTGTTAGCTCCGTTGATGAGGTGAACCAAACTTCTGGGCCTCAATATGATACCATAGAGGAAGAAAACGAAGAAGGCCCTATAGGCGAACAGGAAGAAACTAGGGCTCCTCTGAGTGATGCACAGGAAGGCGAAGAGGAGGAGGCCACTAATGTCGTAGCTGTAACAGAAAGGGAAGATATGTTGGAGGGGGAAAATCAGGATGGAAGAATTCTAGATGCTGATGGTAGAGAAGACTCTACTGAAGGGGCCCAAAATCTGATGAACACTGAAGCTGCCTACATTCCAGCACAGGTAGTTAATGTGGATACTGCCACTAATGAGGGTGCCCCTTCGACAGGGTCTCGAACCAAAGAAGCTTTGGCCTTGATGAAACAACAAAATCCTCTGGGTTACTTGACTGCCATTCTCGAAGGGCGAGAAAGTTCTTCTGACCATAGTGTTTCGACTGCGTCCGAAAAGTCCACCTCAACATCCCCTCTTGATGAGGCACTTCAGAAGGTTAAAGCACAAATTTTCAAAAGAGACTTAATGCTAACCTTGGAGGGAGAACCTACTGCTCCTTCCTTCCCGAAGACCACTTTGAGGGATGTTGATCTCCTCGTTGCTTCTCCATACGTAGCTAGCGTCATTCTGGATTTAACTTCCATTATTGACTAAGTGTCAGCGGACTACAATCATCGACGAACTATTGTTCGCCAGATCGAAGAGGCCAATGGCCATTTAGTTGCTACTTGGCATGCTGCTACTGAATCAGCTTCCAAAGTAAAAGAACTGTCGAAGGCTCAAGAGGCTAGGAAGAAAGAAGCTGAGGAGATCGATCGAGACACGACTAAAATGAGGGCGCAGATCAGAGAATTGGAGGCTAAAATTTCCGCCAATGATAAAAGGAACGAAGAACTTCTTGCCACTAACACTGAGTCTGAAATCCAAGAGGAACTCGTTGAAGAGTTAAAGCATGTTGATCGAGCCCAAACGCTTGATGCTAAACTTGAAACCCTTCATCAGTCGAAGGCTCTTTGCAAACGGCGTATGGAATTACAGAGGATCAAATACCTCCAGATCAAGGCCAATCTCCCCTTTTGAATTCTGTCTATATATTTGCAAAATCACTTATTGTAATGACTCATCCATTTTGGCAATTTTTAATGAAATTTAAATTTCCATTTTGGCTTTTAGCTTATTTCGACCGTGACTATACTTTGTCTATTTTAACCTCTTGAAGCATAGGTCTATACTTTTTCAATTATTTACCATTTACTCTTAGAACCTTTGATCTTCACTTAACTCCTCGATTTCATAGGCTCCTCCAGAGAAAGTTTGGATAATTTTGAAAGGTCCTTCCCACTTAGGGGACCATTTTCCCATGTTTCTATCTTTTCGATCCATTGGAAGAATTACCTTCCATACTAAATCCTCAGGCAAAAATTCCTTAGGCTTTACTTTTCGATTATAGGATTTATCGACCCGTTTCTTTTGTAATCTTAAGAGGTCTAAGGCTTTCAACCTTTCTTCATCCAAATCCACCAATTCGTCTAACATCATATTCCAATAAAATTCTGAAGGAATATCCTGATGTCTCTGAACCCTCATTGACTGTAGACAAATTTCCACTGGCAATACTGCATCATGACCATAAGTTAGGAAAAATGGTGTTGTTTCTGTAGCCTCTTTAGGCGAGGTTCGACAAGCCCATAACACTTGATCCAACGTCTTATGCCAATTTCTTGGTTTCTTTCCCACGTGTTTCTTTATTAAACTGATTACTACCTTGTTTAGTGCTTCGACTTGGCCGTTAGCTTGTGCATAGTAAGGTGTAGATGTTAACAGCTTAAACCCCATTTCTGTAGCAAATTCTTGCATTTTTCGACCAGTAAAGACTGATCCTTGATCTGTCGTTATTGTCTCAGGGGTTCCAAATCTATATATAATGTACTTTTGAATAAATTCAATGACATTTTCTTGGTCTACATTGACTAAAGGAATTGCTTCAATCCATTTAGTAAAATAATCAATGCCCACCAATATGTATTTCTGGCCTTTAGAGGATGCTGGTCGAATCTCTCCAATAAGATATAAAGCCCATCCTCTAAAAGGCCAAGGTTTCACAATCGAATGAAGTTCGCTTGCCGGTACATGCTGGATGCCTGTGTGCACTTGACATTCTTGACATCCTTTTGCAAACTCAACACAATCTTTTAACATAGTGGGACAATACAGTCCTTGTCGAAACAACAACCATTTCATCTTATGGCATACTTGATGTGCTCCACATGCCCCAGAGTGTGTAGTCGAAAAAGCTATGTATGCTTCTGTTTCACTTAGGCATTTCAGTAACACACCTTCAGGTGTTTTCTTGAACAATTAATTTCCCATTAGTATATAGCTTAGTGCCCTATACTTTATCTTTCGCTCTGTCGAAGCCACTGGATTCTGTAAATAATCTACTATAGGCTTTCTCCAATCTTTTTCTGTCAGATTGTCTATGAATGAAATTTCGAAGTTTTCGTGATCAGTGTATCTCAACGTTGTTGTTTCCAAATCTATTGGAGACAACTTTGGGGATGCTACTCTTCCTCTAACTTCGATTGCTTGTTGTAGTTTTTCTTTCGAAACTTTATACCCGGAAGAGATCTGTGCTAAATCATTAGCCACTTGATTTCACAATCTGGGTATATGTCGAATGTTAACCACTTCGAATTTCTTCAACAAACGTCTGGCTATTACGAAATACATGATAATATTTTCTCTTATGCATTTGTATTCTTTCGTAACTTATTTTAGGACTAAGTCTGAGTCTTCCATTATTTTGACTCGAGTTGCCCCCAATTCCAACAAGATTTCAAGGCCTACGATTAAAGATTTGTATTCATCCTCATTATTTGAACAATTTCCTTCGATCTTGTACTCAAATGTTGTTGGAATTTTGTTTGGAGAAATAATGAGAACCCCTACTCCAGTTCCGTCTTTATGACTAGAATCGTCGAAGTATAACTTCCAAGGTTCAATCTCCAAATAATTTATTGATTCTTCTGTTATTGAGTGGTCAACTATAAAGTCTGCTACCACTTGACCTTTCACAGCCTTGAGAGGCATAAAGGTTAATGAATACTCAGTTAATGCAAGTGCCCATTTGCCAATTCTGTTGTGCAAAATGGGTTTCGACAACATATATTTGAAAACATCAAAATGAGATGAAACGTAAACATTAACTGGTTTAATATATTGCTTGAGTTTTGTACATGAGAAGTAAAGACATAAACATAGTTTTTCAACTTCGTTATATCTAGTTTCCGCATCGTTTAAAACTCTACTGAGGTAGTAGATGGGTCTTTCGACACCATTCTCATCCTCTTGAGCTAACATGCTCCCTAAGGTTTTTTCAGATGCAGCTATGTACAATCTCATACTTCTATTTCTACAAGGAGGTACCAGAATCGGTGGCTTGGTGAGGTACTCCTTGATTTTGTCGAAGGCCTCTTGTTGTTCTTTCCTCCATTCAAAGCCTCCTTTGCTGATTCGAAGTAGTGGTGAAAAGGCTTGCGTTTTCCCACTGAGGTTGGATATAAATCTCCTTAGGAAATTTATCTTCCCAAGTAGGGACTGTAATTCCTTCTTGTTGGTTGGCGCTTTGGCTTCCAAAATAGCTTTGGTCTTGTTTTGGTTTATCTCGATTCCCTTTTTATGGACCACAAAGCCTAAGAAGTCCCCTGCTTTGACACCAAAAGCGTACTTCAGAGGATTCATTTTCAGACCATAGCGCCTCATCCTCTCAAAGGATTGTCGAAGATGGTCCATGTGAGCCTATCCTGAATTAGATTTGACAACAATATCATCAATATAAATCTGCATAAAAGTTTCAATTAAATCATGGAAAATAGAATTCATTGCCCTTTGATATGTTGCCCCTACGTTTTTTAGGCTAAAAGGCATCACTACCCATTCGTAAGTGCCTAAGGCCCCAGGGCAACGAAAAGCTGTTTTCGACACATCTTCTTCAGTAATAAAAATTTGATTATATCCAGAGTATCCGTCAAGAATACTCATGTACTCAAAACTAACGGTAGAATCGACAAGCATTTCCGCCACAGGCATTGGATATTCATCTTTGGGTGTTGCAGCATTCAGGTCTCTGAAATTAATGCACACCATTAAAGTACCATTTTTCTTTATAACAGGTACAATTTTTGCAATCCATTCGACATACCTGGTCGTTCGAATGAACTTGCATTTCAACAGTCTTTCGACTTCCGTTTTGATTTTCGATAGAATCTCTGGTGCAAAGCGCCTTGGAGTTTGCTTGACAGGCTTCTTTCCAGGTTTTGTAGGCAATTGAAGCTCCACCAAGCTTCAGTCGAGACCAGGCATTTCTTCATAATCCCATGCAAAGCAATCTTTGAACTCTTTTAACAATTGGGTCATTTCGACCCTGAGTCCTGGATCTATCTTTGCGCTGATATACGTTATCTTTTTTATAGGACCTTCTCCTAGATTTACTTCTTCTAAGGGGTCTTGTGCTAGCATTCTAACACTGTCTGCCAATGGATCTTTCTCGAAACCTAGAGGTTCATCATCATAGATAGCGTCTAACCTCTGATTTCGCACTTCTTTCTCTTCCAAATCAGGAGGTTCTGGGTCGAAATCTTTGTCAGGACCTTCTTGGGAAGATACCTGTTCATTGGCTTCAAGAGCCATGTACTTGACTTCAGCCTCTAAGGCCACTATCATTCTATTTTTGGCTACATATGCCAAAATATTTTGTAGAGGTTGTGACTCAGTTATCATCACCAAACTCACTTCCCCAGCCTGTTGGCCGTATATCATCAACTCCTCCATAGTCAATGTTTGACAAATCCTCTCTATCCCACTGAAACCCATAGTCAGAGTGTAGGTACAGAGAGCAGAAAGCATTGGGTGTTGGAGTCAGATCGAATTCAGGAGGGCTGTATGGCCTTATATGAGCCAAATTCTTGTCGAAGCTATTCTTTCCAATGTAGTTCACTTTGCCCAGGTAATAACTTTGATATGCCTCGATGTTTTCCACGATACCATCGGGACGCCATACCGTAACCCTCTGATGCATCGAAGATGGAACTGCACCTATGCCATGTATCCACTCTCGACCCAAGAGCAGATTATAATTTGGTTTTGCTGAAATCACCATAAACATGGTAGGTCGAAGAATTGAGCCCACCTTGAGATCGAGTTGTATAACTCCCATGGTGGTTCCAATACCCCCTTCATAGTTGGAAAGGACCATGTTGTGGGGCTTGATATCAGCATCCCCTTTTCCAAGTTTTCCCAGCATGAATTGTGGAACTATGTTTATGGTTGCCCCACAATCAACCAGGATCTTATTTATAGTCACTTCCCATATCTTTGCTCTGATAAATAGGGGCTTGAGGTGATTCTTCATCGCCTCAGTTGGTGGCTCGAAGAAAGCGTTCTGCTTCTCCATGCAGCCATTATTCATTACATAGTAACACATTGGCCTATGTCTGGCCATTTCCTGTTCGAACATCAAATCAATTTCTTCAACTTTGACCTGGCGCTTGTATTCCCTAGGCAGCACCGATATGACGTTTACCATGATGTCCAAAGTATCATCAGAGTCGGAGTCTCCTTTGTCATTCGACCCACATTGTTCTGGCCACACCAGAGGTTTCCTCTCTAGATGTTTTCTTTGCTTTGCTTTTCTTTGCACGTTGGTGCTAGATTCTGGGTGAGGCTCTGCTGCAGCCTCTTTCTCGGCCTTTTGCCGTCTTTGGAATCTTCGCCATTATGAACGAGACATGGGATTCTTCCCTTTGTAATTGCTCGATACGTGATTCATTTTATTTGATGTAGTGGCATGGTACTCTTTTCTATAATCCAAAGAAGAGCCCCTTGGCACGTCAAACATTCGCCACTTTTCTTCATTGGGCCTTTTTCTGCCCATAGTGTTAAGCCAAGTACCTACAGGCACATTAGTCGGAGGCTGATAAGTTGGTGGCCTCCTTACCTGGTTCATGGGTCCTCTTTGATGTACCCTCCTGGGATCGTATCTATCTTATGGATCCATTTTTGGTTAAGAATTAGTGCCCCATTTTGCCTTTACCTCTCTCATACCTTGTATGTGTTCCACAACTTTCTTGTCGAAGATAGAACTGCATCTGGGACACAACATCACTTCAGACTTTTTCTTCTGGCATCGATGTAAGAATTCTTCCAGATCCTCATTTTCTTTAGGAAATGATGTTTTGTTTACTTCCTCCTGTCGAATGGCCTCTTCTGAAGCCTTGGCTTCAGATACTTCGACCATGTTTACCTCTATGTTTCTTTTGGCAACGAGGTTCAGTTTCTGCATCTTGGCCTCCAAGTTATCTGTCGAACCTTTAACGGAAACCAAGTAAGAACCTGTAGTGGTTCTCTTGTTGGAGCTTTCAACAACTCCTTTGTTTGTGTATGGGCCTTCAGTAACCCTTTTGCTTGAGCCTTCAGCAGTTCCTTTGTTCAGTTTCAGGCCTTCAGTGGTCTTCCTCACCCCTTCAATAGTTTTCCTGGATATGTTTCCAGTAAAACTGCCAAATACGGGCTTGTTAATGAAGTCCTCAGAAACTTCAACCATATGGATGCCCACTGGTTCAGCATAATGTGCATCCCCTTGTAGAGGGTTCGCATCAATTTTCATTATCGGCTTGTCAGCGAACTTAAGCCTTCCTTCTTTGAGTGCTCCTTGAACAAGATCCCTGAAAATAAAACATTGTGAGGTTTTATGGCCCAGAAAATTGTGATATTTACAAAAACCTCTTTTCTTCCTTTGTTCTAAAGGAGGCATTTTTTCCCCTGGGGGCACTATCATTTGGCCATCTTTGACTAATAAATCAAATATTTCATCACATTTAGTGATGTCAAAACTATATGTTTTCTTAGGGAATTTATCACTGTTCCTTTCATACTCTACAAGATTTTTTCCATTTGAGGGCACTAGCAATTTACAAGAGTATGTCGGCCCTTGTTTTAATTCCGCTAAATATATCTCGCCTTCTTCGACATCTATAGGATCACTAGATGTCTATGGATCGTCATCATCCATTTCGACATAGGCTACTCTTTCTCTTCGGTAAGTTTTGGTTGCCTTAGCCTTTTCGGCTTTAAGGCGCTCTACTTGTCGAACTCTATCGGCCAACTAGGCCATGTCTCTCAAGTATTGGGTATCTAACTTTTTCCTAATGGAATAATCCAAGCCCCCTGCTGCCATTTCGACCAATTCATGTTCAGGAACTTGGGTAAAGCATCTGGCTTTAAGCATTCGAAGCCTATTTAGATACTCATCTATTGGCTCAGTGAATCTCCTCTTCACACTAGCCAGTTCTATTAGGCTTATTTTGGTCTGTCCCATGTAAAATTGTTCATGGAACAACCTTTCCAATTGATTCCAATTATGGATCGAATTGGCTGGGAGGGTAGTGAACCAAGTAAAAGTGTTTTTTGTTAGAGAACTTGGGCATTATTTAATCCTAAGGTTTTCGTTGTTCGCTATTTCCCCGGCTTCTATCAAATATCTCGCCACATGTTCGACAGTAGACTCTGTCGTATCCCTTGAAAATTTGGTAAACTTGGGGACTTTTCCCCTAGGGGTAATTCTGTTTGCAGGATATATTCTAACAATGGGGATGTGAAGTTTGGTCTGTGAAAACCAACGTTCATCCTATTCTGTATCATAATCCTTTCGATCATGGCAGTCAGATTATTATCTGTTCCATAATTTTGGTGTCAAACTTGCTGTATCAATTCATCAGCATTTTGGTTCCTATTCACCATAATCACCCCTTGATCGATTTCTCTAGGGATTGGTGGGGGATTTCGAGGTATTTCGACCCTAGGTTGTTCTATTCCTACTTTAGGGATCTGTGGATTTTGATTAGCGGTTAAATCTTCTTCCACAATTACCCCTTGGTTTACTCTCATTGGTATTATTTGGGGTTGTCGAATAGTTTGGGGTACCCCAAAGAATTCAGCCATGCGCGTCATTTGCGCTGCCATTTGTTGATTCCACTGGGTAGTATTTTGAATTAGGGGGTTCAGCATTGTACTTAAAGTTTGTGCCAACATTTGCATCATATCATGGTTGCTTCCGTCCATCTATTGCCTCAAAATTGTTGTAGAAGCATTTGTGAGGCTTGGTATTGCATGTGATGGTCCTCCTAAAATCTGGTTTCTACCCAAATTTGCCATACTGGCTCCAGATCCCTGTAATGGTGATAATGCACTCACCAAAGGTTCTGAAAAAGTAGACGCAGCATTCATAAGGCTAGCCATTTCAGTGGTTGGCATGCCATATGGGTGTTCTCGACCCATCCAGGCCGTCAAGAATCCAGGGGGAATGTATGGTCGAGATCCTGGATTTTCCCTTGGTGGGGGTGTTCCTAATGGACCTCTAGGATCCACATACGAAAGTAAGGGTTCTGTTTGATTCATGGTTAATGTTGGTACTGAACCAACAGTAGTTGAGATATTTTCTCCAACGGTAGTCATAACCGCTATTCCAGTAGTATTTGGTGGAGGTATTTCTCCATGATTTGGCTCATTAGCCATTCTACTCTCGCTATTTCTCTTCCTAATAGTACACTCGTTGGTTATTCTACCACTTCTTAATAACATGCAACACTGTATACTTATAAAAAGAAAGCAATAACATGAACAAATAGATGATAAAAACTAGCAACGTCCCACCAGGTGTGCCAATTTGTTTACCGTGGTTTTTGGTAAACAACCGTTGATCCTCTAAAAAGGAAAGTCCTTTTGGTTACTCGTGGGATCGATCAGATTGATCCCAGAACATATGCTAATTTTTATGTTGGTTTGATGTGAAAATTGATATCTAGGAAGAACGCACATTAGACCAAGGATATTGTGTTTATGGTTTTGGAAAGTAAGAAGGTAACTAGAAATGCAGGTAAAGATGTAGGAATGTAAACTTTGCAAAATAAGATTAAAGTAATGTAAAAAGACTTTATTAATAAAAAATGGTGTTTCCAACGTACATTCTCAGTTATTCTTTCACACACAGCGGGTACTTAATAATATTGAGTAACTAGCACAATAGGTTGAACACACGGAAACTCTACACAAACTTCCTAGTCTTATACTAAAATTAAGTAACTGTCGAGGGTGGCTTGGCTTCTAGGATGAAGACAAGTGTCTTCTTCATGTCCCTCGACCTCTATCTTCCTGCCACGCCGCTTTCTCTTAACTGCTGGCAAACTGCATTTCCCTCCAATCTTCAAATTCAAATATCCTTCACCTTTGGTGCTGACACGAAGGTTTGTTCTTCTAGTCGAAGGCCACAGGACCCTTCCCGTCGAAGGCTTGATGGTGATGTCTGGTCGAAGACCAATTTGTAACTCAGATATTTTTCTCTAAGTTTTCTCCATCCGTCGAAGTATTTTCCAGCTTGACTTTATCTGTTCTATTTTTAGTCTATGGGGCCAATATATAGTAGGTGTCGAATTCAAGAGCCAACAAGTACACTACACCAAAATCACATTGTCTGACAATAAATAATAACAATTAACATCAGAAAAAATATCAAGAAACTCAATACATGTGCAAAAACCACATGTAATGTGAAAAAACTCAATAATAACAATTATGTCCAAAAACCACAACTTAGACAATTCTATAAAACTCACCAGATAAATATTAATTTTTATATAACTCAAAGAAACATTTTTCCCAACGGAGTCGCCAATCATACAAATCATCTTGTGTTAATTCTGGTGGGTCATCAAATACCTATAATACATAAATATAACAATATAGAGTTATTCTTTAAAAATTCATATTAAGTTGCAAAACAAAAAATAAATAACAACGTAAAGTTATTTTTATTATCTGCATCCAATTCTCGATTATATTGGCAGAGACAATATCCAACATATTTTTCATTCCATAGTATCCACAATCATTAGAGTTATGTTGTTGCCTTGTCTATAATTGAATGACATGATTAGTGAATATTTATCATAAATTTAACCATAGAATTACAATTTACATCACACTTACATTGAGATGAAGCCATGTAGCCTTTTTTCTATTTCCATTTTCCATTTGATGAATCCCAAAAGAACTAATACAGAAAGATAAACATCACATAACTAAATTTACTCGCCAATGAAAAATAACACAACTATTAATTGTCAATGAAAGTCACATGAAAGATAAACTTACTTTGTAATAATTTTCTTCGTGTTATGGTCAATTTCCCGATGAAGTAAACAAAATACGACAACTAAATTATCTCTTGGACACATGACTATTAATTGCCAATGTCTCATGTACGTGTGTGTGGAAATAGAAAAGTCACATAAAATATATATATTATTAAAATTAAATAATATAAAATACAATTTCATAAAAATTCTTACCCATGAATTAATGGTAGTAAGTGGCACACTCTGTTTTCATCACGTAACTTTTCTAGTACGTAATTTTTAACATCCTCTTGAGATTTCGCTCCATTATCATTATAAATACACCTAGCAGGGTCCATAAATTCATATAATTCTGAAATGGAATTCTCAAGACATACACGATGAATATACCTGAATAATTTTTAAATAAATATTAGAATTAAAGTGATGAGAGATATAACATATTAATAGAGATTGAATTTAATAAAATAATAAAATGTACTTACGTGCACCAAATTTGCAGAATAGACACGTCAAGCAAATGACCTAAACCCACCAATAACTCTCTGATACACTTAGCTGAAATATAAAAATTAGAGACACTCGCACAATGACTTAATTGTATTTCCAAATGGTTTTAATCCATTTTAAAAACCATGAGTAACAATCTCTGAACATCATCAACTTCCACGTCTTTTGTGCTTCCTTTTGCAGCTGAACAACTTCCTTTTCCGCTTCCATCGATAATTTCCATTTTTTCAATGCATTTAATATTATCTGTGTTTTGTGATAAACCCATAGACTTAAGTGTCTCCATTAATGATTGTTGAAACATCTTACACTCTTCAACCAACTTTTCTTCATGTTCAGCTCTAAGTTTTGTTTCCGATGTTGCCAGTTGTTCATTTACGTCAATATGTTGACGTGACTTCCAAAGTAAGTGCTTTGTTTATGGCATTTTCCAACACCACGAACACGACCTCCATGCTCAGATGTTCCAATGGCTAATGTTAAGATATCGTTACGTCCAACCAGAACAATTGCACCTTTTTCAGCTTCTTGAACTAGAGAATCCTACAAAATGCAAAAACTACAATTAATCAATCACAAATATAATGATACTTGAATTATTTTTCATTGTTTACTTACAATTTTTTCAGCAACCTCTTGTGTAGATTTTATGTGTATTCTCCTCCTTTCTTTTTTCTTGCTCTCTTCCATAACTCATGGCGTGATGGTGGAGATGGACTACCATTATCATGTAATGTGGAATTATCTCTCGATGATGAATTTTCTTTCATTATTTTCTCCTCAAGCAAGCGATACCGTCCACGAGACAATAAGTGTGGGTATACATTCTTAGCCATATTATCCTTACCCTTTTGACTTTTTTCCTATTATAAACTCGAAAAGTTATTAATCACTAAATATAATAAAAATGTTATGCACACAAAAACATATAACTCCTACTAACCTTAAATTCAGGGGTATCTCGAATCTTAAGAAACTCTTTCCATGCGTCTTTTGTAATAAAGTTATACTTGACATATGGAGGAGGATCATTTTCTATGGGATGATTAATATATATGTATGTGAGTTGTGTCTTAAAACCTCTCCATCTCTCTCCCGCATATTTAATCCTTTCTTTCTTCAACCTATCCTTCTTTGGATCATTACATTCTGGAATAGTGAAATGAGTCTACAAATATAGTATATGTCATATGTTGTTAATTAGTATATGATTATAAAATATAATAAAGTGTTATATTTAAAATACCTGAATATCAGTCCAAATAGCATCTTATACGCCTTCATCTACTTCTTTCCAATCATTTTTCACAATACTACAGTACTGCCGAGCAAGACATGCTATATAACTCTTAAAATGTGTAGCATTTTTACCAACACCAATACATTCATAGGTTCTTGGATTAAACTCGACCTTTATCTTTTTACATGTTTGATGAACTTTGTCAATTTGTGTCATGAAAGTGGGACCTCTAACTCTTCTTTTATTGGGGTTACTAGATGAAGAAGGGTTGTCGTTTGAATCACCCATGTATCTGTTTACACAAAATAAAAATAATTAGAAATAAAATTAAGCACAAAATAAAAACCATTAGAAATAAAATTAAGCACAAAATAAAAACAATTAGAAAATAAAGTAACGTGGAATTAAATTATAAAAAAACTTACTATTCCTCCCATATCCCTTCTTCATGGTCTATGCAAATAGCATGCACATCATACCCTTCATTTTCTTCAATAAATGTAGTCACAATTGTTGAGAAAGGATGAGTTTCAGAAATATCAAGATTCTCATCATGATTTTCATCACTATCATGGACCTTTCCTTGTAAAACCACTGACCACTTTTTATTAGAAGGATCTGTAACATAAAACACTTGTTTTGCTTGAGATGCCATGATGAAAGGTTCGTTCGCATAAGCTAACTTGCTAAGATCAACTAGTGTAACTCCAAATTCATCGATTCTTACACCATTGTTGATATCAATCCATTTGCATTTAAGCACAAGAACTTTAAACACAACATAATTAACTTCCCAAATCTCTTCAATCACCCCAAAGTACGGTGTAGATGCCATAACCGGGTTTTTATCTTTAGCACTAGAGAAGTGCATGGACTCGGCCACAATCATTACCCCACTATTCTGTGTGGT
The DNA here is from genome assembly GCA_948472305.1 of Vicia faba. Taxonomy (NCBI): domain Eukaryota; kingdom Viridiplantae; phylum Streptophyta; class Magnoliopsida; order Fabales; family Fabaceae; genus Vicia; species Vicia faba. The sequence goes on along the minus strand of OX451738.1, from coordinate 1,626,673,365 downwards.
AATACGGTCATCCTTTGACTTTGTATAAAAAGAAGTTTTATTAATATCATATTCACTCCAAGTTATTATGTTACATTTAGGCCCAAAAGACAACCACTTAATTGTATTAGAATCACTATCTTCATTAGCAATTCTTTCTTTAAACCACTCAGAGAAACTCTTATTATGCTCTTTTAACAACCCTCTTTCATTCATCTTGGGGTACTTTTTCTTTATGATGCTTTTGTGAGCAGATAAGTAAGGTTGAACTTCATCTATGTTATTCAATATATACAAATGCTCTTGAACAACCACATCAATACTTAAGCTCTTGACCTTTAAACCTTGTGTATCCACACCCTCATATCTTCCATCATGACGAGACTTGGGAACCCCTACAGCATCCAATCCTGACAAATAGTTAGAACAAAACTCAATTGCTTCTTCTGCAATGTACCTCTCAATAATCGATGCTTCTGGACGGTGTGGGTTTTTTGTATACCCTTTTAGGATCTTCATGTATCGCTCTATTGGATACATCCACCGTAAAAAAATTGGACCACATAATCTAATTTCTCTTACTAGATGAACAATTAAGTGAACCATAATGTCAAAAAATGAAGGAGGAAAATACATCTCTAATTGGTACAAGATAACTGCAGCCTCATTTTCCAAATCGTCTAACTTTAATGGATCAATGGCTTTACAACAAATTGCATTGAAAAATAAGCACAACCTAGTTATAGTCTTCCTAACGTTGTTAGGCAATATCCCACGAATAGCCAATGGTAGTAGTTGTTGCATTAAGACATGACTGTCGTGAGATTTTAAGCCAACTAATTTAAGATCTTTAATTGATACAAGCCTCTTGACATTTGATGAGTAACCATGTGGCACTTTGATACTTTGTAAACACTCACAAAAACTTGTTTTCTCTTTTTTAGACATATTGTAGCAGGCAGGAGGCAAATATGTCTTGTTACCTATATATTATGGAGTTAACTCTTCTCGTATACCCATCAAACCTAAATCCAGACGAGCATTAATAGCATCTTTTGTCTTGCCTTGAATGTTGAGAAGTGTTCCGATTACACTATCACATACATTTTTCTCCACGTGCATCACATCAATACAATGTCTTACATCAAGACTAGACCAATATGGAAGATCGAAGAAAATCGATCTCTTTTTCCATACATTTTTCACAGTAGATCGTTTTTTGTACTTTCCAAAGACAAAATCTAGTCCCTATTGTCACTGATAAACTTCCTTTCCAGACAAGGGCTTTGGAGCAACACCATGCTCTTGTTCCCCATTGAAAGCTTTCCGCAATCTACGATATGGATGATAACATTTTAGAAATTTTCGATGCACGAGATAAACTGTCTTCTTTCCTTTTTCAAGCTGATGGTAACATGTGTCTTTTTCACATATAGGACACGCCTTATGCCCTTTAACTTTATACCCAAACAAATTACCATATGCCGGAAAATCGTTGACGATGCAAAACAACATGGCACTCATATTGAACTGTTCGCCAAAATACGCATAAAAAACATCCACCCCTTCCTCCCACAACACTCTTAAATCATCAATCAGTGGACTTAGATAAACGTCTATGTCATTTCCTGATTGTTTTGGGCCCGATATCATGATTGATAACATAATATATTTACGCTTCATGCACATCCTAGGAGATAGGTTGTAAATCATCAGGAGAACAGACCAAGAACTATGATTAGTACTCAGATTACCAAACAGATTCATTCCATCAGTAGCAAGTCCAAGTCTAAGGTTTCTCGACTCTTTGCCAAAATTTGGAAACAAAGAATCTATTTTCTTCCATTGCAAAGAATCAGCTACATGACGAATTTGTCCATCATATTTTCTTTCTTCTGAATGCCATCTAAGATTCTTTGCATCATCTGCATTGGGGAATAATCTCTTGAACCTTGAAATTATTGGTAGGTACCATACCACTTTCGCAGGAGGACCCTTTTTGACCACCTCATCATCAATTGATTCACCATCTTTCTTTTTGTAGCGTGATGCCTTGCACTTCGGACAATGATTATAATTTACATACTCTTTTCTGTATAATATGCAATCATTAGGGCATGTATGTATCTTTTCATATTCCAAACCCATCAGACACAATATCTTCTTCGCCTCGTGATAACGACTTGGCATTACATTACCTTCTGGAAGCATTTCGGTCAACAATTCAAGTAACTCGGTAAAACTTTTGTCAGTCCACCCATTCTTTGCCTTTATATTAAATAATTTTAACACGGTTGACAGACGTGTAAATTTTTTGTATCCCAGGTACAATGGTTTATCCTTGTCACTGCATAGAGTATCATACACATGTGCCCTCTTAAACGAATCTTGTCCAATATCACGTTCATGTCTTCTAGACGATCATCCATTTCTACACTAAAATCATCTCTTTGAGACACATATGACTTTGCTAATACTTCACTGTGCCATATCCATTATGTATAACTTTGACAAATCCATACACAAATTAGATGATTCATGATTTCTTTCTTACTACGTTTTGGTTCTTTATTTGCACAACAAACACATGGACAGAGAAAAAGCGCAGGAAGACTTTTTTCAGCATTACCTTCAGCAAACTGTAGAAATTCCATCACTCCATGTTCGTACTCGTCACTTAATCGATTAGCTCTCATCCAACTACGACCCATAACTATGTTCACACGGAGGAAGGTCTGACGAAGGGTGTGCCCGCGGCTGCGCTACTTCACGGAGATTTTGAGATCGCAAGTTGCGCTGCTTCGCGGAGAAAGAAAAATAGAATCAAATTTCAATAGCAAGGTGATAACTCTATTAAGTTTGATAGGTTAAAGATAAACTGTGTGTTTCTGAGAGGATCATTAACGTTTCATTCGGAGGTTTCTAAGGAGACAATTTCTCTAATGAAAAAGAATGACATATACACAACATGTACTATATTCTTAACTCTATACAAAATATATACTATTTATAACTAATTAGACTTAATAAACTCTCTAAGAATAATAAACTGTTTAGTAATTAAAAAACAGATATGAACAAAGGAATGGATTCACCAAGCCACTGAGTTAGTATCTAGTATAATCTTCTAATTGGTTTTATATGTACTTCCAATTATTTTATAATGTATCTCAGTAGCAAGCGAAACAACAAGAATATATTAAAAACATTTTTGTATATATATCTCTCTCTTAGAAATCCATAGATATACAATGAAGTTGAACAAAATAGAAAATTTCTTACCGGAATCGTAGTTCAACGGTATAGGGGGTTTTAAAAAAGGCGGAGGGGGTTTCTTACCGAAACCGTCTCGTGAACGGAGGGAAAGGGTGGCGGAGGAGACAGACGGAAATGGACGGCGATAGAGACAGACGAAGGGCGTTCGTAGACGGACGGAGATGGCCGGAGACGGACGGAGACGGAGCGGTGGGCGGAGAGAACGGGCGGTGTTGGCGGACGGTGTTGGCCGGCGGTGGATACATATCTCGTTCGTGGGATTCTGTTTTGAAGAAGAGTCAATAACTAAATGAATAGCAGCAGGGTTTATTTCATAAATATATATTAAACTTTTCACATCGGTGGATTCAAATAACCGATGTAATATATATTTCGGTTCTACTTTTTACATTGGTGGAAGTTATTGACCGATGTAATGATTGTTTTATATATCGGTGGAAGTCAATGAGCGATGTAAGGATTTTCTGATCTTTTACATCGGTGGAACGCAAGGCCCGATGTAAGGGTTTTCTGTTTTTTTTCTTCCAATTTGCCACCTAGTTATTTATTTACAATACTGCCACCGTATTTTTTTTATAAAACCTTTTACATCGGTTTTTACTTTGACCGATGTAATAGCCAGCGAAATTTTTTTATAAATATTTTTTATATCATTGCAAATAAATACCTGATGTAAAATCTTTTTAATTTTATTTTTTACATCATATATTTTAATACCTGATGTAAAGTTCTTTTCTCAAATGTCATTTTTTTAGTAGTGTCATATACTCTTGTGTTAGAGCATTGTGACAAATAATTAAATATTTGATATGGAGAGTATGAGTGTACTAAGAATTGTGGGGGTGGTTGAAGATATTTTATGTGTTGTATTAAGAGCCTTAAAATTTTAGATGGAGATGTGACGTCTCCCTTTCTTATGACCCTAAAATATTGATTGTGTTTCAAACTTTTTTGAATTCCTCGATAAATAGTATTAGAACCTGATTTGGCTATGTGGGGAACAAGAAGTAGGTTTTGTGTTAAATGTTGTTATAGCATTTGAAAAACTCATACTTACAAAGAAGATTGAATGTGAGTGACAAAATTTCACATTGTCGATGAATGAATGAATATTAAATTTATAAAAGAAATGATTAATGTATCTTGCATACTTAGATCACATATCACAATATAATAAAATAATATTTTTTTTATAATAATATATAGATGTGGTGGTAAATACTATAAAAAAAAATTAAACATTCAATTTCGAGGTTTTAATTTAGAACTTAAGTGAATGTGTCGCTCCTAAGTCCTAGCAAATATTTTATGTTACATATGATTCATAAATTTTTCATATTAGTCAATCCTGGCAATCCTAGACATTTGTGTGATATTTAGATTCTCTTAATGCGCATTTTACATTATGCTGAATGAAATTGCCTCCAAATGTAATTGATCATTCACAAAAGTAGAAATCTCAAACATTACTAAACATATATTATTTCCAAAAATATTTTGTTAACCAGATGCACCAGATTTCCTAATGTTGTACTAGTTTATAGCAACCTTGGTCCAACATCACAAGAATTTTCTAAAAAAGAAATATTCTTAATGAATATTCATATATAGCTTTTAAAATAGTTAGAAAATAACAGATGAGTGGTACTATCTAGCAGAAGAAGATTGGTGTCGTTTGGCCTTATTTCTCTCGAGTCTCAAAATCTGAAACCTTCTCAAAATTGTTGGCAAGATGAATTCTTTGCTCTGTATTGGAAGTGTTGACTGAACTTTTGATGAAATCATTCACTTTCGTTGGCTTATTAATTTCTAAATTGGGATTTTTGTATTCACCTTTGGGACCATTAATATTTAGCTGTAAAAATAACTATTTTCATAAATAAATATAAAAAACAGGATTGGCCCCACCATAAATGTAAAACAAAAAAATAAGATGGATCTTATAAATAAATTAAAGATAAGAAAAGTAATCCAATCCAAGAAACCAAAAAAAATTAAAGTAGATAAAATTTTGTGAAAAAATAGAAAATTAATTATTAGCAATAACAACTCATACCTCTTTTTGTTTTGCTTTCAATTTAGAATTGAAGACCTTCAATTCTTCGCATTGACGGTTCACATTTGATATCTCCTATTTTCATTTCAAACATCAACAAAAACGCAATTGACGAAAATTATAATGATTAATCAATTAAAAAATAAACATACTTGAGTGGTGGAATCCTTGGTTTTGGTAAAATCTTGGATAATACTAAGATAGTAATACTTTCTTCTGTTGACACAAAACAAAAAATCACCCGAAATTCAGAAAAGAACAAATAAAATATATAACTACTGGTACTTCTTCCACAGAAAGAAATCATTAAAATAAAATTAAAAAACAAAAAAAAGAAAGAAAAAGAAAGTCATTAATAAAGAGAAGTTAAGATAGAGAGAGAAATTTACCCTTTTGAAACAAGTTCTTCTTTCTGAATGTTTGGGTTTCTCATTTGTTTCAGTGGCTGGAAATGAAAGAGGTAGTTGGACTTGATACTTTTGTTGTTCTCATTATGATATCACTAATATAAAATTTAGGCTAAAGGTCTTTTACCTCTTAAAAAATATATATTAAATGGGTTTTAAATTCTTGTCTTTCTATTTGTAAGTCATGCACTCAACTACTACACTATTATATTATGTATTTCAATTTGTATATTACTCATCTCTCTTTCATTTTTAACAGATGACTAATATTTCTATCAGTAACTCATGTCTCTTGTATAGTTTTGAAACTTCAGAAACAACAATATGGAGTTAAGTTTCTTATTTCTACTGCATCTTAATTTTTTATATGATTAGAAATCAAACTCAGTATCCGGGTTTTACAATGCTCAAACATCCTGCACACCAACCACTTGCGCTATACTCCATTGGTATCTCATAGCTGCGGTGAAAAGTTTAAACTAGCCCGAACTTCTACTTTTGACATTGGTGTCATAATAAAGAATCATTTCTCTAATGAAACAACAATAGAAGATATGAGTTTAGGGAAAATTATCCATCATGCAACAAGATGTATGTTGGGTGGCAGTTTGACGTTCCCACTTTTCGATTTGAACCATTTTTTCGTCTACGTGTTACAAGACTTCATTACATCCAGGAGAAAATTTTAAGTTTTCTTCTTGAGTTCGTCATTCTTTATAGAGACAAAACTAGAGCTTCTATTTTCTTTTTTAATATTTTTGAAGATTTCTACATTCCATTCCAAGATAGGTAAGTTAGAATATGATACTTTTACTATAGTTTTGTCTGCAAGTTCATATAGGTAGTTGTGTGTGCTTGTCGTCCCGTGTTCTAGAATCTATGGTTAGGTCAATAAATATAACACATCTTTCAATATTAATGGTGTTTGAGGATTCTACTCTATTTTCATTGTGATGTTCTTTAATTTTGTCACGAGTTAGCAGATTATTACTGTGGCATGCCATTTCATTATTTACTTTCTATTGTTAAGTTTGGTTTATCTTTTCTTTTTTTTCTCTTGGATTTGGTTTCACTATCACATTCTACTTATGGTTGATTTGGGATATTAATTTGATCGAAATCCGTCTAGATCACAACTCTTTTACGTTTACTAAAGTTTAGCCTAATACCTCTCACAAACAGAAAACAAAGAACACAACCCCCACTTTTTACAAATACTTGTTGGAAATCCACCTAATACTATGATGAATTTCGACCACAATGATGATTAGTTATGAGAAAAACAAATAAAAGAAGACAAGATAAATATTTCTGCAGAATTTCTCTCTGCACACAAACTGTGGAAAAACTTTCTTAATCACTTGCAACTGCAAATTCTGTGATTACAATGAATTGTCTTGCTTGACTTGCTTTCAAAATAGGGGTTACTCCCTCTATTTATAACTGAGCTTACACCCTAAGCCCAAGGTCCAAAATATATTTTTGTTACTAAATCAAATCTAATCAAATTTATTCTAGACTTAAATCAAATCTATTTAAATCTAAAACAAATCAAATCTTCTTTGACACATATGAATTACAATTTAACACACCACCTAATTCATTGTATCTAAACTGTCTATGTTCATCATGGCCCTTAGCTTTCTGAATACTTCGACTTGCACTCCCTTCGTCATGATGTCTGTAATCTGATTCTCAGTTCTGCAGTGTTCCAAATTCATCTTCCCATCTGCTACCTGCTCTCGAAGATAATGGAACCTCATTTCGATGTGCTTACTTCGACCATGTGCTATTGGTTTCTTTGCCAGATTAATAGCTGACATGTTGTCTATCTTCATGGTAATTGCTCCATGATCTTTCCCTGTTATCACTTCGACCAAGTTCACCATCCAGGTTGCTTGACATGCACAAAGAGAAGCATCTATGTATTCTGCTTCGCATGATGATAATGCCACTACTGGTTCTTTTCTCGAATTCCAAGCAATTGGTGCACCACCTAGCATAAACACATATCCTGCTGTTGACTTTCGATCTTCAGCATCACTACACCAACTCGAATCAGTGTATCCCACTAACTTGCATTCTTTTCCTTTATCAACTGCAGGAAACAAAATGCCATAATCAAAAGTTCCTTTGAGATACCTTAGTATCCTCTTAACTACTACTAGATGTGATACCTTTGGCTTCTGCATGAATCTACTTACCATACCTACACTGTATGCTAAGCCAGGCCTTGTATGACAAAGATATCTTAATGATCCAATAAGTCTTCTGTATTGGGTTAGATCAACATCATCTTCATCTGCATCTTTCGACAGTTGCAGTCTTGGTTCTGCAGGTGTCGAAGTTGAGTTGCATTCTTCCATCTCAAACCTCTTGAGAATTTCTCCTGCATATCTTCTTTGATGCATCATCAAACCTCTACTGCTCTTGTAGAATTCGATACCAAGGAAATATGAAATCTCACCCAAATCAGACATTTCGAATTCCTTGCTGAGATCACCTTTGAAGTTTTCAATCTCACTTTTACAGCTACCTGTTATCAACAAATCATCTACATAGAGACATAGTATAAGCAATTTACTCTTGCTTCTTCTTACATATACTCCATGTTCAGTTGTGCACTTCACAAATTCCTTCTCCCTTGGAAAACTATCAATTTTCTTATTCCAAGCCCTTGGAGCTTGTTTCAATCCATACAGGGCTTTATGTAGCTTGTACACCTTTCTTTCTTCGTCATGTTTCACAAATCCAACTGGTTGTTTAACATAGACTTCTTCATCTAAGGGTCCATTTAGGAATGCACACTTCACGTCCATATGACATATGTGCCAACTGTTTATTTCTGTTAGACCAACAACCAACCTGATTGTTTCGATCCTAGCAACAGGTGCAAAAACTTCATCGAAGTCTATTCCTTCTTTCTGTAGAAATCCTTTCACCACAAGTCTTGCTTTGTGTCGAGTTACTTCACCTTTCGAATTCGTTTTCACTTTGTATACCCACTTGACATCAATTGCCTTCTTGCCTTGAGGCAATTCAACAAGTGACCAAGTGTTGTTGTCTTCGATAGACTTTACTTCTTTGTTCATTGCTTTCACCCACTTCGAGTCCTTTAATGCTTCAGCTGCATTAACGGGTTCAACATCTGCATAGAAAGCATAATGTACCAGCTCACCTTCATTATCTATTACATCATCTGATGTAATCACACAATCTTGAAATCTTGCAGGCATGCGTCTTGTTATTTGAGGCCTGCTTGTACTTGGTATATTTGCTGGTTCCTCTTGTCGAACTTCTCTTTCGACTTGAGTTTCTGGCTCTTCAAGAAGGATTCCCACTGAATCTTTCTTGATATTTTCAGTCCAATCCCATTCTTTAAACTCATATGTGATCACGTCTCTGCTGATCATAATCTGCTTTTTCATTGGATCGAACAACTTGTAGCCTCCTGTCGAATGATATTCAACTAGAATCATTTGACTTGACTTATCATCAAGTTTTCTTCTCAACTAATCTGGCACATGTCTATGTGCAATAGATCCAAATACCTTCATATGACTCAAGCTAGGCTTCACACCAGACCAACATTCTTCTGGAGTAATTCCTTCTAGCTTCTTTGTAGGACATCTGTTCAAAATGTATGTTGCAGTCGAAACAGCTTCACCCCAAAACTCTTTAGGTAAATTCTTGCCTTTCAACATACTTCTCACCATATTCATGATGGTTCGATTTTTCCTTTCTGCAATTCCATTTTGTTGTGGAGTATACGGTGGCACTACCTCATGCACAATCCCTTCCTTTTCACATAATTTGTCGAAGTCTTTCGACACATATTCTCCACCACCATCAGTTCTCAAAACTTTGAGTTTTTGACCACTTTGTCTTTCGACCATAGACTTAAACTTGGTAAATACTTCGATCACTTCACTTTTCTTCTTGATCGGGTAAGTCCATAGCTTTCGACTGAAATCATCTAAGAATGTAACAAAATATTTGTTACCTCCCATCGAATCAACCTGGATTGATCCACATACATCAGAGTATATGACTACAAGACTAGCCTTCGATCTGCTTCCTGCATCCTTGCTGAAGCTATTCTTGTGTTGCTTTGCCTGCACACATTCCTCACATACCTCGTTTGGAATGTCAATTTCTGGCAATCCTGAAACCATATTTCTTCTCTTCAAATCTCTGATGTCTCTGAAGTTGAGATGACCTAGTCTATAGTGCCATATCCATTCATCTTTGCTAACTGCAGTCGAAAGGCACTTGTGCTCCATTACATTTAGTTCAATCTTGAAGGTTCGATTCTGAGACATAGGAGCCTTCAAGATTAATCTCCCATTTGCATCAATGACTCTCATCAACTTATCTTCGATTGACACTTTATAATTCTTTTCGACCAACTGCCCTATACTGAGCAAATTGCTCTTCGTGCCTGGTATGTACAATACATTTGAAATTAATGACTTCTTGTCATCTTTCCTCATGATCATAACATCACCAATACCTTCAGCTGCTAGGGTATTGTCATTTGCAAATTTTACCATATTTTTCATTGAGGGTTTTATATTGACAAACCAGTCTTTCCTTCCAGACATATGTGATGAACATCCTGAATCCAAGTACCATTGGTCCTTGAATCTATCTTCATCTCTTGTTGTGACCATCAGCATGATCTCTTCTTCTTCTTCTTCTTCATGTTTTGCAAGCTTTGCATCACTTTCTTGATTCTTTCGTTTTTCTGGACAATCACTCGAATAGTGACCATACTTCTGACAATTGTAACATTGAATGTGACTCTTATCAGGTTTTCGACCACCACCTCTTCCTCTATTTGCAACACCACCTCTTTGGTTGCCTTGGTATGGTCTTCTTTGATTCGACACATTTCCTTCAATCTGGTTTCCTCTACCATTCGATTTGTTGTAGCCACCTCTACCTCTGTCGAAACACTTTCCTTTGCCTTTGGTCTCTTTTGCTGAATGTGCCTGCAATGCCACATCACTCTTAGATTTTCTTGCAGCTCTTTCGTTCATTCTTTGTTCATGAGATTCAAGCGTCCCTTGAAGCTCTTCCTTTGTCAATTTCGACAAGTCTTTCCCCTCTTCTATTGCCACCACTATGTGGTCGAACTTAGGAGCTAAAGATCTCAAGATCTTCGACACAACAGCTCTTGTTGTTAACGCTTCTCCAGATATCTTGATTTGATTTACTAGTTTTGTAACTCTAGTGAAGAAATCAGATATGCTTTCACTGTCTTCCATCTGAAGCAGTTCATAGGTCCTTTTGTGAGTTTGTAACCTCACTTCTTTCACTTTCTCAGCGCCTCCAAAAGACTTCTCAAGGATTTCCCAAGCTTCTTTTGCAGATTCTGAATCACTAACCTTTTCGAAATTGTCTGGGCTGACACATTGATGAATTATAAATAATGCTTTATAACTCAGCTTCTCAGATTCTATGTATTTCTTCTTTTCTTCTTCTGAAGCGTTTTCTCCAAGCGCTTCGACTCCATCTTTTACACGGTCCCAAAGACCTTGACACCTGAATAAGACTTTCATCTGTTTGCACCAATTCTCATAGTTGTCAACTTTCAGAATTGGTAGCGTTGCTGGATAATTTGTATTCCCATAACTTGTCATCGTGAATTCTTCAATTGTTCTTGATTGACACTTCCCTTGAATTGAAACAAAGCTCTTGATACCAGATGTTGGAAATCCACCTAATACTATGATGAATTTCGACCACAATGATGATTAGTTATGAGAAAAACAAATAAAAGAAGACAAGATAAATATTTCTGCAGAGTTTCTCTCTGCCCACAAACTGTGAAAAAACTTTCTTAATCACTTGCAACTGCAAATTCTGTGATTACAATGAATTGTCTTGCTTGACTTGCTTTCAAAATAGGGGTTACTCCCTCTATTTATAACTGAGCTTACACCCTAAGCCCAAGGCCCAAAATATATTTTTGTTACTAAATCAAATCTAATCAAATTTATTCTAAACTTAAATCAAATCTATTTAAATCTAAAACAAATCAAATCTTCTTTGACACATATGAATTACAATTTAACACACCACCTAATTCATTGTGTCTAAACTGTCTATGTTCATCATGGCCCTTAGCTTTCTGAATACTTCGACTTGCACTCCCTTCGTCATGATGTCTGTAATCTGATTCTCAGTTCTGCAGTGTTCCAAATTCATCTTCCCATCTGCTACCTGCTGTCGAAGATAATGGAATCTCATTTCGATGTGCTTACTTCGACCATGTGCTATTGGGTTCTTTGCCAGATTAATAGCTGACATGATGTCTATCTTCATGGTAATTGCTCCATGATCTTTCCCTGTTATCACTTCGACCAAGTTCACCATCCAGGTTGCTTGACATGCACAAAGAGAAGCAGCTATGTATTCTGCTTCGCATGATGATAATGCCACTACTGGTTCTTTTCTCGAATTCCAAGCAATTGGTGCACCACCTAGCTTAAACACATATCCTGCTGTTGACTTTCGATCTTCAGCATCACTACACCAACTCGAATCAGTGTATCCCACTAACTTGCATTCTTTTCCTTTATCAACTGCAGGAAACAAAATGCCATAATCGAAAGTTCCTTTGAGATACCTTAGTATCCTCTTCACTGATACTAGATGTGATACCTTTGGCTTCTGCATGAATCTACTTACCATACCTACACTGTATGCTAAGCCAAGCCTTGTATGACAAAGATATCTTAATGATCCAATAAGTCTTCTGTATTGGGTTGGATCAACATCATCTTCATCTGCATCTTTCGACAGTTGCAGTCTTGGTTCTGCAGGTGTCGAAGTTGAGTTGCATTCTTCCATCTCAAACCTCTTGAGAATTTCTCCTGCATATCTTCTTTGATGCATCATCAAACCTCTACTGCTCTTGTAGAATTCGATACCAAGGAAATATGAAATCTCACCCAAATCAGACATTTCGAATTCCTTGCTGAGATCACCTTTGAAGTTTTCAATCTCACTTTTACAGCTACCTGTTATCAACAAATCATCTACATAGAGACATAGTATAAGCAATTTACTCTTGCTTCTTCTTACATATACTCCATGTTCAGTTGTGCACTTCACAAATTCCTTCTCCCTTGGAAAACTATCAATTTTCTTATTCCAAGCCCTTGGAGCTTGTTTCAATCCATACAGGGCTTTATGTAGCTTGTACACCTTTCTTTCTTCGTCATGTTTCACAAATCCAACTGGTTGTTTAACATAGACTTCTTCATCTAAGGGTCCATTTAGGAATGCACACTTCACGTCCATATGACATATGTGCCAACTGTTTATTTCTGTTAGACCAACAACCAACCTGATTGTTTCGATCCTAGCAACAGGTGCAAAAACTTCATCGAAGTCTATTCCTTCTTTCTGTAGAAATCCTTTCACCACAAGTCTTGCTTTGTGTCGAGTTACTTCACCTTTCGAATTCGTTTTCACTTTGTATACCCACTTGACATCAATTGCCTTCTTGCCTTGAGGCAATTCAACAAGTGACCAAGTGTTGTTGTCTTCGATAGACTTTACTTCTTTGTTCATTGCTTTCACCCACTTCGAGTCCTTTAATGCTTCAGCTGCATTAACGGGTTCAACATCTGCATAGAAAGCATAATGTACCAGCTCACCTTCATTATCTATTACATCATCTGATGTAATCACACAATCTTGAAATCTTGCAGGCATGCGTCTTGTTATTTGAGGCCTGCTTGTACTTGGTATATTTGCTGGTTCCTCTTGTCGAACTTCTCTTTCGACTTGAGTTTCTGGCTCTTCAAGAAGGATTCCCACTGAATCTTTCTTGATATTTTCAGTCCAATCCCATTCTTTAAACTCATATGTGATCACGTCTCTGCTGATCATAATCTGCTTTTTCATTGGATCGAACAACTTGTAGCCTCCTGTCGAATGATATTCAACTAGAATCATTTGACTTGACTTATCATCAAGTTTTCTTCTCAACTAATCTGGCACATGTCTATGTGCAATAGATCCAAATACCTTCATATGACTCAAGCTAGGCTTCACACCAGACCAACATTCTTCTGGAGTAATTCCTTCTAGCTTCTTTGTAGGACATCTGTTCAAAATGTATGTTGCAGTCGAAACAGCTTCACCCCAAAACTCTTTAGGTAAATTCTTGCCTTTCAACATACTTCTCACCATATTCATGATGGTTCGATTTTTCCTTTCTGCAATTCCATTTTGTTGTGGAGTATACGGTGGCACTACCTCATGCACAATCCCTTCCTTTTCACATAATTTGTCGAAGTCTTTCGACACATATTCTCCACCACCATCAGTTCTCAAAACTTTGAGTTTTTGACCACTTTGTCTTTCGACCATAGACTTAAACTTGGTAAATACTTCGATCACTTCACTTTTCTTCTTGATCGGGTAAGTCCATAGCTTTCGACTGAAATCATCTAAGAATGTAACAAAATATTTGTTACCTCCCATCGAATCAACCTGGATTGATCCACATACATCAGAGTATATGACTACAAGACTAGCCTTCGATCTGCTTCCTGCATCCTTGCTGAAGCTATTCTTGTGTTGCTTTGCCTGCACACATTCCTCACATACCTCGTTTGGAATGTCAATTTCTGGCAATCCTGAAACCATATTTCTTCTCTTCAAATCTCTGATGTCTCTGAAGTTGAGATGACCTAGTCTATAGTGCCATATCCATTCATCTTTGCTAACTGCAGTCGAAAGGCACTTGTGCTCCATTACATTTAGTTCAATCTTGAAGGTTCGATTCTGAGACATAGGAGCCTTCAAGATTAATCTCCCATTTGCATCAACGACTCTCATCAACTTATCTTCGATTGACACTTTATAATTCTTTTCGACCAACTGCCCTATACTGAGCAAATTGCTCTTCGTGCCTGGTATGTACAATACATTTGAAATTAATGACTTCTTGTCATCTTTCCTCATGATCATAACATCACCAATACCTTCAGCTGCTAGGGTATTGTCATTTGCAAATTTTACCATATTTTTCATTGAGGGTTTTATATTGACAAACCAGTCTTTCCTTCCAGACATATGTGATGAACATCCTGAATCCAAGTACCATTGGTCCTTGAATCTATCTTCATCTCTTGTTGTGACCATCAGCATCATCTCTTCTTCTTCTTCGTCATGTTTTGCAAGCTTTGCATCACTTTCTTGATTCTTTCGTTTTTCTGGACAATCACTCGAATAGTGACCATACTTCTGACAATTGTAACATTGAATGTGACTCTTATCAGGTTTTCGACCACCACCTCTTCCTCTATTTGCAACACCACCTCTTTGGTTGCCTTGGTATGGTCTTCTTTGATTCGACACGTTTCCTTCAATCTGGTTTCCTCTACCATTCGATTTGTTGTAGCCACCTCTACCTCTGTCGAAACACTTTCCTTTGCCTTTGGTCTCTTTTGCTGAATGTGCCTGCAATGCCACATCACTCTTAGATTTTCTTGCAGCTCTTTCGTTCATTCTTTGTTCATGAGATTCAAGCGTCCCTTGAAGCTCTTCCTTTGTCAATTTCGACAAGTCTTTCCCCTCTTCTATTGCCACCACTATATGGTCGAACTTAGGAGCTAAAGATCTCAAGATCTTCGACACAACAGCTCTTGTTGTTAACGCTTCTCCAGATATCTTGATTTGATTTACTAGTTTTGTAACTCTAGTGAAGAAATCAGATATGCTTTCACTGTCTTCCATCTGAAGCAGTTTATAGGTCCTTTTGTGAGTTTGTAACCTCACTTCTTTCACTTTCTCAGCGCCTCCAAAAGACTTCTCAAGGATTTCCCAAGCTTCTTTTGCAGATTCTAAATCACTAACCTTTTCGAAATTGTCTGGGATGACACATTGATGAATTATAAATAATGCTTTATAACTCAGCTTCTCAGATTCTATGTATTTCATCTTTTATTCTTCTGAAGCATTTTCTCCAAGTGCTTCGACTCCATCTTTTACACGGTCCCAAAGACCTTGACACATGAATAAGACTTTCATCTGTTTGCACCAATTCTCATAGTT
Source organism: Vicia faba (assembly GCA_948472305.1). NCBI lineage: Eukaryota > Viridiplantae > Streptophyta > Magnoliopsida > Fabales > Fabaceae > Vicia > Vicia faba. The sequence goes on along the minus strand of OX451738.1, from coordinate 1,626,657,570 downwards.
GTCAACTTTCAGAATTGGTAGCGTTGCTGGATAATTTGTATTCCCATAACTTGTCATCGTGAATTCTTCAATTGTTCTTGATTGACACTTCCCTTGAATCGAAACAAAGCTCTTGATACCAGATGTTGGAAATCCACCTAATACTATGATGAATTTCGACCACAATGATGATTAGTTATGAGAAAAACAAATAAAAGAAGACAAGATAAATATTTCTGCAGAGTTTCTCTCTGCCCACAAACTGTGGAAAAACTTTCTTAATCACTTGCAACTGCAAATTCTGTGATTACAATGAATTGTCTTGCTTGACTTGCTTTCAAAATAGGGGTTACTCCCTCTATTTATAACTGAGCTTACACCCTAAGCCCAAGGCCCAAAATATATTTTTGTTACTAAATCAAATCTAATCAAATTTATTCTAAACTTAAATCAAATCTATTTAAATCTAAAACAAATCAAATCTTCTTTGACACATATGAATTACAATTTAACACACCACCTAATTCATTGTGTCTAAACTGTCTATGTTCATCATGGCCCTTAGCTTTCTGAATACTTCGACTTACACTCCCTTCGCCATGATGTCTGCAATCTGATTCTCAGTTCTGCAGTGTTCCAAATTCATCTTCCCATCTGCTACCTGCTCTCGAAGATAATGGAACCTCATTTCGATGTGCTTACTTCGACCATGTGCTATTGGGTTCTTTGCCAGATTAATAGCTGACATGTTGTCTATCTTCATGGTAATTGCTCCATGATCTTTCCCTGTTATCACTTCGACCAAGTTCACCATCCAGGTTGCTTCACATGCACAAAGAGAAGCAGCTATGTATTCTGCTTCGCATGATGATAATGCCACTACTGGTTATTTTCTCGAATTCCAAGCAATTGGTGCACCACCTAGCATAAACACATATCCTGCTGTTGACTTTCGATCTTCAGCATCACTACACCAACTCGAATCAGTGTATCCCACTAACTTGCATTCTTTTCCTTTATCAACTGCAGGAAACAAAATGCCATAATCGAAAGTTCCTTTGAGATACCTTAGTATCCTCTTCACTGCTACTAGATGTGATACCTTTGGCTTCTGCATGAATCTACTTACCATACCTACACTGTATGCTAAGCCAGGCCTTGTATGACAAAGATATCTTAATGATCCAATAAGTCTTCTGTATTGGGTTGGATCAACATCATCTTCATCTGCATCTTTCGACAGTTGCAGTCTTGGTTCTGCAGGTGTCGAAGTTGAGTTGCATTCTTCCATCTCAAACCTCATGAGAATTTCTCCTGCATATCTTCTTTGATGCATCATCAAACCTCTACTGCTCTTGTAGAATTCGATACCAAGGAAATATGAAATCTCACCCAAATCAGACATTTCGAATTCCTTGCTGAGATCACCTTTGAAGTCTTCAATCTCACTTTTACAGCTACCTGTTATCAACAAATCATCTACATAGAGACATAGTATAAGCAATTTACTCTTGCTTCTTCTTACATATACTCCATGTTCAGTTGTGCACTTCACAAATTCCTTCTCCCTTAGAAAACTATCAATTTTCTTATTCCAAGCCCTTGGAGCTTGTTTCAATCCATACAGGGCTTTATGTAGCTTGTACACCTTTCTTTCTTCGTCATGTTTCACAAATCCAACTGGTTGTTTAACATAGACTTCTTCATCTAAGGGTCCATTTAGGAATGCACACTTCACGTCCATATGACATATGTGCCAACTGTTTATTTCTGTTAGACCAACAACCAACCTGATTGTTTCGATCCTAGCAACAGGTGCAAAAACTTCATCGAAGTCTATTCCTTCTTTCTGTAGAAATCCTTTCACCACAAGTCTTGCTTTGTGTCGAGTTACTTCACCTTTCGAATTCGTTTTCACTTTGTATACCCACTTGACATCAATTGCCTTCTTACCTTGAGGCAATTCAACAAGTGACCAAGTGTTGTTGTCTTCGATAGGCTTTACTTCTTCGTTCATTGCTTTCACCCACTTCGAGTCCTTTAATGCTTCAGCTGCATTAACGGGTTCAACATCTGCATAGAAAGAATAATGTACCAGCTCACCTTCATTATCTATTACATCATCTGATGTAATCACACAATCTTGAAATCTTGGAGGCACGCGTCTTGTTCTTTGAGGCCTGCTTGTACTTGGTATATTTGCTGGTTCCTCTTGTCGAACTTCTCTTTCGACTTGAGTTTCTGGCTCTTCAAGAAGGATTCCCACTGAATCTTTCTTGATATTTTCAGTCCAATCCCATTCTTTAAACTCATATGTGATCACGTCTCTGCCGATCATAATCTGCTTTTTCATTGGATCGAACAACTTGTAGCCTCCTGTCGAATGATATTTAACTAGAATCATTTGACTTGACTTATCATCAAGTTTTCTTCTCAACTAATCTGGCACATGTCTATGTGCAATAGATCCAAATACCTTCATATGACTCAAGCTAGGCTTCACACCAGACCAACATTCTTCTAGAGTAATTCCTTCTAGCTTCTTTGTAGGACATCTGTTCAAAATGTATGTTGCAGTCGAAACAGCTTCACCCCAAAACTCTTTAGGTAAATTCTTGCCTTTCAACATACTTCTCACCATATTCATGATGGTTCGATTTTTCCTTTCTGCAATTCCATTTTGTTGTGGAGTATAGGGTGGCACTACCTCATGCACAATCCCTTCCTTTTCACATAATTTGTCGAAGTCTTTCGACACATATTCTCCACCACCATCAGTTCTCAAAACTTTGAGTTTTTGACCACTTTGTCTTTCGACCATAGACTTAAACTTGGTAAATACTTCGATCACTTCACTTTTCTTCTTGATCAGGTAAGTCCATAGCTTTCGACTGAAATCATCTATGAATGTAACAAAATATTTGTTACCTCCCATCGAATCCACCTGGATTGATCCACATACATCAGAGTATATGACTACAAGACTAGCCTTCGATCTGCTTCCTGCATCCTTGCTGAAGATATTCTTGTGTTGCTTCGCCTGCACACATTCCTCACATACCTCGTTTGGAATGTCAATTTCTGGCAATCCTGAAACCATATTTCTTCTCTTCAAATCTCTGATGTCTCTGAAGTTGAGATGACCTAGTCTATAGTGCCATATCCATTCATCTCTGCTAGCTGCAGTCGAAAGGCACTTGTGCTCCATTACATTTAGTTCAATCTTGAAGGTTCGATTCTGAGACATAGGAGCCTTCAAGATTAATCTCCCATTTGCATCAACGACTCTCATCAACTTATCTTCGATTGACACTTTATAATTCTTTTCGACCAACTGCCCTATACTGAGCAAATTTCTCTTCATGCCTGGTATGTACAATACATTTGAAATTACTGACTTCTTGTCATCTTTCCTCATGATCATAACATCACCAATACCTTCAGCTGCTAGGGTATTGTCATTTGCAAATTTTACCATATTTTTCATTGAGGGTTTTATATTGACGAACCAGTCTTTCCTTCCAAACATATGTGATGAACATCCTGAATCCAAGTACCATTGGTCCTTGAATCTATCTTCATCTCTTGTTGTGACCATCAGCATCATCTCTTCTTCTTCTTCATGTTTTGCAAGCTTTGCATCACTTTCTTGATTCTTTCGTTTTTCTGGACAATCACTCGAATAGTGACCATACTTCTGACAATTGTAACATTGAATGTGACTCTTATCAGGTTTTCGACCACCACCTCTTCCTCTATTTACAACACCACCTCTTTGGTTGCCTTGGTATGGTCTTCTTTGATTCGACACGTTTCCTTCAATCTGGTTTCCTCTACCATTCGATTTGTTGTAGCCACCTCTACCTCTGTCGAAACACTTTCCTTTGCCTTTGGTCTCTTTTGCTGAATGTGCCTGCAATGCCACATCACTCTTAGATTTTCTTGCAGCTCTTTCGTTCATTCTTTGTTCATGAGATTCAAGCGTCCCTTGAAGCTCTTCCTTTGTCAATTTCGACAAGTCTTTCCCCTCTTCTATTGCCACCACTATGTGGTCGAACTTAGGAGCTAAAGATCTCAAGATCTTCGACACAACAGCTCTTGTTGTTAACGCTTCTCCAGATATCTTGATTTGATTTACTAGTTTTGTAACTCTAGTGAAGAAATCAGATATGCTTTCACTGTCTTCCATCTGAAGCAGTTCATAGGTCCTTTTGTAAGTTTGTAACCTCACTTCTTTCACTTTCTCAGCGCCTCCAAAAGACTTCTCAAGGATTTCCCAAGCTTCTTTTGAAGATTCTGAATCATTAACCTTTTCGAAATTGTTTGGGCTGACACATTGATGAATTATAAATAATGCTTTATAACTCAGCTTCTCAGATTCTATGTATTTCTTCTTTTCTTCTTCTGAAGCGTTTTCTCCAAGCGCTTCGACTCCATCTTTTACACGGTCTCAAAGACCTTGACACATGAATAAGACTTTCATCTGTTTGCACCAATTCTCATAGTTGTCAACTTTCAGAATTGGTAGCGTTGCTGGATAATTTGTATTCCCATAACTTGTCATCGTGAATTCTTCAATTGTTCTTGATTGACACTTCCCTTGAATCGAAACAAAGCTCTTGATACCAGATGTTGGAAATCCACCTAATACTATGATGAATTTCGACCACAATGATGATTAGTTATGAGAAAAACAAATAAAAGAAGACAAGATAAATATTTCTGCAGAGTTTCTCTCTGCCCACAAACTGTGGAAAAACTTTCTTAATCACTTGCAACTGCAAATTCTGTGATTACAATGAATTGTCTTGCTTGACTTGCTTTCAAAATAGGGGTTACTCCCTCTATTTATAACTGAGCTTACACCCTAAGCCCAAGGCCCAAAATATATTTTTGTTACTAAATCAAATCTAATCAAATTTATTCTAAACTTAAATCAAATCTATTTAAATCTAAAAAAAATCAAATCTTCTTTGACACATATGAATTACAATTTAACACACCACCTAATTCATTGTGTCTAAACTGTCTATGTTCATCATGGCCCTTAGCTTTCTGAATACTTCGACTTGCACTCCCTTCGTCATGATGTCTGCAATCTGATTCTCAGTTCTGCAGTGTTCCAAATTCATCTTCCCATCTGCTACCTGCTCTCAAAGATAATGGAACCTCATTTCGATGTACTTACTTCGACCATGTGCTATTGGGTTCTTTGCGAGATTAATAGCTGACATGCAGTCTATCTTCATGGTAATTGCTCCATGATCTTTCCCTGTTATCACTTCGACCAAGTTCACCATCCAGGTTGCTTGACATGCACAAAGAGAAGCAGCTATGTATTCTGCTTCGCATGATGATAATGCCACTACTGGTTCTTTTCTCGAATTCCAAGCAATTGGTGCACCACCTAGCATAAACACATATCCTGCTGTTGACTTTTGATCTTCAGCATCACTACACCAACTCGAATCAGTGTATCCCACTAACTTGCATTCTTTTCCTTTATCAACTGCAGGAAACAAAATGCCATAATCGAAAGTTCCTTTGAGATACCTTAGTATCCTCTTCACTGCTACTAGATGTGATACCTTTGGCTTCTGCATGAATCTACTTACCATACCTACACTGTATGCTAAGCCAGGCCTTGTATGACAAAGATATCTTAATGATCCAATAAGTCTTCTGTATTGGGTTAGATCAACATCATCTTCATCTGCATCTTTCGACAGTTGCAGTCTTGGTTCTGCAGGTGTCGAAGTTAAGTTGCATTCTTCCATCTCAAACCTCTTGAGAATTTCTCCTGCATATCTTCTTTGATGCATCATCAAACCTCTACTGTTCTTATAGAATTCGATACCAAGGAAATATGAAATCTCACCCAAATCAGACATTTCGAATTCCTTGCTGAGATCACCTTTGAAGTCTTCAATCTCACTTTTACAGCTACCTGTTATCAACAAATCATCTACATAGAGACATAGTATAAGAAATTTACTCTTTCTTCTTCTTACATATACTCCATGTTCAGTTGTGCACTTCACAAATTCCTTCTCCCTTAGAAAACTATCAACTTTCTTATTCCAAGCCCTTGGAGCTTGTTTCAATCCATACAGGGCTTTATGTAGCTTGTACATCTTTCTTTCTTCGTCATGTTTCACAAATCCAACTGGTTGTTTAACATAGACTTCTTCATCTAAGGGTCCATTTAGGAATGCACACTTCACGTCCATATGACATATGTGCCAACTGTTTATTTCTGTTAGACCAACAACCAACCTGATTGTTTCGATCCTAGCAACAGGTGCAAAAACTTCATCGAAGTCTATTCCTTCTTTCTGTAGAAATCCTTTCACCACAAGTCTTGCTTTGTGTCGAGTTACTTCACCTTTCGAATTCGTTTTCACTTTGTATACCCACTTGACATCAATTGCCTTCTTGCCTTGAGGCAATTCAACAAGTGACCAAGTGTTGTTGTCTTCGATAGGCTTTACTTCTTCGTTCATTGCTTTCACCCACTTCGAGTCATTTAATGCTTCAGCTGCATTAACGGGTTCAACATCTGCATAGAAAGCATAATGTACCAGCTCACCTTCATTATCTATTACATCATCTGATGTAATCACACAATCTTGAAATCTTGCAGGCACGCGTCTTGTTCTTTGAGGCCTGCTTGTACTTGGTATATTTGCTGGTTCCTCTTGTCGAACTTCTCTTTCGACTTGAGTTTCTGGCTCTTCGAGAAGGATTCCCACTGAATCTTTCTTGATATTTTCAGTCCAATCCCATTCTTTAAACTCATATGTGATCACGTCTCTGCCGATCATAATCTGCTTTTTCATTGGATCGAACAACTTGTAGCCTCCTGTCGAATGATATTTAACTAGAATCATTTGACTTGACTTATCATCAAGTTTTCTTCTCAACTAATCTGGCACATGTCTATGTGCAATAGATCCAAATACCTTCATATGACTCAAGCTAGGCTTCACACCAGACTAACATTCTTCTAGAGTAATTCCTTCTAGCTTCTTTGTAGGACATCTGTTCAAAATGTATGTTGCAGTCGAAACAGCTTCACCCCAAAACTCTTTAGGTAAATTCTTGCCTTTCAACATACTTCTCACCATATTCATGATGGTTCGATTTTTCCTTTCTGCAATTCCATTTTGTTGTGGAGTATAGGGTGGCACTACCTCATGCACAATCCCTTCCTTTTCACATAATTTGTCGAAGTCTTTCGACACATATTCTCCACCACCATCAGTTCTCAAAACTTTGAGTTTTTGACCACTTTGTCTTTCGACCATAGACTTAAACTTGGTAAATACTTCGATCACTTCACTTTTCTTCTTGATCAGGTAAGTCCATAGCTTTCGACTGAAATCATCTATGAATGTAACAAAATATTTGTTACCTCCCATCGAATCCACCTGGATTGATCCACATACATCAGAGTATATGACTACAAGACTAGCCTTCGATCTGCTTCCTGCATCCTTGCTGAAGCTATTCTTGTGTTGCTTCGCCTGCACACATTCCTCACATACCTCGTTTGGAATGTCAATTTCTGGCAATCCTGAAACCATATTTCTTCTCTTCAAATCTCTGATGTCTCTGAAGTTGAGATGACCTAGTCTATAGTGCCATATCCATTCATCTCTGCTAGCTGCAGTCGAAAGGCACTTGTGCTCCATTACATTTAGTTTAATCTTGAAGTTTCGATTCTGAGACATAGGAGCCTTCAAGATTAATCTCCCATTTGCATCAACGACTCTCATCAACTTATCTTCGATTGACACTTTATAATTCTTTTCGACCAACTGCCCTATACTGAGCAAATTTCTCTTCATGCCTGGTATGTACAATACATTTGAAATTACTGACTTCTTGTCATCTTTCCTCATGATTATAACATCACCAATACCTTCAACTGCTAGGGTATTGTCATTTGCAAATTTTACCATATTTTTCATTGAGGGTTTTATATTGACGAACCAGTCTTTCCTTCCAAACATATGTGATGAACATCCTGAATCCAAGTACCATTGGTCCTTGAATCTATCTTCATCTCTTGTTGTGACCATCAACATCATCTCTTCTTCTTCTTCATGTTTTGCAAGCTTTGCATCACTTTCTTGATTCTTTCGTTTTTCTGGACAATCACTCGAATAGTGACCATACTTCTGACAATTGTAACATTGAATGTGACTCTTATCAGGTTTTCGACCACCACCTCTTCCTCTATTTGCAACACCACCTCTTTGGTTGCCTTGGTATGGTCTTCTTTGATTCGACACGTTTCCTTCAATCTGGTTTCCTCTACCATTCGATTTGTTGTAGCCACCTCTACCTCTGTCGAAACACTTTCCTTTGCCTTTGGTCTCTTTTGCTGAATGTGCCTGCAATGCCACATCACTCTTAGATTTTCTTGCAGCTCTTTCGTTCATTCTTTGTTCATGAGATTCAAGCGTCCCTTGAAGCTCTTCCTTTGTCAATTTCGACAAGTCTTTCCCCTCTTCTATTGCCACCACTATGTGGTCGAACTTAGGAGCTAAAGATCTCAAGATCTTCGACACAACAACTCTTGTTGTTAACGCTTCTCCAGATATCTTGATTTAATTTACTAGTTTTGTAACTCTAGTGAAGAAATCAGATATGCTTTCACTGTCTTCCATCTGAAGCAGTTCATAGGTCCTTTTGTGAGTTTGTAACCTCACTTCTTTCACTTTCTCAGCGCCTCCAAAAGACTTCTCAAGGATTTCCCAAGCTTCTTTTGAAGATTCTGAATCACTAACCTTTTCGAAATTGTTTGGGCTGACACATTGATGAATTATAAATAATGCTTTATAACTCAGCTTCTCAGATTCTATGTATTTTTTCTTTTCTTCTTCTGAAGCGTTTTCTCCAAGCGCTTCGACTCCATCTTTTACACGGTCTCAAAGACCTTGACACCTGAATAAGACTTTCATCTGTTTGCACCAATTCTCATAGTTGTCAACTTTCAGGATTGGTAGCGTTGCTGGATAATTTGTATTCCCATAACTTGTCATCGTGAATTCTTCAATTGTTCTTGATTGACACTTCCCTTGAATCGAAACAAAGCTCTTGATACCAGATGTTGGAAATCCACCTAATACTATGATGAATTTCGACCACAATGATGATTAGTTATGAGAAAAACAAATAAAAGAAGACAAGATAAATATTTCTGCAGAGTTTCTCTCTGCCCACAAACTGTGGAAAAACTTTCTTAATCACTTGCAACTGCAAATTCTGTGATTACAATGAATTGTCTTGCTTGACTTGCTTTCAAAATAGGGGTTACTCCCTCTATTTATAACTGAGCTTACACCCTAAGCCCAAGGCCCAAAATATATTTTTGTTACTAAATCAAATCTAATCAAATTTATTCTAAACTTAAATCAAATCTATTTAAATCTAAAAAAAATCAAATCTTCTTTGACACATATGAATTACAATTTAACACACCACCTAATTCATTGTGTCTAAACTGTCTATGTTCATCATGGCCCTTAGCTTTCTGAATACTTCGACTTGCACTCCCTTCGTCATGATGTCTGCAATTTGATTCTCAGTTCTGCAGTGTTCCAAATTCATCTTCCCATCTGCTACATGCTCTCGAAGATAATGGAACCTCATTTCGATGTGCTTACTTCGACCATGTGCTATTGGGTTCTTTGCCAGATTAATAGCTGACATGCAGTCTATCTTCATGGTAATTGCTCCATGATCTTTCCCTGTTATCACTTCGACCAAGTTCACCATCCAGGTTGCTTGACATGCACAAAGAGAAGCAGCTATGTATTCTGCTTCGCATGATGATAATGCCACTACTGGTTCTTTTCTCGAATTCCAAGCAATTGGTGCACCACCTAGCATAAACACATATCCTGCTGTTGACTTTCGATCTTCAGCATCACTACACCAACTCGAATCAGTGTATCCCACTAACTTGCATTCTTTTCCTTTATCAACTGCAGGAAACAAAATGCCATAATCGAAAGTTCCTTTGAGATACCTTAGTATCCTCTTCACTGCTACTAGATGTGATACCTTTGGCTTCTGCATGAATCTACTTACCATACCTACACTGTATGCTAAGCCAGGCCTTGTATGACAAAGATATCTTAATGATCCAATAAGTCTTCTGTATTGGGTTAGATCAACATCATCTTCATCTGCATCTTTCGATAGTTGCAGTCTTGGTTCTGCAGGTGTCGAAGTTGAGTTGCATTCTTCCATCTCAAACCTCTTGAGAATTTCTCCTGCATATCTTCTTTGATGCATCATCAAACCTCTACTGCTCTTGTAGAATTCGATACCAAGGAAATATGAAATCTCACCCAAATCAGACATTTCGAATTCCTTGCTGAGATCACCTTTGAAGTCTTCAATCTCACTTTTACAGCTACCTGTTATCAACAAATCATCTACATAGAGACATAGTATAAGCAATTTACTCTTGCTTCTTCTTACATATACTCCATGTTCAGTTGTGCACTTCACAAATTCCTTCTCCCTTAGAAAACTATCAATTTTCTTATTCCAAGCCCTTGGAGCTTGTTTCAATCCATACAGGGCTTTATGTAGCTTGTACACCTTTCTTTCTTCGTCATGTTTCACAAATCCAACTGGTTGTTTAACATAGACTTCTTCATCTAAGGGTCCATTTAGGAATGCACACTTCACGTCCATATGACATATGTGCCAACTGTTTATTTCTGTTAGACCAACAACCAACCTGATTGTTTCGATCCTAGCAACAGGTGCAAAAACTTCATCGAAGTCTATTCCTTCTTTCTGTAGAAATCCTTTCACCACAAGTCTTGCTTTGTGTCGAGTTACTTCACCTTTCGAATTCGTTTTCACTTTGTATACCCACTTGACATCAATTTCCTTCTTGCCTTGAGGCAATTCAACAAGTGACCAAGTGTTGTTGTCTTCGATAGACTTTACTTCTTTGTTCATTGCTTTCACCCACTTCGAGTCCTTTAATGCTTCAGCTGCATTAACGGGTTCAACATCTGCATAGAAAGCATAATGTACCAGCTCACCTTCATTATCTATTACATCATCTGATGTAATCACACAATCTTGAAATCTTGCAGGCATGCGTCTTGTTATTTGAGGCCTGCTTGTACTTGGTATATTTGCTGGTTCCTCTTGTCGAACTTCTCTTTCGACTTGAGTTTCTGGCTCTTCAAGAAGGATTCCCACTGAATCTTTCTTGATATTTTCAGTCCAATCCCATTCTTTAAACTCATATGTGATCACGTCTCTGCTGATCATAATCTGCTTTTTCATTGGATCGAACAACTTGTAGCCTCCTGTCGAATGATATTTAACTAGAATCATTTGACTTGACTTATCATCAAGTTTTCTTCTCAACTAATCTGGCACATGTCTATGTGCAATAGATCCAAATACCTTCATATGACTCAAGCTAGGCTTCACACCAGACCAACATTCTTCTGGAGTAATTCCTTCTAGCTTCTTTGTAGGACATCTGTTCAAAATGTATGTTGCAGTCGAAACAACTTCACCCCAAAACTCTTTAGGTAAATTCTTGCCTTTCAACATACTTCTCACCATATTCATGATGGTTTGATTTTTCCTTTCTGCAATTCCATTTTGTTGTGGAGTATAGGGTGGCACTACCTCATGCACAATCCCTTCCTTTTCACATAATTTGTCGAAGTCTTTCGACACATATTCTCCACCACCATCAGTTCTCAAAACTTTGAGTTTTTGACCACTTTGTCTTTCGACCATAGACTTAAACTTGGTAAATACTTCGATCACTTCACTTTTCTTCTTGATCAGGTAAGTCCATAGCTTTCGACTGAAATCATCTAAGAATGTAACAAAATATTTGTTACCTCCCATCGAATCCACCTGGATTGATCCACATACATCAGAGTATATGACTACAAGACTAGCCTTCGATCTGCTTCCTGCATCCTTGCTGAAGATATTCTTGTGTTGCTTTGCCTGCACACATTCCTCACATACCTCGTTTGGAATGTCAATTTCTGGCAATCCTGAAACCATATTTCTTCTCTTCAAATCTCTGATGTCTCTGAAGTTGAGATGACCTAGTCTATAGTTCCATATCAATTCATCTCTGCTAGCTGCAGTCGAAAGGCACTTGTGCTCCATTACATTTAGTTCAATCTTGAAGGTTCGATTCTGAGACATAGGAGCCTTCAAGATTAATCTCCCATTTGCATCAACGACTCTCATCAACTTATCTTCAATTGACACTTTATAACTCTTTTCGACCAACTGCCCTATACTGAGCAAATTGCTCTTCATGCCTGGTATGTACAATACATTTGAAATTACTGACTTCTTGTCATCTTTCCTCATGATCATAACATCACCAATACCTTCAGCTGCTAGGGTATTGTCATTTGCAAATTTTACCATATTTTTCATTGAGGGTTTTATATTGACGAACCAGTCTTTCCTTCCAGACATATGTGATGAACATCCTGAATCCAAGTACCATTGGTCCTTGAATCTATCTTCATCTCTTGTTGTGACCATCAGCATCATCTCTTCTTCTTCTTCTTCATGTTTTGCAAGCTTTGCATCACTTTCTTGATTCTTTCGTTTTTCTGGACAATCACTCGAATAGTGACCATACTTCTGACAATTGTAACATTGAATGTGACTCTTATCAGGTTTTCGACCACCACCTCTTCCTCTATTTGCAACACCACCTCTTTGGTTGCCTTGGTATGGTCTTCTTTGATTCGACACGTTTCCTTCAATCTGGTTTCCTCTACCATTCGATTTGTTGTAGCCACCTCTACCTCTATCGAAACACTTTCCTTTGCCTTTGGTCTCTTTTGCTGGATGTGCCTGCAATGCCACATCACTCTTCGATTTTCTTGCAGCTCTTTCGTTCATTCTTTGTTCATGAGATTCAAGCGTCCCTTGAAGCTCTTCCTTTGTCAATTTCGACAAGTCTTTCCCCTCTTCTATCGCCACCACTATGTGGTCGAACTTAAGAGCTAAAGATCTCAAGATCTTCGACACAACAGCTCTTGTTGTTAACGCTTCTCCAGATATCTTGATTTGATTTACTAGTTTTGTAACTCTAGTGAAGAAATCAGATATGCTTTCACTGTCTTCCATCTGAAGCAGTTCATAGGTCCTTTTGTGAGTTTGTAACTTCACTTCTTTCACTTTCTCAGCGCCTCCAAAAGACTTCTCAAGGATTTCCCAAGCTTCTTTTGCAGATTCTGAATCACTAACCTTTTCGAAATTGTCTGGGCTGACACATTGATGAATTATAAATAATGCTTTATAACTCAGCTTCTCAGATTTTATGTATTTCTTCTTTTCTTCTTCTGAAGCGTTTTCTCCAAGCGTTTCGACTCCATCTTTTACAAGGTCCCAAAGACCTTGACACCTGAATAAGACTTTCATCTGTTTGCACCAATTCTCATAGTTGTCAACTTTCAGAATTGGTAGCGTTGCTGGATAATTTGTATTCCCATAACTTGTCATCGTGAATTCTCCAATTGTTCTTGATTGACACTTCCCTTGAATCGAAACAAAGCTCTTGATACCAGATGTTGGAAATCCACCTAATACTATGATGAATTTCGACCACAATGATGATTAGTTATGAGAAAAACAAATAAAAGAAGACTAGATAAATATTTCTGCAGAGTTTCTCTCTGCCCACAAAATATGGAAAAACTTTCTTAATCACTTGCAACTGCAAATTCTGTGATTACAATGAATTGTCTTGCTTGACTTGCTTTCAAAATAGGGGTTACTCCCTCTATTTATAACTGAGCTTACACCCTAAGCCCAAGGCTCAAAATATCTTTTTGTTACTAAATCAAATCAAATCAAATCTATTATAGACTTAAATCAAATCTATTTAAATCTAAAACAAATCAAATCTTTTTTGACACGTATGAATTACAATTTAACAATACTTGCAGAATATTGAAACAACTAAATATTTGAGGAAAAAATTTATAAATAAAAACAGTTAGCCTAGTTACAAATAAAAAATAGTTAACCTAATAGTTATACGCTAGTCATGCACCCAAATGATCTTGTGTTCGAATAACATTTGAAATAATTTTTGAGATTATTTTTCTATGTTTTCAAAGAATATTTATATGTTTTTAATTAAATAAGAAAAAATTATAGAAAAAAAGTCACGTGAAAAAATATTTATATGTTATTATTTAAATAAATTTTTTTAAAAAAAAATCACATGAAACGTCATATAGAAAAATTGAGTGCTACTATTGCAGGATAAGATTTAACCCTAAAATTTAATTAAAAAGTTAAACACAATATTTGTAAGGAATAAGAAATTAGTAACTTTTCATTAAGGAGTAGTAAATAGTTTGGTCTTTGAGCAACAAAATATAATCGAAATCCAATCATTAGTTTATTCACCGTGATTATTTGAAACTAAGCGTGTTGATTGTGTTCGTCCAATATTTTTCACACGATACGTAGGATTTATATGCCAAAATAATAGTTATTAAAAAGAAAGAAAAAATACATCACACACAATATAAGTAGCAAAATAATAGTTATTAAAAAGAAAGAAAAAAGGTTTCACAAATTAATTGGCAAAACATCACCACCAGAGTTAGAAATTAAATTTTGATTATGAATTTGTTTCCCCAAACACATTTTTAAGTTTATAATTTATAGTTTATAATTATATGTCAATATAAATTTGTTTGATAACACTTTTTTAATCACGAATTTATAATTTATTTTATTAATTTATAAATTATTTTTTAAACGTTATTTCAAATAACGTTTTAGTTTTTTAGTTTTTAGTTTTTAAACTAATTATATATTAGATATTTTTTATATTATTTTACATTTATAAATTAGTTATACTGTTAATTTTATCAAACATTTCAATTAAATTATCAATTGTTAATTTCAATCATTGATTATAAAATATAAACTATTAGTCGTCAGTCATCTATCATATATTATAAATTATCAACTAATTTATTAATCAACCTCTATTTTTACCAATCACAATATGTATATGTCAATTTTAATAAAAGAAATTGACAAAAAGAGAAAAAGAAAATAAGGAGGTTAGATTAAGTAAAGTTTATAAGATGGAAAATAATTAGATCGGTCAAACATTTTCACAAATTAGACATAAACTATTAGAGTACACAATTGTTCTCTAAGATAACATATAAAGTTATCATCAAAACTTAAGGCCAGATGCATAATCAATCTTGTTCTTACAATCTTCCCATTTTTGATGATGACAAAATCTTGTATTTTTATAGAATAATTCATACACTGTAATCATCGTGGAATGCAAATTCAGGAAAGCTAATAAGCTCCCCTTGAATCTGTTAATAACCAAAATTTCATTTATGCTTGTTTAGAGTCTCCCCCTGAGCCCAAGACTCATAAAATAAATTTGCAGTATATGATACGGTGGCAGAATTGACTGCTTAATATTGATTTGCATTTTGTATTCGCAAATATTGCGGTAAGCAAGAGTCGCCACCAACTTTTCTTTTATCCAACAAAGGAAAGGGAAGGTGTTAGCACCTTTTCCATCCGTAGTTATCTACGGGCTCTTAGAGGTTTGCTCATTTTAAAATACCTTTGTGCTTTGTATGTTGAAAATGCCTTAGTGTAGTAATTTGCTTTGCGTTTAACTCTTGTATCAGTCCTCAAGAGTGTTAACAAAGTAAATATTTTGAAAAATTATTTTTTGAAATGTTTTTGTGTGGGTGTAAAAAGTTATTTTGAGCAAACTTCTAACAACTATCTACTTTTGTACTTGAAAAGGTTTGTTCTTTTTCTCCTATCCTTTAGACAACACTATCCTACTATTAGTGAGTAGGTAGCCATATTGTTGGATGTTTGAGGGACATTTGAAGGGACGTACAGTCATAAAGGCAATATATGCAGACGCTTTAGCAATTTTGTTTTGGGACTAGATCATTTACCGAAAGGCAACTGTAGGGTCATCGAGGTGCTATGATCTTTGATTTACGGGTCTTTGCTAAAGCGTCCCCGTTTCGAGGGACGTGATTGTTTTTTCCAAAAGGAAACTAAAGTGGGCGTACCCTAGAGGTGTATATGTGCAATGTGTGCTTGTTTCAGTTATTCGTCTTTGAATTTAAGTTTGCTAACATTTTGTTATTAGTCTTTCCATACAAGCCTAGTTACTAATAGTTAATATTTTGCAGAAATTCAAAGTGAGAGAATTTAAATCCTACGCTATTACAATACTTTGAGACAGTTACATAAAAAAGATGCAAGAAAGTAAAGTGTGGAATTTAAACCTAGACTATTACATCCCATAAGCAGTTACATGAATATAAAAGATGCAAAGGTAAATAACGCGCGCGAAATAAAGAAACATCTAAGAAATCCTAAGAATGAAATTTTTTTGTTGTTTTTGTGTTTATTGAGAAAATACTTAAAATTAAGGTGAGAAAAATCTGATTCTAATTAATTAAATAAAAGAAAAAATGATTGTCAATTAAAATTAATTCAAATAAAACTAATTCTACTATTTTTTGAGTTTTTATTAAGAAAATATTTGAATGAAATAAATCTAAGTCTAATTGATTTTAAATTAATAAAATAATGTTAAAATAATTAATTAAACCAACTTATAAAATTAAAATTAATTATAAAATCCTAAGTCTAATATTTTTTATATTTTTATTTATGTTATAAAAAAAGTGATTTAAAAGAAAGTAAACAATAAAACAAATAATAAAAACAATTGGGTCAGATGTGCATTACTAAACAAGAGGGTGTAAGATTTGAAATTCACTGAGCCCAAGTTACTGTCGGCCCAAAGGTGCTATTGGATTCAGTGAGGAAGGTTGTTGAGAGGGCATGATGGACTGCATGTTGAGAGCACTGGATCTAGATTGGATGGTGGTGATCTGATAGTATATGGTGCATATGTTTGGCTTGTGAATATTGGATATGCAAGTAAAATTTAAAGGAAAAAACAAATTGCAAGAGGCATGGGTCGAACCCCTGCCCTCACATGAAACACGTTAAAATATTCACAATGATTGTTAATAGCACAAATATGGATGCAATAGGTATTTACATGGCGTGAATATGCAATTCCAGTTTCAAGAAACCTTACCAACCGGTGATGCGTGGATTCAGTGATCTAAGATGTTGCAAGCCTTGAGAATGGATGGAATAAGTTCCTACGAACCTTAGGAATACGACTGGGCAGTTGGTATGGATGGATGATGGCCGAAAAACTCAGTTTCAAATTTCACAACTTTTATGCTTTTTTTTGTGAAATTTGTGGGAACTCCCTAACAATGATTTTTCCTCCTTTGCTCATGCCTTGGTCTTGTATTTATTGAGGAAGAAGAGGGCTAGCAAAGATGGTAAGAATCCACCCATAATGGCCCTCTTCCAAACCAAAATCAAACACATTAAAAAGTTCCAACAATGCAAATTCTTGCCCATTTTGAGGTGCAATGCAACTAGCCTCCTTTGCACGAAATTTTGGAGCCAAAAATAATTCAAACCATCAGCCCATATTGCCATAACCAATATTTACTATTTTATGTAATTTTATTTAGTTTTTATTTGATTTAATTCATATTTAAATGAATAAAAATTCAAATAAATAAATAAAAATGCATGGATAAATTTATAGGTCCTTGTACACATCATGAACATATTTGAACTCCAAAAAGTTAGGCCCGATAACTAAAAATCACAAATTTGCTCAATGCACCATTCTTGAAATTTCAAAAATTTTCCCAACTTGGGAAAGCCATAACTTTATCAATTTTTATATCATGATTATGATCTTGGAATTTTTGGAAAGCCCAAGATATGTACTTCAATCTCTCTTTTGACCAATTTTGCATTTGAAGACTTTATCTTGATGTAAATGGTCATGACAAAAAGTGCCTTTTTGTTGACTTTCTGAAAATGACTAGTAATGTATGAGCTTGTATATTTCAAATGGTGCATTTCTTGGAATTAATGGCTGAAGAGAAGTTGTAGGGAATGAGATTATCTTCAAAATGAGCTTTGGTTGGGGAAAATGGATGAAGTATGTGAAATTTATACCTGGTCAAAGTTTGGTTGACTTTTCCTATAGAAACCTTAATTAACAATTCTTGACTTTTGATGAATTAGGAGCATTTATTGAGGATCATGATCAACCCTTGATCAAATGATGGATATCATTTCAAAATGTTGATGTTGACCAAAAATCTTAAAGTTTTACTGTATATAGACCATAGTTAACTTTTCACCTAGTACAGTTGATTTTCAAGCATTTGAGCAATTGACTAAGCAAACTTGTAGTGAAAGGTATGAAATTTGTCATGGATAATCTTGAAGGAATATTAGGACCATGGAAGAAATTTTATACCTTTGGAGCTTACACATCTTGGTGAAAAATGAAACCCTAATTGGAAGGCCAATGCTTATGAGGAGAATTTGTCTGATCAATTCTTGGTCAACCTTAAGCAATTGAGGACCTCTAAGAGTATGTATTGTGTGAAAATGGGAGGGAAAATTTTGGGGTATAACATCTGACCCTGCTCAATCTTCTTAAACTTGAGGTTTTAGATTGGCTTGTCTGCCTTTCGTGATCTGGAGGTGGAAGATGATTGAACACTAGAATGCCCAGAAATTTGCACTCGCATGAAGTAATACTAATGGTTGATGACATCGGGAATGGGCTTACAGATGCCATTTAGAGAAGATGATTGAGAGTGGTCGGAGATGGGCTTAAAGACACCATCCAAAGAATATGACGGAGATTCGTCGGAGATGGGCTTAAAGATGCCATCCAGAGTAGACGTTGACTTCATAGAGGTCTTTTGTGGTGATTCTTGTTCATGTTGTCTGAGGAGGAGTCCACTGGGGGATGTTGATTTCTGTTGTTTTCCTGTTTGAGGAAAACTTTGGGGAATATAGTCTAGGAACTTCAGTTGTCCATGGCTCTACTGAGGGGTTATCTCTGGATTAGAGAGATGAAAGTTTATTTTTTCTGGTTGAAATCTAGGCTTCACAGTAATTTGCTGGGTAGAATGAAATTAACTGCTATCTGGAAATGTATCAGAAGAAACATGTGTAGGGCTATTTTAGGATGAGTCTGGATAAGACTTCATCTGGAAGAGTATGAGAAGGAACCTGGGTAGGGCTGTTTTAGGAGATATATGAGAGGGAGCCTGGGTAGGGCAGCTTCAGGATGAGTCTGGGTAAAACTGCATCTGGAAATTGTAAGAAGAAACCTGGGTAGGGTTGCCTTATGATGAGTCCGTGTAAAACTGCATCTGGAAATTGTGAGGAGGAACCTGGGTAGGGTTACCTCAGGATGAGTCCGTGTAAAACTACATCTGGAAATTCAAGAGAAGGATCCTGGGTAGGGTTGCCTCAGGATGAGTCAGTGTAAAACTGCATCTGGAGATTGTGAAAAGGAACCTAGGTAGGGTTACTTTAGGATGAGTCCGTGTAAACCTGCATCTGGAAATTCAAGAGAAGGAACCTGGTGTTAGCTGGCTATTTCGAATAAGGAGCAATTTGTTAGCTGGCTATTTCGAATAAGGAAGAAACAGCAATCGAAATAATATTTCGAATAAAGTACCTAAGGAGATTAATATCAATATTGGATATTGGTGGGAGATATGGAGTCATTATGTTGAAGCATTATTCAATTCCAGCAGATTTCGATTTGGACTTTTTTAGTGTTCGAATTGTAAAGAGCTCCTTTATGCAAGGGTGCAACGGTCCAAGTAATTGGGTTATGTCGAAAGCAACGAAGAAACAAGATGCTTCGATTGGTACATATTTCGCAAGATGCTTCGATTGGTACAAATTTCGAATTTCAAATAAAGAGCGCCATTCTAGAAGACGCGTGGAAGTCAGCAAACATAGGAAGCCTGCATGCTTCGAACATGGCGTGGTTTTAGAATAGGGCCGTTAGGGCCAAGACACTATAAATAGGGGTTCTTATGTTAGATTTAAGGATGTTCACTTTTATGTACTAAAATATCTCAAAATACTCATTACTTTCGTGAATTAAGGAAAACGAGTCAGAAGATACAATGTACGTGTTGAACATCATTACTCTTTTACAATTTCAATACAAGTCTTGTTATATTTAATTCAACTTTACATCATTTTTGTCCTTTAAATCCTTCGATTTCCTTGCATTTCCCTGCCTTTAAACACAGTCACTTCGTTCGAAACTTTACTTTTACTTTATCCTTTTAGTCAAACACTTATCTTTACATTCAAGCCCAAGTTTAATTCGAAGCCTTTCCTGAGAATCTCGTATTCGAACTTAACTTACAATATAAGTTTATCAATATAATAGATATGAACATGGAAATAAGTTATGACACATGTGTTCTAGGATCAATCTAGTCGATCCTGCAAGTAACCAATAATAATTAGTAAATTGGAAGACTAGCGGTTGTTTACTAGAAATCACTGTAAACAAATTGGCACGCCCGGTGGGACAGTGTCATAACAAAAAGTTTTATCAAACAAACATATTAGAGAAGTTTTAGGATTTTTTGAGTGTGGAGCGCGTTTCAGTACATGAACCTTCGAAGCGGAAAAATAAAGAATAACAATCCACATATACCCAGAAAACAACGTACCAAAATAATGGTTAATACAACCAACCAAGATGGGGTACAGAATCCCCCACAGGGGGCTGCAACAATCGTTTCAAGTTCAATTGATGCCTCCAATGCCATTCCCGTTGGCAGTTCGAATACGATCCCAGTAAGTACATTAGACATGCCATCAAACGTGTCTTCAGTGCAAACTGCGCCACACATAGGGAATCAACAGTATTCGACCCCCCCTAGGCCTCCAGGTTTCGAACTTTTGAGATCCAGAAATCCTCAGTATGGGATGCCAACTTCGTTTATGGCAGGGTTACATAATGCAACAACTTCGTCCCCACTCCAAGGATCTGGTTCAGGAATGAACCATTTGGGTACAGATTTCCAGAATATAGGAAACTTTGCCCAAATGCCTACTCTTACAACTAATAGTCAGGCAGCGCTTAGGCAACAGATGGATGATAGCAATCATGACATGGTAGGAATCTTAGCCCGCAAAATGAATGCTATTTTCAATCCCCTAATCCAGAATATAAATAGAACAAACCAAGAAAATGCAGCCTAGATGGCCAGAATAGCAGATTTCTTTGGTGCCCCTAATGCGCCTGCAAGGCGTAGGCAAAACCCAATGGGAATTCGAAATGAAGAACCCATAATCGAACAAATTCGACCCCCTGTATAAGTGGTCGAAGAAAGAAATATAGGGGTAAGATTAAGAGACCAGGGAATTCAGGAAGTTCGGAATGAACAGCCTAGACCTATCATGATGGTGAATAGGGACCAAAATGCAGACGAAATTGTTCATAGAATTAGGAATGACAATTTAGTGGCAGAAAATAACCTCACCACCATGATTGAAAGAATAATGGCCCAGAATGGTTTAAATTCAGGATTTAGGAGGCCAAATTACACATCTCCTATTGTGGATTATATTTTGCAAACAGAATTACCCAGGGGCTTGAAAGTTCCTAAATTCACGAAATTTGCTGGAGATACAAGTGAATCAACAGTGGAACATATAGCAAGATATTTAACAGAAGCAGGAGATATAACAAATGATGAAAATCTTAGGATAAAATACTTCCCAAGTTCTTTGACAAAGAACGCTTTTACTTGGTTCACCACCTTGCCCCCTGGATCTGTAGACACATGGCCTTATTTAGAAAGACTTTTCCATGAAAAATTTTACATGGGTCAGTCTAAAATCAGTCTCAAGGAACTAGCAAGCATTAAGAGAAAATTCACGGAACCAATAGATAAATATTTGAATAGATTCTGTTTATTAAAATCCAGATGCTTCACAGTGGTCCCTGAACATGAATTGGTCGAAATGGCCGCTGGGGGCCTAGATTATTCCATTCGAAAGAAATTGGATACACAGTATCTTAGAGATATGGCCCAACTAGCAGACAGAGTGCATCAGGTCAAAAGAATAAAAGCTGAAAATTTCAGGGCTTGTAAAAATCATAAGAAAGAGAGAATAGCCTACATAGAGGCTGAAGAGGAAAACATAGATGATTCTCAAGACCCTTATGATTTCGATCAGTTCGAAATAGATCTTGCAGAACTAAAAGAAGCACCCCCCTTATGCTTGAAAAGTTCTACTTCCTTCCAATGGAAAGGATTCTGTCGAAAGTGAAAGGAATGATAAATTCCCCAAGAAAATCTATACTTTCGATATAACTAAATGTGATGAGATATTTGATCTACTTGTTAAAGGTGGCCAGTTAATAGTTCCTCCTAACCTTAAGGTTCCTCCGTTGGAACAAAGGAAAAAGAGGGGCTTTTGTAAATATCATAACTTTTTAGGCCATAAAACCTCACAGTGTTTTCTTTTCAGGGATCTGATACAGAATGCAATCAAGGATGGCAAGCTGAAGTTCTCAGACAAGGGAAAGAATCCAATGAAAGTTGATACTGATCCGTTGCTGATGGCGGAGACTAACTATGCTGAACCTCTAGACATCAATGTGGTGGAAATTGTTGAGGGGAAAGTTGAGTCGAAGGAGGAATTCGAAGAGGATGGGGACTTCATCCTAATCTAAAACGAAAAAGAGGCTACTGATGGCCTCCCATTGATCAAAAACGAAACAGAAGCCACTGATGGCCTCCCAAAGGTGCTCAAAGAAAAGATATTAAGTGACAAAAAATTAGCTGAGGCCACTAAAGGTCTTAGGATGAAATTTGAAGAAGTCAAGATTTCTGATGACCAAATGCTGGGAGTGAATATGGTGGAATTCGAACAGCCTAACGCTGAAATGGAATAAGTGGAACGCTGTTTAGAGAGGGAAAGAGAACAAAGAAGAGAGAACTTACCTATAAAGGATGCAGGTTTGCGTGAATACCTCTTCCACTGTCATAAGAAAAATCAGGAAAAGTTGCTATGCCCAAGGTGCAGTATCATCTGCAATCCCAGAATTGCTGCTGAATTCAAAAGGGCCCAGCATGAACGAACATGAGTCAACTGGAGGGAAGACAACCAACTCTACAAAGTCTATCCAAAAGCTGATGAAAGTCTGCTCGAATTCCTGGTTCGTTGCCACAAGATTGGAACATAATGCTTGATATGTCCCAGATGTGCAGCAGTGTATGATAAGGAAATGGCTGAAGCATTCGAGAGAATTCCATTTGCGTCAGGCTGGGGGCACCAAGGTGGAATGCCTTCGAATCTTGTTAGCACAGCCAAAAGTATGCCAAGGAGGCCAGATAGCCCTTATCCCAGGGGAGCAAAGAGAGTTTCCTTTAAACTACCTGCAGAAATCCCCATTGATAGATGGCTGCAAGTGAATGCTGATAAGGGAAAAGGGAAGTGGCGTAGCTTCGATCGAGGAGGCAGGACTGCAATGGCTTACAAGAGGCAATTCAATTTGAACAGGAGGGAAGAAATAAGATTGGAGAATTATAAGGGCAGAAACCCAATGTCTCGCTCTCAGTGGCGCAGACACCAAAGAAACCAAAAAGCAGCAAGGGATTCGAAACCTACAGGAGTAGGAGAATCCAGTACCAATAACCCAACATCACTAAACCAGACTGGGGGAAAACCCCCAGTGTCCAGGAAACTTTTTCTCCACAGAAGGACATTAAAGAAAATAGGACTCAGAAGGAAGCTGCGAACAAAGAGGACTTGATGACTGATGCATTCGGATCTGAGGGGGAGTCCTTCTTCAATGCAAACTGCAATGTAGTTTCAATGCTGCCTTGTGAGTACAATCAGGAAACAGAGGTTTATGCTGATGAGGAAACTGATGAGGACGGAATGGCCATACATAGGCCAGTATGCTATTATGTGATGAACAATGGAGCGGTCAAAGAGCATAATGCTTTCTTTGAAAAGCCAGACGAAGGAATGAAAAACCATCTCAAACCCTTATTCATCAGGGCAAAGGTGGAGCAATATGGTGTGAACAAGGTTCTGGTAGATGGTGGAGTTGCTGTCAATCTGATGCCCCAATTCATGCTGAAGAGAATAGGAATGCAGGATTCAGATGTTAGACCTTGCAACATGGTACTTTCGAATTATGAAGGGAAGGTTGGTCAGACTTTGGGAGTAATACAAGTTAACCTGACAGTTGGTTCCCTCACAAGGCCAACAATGTTTATGGTCATTGCTGCAAAAGCAAATTACAATTTATTGCTTGGCAGGGAATGGATCCATGGAGTTGGAGCTGTACCTTCTTCAATGCATCAAAGACTGGTGTTGTGGAGAGATGATGGGATTGTTGAAAATATAGAAGCAGACCAAAGCTACTATATGGCAGAAATCAACAATGTGGACAAAAGGAATTTCGACAGAAATATGGCCAACATAGGGCCATGTCACCCACCTGAGGAATATTTCGAGCCAAATGAGAACGCTTATTATTCCCTAACCTTGCGTCCCAATGGATTCCAATGGGATAGGGAAATCATGTGGGATGGGCAGGTGACTGAGAGAGATGGAGAGACTTCGAAGATACGGCCAACTGGCTGGGCAAGCGAAGGTTATTATGACTGAATCAAATTACTACCAAAAGATTTCGGCCTATATGGCTGAGAACAAACGAAGAACGGATCTCGAAGCCGAAATACAAAACATGGCTGTCGAAGCCATAGACAAAAAAGAAATAGAAAATCCTGAAGGACACCATTCATCCTCATCATGTGATGGACAAACTTCTGAACTGATGGATCAAAGACTAGATTCCATTTATGATCAAGAGCCCTTGGGGTTCGAAAAGGATCCAGAGTCATCAAGCGCTAAGATGCTGGCCCAAGATCCTTTGGAGGAAGTTGATATTGGGGATGGTGTCGAAAAAAGGATTACATACATCAGTGCGAAGCTTAGTCCCAACTTAAAAGGCAAAGTGGTTGAAATGCTCAAACGAAATAGAGATTGCTTCGCCTGGGACTATGATGAAATGCCTGGTTTAAAGAGGGAACTGGTAGAACATAGGCTTCCAATCAAGGATGGCAAGAAACCCATCAAGCAGATGCCTAGACGATTCGCTCCAGAAATCCTCTCAAAAATAAAGGCAGAGGTGGAACGGCTCCTTCGATGCAAATTTATCAGGACCACAAGGTACGTAGAATGGCTTGCTAACATTGTACCTGTTATTAAGAAAAATGGCTCTTTACGAATTTGCATAGATTTTAGGGATTTAAACACTGCCACCCCAAAAGATGAATATTCCATGCCTATAGCAAAAATGCTGATTGATTCTGCTGCGGGTTTCGAATACCTGAGTATGTTAGATGGATACTCTGGGTATAATCAGATTTTTATTGATGAGGATGATGTTCCCAAAACTGCATTCAGATGTCCATGTGCTTTAGGAACTTATGAATGGGTAGTTATGCCCTTTGGACTAAAAAATGCTGGGGCAACATATCAGAGGGCAGTGAACACTATTTTTCATGATTTCATTGAGTCATTTATGCAGATTTATATAGATGACATAGTGGTCAAATCTGTTTCTGATGAGGATCATTTGACTCACCTTTGCCAGTCATTCGAAAGAATGAGAAAACATGGCTTAAAAATGAATCCTCTCAAATGTGCTTTCTTTGTTCATGCTGGGGATTTCCTAGGCTTTGTGGTCCACAAGAAGGGGATCGAAATTAACTTGAACAAGACGAAGGCTATTATAGAGGCGAAGCCTCCTTCAACCAAGAAAGAGTTGCAATCTCTATTGGGTAAAATTAACTTTTTAAGGAGATTCATATCTAATTTGAGTGGGCGAACTCAAGCTTTCTCTCCACTGCTCCGTATCAACCAAGGGAATTTTGAATGGACTGCGCATCATCAGGAGGCATTCGAGAAAATCAAAGCTTATTCGATGCATCCTCCTATACTTGCACCCCCTTCGAAAGATAAACCAATGAGGTTGTACATCTCTGCCTCCAATGTAACTATAAGTAGTATGTTGGCCCAAGAAAATGATGATGGCGTCGAAAGAGCCATCTATTATCTTAGTAGGGTCCTAAATAAAGCAGAGGCTAAGTATAGTAGCATTGGAAAACTATGCCTTTGTTTGTATTTCTCTTGTACAAAACTTAAATATTATATTAAACCCGTTGATGTTTATGTTTCATCTCACTTTGATGTTATTAAACATATGCTTTCGAAACCAATCATGCACAACAGGATTGGCAAATGGGCCTTAGCGCTTACTGAGTACAATTTGACCTTCAAGCCTTTAAAATCTATGAAAGGACAAGTAGTTTCAGATTTCATAGTGGATCACTTTGTGAGTGAGGACTTCGCGTTAGACTTTATTGAGGTCCAGCCTTGGAAATTATCCTTCGATGGGTCAACACATAAATATAGAAGTGGTGTTGGAGTCCTTATAATTTCTCCTGAGGGAATTCCAACGAAATTCAAGTACAAGTTAGAAGGCCCTCCTTGTTCGAACAACGAAGCTGAGTATGAAGCATTAATTGCTGGACTTGAAGCTTTGCTAGAATTAGGGGTAACCAGAGTCGAAATTAAGGGAGACTCAGAGCTGGTCATCAAACAGATAACCAAAGAATACAAGTGTATCAAGGAAAATTTGATCATGTACTTCGTTATTTCTAATAGATTACTCAAAAAATTTGAATATGTGGATATAAAACATATTCCCAGAATTGATAATCAGGAGGCAAATGACTTGGCTCAAATAGCTTCAAGATATAAGATATCTATAGAAAAACTCCAATATCTCATAGAAACAAGAGGCAAAATATTGGCTACCAAATTATCACTGTTAGACTTGGAAACTTCGAAACTAGGTTATGCAGATCAGAAAGAATTAGAAGTTCTAAATATTGATACTTTGGCAGATACAGATTGAAGAAGTCCCATAGTAAATTATCTGAAAGAACCTTCAGTAAGTACAGAGAACAAGATCAAATATAGGGTATTGTCTTATGTCCTAATAGGAAATGAACTTTTTAAGAAAACCCCAGAAGGTATATTACTCAAGTGTTTAGGAGAAAATGAGGCATATTTAGCAGTATCCAGTGTGCACAGTGGGGCATGTGGGGCACATCAAGCAGGTCACAAAATGAAATGGTTGTTGTTTCGATATGGAATGTATTGGCCCACTATGCTCAAAGACTGCATAGAATTTGCTAAAGGTTGCGAACAATGCCAAGTTCATGCAGGTATTCAACATGCTCCTGCAAGTGAGTTACATTCAATTGTTAAGCCTTGGCCTTTTAGAGGATGGGCATTAGATCTAATTGGTGAAATTCGACCAGCATCATCCAAAGGACAGAAATATATCCTTGTGGGTATAGATTATTTTACAAAATGGGTCGAAGCAATTCCTCTAGTGAACGTTGATTAAGAGGTCATTATGGAGTTTATCCAGAGGCAAATAATTTACAGATTCGGAATACCAGAAAGTATTACAACAAATCAAGGTTCAGTTTTCACAGGGCGAAAAATGCAAGAGTTTGCAAAAGAAATGGGATTTAAATTACTCACGTCAACTCCTTACTATGCTCAAGCTAATGGACAAGTAGAAGCAGCCAATAAAGTCATAATAGGTTTGATAAAGAAACATGTAGGACGAAAGCCAAGAAATTGGCACAAAACTTTGGACCAAGCTTTGTGGGCATGTCGAACATCTCCTAAAGAAGCAACAAATACTACTCCGTTTCGACTTACCTTTGGACATGATGCAGTGTTGCCAGTCGAAATACACTTACAATCAGTAAGAATCCAAAGACAAAATGAAATACCAACTGATCAATATTGGGAAATGATGATGAATGAATTAGTGGACGTGGATGAAGATAGGCTACATGCTTTAGAAGTTATGAGAAGACAGAAAGAAAGAGTAGCCAGAGCATACAACAAAAGAGTTAAAAGTAAGTTGTTCTCAACCAATGACCTGGTATGGAAGGTTATATTACCTATGGATAAAAAGAACAGATTATTAGGTAAATGGTCACCCCATTGGGAGGGTCCCTTTCGAGTTTTGAAAACATTTTCGAATAATGCTTATGAAATAGAAGAATTAGCAGAAGATAGAAGAATCTTGAGGGTAAATGGGAAATACTTAAAAAGGTATAAGCCATGCTTACAAGAGGTTAGAATCACTGCAGGATAATAAAAAATATATATAAACATGAAGCCAAAATGGTATTTATAAGTGCCAGAATGGTTATGTTCAATCATTTTCAATCATTTGCATAAAGTAGGACGCTTACTCTTCCATCGTGTACAGTATGGTCATCATGAGTTTTTGATACTCTCGAAATAGCCTGGATGAGTCAAAAAACAAGTATTTCTTTATATCTGTCGAAATACATGTTCTTGGGGGGCAATTTGTTAGCTGGCTATTTCGAATAAGGAGCAATTTGTTAGCTGGCTATTTCGAATAAGGAAGAAACAGCTATCGAAATAATATTTCGAATAAAGTACCTAAGGAGATTAATATCAATATTGGATATTGGTGGGAGATATGGAGTCATTATGTTGAAGCATTATTCAATTCCAACAGATTTCGATTTGGACTTTTTTAGTGTTCGAATTGTAAAGAGCTCTTTTATGCAAGGGTGCAACGGTCCAAGTAATTGGGTTATGTCGAAAGCAACAAAGAAACAAGATGCTTCGATTGGTACAGATTTCGCAAGATGCTTCGATTGGTACAAATTTCGAATTTCAAATAAAGAGCGCCATTCTAGAAGACGCGTGGAAGTCAGCAAACATAGGAAGCCTGCATGCTTCGAACATGGTGTGGTTTTAGAATAGGGCCGTTAGGGTCAAGACACTATAAATAGGTGTTCTTATGGTAGATTTAAGGATGTTCACTTTTATGTACTAAAATATCTCAAAATACTCATTACTTCCGTGAATTAAGGAAAACGAGTCAGAAGATACAATGTACGTGTTGAACATCATTACTCTTTTACAATTTCAATACAAGTCTTATTATATTTAATTCAACTTTACAACATTTCTGTCCTTTAAATCCTTCAATTTCCTGGCATTACAGTATTCTCTTACCCTTTAAATCCTTCGATTTCCTTGCATTCCTTTGTTTTACTTGTCTTTAAACACAGTCACTTCGTTGCCTTTAAATACTTCGATTTCCTTGCTTTTCTTTGTTTTACTTACCTTTAAACACAGTCACTTCGTTGCCTTTAAATACTTCGATTTCCTTGCATTTCCTTGCCTTTAAACACAATCACTTCGTTCGAAACTTTACTTTTACTTTATCCTTTTAGTCAAACACTTATCTTTACATTCAAGCCCAAGTTTAATTCGAAGCCTTTCCTGCCTACATTCAGTTAGTTTATTCCTATAGGCCATTTTAGAAATCTTTCCTAAGAATCTCGTATTCGAACTTAACATATAATATAAGTTTATCAATATAATAGATATGAACATGGAAATAAGTTATGACACATGTGTTCTAGGATCAATCTAGTCGATCCTGCAAGTAACCAATAATAATTATTAAATTGGAAGACTAGCGATTGTTTACTAGAAATCACTGTAAACACCTGGGTAGGGTTGCCTCAAGATGAGTCTGTGAAAAATTACATCTGGAGATTGTGAGAAGGAACCTGGATAGGGTTTCTTCAGGATGAGCCCGTGTAAAACTGTATCTGGAGATTGTGAGAAGGAACCTGGGTAGGGTTGCTTCAGGATGAGTCAGTGTAAAACTTCAGAAGGAGGGAGAAGGAACCCGTGTAAGATTTCTTCATGAAGATCCTGTATAAATTTGTATTTGTAAGTCAGAAGAAATCCGTGTAAGATTGCTTCATGAAGAGCCCGTATAAAGTTGTATTTGGAAGTCAGAAGAAAACCGTGTAAGATTGCTTCATGTTGAGCCCGTGTAAAGCTGTATTTGGAAGTCAGAAGAAACCCGTGTAAGATTGCTTCATGATGAGCCCGTGTAAAGTTGTATTTGGTTGCACAGATAATTACTCTGTTTTGTTTCAGGAGTTAATCCTGGACCTGTTGAAAATTGTTGATGATAAATATTTGTTGACTGATCTTTCCTGAAAAGGTAAAGTGTTAGCTGTATGCAATGTCATGATGTATGAAATGAATTGTGTAATGGTGTTCTCAAAATAAATGAGATTGGGATTATGCTTTTGTACTACAGATGCTATGACGTTTGTAGAATGATGTATGAATGCAATATGTGAATGTATCAGTTGTTCTATTGAAGTTCTGTTGAATTAGGGAAAATAAATCCCTGATTGCAGTTGGCGATGAAGAATGTAAGTCTTCAGATTTTGTTGAAGCTGGACTGTTGGGAGATGATCTTCAGTTGTTAGAGAAATAAACTCTGTTGGGGAAGGAAAGCTCTGTGCACTGCCTGAGGATTTTGTGAAATCCTATTGGGGAATCCTGAGAAGTTTGACAACTTTACTAGGGAAAACCTGATATCGGAGCAGTACTTGGGAATTTCTATTCTGCTGGGGATACAAGAACACCTGACATCACTAGGTTGTAAGCTGAGGATGTGGCGGCGACTTTTTAGTAAGATGCCCTGCCTCTATTCCTACTGGAGAAAGTACCTGTGGAGACTTTGTGGATGGTTTGAGTGTTATCCCAACTCATGGGGTGCTTGGTAAATGCTGATTAGGATGATATGTCTTCTACTGATAAACAGGTGACAAGATGACAAGATATAATCGTACATTTTTAATCCCTAACTTTTGCCTGGACCGTCCTTTCGGGTTTTCAGTCCATCGGGATACCCTTTTTTGCTCAAGCCGCCTTTTCAGGTTTTCAACTTTCTGGGTTTACAATTTTTTTGTACATATCCCTAATTTTTTCCCGAACTCTTTTGGTTCGTTGGGAGGCCCTTAATTTTTCCTAGGCCTGTCAACCTAGCGAGTCTTTTTCATGTGTAGTATTTTCTGACTATGTCCATGCTCATAGGATGTGGAGAGTTGTCACCGTCTATGACAATAAGTGTTGTAGAAATGCCAGAAAATGTTTATGTGATTGCATGTGCCCTTTCATACGTGGGAGCCTGTGTGGGGCTGCTTCAAGATGAATCTGGTGCACCTGATGTTTGATCAAGTTTCTGATAGTCTTGAATTTCCTAGGTATCTTTTCTAAGAACTGTCATGGAAGGATTCGAAGACATGATACTGATACCATCTGATACTACTGGCACAGACAAGCAATTTGGTGGTACCAAAGATTCAAATTTCACAGTGATTTTCTGCTGGAATTCCCGATCAATGTAACAGCCCTCGAGTGATTCAGATGGAGATCTGCCTCTGGCTATTCATTATTTTTGGAGAGATTCTTTGCATATTGGCTTGATTGCCCCAGATTAATTTGACACCATGTCATTCCCCTTGATCATGAAAGGCTTGTTATTGGGAATGTTTTTTCCGTCTGAGGTGATTCTGTCCATTGAGGGGGTCTTTGTTCGTTGAATATTCGTTGTGTGAATTTCTCTGCTATTTGAACAATTAACCATATGCAAACAATGTCATTTAAAGAATGTAAAGCTTATGTCTGTCTTGAAAAAAAAATTGAAAATGCATTTTTTGTAGTAAAACAAAATTTGCAAGAATGTTATATCAACTCATGATTTATAGTAAACCTTACAGGAGTCAAGATACCTTTATAATAGTATGCTCTCAAACTAACCCATGTTTCAGATAGGACTTTTAAGGGTTGTAACGTGGCCTGGTTCACGGTTTAAGAAACAAAGGATAAAGGCTCAAAATTAATTTATACCCACCCGTTCTTCGTGATGTTCTTCAGTCCTATGCTCAGTTAATTGTGCATTTTAAATCCTAGTTGAGTTCTGGAATGTTGGCCTCGATATTTCGGTGATGGCTGTAGCGGTAGAAATGTGCAAGACTAAGCCATTGGATTGACTAGACTTTATACAAATCAAAATAAAAATCGCCACCGCGCTTTATTGTTTCCAAAGGAATGGGAAAAAAGCGAATAACCCAAAAAGAGGGGGAAAGATTCAAGGTAAGGGGGTTGGTTATGCAAAGGGAAGGTATTAGCACCCTAAACATCTACGGTACTCCGCAGGAACCTCTTTGAAAAATATGCATATTTTGGCTATGAAAATGTGTTGTATATAAAATGGATGGTGGAGGTGAGAAAAGAAATATTTTTATGATTTTTGCACCCGCCGCGGTTGCGAACCTTTAGTGCCTACGTACCACCTTTAGTGCAATAGGGGATCAGGGTACACGTAGTTCATCTAGAAAAGACTTGTCTGTTGGTTGATTTTAAACAAGGAGACAAGTCGTCATTGTTAGGAGAGAAATCTCGACTAACGCCCACAAGGTATGAGAAAGATGGACCCTGCGTCAACAAGAGTGAGGGTTTGAGAATGCCTCTAGTACTCAAGTGGAAAAGTAGACACCTTTATAACCATAGGGATAGGATAATGTTGCTCGACTATCAATGAATCATGTCTCATCTTGAAAAAAGTTTTGAATGTAAAGTGTGCTCGAGCGCACAAAAGAGTTTGAATGTGTTGAATTGTTTTGTTAATTTTGAAAGATGTCAAAGTATGATTAAGTGAATTGAAGTTTCTTTAAAGAAAAGAAGTTTTGAAAGAAAAGGCACTCGACAAGGTCGAGGTTTATTATGAAAGCGGTTTGATGTTAAAAACAAAGAAGATTTTGAAAGAAGATGAGAAGGTTTTGAAAATTAAAGAAGATGGGAGAAGATGAAGGGACTATCCTAAAGCATAAGGTAAAAGCTAAGGAAGAGAACCGTCTAACTAACATGAAGCCGATACTTGACATTCTGAGCCAATATAGAATTCCCATTCTTCGGATTGAAACCAAGCAAGAAAAGATACTAGACCTCTTGAGAGAACCAAACTTCAAGTGTTTTAAGTCTTCGCAAAAATTGGGCAGAGTAACGGCTGTATATGGGTGAATTCCAGATTACAAACAAAGTATGTAATCACAATAACCTGCACAAAAAACAAACAAATAACCCAATGTCTTGAGGTAAACCTCAAGAACTCCAGACAAAATAATGAATTAAGGTCACAAGGTCTCCAAGATAGGCCAAGGTCTCTAATCCTAAGTCCAAGAAGTCCATCACTACATAATGCAAAGGATAGTAACCATGTAGTCCAAGTATCATTAATGATTTTTATGGTTCATGTTGATTATTAGGTGTCTTAAAAAGGAAAATAAAAGCTCAAGTGAGCAAAATAAAAATGACATAAAAGTAAATGCTCAAGTGAGCAAAGATGAAAATAACATGAAATGTAAAATGCTAAAAGTAAATGGTACATAAAGCATAAAAATAAAAGCGTAAAGTAAAGTTAATTGTTGGTAATTAGTGGTTAGTTGGATGACCATCTTGAAACTTGAATTTGGAACTCATTAGAGAATTGGTAGAATCAAAGCATCTACACAAAAAGTTGCATTTGCTTTTTGTCAAGTATATCATCCATTTTGGAATTCTCACAAGGCAACATGTAATGATCAACGATGTTTAAGTGATCCGCGTTGACCAAAGGTGTTGTAGATCCATCAGAGGATTGGTAGAACCAAAGCCTCTACACAATGAATCTCAAGGTTATTGGATCAAAGAGATCAAATTAACATACTTGGGCTTGCAATCATAAGTTTGGGCCACGAATGATTATTTATTCGAACCGGGACAAAATTTAGTGCTATGTTAAGCAATCGTAAGTGGACTTATGTAGAAGTCACACCTATTTTGAGGCCGGTCAATAGCAATCTATGTACTTCATGTTTGGATAAATGATATAGAGATCACCATCCCTTAACATGTAGCACAATAAAAAAAGAAAGGGATAAGATGAATAGGTAGGGGAATGATAAGCTAATTTGGATCACCATTTCAAAATTCTTTCATCTTTAAATTCAACCACTCCTCTAGATGGATTAAAGCACTAAACATATCATTAATCCAAAGCACCAAAAATGAATTAAATAATTCACTCTTAGGTAGATTTGAATTGATGAACATTTATCCAACTTCATCTACATCACAAAGTCCATTGAGTTTAAAGACAAATTGGACATTTAAAATTGCAATCCAAACCAACAATCAAAAGGAATGAGTAGAAAAAGCATTTTGGATCAAAGCTGCCCCAAAACAAGGCAAAAAATACATTTTGTTCTGGTGTAAATCGATTTACACTACTATGTAAATCGATTTACACAGTATAATTTTCAAAAAATTGCGCAAAATTGTGCTGTGTAAATCGATTTACATAGGAGTGCAAATCAATTGCACACAGAAGCAGTAGCAAAAACAACATTTTAAAAGGGCAATTTCTTGTTCAAACTTTCCATCAAACACCTTATGATCATGGATCCACTTGAGCACAAAAATTCCATCAAATTATGAGAAAATAACACCATTGAAATCACAAGATAATGCTCAAAGAATCAATCTCAAAGATCACCAAGAGATCACATTGTGAAAGATAAATTATCCAAACTTACCAAAGGTAGATCTAGAAAATTATCAAACAACTTCAAGAATTTGCTTCAATTTAACCACAAGAATCAATTTACCAAGCTTGGATGTAGAGAATTGATGGAGAAAAAGTGTTTGGATGAAGGTTTAGCTCAAAGATTAGTAAGCTTCAAGGCAAAACTTACTAACTTTTTGAAAATGGAGCTTTGAGTGAATTTGGTAGATTGAGAGAATTGAGAGATTTTTTAGCAAGGTGGATTTGGCTATCAAAAGCTTGAATTTTGAATGAAATGAGGGCTCTATTTATAGAGTTATAGGATTGGGATTAGTGGTAATTTGGTAATTGATTCTTGGAGCCAAAATTTGAATTAATGAATTCTTTCAAATATTAGAGCCAAAATTTGAATTAATGATAATTCTTTCAAATATTAGAGCCAAAATTTGAATTAATGATAATTCTTTTTTAAAAATGAAAGATTGGCACTAAAATTTGAATTAATTATACATCTTTCAAAAATGAAGGAAAATTGGAGCCAAAATTTGACAATTTTAAAATGCTGATTTTTTTTTAAAATAATTTTTCACGCTGTGTAATCGATTGCATTAGTGAAAAAAAATGAAAAATTTTAATTCTTTTTTCTTTGCAAATAGAGATTTTAGGAAAATAATACCATAAATCCTTATTTGTCAGATGCTTCGACTTGGTACCCACAAAACACAAATATGCAAAGACAAAGACAAATATTTTTTTTTGTATTTTGATTAGAAGTTAGTCAACAACACAAGAGCAAACTTAAAGATAGGATGAAAATGTGATGAATGAAGCTATTTATTAATGATTGTGACTGAATGATAAAATATGGTATGAAAGTGCGACTGAAAAGGTTAGGGGCAAAATTTAGGGTACAACAGCTGCCCCTATTTAATTATCTTTTAGCCAGATAGGCGGAAAGTAATTAAATACAAACAGACCTGAATTTTGTCCCTGATGCGATGAGATGATAGCATATGTTATGAATGAATGCATGGACTCTTTTTTGACATATATATTTTTTAATGATGTATGAGATGAGACAGACTCTGTGGGAATATGGAAAGACTCGAAACTGGAAACTTATGGTAGTTCAGATGAAATGACGTGGAAAGACACGCCGGGGAACAACAAGATACTTCTGGATATCTGTCAGGGTGACAAGGAGTAACCAGCAATACTTGGAGAAAAAAAGATAAAACTCGAGAAGGCAAGCAGCGGAATCCAAGAATGGCATTGAATGAGGCGAGCAACTCTCTGGAAAAGGTAATCAGAAGCATCTAGAAGAACATTAGATGTGGGATGAGACCAAATCTGAAGCTACATCAGAGTCGTCCAGGAAAGACGCTGGATGGAAAAGAAACACGGCATCCAATACTGGCTTTGAATGAAGGAAAAACTCAACGTCTAATACTGGCTTTAGACGAGAGAAAAGATCACAACATCCAATACTGGCTTTGAATGAGTGAAAGAGATCTTGACATTCAATACTGGCTTTGAATGAAGGGAAAAATCAACGTCTAATACTGGCTTTAGACGAGAGAAAAGATCACAACATCCAATACTGGCTTTGAATGAGTGAAAGAGATCTTGACATTCAATAATGGCTTTGAATGAAGGGAAAACTCAACGTCTAATACTAGCTTTAGACGAGAGAAAAGATCACAACATCCAATACTGGATTTGAATGAGTGAAAGAGATCTTGACATTCAATACTGGCTTTGAATGAAGGGAAAACTCAACGTCTAATAATGGCTTTAGACGAGAGAAACGATCACAACATCCAATACTGGCTTTGAATGAGTGAAAGAGATCTTGACATTCAATATTGACTTTGAATGAAGAAAAAGGTAACAACATCCAATATTGGCTTTGGATGGAAAAAGAGACAACTGAACTGATGTTTGCTTTGGTAGGTGCAAAGTAAGTTGGACTTTGATCTCAAGGTGACATGTCAACTGCAACAAGACCTCGGAAAATGCAAATGAGGATGAAGCATTCTTGTTATGAATTATGTATGAATTTTGTTATGCATGATATGTGAATGATCTATGCATGTAATGCCCATGTTTACGACAATGGTGTTTGACTCTTTTGTGGACGATAGTTTGGAAGTTTGATTCCTCAACACGGAGAACTCTGCCAAATTTTATTGGAAAGAAAATGTCTTGAACCCAAATTTGTCACACTTGAAAACTGTGTTGAACTGATGATCTTCTGGGGAAGGACACAGAGAGCTGCTTGGGGATTTGTTCCAGATTAGCTGATTGTTGAAGATAAACTGATCATGGCTTCAGTCAAAAGTTGCTGGAAATGAGCTGATCATGGCTTCAACTCTTGAAATGTACGTTGGAATAAACTGATCATGGCTTTAGTTCTTGAGATGACTGTTGGGAATGAATGCCTCAGTATGAGTCTTGAAAATGATTTCCTGACTGGCCAATTCTGAGAAAGCTCGCACTGAGCAGTAAATCTTGAACTGATTCACAACAGGATCTGGAAGATACTTGCCCCTGATAGGGTCACTGACCAAGTTTCTCAGCTGTTTGAAATTCCTTGATGAGCAAAGCTTGTTTGAAACCAAAATTGTTTATTCAAACATGGTAATTTTAATGCAAAGTTCATGCAAAAGTTTTGAACCCAAAATCATTTTTGAAATGATGTTATTGGTGTATAGAAAATGCATCACTGGTTAAAACACAGTGGTTTATACTTTTAAAGTGGAAGAGAAAGCAAAGGTATGATACTAAAAACAAATGATTTGCAAAAGATCATAGGAGTCAGTTTACGCAACCTTACTGTAGTATGCTTTCAAAAGAAACCTGGCTTCAATTAGGTCTTTTGAGGGTTGTAACATGGTCGGGTTCACGGTTTAAGAAATAAAGGATAAAGGCTCAAAGTTTATTTGTACCCAACCCAATCTTCATGATGTTCTCCAGTCCTACGTTCAGTTAATTCAGACTATGCATTCAGGTTCCAAGAGATTTTGGAATTGCACTGATGGTAATAACGAAGATGGTTCAGAAGCTAAAGGATTCTTGAGAATGACAGTCATTTCTTCTTACATCTTTTTGCTGTTTTGAGGACTTTTGTCATCTCTGGTGGAGAATTTTGAGGATTTGAAGACCTCTTCTAATTGAATTTATTATTCCCAATTTTTGCCTGAACTGTTTCATTTGAGATTACAGTCAGCGGGATGCCCCAATTTTTGCCTGAACTGTTTCATCTGAGATTACAGTCAGCGGGATGCCCCAGTTTTTTGCCTAAGTCTCCTTCAGAGGTTTTGACTTAGCAGGAAACTTCCTTTGATTTTTCTTTTCATTTCATTTTTCTTTTTGGAAAGATAATGACTGCCTTGCTCAATGATTACGGGGAACCATCTTCGTCATTTTTTGTTTGAGAGCATCTTTGACACTTCTTGCTGTGTGCAAAGGAAAGTTTAATCGTGACCTTTATTGAAAGGTGTCTTGCATGATTTCTCTTGTAATTGAATGCACAACCAAATTAAATGAGAACTACCCATCCCCGGGTTAAGATTGCAGGTTTTTCTGTATAGAAAGAAAATCCAAGTTCTAGGCTCAAAGGGGTGAACGAGGGATTAACTTCCTTAATTCTCCAGTGTTTGGGAGTTGAAACAATGCCTGTATATCCTCAGCAAAGTTTTATTCGAAAGCATACCAGCAACAAATATGGGTATTTCGTTTTCATCATCCTCCCTCAAATCTTTTCATATAAAAAAAAGCTTGATATATTTGAAAGCAGTAAATGAAAATGATTTGAATCAAAACATTGCAATGCTCATTTCATTAGAATTAACATGAAAGTACAAACAAAATTTGAAAGCAACAATTTTAACATAAACAAGGGATAAATGCAAACAGAAAGAAACATGGCCTAGTGACTAATCAGTAACAAGGATGAGCTGTCCTGTCTGAAACACTAGCTTTAGGAAGTGACTTGAGGGTATCCCGACTCAGTCTTCAGCCACTTTGTTTTGGCAAAGGATTGTTGATGACATTAGGACCTGCCTCCTTGAAAGTAAGAATATTTGCTTTCACCAATTCTTGCACTTTGTTTTTCAATGCATAACAACTTTCTAAATCATGACCGGCAGCTCCCTGATGAAATTCACAATGAAGGTCAGATCTGAACCCGGGTGGAGAAGGATTTCGAGGAATCAGAGGCCTAGTTGTAATCAAGCCTTTCTTCACCAATGCAGGATACAATTCAGTGTACGTCATAGGGATGGGATCAAACTGAGCCCTATTCCAATTCTAATTCTGATTCTGTGCAATATTCTGTCATTGAGGAACCTGAACTAGTTGAGCATTGACCGCAGGAGTAACAGCCGCTACTTGTGGTTGATCAGTGTATTGAGGCCTACGGCGAGGTCCTTTTCTCTCAGTCGAGACAACATTGGCTTCTACCTCTTTCTTCTTCTGAAAGTTCCCAAGGTATTTCTTTGCATCATTAGAAGATTCAGCAACTTTAGACACTTTACCACTCTTGATACCTTCTTCTAATCTCTGGCCAATAGTCACCAGGTCTGTGAAGCTGGAGGACACACTACCAATCATATTCTCCCAAAAGAAATGGGATAAAGTATCCATGAACAAACCAGTTAACTCTTTCTCTGCCAGATATGGTTTAACTTGAGATGCCAATTCTCTCCATCGTTGAGCATATTCCTTGAAAGATTCTTTCTCATTCTGAGACATATTTTGCAGTTGGCAACGATCAGGTGCCATGTCAAGGTTGTATTTGTATTGCTTTATGAAAGCATCAACAAGATCTTGGAAGCATTGGATACGACCTTTCTCAAGTCCCATATACCATTTCAATGAAGCTCCACTCATACTATCTTGGAAACAATGGATAAGCAACTTGTCATTCTTTGTGTAAGCAGACATCTTTTGAAAGTACATCACCAAATGACTTCTTGGACAAGTGTGCCCCTTATATTTCTCAAACTCGGGAGTCTTGAACTTTGCAGGCATAACCAGATCAGAAACCAAGCACATATTGTTAGCATCAACACTGAAGAACTCATTTCCTTCCATAGCTCGGAGTCTCTTCTCTAAAGTCTGATACTGTTCTTTGAAATCTTCAAACTCACCAAAGTCTCCTTGACTCACACTTCGAGGGCTGGCAGCATGGTACTCAAAGAGAGGATTCCCAAAAGCAGCTTGTGCAGCAGGTTGATGAGAAGCGGTATGAACGATTGGCTGAGGTTCAGTGAAAACTGGAGCTTGAAAGACTGGTCGGGAAGACTGACCAACCATTGAAGTAGTGGCAATAGGCGAAGAGTAATTCAGAGGTAACCCAAACTCTGGCCATGCAGTAGATGTATGCTGGATAGGTTGAGTGTCAACAGCAGCAGTTGGGATTTAAGATATCACAGTCCTTTGAGGTGGCTCTCCTTTGGTAATCAAGATTTGCATCATCTCATGAATCTTAGCCATGCCTGACTTCAACTCATCGATTTCCATTCTGACTTCCATGTTGTGTTGTTCTTGGTTTTCCATTCTCAATCTGACAGCAGCTCTAGTCCCGTAGTTGTGTTGAGGAATCAGCTTGACGGTAGATGACTAACTGGAAGAAAGAAGCAACTGGGAATAAGATCCTGAACAACCTGGATGTATGTAGAATGATGCAGAGGATGTAAATGATATGCAATGTTATGCAATGCACTGTACAGTAACAGGATCACACGGTTCAGAGTCACGAGCCTGGAGTAAAAGGTACAACCCATAAGGTATGGACTAACTGTTATCACCTACCGAATAAGGTTCTAAGAGGTTCCCAGAGTCTACATCCTTCCTTTGGATATTACCAACGTCCCGATTAACTTGGTAATTAACAATATTCTCAGGAAAAACTCGTTCGAGTGTAGTATCGCGTGACAACTACTTCCGGATTACTCCTTCATAGCTTCCGCACTACACCTAAAAGGCCAAGATGGGTTAGGTAATCTACGGTCCTCAGCTTCAGCAGGCTCCCAAGTCGAAAGCAGTACGTCTTCCCGATTACTCGGTAAACGATACTACAGTCAAAGGGGCCTCCACTGAGTGGGAGATCTCATGCCTCCTTTTTTGGGATTACTCTCTCAAAGTTAACATGACTATATCGCCCGTCCTATCTTAAAGTTTGCCCTAGTCCGGGTATAGGACTTATAAGAAATCCCCAAGCACCCTGTAAACCAAGAGAATCCAGACAAAACATATATACAAAATATAACACATAAACAACAATATCACATATACAGATATAAACAAAGATAGGTTTAACCCACTTAGGGATGGACCAGCAAGAGGTCAATCTTTCCCCAGTGAAGTCGCCATTTTTTCTGTAGCGGTAGAAATGTGCAAGACTAAGCCATTGGATTGACTAGACTTTATACAAATCAAAATAAAAATCGCCACCGCGCTTTATTGTTTCCAAAGGAATGGGAAAAGAGCGAATAACCCAAAAAGAGGGGGAAAGATTCAAGGTAAGGGGGTTGGTTATGCAAAGGGAAGGTATTAGCACCCTAAACATCTACGGTACTCCGCAGGAACCTCTTTGAAAAATCTGCATATTTTGGCTATGAAAATCTGTTGTATATAAAATGGATGGTGGAGGTGAGAAAAGAAATATTTTTATGATTTTTGCACCCGCCGCGGTTGCGAACCTTTAGTGCCTACGTACCACCTTTCGTGCAATAGGTGATCAGGGTACACGTAGTTCATCTAGAAAAGACTTGTCTGTTGGTTGATTTTAAACAAGGAGACAAGTCGTCATTGTTAGGAGAGAAATCTCGACTAACGCCCACAAGGTATGAGAAAGATGGACCCTGTGTCAACAAGAGTGAGAGTTTGAGAACGCCTCTAGTACTCAAGTGGAAAAGTAGACACCTTTATAACCATAGGGATAGGAGAATGTTGCTCGACTATCAATGAATCATGTCTCATCTTGAAAAAAGTTTTGAATGTAAAGTGTGCTCGAGCGCACAAAAGAGTTTGAATATGTTGAATTGTTTTGTTAATTTTGAAAGATGTCAAAGTATGATTAAGTGAATTGAAGTTTGTTTAAAGAAAATAAGTTTTGAAAGAAAAGGCACTCGACAAGGTCGAGGTTTATTATGAAAGCGGTTTGATGTTAAAAACAAAGAAGATTTTGAAAGAAGATGAGAAGGTTTTGAAAATTAAAGAAGATGGGAGGAGATGAATGGACTATCCTAAAGCATAAGGTAAAAGCTAAGGAAGAGAACCGTCTAACCAACATGAAGCCGATACTTGACATTATGAGCCAATATAGAATTCCCATTCTTCGGATTGAAACCAAGCAAGAAAAGATACTAGACCTCTTGAGAGAACCAAACTTCAAGTGTTTTAAGTCTTCGCAAAAATTGGGCAGAGTAACAGCTGTATACGGGTGAATTCCAGATTACAAACAAAGTATGTAATCACAATAACCTGCACACAAAACAAACAAACAATCCAATGTCTTGAGGTAAACCTCAAGAACTCCAGACAAAATAATGAATTAAGGTCACAAGGTCTCCAAGATAGGCCAAGGTCTCTAATCCTAAGTCCAAGAAGTCCATCACTCTATAATGCAAAGGATAGTAACCATGTAGTCCAAGTATCATTAATGATTTTTATGGTTCATGTTGATTATTAGGTGTCTTCAAAAGGAAAAGAAAATCTCAAGTGAGCAAAATAAAATTGACATAAAAGTAAATGCTCAAGTGAGCAAAGATGAAAATAGCATGAAATGTAAAATGCTAAAAGTAAATGGTACATAAAGCATAAAAATAAAAGCGTAAAGTAAAGGTAATTGTTAGTAATTAGTGGTTAGTTGGATGACCATCTTGAAACTTGAATTTGGAACTCATTAGAGGATTGGTAGAACCAAAGCCTCTCCACAACAAGTTGCATATATCATCCATTTTGGAATTCTCACAAGGCAACATGTAATGAT
Source organism: Vicia faba (assembly GCA_948472305.1). Classification (NCBI taxonomy): domain Eukaryota; kingdom Viridiplantae; phylum Streptophyta; class Magnoliopsida; order Fabales; family Fabaceae; genus Vicia; species Vicia faba. The sequence goes on along the minus strand of OX451738.1, from coordinate 1,626,615,073 downwards.
CAACTATGTTTAAGTGATCCGCATTGACCAAAGGTGTTGTAGATCCATCAGAGGATTGGTAGAACCAAAGCCTCTACACAATGAATCTCAAGTTTATTGGATCAAAGAGATCAAATTAACATACTTGGGCTTGCAATCATAAGTTTGGGCCACGAATGATCATTTATTCGAATCGGGACAAAATTTAGCGCTATGTTAAGCAATCGTAAGTGGACTTATGTAGAAGTCACATCTATTTTGAGGCCGGTCAATAGCAATCTATGTACTTCATGTTTGGATAAATGATATAGAGATCACCATACCTTAACATGTAGCACAATAAAAAAAGAAAGGGATAAGATGAATAGGGAGGGGAATGATAAGCTAATTTGGATCACCATTTCAAAATTCTTTCATCTTTAAATTCAACCACTCCTCTAGATGGATTAAAGCACTAAACATTTCATTAATCCAAAGCACCAAAAATGAATTAAATAATTCACTCTTAGGTATATTTGAATTGATGAACATTTATCCAACTTCATCTACATCACGAAGTCCATTGAGTTTAAAGACAAATTGGACATTTAAAATTGCAATCCAAACCAACAATCAAAAGGAATGAGTAGAAAAAGCATTTTGGATCAAAGCTGCCCCAAAACAAGGCAAAAAATACATTTTGTTCTGGTGTAAATCGATTTACACTACTATGTAAATCGATTTACACAGTATAATTTTCAAAAAATTGCGCAAAATTGTGCTGTGTAAATCGATTTACACAGCAGTGCAAATCAATTACACACAGAAGCAGTAGCAAAAACAACATTTTAAAAGGGCAATTTCTTGTTCAAACTTTCCATCAAACACCTTATGATCATGGATCCACTTGAGCACGAAAATTCCATCAAATTATGAGAAAATAACACCATTGAAATCACAAGATAATGCTCAAAGAATCAATCCCAAAGATCACCAAGAGATCACATTGTGAAAGATGAATTATCCAAACTTACCAATGGTAGATCTAGAAAATTATCAAACAACTTCAAGAATTTGCTTCAATTTAACCACAAGAATCAATTGACCAAGCTTGGATGTAGAGAATTGATGGAGAAAAAGTGTTTGGATGAAGGTTTAGCTCAAAGATTAGTAAGCTTCAAGGCAAAACTTACTAACTTTTTGAAAATGGAGCTTTGAGTGAATTTGGTAGATGGAGAGAATTGAGAGATTTTTTAGCAAGGTGGATTTGGCTATCAAAAGCTTGAATTTTGAATGAAATGAGGGCTCTATTTATAGAGTTTTAGGATTGGGATTAGTGGTAATTTGGTAAGTGATTCTTGGAGCCAAAATTTGAATTAATGAATTCTTTCAAATATTAGAGCCAAAATTTGAATTAATGATAATTCTTTCAAATATTAGAGCCAAAATTTGAATTAATGATAATTCTCTTTTAAAAAAGAAAGATTGGCACTAAAATTTGAATTAATTATACATCTTTCAAAAATGAAGGAAAATTGGAGCCAAAATTTGACAATTTTAAAATGCTGATTTTTTTTTTTAATTTTTCACGTTGTGTAATCGATTGCATCAGTGAAAAAAATGAAAATTTTTAATTCTTTTTTCTTTGCAAATAGAGATTTTAGGAAAATAATACCAGAAATCCTTATTTGTCAGATGCTTCGACTTGGTACCTACAAAACACAAATATGCAAAGACAAAGACAAATATTTTTTTTGTATTTTGATTAGAAGTTAGTCAACAACACAAGAGCAAACTTAAAGATAGGATGAAAATGTGATGAATGAAGCTATTTATTAATGATTGTGACTGAATGATAAAATATGGTATGAAAGTGCGACTGAAAAAGTTAGGGGCAAAATTTAGGGTACAACAATGGCTCAGAAATTGAACGTTTGTTTGAGAAGGAAGTCATTTTTTTGACCTTTTCTTTTTGTTGAGGATTTGTAGGACCTCTTTCTTTTTTGATTTTTCTATCCCTGTCTTTTTCCTGAACTGTTTCTTTTGTGATTAGAGTCAGCAGGATGCCCGCGTTTTTTTCTTAAGTCTCCTTCATAGGTTTTGACTTAATGAGATTTTATTTTGAGAGATAATGACTGCCTGTTCTTAATGATTATGTGGAACCATCACCATCTTTTGGAGAGAATCTTCTACACGATTTGTTGTGCATGAAGGGGAAAGTTTGCGATTGAATGCACATCTGAATTAATTGAGAAAACTACCCTGCCCCAGGTTATGATTAAGGGTTTTAATTTCTGTGAAAAGAAAACTCCTACTTCTTAGGCTCAAATGGGTTGAATAGGGATTATCTTCCTTATAACTCTACTGTTTAGGATTTGAAACAATGCTTGTACATCGTCAGCAGGGTCTGTTCAAAAGCATACTGTAGAGATTGTGGTATCGTTCTTGTCATCCTCCCTCTAAAGGCTTAAAGCTTTTAATAAAGAGTTGAATATCACAAAAAGGAAGTAAGAAAGAAGTTTAAGCATAATGAAAACAAACTAATTCAAGACAAACATGTGCAACTGATTAATGAAATAACAAAGTTTGACATGACAATAAATGTTTGGACAAACAAAGAAAATACAACTTGAGAATTCAAATGAACAAAAATGCTCTCAATCCTGACCATGATTTGGCATGGGAGCAGTGATCACATTGGGATTCTCAGGAGGGTCAAACTCGATCTCCTTGGCGTCAATCATATTTTGAATCTTGTATTTTAGTGCCCAACAATCGTTGGTATCGTTCCCAGGACTGCCAGAATAATATGCACACCTTGCATCAGGATTGTAGTTAGGAGAAGAAGTCTTAGGGTTATGATGATGTCCTATCAACGTAATCAAATTCATCCTCAACATATGTTGTAATGCTTGAGACAATAACATGTTGATCTTGGTAAACTGTCTCTTAGGCTCGTCTTGCCTTCACTTGTTACCTCATTGCTGTGGTCATTGTAGGCGTGCCGAATTAGAGACCAGCACTGCCCCTACAGATTGGTGGTAGTCTGCCTTATTACGACCCTTCTGGCCATACACAGCATTAGCTTCCCTCTTACCAGCAAATGGCTTCTTCTCATCATTCGAAGATGAAGCCATCAAGATCTTCCCACACTTGATACAACTTTCGATCCTTTCTCCAGTCAGAATCATCTTTGTGAACCTATATGAGGAACTCCCAATTAGCAGATTTAAAAATGGGCCTGTGAGAATGCCCATGAACATGTCTACCATTTCTCGATCATTCAAAGGAGGTTGTATCCTGCCGGCTAGATCCCTCCATTTCTGGGCATATTCCTTGAAGCCTTCGCTAGAACCCATAGACATGGCTTGAAGTTGTGTACGAGTTGGAGCGAGGTCAACATTGTATTGGTACTGCTTGTAGAAAGCAGCAACCAAGTCTTCCCAGGTATGGATTTTGGTTCCTTCCAGCTGATAGAACCAATCCAGTTGAGTTCCGGCCATACTTTCTTAGAAGTAATGGATCCATAACTTTCGGTCAGCAGTGTGAGGCTGGATCTTTCTGACATATGATCTCAAGTGAAGTTTAGGAAAAAAAACCCCGTCATATTTGGAGAACGTGGGAACCTTGAATTTTGGTGGGATGATCACGCCAGAAACCAACCCTAATTCTTCAAAGTCCAAGCCAGGTATCTGCTGAATCTCCATAGCATTGAGACGATCCTCCATCTATTTGTATTTATCATCAGCAGGAGGATATTGCTCCTCAGAATAATCAGCTTCGTCTTCATCAGCCTCGAGGTTGTTATCTTTTTCATGATTATCCCCCTTATTTGATGGAGTTGAAAGATCTAGAGCTCCTTTAACCGATCCTCTGAGTCTTCTTCCCATATTCAGGATGCCAACCGGTTTCTTTTCCTTCTTCTTCTTCTCTTTGATGACGAGAGCTTTCAGTTCTTCCTGCCCCTGGGCCAAAGCCATGAACATTTGTTGAAACTGAGTGTTTTGAGCTTGAAGGTTTTTTACTATTTTTTCAAGCACCATTTATTTTTCTGAAATAAACAGCGAAAAGATGAGAAACCTGTACTAGAAGACCTGTTATGAAATGGCATGCATGCAATGTTTTCAAGGATCTCGCGGGGTAAACAAGAAAATGTCAGAAGTTAAAATTTGCAGCTTTGATTGAAGAACTTCTCTTTGTTAAGTGTCCTTCTACGAGAGTCAAGCTCACCATATCAAGTGGGTCATAGCCACTGACTTAAGTTGTCGTGTTTTGGTCTTTTGACGGTATTGGCTAGAGGAAAATAAATCCCCTTGCCCCTTGTTAGGCGTACGATTCATCATAACCTGCATCACAAACCCTTGAGATCCTTGAAATGGTTAAGGAAATGTCGTGGCATGATGTTATGATGTGTATGTTATGCGTTAAGAAAAAGTGTAAGGTGATGAAGACAAGTGAGTCTAAGAAGTCCAGGTTACTGGATAATGATTGTAAATAAATCCTGCAAGGAAAACATGTTGTTAGATAAAAACCCTACAAGTAGCTCAACTTGAAAGCAAACAAATTATACAAGCAACCTTAGGTTCAAAGGCTTGCATGAGGTTTTAAGGTACGTACCCTCTTGAATGTTTAGATGGCTAAACCTGTCCTATTAATAGTAACCGGGTTCTAAGGAATCTCAATATCATTGACCTTCGCATCAGGAATTATTTCAGCTCACGCACCAAAGTATTGCGGCCAAAAAATCCCGAAAGTCTAGTCTCAATGAGTGTAGCATCGAGTATCAACCAATCTTCGGTCGGAACCAAAGCCGATTATCTCACTACTTTTTAATGGCTAGGATGAGTCGATTAAAGGTTCTAAAGGTCAGTTAGTGCTTAGCGACACTATGAGGAAGCCTAATGTTATTGTAAGTATGAAGTGCGCCTAAGAGGGGGGGGGGTGAATTAGGTACTTTAAAAGTTTTACCGTTTTAGTGATGATGGATATTATTTTTCTAGTTTATGGTGAGTTTATGAATGAGTAAAGTTCTGAAAAATAAAGAGACACAAGCGATATATCCTGGTTCCCCTCACAGTCCGAGAGTACTCCAGTCCCCTTTCAACAGGAAAGAGATTTCCTTATTGTGGCAAACTTAAACAAGAACTACCCAAAACCAAGAACAATACTCTTGGACCAGGAACAATCCTCTTGGATTTTCACTATGTCAACAATGAGAACAATCCTCCCAAAGTGAATTTACTTGTATCCAACAATCCTGGAAAACAAAGATTTATAAAACCACTTGAACTTATTTCCAACAATCCTGAAAAATAAGCAAGTATATAGTAATATTTGATTTGAGTGAGTTTGAGTAGCAATGATCACTTTGAGTGATTTAATCAATGAATTTATATTCTCTTCCAATGAAAATATTATACAATGACTCAAGATATATAATTCTCAAAGTTTTCTGGTTGATAATATGTGAAAGTGTGCAGAAAACTTGTGTATGAAAGTCTATAAAAGCTTGAGTTTGATTTTTGAAAATTCAGAAGATATGATTGGAAGAGGTACTTAAAATGATTTTGAAAATGAGTATTTATATGTTCATAGAACCCTTTTGAAACAGCATAAAAATTCTACAAATGAATCATGAATAATTGCCAAGATTGAGTGAAAGGTTTCCATGAATTGGTGTTATGAACAAGTATGAGTGAAGCTGCTGTTTTTCAAAATTGTTCAGCATGCAATCGATTGCACCCTTGTGTAAATCGATTGCACGGGGTTTTAACAACTAGAAATTCAAATATTTTGAGTGTGCAATCGATTGCACGAGTGTGTAAATCAATTTCACTTGAAGTCAGTGGCAAAAATTGATTGTGAGTAATCGATTGCACAAACATGAAAATCGATTGCACTTAGAAATAGTAGCAAATGTTTTGAAAAATTGAAGCATGAAATCGATTGCACCAATATGCAAATCGATTACACTCAAGTGAAAATTGAATTTTTGCTTAGAAAAACTTGAGTAAAGATTTGGACAATATAAAATATTTCTTTTGACCATTGAGCATCTATGTCTTAAGTTCAAAGTAAGTATTATCATTATACCTTGAAATTTGCTAAGTTCTTGAACCAAAGACTTCATCCATATATGCTTTTAGCTTGATCAATCATCTTTGCCTTCTTGTCAACATGGTTTGTCTTCATCAAAACAGAAGTGCATTTGAGAAGCTTGATTTTACATTCTCCCCCTTTTTGATGATGACAAACGATCTTGCTTGATGCGTTGTAATTTCCGGAAAGAAGCTTCTTCCCCTAAGATGCATAACTACCCCTTTGTATGAGAAGTTTGGAATCCTTTGAATTTTTTCATCTTGGTTGAAGAGTACCTTAGAAATTTAAGACAGGAAATATACAAGCATAAAGTGCCACATCCTTCTCCCCCGTTGACATTATCAAAAAGAAGGGAAATATGCAATAAAAATGGATAATAATAAAGCAACATTAAAAGAAACTTAATCATGCATAAAACATGGTCATAGTACAATAACAATTACAAATACATTTGAACAACAACAAACAAAACGCAGCATAACGGAACAACAAACAAAACTAATAGAAATCATAATGTTGGACATAGCTTTATGGTTGATTCATGTCACAGTTGTTATAGAACCAAGATCCTTGATTGGGAAATTGTTGTTGTAGAGGAGGTTCTGTGTAATGTTGTGGAGGTGCAGCAGGATTATTTGGGTCATATGGAGGTATGTGAAGGTGAGAGTAAAGTAGGAAAATTGTTGATTCACATCTGTGCGAAAATTATTGATCCGGGTTATTGTAGAATCGTTGATAGAATTCCATTGGTTGTTGATGTTGGTATTCATGGAAGAAAATTGTTGAGACATAAAATCCATAAGATCTTGATTACTTGGACCATATGGAGCAGTAGGCGGAGGAGGTACATTTTCACCACCTTCTTCTTGATCGCGTCCTTGATCACCAACCACATCTTCACCAATGTTAGTTATAGTTTTTGTTTCCGAATTATAATGAACACCCATTCTTGAGTCAACATTTTTTATTGAAATCTTATGCACATTTGGATCCATATTAACTTTCTTAAAACCAGCAAAATCAACTCCAAATTCTTCCATAATTAATGTAACAAAGTAAGCATATGGTAGAAATTTTGACTTTGCATCAACCCTCAGCATATGAACCATTATGAGCCTTGCCCAATTAACACTTATACCTCTTTTCCTTGTGTAAATCAGCTACATTTCCAGATCAGTCACGGTGCAGTGGTTTCCAGCCCGCAGAAACATAATTTATACCATGAAATAATGAAATAGTTGATCGTCTATAAAAGAGTTACCTGCACTCCATGAGTCTCTAGATGGAATCACTCCTTCTAGACCATGAATTCTTTTGGCACGAAATTCAGCTTCGCTCAATCTGCCAATGCTGTAATAAAATTCCTTTTTCTTGTAATCATCCCATGCTTCATTTTCAGGGTCGTACAAAGAGCTTCCAGTATAGTGAATATGTAGAATCTCACCAACAATCTCAGGGTTTAGAGAGATTCTTGTACCCAACACATATGTAACCATCTTGCCTTTGTGAGGAGTCAAATTGCTGAAGAATACTTTTACCAGATCCGAATAGTATGGACCAAATGATGAAATTAGTGGTTCCAGTCCATATGCAGTTAAATCATTATGAAAAGAAAAACATTCCTGAGGAAAAGATGATAGCATGCCATACTTAGGAGTGGACACTATCTTTCTTTGAAAATCCTTTGTAAATCTTGCTTCTTGATCTTCAGTGAGAGTTGAGATTAAAGGATTCTCTGCAGAGGATGAACCAACTTTTTTCTTCCCTTTCTCTGAAGCTGACACCTTTCGTTTTTACCTTGATGCCATGGGTAAGGTGTTTTTAGGGTTTGGAAGGTTTTAGGTTTTGAGAGGAAGATGTTTGATGAGCTGAATTTTGGATATGATTTTTGAGTAAATAGAAATGAGTGGGTTGTTTTATATGTAATGAAGTTTAATTGACTTTTCAACAATAGAGGTAAGCTTGGGAATATGAGAGAGAGAGAGAGAGAGGAATTCTGACCAACAAATATTTCTGTCATAAAAGCATGTTATAGTGGGTGCAATCGATTTGCATACAGATGCAATTGATTTTCACAACAAATAGAGGTAAAAGAGAACTGAAACGTACAGTGTGCAATCGATTTTCACTATGGTGCAATCGATTTGCACTGAAACAGAAAGGTAAAAAAAATAAAAACATACAGTGAGCAATCGATTTACACTATTGTGCAATCGATTTGCATCAACCAAAAATGACCAATAACATATTTTTCTTAAACTTAAACACCACTCAACATATATATTCACATATAACAAGGTTAAAACAAGTATATAAAAGCATAAAAAGGATAGAAAGCACCTTATATGTTGTGTTCATCAAGAATGCCAAGTTCTTGCAGAATATTGTAAAATGGTTCTCTTGCCAAAGGTTTAGTGAAGATACCGGCAAGTTGATTACGAGTATCTAAAAATGTGACCTTGACATCTCCTTGAAGTACATGATCATGAAGGAAATGATGTCATATGTCTATGTGTTTGGTTCTTGAGTGCATGACAGGATTCCTTGTAATGTTTATTACACTTGTATTGTCACATCGTAGAGGAATGCATCCTAGATCGAGTCCATTGTCACGAAGTTATTGCTTGAGACACAATATTTGATCACAACTACTACCTGCTGCAATATATCCTGCTTCATCCGTGCTAAGAGCAACGGATGCTTATTTCTTACAAGCCCATGATACTCAAGCATTTCCAAGGATGTAACAAGTACCACTTGTACTTTTTCTATCAGTTTTGCAACCTGCATAATCTGCGTCAGAATAACCAACTAAATTACAAACACTACCTTTAGGATACCATAATCCAACATTTGTTGTTCCTTTTAGATACTTCATGATCCGTTTTACCACCATGAGATGAGATTCCTTCGGTTTTTCTTGAAAACGAGCACATAGAAAAACACTAAACATTATGTCAGGACGGCTTGGCGTCAGATGTAATAAGGAGCCAATCATACCTTGATATTTTGTAATGTCAATGGAAACACCTGATTCATCTTGATCAACATATGTACCAGAACCCATTGGTGTAGACATTGCCTTACAGTTATCCATGTCAAATATTTTCAACAGTTCCTTGCAATACTTGGATTGGTTGATGAAGATGCCATCCTTTAATTTCTTGATTTGAAGTCCAACAAAATAATTCATTTTACCCATCATGGACATCTCAAATTCTCCTTGCATCATTGTTGAGAATTCTTCACACATTTCTTTGTTTGAAAAGCCGAAAATGATATCGTCAACGTAGACTTGAACTAGAAAAGTGTCACCTTTGATTTACTTGATAAACAATGTCTTGTCAACTTTACCCTTTTCAAAACCTTTTTCGCATAGGAAGTTACTTAGTCGATCGTACCATGCCCTTGGTGCTTGTTTCAAACCATAGAGAGCTTTTCTCAATTTAAATACATGAGATGGATTCTTGAAATCATCGAACCCTGAGGGTTTCTTAACATAGAATTCTTCATTGATATATCCATTCAAGAATGAACTTTTGACATCCATTTAGAAAAGCTAAAAATTTAATAAGCAAGCATAGGAAAGTAAAAGACGAATAGCTTCTAACCTTGCAACCGGAGAAAAAGTTTCTTCAAAATCTATTCCTTCTTCTTGATTGTAGCCTTGTGCTACCAACCTTTCTTTAGTTTGAACAATTATTCCATTTTCGTCAATTTTGTTTTTAAACACCCATCTTGTTCCAATAATGTGTTTGTTGCTTGGCCTAGGACAAGTTCCCAAATTTGATTCCTTTCAAACTAATTTAACTCTTCTTGCATAGCAATAATCCATTAGCCGTCTCCTAAGGCTTCATCAACTTTGGAAGGTTCAATTTGAGAGACAAACACCATGTTTAGACAAGCACCTTTGAGATTTAGTCTTGTTGTCACACCTTGACTTATATCACCAATTACTTTATTGATAGGATGATCTCTATGAGTTTTCCATTCTTTTGGTAGATCATTGAAATTTGATTCTTGTTGGGGTGATTCTTCTTGTTGAATTGGTTGATCTTTGGAAGTATTTTCTAGAGGACCTTCGTCGGATTTTTCTTCAAACTTACCAAGGTTATCTTTGTCGTTGTTTAAGACAAATCATTTGCACTCGAAATTGTGAAAGAAAGAAATGTTTGGTTTCCTTCCTTTGAAAATTTCATATGGAGTTTTCTTTAATATTGGTCTTATGTTAACTCTATTTCTAACAAAACATGTCGTGCTCACCGCATCCGCCCAAAAATATTTTGGAAGATTTGAATCGCTAAGAATTGTTCTTGCAAGCTCTACAAGGGACCTATTATTTCTTTCCACCACTCCATTTTATTGAGGAGTCCTTGGTGCCGAGAAGTCGTGAGATATTCCATGTTCTCCATAAAATTCTTCAAAGAGGGCATTTTGAAATTCTCCGCCATGATCACTTCTTATGGAGGAAATTGTTAGAGATTTCTCATTTTGAATTTGTTTAGCATACTTCTTGAAAGACTTGAATGCATCACTTTTCTGTACTAAAAAGAATGTCCAAGTATATCTAGAGAAATCGTCAAAAATGACCAAAGCATATACATTACCTCTGAAACTTCTAGTTCTTGATGGACCAAATAAGTCCATATGCAACAATTGTAGTGACCTTGTAGTAGACACCACATTATTATATTTGAAATTTGATTTTGTTTGTTTCCCTTTTTGACAAGCATCACAAAATTTATCTTTGACAAAAATTCTTTTAGGCAACCAAATGACAAGATCATGCTTGATTAGTTTATTTAAGTGTTCCATATGAATATGAGCAATTCTTTTGTGCCAAAGCCATGAATCATCGTTGTTCGCCATGAGACATTTTACCTTCAAAAATGGATCATCAAGGGAAGTTATGAATATATTATTAATTGTTTTACCTTTAAGTATAACCTCATGTGTGACTTTGTCTTCTATCAAGCATTCATCTTTGGTGAACTTGATCTTGAAGCCTTTGTCACAAAGTTGGCTAATACTAAGAAGATTGTTCTTTAGTCCTTCAATATAAAGAACATCTTCAATGGATGCGAAAGGTGGAGCACCAACTTTGTCTTTGCCAAGAATTCTTCCCTTATTATTGTCTCCATAAGTGACAAAACCTTGGTCTTTAGAACCAAATTTGAAAATTGGTTTATGTCTTCCGTCATATGCTTTGAATAACCACTATCAAGATACCAAATATTGCATGTGGTCTTCAAGCATACATACAAAACAAATTAGTTTTTGTTAGGTACCCAAGTTGCTTTGGGTCCTTCATAATTAGTACCTTTCTTTACCCACACATAATGCCCATTTTCCATACTAAAGTTTCTAACATAGCAAGCATTAGGTGTATGGCCTTTATGATACGGTGGGAGAAATGACTTGAGGTTTTGCGTTTGTGTTCGCAATTATGCGGTTTAGCAAGAGTAGCCGCCGACTTTTTATTTTATCCAAAGGAAAGGTCAAAAAGCACAGGAAAGACCTTTGAGATGTTTTCTTGGGTTCGGGGGGAAGATTATGAAAAGGGAAGGTGCAAGCACACTTTTCATCCATGGTTTTCCATGGTCTCTTAGTTACTTGTTTAGATCACTTGCTTTTGCTTTTCCAATTGTTTGAAATGGTGCTTTGTGTGTGGTTTTGAAAATGTTTTGAAAAGAGGCCACCGTTGTGGCAACCTTTGTAATGATTCTTGTTTGAATATATACAAAGGTGTTTGTCTTTTGAAAAGATATTTCAATGTTTGAAAGTTTGATTCGGGAAATGTTTTGAAATTGTGTTGTGAGGTGTGTTTGAAAATAGCAAGGATGTTTTTGCAAGTTTCAATCAAGTAACTAAGAGTTGTCTACCCTATTTTACTCAAATATCTTTCCTACACATGTTTAACCCTTTTGACAGTGTTGTTTTACCATTGCATTTGGTAAACAACCTTGTATTTGAATGTTAAACGGGACAAGCGCGGGTCATCGCATACAATCATTGGAAGCAACTTGTGAGACGCTCTAGCAATTTTGTAAGGGACGAGATCGTTTTATCAAATGCAACATCGAGGGTCATCGAGGGACTACGATCTTTGTTTATCGAAGGGTCATTTTCTAGAGTGTCTCATATTCGAGGGACATGATTGTATTTCCGAGGCAACAAGCGAGGTTACCCTAGAGGTGCTAGTGTGAGAAGTGTATTAATTTCAAGTTGTTTATTCTTGGATTAGGTCATCTAGCGATTGATTTTTGAATCTTGCCATACACGCCTAATTACTATACAATATATTGAAAGCAATAAATTGTGGGAATTAAAAGTCTAAACTATTACAAAAGTATCCGGGGATGGGGGTACAATTATTATAAATGGGGATGAGTCTCACAAGAATAACAATGTCCAAATATCAAGTATTACAACCAAATCGAATTGTCGCAATTCAATACAAAGTTATAACAAATTATGAAATAAAGAAAATCAATAAATTATGAAATGCATGTATTTACTAAAAAAGAGATAAATAAACTCTATTCTAAAAGATTAAAAATTATTATTATTATTTTTTGTATTTTTATTAATTTTAAAAGGAAAAAGTTTTAAAGAAAGAAAATTCAATTAAACAAAATCTCTATTATTTTGTACTTTTATTAATCAATTAAAAAAGATTTAAAGAAAGTAAACTAATTAAATTAAATTGTTTTTGGTGTTTTTATTATTAGTAACAAATTAAATTAAAAAGTTATAAAAATTAAAAGTAAAAAAAAATGATTTTATTTTTTAGGGTTTACAAGAAAATGTATGAAAGCATTTACTAGTATATTTTAAAAAAAAAACAAATAAAAGTAAAACAAGCTAAGAGAAGGGAGATAGGCTTCAAGGTTTTGGGTCCAAGGGATTTGGGGAGGTTAGGCCCAAAGGTGAGTTAATGTTGTTGGAAAGAACAAACACAAGGCAGATGGGAGTATTGGCAATGCGTGGGCTTTGTGACTTGGGGCTAGAATTGGCCCAAATGCCCTAAGTCAGTTTTAGGGTTTGTTGTGTTTAGGGTTTTTGTATGTTCTCACAGCGGCGCCGCTTATTTCCAGTTCATCTCTCTCACTCTCTATCGCTCAACGCTCTAATTTTCCTTCGCCTAAGCCGCCGGAGCGCTATCTCCCTCTCTCACCTCTCTCACACTCTAAGCGCAAATGATTTTTACTTCTTTGAAAGGTATTGTTCTGTTTTTTTTTGAAGTTTGAACGTTCTTTTGCTATTGTTAATCTATTGTTCACGTTTTGGCTTGTTAATTTATTGTATCATGTGTCTAAGATGCAGTAAAGGGATTTGAAGAGAAGTATACCTTCAGAACCTTTGTGGAAGAGAGGAATGTGAGGTTGGATTGATGGCGCTCCCTTGGTGGCTGGACACGAGGGGAAGAGATGATGACGGTAATGCTTTTGATTTTGTTGTTGATTTGGCTTCTGAAACTCTGTTTGTACAACGATTGATGATGATGCCAAATGCTTCTGAAACCTTTGATTTTTGATTTTTGCTTGATGATGATGCTTATCGCATCTGAAACCTTTGATATTTCTTTTCCTCTCTCTTGAACTATGATGATGGTTTATTCTGAAACTTTGCTTGTTGGTTTGGATTTGTTGATGATGATTGTAGTTCTGAAACTTTGTTTGGCTGTTGATGATGATTGTTGATGCTATGTCTGAAACTTTCTTGGTATGTTTTAGATTTGTTGGGATGAGATACTGGTTTTGATGAGTTGTTGTTAAAGGTTTGGTGATGATGATTTCTGGAACTTTGATTTGTTGGTAGTTTTTGTTGGATATTGATTGTTAGTTTTGATGAGGCTTCTGAAACTTGAGTTTTACAGTTGAAGGTTTTTTTGAACTAAGTTTGGAATGTTGGGAAGGTTTGAAACTGTTACATGTTTTTTGGAGGTTTGTGAAATGTTTGCACAGGTTTTTTATGGTTGTTTGAAACTGATATGCAGTTTTGTGGTTTTAGCTTTGGTTTCACAGTTGAAGGTTTTTGATTGATTGGTTCAAAGGTTTACAGTTTGGCAAGCTTGTGTAGGTTTGGGGTATTTGGCCCTGTTTGAAAACTGTTATGCAGTTTGATTCTGCAGGTTTTGTAGTTTGAAAATGTTTGATGAAAGGTTTTTAACTTGCAGTTTTTGGACTGTTGGTTTGGTTATGCAATTTGATTCTGCAGGTTTTGAGTTTGTTTTGCAGCTTGCAGGTTGGTCCTGCTGTTTGGTTCTGCTAACAGGTTTTTGGCTGTTGTGTGAAACTGTTAACAGGTTTTGGGAGAATGGTAGTTTGATAACAGGTTGTGCTGTTTGAAACTGTTATACAGTTTTGGTACTTGTTGCAGTTTTTTGACCAAAATGTTCTCTCTTCTCTTCTTGCTGTTTGATGGTATTATATCCTTTTGCTTTTATTTTGCAACTTGTGACAGATTTTGCCAAACTGTACAATCTCAAAAAGGTGATATCTTTTCTCTCTTTCTCTCTCAATGATAAAGCAGTTTGCTTTTCCACTTTTCTGAAAAGTTTTCCTAAATCCCTGGAAAATGATGATAGGCTATGACAAGCCTTTTGCTTGTTATTTGGTTTACCCTCTGCATTTTACTTTTGGCATGCTGCATGTCTGCACTTGTACTTGCTGCATTGTTCAGTTTGCTTACTTTGTAATGTTGCAATGTTTAGTTTGCTTACTTTGTAATGTTGCAATGTTTAGTTTGCTTACTTTGTAATGTTGCAACGTTTAGTTACTTGCCATGCTGTTAATGCATTGTTACTGTCTTGCATCCAACTTGGCCTTGTTTTTTAATGCAGTTTGGCGCCTTGTTGCATTATTTTTTTGAATAATTTTGCTTTTTCATTCTTCAACTTGCATTTTTATTTTTCTCTTTGTGAACCAAGAAGAACAATCTTCTTGTGATTTGCAAAGAGAAAAATAAAAACGTGATGAAAAATAGCACTCTGATTCCAAACGGCAAACTTTAATGTTGAATATTTTTTCTTTCTTTTTGTTTGAAAATTCTTGCTTGATGCTCAATTAACCGTGCTAATCCTTTTTTGTCTTTCTTTCATGTGAGCGTAAATTGGACAGTGACAAAGCAGAAGAAGCAGAAGACTTTGTGGCGAGCACGGGAGAAATGGAAGCTTAGGCTTAGACTTTTTTCTTTGTAACTTAGGGATAAATATTCAAACAAATGTACCAATTTACTTTTCAAATACAATAAGTTTCACAACTTAAAGCATTTAAATAATAAACTGTATTGTAACATTTTTTGAAATAAATCAAAAAGTCTTTGTGAGATAATCTGATATCCAATAAAACTCTTCTATTGTCAATAACTTGCAATTCTTTCTTTTCATCTTCACTTAATCCTTTAAGATTCTCAGATTAAAATAATTGAAATTGCATTCCAATAATTCCAATACAGATAACTTAAACTTTAAGTAATCCAATAAACTCTGTAATCTCATAACCTTGCAATAGCATTCCAATCAAAATACGCACTGTGTATTCCAATAAACAAGCAAACATTTCATTCCATTAACAAGCAAACATCTTAACAGATGCACATTATCTGGTTAACCTGGATCAGACAAAAACTGAGCGTTCCAAATGACAGTCTCAGCTCCCATTTCCTGTCCCAGATAAACAGGCCTTGAGAACAACCAGTAACCTATCAGTAAACTTGAAAAGTGTGAAAACATGTGACAGTTAATTGAATTTCTGAGAGTTCAGCTTCTTCTGAGAAATGCGGGAAAAAAACCCTAATTCTTGATCTACTGCCAAAGAAAAATCTGTCTGATCGATTCCTGAGCCAATCTTAAAAATCCGAGAAAAAACCCTAGGGTTGTGATTTCTTGTGAAAAATGGGAGGGCAAATTTTGGGGTACAACAACCTTTAATACCACAATAAAAACAAGTAGGTTCAAAATTACTTCTATATCTAGAAGGATAAGATTTCTTCTTAGTAAATGTTTTCTTTTTAGGATAGTGATGAACCACTTTAGGTTTGTTCACTTTCTCTTTGGATGATTGATCACTAGCCTTAACAAAGATAGTTTTATTAGAACTTGGTTTTGAAAACATTGAATATCCAAGTCCACTTTTATAATTGGAATATCTTTGTTGGCTAAGAACACCTTCCAATCCAATTTGACCTTTTTCATATCTTTTAATAACTCTTTTTAATTGGACAATTTGGAAAGAGAGTGATTCACAATTTTTGCATACAAAATTCTGTTTTTGTTCATCACTTAATTTTTGTTTTTCTTCTTTGAAATGTCTTTCCATAGTTTCACATTTTTCTTCTAAAGATGAAATTTGTCTCTTTTGAGATGAAATAGTTTTATACAGAATTTTGCATTCATTTAATAGTTCATCTATAGCACCTTGTGCATCACTATCAAAAATAGAAAATTCATTACTAACCTCATCATCTTCATTATTAGAATGGTGTGAGGCCATAAATGCTAGATTTTCACTTTCATCACTATCGGAATCAGATGAAGAACTTATTTCATTATCCTCCCATGCAACATAGGCCTTTTTGTTCTTAAATTCCTTTTTGCTTTTGTAGCCACCTTTCTTGGAGAGTTTCATACAATCCGGCTTTATATGACCTTGCTTACCGCATTCATAACATGTGACTTCTTGTGTTGATGTGGAAGCTTCATTTTTCTTGAATTGTTTCTTTCTTTTTGTATGAGAAAAGGATTTGTCATTTCTACCAAAGAACTTACCAAGCCTTTTAACAAGAAGCATGAAATTTTCATCTTCTTCCGGATTGTCTTCCTTTTTGACTTCCTTGGAATCTATCTTTAAAGCAATATTCTTGGATTTCTTATCTTTATTTTCATGCTTTTCAAGTCTTCTGATTTCCGTCTCATATTATTGAAGTTTTCCAAACAACGTTGCGAAAGTCATTGAGGAGAGACTTTTCTTTTCTGAAATTGTCGTTACCTTTGGTTTCCATTCCCTAGTTAAGGACCTAAGTACTTTCAGATTTAGTTTATCATTCGTCAAAGTCTTACCAAGATCACTTATGTGATTTTTCAAGTGCACAAATCTCTTTTGCAAGTCAAGGATGGTTTCTCCGGGCTGCATTCGAAATAACTCATATTCTTGACTCAAAGTATTTAGTCTTGATCTTTTAACTTCAACAGTTCCTTCATGAGTTTGTACCAAGGTATCCCATATTTCTTTCACTGTTTTGCATGCCGAGACACGGAAGAATTCATCCATGCTAAGTGCACATTGAAGAAGATCTATCGCCTTTTTATCATAGAGAACCTTCTTCTTATCATCTTTGTCCCATGCAGCTTTAGGCTTTGATAAGCCAACACCATTGATTACCGTTATAGGAATAAATGGACCATTCTCGACGGCATCCCATATTTCTTCTCCTTGCGCTTCTAGATGTGCCTTCATGCATATTTTCCAAAAGTCAAAATATTCACCACAAAATAGAGGAGGCTTGTTGTTACTACCACCATCTCTGAAAACGGGATTTTAATTTGCGGAAGCCATTTTGGATCTTTTAGGAACAAATTACCTATAACCTGCTCTGATGCCAATTGTAAGTACGAAGTGCGCCTAAAAGGGGGGTGAATTAGGTACTTTAAAAGTTTTACCATTTTAGTGATGATGGATATGATATGGTGTCAGAACCGACTTTTAATATTGGTTTGCATTTTGTATTCGCAAATGTCGCGGTAAGCAAGAGTCGCCACCGACTTTTATTTCATCCAACAAAGGAAAAGAAAAAAAAACAGAAAAACCTTTTTCGAGAATGTTTGAGTACGGGGGTAGATTATAGAAAGGGAAGGTGTTAGCACCATTTCTATCCATGGTTTTCCATGGGCTCTTAGGTACTTGCTCATTTTTCAAATTGCTTGTGTGTGCTTTTTTGAAAAGTTTTGTTTTACTTGGTGATAACCCTTGTTTCTGTCCTCAAGAGTGTGACGAAGTTATTTCGAAAACTGTTTTTGAAAAGTGTTTGTGTGAAAAATTTTGTGACGAATTAAATGCGAGAAATAATTGGAAAACCTAAAAATCTAATTGAAAAAATGTTTAGGTTATTTTTTGAGAAGAAATTAGGCTATGTACAAATTTAACCCTAATTCTAATTATTTTAAATTATAAAAAAAAAGGAATTAAATTACCCTAAATTAAATTAACCTAATTAATTAAGGAAATAAAATATTTTTATGAAAATATTTGATTTTTGATGTTTTTGTGATTTTTTGATTTTATGATTAAATAAAAAAAAAGAATTTTGTAAAACAAACAAACAATAAATAAATAATATTAAAGAAAAGAAATAAATAAGAATGGGTCTGTTTGATGAGCAATTAGAGGGGTGTGTTTGCTGAATTGGCTGGGCCCAAATTCTTTAGCCCAAAGGTCATGCGCCTGATTCAGTGGGATCATCTTCTGAGGGTCTACCATGAGCTTACGCATGCTGAGCGTTGGATCTGGCTGGAGATGGATCCAAAGATGAGGCACTGAGGTGTACGGTGGACATGCTTGGTAGTGAGACATAAAATCTGCAATTAAATGTTGAGAAAAATGCAAAATCAGTGAGCTTGGGATCTATTGTACCCCAAAATTTTCCCTCCCATATTTCTCAAAACATTGCAAGAAAGATCTCCAAGTTGTTCAAGGTTGCTCAAGGGTTGGTCAGACAAGCTCTCTCCTAAGGCAGTCTACTCAAATTAGGGTTTTGTGTTGCATCAAGATCCTTGAGTCAAAGTGACCCCAAGTGCTAACCAATGTCCTAATATGTTCTCAAGATCATCCATGTCAAGTTTCAAGCCTTGCAGAGGAATTTTGCTCATTCAATTACTCAAAAGGTCCAAAATCGACTGTGCTAGGGCAAAAGTCAACTGTGACCCAAATACAATCAAAATTCAAGTTTTTTGTTAACATTCTCATTTTGAAGGATAATTCATAATTTTATAAAGGGTTGATCATGATTCATCAAGGATTGCTCAAAATTCATCAAGATTCAAAAGTTGCTAAATTAGGGTTTTGTAGGAAAAGTCAACTTAACTTTGACCAAGCATAACTTTCTCATAATATATGATAAATGAACCATCCAAAGCTCATTTATAAGAGGGTGCAATTACCTAAAATCCATATTCATACCCCAAGATATAAATATATTTACTCACAAGAAGTTATGAATTTTGATATTATAGGTCATTTTGGAAAGTCAACAAAAACACCTTTTTTGTCAAAGCTTATAACTTGAGCATGGAATATCAAAATAAGATGAGACCAAAAGGTTTGATTAGAGTACATCTCAAGACTTCTAAAAAGTCCAAGAACACCTCCAAAAGTTCAGAATTGAGGAAGTTATGCATTGTTGAAGTTGTACTTTTTTGCAAAATTGCCAAAAGTCAACTATCCCCAAAACTTCAAATTTTGCCAAATGGGTCCATTCTTTTTCACTTGTTTTCAGTTTGCATTATTTCCACGTGCTCTATCCTTTACCATGTGTCCATATCATATTTTTATTATTTAATTTGATTTTTATTTGAATTAATTCATTTTAAATCAAACAAAATCACATAAAATCAAAAACATTGAAAACTAAAGATCTTGTGATCATTTCAGGTCTTATTAGACAGCTTGCACCATATCAAACTCGTATAAAAGCAATTGTACACAAAAAGATCCAAATCAAGCCAATTTTGGAAGGTTGTTCAAAGTAAATCAAATCCACATCAAGAGCATTGATAGAGGAAGATTTGGACAAGGAATTCAGACCTAATGTATTGTACAATACATAAGGAAGCGAGAGGGACAAGAATAAGGGTTGGAAATCAGTTCTAGAGGCAGAACAAAGTTTGCAAAAAACAAGAAAAAGCTTGAGATCGAAACAGGGCATAGAGGCAATTTCAAGACTTGAGACTTGTCTCAATCTCTTCCTGGCCATCTCCACAAGCGAAAGCAACCAAGACAACGCGTTTTCAGACCCTCCCAAGCGCTGTAAGTCCCTCACGAATCCGCCCTGTTCTTGATTTCGTATTTTTGAAATTAAGCATAGTTAGCATGAATTGATAGCATATTTTGAATCTACAAATCATTTGCAAGCTTTTTGTAATAACCAATTTCATTTATCTGACCTATATGGAGATCCACCTTTGTTAGGGTTTGGTTCTTGTTTTTGGGGTTTTTCGTTTCAGGAAAAATTGGCCATGATAATGACTATGGTTGTGATCAGCAGGTTGAGACGAACTCAACCATGGTTTTAGAATGCATTTCCATGGCCTGTGGGAGATTTGGGAGGAGCCCCTGTCTACAGCGATGAACATTTGTCCGTAAGTATAGATGTTGTGACTTTTAGCCACGGTCCAGAGAACAGGGACAATGCGTGTCACACTACCACTCGCCCATTCAAATCTTGGCGTGTTTTTTTATACTTATCCAATGAAATCTGTTTTATTATATTATCTTTTGTTTGCATTATATTGACAACTAAAAACAAATAGCGTGGTGGCAAGCATAATGTGTATTCCTCTTCAGGACCTGGGTTCGAATCCCAGGTCCCCCATTTTCTCAATAATGTTTCTTACAGATAATCCAGTGCACATGCCAGCCTAAGACACACCATACTCCCTCACCAATCAACACGCCAGATGGCCAGATGGCCAGATCTGGTGGTCAGTATCAGAGGTGCACCAAAAGGCAGGTCAACGCACGTGTATGGGATCCCAAAAAGTCAATTGGGTCAGCTTCAAATGGGCCAACAAAATTGCTTTCAACACCTCCTAATATCAGGCCCAAATTCTCTTTCTCTTATATTTTCTTTTTATTGATTTAGTTATTTTATTTTGTTTTAATTAATTTCTAACCAATAACAAATTTTCTTTTTTTATCAAAAAATCACAAAAATACTTTTCATCCAATTAAAATTTAGAACTTTATTTTTCTTTAATAAATTTTAATTAATTAATTAGGTTTCTAATTCTAGAATAACTTTAATTTATTTTGTAAATATTTAAAATTAATTAGAAATCATTAGGTTTTAACTCTAATTTAATTATTTTAATTTCTTTCTTAAATTAACAAAAACTCCAAAAATATGTCATCAATTATTTTTCATTAATTTATTTATTTAATTTATAAGTTAGTATTTAATTTAGGATTTAATTTCTTTTCTTAAAAAAAAAGCATTTTCTTTTAAAAGGGTCAAAACCCTAATTCGCATTCGATTTAATTTCCCTCGCGCTTTATTTTTCTTTATCCAATTGATGTATCTGCTTCCGGTATGTAATAATTAATTAGGACATTTATTTATTTTACCACTTTATTTTATTTTCAAAGGGTTGCTTTTGGCGATGTAAATACCCGACGCCTTGTAATAATTAGTTTTAATTTCCGCATTTTAATTCTGCAAATTATACAATTGTTAGATGTTTGATAATAGGGCTTGCATGACAAGAATGAATGCATAATCTAAAATCAAATTAGATCACCCTAAACATGTGCAAAGATAAAAATAACTGAAAACAACACACTTGCACATGCACACTTCTAGGGTACACCCCACTTGGTTGCCGTCATACACGGTCATTCAGTATAGGGTATTTTAGAGGTCGCCCTCTTGTCTAAAAGATCATAGTTGCCTCAAAATGGTTGCCTCGAAAATTTTGTCCTCGAATAAATGATCTAAGACATTAGGGTTACCGCTAAGACATCCTAACATTGTTTTAGTGACCGTATGTACCTCATTCAAATTGACCCTCAAACTCCAACGACGATGCTACCTACTCACTAATAGTGGGATAACATTGTCTAAAGGAAATTAGCATAGAACGATTCCTTTTTTGAGTCGGTAGATAGTTCTTAGATACTTGCTCATCCAAAGCAAAACAAAATTTTCACACTTACACTCCTTTTCAAACAAAGTTTTCAAAAACACTTCATTACACTCTTGAGGACAGAAGCAAGAGTTAAATCGAAGTTAAAAACAAAAACTTTTCAAACCCCACAAGCACAAATTTTTTTTTTTTTGAAAATGATGAGCAAGTACCTAAGAGCCCGTAGACAACTACGGATAGAAAGGGTGTTAATACCTTCCCTTTCTATAATCTACCCCCGTACTCAGAAATATCTCGAAAAAGGAATGTTTCTGTGCTTTTTTCCTTTCCTTGTTGGGTAAAATAAAAGACGGTGGTGACTCTTGCTTACCGCGACATTTTACGAAAACAAACGCAAAATGAAAACCAGCAAAATTTCCTTAACGAAATAGGGAAACCACGTCTCGGTTCTGGCCACCGTATCACAGGATCGAACCCAGGAAGCTTGCTTCAAATCCTTCGCCCTTAACCATCTGCGCTGCATTAATCAATTGTTAATATAATAAGACAAATAAAATATAAGGCAAGCCACATAGTTTCCTCCAAAAAATGCGCGAATTTCAAATGGACCAGTGGGACGCTGCCACGCCTTCATCTTCTTCCCAGAAGTGTCGTTTTTGGTTTCAAGCTTTTACCTACAGACAGTACTCTATAGCCATAGCCCTACAAGCTTCAAAAATCCATAAAATGCATGATAAATTAAAGGTGAGTACATGGATCAATTCGTCTTGATCCCACGAGAACCATGGTATCCTTTTCTTGGCCTAATTTTACTTGGACAGAGAAGCCCTAAAACGACTTCTTAAACCCTAGCCATGGCAATTAGCGAAACAGTCATCAAAAAACAAAATTAATTGAACCAAAACATTCCAAATGATGATACAAACACAATGGTATGCTTAAAAGTGGTTAATCTTGCGTAAATTGTAAGACCAAAATCAAGCTTGTATGTGTAAACCATGGGTTTACCAGGAGCGATTCTGGGCTTGGGAAGGCTTACAAACGATCGTATTAGCTTCAGGAGATGTCCAGGAAGCCATTAGAAGCTTTGAATGGCC
The DNA here is from genome assembly GCA_948472305.1 of Vicia faba. Taxonomy (NCBI): domain Eukaryota; kingdom Viridiplantae; phylum Streptophyta; class Magnoliopsida; order Fabales; family Fabaceae; genus Vicia; species Vicia faba. The sequence continues at coordinate 1,626,592,060 of OX451738.1, read as the reverse complement.
TTGAATCGTCCCCTAGGTTAGAAATTAGATCCACACTTTTTGGCTAGCTTTCACAACTTCAACCCTTGTCCTTTTGCCTTGACTGCGTTGTGTATATGTAATAGAGTGTATTAGGTCAACAAAAACAACTTGAATCTTGAAATTTAAGGAGAAAAGATCTTGATTGTTAAATGAATTATTTGTTTCCAAAATAATCCAAATCATGCCATTCTTGCTCCAATCATCCTTGATACGATTTGATCCTAATATGCCAGCTTGATTAGATTTGATTCTAACAAAAATCAGATCAAAAAATCAATCTTTTATATATTTTTTCCATTTATTTGATTTAATTTGAATTTTAAATAATAAAAATCAAAATAAAAATAAATAAATAGAGAAAATAAGATATGGATGCTGATTTGGGTCATGGACCATGTCTTCAACAAGATACAATCATGAAAAGCTAGGCCCATTTGACAAAAATGCAATCTTGAGCACATTTGACTTTGGACAATTTTCTAAAAATGGACAACTTTGACAATGCATATATCCTCCAATTTTGAACCTAGGGAGGTGTTATTGGAATTTTTATAAATCTTAGGATGTGCCTTAAACAACCCTTTTGGTTTCATCTCATTTGAGTCTTCCATGTTCATGTAAGAAGCTTTGACCTAAAAGGTGTTTTTGTTGACTTTTCCAAAGGACCTATAATGTAAAAATTCATATCTTTCCATGAGTGCATTTTTTGAACTTGAGGGATGAAGATGAGTTGTAGGAAATTGGATTCTTTTAAAAATGAGCCTTGGATAAGAAATTTATGATAAAGTATGAGAAAGTTATGCCCAGTCAAAGTTTGGTTGACTTTTCTTGAGAAACCTTAATTTAGCCACTTTTGAGTTTTGATGAATTAGGAGAATTCCTTGAGGAATCATGATCAACACTTGATCAAATGATATGTATCACTTCAAAATGTTTATGTTTACCAAAAATCTTGAAGTTTGACTGCATGTGGGTCACAGTTGACTTTTGACCTAATATAGTTAATTTTCAAGCATCTGAGCAGTTGACTGAGCAAACTTCTTGTGTAAGGCATGAAACTTGGCATGGATAATCTTGAGGACATATTAGCACTATGTAAAATATTTGAGGCCTTTGGAGCTCATCCATATTGATGAAAAGGGAAACCCTAGTTGGAGGTTCCTTGCTTTAGGAGAGAGTTTGTCTGGTTAATTCTTGGGTATCCTTGAGCAAGTTGAGGATCTCCATGAATATATGTTGAGTAAAATGGGAGGGAAAATTTTGGGGTACAACAACTGGCCCTGTTCAATCTTCTTAAACCTAAGGATGTAGATTGGCTTGTCTGCCTTTCGTGATCTGAAGGTGGGAGAGGATTGAACACTAGAGTGCCCAGAAATTTGCACTCGCATGAAGTAACACTGTTGGTTAATGATGTCATAAATGGGATTACAGATTCCATTTGGATAAGATGTCTGGGATTTTTCAGAGATGGGCTTAATGATGCCATCCAAAAAAGATATCGATCGCATAAGATATTCCTTTGCGAGAAACTATGTACCTGTCGCCGAGGAGGACTTCCGAGGAAAGTTAATTTGTGTCTTGGGAGATAGAGTATAGGAGCTTTGGTTGTCCATTACTCTACTGGGGAATTAATTCTTGATTGAGGAGGTGGAAGTGAAATGCATATCTGGTCAGGGTCCAGGATGCACAGTGACCTACTAGGGAAAGGTGAACTCGACTGTAACTGGTCGGGTCCAGGTCTTACAGTCTTGTAAACTGTTATCTGGAGATAAGAGAGAAGGAACCTGGATAGTAGGGTCACTTCGAGGTGAAAGCCTGGATAGTAGGGCTATGATAAGGAACCTGGATAGTAGGGTTACTTCGGGATGGAAGCTTGGATAGTAGCGCTATGAGAAGGAACATAGTTAGTTGGGTTACTTCGGGATGAAAGCGTTGATAGTAGGGCTTATGGGAAGGAACCTGGGTCGTAGGGTTACTTCGAAATGAGAGCCTGGATAGTAGGTCTATGAGAAGGAACCTGGGTCGTAGGGTTACTTCGAAATGAGAGCCTGGATAGTAGGGCTTATAGGAAGGAACCTGGATAGTAGGTCTTAGGGAAGGAACCTGGGTCGTAGGGTTACTTCGAAATGAGAGCCTGGATAGTAGGGCTATGAGAAGGAACCTGGAGAATAGGGTTACTTCGGGATGATAGCCTGGATAGTAGGGCTATGAGAAGGAACCTAGATAGTAGGGTTACTTCGGGATGAAAGCCTGGATAGTAGGGCTATGAGAAGGAACCTGGATAGTAGGGTTACTTCGGGATGAAAGCCTGGATAGTAGGGCTATGAGAAGGAACCTGGATAGTAAGGTTACTTCGGGATGAAAGCCTGGATAATAGGGCTATGAGAAGGAACCTGGGTCGTAGGGTTACTTCGGGATGAAAGCCTGGATAGTAGGACTTATGGGAAGGAACCTGGATAGTAGATTTACTTCGAAGTGATAATGTAGATTAGTTGACCCGTTTGGTTTCAGGAACTGAGTTTCCATTAGTCGTCTGCAGACGTGACCTGTATAACTGCTAGATTTGTTGAAGATAATTGTCTTTCCTGAAAAGATACCAGGGTTAATTATATGCAATGCATGAAATGCCTTGTGAGATGATGTTCTCAAAATAAATAAGATCCTACTGTATATGATATGTATGTGCATATCATGATGTATGTACATGAAATATTATTGGGGTATGTCCAAGTCTGGGAAAATAAATCCCTAACTGCTTTTGGAGAATATAGCATTCCTGACTATTGTAGAGAATTGTGGTTCTTCTATTTCCGCCGAGGATGGTGAACGGAAATGACTATGCGAGAGATTTTACTCTTTGTTATTTATGAATATTCTGCCAGGGAGAGATTCTGTTTGAGAATAACTTTGCGGGGAACAACTTGAAAAGTGAATTTCTGTAGCTGAAGTAATGAGCTCTGTCGGGGATTGAGCTTCTGTATCCAGAGAAATAAACTATGCTTGGGAGATAAAATTTACTTACCCGCTCGCGATTATGAAATTCGACTGGGAGATATAGCTGTCAGGTTTCTGAATGACCCTGGCTGGGGAGATTACTTCCTGTTTCGGGAAAGCCGACATAAATGTTTTTGAATACTTTTACTCTCTGGGGAGTGTATGTACTGATGATGGTGCTCCAAAGTTGTCTCTGTCCCGGTACCTATTGGGCAGAGTAACTGTCGGGTTTGACACTTCTTGTTTTTTTGCCCCTGTTTCTGGAATTACGAGTAATTGTCTTTTTGTTTCTTATGTAAATATTTATGAGCAACAATCATATTCAAATGCATATGTCAAGAATAAATCATTGGAAGTTCTTGCAAAACAAAACAGAAAAAGAAAAAACTCAAAGTTTCTTGTGAAAATGATTTTGTATTGATTTTTTAAGTTGGCCTGTAATAGGCATTTTCGTACAAGGAGGTTGACGCTCTAGTAAGAGAACACCACCGTAAAAATAGAAGCTATACAATTTTATGCAAAAGAAAATAGCTATGTGCAACAATCCCATTGAGTTCCAACTCTTCTATTTCCCTTATGTCTTCGAGCGTCTCATCACTTTGCTACTTGGCCGAAAGTTGATTAGATTGATTGGTGTCGTCCGAGCTTGATAGTTGATACCGAAGTCTGGTCGCAAGATGATCCAATGGGACACAATGATATGCTTTACATCCCTAACTTTTTCCTGGCCTGCCCTTTCGGGTTTTCAGTCCACCGGGATACCCTTTTTTGCCTAAGCCGCCCTTTCAGGTTTTCGGCTTGCCGGGTGTACAAATTTTTCCATTTTCATCCCTTATTTTGCCCGAACCCTTTTGGTTCGTCGGGAAGCCCTTATTTTGCCTAGGCCAGTCAACCTAGCGGGTCTTTTATCATGCGTAGTATCTTTTCACTATGTCTGCATTGACAGGGTGAGTAAGGTCGTCACCGTCTATGGTGGTTAGAATCATAGCTCCACTCGAGAAAATGTTTTTAACCATAAATGGCCCTTCGTATGTGGGGGTCCATTTGCCCCCGGGATCACCTTGCGGCAGTATAATGCGCTTGATCACTAGATCCCCAACTTGATATTCTTGACGTCTGACTTTCTTGTTAAAAGCCATGATCATTCGCTTTTGATACGTTTGACAATGACAGATAGCGGTAAGTCTCTTCTCGTCCACTAGATTTAGTTGATCAAGTCGAGTTTGGATCCAGTCGTCTTTATTCAAACCTGCATCCTTCATAATCCTGAGAGAAGGTATCTGGACTTCAATGGGTAGGACTGTCTCCATGCTATATACCATAGAGTAGTGTGTTTCCCCTGTTGACGTCCGTGCTGAGGTACGATATCCATGAAGAGCAAATGGTAACATCTCATGCCAGTCTTTGTATGCCACTGTCATCTTTTGTACAATTTTCTTGATGTTCTTGTTAGCCGCTTCAACAATACCATTCATTTTCGGCCGGTAGGGAAAAGAGTTATGATGTTGTATCTTGAACTGTTTACAGAGCTCAGTGATCATTGTGTTGTTGAGATTCATACCATTGTCAGTAATAATTCTCTCTGGCACACCATACTGACAGATTAGATTATGTCGGATAAACTGCGCCATAACATTCTTGGTCACAGTAGCAAAAGAGGCCGCCTCAACCCACTTCGTGTAGTAATCAATGGCCACTAGAATGAAGCGATGTCCATTGGAAGCAGTGGGCATGATTTCTCCGATCATGTCATTTCCCCACATTGCAAAGGGCCACTGAGCTGTCAATATGTTCAAGGGAACCGGAGGCACATGCACCTTATCAGCGTAGATTTGGCACTTATGACAAGTCCGGGAGTGCTGATAACAATCTGCTTCTATAGTGGACCAATAATATCCTGCCCGTAGGATCTTCTTAGCCATGGTATGTCCACTGGAATGGGTTCCGAAGGTACCTTCATGTAGATCTATCGTAATCCTCTCTGCTTCGCTCTTGTCTACACACCGTAGTAAGGTAGAGTCATGATTGCGCTTGTAGAGGATCCCATTACTGAGGAAGAATTTCACAACGAACCTTCTCAGAAACTTCTTATCATTGACAGATGCCCCTTGGGGATACTCTTGAGTCTCGAGATACCTCTTGACTTCGTGAAACCAGGGTTTATCTACCACCTCTTCGGTATCAATCTCACAACAGTGCACTGGTTCATCCAACCTCTCAATGGTGATTCAGGGAGCTTCATTGTTCCACCTGACTTTGAACATAGAATACATGGTAGCTAGTGCGTCCGATAACTAATTCTCCTCTCGTGGGAAATGTTCAAAAGTTACCTCCTCAAAGTGTGGGAGCAATGTCAACACGTGCTCTTTATATGGGATGAGATTCGGATGCTTCGTATCCCATTCGCCTTTGATCTAACTTATTACCAAGGCTGAATCTGCGAAAACATCCAAGAATTTGATCCTGAGGTCAATAGCGGCCTTGAGACCCATGATACAAGCTTCATACTCCGCCATGTTGTTAGTGTAGTTGAAACATAGTCGGGTGGTGAAAGGAGTATAATAGCCCTCAGGAGATATGATTACAAGGCCGATTCCATTACCAAGTGCGTTCGAAGCTCTGTCAAAAACCATAGTCCATCGAGATCCCTCTTCGGGTCCTTTATGCGGTCCAGATTCTTCATAGTCAGTCACCAGCATAATATTCTCATCCGGGAACTCAAAATTCATGGACTGGTAGTCATCCACGACCTGATGAGCCAAGTGATCAGCCAATACACTCCCCTTGATTGCTTTCTGGGTTGTATGTTGTATATCGTACTCAATTAAGATCATCTTCCATCTTGCTATTCTTCCGAAGAGATCTGGTTTCTCGAAGATGTATTTAATTGGATCCATCTTAGATATCAACAAAGTAGTGTAGGTCAACATATACTGTCTTAGTCAGCGAGTAGCCCATGCCAAAGCGCAGCAAGTTTTCTCGAACAGTGAGTATCATGTCTCACAGTCGGTAAACTTTTTGCTAAGGTAGTATATTGCATATTCTTTTCGACCAGACTCGTTATGCTGCCCCAACACGCACCCCATTGAACTGTCTAGAACTGTTAAGTACAATATCAAAGGTATTCCTTCAACCGGAGGCATCAGAATTGGTGGTTCTTGAAGATATTCCATGATTCTTTCGAAATCTATTTGGCATTCGTCATTCCACTTTACCACTTGATCTTTCTTCAGAAGCTTGAAGATGGGCTCACAAGTAGCAGTTAGATGTGAAATGAACCTGGCGATATAATTCAAGCATCTCAAGAAACCTCTAACTTCCTTCTCTGTACGGGGAGCTGGCATTTCTTGTATGGCCTTTACCTTCGCAGGGTTTACTTGGATGCCTTTGTCGCTGACAATGAAACCCAGGAGCTTACTAGAACTTACCCCGAAGGTGCACTTGTTCGGATTCAACCTCAGCTTGTATGTCTGTAACCTGTCAAACAACTTTTGTAAATGATCAAGGTGCTCTTCCTCGGTTTGAGACCTGGCTATCATGTCATCAAAATAAACCTCAATCTCATGGTGGATTATATCATGGAACAAAGCGACCATGGCGCGCTGATAAGCTGCCCCAGCATTCTTCAACCCAAAAGTCATCACCTTGTAACAGAAGGTGCCCCACTGTGTGATGAAGGTTATCTTCTCCATGTCTTCAGGAGCCATCTTGATCTGGTTGTAGCCAGAGAAACCATCCATGAAGGAGGAGACTTTGTGTTGCGCGGTTTTGTCAACCAGAACGTCAATGTGAGGAAGTGGGAAGTCAACCTTGGGGCTTGCCCTGTTCAAATCTCTGTAATCCACACACATCTGTACCTTACCGTCCTTCTTAGGTATCGAAACGACGTTAGAAACCCACGGTGGATATGAGGTGACAACTAAGAACCCTATGTCGAACTGCTTCATGACCTCTGCCTTGATCTTGTCTAACATTTCAGGATGCATACGACAGACCTTCTGTTTAACCGGAGGATAGTCTTCCTTAGTCGGCAGACGATGTACCACAATATCAATTACTAAACCTGGCATGTCTTCATATGACCAGGCGAAGATCTCAACATAGTCGTGCAACATTTGTATCAACTGCTGTTTGATCTTAACTTCTAGATTTACACCGATCTTGACTTCTTTTCTGTCTATCTCTATGCCCAGGTTTATCGTCTCAACTAGCTCTTCATGAGTCTGTATAGCCCTTTCTTCCTGCTGTAATAGTCTAGCAAGTTCTCTAGGCACCTCACAATCATCCTCACCTTTGTCTTTGGCTTGGTTGATCAGACTTTCGAAGTTATAACTGGCAGTAGCAGAGCTGTTATCAATGGGATCCAGAGTGGATATGGATATGCAGCATGATACGTGAGTGTGTGTAAGAGCATAGCTGTTTTGATAAAGTGAAAACAAAAGAGAAAAATAGAGAGCGTAAAATTTGTATGCAAGGAACGTCCAATGTTTTATTGATGATATATAAAATGACAAATAATAGCCCTAAAAAACAAAGCCAATGTGCCTCGGGAAAGGCACAAGGCTGTAGAGTTTAAATTGTTTATTACAAATCTAAAAATAAGTAATACAATTACTGCGAAATAAAAGAAACTGGTATAAAGTCCCTATCCGTCCAGTTACTCGGTCCACCATTGGTAGTTGGGTAGATCTAGCTGTCAATGTCAGAGTCTTCCTCACTGTCTTCAATGGCATTAATTCCCCGATTGGTGATGTGCAGGGGAGGTCCTCCTGCTCGAGCGCATCGAACAGCCCTTTGAGCTCTTGAAGTAAAGCTCAAACCAAACTTGTAAGTTTTGTGAGTAAAATCAGGGAGTTGTCCCCAATTGGTATACCCACCTTCATCAACCACTGCTCTGGCGTCTTTGAGAGAAGCCATATTCAGAGGAGGTTTGTGGCTGGTAGTAGTTTCAGTCGATTCCAGGATCTGGGAAACCTCTTCAAAACTCTGGAAAGGAGTCTCTATGAATTCCCCGTCCATGTCTACGTACCTGAAAGAGTTGAGGTGGCTTACCATATAATCTTCTTCTCCACGTATGGAGACAATCTTCCCCTTCACTGGATACTTCAGCATTTGGTGTAGTGTAGAAGTAACAACCCCAACTTCATGGATCCAAGGATGACCCAACAAGCAAGAGTATGGTGGTCTAATGTCCATTACATAAAAGGTGGACTCAAAGGTTTGAGAGCCTACCTTGACAGGGATGTCCACCTCCCCATGCACCATTCTCTTCGACCCATCAAAAGCCCTTACCATAATGTTACTAGGCTTTAAGGTTAATCCCTCACAATCTAGTCAGTCGAGAGCCTTCTTCGGCAGGACATTCAGTGAGGATCCAGTATCTACCAGCACATGAGCCATAGTGGTTCCCCTGCATTTGATTGAGACATACAGAGCATCATTATGCTTCCTCCCTTTTGGTGTCAAGTTTGCATCTGAAAAACCTAGCCCATTGTCAGCAGTCAGGCTGGCCACATAGTCTTTGAATTGACCGGCAAATGTTTCTTGTGGAACATGCGCAGTCTTGAGGAATGAAATCAAAGCCTTCACATGGGCCTCGATGCACAACAACAGGGAAAACATGGATATCTTTGAGGGGGTCTGCCCCAGCTGCTCGACCACATTGTAGTCGCTCTTTTTTATTTTTTCAATATTTCCTCTATCTCTTGATTAGAGGCTTCTACGACAATTTTTCTAGGTGCCTCCGTCCGGGCAGGCTCACCTATAACTTCTTTGCCTCGAGTCCCAAATGACTCGACGGCGGGAGTGATAATTGGAGTAAGCATCGGAGTAGTAGTTGAAGTACCAGTAGGAATAACAGACGAAATAACAACATGCCTATTGACAGTCTTTGGAGAAATCTCGGGAGAGAAAACCCTTCCACTTCTGGTAACCTTGCTGGTCTCGATAATGTTACTGACATCAGGATCATCCTCTTCATTCTTAAAATCTTGTTTGATTCCATGATAGTACACATCCACACCTAATGCCAAGGGACAGCTTTGTCCAAGGCGTATGGGACAGGACCAGGAAGGGTGATTATTAACGGAGCGACTCTTGGAGCAGATGTAATCCTAACAGGTCTTTTCAAGGAGACCTTGGAAGGATTGGCAGAAATGGTTATAATAGAAACATCTTCAAATGGGACAATGGGAATCAGAGTTTTCTCGAACAAAATTTCTTTGTTGTCCATCAGGCGCTGAACACCTGACTTCAGCAAATGGCAACCAGAAGGCAGAGATGAACACATGTGACAACCTTCACCATAACCTGGAAATAAATCGGCCAACAACAATTCTTCTTAATAGTCATAAGAGGAGTAGAAACTTCATCAACTGAGGTCACAAACACATCGGTATCAACAACATTAACTCCACGATTGTGCTTAGGCATGGGAGCAGTTATGACATTGGGCTTTTCCGGAGCATCGAACTCAATCTCCTTAGCCTCGATCAGATCATGTACCTTATTTCTCAGAGCCTAGCAGTCATTTGTATCGTGGCCGAGACTCTCGGAATGGTAGGCACATCGAGTGTTTGGATTGTACCGAGGAGATGTGGTATTCGAATTCTTGGGAGCCTCTTTCAAGGTTGCCAAGTTAGATCTCAGCAGATGGGGTAGAACTTCAGCCAACGTCATGTTAATCCGGGTAAACCTCCATTGTGGTCTTTCTACCCTTTGTTGAATGTTGCATTATGGAGCAACCGCAGGCCTAGGTATCATTACGGCACTTACTATCTGACGGTGTTCAGCTCTATTTTGACCTCTTGGGCTATAGATAGAACTAGCTTCCTTTTTACCAGTGAAAGGCTTCTTTAACAAACTCGAAGAGGCATCTTTCTGTATCTTATCGCTCCAGATCCCAACTTCTACCCTCTCTCCAGTTAGAATCAGCTCGGTGAAACCAGATGACGAGGTGCCGATCAAATGATTAAAGAATGGACCAGATAGCATCCGAAGAAACATATTAACCAACTCCCTATCAGACAAAGGGGGTTGGAATCTTCCAGCCAAGTCTCTCCACTTCTGTGCATAGTCCTTAAAGCCTTCAGTTGCACCCATGAACATACTTTGGAGTTAAGTACGAGTAGGAGCAAGGTCATTGTTGTATTGATACTGCTTATAAAAAGCAGCAGCCAGATCTTCCCAGTTTCCGACATTGGCTCTTTCCAGTTGGTAGAACCATTCAAGCTGATTCTCTGACAGACTGTCTTGAAAGAAGTGGACCCACAAATTTCTATCAGCGGTGTGGGGATGGATCTTCCTTACATAGAAATGGAGATGGAGTTTTGGGCAAGACACCCCATCATATTTTGCAAAAATTGGAGCCTTAATCATCTGCGGGATGACCACTCCCGACACCAATCCCAATTCTTCGAAATCTAACCCAGGTATCCTCTGGACTTCCATAGAACTCAGACGATCTTCCAACTGCTTTTATCTATCCTCAGTAGGAGGATACTTCTCATCATTGTTGTCTGTATCATTGTCGGAAACTTCAGGACTAGGGTCCTTTTCCTTGTCTCTCTTTCTTGGTTCTCCCCTTCCTTGGATGAAGAGGTCAGATTGACTGGTTGCTTTAACGGCCCCCTGAACCTTCTGCCCATATTTAGAATACCAGAGACCTTCTTATTTTTCTTTTTCTCCTTCAGGGTAAGGGCTTTCAGATCCTCCTGCCCTTTCGCCAGATTTATGAACATCTGTTGGAATTGGGCATTTTGCGCCTGAATATCTTTGATGCTTTGTTCAGAAGACATTTCTGCTGAAATAAACAGCGAAGAAGATGAGAAGCCTGTAATGGTACCTTTTTATGCAATGTTATGGATGGGATGCGTATGCAATGATTTCAAGGATTTTTAAAGGCTCAGATTTGTTTAACCAAAAGAAACACACGTTAATTTCATTAATAAGTTTGAATTGTTGCAAAGAGTGCCTTTAGGCTTACAATAAAACAAAACAAAACTTAAAGCAAAAAAGAAACTAGGTCTCCTAGGAGCGCATCCTCTTTGGTTCAATGTAGGCGTTTATGCTCCTTTCTTCATGAAGTAGCCTAGTGAGCTCCAACACCTTCTTCTTGCTGGCATAGAACCGAGCTTCAAATGTGTCCCGCTCCTCTTTGAGTTGAAGCCAGGACTTCTGTAACTCTTCATGATCAGTTGGCATGTCAGGATGATGACCAAGGAAAGTAGTATCTACTTCAATAACTGGTTCCATAGTTATTGGTAGGACAGCAGGGTAAGGAATCATAAGACTTTGGGCGCGAGCTCGTACCCATCGGAGATAAGGCTCAAGAGGAATGGAATTCTTGTGCCCTAGCGTCTTGCTATCAATTTTATGCACCATGCCCCAAGATTTTATGAACCTTTTGTCGTATCCCTGAGCATCGTTCTCATAGTTGAAGGCGATTCCTTGGATAAGCCTATCATGAGGACCATCTCTTCTCGCATAACCAAACTGACATAGTGACAAACAAGGGTTGTAAGTGATTACTCCCCTAATGCCTAAGAGAGGGACATTAGGGAATTCACCACAGCGATCGATGATGGTAACATCTTCCGAGAACCGTGAACACCAATGAATGTCCGAATGTGTAAGGGACATCAGCCTAGGAGACCATTTCAAACCCTGTTCATTCTTCAAAACAGACCCGGGTAGGTGAGAAATAAACCACCTAGACAATAGAGGAGTGCAACATAGGAGGGTCCCCCTTCTCTTTAGAGTGCGAGCATGCAGAGAGTGTAGAATATCCTCTAGTAATGTAGGCACCGGATTATGAGATAGAAAAACCTTAATAGTGTTCACATCTACAAGTTAATCCACATTAGGGAAAAGTACCATCCCGTAAACGATAATTTCCAGCACCTCTTCGAAAGCTTGTAAATCCAGGGTATCCCAAAAATGGTAAGCCTTCTCGAATAGAAACTTAACTGGGATTCCTTTGACATTTCCTCTAGTCTGCCAACTTGTCACTACGTCAGACCATTGTAAGGACAGAGCTCTAGCAATCTCTTCAGGCTTTGGATGTTCTTCCGTACCGTTGAAAGGTAACTGATCAAGAATAGGTACCCCCAGCAACTGAGAAAATTCCTCCTTAGTAGGTACTAGCTGGTAATAGGGAAGTTGAAACAATGGTGCACAGGATCAAAGAACTGAAACTACACTTTTAACAATTCTTCATCAGGTTTTGCCGTGACCAAGTTGAGCAACCGACCATGCTTTTTAGTGAATGGAGAACTTTCAGGAACCCTTAATGCTAGGTCCTTTAGTTAGAGAGGCACTTTCACAAGGTTAATCTGGATAGTGTTCCTACGGGAGGATGCCATGTCCTACAAAACAAAGCAAAAATGAGCCCTAGGAAATCCTTGAAATGGTAAATTATAATATGCCATGCTTATGGTGTCATGATTATGCTAGAAAATCACATGTATAGCAAACAACAAGAAAGTCACACTAAGTCCTTAGGTTTAAGGCCTGCATGAGTTTTAAGGTCATACTCTCTTGAAGTTGGATTGGTTCAACCTGTCCTATAAATCGTAATCGGGTTCTAAGGGATCTCAATATCACCGATCTTTCCCCCAACTTCGTTCAATAGGCGATTGACTCGCAACCAAAAAGAACTCAAGAGTCAAACCTCAATGAGTTTAGCATCGAGTATCTTTTGACCTTGGGAATACACCAAAGTCGACCATCTCGCTATGTCCTACTGGACAAGTTGTGAAATTAAAGGTTCTAAGGTCAGTTGATGCTTCACGACACCATGCGGCGGCCCGTACTCCCTGATTGACTCAAGGGTTACCAGTACCAACCAAAGTGCCACATCAACATAGCTACTGCTTCAACCGTGTCGGTATACCTCACACAGTTCCCTCACAGTTTATTGCTACTTACCTAAAAGGTGTTCCCCGATCCGGGTGTAGGGTCCATAGTAACCCCAAACAATCCCTTAAAAGTAAAGCAATCAAGACAAGCAATTAAATGACCTAGATCCTAAGGTATACCCCACTTATTTATATTCCCCATGAGAGTCGCCAATTCTATGATACAGGGGCAGAACCGACTATTAATACTGGTTTGCGTTTTGTATTCGCAAATGTCGCAGTAAGCAAGAGTTGCCACCGACTTTTATTTCATCCAACAAAGGAAAAGGAAAAAGAAAAGAAAAAACCTTTTTTGAGAATATTTCTGAGTACGGGGGGTAGATTATAGAAAGGGAAGGTGTTAGCACCCTTTCTATCCATGGTTTTCCATGGGCTCTTAGGTACTTGCTCATTTTTCAAATTGCTTGTGTGTGCTTGTTTTGAAAAGTTTTGTTTTACTTCGTGATTACCCTTGTTTATGTCCTCAAGAGTGTGACGAAGTTGTTTCGAAAACTGTTTTTGAAAAGTGTTTGTGTGAAAATTTTTGTTTGAGCAAGTACCTAGGAACTAATCCACCTACTCGAAAAAAGTCTGTTCATTTTCCTTTAGACAACGTTATCCTATTATTAAGGAACAGGTAGCACCATCGTTGGAGTTTTAAGAGACGTTCGAAGGGACAAGTACGATCACAAAAGCAATGTTAGGAAATTTTAGTAATCATCCTAAAGCCTTAAAGATCTTTTTCCGAGGCAACATTCGAATGGGTCATTTTAGATCTTTTGGGACTAGAGGACGACTACTAACATTCCCTATACTTCATGACCGTTTACCGAAGGCAACCAGAGTGGAGTAAACCCTAGGAGTGAGCATGTGCAAGTGTGTTTTTTTCCAGTTTATTTATCTTTTCACATTTAGGGTTTTCTACTGTATTAATTGCAATTTGTCTTTCCATACAATCCTATTAACATACATCTAACAGCTTATAGTTTGCAGAAATTAAAATGCGGGAAATTAAAGTCCTAACTATTACAAGGCTTTCGCAGATACATAATCATTTTGACTGTAAATAAAGATGCATAAATTTAAAACCCTAATTACTATTACAAACTCGGAGCAGTTACAAATTATGAGGGTCTACCATGAGCTTATGCATGCTGAGTGTTGGATCTGGCTGGAGATGGATCCAAAGATGAGGCGCTGAGGTGTACGGTGGAAATGCTTGGTAGTGAGACATCAAATCTGCAATTAAATGTTGAGAAAAATGAAAAAGCAGTGCGCCTAGGATCGAACCCAGGACGCTTGCTTCAAATCCTTCGCCCTTAACCATCTGTGCTACATTACTCAATTGTTAACATAATAAGATAAATACAATATAAGGAAAGCCACGTAGTTTCCTCCAAAAAATGCATGAATTTAAAATGGACCAGTGGGACGCTGCCACACCTTCATCTTCTTCCCAGAAGTTTCATTTTTGGTTTCAAGATTTTACCTACGGATAATACTCCATAGTCATAGCCCTGCAAGCTTCAAAAATCCAATAAACGCATGATAAATTAAAGGTGAGTACATGGATCAATTTGTCTTGATCCCACGAGCACCATGGTATCCTTTTCTTGGCCTAATTTTACTTGGACAGAGAAGTCCTAAAACGACTTCTTAAACCCTAGCCATGGCAATTAGCGAAACAGTCATCAAAACACAATTAATTGAACCAAAACATTCCAAATGATGATATAAACATAATGCTATGCTTAAAAGTGGTTAATCATGCGTAAATTTTAAGATCAAAATCAAGCTTGTATGTGCAAACCGTGGGTTTACCAGGAGTGATTATGGGCTTGGGAAGGCTTGCAAACGGTCGTATTAGCTTCAGGAGATGTCCAAGAAGCGATTAGAAGCTTTGAATGGCCTTGAATCGTCCCCTAGGTTAGAAATCAGATCCACACTTTTTGTCTAATTTTTGAGTTTTCTTGGCTAGCTTGCACGACTTCAACCCTTGTTCTTTTGCCTTGGTTGTGTTGTGTATATGTAATAGAGTGTATTAGGTCAACAAAAACAACTTGAATCTTGAAATTTAAAGAGAAAAGATCTTGATTGTTAAATGCATTATTTGATTCCAAAATAAGCCAAATCATGCCATTCTTGCTCCAATTATCCTTGATACGATTTGATCCTGATATGCCAGCTTGATTAGATTTGATTCTAATAAAAATCAGATCAAAAAATAAATCTTTTATATTGTTTGCCATTTATTTGATTTAATTTGAATTTTAAATAATAAAAATCAAAATAAAATAAATAAATAGAGAAAATAAGATATGGATGCTGATTTGGGTCATGGACCATGTCTTTAACAAGATACAATCATGAAAAGCTAGGCCTATTTGACAAAAATGCAATCTTGAGCACTTTTGACAATTTTCCAAAAATGGCCAACTTTGAAAATGCATATCTCCTCCAATTTTGACCCTAGTGAGGTGTTCTTGGTCTTTTTAGAAATATTAGGATTTCTCCTAAACAACCCTTTTGGTTTCATCTCAATTGGGTCTTCCATGTTCATGTAAGAAGCTTTGACCCAAAAGGTGTTTTTGTTGACTTTTCCAAATGACCTATAATGTAGAAATTCATATCTTTCCATGAGTTCATTTTTTGAACTTTAGGGATGAATATGAGTTGTAGGAAATTGTATTCTCTTCAAAATCAGCCTTGGATGAGAAATTTATGATATAGTATGAGAAATTTATGCCCGGTCAAAGTTTGGTTGACTTTTCCTAAGAAACCCTAATTTAACCACTTTTGAGTTTTGATGAATTAGGAGCATTCATTGAGGAATCATGATCAACCCTTGATCAAATGATGGTTATCACTTCAAAATGTTGATGTTGACCAAAAATATTGAAGTTTGACTTCATGTGGGTCACAGTTGACTTTTGACCTAATACAGATGATTTTCAAGCATTTGAGCAGTTGATTGAGCAAACTTCTTCTCTAAGGCATGAAACTTGGAATGGATGATCTTGAGGACATATTAGGACTATGGAAAAGATTTGAGTCCTTTGGAGCTCATCCATCTTTAAGAAAATGGAAACCCTAGTTGGAGGTTCCTTGCTTTAGGAGAGAGTTTGTCTGGTTAATTCTTGGGTATCCTTGAGCAAGTTGAGGATCTCCATGAATATCTGTTGAGTAAAATGGGAGGGAAAATTTTGGGGTGCAACAATGGATATTATTTTTCTGGTTTATGGTGAGTTTATGAAAGAGTAAAGTGTATAAAAATAAAGAGACACAAGCGATATATCCTGGTTCCCCTCACAGTCCGAGAGTACTCCAGTCCCCTTTCAACATGAAAGAGATTTTCTTATTATGGCAAACTTAAACAAGAACTATCCAAAACCAAGAATGATCCTCTCGGACCAAGAACAATCCTCTTGTATTTTCACTATGTCAACAATGAGAACAATCCTCTCAAAGTGATTTTACTTGTATCCAACAATCCTGGAAAAACAAGATTTACAAAACCACTTGAACTTATTTCCAACAATCCTGAAAGATAAGCAAGTATATAGTAATATTTGATTTGATTGAGTTTGAGTAGAAATGATCACTTTGAGTGATTTAATCAACGAATTGATCTCCTCTTCCAATGACAATAGTATACAATGACTCAAGATATATAATGCTCAAAGTTTTCTAGTTGATAATATGTGAAAGTGTGCAGAAAACTTGTGTATGAAAGTCTATAAAAGCTTGAGTTTTATTTTTGAAAATCCATAAGATTTGATTGGAAGAGGTACTTAAAATGATTTTGAAAATTAGTATTTATATGTTCATAACACCCTTTTGAAAGAGCATAAAAATTCTGCAAATGAATCATGAATAATTGCCAAGATTGAGTGAAAGGTTTCATGAATTGGTGTTATGAACAGGCATGAGTGAAGCTGCTGCTTTTCAAAATCGTTCAGCATGCAATCGATTTCACCCTTGTGTAAATCGATTGCACGGAGTTTTAACAGCTAGAAATTCAAATATTTTGAGTGTGCAATCGATTGCACAAGTGTGTAAGTCGATTGCACTTGAAGTCATTGGCAAAAATTAACTGAGAGTAATCGATTTCACAAACATGTAATCGATTGCACTTAGAAACAATAGCAAATGTTTTGAAAAATTGAAGCATGCAATCGATTGCACCAATATGCAAATCGACTGCACTCAAGTGAAAATTGAATTTTTGCTTAGAAAAACTTGAGTAAAGATTTGGACAATATAAAATATTTCTTTTGACCATTGAGCATCTATGTCTTAAGTTCAAAGTAAGTATTGTCATTATACCTCGAAATTTTCTAAGTGCTTGAACCAAAGACTTCATCCATATATGATTTTAGCTTGATCAATCATCTTTGCCTTCTTATCAACATGGTTTGCCTTCATCAAAATAGAAGTGCATTTGAGAATCTTGATTTTACAGTTATCCTTGACTTACTCAATGAACATCAGTACAATCCAGAGTTTCGCTCTAATGCAGCCACCACTTCGTACGTATTGATCTACATCGTACAACCTCCTTGATTTATTGCTACTTACCTAATAAGGTGCCCCAGATCCGGGTGTAGGATCTTTACAAGAATACCCCAACAAACCCTTAAAGATAAAGCAAGAAAACACACAATAAAGAATTTAAAATGATGAGTTAAAACTCTAAGGTAACCCCACTTTATAAATTCCCCAACATAGTCATCTTCGGTTCACCATCCCCAACGGAAGTAGAAGAACCACTTTTTCTATGACGGTCAGGAACTCAATTTCCAATACTCTCCAGCAGCAGTCATGGATTTATTTTCCCAAACTCGGACGTGTCACAATAGCATTTCATGTTCATACATCATGACGTGCACACACATATCGCATACAATATAATCTCATTTATTTTGAGAACATCATCACACAATGCATTTCATGCATCACATATAATTAATCATGTACCTTTTCAGGAAAGATGGTTATCATCAACAATTTCCAGCAGGTCCAAGATTAGCTCCTGAAACTAAACAGGTTTATTATTTGCACATTCAAATGCAACTTTACACGGGTTCGTCACAAAGCAATCTTACACGGGTTTCTCCTAAATGCAGCTTCACACGGGTTTATCCTGAAAAATCTTACACGAATCCTTTCTCATATATTTCTGAATGAAGTTTTACACGAACTTATCCCATGGAGACCTTACCCAGGTTCCTCCTAAAGCCCTACACGGACTCATCACGAGCAACCTTACCCAGGTTCCTTCTGAAGTTTTACACGAATTTATCTCAAAGTAACCTTACTGTTGTACCCCAAAATTTGCCCTCCCATATTTCTCAAAACATTTCAAGAAAAATTCACAAGTCCAACCCGGCGCGTCATATTCAGGTGTTCTTTCACCAAGATATCTCTGATAACGTATTCTCAAATTCAGGTTCGGCTCAAGAGTCAATTCTTTAAAGAAGGTATCCGAATGTGCGAGTTTTCTTGAAGAAATATGGTGAAAAAGTGTGCTGAAAGTGCAGTTTTTACGCGCTAAAAAATTCATAACTTGAAGATCGTGGCTCGTTTTGAACCCGTTCCGGTGGCCAAAATTCCGTCTTGACGTCATCTACGTTTTCATCTCTCACGGATGGAAGCCAATTTCGATCAGAAGGTCTTCAAAAATGTGGATTTATCAAGTATTTTCATACAGAAAATTTGTAACAGAAGTTTATTTGCATCATGTTCAGAAAATCATAACTTGGTCGATTTTCATCGTATCGAGCTGGTTCCGGCGCCAAAATTTCACAAATTGAGTTGGCTACATTTTCACAGAAGGTATTGAGTTCAAACGGTATTCAAAAGGCCTTCGTATTTTGCTCAGAGTGCGTGACACGCTGAAAATCCTGAATGCTGAATATTATTTCATCTGGGCCGAAACTTCGAAAATTCATAACTCAGTCAATTTTTATCGGATTGGACTCATATTTTTACACAAGGTCACTGACTCATAGATCTACAACTTTTCTTCAAAAGTCGAGACCAAATTATGCTCCGATCAATACCAGTTTTTTATTGAAGAACGTGTCAGAGTCGACACTGGAGCCCAAAATAAGTTTGTCTGAGCTGAAACTTCAAAAATTCATAACTAATTCACTGTTTATCCGATTGAGCCGATTTTCGGACAGGAGTTAGTTATCGATGTCGGCTACATTTTGTTTTCACATTTCAACTTCAACAATTGCACTTAAGTCCCATGCGATTTAGCCTGGAAAGTGACGAACTCAAGTGAACATTGGAGGCCCAATTGCACATTCAAAGCCCATTTTCTTTACCCTAATTTTCATTATATAATCACCTTCTTTTCACACAAATCAGGGAGGATAAAGAGGAGGAAAAGAGAGAAAAAACCTTGCCACAACACTGTTAGAATATCAAATTCTTTCAAGAACCCTAAAACCTTGAAATCCTTATTACAAATCCCTCTCTCACTACAAACAAGCCATCACAGTTACAAACCAACACCTCATTACTTCTTCAGTAAGGGTAAGGCTGGCTTGATCTCCATGATCAAAAGGGCATAAAAGCATTCATGTCACTACTTTTCCAGTAAGGGTAAGATTGATTTGATCTCCATGATCAAAAGGGTATAATCATTCATACATACCATATTGTGCCTAAACATTAAATTTCTTCATATATTGGCTTTATTTGCATTTTATGATTTTATTTAATGTGTTCATGAGATTCAACACTGCAGATTTAGACAGGATCCCATCCAGGTTCATTAAGGAACGTTGAGGCCAAAAGCCAAATGGCCAAAAGCCAAAAGCCAAATGGCCAAAAGCCAAAAGCCAAATGGCCAAAAGAACAACTTATGCATGACGATACAGACATCCTGAGAAGATTAAGGAACGTTGAAGCCAGAACACAAATGGCCAACAGCCAGAACACAAATGGCCATGAAACCCAATCCAATGGCCAAAGAATGCAGACCACGGTACTCAGGAGTCAATGAACACGCACGTGATGCTAGAAAGTCAAACAGGGCCTTGATTCAATGGGCCAAATTTCTCAAATCATACCTCCCTTTGGGTCTAAATACCCCTATGGTTTGCACATTTTTAATTTTTATTTGATTTTCTTTTCTAATTCTTTTTTAATGTTTTAATTATTTCTTTTTACCATAAAATAATTTTCACAATAATAAATACAGAAAAATCAAAAAAATGTTTATTGTTATTAACATTAATTTCACCATTATCTTTTGTAAATAAACCTTAAATAATTAACTAGTTAAATTAGGTTTTAAAACTTCAATCTTTTTCTTAATAAATTAAAACATGTAGAAATTAGGGTTTTTAACTTTTTCATCCTTTTTTTTTATTAAATATTTTTCTCATCATTATTATTATTAATTAATAAATATTTTGTAAATAAACATGTAAATAATTAATTAGCATAAATTAGGTTTTAAACATTAACCTTTTCTTTAATAATTAAAAATATTTAGAACTAGGGTTTCCTTCTAATTTTAAATTCCTTTTTATTTCATAAATACCAAAAACTTAAAAAACAATTTCTTTTCTTTTAATTAAATAATTAATTAACTTTTAATTCCATTTAATTTCAAAAAGGGTCCAACGCCCTCGAACATTCTATTTTAATTCTTTCGCACAGTTATTCTTATTTTTCTTTGTGAACATTATGTAACTGCTCAAGCCATGTAATAGGAATTTATTTACTTTCCGCATTTTTATTAAAAACGGGTCTTTGTTAATTTGGCGATGTATAGACCCGCGCCTTGTAATAGCGTAGGATTTTACTTTCCGCATTTAAATTTCCGCATTTTTAAACTGCTAAACTTTGCATGAAAGAATGAATGGCCTAAATTAAAAACAAGCGTAGATCACCATGATACATGTACAAGATAAAACATAACTGAAAATAACACATAAATTCACACACCACTCTTAGGGTACGCCTCACTGTTGCCTTGCCCTCGAAACGTGGTCGTCGAGTATAGGACGTTTTAGTAAGTCCTTATGTCCATGACATGATCCAGTTGCCTCGAAACGGTTGCCTCGAAATTAAAAAAGGATCAATGGCATAAGGGTAGCTTCTAAGGTGTCCTACTGTTGCTCTGGTGACCACACTGTCCCTAAACTCGAATTGACCCGAACACCTCCAACGGTGGTGCTACCTACCTCTCAATGGTGGGATGTCACTACCTTAAGGACATTTACACATCCTAATTCCTTAGGGTAGGTGGATGACTCATAGATACTTGCTCTATTCAAAAACAAATCAAACTCTTTTCACACCGACACTTTTCAAAAAGCTTTCAAAAATTTTTTCAAACACTCTTGAGGACTGATACAAGAGTCGATCTGAAATCTTTAAACGAAACTTTTTCAAACTCACTCACAATTGAAAAGCAAACACCTTTTGAAAACATAATGAGCAAGTATCTGAGAGCCCATGGATAACCATGGATAGAAAGGGTGCTAACACCTTCCCATTCTATAAATCTAACTCCCGAACCGAGAAACTATCTCATAAGGAATTTTGTTGTGCTTTTGTCCTGTCCATGTTGGAGAAAATAAAAGACGGTGGCGACTCTTGCTTCCGCGACATTTCGCGAACCAGCGTTAAACAGTCAATTCCAGATCCATCGATCACAGAACTGGCGACTCTGCTGGGGAATTTATAAAAGTGAGGTGTACCTTAGGATAGTTCATAAACTGTGTTTTCAATTGATTTGACTTGTTTGCTTTAAATTGTGGGCACTGTCTTGGGAGTTCTATAGGTCCTAACCCGGATCTGGGGATACCTTCTTAGAAAGTAGCAACAAGGCTGTGAGGGAACTGTGCGGGTTATACCGACATGGTTGAAATAGTCTGCTATGTTGATGTGGCACTTTGGTGTGTACCGGTAACCCTTGAGTTCAGTCAAGGAGAGTACGGGGCCTCCGCGTGGTGTCGTGAAGCATCAACTGACCTTAGGAACCTTAATTGAACCATCTTGGCCTCTTTAGGGTAGTGAGATAACTGACTTTGGTGCAGTCCGAGGTTGGTTTATACTCGATACTACACTCAGTTGAGGGTTGTTTTCTTGGAATATTTCGGTCGCCAGTTCAGTGGCTAAATCGAAACGATGAACAATGAAAGCAATCCAGTGATATTGGGACCCTTAGAACCCGGTTACTTTGATAAGACAGGTCTTAACCCACAAACTGAAAGAGGGTAATACCTAAACCCCATGCTGGCCTAAACTCTAAGGGTTTATCTTGTGTGACTTATGTGCCTTCCAACTTTACTATTTGTATGCTTGACACTTGAGCTTCTTGCAGGTTCTGTTTACAGTCCCTAATAGGGACTCATAACAGGGTTTACCTATATCATTCCATGCATAGCATGACATCATACCATTGCATACATCCTACATAAGGACTAACCCATTTTAAGGATCTAAAGGGTTTGTGATGCAGGTCATGATGAACCAGAATGGCCAGCAAGGGGCAAAGGGGATTTATTTTCCTCTAGCCAAGGTTGTCAGGGGCTATGACCCACTAGATATGGTGAGCCTTGACTCTTGAAGAAGGACTCTCAACAATATGCAGTTCCTTCAATCAAGCTACCGGATTCAAATTCTGACAATTATTTCTTGTTTACCCCGCGAGATCCTTGAATACATTGCATATATATATACATACATATCATTGCATAACAGGTACCCTTTTGACAGGTCACTTACCATCTCCGCTGTTTATTTCAGCAATGGCTTCCCAACAAGATAACCAGGATCTTCAGGTTCAAGAGATTCAGTTCAGAGAGATCTTCCTAAGCCTATCCAAGGGGCAGGAAGAGTTGAGGACACTCCTTATGGGGAATTTGGCCAAGCAAAGTCCCAAAGATGACAAGGACGAGCAACTGAAACGTCTGCAAGCTGAGGTAGATACGATGAAAACCCAGTTGCTGGGACAAAGGGCTCTCATCCAAGGTTTAGCTCGGGAGCAAGGAGAGCTGAGGGCCATGATCAGTCAGCTTCATCAAGACATGAAGCAACCAGCCCAAGTCAGGGACCAGGTCATTGAACAGCTTCCAAGAGGACAAAGGTCTGGTCCAATGAATAGACCTCTCCAAGCTGCTACCACTTCACAGGTCCAACCACGACCTCGCCAAGAACAACGGGCTGATCAGAGCAAGCCAGACAAGCCTAAAAGGCAGTTCACCAAGCTCAACGTGTCACCGTCTCAAGCTTTACAACAATTGTTGAGGTTGAATCTGGTGACGTTAAGGGACCCTCCTAAGAATCTCAACACAACCTCCCTAAAGTACAATCCTGAGGAAAGATGTGCGCACCACTCTGACAGTCCAGGACATGACACCGACGACTGCTGGGCTCTGAAGAATAAGATCCAAGATCTGATTAATGAAAGAGCTGTGGATTTCACCCAGATGGGCCAGGCTGAATGCTCCTGCCATCCCTACAAGATGCACCAGTCGAAGTAACAAGTCCTGAGATTAGAAGACTTTTGTTCATTAGAATTTTTCAAGTTGTGATTTTCTTTTGATTGTTCAAACATTTATTCATGTTAAACATTGTTATTTCATTAATGCACTACACATGTCTGTTTTGAAGTAATTATTTCGTATTCACTATTTAAAATTGCTTTCATTCTTTGAGATGTTCAATGCTCGATTAATAATGCTAAGCCTCTTGAGGGAGGATGACGAAAACGATACCACGATCTTTACAGTATGCTTTTGAACAGACCCCGCTGATGAAGTACATGCATTGTTTCAAATCCCTAAACACTGGAGTTATAAGGAAGATAATCCCTCGTCAACCCCTCTGAGCCAAAGAAGTAGGAGTTTTTCGTTTCGAAAATTAAAACCCTTTATCATAACCTGGGGCAGGGTAGTTCTCTCAGTTGATCCAAGTGCATAACAAATGGCACCAAAGAGGTCCTTACAAAAAAAAGAAGACAGTGATGATTCCGAATAATCATAAGGATAGGCAGTCATTATTTCTCAAAACAAAAACCCATTAAGTCAAAACCTACGAAGGAGACTTACAAAAACTGGGGCATCCCGCTGACTGTAATCACAAAAGAAACAATTCAGGAAAAATTAAGGGATAATAAAATCAAAAAGAAAGAGGTTCTACAAACCCTCAACAAAAAAAAGAAATGACTGCCTATTCAAAATAAACTGTCAATATCCGAACCATCACTGGAATATCAGAGCAAAGACTCAAACAAGGTCTAATGCACGATTAGCTGAGTCTAGGTTTGAAGAACATCACGAAGAGCGGGTGGGTACAAATATAATTTGAGCCTTTATCCTTTGTTTCTTAAACCGTGAACCAGGCCACATTATAACCCTCAAAAGTCCTAGCTGAAGCATGGGTTAGTTCGAAAGCATACTGTTACGAAAGGTATCCTGACTCCTTAAGGCTTGCGGTAAAATAACGAGTTGACATCACAATTTACAAAACTTGCTTATTTTACTAAAAATGCATTTTCAAAAACTTCAAGACAGACATAAGCGTTGCATTTTTAACATAACCTTGTTTGCATATGACTTTTTGTTTGAACAGCAGAGAAATTCGCACGACGAATATCCAGTGAACAAAATCTTCTCAACAAGAGCTCAAATGGAAGAAGCACTTCCAATCAAGGGGCAGACATGACCATGGTCTATTATCTGGGGCACTCCAATCAAGATTCGGAGAATCTCTCAAAGGCCAAACAACCTGGGGCAAATCTTCGCCTGAGTCACTTGGGGCATTCCAGCAACGAATCTTGCCTGATCAAACATCTTCTGGTGGCATGGCAAAACACTTCTAACAGGGGCAACTCCCTACATTCTGAGAGAATGGACATAGCCGAAAAAATACTGCGCATAATCAAAGACCCGCTAGGTTGACACACCTAGGCAAAAATAAGGGCTTCCCGGCGAACCAAAAGGGTTCAGGCAAAAATAAGGGATGAAATGAAAAAAAATCTGTACACCCGGCAAGTCGAAAACCTGAAAAGGCGGCTTGGGCAAAATGGGTATCCCGGTGGACTGAAAACCCGAAAGGGCGGTCCAGGCAAAAATTAGGGATCAAGGCGTACGACTATGTCCCGACATCTTGTCACTTGCCTTCCAGAAGAGGACTCGTCAATCAGCGGTTATCAAGCACCTTATGGGACTCCTTCTCCCTCAGAAACAGGGGAAATATTGAATTGTCTAAGCAATCCAATTGCTCTGTCCACCAAGGTATCAAGGTAAGTTCGGCAGAAGAGCGCAACCAAGATATCTTAATTCCCCAGAGAGTGAGCCAAGATTCAACAATCCTCTCCCAAGCAGGTGTTCTCTCACCAACCCTAGTAAGGCACAATATCTTCAGCAAGTCAACGATACTCTCCCCAAGCAGAGTTAGCCCTCTATCAGCCTTAAGGAAGTTGGGTATCCCCAGCAGATCTCAATATTCCCCAGCGCAATATACAAACATTCCTAACAAGCATCCCCGACATTTTTGATATAAGATTGTTCCCCGGTGGAATACCAGACACCCCAGTGGAGCCTTTCCCCAGTACAGTCCAAAGGTTTCCCCAGGAGAGTTGAATCAATATCCCCAGTAGATTCTGGAAGCTTATCCCCAGTAGATTCTGGAAGCTTGTCACCTGCAGAGTACATGCATCTCTCCCCGGCTTTATTCAGAGGTTATTCCCCACCAAGAGCTTATAACTGGGTTATCCTCAGCTAAAAGCCACGGAAAGATCGTCCTCGGCAAAGTTCTTCTTATTCCCCAGCGGAGTTCATCAAAACTTCCAGCAGAGCACAACAACGGTATCCCCAGCAGAGTTATCATCAAATCTCAGCGAAGTATCTCTTCCCACAGAGTAATTCCCCGAAGAGTAATCTCTTCGCCAAGTTTATTCCCCAACGGAGTTATCTTCTCCGACCGGTATTCTTGCAATCATCATCCTCAACGGAAACGAAGAATCTCACTCTTCAACATCAGCCCAGGATTTGACTTCCCGGCATCCGTCAAGGATCTATTTTCCTAGACGCAGATACATTCATAAACATCACATCATCATACATTATAGCATGCACATACGCATCATGAACATACAATCTCATTCATTCTGAGAACATCTCGCATGTCATACATCATGACATTGCACGCAACTAACGTTTTGTCTTTTCAGGACAGAGGTTAATACAAAGATGATTACTATCAATGGTCGCAACTAAAGATCCGATTCCTGTATCTTGCCAGGGTGTATCTGTTGACGACTGATTCCAGACTCGATTCCTGTATCTTGCCAGGGCACGTCTGAAGAGTTCGAAGATCCGATTCCTGTATCTCGCCAGGGTGTATCTGTTGACGACTAACATTACCAGACTCGATTCCTGTATCTTTCCAGGGCACGTCTGAAGAGTTCGAAGATCCAATTCCTGTATCTTGCCAAGGTGTATCTGTTGACGACTGATTCCAGACTCGATTCCTGTATCTTGCCAGGGCACGTTTGAAGAGTTCAAAGATCTGATTCCTGTATCTCGCCAGGGTGTATCTGTTGACGGCTAACATTACCAGACTCGATTCCTGTATCCTGCCAGGGCACGTCTGAAGAGTTCGAGGATCTGATTCCTGTATCTTGCCAGGGTGTATCTGTTGATGACTAACATTACCAGACTCGATTCCTGTATCTCGCCAGGGCACGTCTGAAGAGTTCGAAGATCCGATTCCTGTATCTTGCCAGGGTGTATCTGTTGACGACTAACATTACCAGACTCGATTCCTGTATCTCGCCAGGGTACGTATGAAGAGTTTGAAGATCCGATTCCTGTATCTCGCCAGGGTGTATCTGTTGACGACTATATTCTCCGGACTCGATTCCTGTATCTTTCCAGGGCACGTCTGAAGAGTTCGAAGATCCGATTCATGTATCCAGCCAGGGCACATCTACACAAAGAGTTTAAAGATCAACTCCTGTAACAGGCCAGGTAATTATTTTTCTTTCTCAGGTACGCAAGTTCTCGCTAAGGAATCTCTTACGCGATCGACAACTAGATGGCATCTATAAGCCCATCCACATACCAACAGTCTCCAAATGGCGTCTATAAGCCCATTCCCGACAAGGTACTGTCACACTTCCAGATGGCATCTATAAGACCATCCTCCTATCCAACATCTCTCCAAATGGCATCTGTAAGCCCATTCCCGCTATCACACTGCTGATACTCTACTATGTGAGTGCAAATTTCTGGGCACTCTAGTGTTCAATCATCTTCCACCTTCGGATCACGAAAGGCACGCAAGCCAATCTACATCCTCAGGTCTAAGAAGATTGAACAGGGGCAACTGTTGTACCCCAAAATTTGCCCTCCCATATTTCTCAAAACATTTCAAGAAAAATTCACAAGTCCAACCCAGCGCGTCATATTCAGGTGTTCTTTCACCAAGATATCTCTGATAACGTATTCTCAAATTCAGGTTTGGCTCAAGAGTCAATTCTTTAAAGAAGGTATCCAAATGTGCGAGTTTTCTTGAAGAAATATGGTGAAAAAGTGTGCTGAAAGTGCAGTTTTTACGCGCTAAAAAATTCATAACTTGAAGATCGTGGCTCGTTTTGAACCCGTTCCGGTGGCCAAAATTCCGTCTTGACGTCATCTACGTTTTCATCTCTCACGGCTGGAAGCCAATTTCGATCAGAAGGTCTTCAAAAATGTGGATTTATCAAGTATTTTCATACAGAAAATTTGTGACAGAAGTTTATTTGCATCATGTTCAGAAAATCATAACTTGGTCGATTTTCATCGTATCGAGCTGGTTCCTGCGCCAAAATTTCACAAATTGAGTTGGCTACATTTTCACAGAAGGTATTGAGTTTAAAAGGTATTCAAAAGGCCTTCGTTTTTTGCTCAGAGTGCGTGACACGCTGAAAATCCTGAATGCTGAATATTATTTCATCTGGGCCGAAACTTCAAAAATTCATAACTCGGTCAATTTTTATCGGATTGGACTCATATTTTTACACAAGGTCACTGACTCATAGATCTACAACTTTGCTTCAAAAGTCGAGATCAAATTATGCTCCGATCAATACCAGTTTTTTATTGAAGAACGTGTCAGAGTCGACACTGGAGCCCAAAATAAGTTTGTCGGAGCTGAAACTTCAAAAATTCATAACTAATTCACCGTTTATCCGATTGAGCCGATTTTCGGACAAGAGTTAGTTATCGATGTCGGCTACATTTTGTTTTAACATTTCAACTTCAAAAATTGCACTTAAGTCCCTGCGATTTAGCCTGGAAAGTGACGAACTCAAGTGAACATTGGAGGCCCAATTGCACATTCAAAGCCCATTTTCTTTACCCTAATTTCCATTATATAATCACCTTCTTTTCACACAAACCAGGGAGGAGAAAGAGGAGGAAAAGAGAGAAAAAACCTTGCCACAACACTGTTAGAATATCAAATTCTTTCAAGAACCCTAAAACCTTGAAATCCTTATTACAAATCCCTCTCTCACTACAAACAAGTCATCACAGTTACAAACCAACACCTCATTACTTCTTCAGTAAGGGTAAGGCTGGCTTGATCTCCATGATCAAAAGGGCATAAAAGCATTCATGTCACTACTTTTCCAGTAAGGGTAAGATTGATTTGATCTCCATGATCAAAAGGGTATAATCATTCATACATGTCATATTGTGCCTAAACATTAAATTTCTTCATATATTGGCTTTATTTGAATTTTATGATTTTATTTAATGTGTTCATGAGATTCAACACTGTAGATTTAGACATGATCCCATGCAGGTTCATTAAGGAACGTTGAGGCCAAAAGCCAAATGGCCAAAACCAAAAGCCAAATGGCCAAAAGCCAAAAGCCAAAAGCCAAAAGCCAAATGGCCAAAAGAACAACTTATGCATGACGAGACAGACATCCTGAGAAGATTAAGGAACGTTGAAGCCAGAACACAAATGGCCAACAGCCAGAACACAAATGGCCATGAAACCCAATCCAATGGCCAAAGAATGCAGACCACGGTACTCAGGAGTCAATGAACATGCACGTGATGCCAGAAAGTCAAACAGGGCCTTGATTCAATGGGCCAAATTTCTCAAATCATACCTCCCTTTGGGTCTGAATACCCCCATGGTTTGCACATTTTTAATTTTTATTTGATTTTCTTTTCTAATTCTTTTTTAATGTTTTAATTATTTCTTTTTACCATAAAATAATTTTCACAATAATAAATACAGAAAAATCAAAAAAATGTTTATTGTTATTAACATTAATTTCACCATTATCTTTTGTAAATAAACCTTAAATAATTAACTAGTTAAATTAGGTTTTAAAACTTCAATCTTTTTCTTAATAAATTAAAACATGTAGAAATTAGGGTTTTTAACTTTTTCATCCTTTTTTTTTATTAAATATTTTTCTCATCATTATTATTATTAATTAATAAATATTTTGTAAATAAACATGTAAATAATTAATTAGCATAAATTAGGTTTTAAACATTAAACTTTTCTTTAATAATTAAAAATATTTAGAACTAGGGTTTTCTTCTAATTTTAAATTCCTTTTTATTTCATAAATACCAAAAACTTAAAAAACAATTTCTTTTCTTTTAATTAAATAATTAATTAACTTTTAATTCCTTTTAATTTCAAAAAGGGTCCAACGCCCTCGAACATTCTATTTTAATTCTTTCGCACAGTTATTCTTATTTTTCTTTGTGAACATTATGTAACTGCTCAAGCCATGTAATATGAATTTATTTACTTTCCGCATTTTTATTAAAAACGGGTCTTTGTTAATTTGGCGATGTATAGACCCGCGCCTTGTAATAGCGTAGGATTTTACTTTCCGCATTTTTAAACTGCTAAACTTTGCATGAAAGAATGAATGGCCTAAATTAAAAACAAGCGTAGATCACCATGATACATGTACAAGATAAAACATAACTGAAAATAACACATAAATTCACACACCACTCTTAGGGTACGCCTCACTGTTGCCTTGCCCTCGAAACGTGGTCGTCGAGTATAGGACGTTTTAGTAAGTCCTTATGTCCATGACATGATCCAGTTGCCTCGAAACGGTTGCCTCGGAATTAAAAAAGGATCAATGGCATAAGGGTAGCTTCTAAGGTGTCCTACTGTTGCTCTGGTGACCACACTGTCCCTAAACTCGAATTGACCCGAACACCTCCAACGGTGGTGCTACCTACCTCTCAATGGTGGGATGTCACTACCTCAAGGACATTTACACAGCCTAATTCCTTAGGGTAGGTGGATGACTCATAGATACTTGCTCTATTCAAAAACAAATCAAACTCTTTTCACACCGACACTTTTCAAAAAGCTTTCAAACAATTTTTCAAACACTCTTGAGGACTGATACAAGAGTCGATCTGAAATCTTTAAACGAAACTTTTTCAAACTCACTCACAATTGAAAAGCAAACACCTTTTGAAAACACAATGAGCAAGTATCTAAGAGCCCATGGATAACCATGGATAGAAAGGGTGCTAACACCTTCCCTTTCTATAAATCTACCTCCCGAACGGAGAAACTATCTCATAAGGAATTTTGTTGTGCTTTTGTCCTGTCCATGTTGGAGAAAATAAAAGACGGTGGCGACTCTTGCTTCCGCGACATTTCGCGAACCAGCGTTAAACAGTCAGTTCCAGATCCACCGATCACACTTACCCAGGTTCCTTCTGAAGTTTTACCCAAACTCCTCACAAAGCAACCTTACCCAGGTTCCTTCTCAGTTCAGATGCACGTTTACCCAAACTCCTCACAAAGCAACCTTACCCAGGTTCCTTCTCATAGTCCTACTATCCAGGCTTTGATTTAGAAACAATCTTACCCAGGTTCCTTCTCACAGTCCTACTATCCAGGCTTTCATATCGAAGTAACCCTACGACCCAGGTTCCTTCTCACAGCCCTACTATCCAGGCTTTCATATCGAAGTAACCCTACTATCTAGGTTCCTTCTCACAGCCCTACTATCCAGGCTTTCATATCGAAGTAACCCTACTATCTAGGTTCCTTCTCACAGCCATACTATCCAGGCTTTCATATCGAAGTAACCCTACTATCCGGGTTCCTTCTCACAACCCTACTATCCAGGCTTTCATATCGAAGTAACCCTACTATCCAGGTTCCTTCTCATAACCCTACTATCCAGGCTTTCATATCGAAGTAACCCTACTATCCAGGTTCCTTCTCACAGCCCTGCCATCAAGGCTTTCATATCAAAGTAACCCTACTATCAAGGTTCCTTCTCACAGCCCTACCATCCAGGCTTTCATATCGAAGTAACCCTACTATCCAGGTTCCTTCTCACAGCCCTACTATCCAGGCTTTCATATCTAAGTAACCCTACTATCCAGGTTCCTTCTCACAGCTCTACTATCCAGGATCTCATATCGAAGTAACCCTAATAGCCAGGTTCCTTCTCACAACCCTACTATCCAGGCTTTCATATCGAAGTAACCCTACTATTCAGGTTCCTTCTCACAACCCTACTATCCAGGCTTTCATATCGAAGTAACCCTACTATCCAGGTTCCTTCTCACAGCCCTACTATCCAAGCTTTCATATCGAAGTAACCCTACTATCCAGGTTCCTTCTGACAGCCCTACTATCCAGGCTTTCATATCGAAGACACCATACTATCCAGGTTCCTTCTTACAGTCCTACTATCCAGGCTTTCATATCAAAGTAACCCTACTATCCAGGTTCCTTCTCACAGCCCTACTTGTTAGAACATAGTTTGATTCTACAATTCCTGATTAGAGTTTTGATGATAACAAAATACAAAGAATAAATAAATTTAAATATATATATATATATATATATATATATATATATATATATATATATATATATATATATATATATATATATATATATATATATATATAACAAATATGCCTCTTAAAATTATGTTTTGTATATACAGAAGTTCTGATGGAATCAGCATCAGAAGATCAGTAATATATGCTGTTGTACCCCAAAATTTGCCCTCCCATATTCTCCAAGAAATTGCCAAGCCAAATTCCCCAAGGGTTGCACAGCTCAACAGTCTCCCATACAGTCAAGATTAGGGTTTGTGTTCTGATCAAGAAAAAGAAGTTTTCAAAGGCCCAATCAAGTCTCATATGCCTATAAATGTGGTCAAGCATCTTCATATCAAGTTTCAAGGCATTCAGCTCAAAATTGCACAGTCAAAACCCTAGATTGCACTACAGTCAACTGTAGGGGCAAAATGGTCATTTGACAGTCAAAAGTTCAAATTTTTGGTCAATACATCATTTTGAAGCCACAAACATCATTTGATCAATGCTTGATCATGATTCTCAAAATTTGGCTCAGAAAATCATCAAGATACAAAAGTTACTATATTTGGACAGTTGAAAAAGTCAACTGAAATTGACCAGGGCATAACTTTCACATGGATTATCAGAAAAATTCCATCCAAAGCTCATTTTGAAGAGAAAGACATTTCCTACAACTCATATTCATACTTCAAGTCCAAGAAATGCTCTCACAAAAAGTTATCAATTTCAACATTATAGGTCATTTTCAAAAGTCAACAAAAAGGGACTTTAAGTCAAAGACCATAACTTGAGATTGGTAAATCAAAATGACATGGGACAAAAGGCATTGGTTAAAGGACTCAAAGACCTTTCCAAAATGTCCAAGAACATGTGGAAATCTTAACAATTGAGCAAGTTATGCCTTGTGGAAGTTGGGAAATTTTTAGGAATTTTTAAAAATTAGGGATAAAAGCGTAATACTATGTCTCATTGATCACTTTGCATCCAGAATCCGGTATCTACATCAAGTTCAGACGGCATCGATCAGTCAGCTTCACCTTCAACCAAGGTCATCAAGTGATGAGACGCTCGGAATTATAAAGGCGATAGCAGGGTTGAAACCCAGTGGATCATTCATTTCACACAGCTGTTTTATTTTCTTTTGTACAAAACTTGTATAAACTCTTTTGTTCGGCGGCGCTCCTCTTACTAGGACGTCAGCCTCTTGTACACAAAACGCCTATTCACAGGCCATTCAAAATCAATACAAAAATATTTTCAGTTAAACGTGCCAAATGTTTTTCTTTTTCTGTTTTGTTTTGCGAAGAACGTCCAAGGTTCAATTTGTGATATATGCATTGACAATAATTTGCTAACTCATAAATATTTGCATACGAAACAAAGGAATTAATTGCAGGTGACACTAGAAACAGGGGCAATAAAAGAGTTGTCTGAGCAGTCTAATTGTTCTATCCTCCAAGGTACCAAGGTAAGTTCAGCTAAAGAATATAACCAGTACACCTCAATTCCCCAGAGAGTGGTTCAGTAAAACAATACATTCTTCTCCAAGCTATTATCAGATTATCAAGGAAATTGAGTATCCTCCCGTAGATCTCAACCTCCCCAGTAGCAGCATATATTCAATACAAGCATCCCCGGCAGTCTTGGCCTAAAGATTGTTCCCCGGCGGTATCTCAATATTCAAAGGAATCACTTCCCCCGCATAACAAAACTTCCCCAGGAGTCCAATCCAATTCCCCCAGGAAAGTTGGAATTCATACCCCCAAGCAGTAAGCTTATCCCCAGTAGATTCTGGAAGCTTATCCCCTCGCAGCGCACGAACGCGTCGTCCGGCTTTATTCAAAGAGTTATTTCCTTAACAGGATATAACTGGGTTATCCTCAGCCAAAAGACACGGAAAGAGCGTCGTCGACAAAGTCTTCTTACCCCAGCGAAGTCCATCAACACTTCCAATAACAAGGGTATCCTCAGCAAGTTACTATCAACATTCAGCAAAGCATCTCTATCCCCACAGAGTATTGCTCCCCAGCATGGTCACAAGAGTATCTTTTCTCCCTGCAGAATCCTTCATTTGCCAAGTTTATTCCGCAACGGAGTCATACCGGTATTCTTGCAACCATCATCCCTAGCGGAAGCAAAAGCTTATTCTCCAACATCAGCCCAGGATATGACTTCCCGGCACCCGTCAAGGATTTACTTTCCTAGACGAAAACATTCATAAAACATCACATACATCATTATAGCGTGCATAGACGCATCATATCATACAAATCTCATTTATGTTGAGAACATCATTGCTTGATCCATATCATGCATTGCATATGACTGACCCTTACCTTTCAGGAAAGACGCAGTTAAAATACTCAGACATATTTCAAAGCCTTCTTTAATCCAGTTAAATCGACCCCCAACAGATTTTTCTGATAAAGACTCAGCAGAAGTTATGGTCCCCTCTCCAACGGCGGGTGAGGTGGTAATTCCTTCTTTCCATGGTCCCCTCTCCGGCAAGTGCGTGAGGTGGTAATTCCTTTTTTAAGATGTTTCCCTCTCCGACGATGAGTGTGAGGTGATAGTCTCTTATGGTCCCCTCTCCGGCAAGTGCGTGAGGTGGTAATTCCTTCTTCAGATGTTTCCCTCTCCGACGATGAGTGTGAGGTGATAGTCTCTTATGGTCCCCTCTCCGGCAAGTGCGTGAGGTGGTAATTCCTTCTTCAGATGTTTCCCTCTCCGACGATGAGTGTGAGGTGATAGTCTCTTATGGTCCCCTCTCCGGCAAGTGCGTGAGGTGGTAATTCCTTCTTCAGATGTTTCCCTCTCCGACGATGAGTGTGAGGTGATAGTCTCTTATGGTTCCCTCTCCGACGGTGTGTGAGGTGGTAAGTCCTTCTTCAGATGTTTCCCTCTCCGACGATGAGTGTGAGGTGATAGTCTCTTATGTTTCCCTCTCCGACGGTGTGTGAGGTGACAATTCCTTTTCCTATGATTCCCTCTCCGACGGCGAGTGAGGTGAGCCCCATTCAGATTATAATTTTCTATGGTTTTCTTCCCGATACTGCAAAGATGGTAATTCCCACCAAGATTTTTCTCAACGAGCGTTGTTGAAGTTAAAATCATCCAAGGTTCTCTCACCATTCTTGTTTAGGTAGTAACCATCCCTGGTTCATTCATCATCTTGTGAAGCTCCAGACTCAGCTCCTGTAACCAGTCAGGACACATCTATACCAAGCATCTAAAATCAGCTCCTGCAACGTGTCAGGTACTCATTTTTTCTTTTGCAGGTATGCAGGTTCTAGCTAAGGAATCTCCCCCGCAATCAACATCCAGATGGCATCTATAAGCCCATCATCCTATTCATCAACCTCTAAATGGCATCTATAAGCCCATTTCCATCACACTGCTATTATGCGAGCGCAAATTTCTGGGCACTCTAGTGTCCAATCATCTTCTACCCTCGGATTACGAAAGGCACGTCAGCCAATCTGCATCCTCAGGTCTAAGAAGATTGAACAGGGGCAACTGTTGTACCCCAAAATTTGCCCTCCCATATTCTCCAAGAAATTGCCAAGCCAAATTCCCCAAGGGTTGCACAGCTCAACAGTCTCCCATACAGTCAAGATTAGGGTTTGTGTTCTGATCAAGAAAAAGAAGTTTTCAAAGGCCCAATCAAGTCTCATATGCCTATAAATGTGGTCAAGCATCTTCATATCAAGTTTCAAGGCATTCAGCTCAAAATTGCACAGTCAAAACCCTAGATTGCACTACAGTCAACTGTAGGGGCAAAATGGTCATTTGACAGTCAAAAGTTCAAATTTTTGGTCAATACATCATTTTGAAGCCACAAACATCATTTTATCAATGCTTGATCATGATTCTCAAAATTTGGCTCAGAAAATCATCAAGATACAAAAGTTACTATATTTGGACAGCTGAAAAAGTCAACTGAAATTGACCAGGGCATAACTTTCACATGGATTATCAGAAAAATTCCATCCAAAGCTCATTTTTAAGAGAAAGACATTTCCTACAACTCATATTCATACTTCAAGTCCAAGAAATGCTCTCACAAAAAGTTATCAATTTCAACATTATAGGTCATTTTCAAAAGTCAACAAAAAGGGACTTTAAGTCAAAGACCATAACTTGAGATTGGTAAATCCAAATGACATGGGACCAAAGGCATTGGTTAAAGGACTCAAAGACCTTTCCAAAATGTCCAAGAACATGTGGAAAGCTTAAAAATTGAGCAAGTTATGCCTTGTGGAAGTTGGGAAATTTTTAGGAATTTTGAAAAGTCAACTTTACTTCAAATGACCTAAATTTGCTAATGGGTCCATTTTTCTTCCATGATTCATCATTCCAAGCCTAGGCACGACCACTTGGCCCAAAGGGAAGCATTTTCTCATTTTTTATTTATTTATTTGAATTTTTATTTATATTAATTCAATTAAATCAATTAAATATGTGAAAAATATCTAAATGAACCTAAAAAATCTTTTTGTACACATTCTAGATTCAATATTTCGTGCACATGCTAATTAGGCAAGTTTTGGTTTGATTTGAGCTAATTGACACCAAATACACATGAAAAAAGATTCAAAAAAGATCTTATAAAATCAAATATTGAAACCATTGAATTCAAAAGATTTGGTGCAATTTTCTTAACCTAATATGCTCACTACATAACCAGGAATCAAACCCTAATGCTGGAACACTAAAGGCTGCGCAGAAAACCAAAGTTCAAAACTTGAAAATTCTTGCAAAAAGTTCAAAACTGAAAAGCATTCTAGAGGTCGATTCAAGGCTCCAAACTTGGTTCAATAGCTTCCTTGACAATCTCTGAACGTGTGCCAATCCCTAACATCAACTCAAACGCCAGGAATTGGTATATTGGACATGAACTGTATAAAGAAAAATTCAAAATCGTGCATCATGATTTAAGCATTTTTACAGCGTTTTTTTTATTGATTCATGTTCACTATGATCTCTTGAAGCTAACCAATATGTTCAATTGCCTTTTTCTGTACTAGATGCGATTTTGCCATGTTTCTTTTTTAGGGTTTTCAGAAGCTCGAATTAGGGATTCCTAAGAGAGGAAAAATTGGGATCCCTAACCACCATCATTCAAACCGGTGCATTGAGACGAAAGCAATGGAACCCTCGCGCTCAATTTATGAGCGTTAGGGACCTAATCGCTATTTTCTTGAAACCAGCTTTAAACCACGCCCAGAAAACCGTTGCCTATGCGTTTGAAGTTTCAGGATAGTGGGGACGATGATATCGTGTCAACAAGTGATACGCTGGTTTTGAATTTCGCGCGCTTCAGTTCGCTAACGCGTTGTTGTTTTATATTATTTATTTGCTTATTTTATAACAAATATGTTCAGTGGCTCAGCTGGCAGAATCTCGTTGCTTCAACCTCCAAGACCTGGGTTCGAGTCCCAGGTCTGTATATTTTCCATATTATTTTTCTATCCAAATTCCTATGCAGGCACGATCTTAAGGACTACCATACGTCCTCCTCATCTATCCATCCACGTGCATGTTTAGAACCAAATCAAAGGCAGGGATTCAAGAAGCGCAATAAACTCCAGTCAACGCTGAAGCAGGCTAGCAAAAAAGTCAGCAAGGCCATAACACAAATGGGCCTGAAGTGCTAAGGCCTTACCTCCAATTTGGGGCTACCCCCCCTGGTTTGCATAATTCCTTTGTTTTCTTTGTTTGTTTTTATTTATTCTATTTTTATTTTAATTATTACTCTTTTAGTTAATTAATTATTTTTACAAAAAAAAATAAAAAATGTCTAAAAATCAGAAAAAGATAAAACATGATAAATAAGTTTTTATTTTAATATTTTCTTGTAAATAAATTAACATGTAATTATTTAGTTTTAATTAGGATTTTTGCAAGTTTAATTCTTTTTTAATAAATCTAAAAAAGATAGAATTAGGTTTAGTTGACAATTTCCATTCCTTTTAATTTTTCCTTTTTTTTATCATAATATTATTTTATTTATTTTCATAAATTAAAAAATGCATAAAAATAATTAGATTTAAATTAGGTCAAATTTCAATATTTTCTTAATAACTTAAAAATAATTAGAATTAGGTTTAACATTTCATTTTAATTTTAATTAATTCTTTTTTTCTCCTCAAATCCTAAAAAACACAAAATACCAAAAACATTTAACATTAATTCTAATTAATTAATTCATTAACTTTAATTTTTTGCAAAAAGGGTCCAACGCCCTCGTTTTTTTAATTTCGCGTGTTTTATTTTATGTCGTTTAATTAATTATGTACCTCTCCCGAAGCATTGTAACAATTTAACTTTTCGCACTTTTATTCGCTTTATTTATTTTTCAGTCAAATCGGGTCCGGTTTAATTTTGGCGATGTGGACCCGCGCCATTTGTAATAGTTGTAGATTTATTTTTCCGCAAACTTTATAACTGTTAAAAAGCATGCAAGAATGTATGGACCTAATTAAAATCAAGCGTAGAACACAACAAACATGACAAGACAAATAACTGAAACATGACACACAATTCGCACACACCACCCCTAGGGTACGCCTCACTGTTGCCTTTCGAAAGGTGGTCGTCGAGTAGAGGACGTCTTAGTAAGTCCTCATGATCCGGGAACCTGGCATGAGGGTAGCTTCTAAGGTGTCTTCCCATTGCTCTGGTGATCACCATGTCCCGAACCTCGAATTGACCCGAACACCTCCAATAGTGGTGCTACCTACCTCTCAATGGTGGGATGGCACTACTTTAAAGGACATTTACACAGACGAATTCCTTAGGGTAGGTAGGTTCTCAAGGATACTTGCTCTAATCTCAAAACAAACTCAAAAAGACTTTTTACACTGACACTTTTCAAAAGCTTTCAAAGCAAATTTTTCAAACACTCTGACGTACGAGTCGAACTGAAATTTTTCAAAGAAACTTTTTTAAACCCACATTGAAAAGCAGGCAAACATTTTGAAAACACATTGAGCAAGTATCTAAGAGCCCATGGATAACCATGGATAGAAAGGGTGCTAACACCTTCCCTTTCTATAATCTACCTCCCGAACCGAGAGCAATCTCTTTAAGGAATTTTTCTGTGCTTTTGTCCTTTCCATTTGGAGAAAATAAAAGACGGTGACGACTCTTGCTTCCGCGACATTTCGCGAACCAGCGTTAAACAGTCAGTTTCAGATCCACCGATCACAGAACTGGCGACTCTGCTGGGGAAATAAACTTAAAGTGGGGTGTACCTTAGGGCTAGTTCATAACTGTGTTTTCAATTGTTTTCCTTGTGTGCTTTAAATTGTGGGTTGCTTGGGAGTTCTATAGATCCTAAACCCGGATCTGGGGGATACCTTTCTTAGAAAGTAGCAACAAGGCTGTGAGGGAACTGTGCGGGGTATACCGACATGGTTGAAACAGTCTGCTACGTTGATGTGGCACTTTGGTGTGTACCGGTAACCCTTGAGTTCAGTCAAGGAGAGTACGGGGCCTCCGCGTGGTGTCATGAAGCATCAACAGACCTTAGGAACCTTAATTGAACTATCTTGGCCTCTTTAGGGTAGTGAGATAACTGACTTTGGTGCAGTCCGAGGTTGGTTGATACTCGATACTACACTCAATTGAGGGTTGCTTTCCTGGAATATTTCGGTCGCCAGTTCAGTGGCTAAATCGAAACGATGAACAATGAAAGCAATCCCGTGATATTGGGAACCTTAGAACCCGGTTACTTTGATTAGGACAGGTTGAACCCACCAACTTCAAGAGGGTAATACCCAGACCCCATGCTGGCCTTGAACCTTAAGGGCTTGACTTGTGTGCCTTGTGTGCCTTACATGTTTGTCTTTGTAAATATCTGTGGTGTGTTTAATCATAGCATCATGACATCATTCAGCATCATATGCATTGACTAACCATTTCAGGGGTTCGAATTTTCATCTTTGTTCTTGTTTTGTAGGACATGGAAACTGTTCGTAGAAAGACAATTCAGGTCAATCTTGTAAGGGTCCCTCCTCAGCTTAAGGAGCTTATATCCAGGATTCCCGAGAACTCTTCATTTAGTGAAAGGCATGGAAGCCTCATCAGCTTGGTCAACACCAACATGGAGGAGGATATGATAAAGGTCCTGTTCCAATTCTTTGACCCTCTGCATCACTGCTTTACTTTCTTGGACTATCAGTTGGTACCTACATTGGAGGAGTTCTCCCGACTCCTGAAGATCCCTATCCTTGATCAGCTACCTTTCAACGGTACAGAAAAGGAACCTAAGCTTGAAGAGATTGCTAAAGCCTTGCACCTACAGTCATCTGACCTCAAGGGACATTGGGAAGTTAGAAGTGGCATCAAAGGGTTCTTAGCCAGGTTTCTGTTTGAAAAGGCCCTTGAATGTTGGAACTCCCTTGACTTGCGAGCTTTTGAAGAGGTTGTGGCCCTCCTTGTCTATGGTTTGGTGTTGTTCCCTAACCCAGATCAGCTTATTGATATCAATGCTGTCCAGATCTTTATGTCCAGGAATCCTATACCTACGTTGCTGGGGGACATCCTTCACTCATGTTACACTCGAACCATGAGAAAAAGAGGTGTCCTTATGTGTTGCACTCCTCTCCTGGGAAGGTGGTTTATTTCGCACCTTCCCCAATCAGTCCTGAAGAATGAGCGGGGTTTGAGATGGTCACAACGGTTGATGACTCTTACACATGCAGATATACATTGGTGCCCTAGGTCCAGAGAAGATGTCACCATCATTGATCGTTGCGGGGAGTACCCTAATGTTCCTTTACTTGGAATCAGAGGAGGTATTACTTATAACCCATGCCTGGCTTGGAGACAATTTGGTTATGCTCGGAGGGATGGTCCTCATGACATGTTAATTCCTGACATAGTTTTTGACTTCGACAACGATACTCAAGGACTTCGCCAGAGATTTATCAGAGCCTGGAGGATGCCCAGTAGGATAGACAGCAAGACACTGGGGCACAGGAACTCCATCCCTTTGGAGCCTTATCTCAAGTGGGTACGCGCCCGCTCCCAGAAGTTAGTGATGCCTTATCCTCACATGCTCCCAGTAATCAAAGAACCAGTCTCGGAAGGGGAAGTGTCCTACACTATTCAGCACCCTGATATGCCCACATCCTGGGAAGAGATGCAGAAGAGCTGGATCCAGCTTAAGGACGAAAGGAGTTCTCTTGAGACTAGTCTGCATGCCAGTGAAAAGAAGGTCTTGGAGCTCACCCGTCTGTTGCATGAGGAGAGGAACCTCAACACCTACATAGCTCCAAAGAGGATGCGCAGTGTATTTTGGGATTGACTTGATTTTTGTACTTTTTGCCCATGAGGCCTTGATGTATTAAACAATGATTTCTGTAATGATAACGTGTGTTCCTTTTTGTCTACAACAAATTTGAACTTTCGAACCCTTGAATGCATTGCATACGCATTTCATACATCATGTGCATAGCAGGTTTTTCCCCTTTTCAGGTTGCTTACAGTTCTTCGCTGTTTATTTCAGCATCATGAATCCCGGATCTGAATCAACCGAGACATCAATCAAGGCTCTTCAGGCGCAGAATGCGCAGTTTCAAGAACTAATCAAGGGTCTGGCTAAAGGCCAAGAAGAACTGAAGGCTATGCTCCTGAAGAAGGAGAAGAAGAAGAAGAGAAGAATTGTTCTGTTCAACTCGGGCCGAAGGTTTGGCAATACTCTGCAACATGAAGAGGCTGGTTCTTCTGTTGGCAAGAGTCCTTCTCAGGCAGAAGTAAAGGTTCCTAGTCCGGTCGTCTCCGACAACGAGACGGATTTTGATGATGAGCAGTACCCTCCTGCAGATGACAGGTACAAGCAACTGGAGGACAGGTTGAAGGCTATGGAGGTGCAACAGGCACCTGGGCTGGATTTCGGAGATCTGGGTTTGTCGACTGGTGTGATTATCCCGCATAAGTTCAAAGCACCATCCTTCTCCAAATATGACGGGGCGTCTTGTCCCAAGCTGCATCTGAGGTCTTATGTTCGGAAAATTCAGCCGTACTCTGCGGATAAGAATTTATGGATCCACTTCTTCCAGGAGAGTCTTTCAGGGACTCATCTCGAATGGTTCTATCAGCTGGATGGGACCAAAGTTCGTAACTGGGAGGAGTTGGCTACTGCTTTCTACAAGCAGTACCAGTATAATGCCGACCTTGCCCCCACACGTACCCAACTCCAGGGTATGGCGTTAGGTGCAAGCGAAGGTTTTAAGGAGTACGCTCAGAAGTGGAGAGACCTGGCTGGCAGGGTGCAGCCACCATTGACTGATCGGGAGCTGGTTGACATGTTCTTGGGGACCCTATCTGGGCCATTTTTCAACCATCTCATTGGGAACTCTTCTGCTGGTTTCACTGATTTGATCTTGACTGGAGAAAGAATTGAAGCTGGGCTGAAGTCTGGGAAGATTGCAAAGGGTGCATCATCTAGTTCGGAAAAGAAACCGTTCAAGAAGGAGTCTAGTGCCGTGTATGGTTCCAGGAAATCAGAGAGACCTGAACACCGCCAATCTGTCAGCGCGGTGATGATTGCTAAGCCTGCTGCCGCTCCTCGGCCAAACAATTCCCAAAGGGCTGAAAGACCCCGGAGGGAGTTTACCCGGTTAAACATGACCTTATCACAGATCCTGCCACAGTTGCTCGCAACCAATTTGGTGACTGTCAGGGAGGCTCCAAAGTTCCCAAATACAACATCTCCCAAGTACAACCCGAATGCTCGTTGTGCTTACCATTCAGAAAGCCCGGGGCACTCTACCGATGACTGTTGGGCACTAAAGAACAAGCTACAGGACCTCATTGACGCTAAGGAGGTACAGTTTGAGGCATCTGACAAGCCTAACGTAGTGACAGCTCCCCTGCCTGCTCATGGAGTTAATGCTATTGGGGATGAAGAGGAAGTTGATGAAGCCGAGTTTGATAGCTGGATCTACCCGGCAACTGACGGTGGACTTAACAATTGGAGCGCAAAGGAAAATCTCCCTGTTTCTTTTGTTACTAAGTAATGAATTCCTATGTTTGGTTATTTTGTAATAAACAATGATAAACTCTATGGCCCGGTGTCTTACCCGAGGCACCGTGGTTCTATTTGTGAGGGCATACAAACTGTCATTTCATATATCATGAATGAAAATCTTGGACGTATTTTTCGCATTGCAAATATTGTGTTCCTTTTCTGTCTTTCTTTTCCTTTACATAATTTTCAAAACAGCTGTATTTACACACACACTCACTCATACAGGTTCCAATCCACTCTGGATCTCACTGGTAACAGCTCTGCTACTGCCAATTATGACTTCGAAAATCCGATCAACTTAGCCGAAGACGAAGGTGAAGATGATTGCGAAGTGCCTGGCGATCTTGCAAGACTGTTGCTTCAGGAAGAGAGGGCAATTCAACCCCATGAAGAGCCAGTGGAAACCATAAACTTGGGTACTGAGGCAGACAGAAAAGAGGTAAAGATTGGTGCCAACCTAGAGCTCAGCGTGAAGCAACGGTTAACCAAGATGCTGCATGACTATATGGAGATCTTTGCCTGGTCCTACGAAGACATGCCAGGGTTGGATACCGATATTGTGGTCCATCACTTGCCGACCAAGGAAGACTGCCCTCCAGTTAAGCAAAAGGTCCGTCGGATGCGTCCAGAGATGTCCGAGAAGATTAAAGCCGAGGTCATGAAACAGTTTGATGCTGGGTTCCTTGCAGTAACTTCTTACCCTCAGTGGGTTGCTAACGTAGTGCCGGTACCGAAGAAGGATGGAAAGGTCAGAATGTGTGTCGATTATAGGGATCTGAACAGGGCCAGCCCCAAGGATGACTTCCCTTTACCTCACATTGATGTCCTTGTTGATAATACAACTCAGCACAAGGTGTTCTCTTTCATGGATGGTTTTTCAGGCTACAATCAAATCAAGATGGCACCTGAAGACATGGAGAAGACTACATTTGTTACTCAGTGGGGCACCTTCTGTTACAAGGTCATGCCATTTGGATTAAAGAATGCTGGGGCAACCTACCAACGTGCCATGGTTGCCTTATTTCATGACATGATCCATCACGAGATAGAAGTGTATGTGGACGACATGATCTCTAGGTCCCAGACTGAGGAAGAGCATCTAGATCATCTGCAGAAATTGTTTGACCGGTTGAAACTGTACAAGCTAAGATTAAACCCGAACAAGTGCACCTTCGGGGTAAGATCTGGGAAACTGCTAGGCTTCGTGGTCAGTGATAAAGGTATTCAAGTGGACCCTGCTAAGGTCAAAGCTATTCAAGAGATGCCAGTTCCTAAGACAGAGAAGGAAGTCAGAGGCTTTTTAGGGCGCCTGAATTACATTGCTCGATTCATCTCTCATCTGACTGCTACCTGTGAGCCAATCTTCAAGCTGCTGAAGAAAGATCAGGTAGTACGTTGGAACGATGAATGTCAGGCTGCTTTCGACAAAATCAAAGAGTATCTCCAAGAACCACCTATCCTCATGCCACCGGTTGAAGGGAGACCTCTGATACTATACCTGACAGTGCTTGACAACTCAATGGGG
This sequence comes from Vicia faba, assembly GCA_948472305.1. Lineage (NCBI taxonomy): Eukaryota > Viridiplantae > Streptophyta > Magnoliopsida > Fabales > Fabaceae > Vicia > Vicia faba. The sequence goes on along the minus strand of OX451738.1, from coordinate 1,626,547,720 downwards.
TGTGTGCTGGGGCAGCATGACGAGTCTGGCCGAAAAGAGCACGCCATTTATTACCTTAGCAAAAAGTTTACCGACTGTGAGACCCGATACTCACTGCTTGAGAAAACTTGCTGCGCTTTGGTATGGGCTGCTCGCCGGCTGAGACAGTATATGCTGACTCACACTACCTTGTTGATCTCAAAGATGGATCCTATAAGTACATATTCGAAAAGCCTGCTCTGTCTGGGAGAATTGCAAGATGGCAAATGATCTTGACGGAATACGACATTCAGTACACGACCCAGAAAGCCATCAAGGGAAGTGTATTGGCAGACCACTTAGCACATCAAGCTGTAGATGACTACCAATCAATGAACTTCGAGTTTCCGGATGAAAGCATTATGATAGTAACTGATTGTGAAGTACCTGGACCGGATGAAGGACCTGAGCCAGGATCCCGATGGTCTATGCACTTTGACGGAGCCTCCAATGCTTTGGGAAACGGTATCGGCGCCATAATCATATCTCCACAAGGAACTCATACTCCACTCACTGCCCGGCTATGCTTCAACTGTACCAACAACATGGCGGAGTATGAGGCGTGTATCATGGGTCTTCAAGCTGCGATCGACCTAAGGATCAAATTTCTGAGTGTCTTCGGAGATTCCGCTCTTGTGATCAATCAAATCAAAGGAGAGTGGGATACGAAACATCCAAACCTGATTCCTTACAGAGAATGTGTGTTGGCCCTGATCCCCCACTTCACAGAGATAACATTTGAGCACTTTCCAAGAGAAGAGAATCAGTTGGCGGACGCGTTAGCTACAATGTCTTCAATGTTCAAGGTCAAATGGGATAATGAAGCTCCCCGGATCATCATCTGGAAACTGGACGAACCGGCATACTGCTGTGATCTCGAAACTGAATTGGTGACCGAGAAGCCATGGTACCACGAAGTGAAGAGATATCTGGAAGCTCAGGAATACCCTGAAGGTGCATCTATCAATGATAAGAAATTCCTGAGGAGGTTCGCAGCCAAGTTCTTCCTAAGCAACGGCATCTTGTACAAGAGAAACCATGATTCAACCTTACTGTGTTGTGTGGATAAGACTGAAGCAGAAAGGATCATGGAAGAGCTACATGAAGGGACCTTTGGTACACATTCCAGTGGACATACTATGGCTAAGAAGATCCTACGGGCAGGATATTACTGGTCCACCATGGAAGCCGACTGCTACCAACACTCCAGGACATGCCACAAGTGCCAGATCTATGCAGACAAGGTGCATGTTCCTCCGGTTCCCCTAAATGTGCTGACTGCGCCTTGGCCGTTTGCAATGTGGGGCATAGACATGATCGGCGAGATTAGACCTACGGCATCTAATGGACATCGCTTCATCTTGGTAGCGATTGATTATTTTACGAAGTGGGTTGAGGCAGCGTCCTATGCTACGGTAACCAAGACCGTTGTGGCACGGTTTGTTCGGCACAATCTGATCTGTCGGTACGGCGTCCCTGAGCGGATTATTACGGACAACGGTACCAATCTAAACAATAAAATGATCGCTGAGCTCTGCGAGCAGTTCAAGATACAGCACCACAATTCTTCTCCTTACAGACCGAAGATGAATGGGGCCGTAGAAGCAGCTAACAAAAACATTAAGAAAATCGTGCAGAAGATGACAGTGACATATAAAGATTGGCACGAGATGTTACCATTCGCTCTGCATGGGTACCGTACCTCAGCTAGGACGTCAACCGGGGCAACTCCTTTCTCTCTGGTTTATGGCATGGAGGCAGTCTTGCCGATCGAAGTGCAAATTCCCTCTCTCCGGATAATGAAGGATGCAAATCTGAACGAAGATGATTGGATCCAAACACGACTTGATCAGCTCAACCTCATTGACGAGAAGAGACTTGCTGCTATCTGTCATGGTCAGACGTATCAGAAACGGATGATCAGGGCATTTAACAAAAAGGTCAGACCACAGGAATATCAAGTTGGGGATCTGGTAATCAAGAGAATCATCCTTCCTCAGAGTGATCCAAGGGGCAAATGGACCCCTACATACGAAGGGCCATTTGTGGTTAAACATGTGTTCTCAGGAGGAGCAATGATATTGACCAACATGGATGGTGACGACCTTCCTCACCCCGCCAATGCAGACATAGTTAAAAAATACTACGCATGAAAAAAGACCCGCTAGGCTGACATGCCTAGGCAAAAGTTAGGGCTTCCCGTCGAACCAAAAGGGTTCGGGCAAAATGAAGGGATGAAAATGAAAAAATCTGTACACCCGGCAAGTCGAAAACCTGAAAAGGCGGCTTGGGCAAAAATGGGTATCCCGGTGGACCGAAAACCCGAAAGGGCGGTCCAGGCAAAAATTAGGGATAAAAGCGTAATACTATGTCTCATTGATCACTTTGCATCCAGAATCCGGTATCTACATCAAGTTCAGACGGCATCGATCAGTCAGCTTCACCTTCAACCAAGGTCATCAAGTGATGAGACGCTCGGAATTATAAAGGCGATAGCAGGGTTGAAACCCAGTGGATCATTCATTTCACACAGCTGTTTTATTTTCTTTTGTACAAAACTTGTATAAACTCTTTTGTTCGGCGGCGCTCCTCTTACTAGGACGTCAGCCTCTTGTACACAAAACGCCTATTCACAGGCCATTCAAAATCAATACAAAAATATTTTCAGTTAAACGTGCCAAATGTTTTTCTTTTTCTGTTTTGTTTTGCGAAGAACGTCCAAGGTTCAATTTGTGATATATGCATTGACAATAATTTGCTAACTCATAAATATTTGCATACGAAACAAAGGAATTAATTGCAGGTGACACTAGAAACAGGGGCAATAAAAGAGTTGTCTGAGCAGTCTAATTGTTCTATCCTCCAAGGTACCAAGGTAAGTTCAGCTAAAGAATATAACCAGTACACCTCAATTCCCCAGAGAGTGGTTCAGTAAAACAATACATTCTTCTCCAAGCTATTATCAGATTATCAAGGAAATTGAGTATCCTCCCGTAGATCTCAACCTCCCCAGTAGCAGCATATATTCAATACAAGCATCCCCGGCAGTCTTGGCCTAAAGATTGTTCCCCGGCGGTATCTCAATATTCAAAGGAATCACTTCCCCCGCATAACAAAACTTCCCCAGGAGTCCAATCCAATTCCCCCAGGAAAGTTGGAATTCATACCCCCAAGCAGTAAGCTTATCCCCAGTAGATTCTGGAAGCTTATCCCCTCGCAGCGCACGAACGCGTCGTCCGGCTTTATTCAAAGAGTTATTTCCTTAACAGGATATAACTGGGTTATCCTCAGCCAAAAGACACGGAAAGAGCGTCGTCGACAAAGTCTTCTTACCCCAGCGAAGTCCATCAACACTTCCAATAACAAGGGTATCCTCAGCAAGTTACTATCAACATTCAGCAAAGCATCTCTATCCCCACAGAGTATTGCTCCCCAGCATGGTCACAAGAGTATCTTTTCTCCCTGCAGAATCCTTCATTTGCCAAGTTTATTCCGCAACAGAGTCATACCGGTATTCTTGCAACCATCATCCCCAGCGGAAGCAAAAGCTTATTCTCCAACATCAGCCCAGGATATGACTTCCCGGCACCCGTCAAGGATTTACTTTCCTAGACGAAAACATTCATAAAACATCACATACATCATTATAGCGTGCATAGACGCATCATATCATACAAATCTCATTTATGTTGAGAACATCATTGCTTGATCCATATCATGCATTGCATATGACTGACCCTTACCTTTCAGGAAAGACGCAGTTAAAATACTCAGACATATTTCAAAGCCTTCTTTAATCCAATTAAATCGACCCCCAACATATTTTTCTGATAAAGACTCAGCAGAAGTTATGGTCCCCTCTCCAACGGCGGGTGAGGTGGTAATTCCTTCTTTCCATGGTCCCCTCTCCGGCAAGTGCGTGAGGTGGTAATTCCTTTTTTAAGATGTTTCCCTCTCCGACGATGAGTGTGAGGTGATAGTCTCTTATGGTCCCCTCTCCGGCAAGTGCGTGAGGTGGTAATTCCTTCTTCAGATGTTTCCCTCTCCGACGATGAGTGTGAGGTGATAGTCTCTTATGGTCCCCTCTCCGGCAAGTGCGTGAGGTGGTAATTCCTTCTTCAGATGTTTCCCTCTCCGACGATGAGTGTGAGGTGATAGTCTCTTATGGTCCCCTCTCCGGCAAGTGCGTGAGGTGGTAATTCCTTCTTCAGATGTTTCCCTCTCCGACGATGAGTGTGAGGTGATAGTCTCTTATGGTTCCCTCTCCGACGGTGTGTGAGGTGGTAAGTCCTTCTTCAGATGTTTCCCTCTCCGACGATGAGTGTGAGGTGATAGTCTCTTATGTTTCCCTCTCCGACGGTGTGTGAGGTGACAATTCCTTTTCCTATGATTCCCTCTCCGACGGCGAGTGAGGTGAGCCCCATTCAGATTATAATTTTCTATGGTTTTCTTCCCGATACTGCAAAGATGGTAATTCCCACCAAGATTTTTCTCAACGAGCGTTGTTGAAGTTAAAATCATCCAAGGTTCTCTCACCATTCTTGTTTAGGTAGTAACCATCCCTGGTTCATTCATCATCTTGTGAAGCTCCAGACTCAGCTCCTGTAACCAGTCAGGACACATCTATACCAAGCATCTAAAATCAGCTCCTGCAACGTGTCAGGTACTCATTTTTTCTTTTGCAGGTATGCAGGTTCTAGCTAAGGAATCTCCCCCGCAATCAACATCCAGATGGCATCTATAAGCCCATCATCCTATTCATCAACCTCTAAATGGCATCTATAAGCCCATTTCCATCACACTGCTATTATGCGAGCGCAAATTTCTGGGCACTCTAGTGTCCAATCATCTTCTACCCTCGGATTACGAAAGGCACGTCAGCCAATCTGCATCCTCAGGTCTAAGAAGATTGAACAGGGGCAACTGTTGTACCCCAAAATTTGCCCTCCCATATTCTCCAAGAAATTGCCAAGCCAAATTCCCCAAGGGTTGCACAGCTCAACAGTCTCCCATACAGTCAAGATTAGGGTTTGTGTTCTGATCAAGAAAAAGAAGTTTTCAAAGGCCCAATCAAGTCTCATATGCCTATAAATGTGGTCAAGCATCTTCATATCAAGTTTCAAGGCATTCAGCTCAAAATTGCACAGTCAAAACCCTAGATTGCACCACAGTCAACTGTAGGGGCAAAATGGTCATTTGACAGTCAAAAGTTCAAATTTTTGGTCAATACATCATTTTGAAGCCACAAACATCATTTTATCAATGCTTGATCATGATTCTCAAAATTTGGCTCAGAAAATCATCAAGATACAAAAGTTACTATATTTGGACAGCTGAAAAAGTCAACTGAAATTGACCAGGGCATAACTTTCACATGGATTATCAGAAAAATTCCATCCAAATCTCATTTTTAAGAGAAAGACATTTCCTACAACTCATATTCATACTTCAAGTCCAAGAAATGCTCTCACAAAAAGTTATCAATTTCAACATTATAGGTCATTTTCAAAAGTCAACAAAAAGGGACTTTAAGTCAAAGACCATAACTTGAGATTGGTAAATCAAAATGACATGGGACCAAAGGCATTGGTTAAAGGACTCAAAGACCTTTCCAAAATGTCCAAGAACATGTGGAAAGCTTAAAAATTGAGCAAGTTATGCCTTGTGGAAGTTGGGAAATTTTTAGGAATTTTGAAAAGTCAACTTTACTTCAAATGACCTAAATTTGCTAATGGGTCCATTTTTCTTCCATGATTCATCATTCCAAGCCTAGGCACGACCACTTGGCCCAAAGGGAAGCATTTTCTCATTTTTTATTTATTTATTTGAATTTTTATTTATATTAATTCAATTAAATCAATTAAATATGTGAAAAATATCTAAATGAACCTAAAAATCTTTTTGTACACATTCTAGATTCAATATTTCGTGCACATGCTAATTAGGCAAGTTTTGGTTTGATTTGAGCTAATTGACACCAAATACACATGAAAAAAGATTCAAAAAAGATCTTATAAAATCAAATATTGAAACCATTGAATTCAAAAGATTTGGTGCAATTTTCTTAACCTAATATGCTCACTACATAACCAGGAATCAAACCCTAATGCTGGAACACTAAAGGCTGCGCAGAAAACCAAAGTTCAAAACTTGAAAATTCTTGCAAAAAGTTCAAAACTGAAAAGCATTCTAGAGGTCGATTCAAGGCTCCAAACTTGGTTCAATAGCTTCCTTGACAATCTCTGAACGTGTGCCAATCCCTAACATCAACTCAAACGCCAGGAATTGGTATATTGGACATGAACTGTATAAAGAAAAATTCAAAATCGTGCATCATGATTTAAGCATTTTTACAGCGTTTTTTTTATTGATTCATGTTCACTATGATCTCTTGAAGCTAACCAATATGTTCAATTGCCTTTTTCTGTACTAGATGCGATTTTGCCATGTTTCTTTTTTAGGGTTTTCAGAAGCTCGAATTAGGGATTCCTAAGAGAGGAAAAATTGGGATCCCTAACCACCATCATTCAAACCGGTGCATTGAGACGAAAGCAATGGAACCCTCGCGCTCAATTTATGAGCGTTAGGGACCTAATCGCTATTTTCTTGAAACCAGCTTTAAACCACGCCCAGAAAACCGTTGCCTATGCGTTTGAAGTTTCAGGATAGTGGGGACGATGATATCGTGTCAACAAGTGATACGCTGGTTTTGAATTTCGCGCGCTTCAGTTCGCTAACGCGTTGTTGTTTTATATTATTTATTTGCTTATTTTATAACAAATATGTTCAGTGGCTCAGCTGGCAGAATCTCGTTGCTTCAACCTCCAAGACCTGGGTTCGAGTCCCAGGTCTGTATATTTTCCATATTATTTTTCTATCCAAATTCCTATGCAGGCACGATCTTAAGGACTACCATACGTCCTCCTCATCTATCCATCCACGTGCATGTTTAGAACCAAATCAAAGGCAGGGATTCAAGAAGCGCAATAAACTCCAGTCAACGCTGAAGCAGGCTAGCAAAAAAGTCAGCAAGGCCATAACACAAATGGGCCTGAAGTGCTAAGGCCTTACCTCCAATTTGGGGCTACCCCCCCTGGTTTGCATAATTCCTTTGTTTTCTTTGTTTGTTTTTATTTATTCTATTTTTATTTTAATTATTACTCTTTTAGTTAATTAATTATTTTTACAAAAAAAAATAAAAAATGTCTAAAAATCAGAAAAAGATAAAACATGATAAATAAGTTTTTATTTTAATATTTTCTTGTAAATAAATTAACATGTAATTATTTAGTTTTAATTAGGATTTTTGCAAGTTTAATTCTTTTTTAATAAATCTAAAAAAGATAGAATTAGGTTTAGTTGACAATTTCCATTCCTTTTAATTTTTCCTTTTTTTTATCATAATATTATTTTATTTATTTTCATAAATTAAAAAATGCATAAAAATAATTAGATTTAAATTAGGTCAAATTTCAATATTTTCTTAATAACTTAAAAATAATTAGAATTAGGTTTAACATTTCATTTTAATTTTAATTAATTCTTTTTTTCTCCTCAAATCCTAAAAAACACAAAATACCAAAAACATTTAACATTAATTCTAATTAATTAATTCATTAACTTTAATTTTTTGCAAAAAGGGTCCAACGCCCTCGTTTTTTTAATTTCGCGTGTTTTATTTTATGTCGTTTAATTAATTATGTACCTCTCCCGAAGCATTGTAACAATTTAACTTTTCGCACTTTTATTCGCTTTATTTATTTTTCAGTCAAATCGGGTCCGGTTTAATTTTGGCGATGTGGACCCGCGCCATTTGTAATAGTTGTAAATTTATTTTTCCGCAAACTTTATAACTGTTAAAAAGCATGCAAGAATGTATGGACCTAATTAAAATCAAGCGTAGAACACAACAAACATGACAAGACAAATAACTGAAACATGACACACAATTCGCACACACCACCCCTAGGGTACGCCTCACGGTTGCCTTTCGAAAGGTGGTCGTCGAGTAGAGGACGTCTTAGTAAGTCCTCATGATCCGGGAACCTGGCATGAGGGTAGCTTCTAAGGTGTCTTCCCATTGCTCTGGTGATCACCATGTCCCGAACCTCGAATTGACCCGAACACCTCCAATAGTGGTGCTACCTACCTCTCAATGGTGGGATGGCACTACTTTAAATGACATTTACACAGACGAATTCCTTAGGGTAGGTAGGTTCTCAAGGATACTTGCTCTAATCTCAAAACAAACTCAAAAAGACTTTTTACACTGACACTTTTCAAAAGCTTTCAAAGCAAATTTTTCAAACACTCTGACGTACGAGTCGAACTGAAATTTTTCAAAGAAACTTTTTTAAACCCACATTGAAAAGCAGGCAAACATTTTGAAAACACATTGAGCAAGTATCTAAGAGCCCATGGATAACCATGGATAGAAAGGGTGCTAACACCTTCCCTTTCTATAATCTACCTCCCGAACCGAGAGCAATCTCTTTAAGGAATTTTTCTGTGCTTTTGTCCTTTCCATTTGGAGAAAATAAAAGACGGTGGCGACTCTTGCTTCCGCGACATTTCGCGAACCAGCGTTAAACAGTCAGTTCCAGATCCACCGATCACATATGCTACACGCTGAAGCTACCAGATTATATGCTGAAGCTTGATGACCAAAATCTGTGCATAAACAAAAACACTCTGACTCTGATCAAAGATCTTTACCAAGTCATCAAACTCTCTGAAGCGTTATCATAAGTTAAAGCAAATAAGACTCTGAAGCGTTATTAAGTATTCAAGACAAAATTAAATGCTAACGGCTCTCTTCAGACAAGATCTTCTTCAAAAGGAAAGTGCGTTATTATCATTAAACTGACTTTATGGACAACGTATCTATGCCTTTCCTATATAAACAAGACTGGTTGAGAAAAGACGCACGCATGCACTCACATAATTTTCCAAGCCTTCAAAACCACGCTTATTCAAACGCTTTAGCAAAATTCAATTTATTCCAAGCTTAAGTTGTGTAATTATCACAGTTGTGATATATTGTTTTATTAGAAAACGTTAACACATTCTTGTTCAATTATTTGTAAAAGATTTCCTTGAGATAAACCGGTATGTGGTTGTACTCAAGAAGACTTTAACAGTTGTTAAAGTAGCTGTTGTAATCCTTTGAAAATAGTGGATTAAGACCTCGTTGGAGAGAGGCGAAATCACCTTGACGGGTGGACTGGAGTAGTTTGAGATCAAACGGACTAGGATAAAAATACAGTTGTCAAAGCATTTGTTTTAAGTTTTACAATTCAACCCCCCTTCTTGTGTTTTTCACATCTTCAATTGATATCAGAGCGCCTGGTTCTGAGCTTATAACACTTAACCGTGTCAGTACAAGATCCAGCGTCAGAAAAACACAATGGCAGGACCAAGTCAAAACATCAGCAATGACAACAATGAAGAAAGAGACATATTCAGTGGCAAACCTCCAGTCTTTGATGGAGAGAACTTTGACTACTGGAAAGACAGAATTGAGAGTTTCTTTCTGGCCCATGATGCTGATCTGTGGGACATGGTGACTGATGAATACATGCACCCAGTGGATGGACGTGGTCAGAAGATTGACAGGAAAATGATGTCTGATAAGCAAAAGCGTTAGTTCAGAAATCATCACAAGGCCAGAACAATTCTTCTCAGTGCCATCTCTTATTCAGAATATGAGAAGATATCAAACAGAGACACCGTAAAGAATATGTTTGACTCTCTGAGAATGACGCATGAAGGAAACATTCAAGTCAAAGAAACCAAAGCCCTTGCACTCATTCAGAAGTATGAGGCATTCAAGATGGAAGAGTGTGAATCAATAGAAACTATGTTTTCAAGATTTCAAATTCTTGTTGCTGGTCTAAAAGTTCTTGACAAAGGGTATTCCACTGCTGATCACGTTAAGAAGATCATCAGAAGCTTGCCAAAACAATGGAGGCCAATGGTCACAGCGCTTAAGCTAGTCAAGGATCTCAACAAAATATCTCTGGAGGAACTTGTCAACTCCCTCAGAAGTCACGAGATAGAGCTAGAAGCAGATGAACCTCAAAAGCAAGGTAAGCCTTTAGCTTTAAAATCTAACAGAAAATCTGACTCCAAAGTTTTGCAGGATGTGGAAGAAACCTTTGATGGGTCCTCATCAGAAGAAGATGAACTGTATCTCCTCTCCAGAAGGGTGAACCAACTGTGGAAGCAGAGGCAAAGGAAGTTCAGGAATCCCAGAAGATCAGAAAATCAGAATGAATCTTCCTCCAGATATAGAAGGTCAGAATCCTCCTCTGGACACAGAAGATCTGAAAGTTCTTCAGGAAACAGAAAGCCAAACAACAAAGAAATCATCTGCTATGAATGTAACGAGCAAGGGCACTACAAAAGTGATTGCCCAAAGCTTCAAAAGGAGAAGCCCAAAAAGAAGTTTGGCAAGGAAAAGAAGAAAAGTCTCATGGCTACATGGGGTGATTCTGACACATCTGAAGCTGACTCAGAATCAGATGATGAAAGAGAAAACATAGCTCTCATGGTAAACATAACAGAAGACAGTGAAGCTTCTGAGTCAGACTCTGAATCAGATACATAAGAGGTATTCCCTGACTTTACTATAAACTTTAGTAAGGCTGAACTAGCTGAAAGCCTTAATGAAATTCTGGAAAGATATCAGTAGATCAGAGTCAAATTCAGAAACCTGAAAAGGAATCTTGCTTCTGACTCTGATAACTCTGAGAGTCTCAAATTGGAGAATTCTGAGTTAAAATATAAAATTTCAAAATTAGAAAACCAATTGCAAAACTCTCAGAAGGAAACAATCCATGAAACTCCCAGCAATGTTGATGAGATCATCAAGGAGTATGATCACAGCTTTCCGAAGTTTCTAGCTAAAAACATAGACAGAAGCAAAATGGCTTCAATGATCTATGGAGTTAGCAGAAATGGCAGAAAAGGGATAGGATATCAAGGTAAGGTACCTACACCAAAAAATGCCATGGATTTAGTTATAAAACGTACTCCACTTGATTCACACTTTATATATGGGCACACACATGACATAAAATATACAAGTAGTGATTACTTTGTCAAACCAAAATTCAACCAGAGTTTTGGTAAAACTAACAAATCAGGACCCAAGAAAATGTGGGTACCTAAGGATAAAATAATACATGTGGCAGATATCTTTAGCAGCAAAGCAAAAACACCAATCATGGTACCTGGACTCTGGCTGCTCACGATACATGACGGGAAGAAGGCATATGTTCCAAAGCCTGGAACTTAAGCCTGGAGGCCACGTTGGCTTTGGAGGCAATCAGAGAGGAAAGATCATTGGCTATGGAACAGTAGGTAATGGAAATCTTCCCTTTATAAGTAATGTTTTATTAGTTGATGGATTAATGCATACCCTGTTATCCATAAGTTAATTAAGTGATAACGATTATGATATAATCTTCAATCAAAATTCATGCAAAGCTGTTAGTCAGAAAGATGGGACTATCCTATTTAATGGAAAGAGGAAAAACAACATTTATAAAATAAAACTTTCTGAACTAAAAAGTCAGAATGTAAAATGTCTACTGTTTGTTAACAACGAGCAATGGATCTGGCACAGAAGATTGGGACATGTTAGCATGAGAAGAATATCTCAGATTAACAAACTCAATCTGGTCAGAGGACTTCCCAACCTGAAGTTCAATTCAGATGCTCTGTGTGAAGCATGTCAGAAAGGCAAGTTTGCAAAACCAGCTTTTAAATCCAAAAACGTTGTTTCCACCTCCAAGCCATTAGAACTTCTGCACATTTACTTATTTGGACCAGTTAAAACTGCTTCAGTCAGTGGCAAGAAGTATGGGTTAGTAATCGTAGATGACTATAACAGTTGGACATGGGTAAAGTTCTTAAGGCACAAGGACGAGTCACACTCTGTGTTTGTTACCTTCTGCAACAAAGTTCAGAATGAAAAGGGTCTTATAATCGTCAAAGTCAGAAGTGATCATGGTGGAGAATTTGAAAACAAAGATTTTGAGTTATTCTTTAATGATAAAGGCATTCTGCATGATTTCTCTTGTCCTAGAACTCCCCAACAAAATGGAGTTGTAGAACGAAAGAACAGAACATTGCAAGAAATGGCCAGAACCATGATCAACGAGACTAACGTTGCTAAGATCTTCTGGGCAGAGGCAATAAACACAGCGTGTTACATTCATAATAGAATCTCCATAAGACCTATTTTGGAAAAGACTCCATATGAATTGTGGAAGAACAGAAAGCCCAACATTTCCTATTTTCACCCATTTGGTTGTACATGTTTTATTCTGAATACAAAAAATTATTTGAACAAGTTTGACTCTAAAGCATAAAAGTGTATTATGTTAGGATATTCTGAACGCTCAAGAGGGTACAGAGTATACAATACAAAAACACAGATTGTGGAGGAGTCAATCAGTGTTCGTTTTGATGATAAGCTTGACTCTCAAAAGTCAAAGTAGAATGAATTCCTTGCAGGTATGGAAGTTGAACTCACCGGTACTGAAGACAAATCATCAGAAGCTCTCAACAGAGATACTCCCTCAACATCAGAAAGAGTAACTGCAAGCAATCCAGCACCTTCTGTTGATCAACTCCAGAAAAGACCATTCAGAAGCAGCATGGATCACCCAGAAGAAACAATCTTAGGAAGAAAGGAAGATCCAATCAGAACAAGATCTAGCTTCAGAAACTCTGAAGAATCCCTCATGGGACTGGTTTCTCTAATTGAACCAACAACAATTGATGAAGCACTTCTGGACAATGACTGGATTCTAGCAATGCAAGAGGAGCTAAATCAATTCACAAGAAATGACGTATGGGATCTAGTTCCCAAACCAAAAGGATTCAACGTCATTGGTACAAAATGGGTGTTCAGAAACAAACTGAACGAACAAGGTGAAGTCATCAGAAACAAAGCACGTCTGGTAGCACAAGGTTATAGTCAGCAAGAGGGGATAGACTATACAGAAACCTTTGCTCCAGTCGCCAGGTTAGAATCTATCAGACTCTTAATTTCATTTGCTGTTAATAAAGGCATCACTCTGTATCAGATGGATGTAAAGAGTGCATTCTTAAATGGCTATATAGAAGAAGAGGTATATGTGCACCAACCCCCTGGTTTTGAAAGTTCCAAAAATCCAGAATATGTTTTCAAACTAAAGAAGTCACTCTATTGTCTGAAACAAGCTCCCAGAGCTTGGTATGAAAGACTAAGTAACTTCCTGTTAGAAAAAGAATTCACTAGAGGGAAAGTGGACACAACCTTGTTCTGTAAGACAATTAAGAATGACATTTTAGTATGTCAGATTTATGTTGATGACATCATATTTGGATCCACTAAACCCTCTCTGGGAAGAAAGTTTGCTAAATGTATGCAGGCAGAATTTGAGATGAGCCTAATGGGGGAACTAAAATTCTTTCTGGGCATTTAGATTAATCAAACCCCAGAAGGAACTTACATTCATCAGAGAAAATATGTCAGAGAACTTCTGAAGAAATTTGATCTCTCAGAATGTAAGCCATCAAAGATTCCAATACATCCCACGTGCATTCTGGAAAGAGAAGAGGTAAGTAAAAAGGTAGAACAGAAGGTCTACAGAGGTACGATTGGTTCTCTTCTCTATCTGATGGCTTCAAGGCCTAACATTCTATTCAGTGTTTGCATTTGTGCTAGATTCCAATCAGATCCTAGAGAATCTCACTTAACAGCAGTTAAGCGAATTTTCAAGTATCTGAAAGGTACTACTAATATGAGTTTGTTTTATAGAAAAACAAGTGATTAGAGCCTGATAGGATACCGTGATGCTGATTTCGCTGGAGACGGAGTAGAACGTAAAAGCACTTCTAGAAGCTGCCAGTTTCTGGGAGAAAATCTGATCTCATGGTCCAGCAAAAGACAATCCACAATAGCTCTATCAACAACAGAAGCTGAATACATAGCAGCAGCTGGATGCAGCACACAAATGCTCTGGATGAAAAGTCAACTTGAGGACTTCAAGATATTTGAGAGTAACATCCCTATCCTCTGTGACAATACTTCTGCTATTTGTCTCAGTAAAAATCCTATTTTGCATTCTAGGGCTAAGCATATAGAAATAAAACATCATTTTATTAGGGACTATATTTAGAAAGGGATTCTAAATTTAAAATTTATTAACATAGACGATCAAAGGGCTGATATCTTTACAAAACCTCTTTCTGAAGATAGGTTCAACTTCATTCTGAAACATCTCAGCATGAAGCTCTGCCCAGAATAAAACTGTTTTGATTCCATATCTTTACCTTCAGAACTTTGTGTATTTCTCCGTGAACTACTGATCAATCTTTCTTCAGATCTTTAGAAGTACAGATTGTATTAGAATCTATCACAATCAAGGATATAAATGTGCAGTTCACTCAAGCAAACAAGTGTCATCCAGTCATCAGCTACTTTCTGAGGCTGAACACGCGTTCACATTTCTGAAAGGTCAAAAGCGCTGATTGGTTGCATTGGGACACATGTCATGGGTAACCGTTTCAATATCGTTCTGAATCCCCCAAAATCAGCTATCATTAAATGCTCATAATCATTATAATTTATTTCTCTCTCTTGCCGTTTATGTTTTCAAATTTTTTTAGAAATCTATTTTAACACATTTCTCACTATTACACTTTTTTACTTTCACTTTCATTTTCTCTACAATATTATTAATTTCAGTTTGCATCCCTTCTCAAAACCCTTTCAATTTCCTCACAAAACCTTCGTGTGAACATGGCTTCCTCAAGCAACCCTACCTCCAGTACTCATAAATCAGATTCCTCCGAACAATACGAAGAACCCTACAGAACTCTTCTCACACCCATCAAAAATCTAGAAGTTCTTTCAGAATTGATCGTGGATTTCAACAGTCTTCAAGAGAACGGGTTTAATCTCTCTGAAGAAGTAAAGGCTCAAGGCTGGGACAAATATTTTGATCGACTGGTGGGTCCAACATTCCCAATTCTTGTGAAGGAATTTTGGATTCATGCTTCATCTTCCAACCATCAAGTTACTTCATACATAATGGGGAAGAAGATAGTTATAACTGAGGACCTCATTACAAGATTAATAGGCTACAATGGTGGTGGTGTACGATGCATTGACATGGCTGAAAGATGTGCTGATGTCGCCCTAATTGCTAGAGAAATCTTCACTCTGGGTCTTCCCTCTAGCAAGATAAGGGATCTAAAAGACCATCACAGAATATGAGCCAAGATTATTCTGGGATGCATAAACCACAGGAAGCCTACCAGCTCTCCTGACTACAACAATATTGATCAGCAATTTCTGATCTACTTCATCTCCCAGAAGGTTAAGGTGAATCTGGCCCATCTGCTGTTTAACCATCTAAGAACTAGCGTTAAGGAAACCAGAGAAGAGGAGCGCACAAAAAGGGACTGGATACCCCTATGAAGGCTTATATCAGATATTCTAACAGAGAATAAGCTGATTGATCATCTTACAGAAGCTCAGGAAATCAGCTCTTTGGAAGCTACTATTGGCAAACGGTTGAATGCAAAGAATCTGAAGAAAATGAAGTTAATTGAGAACGTCAAGAAAGAACCCAGTGTCACTTCTTTTGCAGCAATCTCCAGCAGAAGAATCCCTCTGGATAACTTTCCCTTGTTCTCAGAGATTGATTCTAAACCTTATATAATAGTCAGATATCTGGATGCATGCAAGGCGGATGGTACAACACCAACTTTGAACATTCAGGATCTGCAGCAGAAGGCTCCAGAAGTTCTGCTGAAGAAAACCAAGAAAAGGAAAGCTGTAGCAGAAGGATCATCCTAGCGGACTCCTAAAAAGAGAGGTAATCCTTCTTCTGTAACTGTTTTAAACTCAATTTATGTATCAACATCTATACCTATTCCCACTCAATCAGAAAACCCCACACCACAAACATTTGATGACTTTGAAATTGAATTTGACCCCTCAGAAACCTTAACTCTTAGAAGATCTCGCTCCCAACCTCCAAATCCAAATATTGAAGCAACCCAACAAGAACTTGCAAAAGTTCTATCTGATATAGAAACCTTTGACCAACATACTTCTGCTCCCATGTTAGAAAATCCAAACTCCGAAACCACCACAGAAGCACCACAACCAGAAATTCCCCTCTCTCCACAACCAGAAATTCCCCTCTCTCCATCTCCTCAACCAGAAATTCATCCACCTTCTCCACAACCTGAACTATTTCAACCAGAAGTTCAAACTTCTGAGGCTCAACCCTCTAAATCATGTGAACCAGAACCTCATAACGATCAATCAAACCAAACTGTTGATTCTGATACCATTCCCATTCCTGGAATCACTGAACCTCTGGCAATCCGTATGCCCCTAACCATTCTGGATATTCCCCAAATTCCCTCCTCACTAGAATCAACTCCACCAAACTCCCCAACCAGTCCAATAATAATTCCAGACTCTCCCACTCTCTCACCAAAGAACAATCCAGATGACAACATCAAGACTGTCATTGATTTAACAGTTTTTGAACGTCTTGCTGCCTTCACCCACAAAACAGCTATTCCAAAACCAAAACCATCTGAACCCTCTCCAGATGTTGGTACCAGCTTATTGATTTTTGAAACAGAAGTACAGAAGTGGATCACTTCTCTGAAGCAAGCTAGTCTTGAGCTGATTGATCCTGCTGCATCAAACTACCTTTGGACAAGGTTCAGGAGATGGGTATGTTCTGAAACTGATAAGATGCAAGAACAGAGCTACGGACAAGTTCAACAGAACTTCAGTAATCTACTAAAAGTAATTGAAGAGCAAGTTTTGAGCCAGCTGCTCAAGGAAGAAGTTCTCCCTCTGGACAATGCTCCCTGGTCTGAACATCGTCCAGCATACAAAGTTCAACCAGAGTCAAAAGATCTCAATCTGACTGATACTCCAGAGCAGATAATTCCTGCTGAAGATCTGGGTCAAAAAGAGGATATTACAGAAAGCTCTGAGAAGCATCCAGGTTCTGAAGATCCTCAAGCTTCCTCCCTTGACAGGCAGACTCTAGAAGACCTGAAAAGATATGATATTTTGATGAAGGAAATAATGGACAAACAGGACGACAAAATTGATGCAATCACGAGCATGTTAACCCAGCAACAGGAAACCAACATCCAGATCAAGAGCATGTTGGAAGCTTTGTTCACGCGTCTACCTCCTCCCTCTTAGAATTTCCTCGTTTTTAAAACATGCTTATCTGTAATATTCGTACATTGCTTCTGGTTTTAATATAAACGCATTTTAACTCTGATTATATGTTCTTTTTGATGACTGACAAAAAGGGGGAGAAAGAATAAGATATTTTTCAATAACGGATTACTGAGACATAAGTCTCAAACATTCTGATCTATTTAAATTTTTCTCTTCTGAAAAGCTTGAACAGGTACTAAACTCTGATGAAAGATACTGTAAGGTTCTGATGCTCAAAGACTCATGGAATTAAAGGGAAGTAATCAACTCAGGGGGAGTTTCTCTTCTTAATTCTATACTTTTTATTCTTTATTTTTAATTGAAAAATCTGGTTTTTGTCATCATCAAAAAGGGGGAGATTGTTAGAACATAGTTTGATTCTACAATTCCTGATTAGAGTTTTGATGATAACGAAATACAAAGAATAAATAAATTCAAAGATATATATATATATATATATATATATATATATATATATATATATATATATATATATATATATATATATATATAACAAATATGCCTCTTAAAATTATGTTTTGTACATACAGAAGTTCTGATGGAATCAGCATCAGAAGATCAGTAATATATGCTACACGCTGAAGCTACCAGATTATACGCTGAAGCTTGATGACCAGAATCTGCGCATAAACAAAAACACTCTGACTCTGATCAAAGATCTTTACCAAGTCATCAAACTCTATGAAGCGTTATCATAAGTTAAAGCAAAGAAGACTCTGAAGCGTTATTAAGTATTCAAGACAGAATTAAATGCTAACGGCTCTCTTCAGACAAGATCTTTTTCAAAAGGAAAGTGTGTTATTATCATTAAACTGACTTTATGGACAACGCATCTCTGCCTTGCCTATATAAACAAGACTGCTTGAGAAAAGACGCACGCATGCACTCACATAATTTACCAAGCCTTCAAAACCACCCTTATTCAAACGCTTTAGCAAAATTCAGTTTATTCCAAGCTTAAGTTGTGTAATTATCACAGTTGTGATATATTGTTTTGTTAGAAAACGTTAACACATTCTTGTTCAATTATTTGTAAAAGATTTCCTTGAGATAAACCGGTATGTGGTTGTACTCAAGAAGACTTTAATAGTTGTTAAAGTAGCTATTGTAATCCTTTGAAAATAGTGGATTAAGACCTCGTTGGAGAGAGGCGAAATCACCTTGACGGGTGGACTGGAGTTGTTTGAGATTAAACGAACCAGGATAAAAATACTGTTGTCAAAGCATTTGTTTTAAGTTTTACAATTCAACCCCCCTCCCCCCCCCCCCCCCTTCTTGTGTTTTTCACATCTTCACTACTATCCAGGCTTTGATTTTGAAACAACCTTACCCAGTTTCCTTCTCACAGCCCTACTATCCAGGCTTTCATATCGAAGTAACCCTACGACCCAGGTTCCTTCTCACAGCCCTACTATCCAGGCTTTCATATCGAAGTAACCCTACTATCCACGTTCCTTCTCACAACCCTACTATCCAGGATTTCATATCGAAGTAACCCTACTATCCAGGTTCCTTCTCACAGCCCTACTATCTAGGCTTTCATATCGAAGTAACCCTACTATCCAGGTTCCTTCTCACAGCCCTACTATCCAGGCTTTCATTTCGAGGCAACCCTACCACCCAGGTTCCTTTTCATAACCTTACTATCTAGGTTCCTTCTCTCTTATCTCCAGACGGTAGTCTACAACACTGTAAGACCTGGACCTGATCAAACCCGATTGGTTTCGCATATCCCCAGTAAGTCGCGGTGTAGCCTGTACACTGACCTGATATGCAGTTCACCTCCGGAGTTAATTCCCCAGTAGAGTAACGGACAATTGAAGCTCCTAAAATTCTATTTCTCCCAAGACAAATACCAACATTCCTCAACAGATTCCTCCTCAACGACAGAAACATGAATTTTCATCAAAGGAATATCTCGGGAAATCAACATCCACTAGATGGCATCTTTAAGCCCATCTCCGGTGACCTTCCATCATCTCCTCCAAATGGAATCTGTAAGCCCATTCCCAATACTACCTACACAGTCCAACACCATCTCAGACAAGTGCAAATTTCTGGGCAATCTAGTGTTCAATAATCTTCCACCTTCAGATTACGAAAGGCAGACAACCAATCTACATCCTCAGGTTTAAGAAGATTGAACAGGGGCAACTGTTGTACTCCAAAATTTACCCTCTTTTCATACACGCATATTATTGGTTTTATGGTTATGGAATAAAGTCATATTTATCAAGCTTCTTCAGGTTACAAGTGACGTTTATTTCGCCAATGGATATTCTCAGAGTATTTTCCGTGCTGAAGATCGGTTCGTTGTTTTGCAATGATTCGGGGTTCAAAGATTCACAAGTCCAACCCGGCGCGTCATATTCAGGTGTTCTTTCGCCAAGATATCTCTGATAACGTATTCTAAAATTCAGGTTCGGCTCAAGAGTCAATTCTTTAAAGAAGGTCTCCGAATATGTGAGTTTTCTCGAAGAAATATGGTGAAAAAGTGTGCTGAAAGTGCAGTTTTTACGCACTAAAAAATTCATAACTTGAAGATCATGGCTCGTTTTGAACCCGTTCCAGTGGCCAAAATTCCGTATTAATGTCATCTAGGTTTTCATCTCTCACGGATGGAAGCCAATTTAAATCAGAAGGTCTTCAAAAATGCAGATTTATCAAGTATTTTCGTACAGAAAATTTGTGACAGAAGTTTATTTGCGTCATGTTCAGAAAATCATAACTTGGTCGATTTTCATCGTATCGAGCTGGTTCCGGCGCCAAAATTTCACAAATTGAGTAGGCTAAGTTTTTGCAGGAGGTATTGAATTCTAACGGTATCTAAAAGGCCTTTGTTTTTTGCTCATAGTGCGTGTGACGCGTCGAAAATCCTGAATGCTGAATATTATTTCATCTGGGTCGAAACTTCGAAAATTCATAACTCGATTAATTTTTATCGGATTGGGCCCATCTTTTTACACAAGGTCACTAACTCAGAGATATACAACTTTTCTTCCAAAGTAGAGACCGGGTTATGCTCCGATCAATACCAGTTTTTTATTGAAGAACGTGTAAGAGTTAACACTGGAGCCCAAAATAAGTTTGTCTGAGCCAAAACTTCAAAACTTCATAACTAATTCACCTTTTATCCGATTGAGCCCATTTTTGGACAGGAGTTAGTTCTCGATGTCGGCTACATTTTGTTTTCACATTTCAACTTCAAAAATTGCACTTAAACCCTTGCGATTTAGCCTGGAACGTGACAGACTCAAGTGAATATTGGATGCCCAATTGCACATTCAAAGCCCATATCTTTGCTCTAATTTCCATTATATAATATCATTCTTTTCACACAAAGGGGAGAAAAAAAAACCTTTGCCATAATCTTGTCAAAATATCAAATTCTTTCAAGAACCCTAAAACCTTGAAATCCTTATTACAAACCCCCATCTCACTACAAACAAGTCATCCTTGTTACAAATCCACATCTCACTACTTCTCCAGTAAAGGTAAGGCTGATTTGATCTCCATGATAAAAAGAGTATAATCATTCATACATGCCATATCGGTTTTAACATTAAATTGTTTTCCATATATTTGCTTTATTTGTATTTCATGATATATAGTAAGTTATTTAATGTGTTCATGAGATTCAACACCGCATATTTAGACAGGGTCCCATGCAGGTTCATTACAGAATGTTGAGGCTAAAATACTAATGGCCAAAATAGAACAACCACCAATGCATGACAAGGCAGACATTCTGAGAAGGTTAAGGGCGTGGGTTCAACAACCACCCCTATTGGTTTTAGTTTTCTTCCTTTCTATTTATCCTTTTACCTATTTTCATTCTTTCTGTTTAAAACTTTTTTTTCATAAAACTTAACATTTTTCACAAACCTTTGATTTTTCCTCCTAAACTCGAATAATTAATTTTAGGTTTTTTTTAATTTAATTTTAGGTTTTAAATTAATTTGTGGTTCATCACCCATCCCTGACATTTGCATTATCTTTATTTTCTAACCCTATTTTTCATTGATGTTTCTTCCCCTATCTATTTTTTGGTAAACTTAATTCTTTCTTATTAATCATTACACATAAACTTTTTTTTCAAAATTAACTTTTTTTAATTAAAATTAATTTAGGTTTTAAATTTTTTTATTATTATTAACTCTTTTTTTACTCTTTAATTTGATTAATTAACCATCTTTTTAACAAATTAGGATTAGGTTTTTGTTTTAGTTAGTAACTGAATTTTTGGCTTTTTTTTCATTTATTAATAAATTAAGTTAATTAACTTTTTTTAATTAAAATTAGTTAGAGTTAGGTTTTTTTAATTAACTTAAAAGTATTTTCTAACAAAAAACGCCAAAAACATTAACTTAGAATTTTAGGTTTTAATTTTTCCTTAATTTCTTTTTATTTATTCTTTTACATTTTAATTTCTAGGAAAATTGTATAGGATGCATTATCAATGTAATAACGTAGATTTATCTTTTCTCGCATTTTTTTCTAATTATGTAATTGCTTCCGGGATGTAATAGTTTTAGGATTTCTTTTTTGCACTCTTCATTATTATTGTAACTGTTCATGGTTTGTAATAGTTTAATTTAGGGCTTTTACTTATCGCTTTTCCCCAGGTTTTTGGCTATGTAATTAATCCCCCTCCCCGAAGCCTTGTAATAGCGTAGATTTATTTTCTCACATTTTTAATTCTTGCAAATATTTAACTGTCTAGATGTATGTTAATAGGGTTGTATGACAAGAATGCCTGACAAATTAATACGGTTAGAAAACCCTAATGTGCAAAGATTAAATAACTGAAAACAAATCACTCGCACATATCGCTCTTAGGGTATACCCTCACTTCGGTTGCCTTCGGTAAAAGATCATTAAGCATAGGGTGTCTTAGTGGTTGCCCTCCTGTCTAAAATAGATCAAACGTCCCATTCGAATGTTGCCTCGGAAATGTTGCCTCGAATATGATCTTAAGACTCTAGGGTTATTACTAAGGTGTCCTAATATTGCTTTAGTGATCGTATGTCCCTTTCAAATTGACCCTTACAAACTCCAACGATGGTGCTACCTATTTCTCAAATAGTAGGATAGCGTTGTCTAAAGGAAACGAGAATAGAAACAATCTTTTTTCGAGTAGGTAGATGCTAGTAGCTACTTGCTCAAATAATTTTTTTTCACACAAACACTTTCCAAACAAAGTTTTCAAAAACAACTTCGTTTCAAAAACAAGGTGCTAACATCTTTTCAAAAATGAAGTAAAACAAAAACTTTTCAAAAACACAAACACACAAGCAATTTTCAAAAATGAGCAAGTACCTAAGAGCCCATGGAAAATCATGGATAGAAAGGGTTCTAACATCTTCCCTTTCTATAATCTACCCCCCGTACTCAGAAACATCTCGAAAAAGGTTTTTTTATGTTCTTTTTCCTTTTCCTGATTGGATAAAATAAAAGTCGGTGGTGACTCTTGCTTACCGCGACATTTTGTGAACAAAAAACGCAAACCAGTATTAACAGTCGGTTCTGCCACCGTATCACAGTTACGAATATCAGGATCAGCCTCTTCATCTTTCAAATCTTGTTTGATGCCATGATAGTACACATTGGCACCATAATGTCAGGGGAAAGCTTTGTATGAGACATACGGGACAGGACCAGGAATAGTGATTATCAGCGGAGCAATTCTTGGAGAAGATGTAATCCTAACAGGTCTTCTCGAGGAGACCTTGGAAGGATTGGCGGAAATGGTTATAATGGCAATATCTTCAGATGGAACAATGGGAACAAAAGTTTTCTCGAACAAAATTTCTTTGCTATCCATCAGGCGTTGAACACCTAACCTCAGCAAATGGCAACCAGAAGGTAGAAACGAACACATGTGGCAACCTTCACCACAACCCGGAAATAAATCGGCCAACAACAAATTCTTCTTCACAGTCATGAGAGGAGTAGAAACTTCATCCATCAAGGTCACAAACAAGTCGGTATCAATTGCATTAACTCCACGACCGTGCTTAGGCATGGGAGCAGTTATGACATTGGGCTTCTCTGGAGCATCGAAATCAATTTCCTTGGCTTCAATTAGATCTTGTACCTTATTCCTTAGAGCCCAAAAGTCATTGGTATTGTGGCCAAGACTCTCAGAATGATAGGCACACCGAGTATTCGAATTATATCAGGGAGATTTAGTGTTTGGATTCTTGGGAGCCTCTTTCAAGGTTGCCAAGTTGGACCTCAGCAGATGAGGTAGAACTTCAGCCAATGTCATGTTGATTCGGGTAAACTGTCGTTGTGTTCTTTCCACTCTTTGTTGATTGTTGCATTGTGGAGCAACTGCAGGCCTAAGTATCATTGCGGCACTTACTGTCTGACGATGTTCAACCCTATTTTGGCCCCTCGGGCTATAGATTGCATTGGCTTCTTTTTTACCAGCAAAAGGCTTCTTTACTGAGCTCGAAGAGGCATCCTTCAGTATCTTGCCGCTCCGAATCCCAGCTTCTACTCATTCTCCAGTTAGGATCAGCTCAGTGAAACCAACTGACGAGCTTCCGATCAAATGATTGAAAAATAGACCAGATAGCGTCCCCAGAAACATATCAACCAACTCCCTATCAGACAACGGGGGTTGAACTCTTCCAGCCAATTCTCTCCATTTATATGCATAGTCTTTAAAGGCTTCACTCGCCTCCATGGACATACTCTGGAGTTGAGTACGAGTAGGAGCAAGGTCGGTATTATATTGATACTGCTTGTAGAAAGCAGCAACCAGATCTTCCCAATTTCGGACATTGGCTCCCTCCAGTTGGTATAACCATTCCAGCTGAGTCCCTGGCAGACTATCTTGAAATAAATGAACCCATAAATTTCTATCAGTGCTGTGGGGCTGGATCTTTCAGGACACCTCATCATACTTAGCAAAAACTAGAGCCTTGAACTTCTGCGAGATGACCACTCGTGACACCAATCCCAATTCTTTGAAATCCAGCCCAGGTATTCTCTGAACTTCCATGGCACTCAAACGATCTTCCAACTGCTTGTATCTATCCTCGGCAGGAAGATATTTCTCATCATTATAGTCAGTATCGTTGTCAGAAACTGCAGGATTGAGGTCCTTCTCTTCTTCTTGATTCTCCTCCTCCTTAGATGAAGAGGTCAGATTGACTTATCGCTTCAAACGCTCTCCAAACCTTTTGCCCATATTCAGAATACCGCTAACCTTCTTATTTTTCTTCTTCTCTTTCAGGATGATGGCTTTTAGATCCTCCTGCCCTTTTGCCAAACTTATGAACATTTGTTGGAATTGGGTGTTCTGTGCCTGAAGGTCCTTGATGCTTTGTTCGGAAGACATTTCTGCTGAAATAAACAACGAAGAAGATGAGAAACCTGTAATGGTACTTGTACATGCAATTTTATGAATGGGATGCGCATGCAATGATTTCAAATACTTTGGGAAATTTAAATTTTCAAACCAAAATAAATAAAGATTTTATTAGCTGAATTCAAAGTTCGAATGCCTTTTAGGCGTTACAATTAAAACAAATCTAAAATTATAAAAGACATTAAAATTCCCATGGATGCTTCCTCTTTGTGCCGAGATAATCATTGAGTCCTTTTTCTTCCTGGAGCTGCTTTGTGAGCTCTAAAACCTTCCTCTCCTGAGCATGGAACGGATCCCTGTAAGTATCCCGCTCCTTCATCAACTGAATCCAAGACCACTGTAATTCCCCAAGATGAGTGGACATATAAGGATAGAGAACCGTATAATGAATACCCCCTTCAGTAGTGGGTTCCACAATCACTGGTAAAATGGCCAGATAGGGCATCATAAGCTTCTGGGCACGAGCTCATACCCATTAGAGGTAAGGTTCCATAGGAATGGAAGCCTTTGACCCCAAAGCCTTGGCGTCAGATCTATTTACCATGCCCCAAGCTCGTATGAACCTCCGACGATACTCGTGAACATCATCCTCATAGTTGAATACAATGCCCTTAATAAGTAACTCGTGGGGACCATCTCTTAGAGCGTAACCAAATTTTCGCAGAGCTAAACAAGGATTGTAGGTTATACCCCCTTTGGTACCAAGTAATGGGACATTAGGGTACTCCCCGCAGTGGTCAATAATAACAGTGTTTTCCAAAGCTCGGGAACACCAGAGAATATCCATGTGAGGGAGTGACATTATCCTTTGCGACCAACTCAAACCTTCTTCATTCTTCAGTACGGACTTAGGGAGGTGAGAAATAAACCACCTCGACAGCAATGACATACAACACATAAGAACCCCTCTTCTCTTCATGGTACGAGTATGGAGAGTGTTCAAAATATCTCTGAGCAAGGTAGGCACGGGGTTGCGAGAGAGGAAAATCTTGATAGCATTCACATCTATGAATGAGTCTGGATTAGAGAATAGAACTAATCCATAGATCAGAAGAGCCAAGACCTCCTCAAAAGCCTGAAAATCCATATTATCCCAAAACAGTTGGGCCTTGTCTATCAGAAACTTAGCTAGAAAACCTTTGACTCCGCTTCTTGTTTCTCAATTGGATACCACGTCGGCCCATTTCATATGCAAAGCTGAGGCAATGACTTCTGGCTTAGGAACTTCTTCTAGACCTGTGAAGGGCAACTGTTCAAGAATGGGTATATCCAACAACTGAGAGAATTCTTCAAAGGTATGCACCAACCGATAGTCTGGAAAGGTGAAGCAGTGGTGCTTGGGATCAAAGAACTGAAAGAGTACACTCATTATCTTTTCATCAAAGTTTGAAGTAACCAGGTTGAGAAGTTGACCATGTCTCTTGGTGAACACAAAAGTTTTAGAAACCCTTGATACTAGCTCTTTGAGTTGGGAAGGTATCTTCACAAAGCTGATTCGAATAGTGTTTCTACGAACGGAGGCCATGATCTACAAAACAGCACAAAGATAAATTCCCTTGGTCTTCGAAATGGTTAGTGCAATAAGAATGTATGCTATGTTATGATGCATGATGTCATGATAAACCACATGTATAGCAAACACATACAAATCACACCAATTCCTCAAGTTTAAGGCCTGCATGAGGTTAAAGGTCATACCCTCTTGAAGTTTAGTTGGTTTCAAACCTGTCTTAAAAAGTAAACGGGTTCTAAGGGATCTCAATATCACTGACCATCCTTTATCGAGCATTGTCTCAGCTCAAGCAATCTTTTCTTGAGGCCAAAATATCCTGAAAGCCTGATCTCAATTAGTGTAGCATCGAGTATCAACCAATCCTCAACTCTACACTGAGGTCGGCTATCTCACTACTTTCTAATGTCCAAGTTTGTTCAACTAAGGTTCTAAGGTCCGTTAGTGCTTCACAACACCATGCGGCGGCCCCGTATTCTCCTCGTTTCCCCACGAGGGATACTGGTACCAACCAAAGTGCCACACTAACACAACCATCGCTTAAACCATACTGGTCTACGCCATACATTCTCCACGATCTATTGTTGATTACCTAATAAGTGCCCCCAGATCTAGGTGTAGGATCTACAGTAACCCGAGCAAAAACCCTTAAAGATAAAGCAGGCAAAGCAAACACGAAAGTAATTTAAAAATGACCTAGTACCTAAGGAAAACCCCACTTTATTAATTTTTCCCCAACATAGTCGCCAGTTCTGTGATACAGTGGAAGAACCGACTATTTTTACTGGTTTGTATTTTGCATTTTTTGTTCGCAAAAATTCGCGGTAAGCAAGAGTCGCCA
The DNA here is from genome assembly GCA_948472305.1 of Vicia faba. Lineage (NCBI taxonomy): Eukaryota > Viridiplantae > Streptophyta > Magnoliopsida > Fabales > Fabaceae > Vicia > Vicia faba. The sequence continues at coordinate 1,626,520,686 of OX451738.1, read as the reverse complement.
CCGACTTTTTTTTCATCCAATCATGGAAAAGGAAAAAGAATAGAAAAAACCTTTTTTTCAAGATTTCTGACTACGGGGGTAGATTATAGAAAGGGAAGGTGTTAGTACCCTTTCTATCCATGGTTTTCCATGGGATCTTAGGTACTTTCTCATCTTTTTAAAATTGCTTGTGTGTGTGCTTATTTTGAAAAAGTTTTACTTCTTGATAACCCTTGTATCAGTCCTCAAAGGTGTGACGAAGTTTGTTTTGGAAATTATTTTGAAAGGTGTTTGTGTGAAAAGTTTTGTTGAGCAAGTACTTAAGATTCTACCTACTCGAAAAAAGATGGTTCGTTCTCGCTTCCTTTAGATAGCACTATCCTACTATTAAGGAGTAGGTAGTCCCGTCGTTGGAGTTTGTAAGGGACGTTCGAAAGGGACAAGTATAGTCACCTAAGTAATGGGTTGGAAACTTTAGTAGTAACCCTAGAGTCTTAAGATCTTTCTGAGGCAACATTTCCGAGGCAACATTCGAATAGGACATTTGATCTTTTAGACAAGAGGGCAACCATTAAAATCTCCTATGCTTAATGACTGTTTTCCGAAGGCAACCGAAGTGAGGTAAAACCTAGGAGTGAATATGTGCATGTGAATTTTTCAGTTAATTAGTCTTTGCACATTAGGTGATCTACCATTTTAATTTTCAAGCATTCTTCCCATACAATCCTATTAACCATGCATCTAATAGTTAAATATTTGCAAGAATTTAAATTTCGAGAAAATAAACCTAGCTATTACAAGGCTTCGGGGAGGGGAATTGATTACATAACCAAAAACCAGGGAAAAGCGATAAGTAAAAACCCTAATTTAAACGCGCGGCGAGTTAAATGCGAGGACGCTTAAAATAACCTAAAACCCTAATTGAGGAAAAAGTACTTTTTGTGCATTTTTATTTAAGAAAACAATTAAATTGCGAATTAATTAAGCCCTAATTTCTAATTAGTTTTATTTACAAAAAGAATTAAATGAACCTAGTTTCTAATTATTTTTAATTATGAAAAAAAAAAGAAATTAAATTAACCTAATTTACTAATTAAATCAAAATAAATATTTTATAAAAAATGATCTTTTTGTGATTTTTGTGATTTGTTGATTTTATGATAAATTAAAAAAAGTAATTAATTTTTTATGAAAAGAAAATAATTAACAAATTAATTAAAATAAAATAAATAAAAAAGAAAGAATTAAAAATGGGCCTGTGTTGAATTGTTGAAGGAGGGTGTATTTCTGAATTTTCCAGGCCCAATAGCGCTGAGCCCAACCAATGTGCCTGGCCCCATGGAGTGTTGACTTGAGGGTGAAACATGGTCTCTCATTTGGAGTGTGTTGGATCTGATACTATGTTGATCAAGTGGCTGGATGTAAAGGTGCAAGGTACACGCGTGGAATTGTGAAGCATTGGATCCTCAAGTGGAAAGTGAGAAAAAAAAGAAATTTGTTGGGACCTGGGATTGAACCCAGGTCCTTATACTCACCACCAACACGCCTCACCACTGGACCAACTTGCTTTGTTGAATAAATACTGAAAACAAGATATAATATAGAAAACAAAATGGTTAGTGGAAAGACACACGCGGAATTTCAGATGGCCCAATGGTTGGTGTTGTACCCCAAAATTTTCCCTCCCATTTCCTCAAAATTTTCTCATCAAGACCTTTGAAGATCAAGATCCAGTTAGGGTTTCATCTGCTCAAGACCTCTCCTTGCACTGTTGACCCAAATTAGGGTTTGTGTTTGCACAAAGATGTTTTGACCTAAAAAGCCTAAGATGACTTTCATGCTTCATGTTGGACTCCCAAGTTTATCCATACCAAGTTTCAAGTCTTGATTCCAAGTTTTACCCAGTCAATTGGACAGTTGACCTAAAAATCAGCTGTATTGGGGAAAAAGTTAACTGTGGCCAATTGACAGTCAAATCTCATGAAAATTGACCCACATCAACATTATAAACTCATATGGACCATTTGATCAAGTTTGGATCACAATTCCATAAGAAATTTGATCAGATCACCAAAAGGGCAAAATGGTCATTTTTAGGGTTTTGACTGCACAAAGGCAATTTTTGACTGTTTGACCTAGCCAATGGCAAACCAAGCTCACATATGGACTCAAGGACCCCATGGAATTGTCTTGACATTCTCAACAAGCTCAAAAGATCCCAAGTACACAAGATTGACAGTTGAATTTCCCAGTCAATTGATCAATTTTGGCTGTATACTGAAAAGTCAAACTTTGACTTTTTGGTCAAAATCAAGAGTCAAGATTCATTTTTCATCAAAACATGCCAAATCATGAAACTTGTTCACCAAGAAACCAAGAAATGCAAATTAGGGTTTGAAATGGAATTTTTCATAACTTAGAATTTTTCTAAGTTATGGAAAACCCTAATTTTTTCCCAACTTTGCCCCACTTTTTCACCAAGATTCATTTGGATTCAAACAAAAGTCAAAACATGAAAGTTGTAGCTTGTTGCATAATCTACAACTTTGATTCACAAAGTTTTCCAAAATGAGGCTTGTATCTCAAGTTACAAATTTTTGAATAAGGGTACTAAACCATTCTTAACTTAGTGAAAATTTGACCTATTTTGGACAAGTTTTCTACCTAACTTCAAGGCCATTTTCCATACACTTCCACTTGGAATTTCAATTTGCATTTCAAAGATGGATTGTAGTACACATTCCAAGCTTTCCAAAATGTCCAAGAACTTCTCAAACAACCTCATGGTTAGGGAGAATCGAATTTCACAATATGGCAAAAACTCACTTTGTTCATGACCAAGTTACATGTCCATAACCTTGCAATTTGAACTCAGCATGCTTTAAGCTAGATTACAGGTCCTTAAACCAAGTTACACTCATAAATTTAATGCATATTCTTTGTGCCAAGACCATGTTCTTTGAGCTAAAGCATTGTATGAAGGTTTAATCCATTTTTAGATAAAGCATAATATCCATTCTTGAAAAGTTGCACTTTATGTCAAATTGAAAATCCAACAAGTACATTGCAAATCTGATTGGCACAGGATTATGGACAAATCACACTGATCAAGGAGGGATTATGCAGCACATTAGGGGGTCCTCTACATGCCTAGAAACACAAGTTGACATTTGTTGCTTAAAGTTGAAGAAAAGTGCCATAACACATACCAACTACCATATCAGCTCAAGAACACTTAGACAAAGTTATCAAACACATTCCACACAACACAACCAAGCTAATACACAAGCCCTTAGCCTTCAAAACACCCTCAATCTCAGAATCACTCTAAAACTGCAAAAAAACAGGGCAGGCCCTGCAGTTTGAGTACCATCTCTCATTTCTCTCAAGCTTTCTTGCCAAAACCAGTTCACACACCTTCCATACCATCTATGCAAGCTAACCAAAAGCAAAAACACGATCTGTAATCCCTCTAACTGGTTCCACCATTTTCACATTTCTGACTTGCAGGTGAAGTTCTCTAGCTCGATTCAGAAGCTTTCAAGACAAAGTAAACATTGGAATAGCATCCCTGGACCTCAAGGAAGCTTTTCCAATCATCACCTTGCACTGAAAGTTCCTACATTTCCAGATAGAACTCCAACTGAACAGGTAAGTTTTTGAATTCGTATCTCTCTTATTAGGCATCATTAGCTTTAAGTTTGTGAAGAAACAATGTTCTACTCATGCCACTGAACATATACATTCTTTTACTTTTCATTTCTTTTGCCTGAGCTGTGAGAATTTAAGGTCTGAAAATGGTAGAAAACTTAGGTCAGGATTTGGGATTGTTAAAATTCTCTCTCATTTCTGAGAGTTAGGAGATGTTCTTTATATATTTGGAATCGTGGTTTCATGATTAACATTTCTTATGTTGGAAGTTTGTTCAAAAAATCAAAGAATCAGGATATTCAAATGGAGCTTCTTGCGCGCGTTTTTGAACGAATTTTTGTTCAGAGGTTGAAGAAGGTGTTTCATGGGCTGGGCCAGTTTTGGTTCTGCTTTTTGCACCACATAATTGCTTTTTCACCCATAGGGCCCATTTGCTTATTTCTTTGACTTTTTGACTTTTTCTTTTTTTGATTGACTTTGTTTATTTTTCTCATGACATAAAAAATATAAAAATATTTTTTTCTCACTATTTTTGATTTTGTTAGGCATTTATTTAATTTTCTTTTAGTTTATACATAAATAGATATATATATATATATATATATATATATATATATATATATATATATATATATATATATATATATATATATATATATATATATATATATATATATATATATATATATATATATATATATATATATATATATATATATTGTTTAAAATACTAAAAAAATAGTACAAATGCATTTCTATACATTTTTATTGTTGTTTTACTTTCTGAAAATATTTTATAGGAAAATTACTTTTTTATTAAATATTATTATTTTATATATATATATATATATAATACATATTTAGAACTTAATACATAAATATATATATTTATTAATATACTTAGAATAAAATACCAAAAATATACATATTTTATTTTATTAATATTAAACACTAAAAAATCATTTTTTTAAAAATATATGTCTTTTCTTATTTTATTTTTGTGTATAAATGATAAATATTGTATATATTAATAAATAATACATTTTGTTTAATAGAATTAGGGTTTTGCCCTAAATATGAAAAAACTCCAAAAAAATAATATCTTTTTATTTTCTTTTTATTTTACATAAATAATACTTTTTTTCATACATATAAAAAACACTTTTTTTTTTGCATTTTTGCATATTTGTTCTATTTCTATTTTATTTATGAAATTAAATTATATTGTAAATATCCAAAGCAAATGATGTAATAGCTTAGATTCAATTTCTTGTCTAAATACCTCCCCATTTGAACATTTGTACCCCCTCCCTATATTATTGTGTTGTAATAGCGTAGGAGTTTAAATTTCGCACTTTATCGCTTTCTAAATATACAATGTTAGAATTAGGGTTTATATGCGAATAAAAATGAACAAAATAGTTATGACCTAATCTCAAGACAAACAAGCATGAAAATGGACACACAAATCACACTTGCACCCCCTAGGGTATTCCACTTTGTTGCCTTCAAATAAATGGGCCATATTGCATGTTAGGTCTCTTTGGGCAAAACAAACAAATTGAATGATCATGGTCCCTCGATAACACTTTTCAAAATATTGCCAAACAAATGATCAAGTCCCTTAAAGAAAATGCCCAAAGATACTTGGCACCATTGCAATTATGGTCCAAACGATGACCCGCGCCCGTCCCTTTCACATCCTAACATGAGATTGTCCACCAAATAAAATGGTGGAACAAACTTATTAAAAGGGTTAAAACATAGCAATAAACTTTGAGAAATTTAGGAGTAGATAACCTCTTAGTTACTTGAATCAAAACCTGCAAAAACAAAACACTTGCCTATTTTCTAAAACCACACCTCACAACACTTTCAAAACAACTTTCTAAAACAAATGAAAACTTTTTCAAAAGACATACATCTTTGTATACATCCCCACATGGATCATTACAAAGGTTGCCACCACATTGGCTTCTTTTCAAAACATTTTCAAACCCACACACACAAGAACCATTTAAAACAATTGAAAACAAAAGGCAAGTGATCTAAGCAAGTAACTAAGAGCCCGTGGATAACCATGGATAGAAAGGGTGCTAATACCTTCCCTTTCTATAATCTACTCCCCGAACCCAAGAAAACATCTCAAAAGGTTTTTGCTGTGCTTTTTAACCTTTCCTTAGGATAAAATAAAAAGTCGGTGGCGACTCTTGCTCAACCGAAACATTTGCGAAAACAAACGCAAAACCATAGTCAGTTCTCCCACCGTATCACAGAACTGGCGACTCTGCTGGGGACTATTTTAAAAGTGGAGTAACCTTAGGGCTTATATCACCATCTTGCATGACTAATTGTTTAAATTGTTTGCTTTATATCTTGGCTCTATTGTTTGGGTTTGCAATCCTACACCCGGATTTTGGGAAACATTCATAGATAGCAATACGTTGTGGAAACTGTGCGGGGTATACCGACACGGTCGAAGCAATAGCTATATTAGTGTGACATATTTGTGAGTACCGGTAACCCTTGAGTTCAATCAAGGAGAGTACGGGGCCGCTGAGTAATGTCACTAAGCACTAATGACCTAGAACCTTACTTGACCATCTTGGCCTTTTATTAGGGGTAGTGAGATGACCGGCTTTGGTGCAGTCCGAAGTTGGTAGATACTCGATACTACACTCATTGAGGGTTGTGTTCTTGGAATATTTTGGTCGCTAGTTAAGTGGCTAAACCAAAACAATGAACAATGAAAACAATCCAGTGATATTGAGCTCCTTAGAACCCGGTTACTATTTATAGGACAGGTTTTTAAGCCAACTACACTCAAGAGGGTACTTACCTATGAAACCCCATGCAAGCCTGAAACTAGGGTTTGGTGTGATTTGCTTGTACATATGTTTTGTGCATACATCATAAACATCATGAAGCATCATATGCATTCTCTAACCATTTCAAGGGTTTTGGATCTTCATCTTTGTTCTTGTTTTGTAGGACATGGAAATTCCTCGCAGAAATACCATTCAAGTCAACCTTGTGAGAATCTCTCCTCAACTCAAGGAGCTCACCTCAAGAATTCCGGAAAACTCATCCTTCAGTGAAAGACATGGTAGACTGCTCAGCCTAGTCAACACCAACATTGAAGAAGACATGATGAAAGTGCTATTCCAGTTCTTTGACCCTCTTCACCACTGTTTCACTTTCCCTGATTATCAGTTGGTGCCCACTTTGGAGGAATTTTCTCAACTCCTGAGAATTCCTATCCTTAATCAACTACCCTTCAACGGTACGGAAAAGGAACCAAATCCGGAAGATGTTGCTCGAGCATTACATCTACAACCATCCGACATCAAGGGGCATTGGGAAACTAGAAGCGGCGTCAAGGGATTCTTAGCAAAATTCTTGTTTGAGAAGGCACATGAATGTTGGAACTCATTGGACTTACAAGCCTTTGAAGAGATTGTGGAACTCTTTATCTATGGGTTGGTCTTGTTCCCAAATCCTGACCAATTGGTAGATGTCAACGCCGTCAAAATTTTCTTGTCCAGAAATCCAATACCGACATTGCTTGGGGACATTCTTCACTCATTTTACACACGAACAATGAGAAAGAGGGGTGTTCTGATGTGCTGTACTCCTATCCTTGCAAGGTGGTTTATTTCGCACCTTCCACAGTCTGTCTTGAAGAATGACCAAGGTACAAGGTGGTCCCAACGATTGATGACTCTTACTCATTCTGATGTGCATTGGTGTTCTCGGTCCAGAGAAAATGTCATCATTGTCGATCGTTGCGGAGAATTTCCTAATGTTCCTTTACTTGGAATTAGAGGGGGTATCACCTACAACCCTTGCCTAGCTTTGAGGCAATTTGGATATGCACGGAGGGATGGCCCTCATGATATGTTGATTCCTAGCCTAGTTTTTGACTTCGACAACGATGCGCAAGGACTTCGCCAAAGATTCATCAGAGCTTGGGGAAAACTCAATAAGGTTGATAGCAAGACTCTGGGACACAAGAACTCCATCCCTCTTGAGCCCTATCTCAAGTGGGTACGAGCCCGAGCCCAAAGTCTGATGATGCCTTATCCTCATGTACTCCCTGTGATTAAAGATCCCGTCAAGGAAGGAGAGGTTCCCTACACCATCCTACATCCAGACATGCCTACATCGTGGGAGGAAATGCAGAAAAGTGGGATTCAGCTCAAGGAGGAACGGAACACTTTTGAAGCTAGCTACTACGCCAGTGAAAAGAAGGTTCTAGAGCTTACCCGCCGACTCCACGAGCAAGAGGCCCTCAATACCTACATCGCACCCAAAAGGATGCGCAATGTCTTTTTGCCTTAAGAAGTTTATTTTGTAATATTTGGCCCATGGGGCATTTATGTACTGACAAATTTCTTCTTATTAATATGACGTGCGTTCTTCTTTGTCTAAAACAATTTTGAATGTCCTAAATCCTTGAATGCATTGCATACATAAGCATACCATTCATCATGTGCATAAGCAGGTCTCATTCCAGGTTTCCTTATCTGTCTGCTGTTTATTTCAGTAGGATGGATCTCGAGCAAACAATCAAAGACCTACAGGCTCAGAATGCACAATTCCAGCAACTCCTGATGACCTTGGCTAAGGGTCAGGAGGATATCAAGACTCAATTGGGGAACAAAGACCCGGTGAAAAAGAAGAAAAAGAGACTCGGGGTGGCTACTTTGGGGAGAAGATTTGACGGAGAAGCTCGAAGAGTGCTTGAATTTCCTCCTACTTCTGATGAAGGGACCAGTAAGAGAGATGGAGTTGCGGTGCCTTCCGAGTCTGATGCGGAAGAAGAAGAGGTTGAAGAGGATGAAGATTATTCTGATCAGCAATACCCTCCAGCTGATGATAAATACAAGGGTTTAGAAGACAGATTAGCCGCCATGGAGCTACAGAGAGTTCCGGGTTTGGATTTTGAAGACTTGGGTTTGGTTTCCGGGATTGTGATTCCCCCAAAATTCAAGGTGCCGGTGTTTGTAAGGTATGATGGGCTGTCCTGCCCCAAAATGCATCTTAGGTCCTACGTGAGAAAGATCCAACTCTATACGGCAGATAAAAACCTCTGGATTCATTTCTTTCAAGACAGCCTTTCTGGAGCTCAGTTGGAGTGGTTTTATCAGCTAGAAGGAACCAGTGTCCCGAATTGGGAAGATTTGGCCACCGCTTTCTACAAACAATACCAATACAATTCTGACCTTGCCCCTACTCGTACCCAACTTCAGGGTATGTCGTTAGGAACAAGCGAAGGATTCAAAGAGTACGCACAAAAATGGAGGGATTTGGCCGGCAGGGTGCAGCCTCCTTTAACCGATCGTGAGATGGTTGATATGTTTCTAGGGACCCTATCTGGGCCATTTTTCAATCATCTAATTGGTAACTCTTCCGCGGGGTTTACCGATTTGATCTTAACGGGCGAAAGAATAGAAGCTGGCATCAAGTCAGGAAAGATTCAGAAGGGTGTTGCTGCAAGTGCTGAGAAGAGGCCTTTTAAGAAAGAAGCAAGTGCCGTCTATGGTCCTAGAAGACAAGTCAAGCCAGAAAGTCGCCAAGCCGTCAATGCTCTGGTCATTTCAAAACCTGTTGCTGCTCCTCAGCAGTACAATCAACAAAGAGGCGAAAGGCCCAAGAGGCAGTATACTCGGCTGAGTATGACCTTATCTCAAATTTTACCTCAACTGCTATCCACCAATTTGGTGACCACCAAAGTAGCTCCTAAGGTCGTCAACACTGTGTCTCCTAAGTATAACCCAAATGCCCGGTGTGCTTATCATTCTGATAGTCCCGGGCACACTACTGATGATTGCTGGGCCTTGAGAAACAAAGTGCAAGATCTTATCGACGCGAAGGAAATTCAGTTTGAAGCGCCTGAGAGGCCGAATGTTGTAACTGCCCCTATGCCCCAGCATATGGTAAATGCCATTGAGGAAGAATTGTATGCTGTTTCGGTGAATGAAGTTGTTACTCCGCTTTTGACTGTTAAGAGGAACTTACTACTAGCCGGTTTATTTCCGAGTTGTAGTAAGGGTTGCCTCCTGTGTGCTGTTATCCCTCCCGGTTGTCCACTGCTGAAATCAGGCATCCAAAGCCTGATGGATAGCAAGGAAATTCTATTCAAGAAAACTGTTGTTCCGTCTATTTCCGTTGAAGAAATATCTGTTGTCACAATCTACAATCCTGCCAAAGCTCCCGTAAAGAAACCAGTCCAAGTTATGTTTGTTGCACCCATCACTATTACTGTCCCGGGGCCTCTCCCGTATGAGTCTGATAAAGCTGTTCCATGGCATTATGGAGCCGATGTGTATGTGCTTGGGGTGAAGCAGGAGTTCAACACCAATACCAGTATCAGTAACATAACTGGTCCCGCCAAGATTACCCGCAGTGGCAGGCTCTTCTCGCCTGACATTGCACCGCCAGTTATCCGAAAACCTCTCACCATCACACCCGCAAGTGTGCACGTTCCAGTTCAAGTTCCTGTGTCTACTACTGCCGCCGAGTCTTCTGAATCTCGGGGCAAAGAAGTTGCTACCGATTTGCCTGCCAGGACGGAGGCACCAAAGAAGACTGTTGTGGAAGCCTCCCAACAAGAAATGGAGGAAATTCTTAAAATTATCAAAAAGAGTGACTTTAATGTTGTTGAACAGTTGGGGCATACTCCCTCCAAAATCTCTATGCTATCACTACTGCTATGTTCAGAGGCCCATGCAAAAGCCCTGATTTCATTTCTGAAAACAGCCCATGTGCCGCAAGAGACTTCCGCGGATCAATTCACCGACTGTGTGGCTAATTTGACGGCTGACAATGGCTTGGGGTTCTCAGATGCTGACCTTACCGCCAAAGGGAAAAATCACAATGATGCCCTGCATGTTTCCATAGAATGCAGGGGCACTACTCTCGCACACGTGTTAGTGGATACCGGCTCTTCCCTGAATGTTTTACCCAAGAAGGCATTGGATCGCTTAGATTGTGAGGGTTTGGAGTTGAAACCTAGTAACATCATTGTTAGAGCCTTCGACGGTTCTAAGAGGATGGTGCACGGTGAGGTAGACATCCCTATTCGTGTGGGTTCCCAAGTTTTCGGCTCAACGTTCTATGTAATGGATATTCGTCCATCTTACTCCTGCTTATTGGGTCGACCCTGGATTCACAAAGCTGGGGCAATAACTTCCACTTTACACCAAAAGCTCAAATACCATGTCAAAGGGAAGATTGTTACTGTGCAGGGTGAGGAGGAATACATGGTGAGTCACTTGAATTCATTCCGATATATCGAGATGGACGGGGAGTTTATTGAAACCCCCTTTCAGCATTTTGAGGAAGTACCTCCAGTGTTGGCATCAGCTGAAGCAGTGGTTGAAGAAGACTTTCCGTTGAAGATGGCATCCTTGAAGGATGCCCGGGCTGTAATCGAGAAGGGCAATTATGCAAACTGGGGTCAGCTTCCTGACTTCACTCAAAAGAATGACAAGTTTGGGCTGGGCTTTACTACAGAGGCTCAGAGGGCTGTGCGCAAGGAAAGGATCGGAAAGGCTCCGGTGTTTATCTCCAACCCAAGGGTGAATGCTATTGAGTAGGATGTGGAGGAAGCAGAGTTTGACAGTTGGATCTACCCGACTACCAGCAACGGACCAAGCAACTGGACGGCAAAGGATTTTACGCCTATCACATTTGTCACGCAGTAATTAATTTCTTTTGATTTCCAATTTGTAACAAACAATGTGTTAAAACTTTTATTGGCTCGGTGTCCTACCCGGGGCATCGTAGCTCCATTTGTGAGGGCTTTTTGTATGACATTTCCATATATCATCAATCAAAACATTGGACGTTTGTTGCATTTCAAATCTTGTGCTCTTTTTTCTTTCTGTGTTATATATTGCAAAACAGCTATATTTACACACACTCACTTATACAGGTTTCAATCCACTCTGGATCTCACTGGTAACAGCTCTGCTACCGCCAGTTATGACTTCGAGAATCCGATCAGCTTGGCCGAGGACGAAGGTGAAGATGATTGCGAAGTGCCTGGTGAACTCGCAAGACTGCTACTCCAGGAAGAGAGGGCCATTCAACCACATGAAGTGCCGGTGGAAACAGTTAACCTGGGTACTGAGACAGATAGGAAAGAGGTCAAGATTGGGGCTAATCTAGAGCTCAGCGTAAAGCAACGATTGATCCAAATGCTACGTGATTACATGGAGATATTTGCTTGGTCCTATGAAGATATGTCTGGTTTGGATGCCGACATCGTAGTTCATCACCTGCCAACCAAGGAAGACTGCCCTCCAGTAAAGCAAAAGGTCCGCCGTATGCGCCCAGAGATGTCTGAAAAGATCAAGGCTGAGGTTATGAAGCAATTCGATGCCGGGTTTCTTGCGATAACTTCTTACCCTCAATGGGTTGCTAATGTGGTGCCAGTACCGAAAAAGGACGGTAAAGTCCGGATGTGTGTCGACTACAGAGACTTGAACAGGGCAAGCCCCAAGGATGACTTCCCCTTACCTCACATCGACGTTCTTGTCGACAATACTGCTCAACACAAGGTTTTCTCCTTCATGGATGGTTTTTCAGGGTATAATCAGATCAAGATGGCTCCGGAAGATATGGAAAAGACCACCTTTGTGACTCAGTGGGGCACCTTCTGTTACAAGGTCATGCCATTCGGGTTGAAAAATGCTGGGGCAACCTACCAACGCGCCATGGTTGCTTTATTTCATGATATGATCCATCATGAGATTGAGGTATATGTTGATGACATGATAGCAAGGTCTCAAACTGAGGAGGGGCATCTTGACCATCTGAGGAAGCTGTTTGACCGGCTCAAGTTATACAAGCTGAGATTGAATCCCAACAAATGCACCTTTGGGGTGAGGTCCGGAAAATTGCTAGGCTTCATTGTAAGTGATAAGGGTATTCAAGTGGACCCTGCCAAGGTTAAAGCCATTCAAGAGATGCCAGTCCCTAAGACAGAGAAAGAAGTCAGAGGCTTCCTGGGACGACTGAATTACATTGCCCGTTTCATCTCACATCTGACTGCTACTTGTGAGCCAATCTTCAAATTACTGAAGAAAGATCAAGTAGTACGCTGGAATGATGAATGTCAGGCTGCCTTTAAAAGGATAAAGGAATATCTCCAAGAGCCCCCCATTCTTATGCCACCAGTGGAAGGAAGACCTCTAATATTATACTTGACAGTACTTGATAATTCAATGGGGTGTGTGCTGGGGCAGCATGACGAGTCTGGACGAAAAGAGCACGCTATTTATTACTTGAGCAAAAAGTTTACCGACTGTGAGTCTCGTTACTCACTGCTTGAGAAAACTTGCTGCGCTCTAGTATGGGCTGCTCGCCGGCTGAGACAGTATATGCTGACTCACACTACTCTATTAATTTCAAAGATGGATCCCATCAAGTACATATTTGAAAAGCCTGCTCTGTCTGGAAGAATAGCGAGATGGCAAATGATCTTGACAGAATATGACATCCAGTATACAACTCAGAAAGCTATTAAGGGAAGTGTACTGGCAGATCATTTGGCACACCAACCTGTGGACGATTACCAATCACTGAACTTTGATTTTCCGGACGAAGACATCATGGTAGTAACTGACTGTGAAGTACCTGGACCGGATGAAGGACCTGAGGAAGGATCCCGATGGTCTATGCATTTTGATGGAGCCTCCAATGCTTTGGGTAACGGCGTCGGCGCTGTAATCATATCTCCCAAAGGAACTCATACTCCACTCACCGCCCGATTGTGTTTCAACTGCACCAACAACATGGCAGAATATGAAGCATGTATCATGGGTCTGCAAGCTGCGATCGACTTAAGGATCAAATTTATGAGTGTCTTCGGAGATTCCGCTCTCGTGATCAATCAGATCAAAGGCGAGTGGGATACGAAACACCCAAATCTTATTCCTTACAAGGAGTATGTGTCAACCTTGCTTCCCCACTTTGAAGAAATAACTTTTGAGCACTTCCCAAGAGAGGAGAATCAGCTAGCGGACGCACTGGCTACGATGTCTTCAATGTTCAAAGTTAAATGGGACAATAAGGCTCCCCGGATCATTATCTGGAAGTTGGACGAACCGGCATACTGCTGCGAGCTCGAGGCTGAAAAGGTGACTGAAAAACCCTGGTATCATGAGGTGAAGAGGTACTTAGAAGCTCAGGAATACCCTGAAGGTGCATCTGTCAATGACAAGAAGTTCATGAGGAGGTTTGCGGCAAAATTCTTCCTCAGCAACGACATTCTCTACAAACGGAATCATGATTCAACTCTACTGCGTTGTGTGGATAAGGCTGAAGCAGAGAAGATCAAGATAGAATTGCACGAAGGTACATTTGGAACACATTCCAGTGGACACACCATGGCTAAGAAAATCCTTCGGGCAGGATATTTCTGGTCCACGATGGAAGCTGATTGTTACCAACACTCTCGAACTTGTCATAAATGCCAAATCTATGCTGACAAGGTGCATATTCCTCCAGTTCCTCTGAACGTCCTGACGGCACCTTGGCCTTTCGCAATGTGGGGGATTGATATGATCGGTGAGATCCGACCGACAGCATCCAATGTGCATCGCTTCATCTTAGTGGCGATCGATTACTTCACGAAGTGGGTTGAGGCAGCTTCCTACGCCACAGTAACCAAGAGCGTCGTGGCACGTTTCATCCGGCATAATCTGATCTGTCGGTACAGCGTCCCGGAGAGAATCATTATGGACAGTGGTACCAATCTCAACAACAAGATGATCACTGAGCTCTGCGAACAATTCAAGATACAGCACCACAATTCTTCTCCCTACCGGCCGAAGATGAATGGGGCTGTAGAGGCAGCTAATAAAAATATCAAGAAAATTGTGCAGAAGATGACAGTGACCTATAAGGATTGGCACGAGATGTTGCCGTTCGCTCTTCATGGGTACCGTACCTCAGCAAGGACGTCAACCGGGGCAACTCCTTTCTCCTTGGTCTACGGCATGGAGGCAGTCTTGCCAATTGAAGTCCAGATACCCTCTCTCCGAATAATGAAAGATGCAGATCTAAGTGAAGATGACTGGATCCAGACTCGACTTGATCAATTAAACCTGATTGACGAAAAGAGACTCACCGCTATCTATCATGGTCAGACGTATCAAAAACGGATGATCAGGGCATTTAACAAGAAAGTCAGACCGCAAGAGTATCAAGTTGGGGACCTGGTAATCAAACGCATCATCCTTCCTCAAAGTGATCCCCGGGGCAAATGGACCCCTACTTACGAAGGGCCATTTGTGGTTAAACATGTGTTCTCAGGAGGAGCCATGATCCTAACCACCATGGACGGTGACGATCTTCCTCACCCCGCCAATGCAGACATAGTGAAAAAATACTACGCATAAATAAAAGACCCGCTAGGTTGACATACCTAGGAAAAAATTAGGGCTTCCCGGCGAACCAAAAGGGTTCGGGCAAAAATAAGGGATGAAATGAAAAAAATCTGTACACCCGGCAAGTCGAAAACCTGAAAAGGCGGCTTGGGCAAAAATGGGTATCCCGGTGGACTGAAAACCCGAAAGGGCGGTCCAGGCAAAAGTTAGGGATAAAGCGTAACACTATGTCTCATTGGATCACTTCGCATCCGGAATTCGGTATCAATTATCTGGCTCAGACTTCGGCATCGACCAATCAGCTTCATCTTCAACTAGGCAGCAAAGCGGTGAGACGCTTGAAGACATAAAGGCGATAGCAGAGTTGGAACCCAGTAGGATTGTTCACATAGCTGTTTTGTTTTCTTTTCAAAATTGTCAAATCTGTGATTATTCGGCGGCATTCTCTTACTAGGATGTCAGCCTCTTGTACAAAAAACGCCTATTCACAGGCAAAATTCAAATCAATACGAATTCACTAGTCCATACAAATTGCCATTGTTTTTCCTTTTTCTGTTTTGTCTTGCGAAGAACGTCCAATGTTCATTTTTGATATATGCATTTGACATTAAATTGCTGATTCATAAATATTTGCACATGAAACGAAAGATTAATTACAGGTGACATCAGAAACAGGGGCAATGTGAAATTGTCTGATGCAGTCTAGTTGCTTTGTCCGCCAAGGTACCAAGGTGGATTCGACTGAAGAATGTGACCAAACGATCTCAGCTCCCCGCAGAGTAAGGCGAGATTCAGCAATACTTTCCCCAGTGAAGTCGTCAACTTTCCCCGGCAGGTCTAAAAGCTTATCCCTAGTAGATTCTGGAAGCTTGTTCCCTGCAGAATACGGACGTCTCTCCCAAGCTTTATTCAGAGCTATTCCTCACAAGGGCTTATAACTGGGTTATCCTCAGCTAATTGCCATGAAAGATCGCCCTCGGCAAGGTTCTTTCAGTCCCCGGCAGGAGTTTGTCTTTGGTATTCCCCAAGCAGAGTTTATCATCATTATCCCCGGCGGAATCCATCATTGAAGTCCTCAGCAGGCCCCTCGTCAAACTTCAGCAAAGTATCTCTTCCACAGAGCAATTCCTCGGCCGATCGTCAAGGATTCATTTTCCTAAGACAAAAATACGCTCATAAACATTTCACATTTCATACATCTTGCTTACGTACATGATAAAGTGCATACAACACTATCTCATGTTGGACATCATGACACCATGCATATCATACATCATGACATTACATACAATTTATGTTTTTGCCTTTTCAGAAAAAAAAGACAATCCTAAAGACAACTTCCTTCAACTGTCACAAATTCCAGATTCGATACCTGTATCTAGCCAGGGCACATCTGAGAGTGATCAGTTTCCAGACTCGATTCCTGTATCTAGCCAGGGCACGTCTGAAGAGTTCGAAGATTTGATTCCTGTATCCAGCCAGGGCATATCTGTTGACAACTATTCCCGGATTCGACTCCTGTATCCAGCCAGGGCATATCTGTTGACCACATTTCCAGACTCGATTCCTGTATCTAGCCAGGGCACGTCTGAAGAGTTCGAAGATTCGATTCCTGTATCCAGCCAGGGCATATCTTTTGACAACTATTTCCGGATTCGATTCCTGTATCCAGCCAGGGCACATCTATGAGCAACCATTTGTAGACTCGACACCTGTATCTAGCCAGGGCATATCTGCATAAAGAGATGGAAGATCAAACACCTGTAACAAGCCAGGAAAACATCTGTCTTTCTCAAATACACAAGTTCTCGCTAAGGAATCTCTTATGCGATCAACACTTCCAAATGGCATCTATAAGCCCATTCCCGACAAGTTTCTGTCACATCTTCAGATGGCATCTATAAGCCCATCTCCCTATCCACCATCTCTTCAAATGGAATCTGTAAGCCCATTCCCGACATCACATTTGTTGATAATCCAACATGCGAGTGCAAATTTCCGGGCACTCTAGTGTCCAATCTCCTTTTACCCTCGAGTCACGAAAGGCAAACTTGCCAATCTAACTCTTCAGGTCCAAGAAGATTGAACAGGGGCAACTGTTGTACCCCAAAATTTGCCCTCCCATTTCCTCAAAATTTTCTCATCAAGACCTTTGAAGATCAAGATCCAGTTAGGGTTTCATCTGCTCAATACCTCTCCTTGCACTGTTGACCCAAATTAGGGTTTGTGTTTGCACAAAGATGTTTTGACCTAAAAAGCCTAAGATGACTTTCATGCTTCATGTTGGACTCCCAAGTTTATCCATACCAAGTTTCAAGTCTTGATTCCAAGTTTTACCCAGTCAATTGGACAGTTGACCTAAAAATCAGCTGTATTGGGTAAAAAGTCAACTGTGGCCAATTGACAGTCAAATCTCATGAAAATTGACCCACATCAACATTATGAACTCATATGGACCATTTGATCAAGTTTGGATCACAATTCCATAAGAAATTTGATCAGATCACCAAAAGGGCAAAATGGTCATTTTTAGGGTTTTGACTGCACAAAGGCAATTTTTGACTGTTTGACCTAGCCAATGGCAAACCAAGCTCACATATGGACTCAAGGACCCCATGGAATTGTCTTGACATTCTCAACAAGCTCAAAAGATCCCAAGTACACAAGATTGACAGTTGAATTTCCCAGTCAATTGATCAATTTTGGCTGTATACTGAAAAGTCAAACTTTGACTTTTTGCTCAAAATCAATAGTCAAGATTCATTTTTCATCAAAACATTCCAAATCATGAAACTTGTTCACCAAGAAACCAAGAAATGCAAATTAGGGTTTGAAATGGAATTTTTCATAACTTAGAATTTTTCTAAGTTATGGAAAACCCTAATTTTTTCCCAACTTTGCCCCACTTTTTCACCAAGATTCATTTGGATTCAAACAAAAGTCAAAACATGAAAGTTGTATCTTGTTGCATAATCTACAACTTTGATTCACAAAGTTTTCCCAAATGAGGCTTGTATCTCAAGTTACAAATTTTTGAATAAGGGTACTAAACCATTCTTAACTTAGTGAAAATTTGACCTATTTTGGACAAGTTTTCTACCTAACTTCAAGGCCATTTTCCATACACTTCCACTTGGAATTTCAATTTTCATTTCAAAGATGGATTGTAGTACACATTCCAAGCTTTCCAAAATGTCCAAGAACTTCTCAAACAACCTCATGGTTAGGGAGAATCGAATTTCACAATATGGCAAAAACTCACTTTGTTCATGACCAAGTTACATGTCCATAACCTTGCAATTTGAACTCAGCATGCTTTAAGCTAGATTACAGGTCCTTAAACCAAGTTACACTCATAAATTTAATGCATATTATTTGTGCCAAGACCATTTTCTTTGAGCTAAAGCATTGTATGAAGGTTTAATCCATTTTTAGATAAGGCATAATATCCATTCTTGAAAAGTTGCACTTTATGTCAAATTGAAAATCCAACAAGTACATTGCAAATCTGATTGGCACAAGATTATGGACAAATCACACTGATCAAGGAGGGATTATGCAGCACATTAGGGGGTCCTCTACATGCCTAGAAACACAAGTTGACATTTGTTGCTTAAAGTTGAAGAAAAGTGCCATAACACATACCAACTACCATATCAGCTCAAGAACACTTAGACAAAGTTATCAAACACATTCCACACAACACAACCAAGCTAATACACGAGCCCTTAGCCTTCAAAACACCCTCAATCTCAGAATCACTCTAAAACTGCAAAAAAACAGGGCAGGCCCTGCAGTTTGAGTACCATCTCTCATTTCTCTCAAGCTTTCTTGCCAAAACCAGTTCACACACCTTCCATACCATCTATGCAAGCTAACCAAAAGCAAAAACACGATTTGTAATCCCTCTAACTGGTTCCACCATTTTCACATTTCTGACTTGCAGGTGAAGTTCTCTAGCTCGATTCAGAAGCTTTCAAGACAAAGTAAACATTGGAATAGCATCCCTGGACCTCAAGGAAGCTTTTCCAATCATCACCTTGCACTGAAAGTTCCTACATTTCCAGATAGAACTCCAACTGAACAGGTAAGTTTTTGAATTCGTATCTCTCTTATTAGGCATCATTAGCTTTAAGTTTGTGAAGAAACAATGTTCTACTCATGCCACTGAACATATAAATTCTTTTACTTTTCATTTCTTTTGCCTGAGCTGTGAGAATTTAAGGTCTGAAAATGGTAGAAAACTTAGGTCAGGATTTGGGATTGTTAAAATTCTCTCTCATTTCTGAGAGTTAGGAGATGTTCTTTATATATTTGGAATCGTGGTTTCGTGATTAACATTTCTTATGTTGGAAGTTTGTTCAAAAAATCAAAGAATCGGGATATTCAAATGGAGCTTCTTGCGCGCGTTTTTGAACGAATTTTTGTTCAGAGGTTGAAGAAGGTGTTTCATGGGCTGGGCCAGTTTTGGTTCTGCTTTTTGCACCACATAATTGCTTTTGCACCCCCAGGGCCCATTTGCTTATTTCTTTGACTTTTTGACTTTTTCTTTTTTTGATTGACTTTGTTTATTTTTCTCATGACATAAAAAATATAAAAATATTTTTTTCTCACTATTTTTGATTTTGTTAGGCATTTATTTAATTTTCTTTTAGTTTATACATAAATAGATATATATATATATATATATATATATATATATATATATATATATATATATATATATATATATATATATATATATATATATATATATATATATATATATATATATATATATATATATATATATATATATATATATATATATATATATATATATATATATATATATATATATATATATATATATATATATATATATATATATATATATATATATATATATATATATATATATATATATATATATATTGTTTAAAATACTAAAAAAATAGTACAAATGCATTTCTATACATTTTTATTGTTGTTTTGCTTTCTGAAAATATTTTATAGGAAAATTACTTTTTTATTAAATATTAAATATTATTATTTTTTATATATATAATACATATTTAGAACTTAATACATAAATATATATATTTATTAATATACTTAGAATAAAATACCAAAAATATACATATTTTATTTTATTAATATTAAACACTAAAAAATCATTTTTTACAAATATATTTCTTTTCTTATTTTATTTTTGTGTATAAATGATAAATATTGTATATATTAATAAATAATACATTTTGTTTAATAGAATTAGGGTTTTGCCCTAAATATGAAAAAACTCCAAAAAAATAATATCTTTTTATTTTCTTTTTATTTTACATAAATAATACTTTTTTTCATACATATAAAAAACACTTTTTTTGCATTTTTGCATATTTGTTCTATTTCTATTTTATTTATGAAATTAAATTATATTGTAAATATCCAAAGCAAATGATGTAATAGCTTAGATTCAATTTCTTGTCTAAATACCTCCCCATTTGAACATTTGTACCCCCCCTCCCTATATTATTGTGTTGTAATAGCGTAGGAGTTTAAATTTCGCACTTTATCGCTTTCTAAATATACAATGTTAGAATTAGGGTTTATATGCGAATAAAAATGAACAAAATAGTTATGACCTAATCTCAAGACAAACAAGCATGAAAATGGACACACAAATCACACTTGCACCCCCTAGGGTATTCCACTTTGTTGCCTTCAAATAAATGGGCCATATTGCATGTTAGGTCTCTTTGGGCAAAACAAACAAATTGAATGATCATGGTCCCTCGATAACACTTTTCAAAATATTGCCAAACAAATGATCAAGTCCCTTAAAGAAAATGCCCAAAGATACTTGGCACCATTGCAATTATGGTCCAAACGATGACCCGCGCCCGTCCCTTTCACATCCTAACATGAGATTGTCCACCAAATAAAATGGTGGAACAAACTTATTAAAAGGGTTAAAACATAGCAATAAACTTTGAGAAATTTAGGAGTAGATAACCTCTTAGTTACTTGAATCAAAACCTGCAAAAACAAAACACTTGCCTATTTTCTAAAACCACACCTCATAACACTTTCAAAACAACTTTCTAAAACAAATGAAAACTTTTTCAAAAGACATACATCTTTGTATACATCCCCACATGGATCATTACAAAGGTTGCCACCACATTGGCTTCTTTTCAAAACATTTTCAAACCCACACACACAAGCACCATTTAAAACAATTGAAAACAAAAGGCAAGTGATCTAAGCAAGTAACTAAGAGCCCATGGATAACCATGGATAGAAAGGGTGCTAATACCTTCCCTTTCTATAATCTACTCCCCGAACCCAAGAAAACATCTCAAAAGGTTTTTGCTGTGCTTTTTAACCTTTCCTTAGGATAAAATAAAAAGTCGGTGGCGACTCTTGCTCAACCGAAACATTTGCGAAAACAAACGCAAAACCATAGTCAGTTCTCCCACCGTATCACAATTGGCTGCCACATAAGCTTCTTCTACCTTCCTCTGTCGCATTAGATAACGACCCTATACCCACGGACATCTGCCATGGCTAGAAACCTGTAATATCTCAAAACATGATACAAGCATGATAAATCACTTATGAATACATTGATCAATTCGTTTTGACCTCATGAACACGATGGCACCCTTTATTTAGGCTAATTTCACCTATGGACAAAAACCCTAAAAATGCAAGGTGAACCCTAGCAATGGCAGATACGCGTATAGACTTCAAAAATGCAATTAAACTATTCAGTTAGCTTGCAAACATGATAACAAACACATATGTTCCATTAAAACATGCTCATAATGTGTGAATCATAGTAATCGAATCTGAAAAATATGGCAAACCGTGTGAGGCCTGGAGGCGGATTCTGGGCGTGAGAGGGCTGGCTATTGATTGAGATAGCCTCCTGAGGCGTCCAACAAACGATTGGAAACACTGGGATGGCTTGAGATGGCCTGTGGAATGAAAACCGAATCACACTTTTCTTTGAATTTTTTTGAACTTGCTCTGCCTCCTTCACCACTGCTAACCCTTCTTATGCCTTGTACATGTTCCATATATATCCTAGAACGAATTAGGATTATAAAACGGGTTGGTATCTTTGCAATTATGGAAGATTTGATTTGATTTCCATGCCATATGCAAACTTGCTATATTGAGCCAAATTATCCCTTTCTTGTACCAATTATGCTTGATTCGATTTGGCCTTGATATTTCAGCATATTTTGATTGCAAACCTGTCAAAAAATCATATCAAAACAGATCTTTGATATTATTTACCAATTATTTGATTTAATTCAATTTTTAATTAATAAAAAATCACAATAAAATGGAAAATGAAGCATATAACATGTGGATGGATATTTGGGTCGTGGATCATGCTACAAGTGAGGTGCAATCATGGAATGCTAGGCCCATTTAGTAAAAAATGCACTTTGGAGCATATTTGACTTTTGGCAATTTTGCAAAAAAGGTCAACTTTGACAAGGAATGTCTCTTCCAATTTTAATCCTAGAGAGGTGTTCTTGGACTTTTTAGAAAGGTTAGGATGTCCCCTAAGCAACACTTTTGGTCTTATCTCAATTGAGTCTTCCATGTTCATGTAAGAAGCTTTGACCCAAAAGGTGTTTTTATTGACTTTTCAAAAGGACCCATAATGTAGAAATTCATATCTTTTTATGAGTGCATATTTTGAACTTGTGGGTTGCAGATGAGTTGTAGGGAATTGCATCCTCTTCAAAATAAGCCTTGGATGGAAAAAATTTGGTAAAGCATGTGGAAGTTATGCTTGGTCAAAGTTTGGTTGACTTTTCATGAGAAACCCTAATTTAGCAACTTTTGGGTTTTGATGAGTTTGGAGCATTCCTTGAAGAATCATGATCAACCCTTGATCAAGTGATGGATATCACTTCAAAATGTTGATGTTGACCCAAAATCTTGAAGTTTGACTATATGTGGGCCATAATTGACTTTTGACCTAATACAGTCGATTCTCAAGCATCTGAGCAGTTGACTGAGCAAACTTCTTGTGCATTGCTTGAAATTTGACATGGAGGGTCTTCAAAACATATTAGGATCATGGAGAGCATATGAGGTATTTGCAGTTCACCTATCTTGATGAAAATGGAAACCCTAATTTGAGACACACTGCCTTAGGAGAGAGTTTGTCTGGTCAACTCTTGGGCAAACTTGAGCAAATTGAGGATCTCTAGGAGTATGTATTGAGTAAAATGAGAGGGCAAATTTTGGGGTACAACAGTCCCCGTTTCGAGGGACATGGCTGTTTTTTCTGAAAGGCAACCAAATTTGGGCGTACCCTAGAGGTGTATGTGTGCAATGTGTGTTTGTTTCAGTTATTCGTCTTTGAATTTAAGTTTGCTAGCATTTTGTTATTAGTCTTTACATACAAGCCTATTTACTAACAGTTAATATTTTGCAGAAATTTAAAGTGCGGGAATTTAAATCCTACGCTATTACAATGCTTTGGGACAATTACATAAAAAAGATGCAAGAAAGTAAATTGCGGAATTTAAACCTAGACTATTACATCCCATAAGCAGTTACATGAATATAAAAGATGTGAAGGTAAATAACGCACACGAAATAAAGAAACATCTAAGAAATCCTAAGAATGAAATTTTTTTTGTTGTTTTTGTGTTTACTGAGAAAATACTTAAAATTAAAGTGAGAAAAATCTGATTCTAACTAATTTAATAAAATAAAAAATGATTAACATTTAAAATTAATTCAAATAAAATTAATTCTAATATTTTTTGAGTTTTTATTAAGAAAATATTTGAATGAAATAAATCTAAGTCTAATTGATTTTAAATTAATAAAATAATGTTAAAATAATTAATTAAATCAATTTACAAAATTAAAATTAATTATAAAATCCTAAGTCTAATATTTTTTTATGTTTTTTTGATTTTATGTTATAAAAAAAGTGATTTAAAAGAAAGTAAACAATAAAATAAATAATAAAAACAATTGGGCCAAATGTGCATTAGTAAACAGGAGGGTGTAAGATTTGAAATTCACTGAGCCCAAGTTACTGTCATCCCAAAGGTGCTATTGGATTCAGTGAGGGAGGTTGTTGAGGGTGCATGATGGACTGCATGTTGAGAGCACTGGATCTAGATTGGATGGTGGTGATCTGATAGTATGTGGTGCATACGCTTGGCTTATGAACATTGGATCTATAAGTAAAATTTAGAGGGGGGGAAAATGCAAGAGGCAGGGGTCGAACCCCTGCCCACACATGAAACACGTTAAAATATTCACAATGATTGTTAATATCACAAATATGGATGCAATAAGTATTTACATGTCGTGAATATGATATTTCGGTTTCAAGAGACATTACCAACCAGTGATGCGTGGATCCGGTGATCTAAGATGTTGCAAGCCTTGGGAATGGATGGAATAAGTTCCTAGGAATCTTAGGAATACGACTGAGCAGTTGGTATGGATGGATGATGGCCGAAAAACTCAGCTTCGAATTTCACAAATTTTATGCTTTTTTTTTTGTGAAATTTGTGGGAACTCCCTAACAATGATTTTTCCTCCTTTACTCATGCCTTGATCTTGTATTTATAGAGGAATAAGAGGGCTAGCAAAGTTGGCAAGAATCCACCCATAATGGCCCTCTTTCAAATCAAAATCAAACACATTAAAAAAGTTCGAAAAATGCAAATTCTTGCCCATTTTGAGGTGCAATGCACCTAGCCTCCTTTGCACAAAATTTTGGAGCCAAAAATAATTCAAACCATCAGCCCATATTGCCATAACCAATATTTACTATTTTATGCAATTTTATTTAGTTTTTATTTGATTTAATTCATATTTAAATGAATAAAAATTCCAATAAATAAAAAAAATGCATGGATAGATTTAGAGGTACTTGGACACATCATGAACATATTTGAACTCCAAAAAGTTAGGCCCAATAACTTAAAATCACAAATTTGCTCAATGCACCATTCTTAAAATTTCCAAAAATTTCCCAAATTGGGAAAGCCATAACTTGCTCAATTTTTATCTCATGATGATGATCTTGGACTTTTTGGAAATCCCAAGACGTCTACTTCAATCTCTCTTTTGACCAATTTTTCATTTGAAGAATTTATCTTGATGTAAATGGTCTTGACAAAAAGTGCCTTTTGTTGACTTTCTGAAAATGACCAGTAATGTATGAGCTTGTATCTTTCAAATGGTGCATTTATTGGACTTGAGGTCTTAATAGAAGTTTTAGGTGATTATATTATCTTAAACATGAGCTTTGGTTGGGGAAAATGGATGAAGTATGTGAAAGTTATGCCTGGTCAAAGTTTGGTTGACTTTTCCTATAGAAACCCTAATTAGCAATTCTTGACTTTTGATAAATTAGGAGCATTTCTTGAGGTATCATGATCAACCCTTGATCAAATTATGGATATCACTTCAAAATATTTATGTTGACCAAAAACCTTGAAGTTTGACTATATATAGACCATAGTTGACTTTTGACCTAGTATAGTTGATTTTCAAGTATTTGAGCAATTGACTGAGCAAACTTGTAGTGAAAGGTATGAAATTTGTCATGGATAATCTTGAAGACATATTAGGACCATGGAAGAAATTTGAGACCTTTGGAGCTCACACATCTTGGTGAAAAATGAAACCCTAATTGGAAAGCCAATGCTTAGGAGGAGAATTTGTCTAATCAATTCTTGGTCAACCTTGAGCAATTGAGGACCTCTAGGAGTATGTATTGTATGAAAATAGAAGGGAAAATTTTGGGGTAACACACACTACAAAAGGTAATATAGATAAGGAATACTTCTCCATTGACGTCTCATCAGAATTTGACTATAAATGTCTGGTCTTCATCTTAAAACCTAACTTACTATCAGAACACTATAGAATAACAAAACCCGTTTAATCATTGTCTTACAACTTGCATAAAACACGAGAACTAATTTACTAGTTCTCTCATAAACTAGATGAAGTGGTGAAAAACACAAGAAGGGGGGGTTGAATTATAAAACTGAAATCTAATGCAATGAACAAGATATTTTTTATCCTGGTTCGTTTGATCTCAAACTACTCCAGTCCACCCGTCAAGGTGATTTCGCATCTCTCCAACGAGGTCTTAATCCACTATATTCAACTGAATATTACAGACTGCTTTAACAACTGCTAAAGCCTTCTTGATGCAAACCACAACCCGGTTTGTCAAGGAAACACTTTCTTACAGAGAAATCAAATCTAAGTGTGTGAATGTTTTCTACAAAACTATATCACAACTGTGATGTATACACAAATTAAAGCTTAGAAACTATATTGCTAAACAATGATAGAATATCAGAATGTGTAGTGTTTAGCAAAACTAAGAGAAAGAAGATTTTGATCAGCTTTTATGCGTGTAAAGATTTGGAGAGCATTAGCCATTTCAATCTTCAAAGTCTTGTTTATATAGCACTGAGATGTTGAACGTTGGAGCAAATATTATTGATTCAATGCTATTAACAGACTTTCCTTATCGAGCAGATCTTGTCTGGAATGAGGCCGTTGGTATTAATTTGCTTTCAATGCACAGTACTGTTGCTTACTTAATGCAAGTTCTGGCTTGGCTCATTCTGACTCTGCTTAGCTGCTGATGAACTGTTGTGTTTCTTTATCAGAGTGTTAAGCGCAGTCTTGTTCATCAGGCTTCAGCATGTACGTGAGTTGATCATCTGATTCTGACATTCTGATATGGCAACTTCTGATGCTGATGTCAGGAACCAAATTCTGATGCTGAATAGGTGTGATCTTGCTTATATCAATCAGAGTATCTGCAAGTCAGAACATAATAATTTTAGGCAGCAGATAGTTCATACATGAATCATATACATAATATATCTTTTCACTTTGTTATCATCAAAACAAAATATAGGGTAGTAGATTCAAACTTTGTTCTAACAATCTCCCCCTTTTTGATGATGACAAAAACTAGATATTTTTAAATGAAAATAATGTGAAAAGGTATCAGAGAGATGCATCAGAGTAAGAGGTAAAAAGATAAGGAGTAAAAAGATATCAGAAATGAGAGATACTCCCCATGAATTTATTACTTCCCTTTGATTACAAGTGTTCTTCAGGATCAGATCTTTTGCCTTTCTTTGAACATCAGAGTATCAGAGTCTTTGACTATCAGAAGCTTTAGATCAGCATATCAGAGCAGAGCTTCAGATCAGCGTATCAGAGCTTTTCTTGTCAGAGCTTTGCTTTGGATCAGAGCGGATCAGAGCGGATCAGAGCTTCATAGTAATCAGAGCTTCATAGCTTTTAGTCTTCAGAGTGTCCAGGAGCTTACTTGTACCTGTAGACTTTAAGCAAAACAGAAAAAAACATTTTCAAGTAATAGAGTTAGAATGTTTGAGAGTTTTTGTCTAGTTAGCCGTTATTGTTTAAAATATCATTCTTGTTCTCCCCCTTTTTGTCAGCAATCAAAAAGTGTAGGTGAGTGCTAAAACAATTAAGATCAGAAAAAAACTAATCATATTAAAAGGGTTCAGAATCAAAACATGACACTAGTACAAAACATATTCAAACAGTACATCAGAAACTCAAAGAAAACATGAAAAAGACATGAATGAAAAAAGACTAAGGTTGGGGAGGTAAGCGTGTGAACAGGTTCTCCAGCATGGCTTTGATCTGATCAGCAGTCTCATTCTGCTTATGCACCATGCTGACAACAGTGTCAATCTTGTTATCCTGCACATCCATTCTTTCTTTCATCTTCTGGTCGTTTTCATCCATCCTCTGTTGCAGACGCATGTCATTCAGCTTTAGTTCTTCCAGAGTCTGCCTGTCCAAGGCAGCTTGAGAAGCATCAGAAGCAGGAAGCTTCTGAGAGCTTTCTGCAACATCTTCTGCTTGACTTTCTTCAGCTTGAATGGTCTTGTCTTCTTCTGGTTGCACCTTTGAAGCTAGCTGTTTCTCAGACCAAGGTTCACTATCCAGAGGGAGCACGTCTTCTTTCAGAAGCTGACTTCTTGCTGAGGTTGATGCAGAGCTTTGATAATCAGATTTGGATCTGTACCATCTGCCTTGCAAGCATCCAAGTATCTGAGAACCACCTCTGGTTTAGATTCTATTTCAGAGAATAAAGGAAAGTCACTCAGAGGAACTCTTCTGCTGGTGATATCAGCAATAGGAGTAGCTCTGGGTTCCTTCTGGATATTCTTTATCAGCTTCATTTTCTTCAAGTTCTTTGCATTCAGAGGTTTCCCAACTGTTGGTTCAATAGTGCTTAGCTCTTGAGCTTCTATCAGATGCTCTATCAGCCTATTCTCTGTCAGAATATCTGATATCAACCTTCCAAAGGGTATCCAATCCCTCTTGGTTCTTTCTTCTTCCCTGGTTTCCTTCACACTTGTTCTGAGGTGGTTGAACAGAAAATGAGCCAAATTGATTTTTACCTTCTGATCAATAAAGTAGATCAGAAACTGCTGATCCACATTTATGTAATCAGGTGAGCTTGTTGGCTTCCTATGGTTGAAGCACCCCAGAATTATCTTTGCCCAAACTCTGTAATGATCCTTCAGATCTTTGATCTTGCTGCTGGGCACCCCATGGGTGAAAATTCTTACAGCTATCACGCCCACATCAGCACATCTTTCAGCCATGTCCATACAACGGACGCCACCGCCACTGTAACCGATTAACCTTGCAATGTGATCCTCAGTGATAACAATCTTCTTCCCCATAACGAAGGAGGTGACTAGATGTGTTGAAGCCTTGGCGTGAATCCAGAATTCCTTGACTAACATAGGGAATGTTGGTCCAACCAACCTGTCAAAATACCTTTCCCACTTCTGTGCCCTAACTTCTTCAGTTAGGTCAAAACCGTTCTCCTTCAAGCTTCCAAAATCAATGATTAATTCAGAAAGCACTTCAAGATTCTTCACAGGAGTGAGGAGTATTCTGAATGGCACTTGATACTGCTCAGATGATGCTTTCTTCTGAGGACCTGCAGAAGCACTGCTGGAGGTTGCCATGTTCACACTAAAAAGGTTTTGAGAAGAAACTGAGAAAAAAAAGGTTTTGCAAGAGATGAACACACAAAAAAAATGCAGAGAATGCTTGAGTATTAGTGAGAAACTGTAAAGGATTAGAATGAGAGGTTCAAGTGTTTAAATAGAGTTTCAAAATATTTTGAAAAGATAAACGTTTTTTAAGAAAGAGAAAAATCATGATTGCATTTTAAAAGCATGATTACTTTTCATTAAATGCTTGCTGATTTTGGGGGATTTGAGAAAGATACTTAAAAACGGTTACCAGACATGTGTCTCAATGCACCCAATCAGCGCTTTGCCTTCTCAGAAGCGTGCACGCGTTCTGCTTCAGAGATTTGCTGATGATTGGATGACACTTGTTTGATGTAGTGATCAGCACGTCTGTCTTTGAGCTTAGACTCTCAGATCTTTAGACTTGCATCTGATACAATCTGCATGTTCTATCTTTCTGAAAGAAGATTGATCAGAAGTTCACAGTAAAACAATTACATTCTGAAGGTAAATATATGGAATTAAAACATTTTCACTCTGGACAGATTTTCATGCTGAGATGTTTCAGAATGAAATTAAACCTATCTTCTGAAAGGGGTTTAGTAAAGATATCAGCCCATTGATGGTCTGTATCTATAAATTTTAAGTTCAAAATTCCTTTCTGAATATAGTCCCTAATGAAGTGATGTTTTATTTCTATATGCTTAGCTCTAGAATGTAAAATGGGATTCTTACTTAAGCAAATAGCAGAAGTATTATCACAGAGTATAGGAATGTTACTCTCAAAAATCTGGAAGTCTTCAAGCTGACTTTTCATCCAGAGCATTTGTGTGCTACATCCTACTGCTGCTATGTACTCAGCTTCTGCTGTTGATAGCGCAATTGTTGATTGCCTTTTGCTGGACCAAGAGATCATATTTTCTCCCAGAAACTGGCAGCTTCCAGAAGTACTTTTACGTTCCACTCTGTCTCCAGCAAAATCAGCATCGCAGTAGCCTACTAAGCTGTAATCACTAGATTTTCTATAAAACAAACCCAGATTAGTAGTACCTTTCAGATACTTGAAAATTCGCTTAACAGCTGTTAAGTGAGATTCTCTAGGATCTGATTGGAATCTAGCACAGATACAAACACTGAATAATATGTCAGGTCTTGAAGCAGTCAGATAGAGGAGAGAACCAATCATACCTCTGTAGACTTTCTGTTCTACATTTTTGCTTACCTCTTCTCTTTCCAGAATACACGTGGGATGCATTGGAATCTTTGATGGCTTACATTCTGAGAGGTCAAATTTCTTCAGAAGATCTCTGATGTATTTGCTCTGATGAATGTTAGTTCCCTCTGGAGTTTGATTGATCTGAATTCTTAGAAAGAATTTCAGTTCCCCCATGAGGCTCATCTCAAATTCTGCCTGCATACACTTAGCAAATTTTCTTCCAAGAGAAGGATTAGTAGAACCAAAAATAATATCATCAACATAAATTTGACAGACTAAGATGTCATTCTTAACTGATTTACAGAATAGAGTAGTGTCCACTTTCCCTCTGGTGAATTCATTTTCTAATAGAAAGTTACTCAGCCTTTCATACCAAGCTCTGGGAGCTCGTTTCAGACCATATAGTGACTTCTTTAGTTTGAAAACATGTTCTGGATGTTTTGTATTTTCAAAACCAGGGGGTTGGTGTACATAGACTTCTTCTTCTATATAACCATTTAAGAATGCACTTTTGACATCCATCTGATACAGAGTGATGCCTCTATTAACAGCAAATGAAATTAAAAGTCTGATAGATTCTAACCTGGCGACTGGGGCAAAGGTTTATGTATAGTCTATCCCCTCTTGCTGACTATAACCTTGTGCAACCAGTCGTGCCTTGTTTCTGATGACTTCACCTTGTTCATTTAGCTTGTTTCTGAACACCCATCTTGTTCCAATGACGTTGAATCCTTTTGGTCTGGGAACGAGATCCCATACGTCGTTTCTGGTGAATTGATTCAGCTCTTCTTGCATTTCCAGAATCCAGTCATTATCCAGAAGTGCTTCATCAATAGAAGAAGGTTCAATCAGAGACACAAGTCCCATGAGAGTTTCTTCAGAGTTTCTGAAGCTTGCTCTTGTTCTGATTGGATCTTCCTTTCTTCCTAAGATAGTTTCTTCTGGGTGATCCAAGCTGCTTCTGGGTAATCTCTTCTGAGGTTGATCATCAGCTATTGTAGGATTTCTAGCAGTGCTCCTTTCAGACGTTGAAGGAGTGTCTGTGTTGAAAGCTTTTGATGACTTGTCTTCAG
Organism: Vicia faba; assembly: GCA_948472305.1. NCBI lineage: Eukaryota > Viridiplantae > Streptophyta > Magnoliopsida > Fabales > Fabaceae > Vicia > Vicia faba. Next base: position 1,626,489,329 of record OX451738.1, on the reverse strand, counting down.
AACCTGTAAATTCAATTTCCATACCTGCAAAAACTTCATTCTACTTTGACTTTTCAGAGTCAAGCTTATCATCAAAACGAACACTGATTGATTCTTCCACAATCTGTGTTTCTGTATTGTATACTCTGTACCCTCTTGAGCGTTCAGAGTATCCTAACATAATACACTTCTGTGCTTTAGAGTCAAACTTGTTCAAATAATTCTTTGTATTTAATATAAAGCAAGTACATCCAAATGGATGAAAATATGAAATGTTGGGCTTTCTGTTCTTCCACAATTCATATGGAGTCTTTTCCAGAATAGGTCTTATTGAGATTGTATTCTGAATGTAGCACGCTGTGTTTATTGCCTCTGCCCAGAAGGTCTTAGCAACGTTTGTCTCATTGATCATGGTTCTGGCCATTTCTTGCAATGTTCTGTTCTTTCGTTCTACAACTCCATTTTGTTGGGGAGTTCTAGGACAAGAGAAATCATGCAGAATGCCTCTGTTATTAAAGAATGACTCAAAGTCTTTGTTTTCAAATTCTCCACCATGATCACTTCTGACTTTAACGATTCTAAGATCCTTTTCATTCTGAACTTGGTTACAGAAGGTAACAAACACAGAGTGTGACTCGTCCTTGTGTCTTAAGAACTTTACCCATGTCCATCTGCTATAGTCATCTACGATTACTAACCCATACTTCTTACCACTGACTGAAGCAGTTTTAACTGGTCCAAATAAGTCAATGTGCAGAAGTTCTAATGGCTTAGAGGTAGAAACAACATTTTTGGATTTAAAAGAAGGTTTTGCAAACTTGCCTTTCTGACATGCTTCACACAGAGCATCTGAATTGAACTTCAAATTAGGAAGTCCTCTGACCAGATTGAGTTTGTTAATATGAGATATTCTTCTCATACTAACATGCCCCAATCTTCTGTGCCAGATCCACTGCTCGTTGTTAACAGACAGAAGACATTTTACATTCTGACTCTTTAGTTCAGAAAGTTTGATTTTGTAAATGTTGTTTTTCCTCTTACCATTAAACAGGATAGTCCCATCTTTCTGACTAACAGCTTTACATGATTTTTGATTAAAGATTATATCATAACCGTTATCACTTAATTGACTTATGGATAACAGATTATGCATCAATCCATCTACTAGCAGAACATTATTAATAGAGGGAAGATTTCCATTACCTACAGTTCCAGAGCCAATTATCTTTCCCCTCTGATTGCCTCCAAAGCCAACGTGGCCTCCTGGCTTAAGTTCCAGGCTTTGGAACATATGCCTTCTTCCCGTCATGTGTCGTGAGCAGCCAGAGTCCAGGTACCATGACTGGTGTTTCCGACTTGCTGCTAAAGATATCTGCAACATGTATTATTTTATCCTTAGGTACCTAGATTTTCTTGGGTCCTGATTTGTTAGTTTTACCAAAACTCTGGTTGAATTTTGGTTTCACAGAGTGCTTACTGATAGTGTATTTAATATCATGTGTGTGACCATACACAAAATGTGAATTTAGAGGAGTGTGTTTAATGGTTAAGTCCATGACATTCTTTGGTGTAGGAACCTTACCTTGGTATCCTATTCCTTTCCTGCCGTTTCTGCTAACTCCATAGATCATTGAAGCCATTTTGCTTCTATCTATGCTTTTAGCGAGGAACTTCTGGAAACTGTGATCATACTCCTTGATGATCTCATCAGCGTTGCTGGGAGTTTCAGAAATTGGTTCCTTCTGAGAGTTTTGTAAAGTATTTTCTAATTTTGAAATCTTATTTCTCAGCTCAGAATTCTCCAATTTGAGACTCTCAGTCTTATTAGAGTCAGATTCAAGATTCCTTTTCAGGTTTCTGAATTTAACTCTAATTTGCTGATACCGTTCCAGAATCTCATTAAGGCTTTCAGCAAGTTCAGCCTTTGTAAAGTTAACAGCAAAGTTAGGAAATACCTCTTCAGTATCTGATTCTGAGTCTGATTCAGAAGCTTCACTATCTTCTGAGATGTTAGCCATGAGAGCTATGTTTGCCCTCTCATCATCTGATTCTGAGTCAGCTTCAGACGAGTCAGAGTCATCCCATGTGGCCATGAGACTTTTCTTCTTCTCTCTTCCAAACTTCTTTTTGGGTTTTTCCCTCTGAAGCTTTGGGCAGTCACTCTTATAGTGTCCTTGCTCATTGCACTCATAGCAGACGATGTCCTTGGTGTTTGGCTTTTTTCTACTGGAGGAGCCTTCAGATCTTCTGTATCCAGAGGAAGAATCTGTCCTTCTGTATCTGGAAGAAGACTCGTTCTGATCAGATCTTCTGGGATTCCTGAACTTCCTTTGTCTTTGCTTCCACAGTTGATTTACTCTTCTGGAGAGGAGGGAGAGTTCGTCTTCTTCTGATGAGGATCCATCAGATGTTTCTTCAACTGCCTGCAAAACTTTAGACTCAAATTTTTTGTTAGATTTTAATGCTAAAGGCTTACCTTGCTTCTGAGGCTCGTCAGCTTCTAGCTCTATCTCATGACTTCTGAGGGAGCTGATAAGTTCCTCCAGAGTGATTTTGTTGAGATCTTTAGCTAGCTTCAGAGCTGTAACCATAGGTCTCCACTGCTTGGGTAAACTTCTGATGATTTTCTTGACATGGTCAGCAGTAGAGTATCCTTTGTCCAGAACCTTGAGACCAGCTACCAGAATCTGGAATCTTGAGAACATTGTTTCAATGGATTCAGATTCTTCCATTTTGAACGCCTCATACTTCTGAATGAGCGCCAGAGCTTTAGTTTCTTTGACCTGAACGTTGCCCTCATGCGTCATTCTGAGTGAGTCAAAAATATTCTTTGATGTGTCTCTGTTGGAGATCTTTTCATACTCAGTATAGGAGATGGCGCTGAGGAGGATGGTTCTGGCCTTGTGGTGATTCTTGAAGTCACGCTTTTCTTGGTCAGACATTGTTTTTCTATCAATCTTCTGACCGCTTGCATTCACAGGGTGCGTGTATCCGTCTGTCACCATATCCCACAGATCAGCATCCTGTGCCAGAAAGAAGCTTTCAATTCTGTCTTTCCAGTAATCAAAGTTTTCTCCATCAAAGACTGGAGGTTTGCCGCTGAATCTGTCTCTGTCCTCATTGTTGTCATTGCTGATGTGAGAGTTGTTTCCTGCCATTGTGTTTTTCTGACGCTGGATCTTGTACTGACACGGTTAAGTGTTTTAGCTCAGAACCAGGCGCTCTGATACCAATTGAAGTGGTGAAAAACACAAGAAGGGGGGGTTGAATTGTAAAACTGAAATCTAATGCAATGAACAAGATATTTTTATCCTGGTTCGTTTGATCTCAAACTACTCCAGTCCACCCGTCAAGGTGATTTCGCCTCTCTCCAACGAGGTCTTAATCCACTATATTCAACTGAATATTACAGACTGCTTTAACAACTGCTAAAGCCTTCTTGATGCAAACCACAACCCGGTTTGTCAAGGAAACACTTTCTTACAGAGAAATCAAATCTAAGTGTGTGAATGTTTTCTACAAAACTGTATCACAACTGTGATGTATACACAAATTAAAGCTTAGAAACTAGATTGCTAAACAATGATAGAATATCAGAATGTGTAGTGTTTAGCAAAACTAAGAGAAAGAAGATTTTGATCAGCTTTTATGCGTGTAAAGATTTGGAGAGCATTAGCCATTTCAATCTTCAAAGTCTTGTTTATATAACACTGAGATGTTGAACGTTGGAGCAAATATTCTTGATTCAATGCTATTAACAGACTTTCCTTATCGAGCAGATCTTGTCTGGAATGAGGCCGTTGGTATTAATTTGCTTTCAATGCACAGTACTGTTGCTTACTTAATGCAAGTTCTGGCTTGGCTCATTCTGACTCTGCTTAGCTGCTGATGAACTGTTGTGTTTCTTTATCAGAGTGTTGAGCGCAGTCTTGTTCATCAGGCTTCAGCATGTACGTGAGTTGATCATCTGATTCTGACATTCTGATATGGCAACTTCTGATGCTGATGTCAGGAACCAAATTCTGATGCTGAATAGGTGTGATCTTGCTTATATCAATCAGAGTATCTGCAAGTCAGAACATAATAATTTTAGGCAGCAGATAGTTCATACATGAATCATATACATAATATATCTTTTCACTTTGTTATCATCAAAACAAAATATAGGGTAGTAGATTCAAACTTTGTTCTAACACTAGAATCATGCCACCTACTTAAAGGTGCAAAACTAACATGAAGAAAACTAACTTTGAGTGCAAGAAATATTATCAAAATGCATCATCTAAAGTTAACACGAAGAAAACAGTAATATGAATTTATTGTTATTGTCTTCCTCTAAATGGTAAAAATATCAATCAATAGAAACTCCTGAGTTTAAATTATATCAATACAATCCAAACACTAAAATACCAAAGAAAATTCAAATTTTTACAATCTCAAATGTGTAAAAACCCAACACGGTAAAATATCCATATTTTACAAGCAGAGAAAAGGAAAAATGTACTTTTGATTGGATGGAAGCAACATAAATTTCTTCTTAGATTCATTTTGTTGAAAGTAATTCCTTGTGTCAAAGCAGTATGCTCGACAGACACAAGAGACTGTCGAAACAGTGTGTGTGTCGAAGGGAGGTTGCCCAGTCGAAGAGCTTATGGATCGAAGCAAGATACACACAAATTTGATTGGTTTTAGATTTAGATAGATTTGATTTAGATCTAAAATAGATAGATTTGATTTAGTACTAAAATAGGTATTTTGGATTTTTGTAGTTTTGGGCTTTGGCTTAGGAGCAAGCTAACCTAAATCTATAAATAGAGGGAGTAACCCCTATTTTTGTAATCAAGACAATGAAGTCAATTAAGTTGTATTCACAGAATTTGCAGTTGCAGGTGAATAACAATGTTTTCCACAGTTTGTGGGCAGAGACAAACTCTGCAGAAAATAATTGTCTTCTTTCTTTTCTTTTCTCATAATTCATTGTCATTGTATGGTGATATCAATCTTGTTCATCAAGATTGGTAGAAATTCATCATAGATATTTGGTGGATTTCCAACATCTGGTATCAATAGCTTGATTAATCAATTCAAGGGAAGTATCGATCAAGAACGATTGAGGAAGAAGAATTCACGATGGCGAGTTATGGGAATGCAAATTATCCAGCAACTCTACCAATTCTAAAAGTAGACAACTATGAGAATTGATGCAAATAGATGAAAGTTTTATTCAGGTGTCAAGGTCTGGGATCTTGTAAAGGATGGATTGGAAGAGCTTTGAGAAAATGCTTCAGAAGAAGAAAAGAATAATCACACAGAATCTGTAAGCTGAGTTATAAAGCACTTTTTATAATTCATCAATGTTTTAGTCCAGAAAATTTTGAAAAAGTGAGAGATTCATAACCTACAAAAGAAGCTTGGTAGGTTCATGAGAAGTCTTTTGGTGGTGCAGAAAAGGTGAAAGAAGTGAGGTTACAAACTCCCAAGAGAACATATGAATTGCTTCAGATGGAAGATAGTGAGAGCATATCTGATTTCTTCACTAGGGTTACAAAACTAGTGAATCAAATCAAGGTATATGGAGAAACATTAACAACAAGAGCTTTTATTTCGAAGATCTTGAGATCTTTGGCTCCTAAGTTCGACCACGTGGTAGTGGATATAAAAGAGGGGAAATACTTGTCGAAATTGACAAAGGAAAAGCTTCGAGGAACGCTTGAATATCATGAACAAAGAATGATTGAAAGAGTTGCAGGAAAGTCGAAGAGCGATGTGGCTTTGCAGGCATATTCAGAAAAAGAAACCAAAGGCAAAGGAAAATGGTCGGACAGAGGTAGAGGCGGCTACAACAAATCGACTGGTAGAGGAAACCAGAATGAAGGAAACGTGTCAAATCAGAGAAGACCATAACAAGGCAATCAAAGAGGTGGTGTTGCATATAGAGGAAGAGGTGGTGGTCGAAAACCTGACAAGAGTCACATTCAATGTTACAATTGTTATAAGCGTGGTCACTATTCGAGTGATTGTCCAGAAAAGCGAAAGAATCAAGAAAGTGATGCAAAGTTTGTAAAACATGAAGAAGGGGAGATGATGTTGATGGTCACAACAAGAGATGGAGATGGATTCAAGGACCAATGGTACTTGGATTCAGGATGCTCATCACATATGTCTGGAAGGAAAGACTGGTTTATCAACATAAAGCCCTCAATGAAAAACATGGTAAAGTTTACAAATGACAATACCCTAGCAGCTGAAGGTATTGGTGATGTTATGATTATGAGGAAAGATGGCAAGAGATCAGTAATTTCCAATGTGTTGTACATACCAGGCCCGAAGAGCAATTTGCTCAGTATTGGGCAGTTGGTCAAAAAGAATTATAAAGTGTCGATCGAAGATAAGATGATGAGATTCATCGACGCAAATGGAAGATTAATCTTGAAGTCTCCTATGTCTTAAAATAGAACCTTCAAGATCGAACTAAATGTGATGGAACATAAGTTCCTTTCGACAACTACTAGCATAGATGAATGGATATGGCATTATCGACTAGGCCATCTCAAATTCAGAGACATCAAAGATTTGAAGTGAAGAAATATGGTTTCAGGATTGCTAGAAATCGATATTCCAAATGAGGTATGTGAGGAATGTGTGCATGCGAAGCAGCACAAAAATAGCTTCAGCAAGAATGGAGGAAGCGGGTCGAAGGTTATTCTAGAAGTCATATACTCTAATGTATGCGGACCAATCCAGGTGGATTCAATATGAGGTAACAAATACTTTGTTACATTCATAGATGATTTCAGTCAAAAGTTTTGGACTTACCTGATCAAGAAGAAAAGTGAAGTGATCGAGGTATTTGCCAAGTTTAAGTCTATGGTCGAAAGACAAAGTTGTCGAAAACTCAAAGTTTTGAGAACTGATGGTGGTGGAGAGTATATGTCGAAAGACTTCGACAAGTTATGTGAAAAGGAAGGTGTGGTACGGTGGCAGAACCGATTGTTATACTGGTTTACGTTTTTTGTTCGAAAATGTTACGGTAAGCAAGAGTCGCCATCGACTTTTATTTCATCCAACAAAGGAAAAGGAAAAAGAATAGAAAAAACCTTTTTTCGAGATGTTTCTGAGTACGGGGGTAGATTATAGAAATGGAAGGTGTTAGCACCCTTTCTATCTGTGGTTTTCCACGGGCTCTGAGGTACTTGCTCATTTTTTTTAAATTGCTTGTGTGTGTTTGTTTTGAAAAGTTTTGTTTACTTCGTGATAACCCTTGTATCGGTCCTCAAGAGTGTGATAAAATTGTTTTGAAAACTGTTTTTGAAAAGTGTTTGTGTGAAATGTTTTTGTTTTGAGCAAGTACTTAAGAGTTTTCTACCTACTCGAAAAAAGTTTGTTCGTTTTCGTTTCCTTTAGACAGTGCTATCCTACTATTAAGGAGTAGGTAGCTCCGTCGTTGGAATTTTAAAGGGGCGTTCGAAGGGACGAAATTATCTCTGAAGGCAACAAGTAAAGATACCTTAGCATTTCAAATGAACTATCGTCATAAGATCAATTCGTAGGCAACTCGAGGGACAAGTAAGGACTATGATCTTTATGACGATTTTGAATCGCGGGTCATTACTAAGGTATCCCTACGTTCGAGGGACACAACCATTATTTCCGAGGCAACCGAGTGGGGCAAACCCTAGGAGTGAGCATGTGCAAGTGTGCTTTTTTTCCAGTTAATTATCTTTGCACAATTAGGGTTATCTACCATTTTAAAGTTATTTGTCTTGCCATTCAATCATATTATCCATGCATCTAGCATTTTAATAGTTGCAGAAATTAAAAGCGGAAAAGAAAAAATCTACACTATCACAGGGCTTTTGGACAGATACACAAATATTCGACTGAAAAATAAAGATGCAGAAATTTAAAATCCTAATTAATCTATTACAAACTCAAAATAGTTACAATAATCTGAAAATAAATAAAAGCGTGCACGAAGAATTGAGACGGGAATGAGGAAAAGATATTTTTTTGGATTTTTTGAGAAAAGCAATTAATCTCGCAAATTAACCTAATTTGTATTTGTTTTTAATTATGTAAAAAAGTTTTTAAATTAACCTAATTTTCTATTGAATTTTAATTATATAAAAAAAGAATTTGAATTAATCTAATTAAACTAATTAATTAATTAGCAATTAAATATTTTATGAAAAAAACTAAATCTAATTTTTTAATGATTTTCTGATTTTTATGATTTAACTGAAAAAAATGATTTTTATTGTGAAAATAATTAAAACAAGATATTAAGACAAAATAAATAAGGAAATTAGAGAAAAAAATAATTAAGGGAATTGGGCCGGATGTCATGAGCAGACTGGGGGGGGGGGTGTGCTGAACTTCTGAAACCCAGAAGGACGGGCCCAAAGCTGATGGCCCAGAGGATCGTATTTGATTTTGTGCATCCTTCCTCTGATGATTCATGGTGGACCTGCGTATGCTGGGTGTTGGATCTGGCTGGAGATGGATCTAGAGGATGAGATCAGAGGGCACGTGATGATCCTCAGAAGGTTAGATGTGCTGGATCTGGTGAAAATAATGGAGAAAATGCCAAAAGCTCACGCCTGGGATCGAACCCAGGACATGAGCTTCATACTTCCTTCCCCTGACCAACTGCGCTGGATGTTAACTCATACATATAACCAAATAAAAATAATATATATCAAAACAAACCATTAGATCCCAGTCAGCAAAACATAAATGCGTCAGCATTTCCATAACCAATCATGTTATAAGGAAATGCCACGCCTGCAGTTAAAATGTCTTCGCCTGAGGAAGACGAGTCAACAACGTCGGAGCTGCGCTCCGGTCGTCTTCTTCGGCCTAGTCAACAGCCAACCTGCAAATTTCGTGAGATTTAAAGCTCACAAAGAGACTTGTCCTACGTAAAATCAACTCCTGAGTTCAAATCTGAGCATGGTTTTGAGAGATCATGGTTGTATCCAGAGTTTTGAACATGTTGTTAATGTGTGCCCTAAACATGGCATATGGATGTTTCTGCATGCATGCTTGCCACTAACGATTCAAAACACTTCAGAACAACATTATGAACACATTATAATGCAAGAAATCAATGTATATTGCAGAATTTAAAAGTTTGAAACTAAAAAAGTTACCAACTCGTGAGGGTATTGGAAAGAGTGGTCCTGGGTGTCTTGGCCTTCAGGAGTGGCTGGAATGAGGTCCTGAGATCTCCTGGAGGGTTTTAGGATGCGTGGTAACACCGGAAGTTGGTTGTATCTTGTCTTGGAGAATTGCACCGTTTCTTGAACTTTTGGAAACTTTGTTCTTTCTCTTGAGGCATCTTTTTCGTGTTCCCTAGGTCTAGGATGGTTGTGCTTATGTATGGTAGCTATGATACGGTGGGAGAATTGACTTGAGGGTTTTGGGTTTTATCGCAAATGTTGCGGTTAGCAAGAGTCACCACCGACTTTTCTTTTATCCAAAAGGAAAGGTGAAAAAGCACAGGAAAGACCTTTGAGATGTTTTCTTGAGTTCGGGGGGTAGATTATGAAAAGGAAAGGTATTAGCATCCTTTTCATCCATGGTTTTCCATGGGCTCTTAGTTACTTGCTAGATCACTTGCTTTTGTTGTTTGAAAATGTGTTTGGTGTGGTTTTGAAAGTATTTTGTAAAAGAGGCCATTATTTAGGAAATCTTTGTAATGATTCTCGTTCGTAAGAATGTATATAAAGATGTTTGTCTTTTTTGGAAATGTTTTCAATGTTTGAAAATGTATGGAAATGTGTTTGTGTGTTTTTGAAAAATAGCAAGGATAGTTGTTTGGAAATAGAGCAAGTAACTAGGAGTAATCCACCTACTCAAAATGTCTTTCTTATGCATTTTCTATTCCTTTGACATTGTTGTCTTACCATTGATTTGGTAAGCAACCCTATCTTTGGATGTAAACGGGACGGGCGTGGGTCATCGTATAACCATTATTAGCAATGTTACAAAGTACCTTAGCATTTTTGAGATACCAAGATCATTTTGTAAGGCAACTTTGAATAGCGCCATCGAGGGACTATGATCTTATATTTGTTTGTTTTGCCAAGATACTTCACATGCGTAATATGGCTATTTTTATATAAGGCAACCAAGTGGAGAAACCCTAAGGATGCTTGTGTGCAAGTGTGTCATTTTTATGTTTTGATTTCATCTTGCATTATGGTTTTCTATTTGCTTTGGTTTGATCTTACCATACAAATCCTAATTACTAACATGGTATGTAAAGCGGTAAATTGCATAATGTAAAGATTACTAAGCTATTACAACAATTTTATGGGAGGGGGAATACAAATTTAAATGGGGATTTGCAGGAATGTAAATCTAAATAAATTATTACAACCAAATCGAGTTTGTACGAGTATTAGAATAAACAATATACCATATTTAAATATGCAATATTATGTACATGCAAGAAAAAGATTTTGTTTTGTTTTTTTGTATGAAAAGAAATTTTAACCTAATCCTAAAAATATAAGGAAAAGAAATTAATTCTTAAAAAAAAGGGTTAACCCTAATTCCTAGTTTGAAAGAAAATAAGGTTTCCATGTATTATTATTGTGTATTTTTGTATCTAAAAATCATAAATAACATTGTAAGGAACTACTTAGTTTTTTACATGTAAAAATAAATATTTACAAATATGAAATAAAACAAATTAAACTAAATCTACGTTATTTATATTTACAAGTTTATTAAGAAAAATAATTAATATATAACTAAGAGAAAATATATTTTTTTATGTGAAAAATAAAATAAAATAAAATGCAATATTATCATATTTGTATTTTTTAGGATTTTTATGCATTAAAGAAAATATTTAATAAACTAAAATGAAAATAAAACAAATAAAATAAAAAATATAAAAATAGTTGGGCCAGGGGGTGCTCTGAGCAATCAAGTGGTGAAAGTTAGAAAAAAAACAAGGCCCAGCGTGGAGGCCCAATCCTGTAAAACAAGCCAAAAACTGAAAAGAAAAAATGTGAAAAAAACAAAAGGTAACGCTAAGGTTCGAACCCAAGACATGGGTCTCACCAGCGCGCTACCTTGCCGCTGGGGTAGCTATACATTCGTTGATTAATGTGAAAGAAAAATAACATAACATGAAACGCTTCCATGGCCATGTACTTCGTCTTCTTCCTCTAGCCAGCCAGATGCTCTGTAACTTCTTCATCTCTTAATGAAAATGAAAACTCATAACATGAATGTTGTAGCATTTTGTCTCACGATTCTAACCATATAAATCATGTAACCTATCAATCAAAGATCAGGATGAATTTTAAAAGCCCTAAATCTAAATCTAAATTTTCCAGAAACTTCAAGTTCAAAATTCTCTCAACTCAGGCCAAATAAATGCAAGATATATATATGTACAGCTTCGTAGTGATGAGGTCTACATTGTTTATTCACAAATAGTGGCCAATGGATGCTTGTATGAAGAGATAGAAGTTGAGGTTTATACCTATTTCAGTTTAAATCGTGGATGGAGTTGGAGTGATTTTTATGAAGGCCTAAGGATTGCTTAAGCTTGCTTGAACCTCCCTGAGTGTGTTCCAACCCTTGCCTTGCTTTGAAAGTGTCTGAAACTCTCTATCCAAGTCAACCCGCAAGCTTTGAAAACAAAAATGGAAGATGATGGAGAAGGGGTTACAGTACAGGGATGAGGGTCTGGATCAGTTAGATATCAAGTAGGTAAAGTGTTTTGATGGTTAAGACTTGAAACGCACAAGCCAAATGAGAGATTGCTATGCTTATGCAAAAACTGCAAGTTTTAACAATTTTTTTATGAAAGGGAGTTTGGGAGTGTTTCATGCTTCTAGTAATCGTGTTTTCTGTTGTATTATGTTTGTATATTAGTATGGAAAAGGTCTTAATTCAGCTCTTCCACATGTTTGTGAGTTATAGGCTTTTGGCACATTTTCTTGCTTTTGAAGCAAAGTGAAGGGACAAGGCGTTACCTGCTTGTACTGGCTTGTTTAGGGTTGGTATTTGTTCTATACAAGTTTCCTTAGGCCTGTGGTACTTGTATGTGCAAAGGAGACAGGTTCAATGATCAAGTCAAGTTTGCAAAAGTGGAGCTTTTTCAAAATGGCAATGACCACTTTATGCCATTTATGGAATTACAACTTGGGTAATGGCTCTAAGGCTTGGATTAAAGCTTTGTCAACTGAGTAAACATTAAATTAAGGAGTAAGAAACAAGTTTGGGACCTGTAAAGCATGGATTAGGCAGCATAGGTACTGATTGGAACTTTGTTCTTCATGAAATGGCTTGAATCAAAAGTGAGAAATTGCCAACTTTATCTCTTAGATTATCCCCACTCAAAAATGATCTTGAGGAGTTCTTGAACATTTTGGAAAGCTTGCAATGTGCTCTATAACTCATATTTGAAATGCATTTCAAGACTCCTTTTGGAACTAGGTGAAAATTGCCATGAAGTTGGAGTTCTATTACTTTCATGGAGGTCTATTACTTTCATGTTGGGAACTTCCTTTGAAACATCTTGTATCATGGTGAAAAAATGGCCTAAAGTTGAGAAAAAATAAGAAGTTTTCTATACTTAGAAAATTTTCTAAGTTAAGAAAATTTCCTATTTTAAACCCTAATATTCAATCCTTGATTTCTTGATGAACAAGTTTCACATTTTGACATGTTTTGATGAATTGTGACCCTTGGTACTTGATTTTGACCAAAAAGTAAAAGTTTGACTTTTTCAGTGTATAGTTGACTTTTGATCAGTTGACTGCATATTTCATCTGTCTATCCAATGAAATTGAAATGTTTTGAACCATGTAATTAGGTCAAGATGATACAAATTAACCATTAAAATCATGCTTCAAATCAATTGGTCATTTTCTAGGTCAAAGATCAGAAATTGCCCTTCCTCGGTCAAAACCCTAATTTTGACCATTTTGCCCTTTTGAAGATTTGATCAAATTTCTTGAGGAATTGTGATCCAAACTTGATCAAATGATACATATGAGTCTAAAATGTTGGTGTGGATAAAAAATTATGAAGTTTGACTGTAAATTGGTCATGGTTGACTTTTTCCCCCAATACAGCTGATTTTTAGGTCAACTGTCCAATTGATTGATAAAAAATATGGTTCAAGGCTTGAAACTTGTCACGAGTGATCTTAGGGGACCATAATGATTTTTGAAAGTCACATGAAGCATTGATATCCAAAAAATCCTTGTGCAATCTCAAACCCTAATTTTGGGTCATCAGTGCATGATGAGATGTCTTGAGCTGACTAAATCCTAATCCAGTCTTGAGCCAAAGAGATCTTGTGAGAAAAGTTTTGATAAATGAGAGCGCAAATTTTGGGGTACAACAGCTGCCCCTGTTCAATCTTCTTAGACCTGGAGAGTTAGATTGGCAAGTTTTTCCATTTGTGACTCGAAGGTGAAAGATGATTGGACACTAGAGTGCCTATAAATTTGCACTCGACAATGTGTAGTTAAGGGAATGGGCTTAAAGATGCCATTTGGAGAAGTGATGGAATCTTTTTGGAGATGGGCTTGTAGATGCCATCCAAGAATGTTTGTTGGATTATAAGTTGTAAATCGAAATAATATGTATCAGAATGGCATCCGTTCCTGGAGCGTATCTGAGTTGTATCTGGACTTGGAATCTGAATGAGTAACAGAATGGCGTCCGCGTCTAGAGCGTATCTGTACTATATTGTATGTGGGAGGTTATATCTGAATGAGTACCAGAATGGCATCCGTGTCTGGAGTGTATCCGTACTGTATCTGAAAGTTGAATCTGAATAAGAAACAGAATGGCATCCGCGTCTGGAGCGTATCTGTGTTGTATCTGAAAGTTGAATCTGAATGAACAACAGAATGGCATCCGTGTCTGGAGCATATCCGTACTGTATCTGATTGCATATTGTTAATGGTAGTTGTTTAATCTTATCCTGAAAAGGGTAAAATGTTAGCTGAAACAAAGTTATATTGCATGGAATGTATGATGCAATGTATTTGCTTTGTCAATGTTTTATGATATATGGATGTAATGTATGCGCATGTAAGCTGATTTGTTGTATTGTTGTCTGATTGAGGAAAATAAATCCTTGAATGCTGTTGAGGGTATGTGAATTTTCATGTCTTGAAGTTGAAGTGCTGACGAACTCTTGTTGAGAAAAGTAAATTCTGTTGTGAGGGCAATGCCATGTACCGCTTGAGATTTTCTCGGGAATCCCAGAGAAATCTGATGATTTCTACTGGGGATTAATAATTTGAAATTTTAGCTCCGCGGGGGATTTAAATGACGTACTGTGGGGATTGCTTATGGAATAGCCTAAAGACGTTTTCCTATCCTTTCAACCTATCAGTAATTATCTTTCTCATTTTATTTCTTTGTAAACAGTAATTATGTTCAAATGCATATGTTCATTAATGAATCATTGGACGTTTTTGCAAATAAAACACAAGTGTAAAGAAAAAGAGAAATAGTTTTCTGTACTTTCAAAGAGATATCTTTGTATTTGACTTTGAATAAGTATTTTGTACAAAGGAGACAAATATCCTAGTAAGAGAATGGTGCCATAAAGCAAAAAGAATTCATACAAAGAAAGATAGCTATGTGTAATAATCCCACGGGGTTCCCATTCTGCTATAGCCTTCGCATCTCCGAATATCTTGTCTATTTGTTGCTTCGTTCGAAGATGATTGAATTGATCAGAAACTCTGAACTTTGTTAGGGGAAGTCAGGTGTTATCCTTTAGGTGATCTGACGGGATATGGTCATACGCTTTAATTCCCTAACTTTTGCCTGGACCGCCCTTTCGGGTTTTCAGTCCACCGGGAAACCCTTTTTTTCCTAACTCGCCCTTTCGGGTTTTCAACTTGCCGGGTGTACAGATTTTTTTTTATTTTATCCCTAATTTTTGCCCGAACCTTTTTAGTTCGCCGGGATGCCCTTGTTTTTCCTAGGTGTGTCAACCTAGTGGGTCTCTTATGCGTAGTATCTTTTGACTATGTCTGCATTCACAGGGTGTGGCAGGTCGTCGCCATACATGGTGGTCAAGATCATTGCCACACCGGAGAATATGTTTTTTATTACAAACGGTCCTTCATAGGTAAGAGTCCATTTGCCCCTGGGATCACTTTGTGGCAAGATGATACGTTTGATCAATAGATCTCCAACTTGATATACTTGGCGTCTGACTTTCTTGTTGAAGGCCTTGATCATCCGTTTTTGATACATCTGACCATGGCCAACAACAGTAAGTCTTTTTTCGTCAATTAAGTTCAGTTGATCAAGTCGAGTCTAGACCCAATCGTCTTCATTCAAACATGCATCCCTCATGATTCTCAGAGAGGGGATCTGAACCTCAATAGGTAGAACAACCTCCATGCCGTAAACCAAAGAATAGGGTGTTTCCCCGGTTGATGTGCGAGCCATGGTACGATACCCGTGGAGAGCGAATGGTAGCATCTCATTCCAGTCTTTGTATGTGACTGTCATTTTTTGTATGATCTTCTTAATGTTTTTGTTCGCAGCTTCAACAACACCATTCATCTTTCGCCGATAGGGGAAGAATTGTGATGCTGAATTTTGAACTGCTCGCACAAGACGGTGATCATAGTATTGTTAAGATTTGTACCATTGTCAGTGATGATCCTTTCTGGGATACCGTACCGGCAAATGAGATTTTTCTTGATGAAGCGGACAATAACATTCTTAGTAACGGATGCGAAGGAAGCTACTTCGACCCACTTTGTAAATAGTCAATATCCACTAGGATAAAGCGGTGTCCATTGGAGGCTGTAAGCTTGATCTCCCCAATCATATCAATTCCCCAAATAGCAAAGGGCCAAGGAGCCGTCAAGACATTTAGTGGAACTGGGGGTACGTGCACCTTGTCAGCATAAATTTGACACTTATGACAGGTCTGAGAGTGTTGATAGCAGTCTGCTTCCATGGTAGACCAATAATAGCCTGTCCGTAGGATTTTCTTTGCCATCGTATGCCCACTGGAGTGAGTGCCAAAAGTACCGTCATGTAATTCAGTCATGATCTTTTCAGCTTCAACCTTATCCATGCATCGAAGCAAAATGGAGTCATGATTGCGTTTGTACAGGATGCCATTACTAAGGAAGAACTTAGAGGAGAATCTCCTTAAGAACTTCTTATCATTGATTGAAGCTCCTTCTGGATATTCTTGAGCCTCGAGATACCTCTTGACTTCATGAAACCAAGGTTGGTCCACTACGTCTTCAGTATTAATCTCGTGATAGTGTGCTGGTTCATCCATTCGTTCGATGGTGATCTGGGGAGCTTCGTTATCCCAATTAAGTATAAACATAGATGACATTGTGGCTAGAGCATCTGCTAGCTGATTTTCTTCTCGCTGGAAATGCTCGAAGGTAATCTCCTCAAAATGTGGTAGCAATGTCAAAACATGTTCTTTGTAAGGGACAAGGTTTGGGTGCTTAGTGTCCCATTCCCCTTTGATCTGATTGATGACCAAAGTTGAATCTCCAAACACATCTAAAGACTTGATTCCCAAATCTATGGCAGCCTTGAGACCAAAGATGCATGCTTCGTATTTCGCCATGTTGTTCGTATAGTTGAAGAAAAGTCTAGCAGTAAAGGGAGTATGACACCCTTCCGAAGATATGAGTACAACGGCGATACCATTACCAAGTGCATTGGAGGCCCCCATCAAAGAACAGGGTCTATCGGGATCCTTGTTCAGGTCCGTCATATGGTCTGATTTCTTCACAGTTGTCTAATGTCATGATGTCTTCATCCGGGAATTCAAACTTCATGGATTGATAATCTTCTACAGCTTGATGAGCAAGATGATCAGCTAGCACACTGCCCTTTATAGCTTTCTGGGTAGTATACTGTATGTCATATTCTGTTAGGATCAACTTCCATCTAGCTATCCTCCCAGACAGAGCAGGTTTTTCGAAGATGTACTTTATCAGATCCATCTTAGATATCAACAAAGTAGTATGAGTCAGCATATACTGTCTTAGCCAACGAGCAACCCATGCCAGAGCGCAGAAAGTTTTCTCGAGCAGTGAATATCTGGTTTCATATTCGATAAAATTTTTGCTCAGGTAGTAAATAACATGCTCTTTTCAGCCAGACTCGTCATGCTGCCCCAATACACACCCCATTGAATTTTCTAAAACAGTCAGATACATGATTAGTGGTCTTCCCTCGAATGGTGGCATCAAAACATGAGGCTCTTGTAAATACTCTTTGATCTTGTCAAAAGCAACCTGGAATTCCTCATTCCATCTTACTACTTGATCTTTCTTCAATAATTTGAAGATTGGCTCACAAGTAGCTGTTAGGTGAGAAATGAATCTGGCAATATAGTTCAGGCATCCCAAGAATCCTCTGAATTCCTTCTCAGTACGAGGAGCAGGCATTTCTTGTATTTCTTTAACCTTGGTAGGATCGACCTCAATGCCTTTGTTACTGACGACAAAACCCAAGAGTTTACCGGACCGTACCCCAAATGTGCACTTGTTTGGATTCAACCTTAGTTTATACTTCTTCAACCTTTCAAACAACTTTTGCAAGTGATCCAAGTGCTCTTCTTCTGTTTGTGATCGGGCTATCATGTCATCTACGTAGACCTCTATTTCATGATGTATCATGTTGTGAAACAAAGCTACCATGGCGCGCTGATAGATTGCCCCAGCATTCTTCAGTCCGAATGGCATCACTTTGTAGCAGAATGTGCCCCACTGTGTGACAAATTTTGTTTTCTCCATGTCCTCAGGCGCCATTTTGATTTGGTTGTAACCTGAGAATCCATCCATGAAGGAAAACACTTTGTGTTGGGCCGTATTGTCAACCAGGACATCGATGTGGGGAAGTGGAAAATCATCTTTAGGGCTGGCCCTATTCAAGTCTCTATAGTCCACGCACATTCGTATTTTTCCGTCCTTTTTAGGCACGAGAACAATGTTGGCAACCCATTGGGGATAGGAAGTAACAGCCAAGAATCCGGCATTGAATTGTTTCATGACTTCCGCTTTGATCTTCTATGACATGTCAGGTCTCATGCGGCGGACTTTTTGTTTTACTGGTGGACAGTCTTCTCTTGTGGGTAGATGATGTACCACAATGTCTGTATCAAGTCCTGGCATGTCTTTGTATGACTAGGCAAAGATCTCAACATAATCATGCAACAGTTGAATTAGACGCTTCTTGACACTCGGCTCTAGATTGGCACCCACCTTGATTTCCTTTTTATCCTCTTTGATACCCAAGTTGATTGTATCCAACGGTTCCTCATGAGGCTGAATAACTCTTTCCTCTTGTTGCAGTAGTCTGGCCAATTCTCCTGGTACTTCACAATCTTCCTCACCTTCGTCTTCGGCTTGGTAGATTAGATCTTCAGAGTCACTAAAGGCCATAGCAGTACTGTTACCCATGGGATCCGAAGTGGAGGGGTACCTACATTTGTGAGCGTAGGTGTGTGTAAGGGTATAGCCATCTTTAAAAATAAAATGTAAAAGAAAAACAATGAGCACAAAAAGTTTGTATATGAAAAACGTCCATGATTCATTGAATTTCATATGAAGATTAAATAAAAACCCTTACAAATGGACCATTGTGCCTCGGGTAAGACACAAGGTTTTAAATGTGCGAATTGTTTGTGAATATTACAAGTCCAACAGAAATGAAAAAGATAAATTACTGAGGGATGAAAGTTATTGGGACAAAGTCTCTGGCTTCCCAATTGCAAAGTCCTCTGTTTATAGTAGGAAATATCCAATCTTCCAAGATGCAATCCTCTTCCCCATCTTCCATTGCATTAACTTCTTGGTTGTTAATGTTCAGTGGTGGCCCTCCAGCACGGGCACGGCGCACAGCCTTCTGAGCACTTGAAGTAAACCCTAAGCCAAACTTGTCAGATTTATACGGAATGTCCGGAAGTTGCCCCCAGATGGTGCATCCTCCCTCCTCTACTACTGCCTTGGCGTCCTTCAGAGATGACATCCGGAGCGGAGGTCTTGTGATCTTGGGGATCTGGGATACCGTCTTGGTTACTGCTACCTCTTGAGATACTTCTTTGAAATGTTGAAAAGGAGTTACAATGAACTCGCCATCCAATTCCACATACCGGAAGGAATTGAGGTGGTTAATCATATACTCTTCCTCTCCGTGGACAGTGATAATCTTTCCATGGATCGGATATTTCAGCATCTGATGTAGTGTAGAGGTGACAGCACTGGCATTATGGATTCATGGTTGTCCTAGCAGACATGAGTAAGAGGGGAGGATGTCCATTACATAGAAAGTTGAGTTGAAAGTCTGAGTCCCAACCTTTATGGGGATGACCACCTCCCCATGGACCATCCTCTTTGAGCCATCAAATGCTCTCACGACTATGTTACTGGGTTTCAACGTCAGTCCTTCACAATCCAATCTGTCGAGAGCTTTCTTCGGTAAGACATTCAAAGATGAGTCGGTGTCCACCAAGACATGGGACAGAGTTGTTCCTCTACATTCTACAGAGACATGCAATGCCTTGTTGTGTTTTCTCCCCCTTGGTGTCAAATCAGCATCAGAGAAGCCTAGGCCGTTATCAGCTATCAAGTTGGCCACACAATCTTGAAATTGGTCAGCAGACGTCTCTTGAGGCATATGGGCCGTCTTCAGAAACTTCACCAGAGCTTTCGCATGTGCCTCTGAGCATAGTAACAATGCCAGCATCGAGATCTTAGAGGGAGTTTGCCCTAACTGTTCAACTACGTCGTAGTCGCTCTTCTTTATTATTCTCAGGATCTTCTCCATTTCCTTCTTGGAGGTTTCAGGGATAGTCAGGGGTTGAGCCTTCGTCCAGACAGGCTCTTCTTGAATACTTTTTCCTCGAACTTTAGCAGTAGAAGTGTTGGTAGGGATAACAGCAGGGGTTGTATCGTCTTTGTCAATAGGAGCACTTGGAGATATGATTATTGGTACAGAGGTAACCTTTGGAGCAATCATGGGTCCAAAAACTGCCTTTGGAGGGGCAATTTCTCCAGAGAAGATTCTACCCATACCGGTAATCTTACTGGTTCCGGCAATATTGCTAATGTCGAAGTCTTCTTCGGAGCTTATCTCTTCGGCGACCAACCCATCTTGTTTAATACCATGGTAGTAGATGTCTCCACCGTAATTCCACGACACTGTTTTGTCTGATTCATACGGGACCAGCCCGGGCATTGTGATTATAAGAGGAGTAGTTTTTGGAACCGATGTAATCCTAACGGGTCTTTTGGGGACCCTGGAAGGATTGGCGGAGATGGTTATGATTGAAACGTCTTCAACAGGAATAGGTGAAACAGGAGTACTTTCAAACAGAATCTCTTGGTTGTATATCAAGCGTTGAATGTCTGTCTTCAACAAAGGACAAACAGTTGTTGAGGATAAGCAAAGATGGTAGTCTTCATTATAACCCGAGAATACACTAGCTTTCAACAGGTTTATCTTAATGATTGGGAGTGGAGTCAAGAGTTCATCAACTGTGGTAACAAACAAATATTCCTCTATTGCATTGGTGTTATGACCATGCCTAGGCATGGGAGCAGAAATGACGTTTGGCTTCTCGGGTGCATCAAACTCAATTTCTTTTGCGTCTATAAGGTCTTGAATTTTGTTTTTCAGGTCCCAACAGTTGTTAGTGTCGTGACCCGGACTTTCGGAATGATATGCGCATCTGGCATTTGGGTGATAATGAGAGGACGCAGTGTTGGGGTTCTTTGGAGCTTCCTTTAGAGTTACCAAATTAGATTTCAGAAGATGTGGTAAAACCTGGGCTAGAGTCATATTAATTCTGGTGAATTACCGGACTGGCCTTTCCACCCTTGGTTGGTTACTTCTTGATTGATCAGATGTAGGCTTTGGGATCATAACAGCTCCTACCCTTGGTGGCGTTCAGCTCTTCCCTGGTTCCTTTGTGGATAAACAACAGATACCTCCTTCTTCCCAACGAAAGGCTTTCTCACAGCTGTAGAGGCAGATGAATCCTTCTGAATCTTTCCACTTTTTATGCCATCTTCCACCCTCTCTCCGGTTGGTATTAACTCAGTAAATCCAACAGATGAGCTCCCAATCAAATGGTTGAAGAAAGGGCCCGATAGAGTGCCTAAGAACATATCTACCAACTCCCTTTCAGACAGAGGGGGTTGGACTCTCCCAGCTAGATCTCTCCATTTCTGTGCGTATTCTTTGAAACCCTCATTTGAAGCCATAGCCATACTCTGAAGTTGAGTACAAGTAGGTGCCAAATCTGCATTATATTGGTATTGCTTATAGAAAGTTGCGGCAAGGTCTTCCCAGTTGTGGACGTTGGCCCTTTCCAATTGGTAAAACCAATCGAGTTGTGTTCCAGATAAGCTATCTTGAAAAAAATGCACCCACAGGTCTTTATCGGCGGAGTGCGGCTGAATCTTTCTCACATATAATCGGAGGTGCATCTTAGGACATGACACCCCATCATATTTTGCAAACAACGACACTTTGATTTTTGGTGGGATCACAATTCCCGACACTAGTCCCAATTCTTCAAAGTCTAGACCTGGCACCTTCTGTATTTCCATAGCGCTCAAACGCTCTTCAAGATGTCTGTACTTATCATCTGCGGGAGGATACTGTTCCTCGGATTAGTCTTCCTCTTCTTCCTCCTCTTAGGATTCTGACGGAACCGCTGTTTCTTTTCCTTTCCCTTCTCCTTCCTCGGAAGTGGTTGCAAAATTCAAGGTTCTTCTAGTCTGTCCTTGAAACCTTCTCCCCATGTTCAAGACCCCAGTGGCCTTCTTTGTTTTCTTCTTTCTTTCTTCAGCTAACAGAGTCTTCAATTCATCTTTCCCCTTGGCTAGGGTCATGAGTAACTGTTGAAACTGCGTGTTTTGAGCTTGAAGATCTTTGACTGTCTGTTCGAGATCCATCTTACTGGAATAAACAGTAGAGAGATGAGGAAACTCGTTGCAAAAGACTTGTTTATGTCATGATGAATGATATGTGCATATGTAATGTTTTCAAGGATTTTTAAAGATTCAAGTTCGTTTTTAGACAAAAAGAAACACACGTTATATTAATAAGATAGAGTTTGAATACATCAATGCCCCTTGGGCTAAATAATACAATACTCTAAGATAAAAAAGTAGCGCGCATCCTCTTTGGTGTAATGTAGGCATTTAGAGTCTACTCCTCGTGAAGTAGCCTAGTGAGTTCCAAAACCTTCTTCTCGCTTGCATAGAATTGGGCTCTGAAAGTATCTCGCTCTCCTTTGAGCTGTATCCAATCCCTTTGTAGGTGTTCAAGAGATGTGGTCATGTTAGGATGTAGGATAGTGTATGGAACTTCTCCTTCCTTAACATGCTCAATGATTACCGGGAGAATGGAAGGATAAGGCATCATAAGACTTTGAGTGCGGGTTCATACCCAATTGAGGTAAGGCTCAATGGGGATGGAATTCTTGTGTCCCAAAGTCTTGCTATCCACCTTGTTTAGCATCCTCCATGCTCGGATGAATCTTTGGTGAAGACCTTGATCGTCGTTGTCATAGTCGAATACCAAGCCTTGAATCAACATCTCATGTGGGCCATCCCTTCGGGCATAACCAAACTGTCTAAGAGCTAAGCATGGGTTGTAGGTGATGCCTCACCTAATTCCAAGTAGAGGAACATTAGGGAATTCCCCACAATGGTCAACAATGATAACATTCTCTTTGGATCAAGAGCAC
This sequence comes from Vicia faba, assembly GCA_948472305.1. NCBI lineage: Eukaryota > Viridiplantae > Streptophyta > Magnoliopsida > Fabales > Fabaceae > Vicia > Vicia faba. Next base: position 1,626,466,600 of record OX451738.1, on the reverse strand, counting down.
CAATGAATATCTGAATGTTTGAGCGTCATTAACCTTTGTGACCACCTTAATCCTTGCTCATTCTTTAAGACTGATTGGGGAAGATGAGAAATAAACCATCTTGCCAGAAGAGGAGTGCAACACATAAGGATACCTCTTCTCCTTATTGTACGAGTGTGAAGAGAGTGCAGGATATCCCCTAGTAATGTAGGCACTGGATTGCGTGACATGAAGATTTTAACAGCACTCACATCTATGAGTTGGTCAGGATTAAGAAATCTCTTCTGGATTTAGATCTCTTTCCGTACCGTTGAAAGGTAGTTGATTGAGAATGGGGATCCTCAAGAGTTGAGAGAATTCTTCTAAAGTAGGCACAAGCTGATAGTCAGGAAATGTGAAGCAATGGTGCAAAGGGTCAAAGAACTGAAAGAGTAATTTCATCATATCCTCATCTGTGTTGGAGGTGACCAAGTTGAGTAGACAACCATGCCTCTCGGTGAATGGAAAGTTCTCAGGGATCCTTGAAGCTAGCTCCTTGAGTTGTGGAGGAACTCTTACAAGGTTGATTTGGATAGTTTTCCTGCGAAGTGAATCCATATCCTACAAAACAAAGATGAATCTCCAAAATCCTTGAAATGGTTAGTGGATGTATATGATGCTCATGATGTCCATGATGTTATGCACAAGTATGTATATACAAGCAAAACAAACAAGTTCTTAGTTTAGGCTTGCATGGGGTTTTATAGGTAAGTACCCTCTTGTAGTTTAGTTGGCTCAACCTGTCCTAATAATAGTAATCGGGTTCTAAGGAGCTCAATATCACTGGATTGTTTTCTTGGTCATTGTTTCAGCTCAAGCCTCTTTAATGGTGACCAAAATATCCCAAGAAACCAACCCTCAATGAGTGTAGTATCGAGTATCTACCAACTTCGGACTGCACCAAAGTCGGTCATTTCACTACATCCTAAAGGCCAAGTTGGTCAAGTAAAGGGTTCTAGAAGTTAATTAGTGCTTCATGACATCACTCAACGGCCCCGTATTCTCTTTGATTGACTCAAAGGCTACCGGTACCCACAAATATGTCATACTAACGTAGCTATTGCTTAGACCATGTCGGTATACCCCGCACAGTTTCCACAACGTATTGCTATTTACCTATAATGTTTCCCAAATCCGTGTAGAGGATTCAAACCCAAACAAAGAGCCATAATGTAAAGCAAATAAATGTGATCTAGCCCTAAGGTAACCCCACTTTTATTAAGATCCCCAGTAGAGTCGCCAGTTCTGTGATACGGTGGGAGAACTGACTTGAGGGTTTTTCATTTTATCACAAATGTTGCGGTTAGCAAGAGTCACCATCGACTTTTCTTTTATCCAAAAGGAATGGTGAAAAAGCATAGGAAAGACCTTTGAGATGTTTTCTTGAGTTCGGGGGGGCAGATTATGAAAAGGGAAGGTATTATCATCCTTTTCATCCATGGCTTTCCATGGGCTCTTAGTTACTTGCTAGATCACTTGCTTTTGTTGTTTGAAAATGTTTTTGGTGTGGTTTTGAAAGTATTTTGTAAAAGAGGTCATTGTTTAGGCAATCTTTGTAATGATTCTCGTTCGTAAGAATGTATACAAATATGTTAGTCTTTTTTGGAAATGTTTTCAATGTTTGAAAATGTATGGAAATGTGTGTGTGTGTTTTTGAAAAATAGCAAGGATAGTTGTTTGGAAATAGAGAAAGTAACTAGGAGTAATCCACCTATTCAAAATGTCTTTCTTATGCATTTTCTATTCCTTTCACATTGTTGTCTTACCATTGATTTGGTAAGCAACCCTATCTTTGGATGTAAACGGGACGGGCGTGGGTCATCGTATAACCATGATTAGCAATGTTGCAAAGTACCTTAGCATTTTTGAGGGACCAAGATCGTTTTGTAAGGAAACTTTGAATAGCGTCATCGAGGGACTATGATCTTATATTTTTTTGTTTTGCCAAGATACTTCGCATGCGTAATATGGCTATTTTTATATAAGGCAACCGAGTGGAGAAACCCTAAGTATGCTTGTGTGCAAGTGTGTCATTTTAATGTTTTGATTTCATCTTGCATTAGGGTTTTCTATTTTCTTTGTTTTGATCTTACCATACAAACCCTAATTACTAACATGGTATGTAAAGCGGTAAATTGCATAATGTAAAGATTACTAAGCTATTACAACAATTTTATGGGAGGGGGGAATACAAATTTAAATGGGGATTTGTAGGAATGTAAATCTAAATAAATTATTACAACCAAATCGAATTTGAACGAATATTAGAATAAACAATATACCATATTTAAATATGCAATATTATGTACATGCAAGAAAAGATTTCGTTTTGTTTTTTTGTGTGAAAAGAAATTTTAACCTAATCCTAAAAATATAAGGAAAAGAAATTAATTCTTAAAAAAAAGGGTTAACCCTAATTCCTAGTTTGAAAGAAAATAAGGTTTCCAAGTATTATTATTGTGTATTTTTGTATCTAAAAATCATAAATAATATTGTAAGAAAGTACTTAGTTTTTTACATGTAAAAATAAATATTTACAAATATGAAATAAAAGAAATTAAACTAAATCTACTTTATTTATAGTACAAGTTTATTAAGAAAAATAATTAATATATAACTAAGATAAAATATATTTTTTTATGTGAAAAATAAAATAAAATGCAATATTATCATATTTGTATTTTTTAGGATTTTTATGCATTAAAGAAAATATTTAATAAACTAAAATGAAAATAAAACAAATAAAATAAAAAAAATATAAAAATAGTTGGGCCAGGGGGTGCTCTGAGCAATCAAGTGGTGAAAGTTAGAAAAAAAACAAGGCCCAGCGTGGAGCCCCAATCCTGCAAAACAAGGCAAAAACTGAAAAGAAAAAATGTGAAAAAACAAAAGGTAGCGCTAAGGTTTGAACCCAGGATATGGGTCTCACCAGCGCGCTACCTTGCCACTAGGGTGGCTATACATCCGTTGACTAATGTGAAACAAAAATAACATAACATGAAACGCTTCCATGGCCCTGTACTTCGTCTTCTTCCTCTAGCCAGCCAGATGCCCTGTAACTTCCTCATCTCTTAATGAAAATGAAAACTAATAACATGAATGTTGTAGCATTTTTCTCACGATTCTAACCATATAAATCATGTAAGCTATCAATCAAAGATCAGGATGAATTTTAAAATCCCTAAATCTAAACCTAAATTTTCCAGAAACTTCAAGTTCAAAATTCTCTCAACTCAGGCCAAATAAATGCAAGATATATATATATATATATATATATATATATATATATATATATATATATATATATATATATATATATATATATATATATATATATATATATATATATATATATATATATATATATATATATATACACACAACTTCGTAGTGATGAGGTCTACATTGTTTATTCATAAATCATGGCCAATAGATGCCTGTATGAAGAGATAGAAGTTGAGATATTTACCTATTTCAGTTGAAATCGTGGATGGAGTTGGAGTGATTTTTATGAAGGCCTAATGATTGCTTGAGCTTGCTTGAACCTCCCTGAGTGTGTTCCAACCCTTGCCTTGCTTTGGAAGTGTCTGAAACTCTCTATCCAAGTCAACCTGCAAGCTTTGAAAACAAAAATGGCAGATGATGGAGAAGGGGTTACAGTACATGGATGAGGATCTGGATCAGTTAGATATCAAGTAGGTAAAGTGTTTTGATGGTTAAGACTTGAAACGCACGAGCCAAATGAGAGATTGTTATGCTTATGCAAAAACTGCAAGTTTTGACAGTTTTTTGGTGAAAGGGAGTTTGGGAGTGTTTCAGGCTTCTAGTAATCGTGTTTTCTGTTGTACTGTGTTTGTATATTAGTATTGAGAAGGTCTTAAGTCAGCTCTTCCACAGGTTTGTGAGTTATAGGCTTTTGGCACACTTTCTTGCTTTTGAAGCAAAGTGAAGGGACAAGGCCTTACCTGCTTGTACTGGCTTGTTTAGGGTTGGTATCTGTTCTATACAAGTTTCCTTAGGTATGTGGTATTTGTATGTGCAAAGGAGACAGTTCAATGCTCAAGATTTGTAAAGTTTGCAAAAGTGGAGCTTTTTCAAAATGGCAATGACCACTTTATGCCATTTATGGAATTACAACTTGGGTAATGGATCTAAGACTTGGATTAAAGCTTTGTTAACTGAGTAAGCATTAAATTAAGGAGTAAAAACAAGTTTGGGACATGTAAAGCATGGATTAGGCAGCATAGGTACTGATTGGAACTTTGTTCTTCATGAAATGGCTTGAATCAAAAGTGAGAAATTTCCAACTTCATCTCTTTGATTCTCCCCACTCAAAAATGATCTTGAGGAGTTCTTGGACATTTTGGAAATCTTGCAATGTGCTCTATAACTCATCTTTGAAATTAATTTCAAGACTCCTCTTGGAACTAGGTGAAAAATTGCCATGAATGTGGGTCCAAAACCTGCCTAAATTAGGGCAAAATATTCATTAAGTTATTTAGTTCATGAGCATATATTCATAAATTTATATCTTGAGATCCAAGCATCTTTAGGGGAAATTGTGTGAAGAAAATTTGTAGATTTCATGGAGGTCTACAACTTTCATGTTGGGAACTTCCTTTGAAACATCTTGTATCATGGTGAAAAAATGGCCTAAATTTGAGAAAAAATAAGAAGTTTTCTATACTTAAAAAAATTTCTAAGTTAAGAAAATTTCCTATTTTAAACCCTAATCTTCAATCCTTGATTTCTTGATGAACAAGTTTCACATTTTGACATGTTTTGATGAATTATGACCCTTGGTACTTGATTTTGACCAAAAAGTCAAAGTTTGACTTTTTCAGTGTACAGTTGACTTTTGATCAGTTGACTGCAAATTTCATCTGTCTATCCAATGAAATTGAAATGTTTTGAACCATGTAATTAGGTCAAGATGATAAAAATGAACCCTTGAAATCATGCTTCAAATCAATTGGTCATTTGCTAGGTCAAAGATCAGAAATTGTCCCTCCTCAGTCAAAACCCTAATTTTGACCATTTTGCCATTTTGATGATTTGATCAAATTTCTTGAGGAATTATGATCCAAACTTGATAAAATGATACATATGAGTCTAAAATGTTGGTGTGGATAAAAAATTATGAATTTTGACTGTAAATTGACCATGGTTGTCTTTTTCCCCAATACAGTTGATTTTTAGGTCAACTGTCCAATTGACTGATCAAAAATGTGGTTCAAGGCTTGAAACTTGTCATGAGTGATCTTAGGGGCCCATAATGATCTTTTAAAGTCACATGAAGAATTGATAGCCCAAATTTTTGTGCAATCTCAAACCCTAATTTTGGGTCATCAGTGCATGATGAGATGTCTTGAGCTGACCAAACCCTAATCCACTCTTACTCTCTCTTCACGAGTTTGCCTTGATTTTCCAGCTTATGCTGATTGTCAATTGATGAGAAAATGATTTGTAATAAAGTATTTTATTATTTTGATTATTTATTTGATTTAATTTGATTTTTAAATGATTAAATCAAAATAAATTAAATAAATAAAGCCAATAACATGTGGAAGGGTGTTTGGGTCGTGGACCATGTTGGAAGTGAGATGAAAGCATAAAAAGTTAGGCCCATTTTTCAAAAAAATGCAATTTTGGACATTGTTGACTTTTGACAATTCTCCAAAAATGGCCAAATTTGACAATGCATATCTCCTTCAATTTTGACCCTAAGAGGGTGTTCTTTGACTTTTTAGAAAGCTTAGGATGTCCCCTAAACAACCTTTTTGGTTTCATTTCAATTGGATCTTCCATGCTCATGTAAGAAGCTTTGATCCAAAAGGTGTTTTTGTTGACTTTTTGGAATGACCTATAATGTCTGAATTCATATCTTTTCATGAGTGCATTTCTTGAACTTGGGGACTGAAGATGATTTGTAGGTGATTAGATTCTCTTCAAAATGAGCCTTGGATGGAAAATTTCTGATAAAGTATGAGAAAGTTATGCTTGGTCAAAGTTTGGTTTACTTTTCCTGAGAAACCCTAATTTAGTAACTTTTGAGTTTTGATGAATTAGGAGCATTCCTTGGGGAATCATGATTAACCCTTGATAAAATGATGGATATTGTTTCAAAATATTGATGTTGATCAAAAATCTTGGAGTTTGACTGTATATGGGCCACAATTGACTTTTGAGCTAATACAGTTGATTTTTAAACATCTGAGCAGTTGACTGGGAAAACTTCATGTGCAAGGCATGAAATTTGGCATGTATGGTCTTGAGAACATATTAGGACTATGGAGAGATTATGAGGCCTTTGGAGCTCACCCATCTTGATGAAAATGGAAACCCTAGTTGGAGGTTCATTGCTTTAGGAGAGAGTTTGTCTGGTCAACTCTTGGGCATCCTTGAGCAAATTGAGGATCTCAATGAAATTATGTTAAGTAAAATGGAAGGGAAAATTTTGGGTTACAACAGATGCCCCTGTTTAATCTTCTTTAACTTGAGGATGTAGATTGGCTGGTATGGCTTTCATGATCTGAAGGTGGAAGATGATTGAACACTAGAGTGCCCAGAAATTTGCACTCGCATGAAGTAATATGGTCAGATGCTATCGGGAATGGGCTTAAAGATTCCACCCAAAAAAGCTATCGGTTGTATAAGATATTCCTTAACGAGAATTCTTATACTTGCCGCTGAGGAGGACATTGCTGGAGAATGTTAATTTACATATGGGAAAATAGAGTATATGAGCTTCGGTTGTCCATTACTCTACTGGGTAGTTAACTCCTGGTTGAGGAGGAGGCAGTACACTTCATATCTGGTTAGGGTCCAGGCTGCATATAGACTTACCGGGGAAATGTGAAATCGACCATATATGGTCGGGTCCAGCCCTTATAATGTTGTAAACTATTGCCTGGAGATAAGGGAGAAGGAACCTGGATCGTAGGGTTACTTTGAGATGAGAGCCTGGATAGTAGGGCTATGAGAAGGAACCTGGAGAGTAGGGTTACTTCGAGATGAAAGCATGGACAATATGGCTATGAGAAGGAACATGGATAGTAGGTTTACTTCAAGATGAAAGCCTGGATAGTAGGGCTATGAGAAGGAACCTGGATAGTAGGGTTACTTCGAGATGAAAGCCTGGATAATAGGGCTATGAGAAGGAACCTGGATAGTAGGGTTACTTCAAGATGAAAGCATGGATAGTAGGGCTATGAGAAGGAACCTGGATAGTAGGGTTACTTCAAGATAAAAGCCTAGATAGTAGGGTTATGAGAAGGAACCTGGATAGTAGGGTTACTTCAAGATGAAAGCCTGAATAGCAGGGCTATGAAAAGGAACCTGGATAGTAGGGTTACTTCAAGATGAAAGCCTGGATAGTAGGGCTATGAGAAGGAACCTGGATAGTAGGGTTACTTCAAGATGAAATCCTGGATAGTAGGGCTATAAGAAGGAACCTGGATAGTAGGGTTACTTCGTTTGGTCATGTAGATTAGTTGACTCGTTGGGTTTCGGGAACTGAGTTTTTGTTAGTTGTCTGCATATGTGACCTGTATAACCGTTGGAATTATTGGCGACACTTGTCTTTCCTGAAAAGATAACAAGGTTAATTATATGCGATGAATGAAACACGTCGTGAGATGATGTTCTCAAAATAAATGAGACTATGTTGTGTGTGATATGTATGCGCGTGTCGTGATGTGTGAGCATGAGATGCTATTTGTGACATATCCGAGTCTAGGAAAATAAATCCCTGACTGCTGCTGGAGAGTAAAGTATTCCTGACTATTGTAGAGAACTGTGGTTCTTCTACTTCCGCTGGGGATGGTGAATGGAAATGACTATGTTGGAGATTTTCTCCTTGTTTACAGATATTCTGTCGGAGAGAGACTCTTCTTGGGAATAACTCTGCGGGGAAACACTCTGCTGGAGGATGAACTTCCATAGCTGAAACTTTGTCGGGGATTGAGCTTTTGTATTTAGAGAAATAAACTCTTCTTGGGAGAAAACTTTATGAACCACTTGCGATTATGAATTTCGACCAGGGAACATAGACATAGGTTTTCTGAAGGAACCTGGCTGGGGAGAATACTTCTTGTTTTGATGAAGGAGATATCAATGCTTTGATTACCTTTTACTCTGTGGGGAGTATAGATGTTACAAGGTCATATGCACTGATGATTGTGCTTCAAAGTTGTCTCTGCCCCGGTACCGGCTGGACAGAGTAACTGTCGGGTTTTGACATTTCTGGTTTTTTGCCCCTGTTCCTTAAGTTATGAGAAATTATCTTTTCGTTTATTATGTAAATATTTATGAGCAGCAATCATATTCAAATGCATATATCAAGAATAAATCATCGGACGTTCTTGCAAAACAAAACAGAAAAGGAAAAAACACATAGTTTTGTAAAAATGATTTGTATTGATTTCTGAAGTTGGCCTATAAAAGGCGTTTTGTACAAGGAGGATGACGCTCTAGTAAGAGAACTCTGCCATAAAAAATAGAAGTTATACAATATTTTGTAAAAAGAAAACAGCTATGTACAACAATCCCATTGGGTTCCAATTCCTCTATTGCCCCTATGTCTTCGAGCGTCTCGTCACTTTGCTGCTTGTTCGAAGCTGATTAGATTGATCGGTGTCGTTCGAGCTTGATAATTGATAATGAGGTCTGATCGCAAGGTGATCCAATGGGACATAGTGATACTATTTACATCCCTAACTTTTTCATGGACCGCCCTTTCAGGTTTTCAGTCCACCGGAATACCCTTTTTTGCCCAAGCTGCCTTTTCAGGTTTTCGGCTTGCCGGGTGTACAGATTTTTTCATTTTCATCCCTTATTTTTGCCCGAACCCCTTTGGTTCACCGAGAAGCCCTTATTTTTGCCTAGGCCAGTCAACCTAGCAGGTCTTTTATCATGCGTAGTATCTTTTCACTATGTCAGCATTGATAGGGTGAGGGAGGTCATCACTGTTGTACCCCAAAATTTGCCTTCTAAATTCTCAAGGCCTTTCTTACAAGAATTTTCAAGGTTCAAGCTTGAACAAGTGCATTGGGATTTTCCAATACCAAAATTAAAAGGAGACTATCAAAAAGGGAGAAAACAGATAAAAATAACATTTTGACAAATTTGGAGGAAAATATGTCTCTTTCGATTTAGCACCCTTCGACTGACTCTAAGCCTCCTTCGAATGCAAGTTTAGGTACATCCTTCGTTTGGATTTGAAACCTCCTTCGAATGCAAGTTTAGGTACATCCTTCGTTTGGATTTGAAACCTCCTTCGAATCCACTTGCACCAAGGGCCTCTTGCAGACTTAACCTCTCACAAGCTTCGTTTAAGCCAAGAGATATCTTCATATAAGATTTGACTAAGTTCTTGCTTCCCTTGAAGGAATACCCTTCGACTCAGAAGTCAGGAACTTCCCTCACGCTAAAAGGCAATGACTCCCTTTATGTTTGTTTCGATCCACATGCTTCGATTAGGAAACATTGCTTCCTTCGAACACAGTCTTTTGATTGGGTAATATGTTTGTTTTGATCCAAGCTTCGACAGGGCATTAGCTTCCTTCGAGTAAGCTTGTTTCGACCACAAGCTTCGACTGAGGTAAAGGCTTCCTTCGAACAAGTACGCTTTGATCTCATTCTTGCATTTGACTCAAGACTAAATCTTGTTTTCCAGGCTATGTTGCGTCCAAATCTTTACATAGTCAGAAGCTTGTACAAGGGTTTTAAACTTTGTCTTTTAGATACTACTATTATTGGTTAAAGGCTACATGCTCTTTCATTTCATAGAGAGTACTTTAGTCACAAAATCAGCTTTCAACCTGATTTTGGTCTGAGCACAAGCAACGTCAGAAGCATAAGTCACATCTTCTGCACCCCAACTTCCAAGAGGCCCCCCACATGTACTTTCACGTTACAGTATTTTATCATTTATTTGCAAGGCTGGCTTTGGACAACATGTCCATTCTTTCTCTATAAATAGAGGAACGTTTACAAATCTAGGAGAGGATCTTTGGACCAGAGGAACGAATCTCCCAAATTTTCTCAAACACAACAAAACTTCTCAAGTTCATCAACACTTGAGAAATCAAAACCCAGAATCCCAAACACTCACCTCTTTCGATTCTGAAGAACACCCCACACATAGAAGTTTGTTCAAACTCAAAGACAACCTTCTGTGACAACTCTTTGAACCAAAAGCAAACCCCCTGTGACTACTCTTCGAATTCCAGAAACATCCAGGGAGCAGTTCAAGTTTGAATCCCACATCCATTCAAGGCCTGAAGCAAGGTAAGTTATTCTTACCTTTGAACTTTTCGTTTCATGGCATAGTAATTTTCCCTTTCGTTTGAAACATGTACATACCATTGTTCCTTTCGTTTCCACCCTTTTTTTTAACATATTTTTTAGAACTAAGCCTTTCATTTTGCTTTTTGTTTACCTGAACTTGCTTTAACTATTAAATTGTTTACAAGACAAATACTAGCATGGCCTCAGGCCATGTTGCCATTTAATGCTTGAAATGAAAGAAACAGGAAATAGGAAACGAAGCTTCTGTCTTCTACCCCCTTTCTCTAGGCCCAATCGAAGGAGGTAGAAAGGCAGATTGCATCTTATATTGGTTCCAGGCCCAGTCGAAAGGCACAACATGCTGTCCTGCTGGTCCCAATCGAAAGGAACAACATGCTGACCGTGAGGCCTCAGTCGAAAGTCATGCCTTCACCCTTTTTTGGCGAAATCGAAGAGAGCCAGAAAGTGCAGAATCGAAGAGTTCTTCTTCCTGAATCGAAAGACCCTCATTTTTCTTGCTTTTATTTTATTTTTACCTATACATTTCTATGCACTTCAATATGGTTGTAATAGTGTAGGATTTATTTTTTGCACTTTTTGTTACTTTTGTACAAATGCTAGTAATTAGGTGTGTATGGCAAGATAAAACCAACAAGTAGACAACCTAAAAATCAAAGACAAATGCATGCAATAAAACACATTTTGCACACATGCACCCTTAGGGTAACCTCACTTGTTGCCTCGGAAAATGCAATCATGTCCCTCGAGTATGAGACACTCTAGCCAAATGCCCCTTCGATAAACAAAGATCGCAGTCCCTTGATGACCCTCGATGTTGCCTTTGATAAAACGATCTCGTCCCTTACAAAATTGCTAGAGCGTCTCACAAGTTGCCTTCAATGATTGCATACGATGACCCGTGCATGTCCCGCTTAACATCCTAACGCAAGTTTGTTCACCAAATACAATGGTGAAACAACACTATTAAAAGGGTTAAAAACATAAGAAAGATATTTGAGTAAAATAGGGTAGACAACTCTTAGTTACTTGATCAAAAATCTTGCAAAACATCCTTGCCATTTTTTCAAACATACACACAACACAACTTCAAAAACAATTTCAAAACAACTTTCAAAAAAAACTTTGAAATATCTTTTCAAAACCACACACACAAAACACCATTTCAAGCAATTGAAAAACAAAGGCAAGTGATCTAAAACAAGTAACTAAGAGCCCATGGATAACCATGGATGAAAAGGGTGCTAGCACCTTCCCTTTTCATAATCTACCCCCCGAACCCACGAAAACATCTCAAAGGTCTTTTCTGTGCTTTTTGACCTTTCCTTAGGATAAAATGAAAAGTCGGTGGCGACTCTTGCTAAACCGAAACATTTGTGAACACAAACGCAAATCCCAAGGCAGTTCTCCCACCGTATCACAATCACCATCCATGGTGGTTAGAATCATGGCTCCACCCAAGAAAATGTTTTTAATCACAAATGGCCCTTCATAGGTGGGAGTCCATTTGCCTCTGGGATCACCTTGTGGCAGTATGATGCGCTTGATTACCAAATCTCCGACTTGATACTCTTGACGTCTGACTTTTTTGTTGAAAGCCTTGATCATTCATTTTTGATACGTCTGACCATGACAGACAGCAATAAGTCTCTTCTCGTTGATCAAATTTAGTTGATCAAGTCGATTCTGGATCCAATCGTCTTCATTCAAACCCGCATCTTTCATAATCCTTAAAGAAGGAATCTGGACCTCAATGGGTAGAACTGCCTTCATGCCATATACCAGAGAGTAGGGTGTTTCCCATGTCGACGTCTGTGCTGAGGTACGGTACCCATGAAGAGCGAATGGTAACATCTCATTCCAGTCTTTGTATGTCATCGTCATCTTCTGTACAATCTTCTTGATGTTCTTGTTAGCTGCTTCAACAGCGCCATTCATCTTCGGCTGGTAGGGAGAAGAGTTATGATGTTGTATCTTGAATTGCTTATAGAGTTCAGTGATCATCGTTTTATTGAGATTTGTACCATTATCGGTGATAATTCTCTCTAGAACACCATACCGACAGATCAGGTTATGCTTAATAAAATGTGCCACAACATTCTTGGTAATGGTATCAAATGAGGCAGCTTCAACCCACTTCATGAAGTAATCGATGGCCACAAGGATGAAGCGATGCCCATTGTAAGAGGTAGGTCTGATTTCTCCGATCATGTCAATGCCCCACATTGCAAAGGGCCATAGAGATGTCAAGATATTCAAAGGAACCAGAGGCACATGCACCTTATCAGCATAAATTTGGCACTTATGACGAGTTTGGGATTACTGATAACAATCTGCTTCTAGAGTGGACCAGTAGTATCCTGCCCATAGGATCTTCTTAGCCATGGTATGTCCACTTGAATGGGTTCCGAAGGTACCTTCATGTAGATCTGTCATAATCCTCTCTGCTTCGCTCTTATCTACACACCACAGTAAGGTAGAGTCATGGTTACGCTTGTAGAGGATTCCATTACTGAGGAAGAATTTTGCAGCGAACCTTCTCAGAAACTTCTTATCATTGATAGATGCCCCTTCGGGATAATCTTGAGTCTCGAGGTACTTCTTCACTTCATGAAACCATGGTTTTTCTGCTACCTCCTCGATATCAATCTCACAGCAGTGCGCTGGCTCATCCAACCTTTAAATGGTGATTCGGGGAGCTTCATTGTCCCACCTGACTTTGAACATGGAAGACATGGTAGCTAGCGCGTATGCTAACTGATTCTCCTCTCGTGGGAAATGTTCAAAGGTTACCTCCTCAAAGTGTGGGAGCAATGTCAGTACATGCTCTTTGTATGGGATGAGATTCTGATGCTTTGTACCCCATTCGCCTTTGATCTGACTTATCACCAAGGCTGAATCCCTAAAGACATTTAAGAACTTGATCTTGAGGTTAATAGCAGCTTTGAGACCCATGATGCATGCTTCATACTTTGCCATGTTGTTAGTTCAGTTGAAACATAATATGGCAGTGAAAGGAGTATGATATCCCTCAGGAGATATGATTACGGCGCCAATGCCATTACTAAGTGCGTTTGAAGCTTCTTCAAAAACCATAGTCCATCGGGATCCTTCTTCAGGTCCTTCATCCGGTCCAGGTTCTTCATAGCCAATCACCAGCATAATGTTCTCGTCCGGGAACTCAAAATTCATGGACTGGTAGTCATCCACAGCCTGATGAGCCAAATGATCAGCCAATATACTTCCCTTGATTGCTTTCTGGGTTGTATATTATATATCATATTCAGTTAAGATCATCTGCCATCTCGCTACTTTCAGAGAGAGAGAGCTTCTCGAAGATATACTTGATTGTATCCATCTTAGATAGCAACAGAGTAGTGTGAGTCAGCATGTACTGTCTTAGTCGGCGAGCAGACCATGCCAAAGCACAACAAGTTTTCTCGAGCAGTGAGTATTGTGTCTCATAGTCGGTAAACTTTTTGCTAAGGTAGTATATTGCATGCTCTTTTCGACCAGACTCGTCATGCTGCCCTAACACACACACCCATTAAATTGTATAGGACTGTTAAGTGTACTATCAAAGGTCTTCCTTCAATCGGAGGCATCAAAATTGGTGGTTCTTGAAGGTATTCCTTGATTCTTTCGAAAGCAGTTTGGCATTCGTCATTCTACTTTACCACTTGATCTTTCTTCAGAAGCTTGAAGATGGGCTCACAAGTAGCAGTTAGATGTGAAATGAACCTGGCGATATAATTCAAGCGTCCCAAGAAACCTCTAACTTCCTTCTCTATACGGGGAGCCGACATCTCTTTTGTATGGCATTTACCTTTGTTGGGTCTACCTAAATACCTTTATCACTGACGATGAAACCCAGAAGCTTACCAGACCTTACCCCGAAGGTGCACTTGTTCGGATTCAACCTCAGCTTGTATGTCTTTAACCTGTCGAATAACTTTTGTAGATGATCAAGGTGTTCCTCTTTGGTTTGAGACCTGGCTATCATGTCATCAACATAAACCTAGATCTCATGGTGAATCATATCATGGAACAATGCGGCCATGGCTCGCAGATAGGTTGCCCTAGCATTCTTCAACCCAAAAGGCATCACCTTGTAACAGAAGGTGCCCCACTGTGTGACAAAGGTTTTCTTCTCCATGTCTTCAGGAGCCATCTTGATCTGGTTATAGCCAGAGAAACCATCTATGAAGGAAAAGATTTTGTGTTGCACGGTGTTGTCAACCAGAACATCAATGTGGGGAAGCGGGAAGTCATCCTTGGGGCTTTTCCTGTTCAGGTCTCTGTAACCCACACACATTCGTACCTTGCCATCCTTTTTAGGTACTGGAACAATGTTAGCAACCCACTGCGGATAGGAGATGACAGCTAAGAACCCTGCGTCGAACTGCTTCATAACCTCTGCCTTGATCTTCTCTAACATTTCAGGGCGCATACGGTGGACCTTCTGTTTAACTGGAGGACAATCTTCTTTAGTGGCCAGACGATGTACCACAATATCAGTGTCTAAACCAGGCATGTCTTCATATGATCAGGGGAAGATCTCAATGTAGTTGTGCAACATCTATATCAAACGCTGTTTAATCTTAGTCTCCAGATTTGCGTCGATCTTGACTTCTTTTTTGTCCACCTCTGTGCCCAAGTTTATCGTCTCAACTGGCTCTTCATGAGGCTGTATAGCCCTCTCTTCCTGCTGTAATAGTCTAGAAAGTTCTCCAGGCACTTCACAATCGTCCTCACCTTCGTCCTTGGCTTGGTTGATCAGATTTTCGAAGTCATGACTGACAATAGAAGAACTGCTATCAATGGGATCCAAAGTGGATACGGATCTGCAGTTTGATACGTGAGTGTGTGTAAGAGCAGAGTTGTATTGATAAAGTAAAGGCAAAAAAGAAAAACAGAGAGCGCAAAATTTGAATGCAAAGAAACATCCAATATTTTATTGATGATATATGAAATGACACATAATAGCCCTCACTGAGAGAACCAGTGTGCCTCGGGTAAGACACAAGGCCATAAAGTTTAAATTTTTTGTTACAAATTCAGAACACAAGTAAGACAATTACTACGGAATAAAAGAAACTGGTATAAAATATCTGCCCGTTCAGTTACTCGGTCCATCATTGGTAGTCGGGTAGATCCAGCTGTCAATGTCATAGTCTTCCTTGCTGTCTTCAATAGCATTAACCCCACGATTGCTGATGCGTAGGGGAGGCCCTCCAGCTCGAGCGTGTCGAGCAGCCCTTTGAGCTCCTGAAGTAAAGCCCAAACCAAATTTGTCAATTTTGTGAGTAAAATCAGGGAGTTGTCGCCAATTGGTACACCCACCTTTTTCGACCACTGCTCTGGCGTCCTTGAGGGAAGCCATCTTCAAAGGAGGTTTATTGTTGGTGGTAGTTTCGGTCGACGCCAAAATCTAGGGAACTTCTTCAAAGTTTTGACAAGGTGTTTCTATGAATTCCCCATCCATATCCATACACCTGAAGGAGTTCAGGTGACTCACCATATACTCCTCTTCACCATGCACAGTGACAATCTTCCCCTTCACTAGATACTTCAGCATTTGGTGCAGTGTAGAAGTAACAGCCCCAGCTTCATGGATACAAGGACGACCCAACAAACAAGAGTATGATAGCCTGATGTCCATCACGTAGAAGGTGGACCCAAAGGTCTCAGAGCCTACCTTGACAGGGATGTCCACCTCCCCATGCACCATTCTCTTCGACCCGTCAAAAGCCTTTACCACAATGTTACTGGGCTTTAAGGTCAAGCCTTCACAATCCATCCGGTCAAGAGCCTTCTTAGGCAGAACATTCAGTGAAGACCCAATATCTACTAACACATGAGCCATAGTCGTTCCCCTGCATTCGATCGATACATGCAGAGCATCATTATGCTTCCTCCCTTTCAGTGTTAAGTTGGCATCTGAAAAACCCAACCCATTGTCAGCAGTCAAGCTGGCCACACAATCTTTGAATTGATCAGCCTAGGTCTCTTGCGCCACATGCGCGGTCTTGAGGAATGCGATCAAAGCCTTCGCATGGGCCTCGGAACATAGCAACAGAGACAACATTGATATCTTCGAGGCGGTCTGCCCCAGCTGCTCGACCACATTGTATTCACTCTTTTTAATTATTTTTAATATCTCCTCTATCTCTTGCTTAGAGGATTCTACAATGACTTTTCTAGGTTCCTCCGTCTGGGCAGGCTCACCTATAGCTTCTTTGCCTCGAGTCCCAGATGATTCGACGGCAGGAGTAATAATTGGAGTAAGAACATGAGTAGTAGATGAAGTATCGATAGGAATAGCAGGTGAAATAACAATAGGCTTATTGAAAGTCTTCGGGGAAGTCTTGGAAGAGAAAACCCTTCCACTTCTGATAATCTTACTGGTCCCGACGATGTTACTAACATCGGGATCAACCTCTTCATTCTTTAGGTCTTGTTTAAAACCATGATAGTAAACATCGGCGCCATAATGCCAAGGGACAGCTTTGTCTGAGGCGCATGGGACATGACCAGGAAAAGTGATTATTAACGGAGCGACTCTCGGAGCGGGTGTAATCTTAACAGGTCTTCTTGAGGAGACCTTGGAAGGATTGGTGGAAATGGTTATAATAACAACATCTTCAAACAGAACAGTTGGAATCAAAGTCTTCTCGAACAAAATTTCTCTGCTGTCCATCAGGCGTTGGACACCTGTTTTCAGCAAATAGCAACCAGTAGGCAGAGATGAACACATGTGGCAACCTTCACCACAACCCGGAAATAAACCGACCAACAACAAATTCTTCTTAACAGTTATAAGAGGAGTAGAAACTTCTACAACTGAGGTCACAAACATATCGGTATCAACGACATTAACTCCACGGTTGTGCTTAGGAATGGGAGTAGTTATGACATTGGGCTTCTCTATAGCATCGAACTAAATCTCCTTGGCTTCAATAAGATCTTGTACTTTATTTCTCAGAGCCCAGCAATCATTTGTATCGTGGCCAGGACTCTCAGAATGGTAGGCACACTGAACATTTGGATTGTACCAAGGAAATATAGTATTAGGATTCTTGGGAGCCTCTTTCAAGGTTGCCAAGTTGGATCTCAGCAGATGGGGTAAAACCTTTGTTAATGTCATGTTAATCCGGGTAAACTGCCTTTGTGGTCTTTCTACCCTTTGTTGATTGCCTCGTTGTGGGGTAACCGCAGGCCTAGGTATCATTACAGTATTTACCGTTGGACGGTGTTCAGCCCTGCTCTGACCTCTTGGGCTATAGATAACACTGGCTTCCTTCTTACCGGTGAAGGGCTTCTTTACTGAACTCGAAGAGGTGTCTTTCTGTATTTTTCTGCTCTAGATCCCAGCTTCTACCCTTTCTCCTGTTAATATCAGCTCGGTGAAACCAGCTGATGATCTACCAATCAAATGATTAAAGAATGGACCAGAAAGCATCCCAAGAAACATGTCAACAAACTCCCTGTAATATAAAGGGGGTTGGACTCTCCCAGCTAAATCTCTCCATTTTTGCGCATAGTCCTTAAAGCCTTCACCTGCACCCATGGACATACTTTGGAGTTGAGTACAAGTAGGGGCAAGGTCGGCGTTATATTGATACAGCTTATAAAAAGAAGCAGCCAAATCCTCCCAGTTTCGGACATTGGTTCCCTCCAGTTGGTAGAACCATTCAAGCTGAGTCCCTGATAGAATGTCTTGAAATAAGTGAACCCACAACTTTCTATCAGCGGTGTGGGGCTAGATCTTCCTTACATAGGAACGGAGATGGAGCTTTGGGCAAGACACTTCGTCATTATTTGCGAAAACCGAAGCCTTAAATTTCTGCGGGATGACCACTCCCGACACCAACCCCAATTCTTCAAAATCCAACCCAGGTATTCTCTGGACTTCCATAACGCTCAACCGATCCTCTAACTACTTGTATCTATCCTTAGTGGGAGGATACTGCTCATCATTGTAGTCTGTATCATTGTCAGAAACTTTAGGGCTAGGGTCATTATCCCTCGTCTCCCTTTCTTGATTCTCCCCTTCCTTGGACAAGGAGGTCAGATCGACTGGTTACTTTAACGGCCCCCTGAACCTTCTTCCCAGATTCAGAACACCAGAGACCTTCTTCTTTTTCTTCTTCTCCTT
Organism: Vicia faba; assembly: GCA_948472305.1. NCBI lineage: Eukaryota > Viridiplantae > Streptophyta > Magnoliopsida > Fabales > Fabaceae > Vicia > Vicia faba. Next base: position 1,626,448,116 of record OX451738.1, on the reverse strand, counting down.
CAGGATGAGGCCCTTCAGATCCTCCTGCCCTTTTGCTAGAGTTATGAACATCTGTTGAAATTGGGCATTTTGTGCCTGAAGATCTTTGATGCTTTGCTTAGAATACATTTTTGCTGAAATAAACAGCGAAGAAGATGAGAAACCTATAATGGTACCTATTTATGTAATGCTATGGATGGGATGCGTATGCAATGATTTCAAGGACTTTGGGAAATTTATATTTGCGAACCAAAATGAAACAAAGATTTTATTATTAGAATTCAAAATACAATTTCCTTTTAGGCGTTACAATTGAAAATTATAAAAACTAAAAGAAATCAAGTTTCCCATGGACGCTTCCTCTTCGTGCCGAGATAGACATTAAGGCTTCTTTCCTCATGAAGCTGCTTTGTGAGATCTAAAACTTTCTTCTCCTGGGCATAGAACTGGTCCCTATAAGTATCCCTCTCCTTCTTCAACTGAATCCAGGACCTCTGTAGTTCTTCAAGATCAGCGGGCATATCAGGATGAAGAACTGTGTAAGGAATATCCCCTTTAGTAATGGGTTCCACAATCACTGGTAAGAAGGCTATGTAGGGCATCATAAGTTTCTGAGCACGAGCTCATACCCATTGGAGATAAGGTTCCATAGGAATGGAATTCTTCGGCCCCAAAGTCTTGGCGTCAGATCTGTTTACCATACCCCAAGCTCGTATGAACCTCTGGAGATACCCTTGAACATCATCCTCATAGTTAAACACAATGCCCTGGATAAGTATCTCATGAGGACCATCCCTTCGAGCGTAACCAAATTGTCACAGAGCCAAACAAGGATTGTAAGTTATGCCTCCCCTAATTCCAAGTAGTGGGACATTATGGAACTCCCTGCAGCAGTCAATAATAGAAATATCTCCCATAAATCATCAATACCAGAGAATATCTGTGTGAGAAAGTGACATTATCCTTTTCGACCAAACCAAACCTTCTTCATTCTTCAGCACTAACTTAGGGAGGTGAGAAATAAATAGCCTCGACAGTAATGGCATGCAGCACATAAGAACCCATCTTCTCTTCATTGTACGAGTATGGAGAGCATGCAAGATATCTCTGAGCAAGGTAGGCACAGGTTTGCGAGAGAGGAAGATCTTGATAGCATTCACATATACGAGTAAGTCTGGATTAGGGAACAATACTAACCCATAGACTAGAAGGGCCAAGACCTCCTCAAAAGCCTGAAAGTCCAAATCATCCAAAAACAGATGGGCCTTATCTAATAGGAACTTGGCTAGAAAACCCTTGACTTCGCTTCTTGTTTCCAAATTGGAAACCACGTCGGCCTCTTTCATATGCAAATCTGAGGCAATGGCTTCTAGTTTAGGAACCTCTTCTAAACCTGTGAAAGGCACCTGGTCAAGAATGGGTAGATTCAATAACTGAGAGAACTCTTCCATGGTAGGCACCAACTGATAGTCTGGAAAAGTGAAGCAATGGTGCTTGGGATCAAAGAACTGAAAGAGTACATGTTGTACCCAAAAATTTTCCCTCCCATATTTCTCAATACATGTCAATTGAGGTCCTCAAATTGATCAAGGAAGTCCAAGAGTTGACCAGACAAACTCTCTCCTAAGGCAGTTTACCTCAAATTAGGGTTTCACTTTGCATCAAGATGATTGAGTCCAAAGGATCCCAAAGGTTCACAATTGTCCTAATATGTTCTCAAGATCATCCATGACAAGTTTCAAGCCTTGCAGAGAAAGTTTGCTCAGTCAATTACTCAAAGGCCTGAAAATCGACTATGTTAAGGCAAAAGTCGATTGTGGCCCACATACAGTCAAACTTCAAGATTTTTTGTCAAAATCCTTATTTTTAAGTATTATTCATCATTTGATCAAGGTTTGATCATGATTCCTCGAGGATTGCTCACAATTCATCAAAATCCAAAAGTTGCTAAATTAGGGTTTTGTAGGAAAAGTCAACTCAACTTTGACTAAGCATAACTTTCTCATACTTTATGAAAAATGACCCATACAAAGCTCATTTTGAATAGGATGTAATTCCATACAATTAATCTTCAGCTCCCAAGTTCAAAATATGCACTCACAAGAAGATATAAATTTGGACATTATAGGTCATTTTGGAAAGTCAACAAAAACACCCTTTTGGGTCAAAGCTTCATACATGAACATGGAAGACTCAATTGATATGATACCAAAATGATTGTTTAGAGGACATATTAATCTTTCTAAAAAGTCTAAGAACACCTCTCTAAGGTCAAAATTGAAGGAGTTATGCATTGGCCAAGTTGAATCTTTTTGCAAAATTGCCAAAAGTCAAATGTGTCCAAAATTGCATTTTTGGTCAAATGGGCCCAACTTTTTATGCTTGCACTGAGTTTTTAATATCCATTACACAGCTGGAGACAAGATCAAATCGTGCAAGGCTTCATTTGGACACAAAAAGATTGGATTTGCTTGATTTGGAAAGATTTGGTACAAGGATCAAATCATGAATCAATATTCATAATTGGAGAAGATTTGAAACAAAGTGGCAACCCTAATACATTCAAGAAAAAGTTGCAAATCAATTTCCAAGTTTCAGGCCGTCTCAAGCCATTCTAACCATCCCAATCGTTTGCTGGACATCCCTGGATCGTGTTGCAACCGTTAGCAAGCTTCCCCATGCTCAGAATCACATTGTAAGAGTCACACGGTTTGCCTTTTTTTATTGAAATCAATTACATTAATTTTGGCATATTTAGCATAATTAATTGACATATTCTTAATCCTTGAGATGTTTGCAAGCTAATGGTTATGTTTAATTGCATTTTTGTTGACTAAGCACGAAACTGCCATGGCTAGGGTTCTTCTTTTGTTTTTAGGGGTTTTGTGTACAGGGAAAATTGGACAGTAATAATGGCACCATGATGCTCGTGGGCTTGAAAAGAGTTGATTGGTACCATTGGTATTCATTTATCATGCGTGTACAAGGTTTTGGAAATGCACATGGTTATACCTACTGTGATCGGTGGAAATAGAACTGACTAGTTTTTAGCTGGTTTCGCGAAATGTCGCGGTAAGCAAGAGTCGCCACCGTCTTTTATGTTCTCCAACATGGAAAGGACAAAAGCACAGCAAAATTCCTTATTCGAGATGTCTCTCGGTTCGGGAGGTAGATTTATAGAAAGGGAAGGTGTTAGCACCCTTTCTATCCGTGGTTATCCACGGGCTCTTAGGTACTTGCTCTTATGTTTTCAAAATTTGTTTGCTTTTCAAGTGCGTGTGGGTTTTGAAAAAAGTTCGTTTGGAAAACTTCTAAGTAACTCTTGTATCAGTCCTCAAGAGTGTATGAAGTGTTTTGTTTGACAACTTTTTGAAAGTGTGAGGTGTGAAAAGTATTTTGTTTGTTTTTGAAAAGAGCAAGTACCCATGAGTCATCTACCTACCCTAAGGAATTAAGCTGTGTAAGTGTCCTTTAGATAGTGCTATCCCACCATTGAGAGGTAGGTAGCACCATCGTTGGAGGTATTCAGGTCAATTCGATTATCGGGACAGTGTGGTCACCGAAGCAACAGTTAGGACACCTTAGAAGTAACCCTAATGTCCTAGATCCTTTTTAATCCGAGGCGACCGTTTCGAGGCAACTGTTTCGAGGCAACTGGATCTTTAGACAAAGGGTGACCTCTAAGACGTCTTATACTTGATGACCACGTTTCGAAGGCAACGAGTGAGGCGTACCCTAAAAGTGGTGTGTGCATTGTGTGTTGTATTCAGTTAATGTTTGTCTTTGTGATTAGTGAGCTACGAGTTGTTTTTATTTACCATACATTCTTCCATGCATTTAACAGTTAGGGGGTGCGGAAAGTAAATTGCGGAAACATAAATCCTACGCTATTACAAGGCGCGGGTCTATACATCGCCAAAAATACAAAGACCCGTTTTTGGTAAATAAGTACGAGAAATAGTAAATAAAGCAGTAAAAATCCTAATTACTATTACATCCGGAGACAGTTACATAATAATAAACTATGCGCGAATAAAAATTAAATCAGAAATGTTCTAAGGGTGTTGACCCTTTTAAGAAAAGAAATTGAATTTTTTTTTTGGTCTTTTTGGTGATTAAATGAAATTAAAAACTAATTGTTAAACTAATTAATTAATTTATTAAAAGAAAATATATTTTTTGTGTTTTTTATGTTTTTTTATGAAATAAAATAAAAAGTAATAAAATTAAAAGTTAATTTTACCTAATTCTAAATCTATTTTAATTATTAAGAAAAGAAATTAAAATTGCCTAATTAAACTATTTATTTGTTAATATTTATTTACAAAATAAAATAATAATAATAATAATAATGATGTTAGTTCTTTTTTTTTTTTATGAAAATATGTTAATTATGTTAATTGTTAATAATAAAATAAATAAAATAAGGCAAATAAAAAAAATGAAAATGACAAAATAAAAAAAGATTAAACCCAAGGGGGGTGTAGGCTGGAATTTGAGGGTGTATTGTTGAGATTTGAGGCCCATTTGAACAAGGCTTGTTGACTTTTTCTGATTGCCTGCGTCCATGTTGACTCCAGAGTACTATGGTCCTCATGCTTGGCCCTTGGATCTGCACTGATGGACACTTAGAGCGCTGGGATGCTAGGCTTATGGTGCACCTCATCTTGGAATCTGCATAGGAAAGCATTGAAAAAAATAATATGGAACTATGGGGGGACCTGGGAATCGAACCCAGGTCCCAGATATTACCAAACAAGTCTTCCACCACTGCATCACTTAGGCGCGTTTGTAAACATAATAGAAACAAAAGAATATATGAAATAAGTGCGTTATATGCTGGAAAAACACAAAAAGGCGCGCCATGTTTGAATGGCCCACTCCCTGGTTGCCACGCCATCATCATCTTCGTTCTGAAACAGAAAAACACAGGAAAATAACGGGGGTTTTAAACCCCCACTAATTTCAACAGTAAAAAATAGCGATTAGAAATTGGGACAACATAAAAAAGGCGCGAGGATCCCATTCAATTCGTCTCCTCCTGCTGATTTCAACCATGCCTGTTTGGAGTTTTAATTTTACAGCATGAGAATAACCCCAATTTCAAAGCTTTGAAAACCTAGAAATCGCTAATGGTAATTTTCAATCCAGGGCGTTATACTCAAATTGAATTATATGGAAAGCTTCATTTGGACCCTGTGAATACAATGCAATCAATGAAAAGAGTTAAAAATGCGTAAATGTATGACTGTGATTTTGAGAAAGAATGAAAACCGTGTGACTTGTGTAGCGTGATTCCTTGAGTGATTTGGCTTAATTCTGATTGCAAAAGGTTCCTGGAAGGGTCAGGAGTGTGTTTGGATCAGAGGAGAGGCTTGAAATATGCTGGAAATAGGTTTTCAGTTTCTCACTTTTTCTTTTCAATTTTGAAATTGCTTATGCTGTATTTGAGTGTTCTAGGTCGTGAATTGTGTAAGGAAGGCTTGCATATAAGGTTTTGAATGAGTATCAATCCATATAATGAACATTAAACCAATGCAATTATGTTCTTGATTTTGCCATAAACTCCATTGAAGAAAACTTGCCTCTTTTGTCCAATTTTGAATTTTGTACTTAAAATAAGCCTTACACGAATTTGGCATGTGAATAATGGTGTATCAAAGCTATTCAAACTCAAAGATATCCCTCCATTAATTTTCTTGATTTTTATTTGAATTTTAAAGATTTAAAATGAATTAAATCAAATAAAATTAAATAAAAATGGAAAAATTAATTTTTAATCTTGAAATAAATTGTGGGACACGTGGGAGGCATGGCCAAGCTGAACCAAGTGGAAAAAGTGGGCCCTTTTTGTCAAAAAATGAAATTTCAAGGATAGTTGACTTTGGCCATTTCACAAAAATTTCCCAACTTCTCCAATGCATATCTTGCTCAATTTTGAAGCTATGAACATGTTCTTGGACATTTTGGAAAGGTATTGAAGTCCTCTAACCAATTCCTTTGGTCCCATGTCATTTTGATTTACCAATATCAAGTTATGGTCTTTGACTTAAAGTGCCTTTTTGTTGACTTTTGAAAATGACCTATAATGTTGAAATTGATAACCTTTTGTGAGATCATTTCTTGGACTTGGAATGTGAAGATGAGTTATAGTAATGTCCTCCCCTTCAAAATGAGCATTGGATGGGATTTTTCTGATGAACCATGAAAAAGTTATGCCTTGGTCAAGTTACAGTTGACTTTTCAACTGTCCAAAAATAGAAACTTTTGACACCTTGATGATTTTTGAGCCATTCTTGTGAAATCATGCTCAAGATTTGACCAAATGATGATTGTGGCTTCAAAATAAGATGTTGACCAAAAAATTTGACTTTTGACTGCCAAATGACCATTTTGCCCCTACAGTTGATTGTGAGGCAATTAGGGTTTTTGACTGTGCAACTTGACCTTGTGAGCCTTGAAACTTGACATGTAGGTGCTTGACAATGTATATAGGCATGTGGGACTTGATTGAGCCCTTGAAAACCTCAGCTTCCTTGCAAGAACCAAAACCCTAATTTGACTGGCTTAGGAGGATGGTTGACTGTGTAGCCCTTGAGTAGACTTTGAACCATTTGAGGTGATGCTTGGCAAAACTTTGAAGATTATGGGAGGGCAAATTTTGGGGTACAACACCTACGCTCAGTGTTCGTAGGTAAAAGCTATGAAACTTACATCGATGGTGGGAGGAAGAAGAAGGGTACGTGGCGCTCCATGGTTTGCCAGTTTGAATTTCGCGTGTTTCAAAGATTAGATTTTTGTTTATATTATATAATAATTGCTTGTTATTATAATGACAACTAAACATTCTGGCTCAGCTGGCAGTGTGGCAAGGGGATAATGCTCATGGACCTGGGTTCGATCCCCAGGTCCCAACTTTAGCTTCATATTATTTTTCTTTGCATAATCAAGCGCGCTAGTCTCCCATGTGTCCACCATGCATCATCAACATCCAACCATCAGATCCCCAGCAAGCAAGATCCAAGGCTTCCCCCTTGAAGGTCCACCATGCACCTGAGTCAAGCATGCACACTGGATCCAACAAAGTCAACAAAGGCCAGGAATTGTTGGGCCAAGGAGTCAGATTCATACCCCCTCTCTTACTAAACAACACCAGGCCCATCTTAATTCTTCTTTTCTTATTTATTTTATTTCTTTTATTATTTGCTTTATTATTTTTTAACCAAAATTAATTTCTTTTTTCACAAAAAATCATAAAATCAAGAGTTTCACAAAAATTAGAATTAGGTTTTATTTTATCAAATTTAATTTAATATTAGTTTAAATTTAATTTAGGGTAATTCTACCTTTTTATATATAATTAAAATCAATTAGAAAAATTAGGGTTAGCTTGTGATTTAATTTTTATTTCTTTCTCAAATAAAATAAAAAAATACAAAAAAATAGGTTAATTTAATTATTTTTCTTAAATTAAAATTAAATTAGTAATTAGGTTTTTGGTATTATTCAATTAAGCTTTATTTTCTCAAATAATCAAAAACGACAAAAATGATTTTTCTTTTAAATTACAATTAGGTCGTTGGGGTCAAAACCCTAAATCTCTCGTTTTCAATTCATCGCGCGCGTTTATTAATTTTTGCAATATTAATGTAACTGCCCATGGTATGTAATAGTTTAATCTAGGATTTTCTTTTATCGTTTTTACGGGTTTTTGGCTATGTAATTAATCCCTACCCCGAAGCCTTGTAATAGCGTAGGTTTTATTTCTCGCATTTTAATTCTCGCAGATATTAACTGTTTAGATGTATGTTAATAGGATTGTATGACAAGATTGCATGATAATTTAAAACGGCTAGAAAACCCTAATGTGCAAAGATAATGATTGAAATCAAATCACTCGCACATGCGCACTCTTAGGGTATACTCTCACTTCGGTTGCCTTCGGTAAACGATCATTAAGTATAGGGTGTCTTAGTGGTTACCCTCCTGTCTAACAAAAGATCAAAAGTCCCGTTCAGAAATGTTGCCTAGGAAATGTCACCGCGGAAATGTTGCCTCGAATATGATCTTAAGACTCTAGGGTTATTACTAAGACGTCCTAACATTGCTTTAGTGATCGTACCTCCCTTACGAATTGAACCTTACAAATCCAACAACGGTGCTACCTATTTCTCAATAGTAGTATAACATTGTCTAAAGTAAACGATAATAGAAACAATCTTTTTTCGAGTAAGTAGATGCTAGTAGGTACTTGCTCAAAACAAACTTTTTCACACCAAACACTTTTTCCAAACAAAGTTTTCAAAACAACTTCGTAACACTCTTGAGGACAGAAACAAGGGTTAAAACGAAGTAAAACAAAACTTTTCAAAACACAAACACACAAGCAATTTCAAAATATGAGCAAGTACCTAAGAGCCCATGGAAAACCATGGATAGAAAGGGTGCTAACACCTTTCCTTTCTATAATCTACCCCCCGTACTCATAATATCTCAAAAAAGTTTTTTTTTCTGTGCTTTTTTCCTTTTCGATTGGATGAAATAAAAGTCGGTGGCGACTCTTGCTTACCACGACATTTTGCGAATAAAAACGCAAAACGCAAACCAACATTTTCAAAACAGTCGGTTCTGCCACCGTATCACAGTACACCCATCATCTTTTCATCAAAGCTCGAAGTAACCAGGTTGAGAAGTCGACCATGACTCTTAGTGAACAAAGAAGTTTCAGGAATCCTTGATACTAGTTCCTGGAGTTGGGGAGGTATTCTCGCAAAGCTGATTCGGATAGTGTTTCTACGAGCGGAAGCCATAATCTACAAAATAGAACAAAGATAAATTCCCTTGGTCCTTGAAATGGTTAGTGTAATGAGAATCGGTACTATGTTATGATGCATGATGTTATGTTTAGACAAAGTAAATCACACACAAACAAAGCACACAATAGACTTTAGGTTCAAAGGCTTGCATGAGGTTAAAGGTAAGTACCCTTTTGAAGTTTATTTGGTTTCAAACTTGTCTTAGAAAAGTAACCGGGTTCTAAGTATTCTCAATATCATTGATCATCCTTTATCGGGCATTGTTTCAGCTCAGGCAATCTTTTCTTGCGGCCAAAATATCCCGAAAGTCTGATCTCAATGAGTGTAGCATCGAGTATCAACCAATCCTAAGCTTTATACCGAGGCCGGATATCTCACTACTTTCTAATGGCCAAGTTTGTTCAACTAAGGTTCTAAGGTTCGTTAGTGCTTCACGACACCACGCGGCGGCCCCGTATTCTCCTTGTTTCCACACGAAGGATACCGGTACCAACCAAAGTGTCACACCAACACAACCATCGCTTAAACCATATCGGTCTACAACGTACAGTCTCCATGATCTATTATTGTTTACCTAAAAAAGTATCCTCAGAACCAGGTGTAGGATCTTTAATAATGCCCAAACAAAACCCTTTAAGGATAAAGCAGACAAAACAAACAAGAAAGCAATTTTTAGAAATAACCTAGATCCTAAGGTATACCCCACTTTATAATTTTCCCCAACAGAGTCGCTTGTTCTATGATACGGTGGCAGAACCGACTGTTATACTGGTTTGCATGTTTTTTTTGCAGTAAGTAATAGTCGCCGCCGACTTTTATTTCATCCAACAAAGTAAAAGTAAAAAAAACAAAAAAACCCTTTTTTTGAGATGTTTCTGAGTACGGGGGGTAGATTATAGAAAGGGAAGGTGTTAGCACCCTTTCTATCCGTGGTTTTCCACGGGCTCTTAGGTACTTGCTCATTTTTTAAAATTGCTTGTGTGTGCTTTTTTTGAAAAGTTCTGTTTACTTCGTGATAACCCTTGTATCGATCCTCAAGAGTGTGACGAAGTTGTTTTGAAAACTGTTTTTGAAAAGTGTTTGTGTGAAAAGTTTCCGTTTTGAGCAAGTACTTAAGAGTTTTCTACCTACTCAAAAAAAGTCTGTTCATTTTCGTTTCCTTTAGACAGTGCTATCCTACTATTAAGGAGTAGGTAGCTCCGTCGTTGGAATTTTAAAGGGACGTTCGAAAGGACGAAATTGTCTCTGAAGACAACAAGTAAGGATACCTTAGCATTTCTAAGGGACTATCGTCATAAGATCAATTTGTAGGCAACTCGAGGGACAAGTAGGGACTATGATCTTTATGACGATTTTGAATCGCGGGTCATTGCTAAGGTATCCCTATGTGCGAGGGACACAACCATTATTTCCGAGGCAACCAAGTGGGGCAAACCCTAGGAGTGAGCATGTGCAAGTGTGCTTTTTTTTTCCAGTTAATTATCTTTGCACAATTAGGGTTATCTACCATTTTAAAGTTATTTGTCTTGCCATTCACTCCTATTATCCATACATCTAGCATTTTACTAGTTGCAAAAATTAAAAGCGGAAAATAAAAAATCTACGCTATTACAGGGCTTTTGGACACATACACAAATATTCGACAGAAAAATAAAGATGCAGAAATTTAAAATCCTAATTAATCTATTACAAACTCAGAACAGTTACAATAATCTGAAAATAAATAAAAACGCGCACGAAGAATTGGGACGGGAATGAGGAAAAGATATTTTTTGGATTTTTTTTAGAAAAGCAATTAATCTTGCAAATTAACCTAATTTCTATTTGTTTTTAATTATGTAAAAAAAGTTTCTAAATTAACCTAATTTTCTATTGAATTTTAATTATATAAAAAAATTGAATTAATCTAATTAAACTAATTAATTAATTAGCAATTAAATGTTTTATGAAAAAAACTAAATCTATTTTTTTAATGATTTTCTGATTTAATTGAAAAAAATGATTTTTATTGTGAAAATAATTAAATCAAGATATTAAGACAAAATAAATAAGGAAATTAGAAGAAAAAAAGAATTAAGGGAATTGGGCCTGATGTCATGAGCAGACTGGGGGGTGTATGCTGAACTTATGAAACCCAGAAGGATGGGCCCAAAGCTGGTGGCCCAGAGGATCGTGCCTGATTCAGTGCATCCTTCCTCTGATGATTCATGGTGGACCTGCGTATGCTGGGCGTTGGATCTGGCTGGAGATGGATCCAGAGGATGAGATCAGAGGGCGCGTGATGATCCTCAGAAGGTGAGATGTGCTGGATCTGGTGAAAATAATGGAGAAAATTTCAAAAGCTCACGCCTGGGATCGAACCCAGGACATGAGCTTCATACTTCCTTCCCCTGACCAACTGCGTTGGATGTTAACTCGTACATATAATCAAATAAAAATAATATATATCAAACAAGCCATTAGATCCCAGTCAGCAAAACATAAACGCGTCAGCATTTCCAGAACCAGTCATGTTATAAGGAAATGCCACGCCTGCAGTCAAAATGTCTTTGCCTGAGGAAGACGAGTCAACGACGCCGGAGCTGCGCTCTGGTCGTCTTCTCCGGCCTAGTCAACGGCCAACCTACAAATTTCGTGAGATTTAAAGCTCACAAAGAGACATGTCCTACATAAAATCACCTCATGAGTTCAAATCTGAGCTTGGTTTTGAGAGATCGTGGTTGTATCCAGAGTTTCGAACATGTTTTTAGCGTGTGCCCTAAACATGGCATATGGTTGTTTCTGCGTGCATGCTTGCCACTAACGATTCAAAACACTTCAGAACAACATTATGAACACATAATAATGCAAGAAATCAATGTATATTGCATGATTCAAAAGTTTAAAACTAAAAAATTTACCAACTCGTGAGGGTATTGGAAAGAGTGGTCATGGGTGTCTTGGCCTTCAAGAGTGGCTGGAATGAGGTCCTGAGATCTCCTGGAGGGTGTTAGGATGCGTGGTAACGCCGGAAGTTGGTTGTATCGTGTCTTGGATAATTGCACCTTTTCTTGAACTTTTGGAAACTTTGTTCTTTCTCCTGAGGAAGATTTTTCGTGTTCCCTAGGTCTGGGATTGGGCTTATGTATGGTAGCATATTAGGTCAACATAAGTTGAAAGAATCCCATGCTTTGATGATAAAATATTCTCCTTTCAAATATTTGATTTTTTTTCTATTTTTGAATCAAATCCACTCTTACTCTCTCTCCACGAGTTTACCTTGATTTTCCAGCTTATGTTGATTGTCAATTGATGAGAAAATGATTTGTAATAAAATCTTTTATTATTTTGATTATTTGTTTGATTTAATTTGATTTTTAAATGATTAAAATCAAAATAAATTAAATAAATAAAGTCAATAACATGTGGAAGGGTGTTTGGGTCGTGGACCATGTTGGAAGTGAGATGCAAGCATAAAAAGATAGGCCCATTTGCCAAAAAATGCAATTTTGGGCATTGTTGACTTTTGATAATTCTCCAAAAATTGCCAACTTTGACAATGCATATCTCCTTCAATTTTGATCCTAAGAGGGTGTTTTTGGACTTTTTAGAAAGCTTATGATGTCCCCTAAACAAAATTTTCAATTTCATTTCAATTGGATCTTCTATTCTCATGTATAAGCTTTGACCTAAAAGGTATTTTTGTTGACTTTTGGAATGACCTATAATGTATGAATTCATATCTTTTCATGAGTGCATTTCTTGAACTTGGTGGGATGAATATGATTTGTAGGGAATTGGATTATCTTCAAAATGAGCCTTGGATGGAAAATTTATGATAAAGTATGAGAAAGTTATGCTTGGTCAAAGTTTAGTTGACTTTTCCTGAGAAACCCTAATTTAGCAACTTTTGAGTTTTGATGAATTAGGAGCATTCCTTGGGGAATCATGATCAACCCTTGATCAAATGATGGATATTGTTTCAAAATATTGGTTTTGACCAAAAATCTTGGAGTTTGACTGTATGTTGGCCACAATTGACTTTTAACCTAATATAGTTAATTTTCAAACATCTGAGCAGTTGACTGGGCTAATTTCTTGTGCAAGGCATGAAATTTGGCATGGATGGTCTTGAGAACATATTAGGACTATGGAGAGAATATGAGGCCTTTGGAGCTCACCCATCTTGATGAAAATGGAAACCTATTTGGAGGTTCATTGCTTTAGGAGAGAGTTTGTCTGGTCAACTCTTGGGCATCCTTGAGCAAATTGAGGATCTCAATGAACATATGTTGAGTAAAATGGAAGGGACAATTTTGGGGTACAACAGAAGGGATTGGGCATGAGGTGGTGTCACCCTATACTCCACAGCATAATGGAACTGCATAAAGGAAGAATCGAACCATCATGAATATGGTGAGAAGTATGTTGAAAGGCAAGAATTTACCTAAAGAGCTTTGGGGTGAAGCTGTGTCGACTGCAACATACATTTTGAACAAATGTCCTATGAAGAAGCTAGAAGGAATTACTCCAGAAGAATTTTGGTCTGGTGTGAAGCCTAGCTTGAGTCATCTGAAGGTATTTGGATCTATTTGACATAGACATGTGCCAGATTAGTTGAGAAGAAAACTTGATGACAAGTCGAGTCAAATGATTCTAGTTGGATATCATTCAATAGGAGGTTACAAGTTGTTCGACCCAGTGAACAAGCGGATTATGATCAACAGGGATGTGATCATAGATGAGCTTAAAGAATGGGATTAGACTGAAAAATTAAAGAAAGATTCATTGGGAATCATACTTGAAGAACCAGAAACTCAAGTCGAAAGAGAAGTTCGACAAGAGGAGCTGGCAGTTATAGATCAACCAAGTACAAGCAGACCTCAAAGAACAAGATGCATGCCTGCAAGATTTCAATATTGTGTGATTACATCAGATAATGTGATAGATAATGAATGTGAGTTGGTACATTATGCTTTCTATGCAGATGTCGAACCTGTCAATGCAGCTGAATCATTAAAGGATTCAAAGTGGGTGAAAGCAATGAACGAAGAAGTAAAGTCTATCGAAGACAACAACACCTGGTCACTTGTCGAATTTCCTCAAGGAAAGAAGATAATTGATTTCAAGTGGGTATACAAATTTAAAATGAATCTCAAAGGGAAAGTAACTCGACACAAATCAAGGCTTTTGGCCAAAAGATTTCTACAGAAAGAAGGAATAGACTTTGATGAAGTTTTTGCACCTGTTGATAGGATCAAAACAATCAGGTTGGTTGTTGGTCTAGCAGAAATAAACAGATGACACATATTTCAGATGGACGTGAAGTGTGCATTCCTAAATGTACCATTAGACGAAGAAGTTTATGTTAAACAACCAGTTGGTTTTGTGAAACATGACGAAGAGAGAAAGGTGTACATGCTGCATAAAGCCCTGTATGGATTGAAACAAGCTCCAAGAGCTTGGAATAAGAAAATTGATAGTTTTCTAAGGGAGAAGGAATTTGTGAAGTGCACAACTAGACATGGAGTATATGTAAGAATAAGCAATAATGAATTGCTTATACTATGTCTCTATGTAGATGATTTGTTGATGACAGGTAGCTGCAAAAGTGAGATTGAAGACTTCAAAGGTGATCTCAGCAAGGAATTCGAAATGTCTGGTCTGGGTGAGATTTCATATTTCCTTGGTATCAAATTCTACAAGAGCATTTGAGGTTTGATGATGCATCAAAGAAGATATGCAAGAGAAATTTTCAAGAGATTTGATATGGAAGAATGCAACTCAACTTCGACACCTGCAGAACCAAGACTGCAACTGTCAAAAGATGCAAATGAAGATGATGTCGGCCCAACCTAATACAGAAGACTTATTGGGTCATTGAGATACCATTGTCATACAAGGCCTGACTTAGCATATAGTATAGGTATGATAAGTAAATTCATGCAAAAGCCAAAGATATCACATCTAGCAGCGGTGAAGAGGATACTAAGGTATCTCAAAGGAACTCTTGACTATGGAATTTTGTTTCCTGCAACTGATAAAGGAAAAGAATACAAGTTAGTGGGATACACTAATTCGAGTTGGTGTAGTGATGTTGAAGATCGAAAATCAACAGCATGATATATGTTTATGTTAGGAAGTGCACCAGCTGCTTGGAGTTCAAGAAAGGAACCAGTAGTGACATTATCATCATGCGAAGTAGAATACATAGTTGCTTCTCTTTGTGCATGTCAAGTAACTTGGATGGTGAACTTGGTCGAAGAGATAATAGGGAAAGATCATGGAGCAATTACCATGAAGATCGACAACATGCCAGCTATCAAACTGGCGAAGAACCCGATAACACATGGTCGAAGCAAGCACATCGAAATGAGGTTCCACTATCTTCGAGAGCAGGTAGCAGATGGGAAGCTGAATTTGGAACACTACAGAACTGAGAATCAGATTGCAGACATCATGACGAAGGGTGTGCATGTCAAAGTATTTCGAAGACTAAGAGCTATGATAAATGTAGATAGCTTAGACACAATGAAATTAGGTGGTGTGTTGAAAGTAATTCCTTGTGTCAAAGCAGTTTGCTCGACAGAGACAAGGGAGTGTTGAAACAGTGTGTGTCGAAGGGAGGTTGCCCAGTCGAAGAGCTTGTGGATCGAAGTAAACTACACACATATTTGATTGGTTTTAGATTTAGATAGATTTTATTTAAATCTAAAATAGATATATTTGATTTAGTACCAAAATAGGTATTTTGGGTTTTTATAGTTTTGAGCTTTGACTTAGGAGCAAGCTAACCTAAATCTATAAATAGAGGGAGTAACCCCTATTTTTGTAATCAAGACAATCAAGTCAATTAAGTTGTATTCATAGAATTTACAGTTGCAAGTGAATAACAAAGTTTTCTACAGTTTGTAGGCAGAGAGAAACTCTGTAGAAAATAATTGTTTTCTTTTCTTTTCTCATAATTCATTGTCATTGTGTGGTGATATCAATCTTGTTCATCAAGATTGATAGAAATTCATCATAGATATTTGGTATATTTCCAACACATTTCACTCTCCCTTCTTCTTTTATCAATTTTTTTTCTATTCTTCTTTCTTTTTAATTTTAATTTTCTCTTTAATTCTCAAATCAAATATTCATTAAATTACAAGATTTTTTCTTCAAATTTTTCTCTTCTTCTATTCTTCCTAAAAAAAGATCTAGTATTAATTGAAATAAGAAATGTCTTCGTCAGGATTGTATTTATTATTATCAAAAGTGAGATTTTTAAACGAGAATGAAGAAGGAAAAATAGATTTTAGGATTTTCAACTAAGAGATTATAGATTTTGTAAATTTAGATTTTAATGAGAAAGAAGATGATTGGGAGAGAAAAATATTGATTTAGAAATTCAAATTTATTTATTTATTTATTACTATTTTGTAATTTTAGTTTTTTTTATTTATCACTACCGATATAATTCAGTTCGAAAATCAGTTCGTATTAAATGATTTTAGTTTCTTCTTAATCACACTTGTGGATGATGGAACGTAATCCTCCATACTTTTAATAACTACTAAATTATATGATTTTAATATAATATAAATTTAATTATACATGTGGATCCCTTCGTATCATAATATTATTTACCATCTCATTAATAAAATATCACATTATTAATTTTAAATGTTTAAATTTGAGCGGAGGACTAAAACTGTTAAAAATTGAAATGAAAAAACTAATTTTATGAGAATTAAAATAAGAAGATAAAATGTAATTTAGCCTAAAGTATATATATCAATGTCAACTATTAAAATATATAACAATAAATATTTAAATTATTTAAAATTTTGTTCATAATCATTATGATAGTATAAGCAACATCTATAAAATATAATAAAAAATATAATAAAAGGAAAGGAGTTCGTTGATAAGGTACACATGTCAAACTCTCAATCCTTTTGCTATTTTTAACTTTTGCTATAACAAATTTTCTATTAATATAATTATATTTATTTTTTAAAATTAAACAAAAAATATTCTAAAAGACCTATTTGTTGTGGGTCATAGTTTCACAAATTAAGTCTGCTCGGGCCATGGAAAATTGCAACTGTCGCCTACCTTTCCTCTTCCCTCAGAAAAAATTGGTGAAATTGTGTGATATTTAAATTCTCTTAATGCACAATTCACATTATGCCAAATGGAATTTCCTCCAAACTGAGCTTGAAATCTCTAACATTACTAAACTATTTTGTTGGCCAAGATCCACCCGATTTCCTAATGTAGTATATATATATAGCAATCTCAGTCCAAGTCACAAGAAATTTCTAATCAAGAAATATTCATAATGAATGAATATCCATATATAATTTTCTTAAATAGATTTAAAAAAGAAAAAACTAAAACAAAGTTGTTTGCCTTATAACATCCCAATGACAGATCATTCTCTATAAAATTCCGACTTCGAATCGAACTCGGGTATGTTATTGCTATCTATTAGAAGATTGATGTTGTTTGCCATTAATTCCCACTGGTTTCTTGATCCTCAAAATTTGAATCCTTCTCTGTCTTGCTTGAGCTGCCCTTACTTTACTCAAATCTATATTTGCTTCAAATGATAAGTTCAAATCAGGTATGGATGATGGGCCCATATTATCACTGTTTCGGCCCAATGAAGATGATGATGCCACTCCAAACGACGTCGTTGGACCCGGCCCAAAATTGTTGGCATGATGATTGGGCATTTGCATATTTTGCTTCTTTTGCTCCTGATTTTGAGTAGTGGAATTGGAAGTGGTGACTGAATTTTTGATGATATCATTCAATTTCATTGGGTTATTAATTTCTAAATTGGGGTTTTTGTATTCACCTTTTGGACCATTAATATCTAGCTGTAAAAATAGCAATTTCCATAAATCAAAAAACAAGATTGGCCCCACCATAGATAGAATACAACAAATGTAAAACAAATAAGTCCAAAAAAATAAAATAATATGGATCTTATGAATAAATAAAGGATAAGCAAAATAATCCCAGAAACCAAAAAATGAAAGTAGATGAAATTTTGTGAAAAAATTGGGGATTCATAATAATAAAGAGAAAGAAAAAAAAGAGCATACCTCTTTCCCCTTTGCTTTCAATTTGGAATTGAGTAACTTCAATTGTTCATAACTACATTTCACATTTTCAATCTCCTATTTGTATTTTAAACATCAAACATTCAGAAAAACAAAAAAACGCATTTCATGAAAATTCTAATAATATCAATTAAATAAAAAAACTTACTTGAGTAATGGAGTTTTTAGTTTTCGTCAAATCTTCAATAATATTAAGATAGTGCTCTTTCTTCTGTTAAGAGAAAAAAATTACAACTCAAATTTCAGAAGAAAAAAAAACAAAAAAAAAATATAAAACAATAAAATTGGGTATTTCTTTCCACAAAAGAAAGTTAATATGGCAAAAAATAACAGAAAAACAAAACAAAAAAAAAAACAAGAAATTGCAAGTTTACCCTTTTGAGAGAAGTTCTTTTTTGGGAATGTTTGGGTTTGTCATCTGATTCAGTTGTTGGAAACGAATGAGGGGTTGTTGGACTTGAAGCTTTGAGTTTAACGGCGTTAGACGATGGAGGAGGAGGAGGAGGAGGAACAACGGTGATGGTTGCGGCGGCGCCATTGGAAGAAGGTTTATTAGGAATTGCGGATCTCTTGTTTCTACACCCCCATGAGTAAGGTACATGACTGAACAAAGGGAAAGTATGATGCAAATCAGCAATAATTTCAGCAGCTTCAATTTCACTCTCTAACCAAACGCTACTATTCTGTTCCATCTCTCTCTCTCTCTGTGTTCTTTTGGGTTTGAAATTGAAAGAAAAAAAGATTTATAGATAAAACAGTGATTGAAGAAGAAGAGGAAAAGTGAAAGAAAAAAAGATTTATAGATAAAACAGTGATTGAAGAAGAAGAGGAAAAGTGAAAGAAATGCGAGAAGTTTGCGAAATCCTCGTTCTTCTTATTTTACGGCACAAGAAAAGGCTTAGGTCTTAAGCTGCTGACACGTGTCCATTGCGAAATCCTCGTTCTTCTCATTACCTAACTAGGGTTTATGGCTCTTTTCTACTCAAGACAAGTTTGTGCATATTACTCATGGGATGGGAGGGTACGATTTTTTTGGGTGAATGGATACTCAAGTCATTTTAATTTTTTTTTATATAAAATATCTATATATTTTTCACTTTAAAATATAAAACAAAACTATTATTTTTTAAATACAGACAACATTTATAACAATATATGATGTGAAAACAACCAGAAGCCTCATCCCGCAAATAATAATAAATAAATAGTCGACAATAAACATTTAGTAATAAATAATTCACAATTGAAATTTGTTAGTAAAGGAAGTTATTTACAATAAAATGTGTTACTAACCTCCAATGTTTACGACGATAAGAATGCAAATCTAAAGTACAACTTTTACACATACTCTCTATATTTATTATTGTTTTCTATTTTATTTTTTCATATTAGTCTATGTGGGACTACATAATCAAACTTCATCTTTAAAATGTAAAAGATCATCTCCATAATTAACCATGTTTCTAAAAGAATCACTTTTCAACTTCATTGTCTTCTTTTCTAGACATGAAACATGTATATAACTGTTAGCTCCTAAATTCGACACCCATGTTTATTATCATATAGACTATTAAGTAAGTCAAAAGAGTTTCCTACATAAGAAGGCTTCGACCAGCTGATCGTGTCGAAGGCTCATCAAAGAATGACAAGATACTTAGAGAAATTCTTTTAAGTTGGAATCTTGTTGTCTTCGACGTCGAAGGAACCTCTCGACAAAGGTACCTGATGCCCAAGGTCGAACGGTTTGAGATTTGAATTGTTGGAGGGAAAACGGTTCCCAGCAGTTACCAAGTGCAACGTGTCGAGAACATAAGCGTCGAAGGTTGTGAGCGTGCCATGTGGCGTCATCTCGAAGCGGTGTAACTGCCCAGCGGTTACTTAGGATTTGTTTTAGTATAAATACTAAGTGTTCACGTAGTTTTTGCGTGTGTTCATCATTTTATACAAGTTACTCATTCAGATTCAAGTACCCAGCGTGAGAGAAAGAATCATTGAGAATGTATGTGTGAAACACCATTTAAATTAATCAAATTCTTTTATATTCAAGCAATTTACCGTTGTTCATTTATTTACTTCCGTCGAAGCCTTTTTATTCAACAATTCCTTAACGTTTTTATTTATTCTATCAAGCTTTTCTTCATGCAATTTATTTAAAGTGTCTTTACTTTATTGGCATTAATCACCATTAGGGTTAGTCAAACTCCAGAAAATCAACCATGTCTTAGGATCAATCTGATCGATCCTGCGAGTCACCAAATAAGTAACCTTTTGAAAGATCAGCGGTTGTTTACCATTTTTTACGGTAAACAAATTGGCACACCTGGTGGGACCTTGTGTTGATTTTCTTACGATTAACCGTTTTATATAAAATATCCTCCTTTTTCGAGAGTATTGTATGTTATTGAGAAGTGGTAGAATATACACCAACGAAACCAATACTAGGAGAAGAAGTGGAGAAATGGCGAATCCGCCAAACAACGGAGAAATCCCACAGACAAATGTGGGAGCAACGGTTATCCCAACCGTAAGTGAAGTGGTAACCGCTGGTTCAACGCCAGCAGTAACGGTTACACAAACGGGGCCATTACCTCCATTTACAGGCCCCAGAATGCCTTTAGGAACTCCCCCACCAAGGGGAAACCAAGGAACTAGGCCATATGTTCCCCCAGGCTTTTCGACAGTCGGTTTAAATCGAGAACCACTCTATGGCATGCCAACTTCTGAATTGGCTAGCCTGACGAATGCTACGTCCACTTTTTCAAATCCTTTAGTGAGTGCCTCTTCGCCACTCCAAGGCTCTGGGGTTGGTATGGCGAACATGTGTAGGACCCAACTCTTAGGAGGAACGTCCCAAGTAATGCATGGAATTACGAATGCCTCGACAGCAGTCCTGAGGCAGCAAATGGACGAAAGCAACCACGACATGGTTCAAATGTTGGCGCAAACTTTAAGTACAGTGCTAAATCCTCTAATACATAATACCACCCAGTCGAATCAGCAAATGACAGCGCAAATGTCGCGTCTGGCTGACTTTTTTGGGGTACCCCAACCTATTCGACAGCCTCAAAGGGCACAAATAAGGGGGAACCAAGGCATACTTCTAGAGGAAGAAACCACTATTAACCAAGTCCATCAGCCTGTCGAAGAGAACCTTAGGGTACAAATGGAACAACCCGGGGTCGAAGAGCCTAGAGTTATAGCCCCAGAAATAAGGATGGTTAACAGAAACCAAAACGCTGATGAAGTAGTTTAGCAGATCCAATACCAGAATGTTGGTTTGGAGAATAACTTGACAGCCATGATTGAAAGAATCATGATGCAAAATGGGATGAATACGGGCTTCCGTAGGCCCAACTTCACATCCCCGCTGTCGGAATATGTGTTACAAACGGACTTGCCTCCTAGATGCAAAGTCCCTAAGTTCACTAAGTTTTCAGGGGACACCACAGAATCCACTGTCGAACATGTGGCGAGATATTTAATCGAAGCATGAGAGATTTCAAACAATGAGAACTTGAGGATTAAGTATTTCCCAAGTTCCCTAACCAAGAATGCGTTTACTTGGTTCACAACCCTCCCCCCCAATTCGATCCACCATTGGACCCAATTGGAGAGATTATTCCATGAGCAATTCTACATGGGACAAACCAAGATAAGCCTGAAAGAGTCGGCCAGTGTAAAGAGGAGATTCACTGAGCCTATAGACGAATACCTAAATAGGTTTAGATTGCTTAAGGCAAGATGCTTTACGCAAGTGCCAGAACATGAGTTAGTCGAAATAGCCGCAGGAGGTCTAGATTACTCCATTAGGAAGAAATTAGACACTCAGTACCTGAGGGACATGGCCCAATTGGCCGATAGGGTTCGACAGGTAGAACGCCTTAAAGCTGAAAAAGCCAGGGCGACGAAAACTCATAAAAGAGAAAGGATAGCCTATGTCGAGATGGACGATGAAGATCCAGAAACGTTCGACGAACCTATAACCGTCGAAGAAAGTGAGGTCGATTTAGCTGAGTTAAAACAAGAGCCACCATACTCTTGCAAACTACTAGTCCCCTCAAGTGAAAAAAACCCCAAAGGTTCTGAAAAGGTCAATGATAGGTTCCCTAAAAAGACTTACAGTTTTGATATTACAAAATGTGATGAAATTTTTGATTTACTTGTAAAAGATGGCCAAATGATAATACCCCCAGGGGTAAAAGTGCCTTCTCTTGATCAAAGAAAGAAAAGAGGCTATTGTAAATATCATAACTTTCTGGGCCATAAAACATCTCAATGTTTTCTTTTCAGGGATCTCGTGCAGAATGCTATCGAAGAAGGGAGGCTGAAGTTCGCTGATAAGGCCCCCGTGAATGTGGATTCGAGCCCTTTGCAGGCAGAAGCCCACTATGCTGAACCTTCAAAGGTGAATGTGATCGAAGCTTCCAGAAGTCAGGTGAAAAGGCCAGGGATAACCATGGTCGAAGTCACCAAAGATCATATCAATATGCCAATCTTTGGCAGTTTTTCTGGGAACCTTTCTAGAAAGACAATTGAAGCAGTTCAAAAGGCCGCTGAAGGTCCAAAACTAGAGACTGTTGGAGCCTCAAAATCTGGGATTAAACCCGTTTCCTACTTGGCTGCAGTGCAAGGCCAGACGAAAGACCTGGAGGCTCAAATGAAGCAAATGACTCTTGCCACTAAAGACAACATGAATGTTAACATGGTCGAAATCTCTGAATCAAAAGTTTCAAAGGAGACCATTAGGCAAGAGCAAGCAAACAAAACAGCTTTTCCTCTGGAGAACGAAAATCTGGCAGAATTCTTGCAACGATGCCAGAAGAAAAAATCAGAAGTGATGCTGTATCCTCGATGCAGCTCTATTTTTGACAAGAAAGCTGCTGAACACATCGAAGGTGTGAGAGCAGCGAACAGAAATTGGAGCAGAAATGCCCAAAAAGGTGCAGGCTCTGATGCTCGACACGATCCCAAAAGAACCTATCAAAAGGGTTCAAATCAGAAAAGGAGGCCACCAACTTTCAGGCCTCCAACCAATGTGCCAGTTGATACATGGCTAAAAACATCGAGTCGAAAGAGACCCAGCGAAGAAAGGTGGAATTCCTTTGAAGTTCCAAGAGGTTCATCTTTGACACTCAAGAAAGAACCTCATGTAGGTGCCTCTGAAGTGACCCAAGTATCAAGTAACTACAAGGGAAAGAACCCAATGTCTCGATCCCAGTGGAGAAGATACCAAAGGCGGCGCAAGGCTGAGAGAGAAGCTGTCAACGAACCAAAACCAGAGTCAAGTTCAAATGTCCCCCAGCGAAATCATAGAAAGCCTTTGGAGAGGGAACCGGTGTCCAATAGGTTGGTATGGCTTGAACAAGGTGAAGCTGGTGACGAAGATGGCTGAGTCTGACGACACATTAGACATCATGGTAAATATAGTTTCAGTTTTGCCAATCAAATTCAACCGCCAAATGGAAGTCGAATCAAACGATTGGGAAGTCGAACAAGAGATGGCCAATCATAGGCCAGTTTGTTACTTTGTCATGGGTAATGGCTGCACTGAAGAGCAGAATGGTTTCTTCGAACCACCAACTGAGGCGATGAAAAGTCACCTCAAGCCTTTATTTATAAGGGCAAAACTCGAAGAGGCCACTGTAAATAAAATCTTGGTGGACTGTGGGGCAACCATCAACATAATCCCCCACTTCATGCTAAGAAAAATAGGCAAGAGTGATGAAAACATCAAGCCTCATAATATGGTCCTATCGAACTACGAAGGCGGAATAGGGACCACCATGGGTGTGATTCAACTAGATCTCAAAGTGGGATCCATCCTTCGACCAACCATGTTTATGGTCATATCGGCTAAACCAAATTACAACCTATTGTTAGGCCGAGAATGGATACATGGTGTAGGAGCAGTACCATCATCAATGCATCAAAGGGTGATATTATGGTGTCCTGATGGAATTGTCGAGAATATAGTAGCAGACCAGAGCTACTACTTAGGCGAAGTAAATCACCTAGGGAAAGCTGACTTCGACAAAAATTTGGCTCACATTGGGCCATGTCCAGCACCTGACTTCGACATGGCGCCAGCGCCAAATGCTTTTTGTTCCTTGTACCTGCATCCTGATCATGGGTTTCAATGGGATAAATAAGATTTGAAATTCTGGCTGCAGATACTCAATGTCACGTTCAATGTTATGACACCGTATCTGACTTACTATATGACAGTAAATACAAAAGCAATAAAGAACACAGTCAATTGTTTACCCAGTTCA
The DNA here is from genome assembly GCA_948472305.1 of Vicia faba. Classification (NCBI taxonomy): domain Eukaryota; kingdom Viridiplantae; phylum Streptophyta; class Magnoliopsida; order Fabales; family Fabaceae; genus Vicia; species Vicia faba. Next base: position 1,626,423,951 of record OX451738.1, on the reverse strand, counting down.
GTGTGCAACAACACCTACTCTGGGGGCTACCAAGCCAGGGAGGAAATCCACTATAAGAGATGTTAATTCAGGAATAAACCAACCAGTTTATCTCCTTCACTTAAGACCTACCCAATGCAATTCCAATCTAAGTACAACTTAAACCTGAGTTCCTACTCACTCCCCCTCAATCACAGCAGTGATACATAAACCAATTTGACTTAAGAATTGATGAAGACACTCTTCAAAAACAAACACTTGATTAAGCTTCACAGCTTTTTAATCAAGCAACACAATCACTCTTGCTTCACAGCTTTGAGTGATGCACACAGCTAACTTGACTCTGCTTCACAGCTTTAGTCAAGGAACATTCAAACACTCTTGCTTCAAAGCTTTGAGTGCTACACAACCCTTACAATTAGAAACCTATTCCAAGTCACTTATCACAATGATAATTGCTTGGAGTACAATAATCAAATCTATACAGATTACAAATGATCTTCTGATCAATAAAAGGGATGCCTTGCAAAACAGCAGCTCTGTTGAATATATAGCAGCTGCAGCTTCAGTTAGGGTTTCCACAAAAACCTAGGGTTAATTCCGTTTGACCTAAAGACCAGGTCACAGGACTTTATTAACCAGGTTAAGGTTGAGCTAGGTTACCCCTCAGAAAACGCAGGATTCTGTTTAGGAAAGACTGAGTTATTTTCCTGAAAAAACTCAGACTTATCCAACCTGCAAACCTGTTAGTTCAGAACAGGATGTCATAACATCTGTTATGACATCTGAGAAAACCTGTCTATTGATTTAGCAAAATGTGATCATTTTGCAAAATGCTCAGATACACACTTATAAACATCAGTATTTGAATTACAATATTTTTCTGCAAAGGTACCTAATGAGTCAGTACAAACTAAACTAGAATGTTATGACATCAGTCATGACATTCACACATACACTTGGGTTTTACCAAAAATGCAAGCCAATACCTAAACAACTACAAACTCCCCCTTTGGCAGATTTTTGGCTAAAGACCCTAAGCAATCAGAGATAGATAGCAGCAGAAATAAATGACTGCAGAAAAATAGAATGTCTAATTGAGCACCAAAATATTCTCCCCCTCTTTAGCCACAAATGGGCCAAAGATACATGTTCATAATGATTATACAGTTATCCAAAAACAATTAATAAGAGCAGCAGCAGAAAAAAAAGAACTGAACACACTTCCAAACTCCACCAGATATCAGCACTGACCAGCAACACCACCAAACAGCAACCAACCTTCAAGCACTGTCATCAGACTCAGAGGAGCTAGTTTCTTCAATGTTGAGATGACCTTCAGCTTCTACACCTTCTTCCCTTCTATTTTCTTCAGCTTCCTCCTTTTCTAGCCTGGCAATTAGAATTTCTAGGGTCCTTTTTCTAGCATCCAGCTCTTTGCAAGTTTCTTTTAAAACAGCTATGACATCTGATGTCTTGGACTGGGTCTTCACAGATGATGTCTCAGCTGATGTTATGACAATGTCTGGAGCATGAGATCCCTGAAACAGTTTGTAGTGCAAGCCAAGGGCCGGAGCTCTTTTGCAGACTGTATCTCTTGCCACAAGGACATCAGGATATTGTGCAAGGATGATTCCACAAAGGAGGGAGGGAAAGGCAATTGGTCCTTTGACAGCATAACTGCCAGCATGCTTTAAAGTTTGTTCAAAGATGTACCTGCCATAGTCAAAAGCAGTCTTGGTTCCCACAGCATAAATAAATCTCCCCAATCCTGTGGAGATAGTTGATTTATGATTTGTAGGCACCCAGTTGGCTGCACCTATTTTATGCAAGATGGCAAATTTCATGCTGAGTTTACTGGCATTCAGCTTGCCTTTCAAGGGCCAGCACTTTACTTGCCTGGCTGTGATGGTTTGACAAATTTCATTGTCAGTTGCCTCCAGATCAGGACAGTCCTCATTTGTTCTTCCAAGAAACTTGTTGATTTCTGATGGAGAGAACTTGACCCTCCTTCCTCTAATAAAAACACTTTCAAAGTCAGCTGACCTTCCATCAGCACAATCATTAGACAAGTTCACTACAAACTCCTTGACCAGATTTTCATAACATTTGTTAAACTTTATCACTGTCTTCATTAGTCCAGCATTCTTGATCAGGTCCATGATGTCTTTGCACTCCAAGGCATCATTGTTGAGTTCTCTCTCTAAGGCTATTCTCTTTAAGCAAACATACTTCCATCTGTTTGCATTGTCAGGATGATGAAAAGAGATGTTGTCTGTTGGGACTTCAGGCACTCTAGCAATTTTGCTGGAGGGGAGCTTCCTTCTGATAGGAGTTTCTTCAATATCAATCTCAAATTCTGATTCCTCATCAGAATCAGAAGATTCAGGTTCTTTTCTCTTCTTAGAGATTGGTTGTCTAGCAGTATGCACCTGGGCCTTCTTCCCTTTTGTCTGAATACTTTTCTCAGCCATGCCTTCAGCCTTGGATTTCTTAGCATTAGGTTTATCATTCAGACTACTCTTTCTTTTCATCAATCTCCTAGCTATGCTAGGGTTCACATTAGCAATCAGATCATTATCTGAGTAATCCTCATCCACATCAATGATAGGTGGATCAACAGCCTTTTCTGAAGGGTTCTGAATGTTGTCTTTTTGTGTCACAACATTCTCAGTGACATCTACATTCTCAGAAACTTCCACATTTGGACTTTCTGATTGGTTTAAAGGGACAGAGATCCCCGGTACAGATTGGTTGCCACTCAGTATACTAGTAACCAGCCTAGCAATAGCTTGATGAACTTGAACTGATCCTTCTCTATTAGGTACAGAAGACGAAGGATGAGAAGAATTACCAGAGGCTGTAGCTTGAGCTCTTCCTGCATGTCTGGTTCTGAGCTTTTTGACTTTGGCTGGGTCAGTTGCCATCTCTCTAAGAGGAGTGACCTCAAGAACTTCAGATTCTATGCATGTGGTGATTGCCCTAGAATCTTGGTCAGATGATGACGATGATGAGGATGACGAAGTTGCCATGGTTGAAGACGATGTCTGAGACATTTTGATTGACTTTGAGTAATGGTAGCAGTTTGAGAAAAATCTTTGATTGTGAGGAGGAAACAGGTTGCAAGGACGAGAGAGGTAGGGGGTAAAAGGGAGTCTTTTCAACTTCTTAAAGATTTTGAAAGAATTGTGAAGGTATATGATTAACCCACTAAAGATAGACTTAATAAAATTAATTCCTTCAACCTTTGTTTTAAGCAAAATTAATTGCTATAAAATCTTAGGTTGGTGAATACCCAACCTGCCCTTCAAATTTTCAAGTTTATTTCTAACAAGAGCCTTGGTAGAAGAATCAGTCAGCTGAAGCTTAGAGAAACTATGTTCCAGTTTAAATGACTTCTTCTCTTCAAAGTCAATAGGGTTCAAGGAAATGTTGATTGTATTCAGATTGTCACAACACAATGTCACAACATCTTGTGTAACATTGTACTCAGGGAGCATCTGTTTTGACCAGATGTTTTGAGAACAGTTTTTCCTAGCAGCAACTATTTCCGCACAGAATTGGGAAGGCATTCTTTTGATATGAATCATAGTTCTGGTTGATTCTTGAATAATTTTTTGTTTGTCCAGTCCATTTTGATGGAGAGTTATAGGAGAGGAGACTTCAAGCCTCATTTCTTCAGGGAAACAGAATTTATTAGACTTGTTATTTCCAACATCCTTGTCAAGATGACTTATGGTTCTGACAACACATCCTTCTTCAAGTTTATTTGCCACATCACAGATATTATCAACCTGTAGTTTTGGAGTTCTTCTGACTGCTTCCATAGAAATAGCTCTTTTCATTCTTCTTAGATGAAGGGGACCAAGCTTATGCTGCCACAGTTTCATCTCTTTTTCTTCTTTGATAATTGGACACATAGTGGAGATATCAGTGTTCTCAGGCTGCCACAAGTAGCAGTTATCTTTGGATCTGATTCCTCTCATTACAACTTCTAGTTTTTCATTAATTACTAGACATTTAGATCTTGAGAAGTTGACCTTGAATCCTAGATCACATAATTGACTGATACTAATGAGATTAGCAGTCAGCCCTTTTACCAGCAGTACTTTATTCAGACTTGGAACTCCAGGGCAGTCCAAATTACCAACTCCTTTGACTTCACCTTTAGCACCATCTCCAAAGGTCACAAAACTGGTGGTGTGAGGCATAACATTATTGAGGAGATTTTTGAATCCAGTCATGTGTCTAGAACATCCACTGTCAAAGTACCAGCCTTCCTTTGCAGACACTCTCAGGGAAGTATGGGCTATCAGGGCAGTAGCCTTTTTCTTCCAATGAGGAGTATGTGGTACCCTTTTTGGCTTAGGTTTAGCACCTGAGTTCTGATTAGGATATCCATGTAATCTGAAGCAGAAGGGCTTTATGTGGCCATATCTCCCACAATGATGACATCTCCATCTTTGGTATTTTTTCTTCATGTATTTCTGATGTTGAGAGGTGTGTTGAGACATCTGCTTTGACAATTGTTTAACATGCCTGATCTTCTTGTCTGCACCAGGTTTCTTAGCTTCCATAAATCCTAGACCAGATTTGTTTCCCACATTTTGTCCCACTTGTAGGATCTCTTCCAATTTATCTGATCCATTGGTCAACATCTTGACAGATTTTGTCATTTGGTTCAGTTGTGAGTTCAGTAATTGAACTTCCCCTTTTAGGTGACTTATAGTTTCAAGATCTGCCCTTTTTTCCGCCTCCAACTTTATAATGAGTTTTGACTGTTTCTCATTCTGCACACAGACTTCAACACTTCTGATACACAATTTCTTCTAGGTATCAGCAAGTTCTTCAAATGTCACTTCTTCATCACTAGTGTCACTTTCAGAAGTACAAACACTAGTTAGAGCAGTAACTAGTTTGGCAGATTCTTCTTCAGAATTACTTTCTGAATCATAGTCAGACCAAGTAACCGTCATTCCTTTCTTTTGTTTCTTAAGAAAGGTAGGACATTCAGCTCGAATATGCATAATCAAAGACTCGCTAGGTTGACTAGACTAGGAAAAAATAAGGGCTTCCCGGCGAACCAAAAGGGTTCGGGCAAAAGCAAGGGATGAAAATGAAAAATTTGTACACCCGATAAGTCAAAAACCCGAAAGGGGGGATTGGGAAAAAAAGGGTATCCCGGTGGATTGAAAACCCGAAAGGGAAATCCAGACAAAAGTTAGGGATTGAAGCGTATCACTATGTCTCATTGGATCATCTTGCAACCAGATTTCGGTATTGACTATCAAGCTCAGACGGCGCCAATCAATCTGATCAACCTTCGGCCAAGTAGCAAAGTGATGAGACGCTTGAAGATATAAAGGCAATAGTAGAGTTGGAACCCAATGGGGTCGTTTCACATAGCTGTTTTTCTTTCTTTTACACAAATTGTATAATTTCTATCTTTCGGCGGCATTCTCTTACTAGAACGTCAGCCTTTTTGTACAAAACGCCTATTGCAGGCCAACTTCAAAAATCAATACAAGTCATTTTTACAAAACTTCAATTTATTTCTTTTTTCTTTTTCTTTTTTGTTTTGCAAGAACTTCCAATGATTTATTTTTTATATATGCATTTGAAAATGATGGCTGCTCATAAATATTTACATAAGAAACAAAGACAATTACTCGTAATTCCAGAAACAGAAAAAAAAACAAGAAGTACCAAACCCGACGGTTCCTCTACCCAGCAGGTATCGGGATAGAGTCAGCTTTGGAACATGATTATTGGTACATACACTCCCCACAAAGTAAAAGTATCCAAAGGCATTGATGTCAGTTTCCCCGAAACAGGACGTAACTATCCCCAGCATAAGTTCGTAATTGTAGGCAAGTCAATAAATCTTATCAACCAAGCAGAGTTTATTTCTCCAGACATAGAAGCTCAATCTCCAATAGAGCTCGTCACTTCCAGCAACGGAATTTCATCCCCAGCTAAATTTATTTCTCCAGATCGGCAAGTCTACCCACAGAGTATCTCTTCCCCCAAAGTCTGGTCCCCGTAGAGTTATTCTCCAGCATCTCTTCCCGACAGAATGTTTATAACTCTCCAGCAATAATCAGGGATTTATTTTCCCAGACGCGAGCATACCCCGACAGCATTTCATGAACATACATCATGACATACACATACATATCATATACAGCATAATCTCATTTATTTTGAGAACATCATCTCACCCTAAATTTCATGCATCGCATATAACTAACCCTGATATCTTTTCAGGAAAAGACTATTAGCTTCAATAAATTCAGCAGTTATACAAATCATATCTACAGACGACTAATGGAAAATCAGTTCCCAAAATCAAACGGGTCAACTAATCTACATTATCGCTTCGAAGTAACCCTACCATCCAGGTTCCTTCTTACAGACCTACTATCTAGGCTGTCATATCACAAAGTAACCTTATCCCAGCTCCTTTTGAAGTTTTACACAAACTTATAAGCTTACCCTGGTTCCTCCTGAAGTTTTACACGAACTTATCTCAAAGTAACCTTAACACGGTTCCTTCTGAAGTTTTACACAAACTTCTAACCTTACCCCGGTTTTTGTCGCACACAGATCAAAAACGAGTATTTTGTAAAATGCAGTATAACGACAATGGCTCGAGTCGTATCGCAAGGATTCTTAATTTTATTATTAACTAATAGAAATCTAATGGGGGGTTGGTTTTAGGATTGATTCATAACACGAAATAAGTGATTAAAATAAGTGATTATAAAAATAAGTCGATCTACTGTTTTCAGGTTCTTACTAATCATTGGTTTTTTACCTTACCAATTCCCTAAGCGGCTTCGACCTCTATTCGATTTCAATACCAATTGACAAGCGCAATAGATATAAAATAGATTGAATCCCCATTCCGAATTAAGCAAACAGATTAATACAATCGTGAATTAAGCAAACACGATATAAAATGCGATTTAACGACTAAGCGACGTAAATAACGATTAAAGATTAGGAATACAATCATACAAATTTAATCAAGACATTCCATGGAATAAAAAATTAAGCAAATGCAATTTCATAAAATAGAATTGAAAGAGAAACGAAATTGAATTGATAAGTTAAAAACCTCAAAGCATCGGAACACGATTACAGTAGATCAACTCTGGATGATTAGTTCTTCATTCAAGTGTAAAAGCAAAATGTAATTTTTTCTGAATAATGAAAAGGTTGAAACGAAATTACTGTAGCGGCTGCTAGGTATAGCAAGGACAACGATTCGGTTCATAACCCAACTGAGTCGAAAACATAACCCAGGCCCAAAATAAATGACCTAAAACTTAAATATAAAATGCTGCAACTTCAACGAATTTTATGGCCCTGCTACATTCCGATTCATCTCTCGACTTCTAAATGAAAATCGTAGCTCTTTCTCTTAGCTTTCCAACAACTGGTAGAACACCTTATTCCGACCCATGTAGCTTAAGTTATGAATTTATTTGTGCAGACTTCTAATGTTGAAAATAAAGTGCGAAAGTAAAATAAGAGTAGAAATAAACTAAAATAGAAAAACACTATAAAATACAAAAATAAGCTAAACAAACCATGAAAATGCATAAGTACAATCATGAAAGAATATGCATTAAAATTCACTGATTAGTAACCTTACTCTGGTTCCTTCTGAAGTTTTACACAAACTTATAACCTTACCCCGGTTCCTCCTAAAGTTTAACACAAACTTATCTCAAAGTAACCTTACCCCGGTTCCTCCTGAAGTTTAGCACAAGCTTATAACCTTACCCCGGTTCATTCTGAAGTTTTACACGAACTTATCTCAAAAGTAACCTTACCCCGGTTCCTCCCGAAGTTTAGCACAAGCTTATAACCTTACCCCGGTTCATTCTGAAGTTTTACACGAACTTATCTCAAAAGTAACCTTACCCCGGTTCCTCCCGAAGTTTTACACAAACTTATAACCATACCCCGGTTCATTCTAAAGTTTTACACGAACTTATCCCAAAGCAACCTTACCCAGGTTCCTTCTCGGTTCAGATGCAGTTTTACCCAAACTCCTCACAAAGGAACCTTACCCAGGTTCCTTCTCACAGCCCCATTATCCAGGATTTCATATCGAAGTAACCCTACTATCCAGGTTCCTTCTCACAACCCTACTATCCAGGCTTTCGTATCGAAGTAACCCTACTACCCAGGTTCCTTCTCACACCCCTACTATCCAGGCTTTCCTATCGAAGTAACCCTACTATCCAAGTTCCTTCTCACAACCCTACTATCCAGGATTTCATATAGAAGTAACCCTACTATCCATGTTCCTTCTCACAACCCTACTATCCAGGCTTTCATATCGAAGTAACCCTACTATCCAGGTAACTTCTCACAGCCCTACTATCCAGGATTTCATATCGAAGTAACCCTATTATCCAGGTTCCTTCTCACAGCCCTACTATCTAGGATTTCATATCAAAGTAACCCTACTATCCAGGTTCCTTCTCACAGCCCTACTATCCAGACTTTCGTATCGAAGTAACCATACTACCCAGGTTCCTTCTCACAGCCCTACTACCCAGGCTTTCATATCGAAGTAACCCTACTATCCAAGTTCCTTCTCACAGGCCTACTATCCAGGCTTTCATATCAAAGTAACCCTACGACCCAGGTTCCTTGTCACAGCCCTGCTATCCAGGCTTTCACATCGAAGTAACCCTGCTATCTAGGTTCCTTCTCACAGCCCTACTATCCAGGCTTTCATATCAAAGTAACCCTACTATCCAGGCTCCTTATCACAGTCCTACTATCCAGGCTTTCATATCGAAGTAACCCTACTATCCAGGTTCCTTCCCACATCCCTACTATCTAGACTTTCATATCGAAGTAACCTTACTATCCATGTTCCTTCTCTCTTATCACCAGACAGCAGTCCACAACACTAAAGGACTTGGACCTGACCAAACACGATGGGTTTCGCATTTCCCCAGTAGAGTAACGTACAACTGAAGCTCCTAAAATTCTATATCTCACGAGACAGATGCCAACATTCCTCAGCAGATTCCTCCTCAACAACAGCAACAGGGACTCCCGTCAAAGGAATATCTCTGGAAATCCACATTCTCTAGATGGCATCTTTAAGCCCATCTCAAACAATTCTCTGTCATATCCAGGATGGCATCTTTAATCCCATCTCAGGAAATATTCCATTATCGACCTCCAAATGGCATCTGTAAGCCCATTCCCGATATCACAAATCAAGTACCACTTCATGTGAGTGCAAATTTCTGGGCACTCTAGTGTTCAATCATCTTCCACCTTCAGATCACGAAAGGCAGCACATCCAATATATATCCTCAAGTTTAAGAAGATTGAACAGGGATAGCTGTTGTACCCCAAAATTTTTCCTCCCATTTTACTCAACAAATGTCAAGTGAGGTCCTCAAGTTGCTCAAGGAAGTCCAAGAGTTGACCATACAAACTCTCTCCTAAGGCAGTATACCCCAAATTAGGGTTTCTATTTTCATCAAGATGGGTGAGCCACAAAAGCCCTAAATTATTTCCAAGGTCATAATATGTTCCCAAGATTCTCCATATCGAATTTCAAGCCTTGCATAATAAGTTTGCTCGGTCAACTGCTCAGATGCTTGAGAATCAACTATACTAGGTCAAAAGTCAATTATGGCCCACATACAGTCAAACCTCAAGATTTTTGGTCAATATCAACATTTTGAAATTACTTCCATCATTTGATCAAGGGTTGATAATGTTTCCTCAAGGAATGCTCCAAATTCATCAAAACCCAAAAGTTGCCAAATTAGGGTTTTGTAGGAAAAGTCAACCTAACTTTGACCAAGCATAACTTCTTCATACTTTATCAGAAATTTTCCATCCAATGCTCATTTTGAAGAGGATGTAATTCCCTTTAAGTCATCTTCATCCCACAAGTTCAAAATATGCACTCATCAAAAGATATGAAGTTTTACATTTTAGGTCATTTTGTAAAGTCAACAAAAACACCTTTTGGGTCAAAGCTTCATACATGAACCTGGAAGATCCAATTGAAACGAGACTAAAAGGGTTGCTTAGGGGACATCCTAAGCTTTCTAAAAAGTCCAAGAACACCTCTCTAGGGTCAAAATTGAGAGACTTGTGCATTGTCAAAGTTGGCAATTTTTGGAAAATTGTCAAAAGTCAACCATGATCAAATTTGCATTTTTTCCAAAGGGGCCCATGTTTTCTTGCTTGAAACATGTTTCTAATAGGACCCATGAACCCTGAGCTTTTCCACCTATTATTTTATTTATTTTATCATTTATTTTGATTTTTTATTCATTTAAATCAAAATAAATCAAATTAAATGGTAAAATAATGAAAACAAATCAAATCTTGAGATTTTTGTGCACATTTGGAGTCCATATACAGCTAGCATGATGATCAATTCGTGCAAGGCTCATTAGGGTTGAAAAATATTGGATTGAAGCTTGTTTTAGAAAGATATCATACATGAAGCAAATCAAATCCAATTTTCATAATTCTCAAAGATATGATACAATTTTGTTGACCTAATTCAGTCTACTATAAGTGCATAACAATTCCAGATCAAAAATCCAAGGGTTGAAGGCGTGAAACAGCAAGAACAAAATTCAATTTTTGGACAAAAAGTGGGGATCAAATTTCCTTCTACAGGGTGATTCAAAGCAGTTCAAGGCCAGCAATACACTCCTTGGCATCTCAGGAAGATATTCCACTCATCCTCAAGCTTCAAAATGCCCGGAATCGTGCCCACCATCCACCACGGTTTACACTAAGAACTCAAAATCGTTTACCATGTTTTACGTATCATAAACTTAGTCTAATCATATATTCTTGTTCATCATCTTGTTTCCAAGCTATTAGTACCATTTAATTGCATTTACAGCGTAGGAATCACGATATGCCATAACTAGGGTTTCGAGCTTCGTTTTAGGTTCTTTTGACACAGGCAAAATTAGGGTTGGATAAGGGCACCATGATGTTTAGGGCTCCAAACCCAGCCGATTCATGGTCTTCTTGTGAATTTATATCGCATACATTTGATTTTTGAAGGATGCGGGTTTATAGCTACGAATAAACGTCCGTAGGTAAAAGTTTGAACCTAAAACAACGGATTCTGGGAGAAGACGATAGCGTGGCAAGCAACCATTGGGGCGTTTGAAAGTTCACGCGTGTTTCTGGGCATGGCAATTAATTTTGTTTTTGATTTATTTGTTTTATTATATTAACAGTTAACTAATGCAACGCAGTTGGTAGGATGAGGGGCCTATGAGGTACACGTCTTGGTTTCGATCCCAGGCGTGTAGTTTTGTATTTTTCTTCTAATTCCTTTACAGATCCAGCATGTCCCCCAGCCAAGTGTCCACTATACGTCTTCAATGTCCAACCATTGGATGCATTGCTGGCCAGATCTCATGCTTCTCCCTTGAAGGTCTATGGTGATCCTCAAAGTCAACGCTACACCAGATCCAGCGTGGTTGACTGGGCTTGATGCTTAATGGGCCAAGGGATTCAGATTCATACCCCTCTTTCAACCAACAACACAGGGCCATTGATTTTTTTTCTTTTCTTTATTTATTTTTTTTTATTTATTAATACAATAATTATTTTATTAAATTAACAAATCAAAAATCACAAAAAGATTTATTTTCTTAATAAATATTTTTTTAAATTAATTAGTTTAATTAATTTAGGGCAACTTTAATTGCTTTCATAATTTAAAACAATTATAATTAGGGTTTGAGATTGTGCACAATTTAATTAATTTTCTTTAAACAATACATCAAAAATCTTTTTTTCGTAAATATTTATTTCTTTAATTAATTAGGTTAATTATAAAATTAGATTAATTTGATTCCTTTCATAATTTAAAAACAATTAGAAATTAGGTTTAATTAATTTTAAATTAACTATTTTCTTCAATAAAAATCCAAAAAATACTTTTTCTCTCAAATTAGGGTTTTAAATTATTTCAATCGTCCTCGCATTTAATTTTCTGCGCGCGTGTCTGGAAATCGTCCTAGATGTATGGCTAATAGGATTGTATGTCAAGAATGTCTGAAAAATTAAAACGGTAGATCACCTAATGTGTAAAGATTAAATAACTGAAACAAATCACGTGCACATATCCACTACTAGGGTTTACCTCACTTCGGTTGCCTTCGGTAAACAATCATTAAGCATAGGAGATTTTAGTGGTTGCCCTCCAGTCTAAAGAGATCAAATTGTCCCATTCGAATGTTTCCTCTGAAATGTTGCCTCGGAAATGTTGCCTCGAAAAGATCTTAAGACTCTAGGGTTACTACTAAAGTTTTCTAACTATTGCTTTAGGGATTGTATTTGTCCCTTTCGAACGTCCCTTACAAACTCCAACGACGGTGCTACCTACTCATTAATAGTGGGATAGCACTGTCTAAAGGAAATAGAACAAAAACAATATTTTTTCGAGTAGGTAGATGCTAGTAGGTACTTGCTCAAAACAAATCTTTTCACACTAACACCTTTTCAAAACTGTTTTCAAAAATAACTTCGTCAGACCCTTGAGGACTGATACAAGAGTTATCACAAAGTAAAACATTTTCAAAGCAAGCATACACACAAGCAATTTTAAAAATATGAGCAAGTAACTAAGAGCCCATGGAAAACCATGGATAGAAAGGTTGCTAACACCTTCCCTTTCTATAATCTACTCCCCGTACTCAAAATATCTCAAAAAAAGGTTTTTTCTGTTCTTTTTCCTTTTCCATGATTGGATGAAATAAAAGTCGGTGGCAAATCTTGCTTTCCGCGAAATTTTGCGAACAAAAAACTCAAACTAGTAAAAACATTCAGTTGTGCCACCATATCACAGTAGGGTTACTTCGAAATGAAAGCCTGGATAGTAGGGTTGTGAGAAGGAACCTGGATAGTAGGGTTACTTCGAAATGAAAGCCTGGATAGTAGGGTTGTGAGAAGGAACCTGGATAGTAGGGTTACTTCGAAATGAAAGCCTGGATAGTAGGGTTTTGAGAAGGAACCTGGATAGTAGGGTTACTTTGAAATGAAAGCCTGGATAGTAGGGCTGTGAGAAGGAACCTGGGTCGTAGGGTTGCTTCGAAATAAAAGCCTGGATAGTAGGGTTGTGAGAAGGAACCTAGATAGTAGGGTTAATTCAAAGCGATGGTGTAGATTAGTTGACCTGTTTGGTTTCGAAAACTGAGTTTCCATTAGTCGTCTGCAGACGTGATCTGTATAAGTACTGGATTTGTTGAAGCTAATCATCTTTTCCTAAAAAGATATTAGGGTTAGTTATATGCGATGCATGAAATGCAGGGTGAGATGATGTTCTCAAAATAAATGAGATTATGTTGTATATGATATTTATGCGTATGTCATGATGTATGTTCACGAAATGCTGTCGGGGTATGCCCGCGTCTTGGAAAATAAATCTCTGACGGTTGCTGGAGATTTGTAAATATTCTGTCGGGAAGAGATGCTGCTTGAGAATAAACTCTGCAGGGAACAAACTTAGGAAGTGAATTCTTGTAGCTGAAGTGATGAACTTTGTCGGGGATTGAGCTTCTGCATCCAGAGAAATAAACTATGCTTAGGGGACAAATTTTACTGACTCACCCGCGATTATGAAATTCGGCTGGGGTATATAGCTGTCAGGTTTCAGAATGACCCTGGCTGGGGAGGTTACCTCCTGTTTTGGGAAAGATGACATCAATGCTTTTGGCTACTTTTACTCTATGGGTAGTGTATGTATCAATGATTGTGTTCCAAAGCTGACTCTATCCTGGTACCTGCTGGGCGGAGTAACCGTCGGGTTTGGCACTTCTTGTCTTTTTTCCTGTTTCTGGAATTACAAGTAATTGTCTTTTGTTTCTTATGTAAATATTTATGAGCAACAATCATTTTCAAATGCATATATCAAAGATAAGTCATTGGACGTTCTTGAAAAACAAAACAGAAAAATAAAAATAGATCGAAGCTTCTTGTGAAAATGATTTGTATTGATTTTTGAAATTGGCCTGTAATAGGCATTTTTTTACAAGGAGACTGATGTTCTAGTAAGAGAACGCCGTCAAAAGATAGAAATTATACAATTTTTGTAAAAGAAATAAAAAATAGCTATGTGAAACAACCCCATTGGGTTCCAACTCTGCTATTTCCTTTATATCTTCAAGCGTCTCATCACTTTGCTTCTTGGCCGAAAGTTGATCAGATTGATTGGCACCGTCCGAGCTTGATAGCCGATACTGAAGTCTGGTCGCAAGATGATATAATGAGACAATAGGCATACGCTTTATATCCCTAACTTTTTCCTGGACCGCCTGTGATACGGTGGCAGAATCGACAGTTTAATACTGGTTTGCATTTTGCGTTTGTGTTTACAAAATGTCGCGGTAAGCAAGAGTCGCCACCGACTTTTATTTCATCCAATAGGAAAGGAAAAACGTACAGAAAAAATCCTTTTTCGAGATATTCTGAGTACGGGGGGTAGATTATAGAAAGGGAAGGTGTTAGCACCCTTTCTATCCATGGTTTTCCATGGGCTCTTAGGTACTTACTCATTTTTTAAATGGCTTGTGTTTATGTGCTTTGTTTTGAAAATGTTTTAACTTCGTAATAACCCTTGTATCAGTCTTCAAGAGTGTGACGAAGTTATATTGAAATTTTTTTTTGAAAAGTGTAAGTGTGAAAAGTTTGATTTGAGCAAGTACCTACTAGCATCTACCTACTCGAAAAAAGATCGTTTCTATTCTTGTTTCCTTTAGACAGTGCTATCCTACTATTAAGAAATAGGTAGCACTGTCGTTAGAATTGTAAGGGTCAATTCGAAAGGGACGTACGGTCACTAAAGCAATATTAGGATACCTTAGTAATAACCCTAGAGTCTTAAGTTCTTTAGGGGAAATATTTCCGAGGCAACATTTCCGAGGCAACATTCGAATGAGTCATTTGATCTTTGTTAGACAGGAGGGTAACCACTAAAACATCCTATGCTTAATGATCATTTACCGAAGGCAACCGAAGTGAGAGTATACCTTAAGAGTGATATATGCGAGTGATTTGTTTTCAATTATTTAATCTTTGCACATTAGGGTTTTCTAATTGTATTAAATTTGTCATGCATTCTTGTCATACAATCTTATTAGCATACATCTAAACAATCAAATATTTGCGAGAATTAAAATGCGAGAAAGTAAATATATGCTATTAAAAGGCTTCGGGGAGGGGGATTAATTACATAGCCAAAAACCCGGAAAAAGCGACAAACAAAAAGCCCTAGATTAAACTATTACAAACCATGAACATTTACAGAAATATTGGTAAAAATAATAATACGCGAACGATGAATCGAATGCGGAGCAACTAGGGTTTTGACCCTTGCCTAAACCTAATTGCGATTAGTAAAAAAAGTTTTTTGTTTTGTTTTGTTATTTAGGAAAATAGAGAAATTATTACATTAAAAAGAAAATTCTAATTCTAATTAATCCTAATTAATCCTATTTTTGTATTTTTATTTATTTTGAGAGAAGAAAAAGAGAAAAAATTAGACTAAATCAAAAGTTTAACCTAATTTATATTTGATTTTATTTTTGAAAACAAATTACAATTTCCCTAATTTAAACTAAATTAATTTAATTTTTGATAAAATAAAAAACTAATCCTAATTTTGATGAACTATTGATTTTATGGTTTTTTTGAAAAATAAATTAATTTGTGAATTAAATAAAATAAAATAAATAGTGAAAGAAAAAAAACTAAAAGAAAAAAGGAAGAGATATGGGCCTGCATTAGCAATTATGGGGGGTGTTGTTTGAGATTTGAGCCCAAAAGATCTTGGCCTTTTTGACTTTGCCTGATCCAATATGCACGTTTGACTGGGGCGCATGGTGGTCCTCCAATGATGGCATGTTGATCTGAGTCATTGATGAATTGGATGGCCAGATCCTGATGGTGTATGGTGAACTTCTTGACTTGCTATGCGCTGGATTACCTATGGAAAAATATTAGGAATAAAGGTTGGGACCTGTGAATCGAACCCAGGTCCTTAGGCATTTTCTAAGGCACGCTTGCCATCTGACCTGCATGATTCATTTGTATATAGAATAAAAAACAAATATTATATAATGAAAACACTGATTCCTGGGAAAAACGCGCTAAATTCAAATGGCTCACCCAGGGGATCACACGCATCATCGTCTACCTCTCAACCGTCGTTTTAGGTAAACAAACTTTTACCTACAGACACTTGTTGTAGGTATATCCCTGTCCATCTCCAAAATCATGTGCGCTCAAGATAAATGGCCATGGCTGGTACCAATCAACTCGTTTCATCCTCACGAGTCTCATGGTACCAGAATCGATGCCCAATTTTGCCTATCCTGTAAAGCCCTAATCAAGAATACAAAACCCTAGCTATGGCAACATCCTGTACAGGCGTTAGAAATGAAATTACATGGTACCAATCGTTTGCAAACTTAATGATAAACACAAATATACAATCAAAGTATGCATAAGATGAGTAAATCAATGAAACCGAATTTGAATTTGGGAGCAATTCGTGATACCTATATCTTACAATTCCAGGCGTGAGAGAGCTTGCAAATGGTTGGAATTCCTTCTGGGGATGTCCAAGAACCTGTTGGTGTTGTGAGAATGGTATGAATTGGCCTCTAATGTGGAAATTGAATCACCACTTTTCTTGCAATGTTTTGAGTTTTGTTTCACCTCTGCACGACTGCTCCTAACCCCCTTATGCCTTGGTCTTCTTCTGTATATGTAATACAAACTATTAGGTCAACAAAAACAACCTCAATCTTGCTCATCATGGAGATTTGATTTGATCTTTCATGCATATGATTCCTTTCCAATTTTTCTCAAATACAATCTTTTTCCAACCAAATTGACCTTGCACGAGTTTATCTTCAATTGACAGCATATGAGATCTTCTTTCAATGCCAAAATCATCTCTAAAATACAATATATGATTTATTAGGATTTATTTGATTTTATTTGAATTTTAAATGAATACAAATCAAAGTAAATTAAATAAATGAATAAATAAAGCATGGATGGTCCCATAGGTCGTGGACCATGTTAGGAATGAGATTCAAGCATAAAAAGTTGGGCCCATTTAGCAAAAGATGCAAATTTGGGCACATTTTACTTTTGGCAATTTTGCAACAAAGGTCAATTTGGCCAATGCATAACTCTCTCAATTTTAATCCTAGAGAGGTGTTCTTGGACTTTTTAGAAAGCTTATGATGTCCTCTAAACAACCCTTTTGGTATCATATCAATTGAGTCTTCCATGTTCATGTATGGAGCCTTGACCCAAAAGGTATTTTTGTTGACTTCTCAAAATGACCTATAATGTCAAAATTCATATATTTTTGTGAGTTCATATTTTGAACTTGGTAGATAAAGATTAATTGTAGGGAATTGCATACTCTTCAAAATGAGCTTTGGATGCGTCATTTCTGATAAAGTATGAGAAAGTTATGCTTGGTCAAAGTTGAGTTGACTTTTCTTGCAAAACCCTAATTTAGCAACTTTTAGGTTTTGATGAATTGTGAACCATCCTTGATGAATCATGATTAACCCTTGATCAAATGATGAATTATACTTCAAAATAAGGATGTTTACCAAAAATCTTTAAGTTTAACTGTATGTGAGCCACAATTGACTTTTGACGTAACACAGTCGATTTTTAGGCCTTTGAGCCATTGACTGAGCAAACTTCCTCTACAAGGCTTGAAACTTGACATGGATGATCTTGAGAACATATTAGGACAATGGTGAGAATTTTGGATCCTTTGGACTCAAACATCTTGATGCAAAATGAAACCCTAATTTGAGGTAGATTGCCCTAGGAGAGAGTTTGTTTGGTCAACCCTTGGACTTCCTTGAGCAATTTGAGGACCTCAATTGACATGTGTTGAGAAATATGAGAGGGAAAATTTTGGGGTACAACAGCTTCCCCTGTTCAATCTTCTTAAACCTGAGGATGCATATTAGCGTGTCTTCCTTTCATGATCTGAAGGTGGAAGATGATTGAACACTAGAGTGCCCAGAAATTTGTACTCGCATGGAGCGATACTTGACTTATGCTATCGGGAATGGGCTTATAGATGCCATTTTGTAGTTGCTAGAGAATTTTCAGAGATGGGCTTAAAGATGTCGTCTGAAGAAGTGTCGAACGCATAGGAGATTCTTTTGCGAGAACCCGTATACCTGTTGTTGAGGAGGACTTTGTTGGGGAATGCTGGTCTCTTTCTTGAGAGAAATAGAGTTTTAGGAGCTTCAATTAGCCGTTACTCTACTGGGGAATAATTTCAGTTTGGGAAGTGGAGGTGAACTGTGTGTTTGGTCGGGGTATATGATGCACTGCGACTTTCTAGGGAAATGTGAAATCAGTTGTGTTTGATTGGGTCCCGGTCTTATAGTGCTGTGGACTGCTGTCTGGGGATAAGAGAGAAGAAAACCTGGATGGTAAGGTTATGAGAAAGAACCTGGATAGTAGGGTTACTTCGATATGAAAGCTTGGATAGTAGGGCTGTGAGAAGGAACTTGGATAGTAGGGTTACTTCGGGTATGAAAGCCTGGATAATAGGGCTGTGAGAAGGAACCTGGATAGTAGGGTTACTTCGGTATGAAAGCCTGGATAGTAGGATTGTGAGAAGGAACTTGGATAGTAGGGTTACTTCGGTATGAAAGCCTGGATAATAGGGCTGTAAGAAGGAACCTGGATAGTAGGGTTAGTTTGGTATGAAAGCCTGGATAGTAGGGCTGTGAGAAGGAACCTGGATAGTAGGGTTACTTCGGTATGAAAGCCTGGATAGTAGGGCTGTGAGAAGGAACCTGGATATTAGGGTTACTTCGGTATGAAAGCCTGGATAATAGGGCTGTGAGAAGGAACCTGGATAGTAGGGTTACTTTGGTATGATAGCCTGGATAATAGGGCTATGAGAAAGAACCTGGATAGTAGGGTTAGTTCGAGATGAAAGCCTGGATAGTAGGGCTGTGAGAAGGAACCTGGATAGTAGGGTTACTTCGGTATGAAAGCCTGAGTAGTAGGGCTGTGAGAAGGAACCTGGATAGTAGGGTTACTTCGGTATGAAAGCCTGAATAGTAGGGCTGTGAGAAGGAACCTGGATAGTAGGGTTACTTCGGTGTGAAAGCCTGGATAGTAGGGCTGTGAGAAGGAACCTGGATAGTAGGGTTACTTCAAGATGAAAACCTGGATAGTAGGGCTGCTTCAGAATGAGTTTGGGTAAAACTGCAGAGGGAACCTGGGTAAGGTTGCTCTTGTCGCACCGATGATTACTCTGTTTTGCTTCGAGTGTTGATCGTGGGCTTACTGGAAATTGTTGATAATAACTCTCTTTCCTAAAATAAATACAGGGTTAGTTATGTACGATGCATGAGATGCATTGTATAATGACGTCCTCAAAATAAATGAGACTATGGTATATGTGATGTATGCACATGTCATGATGTATGAACACGAAAGGTTGACATAACAATCTGATTCTGGGAAAATAAATCCCTTATTGCTATAAAAACCATAGTTCCTATACTTCTGTCGGGGATGGTGAACAAAGATGACTATGCTAGGGATTTGCCCCTTGTCTTGGTAAATATTCTGCCGGACGAGACTCTGTCTGAAGATAATTCTGCGGAGGGATAACTCTGTTGGAGAGGAACATTTTGTTGATAGATCTGCCGATTTGGAGAAATAGACTCCACCGGGGATGAATTTCTATTGCCGGTGATAATGAATTTTGTTGGAGATTGAATTTCTGCTTGTGAGAGAAATCAACTTTGTTGGGGAAAAATCTACCGACTCACTTGTGATTGTGAACCTTGACTGGGGAGAGTTGTATCCTGTTCCGGAAAGGTAGCACAACTGTCTTTGGATACCTTTTACTCTGTGGGGAGTGTATGTACCACTACTCATGTTCTCGAGCTGGCTCCATCCGGTACCTGATGGACAAAGTAAATGTAAGGTTTTGGACACTTCTTGTTTGTCCCTGTTCCTGGAATTACGAGTAATCATCTTTTGTTTTTTTATGTAAATACTTATGAGCAGCAATTATTTTCAAATGCACATATAAAAAATAAATCATTGGACGTTCTTGCAAAACAAAACAGGAAAAAGAAAACAAATTAAAGCTTTGTGAAAATTACTTGTATTGATTTTGAAATTGGCCTGTAATAGGCCTTTTTGTACAAAGAGGCCGGCGTTCTAGTAAGAGAACGCCGTCGAAAGATAGCAATTACAATTTGTGTAAAAGAAATAAAAACAGCTATGTGGAACAATCCCATTGGGTTCCAACTCTACTATTTCCTTTATGTCCTCAAACATCTCATCACTTTGCTACTTGGCCTAAGGTGGATCAGATTGATTGGCGCCGTTTGAGCTTGATATTCTATACTGAAGTCTGGTTGTGAGATGATCCAATGAGACATAGTGTTACGCTTTGATCCCTAATTTTTGCCTGGACCTCCCTTTCAGGTTTTCAGTCCACCGGGATACCCTTTTTGGCCCAAGTCGCCTTTTCAGGTTTTCGACTTGCCGGGTGTACAGTTGTTTTTCATTTTCATCCCTTACTTTTGCCCGAACCCTTTTGGTTCGCCGGGAAGCCCTTATTTGTTCCTAGGCCAGTCAACCTAGCGGGTCTTTGATTATGCGTAGTATCTTTTTACTATGTCTGCATTGACGGGGTGAGCAAGTTCGTCACCATCCATGGTGGTTAGAATCATAGCTCCTCCCGAGAAAATGTTCTTAACCACAAATGGCCCTTCGTATGTAGGGGTCCATTAGCCCCTGGGATCACCTTGCAGAAGTATGATGTGCTTGATCACCAGATCCCCGACTTGATATTCTTGACGCCTGACTTTCTTGTTAAAAGCCTTGATCATTCGTTTTTCATACGTCTGACCATGACAGATAGCAGTAAGTCTCTTTTCATCGATTAAATTCAGCTGATCTAGCCGGGTTTGGATCCAGTCGTCTTTGTTCAAACCTGCATCCTTCATAATCCTGAGAGAGGGTATCTGGACTTCGATGGGTAGGACTGCCTCCATGCCATATACCAGAGAGTAGGGTGTTTCCCATGTCGACGTCCGTGCTAAGGTACGGTACCCATGAAGAGCGAAATGTAACATCTCGTGCCTGTCTTTGTATGTCACTGTCATCTTCTGCACAATCTTCTTGATGTTCTTGTTAGCTGCTTCAACAGCCCCATTCATCTTCGGCCGGTAGGGATAAAAGTTATGATGCTGAATCTTGAATTGTTTGCAGAGCTCAGTAATCATCGTGTTGTTGAGATTTATACCATTGTCAGTAATGATCCTCTCTAGTACACCATATCAACAGATCAAATTGTGTCGGATAAACTGCACCACGATGTTCTTAGTTACTGTAGCAAAGGAAGCTGCCTCAACCCACTTTGTGAAATAATCAATTGCTACTTGAATGAAGTGATTCCCGTTAGATGCAGTAGGTCTGATCTCGCCGATCATATCGATTCCCCACATTGCAAAGGGCCACGGAGCTGTCAAGACATTCAGGGGAACCGGAGGTACATGCACCTTATCAGCATAGACTTGGCATTTATGACAGGTTCGAGAGTGTTGATAACAATCGGCTTCCATAGTGGACCAGTAATATCCAGCCCATAGGATTTTCTTCGCCAAGGTATGTCCACTGGAATGAGTTTCGAAAGTGCCTTCATGTAGGTCTGCCATGATCCTTTCTGCCTCGCTCTTGTCTATGCACCGTAGTAAGGTTGAATCATGGTTACGCTTATAGAGGATACCATTACTGATGAAGAACTTCGCAGCGAATCTTCTCAGAAACTTCTTATCATTAACAGATGCCCCCTCGGGGTATTCTTGAGCCTCAAGATACCTCTTTACCTCGTGAAACCAGGGTTTATCTGCTACCTCTTCAGTCTCAATGTCACAACAATGTGAGGGTTCGTCCAACCTCTCAATGGTAATCTGGGGAGCTTCATTGTCCCACCGGACTTTGAACATAGAAGACATGGTACCTAGCGCGTCCGCTAACTGATTCTCCTCTCTTGGGAAAAGCTCAAAGGTTACCTCCTCAAAGTGTGGGAGCAATTTCAGTACATACTCTTTGTAAGGAATAAGATTCAGGTGCTTCGTATCCCACTCGCCTTTGATCTGACTTATTACCAGAGCGGAATCTCATAATACACTTAAGAACTCAATCCTTAGGTTAATAGCAGCTCGAAGACCCATGATACACGCTTCATACTTCACCATATTGTTGGTGTAGTTGAAACATAACCCGATGGTGAATGGAGTATGACAGCCCTCAGGAGATATGACTACAGCGCCAATGCTATTACCCAACACGTTCAAGGATCAACCCACTTTGTGAAATAATCAATTGCTACAAGAATGAAGCGATGCTCGTTAGACACAGTAGGTCTGATCTCGCCGATCATGTCGATGCCCCACATTGCAAAGGGCCACAGAGCTATTAAGACATTCAGGGGAACCGGAGGTTAATGCACCTTATCATCATAGACTTGGCATTTATGACAGGTTCGAGAGTGTTGATAACAATCGGCTTCCATAGTGGACCAGTAATATCCAGCCCGTAGGATTTTCTTCGCCATGGTATGTCCACTGGAATGAGTTCCGAAAGTGCCTTTATATAGGTCTACCATGATCCTTTCTACCTCGTTCTTGTCTACGCATCGCAGTAAGGTTGAATCATGGTTACGCTTATAGAGGATACCATTACTGATGAAGAACTTCGCAGTGAATCTTCTCAGAAACTTCTTATCATTAACAGATGCCCCCTCGGGGTATTCTTGATCCTCAAGATACCTCTTTACCTCCTGAAACCAGGGTTTATTTGCTACCTCTTCAGTCTCAATGTCACAGCAATGTGCGGGTTCGTCCAACCTCTCAATGGTAATCTGGGGAGCTTCATTGTCCCACCTGACTTTAAACATAGAAGACATGGTAGCTAGCGCGTCTGCTAACTGATTCTCCTCTCTTGGGAAAAGCTCAATGGTTACCTCCTCAAAGTGTGGGAGCAATGTCAGTACATACTCTTTGTAAGGAATAAGATTCAGGTGCTTCGTATCCCACTCGCCTTTGATCTGGCTTATTACCAGAGCGAAATCTCCGAATACACTTAAGAACTTAATCCTTAGGTCAATAGCAGCTCGAAGACCCATAATACACGCTTCATACTCCGCCATATTCTTGGTGCAGTTGAAACATAACCGGGCGGTGAATGGAGTATGACAGCCCTCAAGAGATATGACTACAGCGCCAATGCCATTACCCAACACGTTCGAGGCTCCATGAAAATACATAGACCATCGGGATCCCTCCTCGGGTCCTTCATTCGGTCCAGGTTCTTCGCAATCGGTCACCAACATGATATTCTCATCCAGGAACTCAAAATTCATGGACTGGTAGTCATCCACGGCCTAATGCGCCAAATGATTTGCCAATACACCCCCCTTGATTGCTTTTTGGTTGTGTATTGGATGTCATATTCGGTCAAGATCATCTGCCATCTTGCTATCCTTCCGGAGAGAGCGGGTATTGTACCCCAAAATTTTCCCTCTCATTTTATCAAGATTTTCTTCACAAGACCTCTTGGACTCAAGACCAATTAGGGTTTGCTCAGCTTAAGACATCTCCTTGCACTGATAACCTGAAATTAGGGTTTGAGTTCGCACAAGGATTTTTGGATCATCAATGCTTCATGTGACTTTCATACACCATCTTGGACCCCTAAGATTCCTCTTAGCAAGTTTCAAGCCTTGAATCACATTTTTGCTCAATCAATTGGACAGTTGACCTAAAAATCAGCTGTATTGGGGAAAAAGTCAACCATGGCCAATTTACAGTCAACCTTCATAATTTTTGATCCACAACAACATTTTAGACTCATATGTACCATTTGATCAAGTTTGGATCACAACTCCTCAATAAATCTGATCAAATCATCAAAAGGGCAAAATGGTCAAAATTAGGGTTTTGACTGAGGAAGGTCAATTTCTGATTTTTAAGCTAACCAATGACCAATTGGGTTCAAACATGATTTCAAGGACTCAATTGCATCATATTTACCTAATCATATAGTTCAAAAGATCTCAAATACATTGGATTGACATATGAATTTTCCAGTCAACTGATCAAAAATCAACTGTACACTAAAAAGTCAAACTTTGACTTTTTGGTCAAAATCAAATGCCAAGGGTCATAATTCATCAAGACATGTCAAAATGTGAAACATTTTGGCCAAGAAACCTAAAATTGAAAATTAGGGTTTTAATTTGAAATTTTTCATAACTTAGAATTTTTCTAAGTATGGAAAAGTTTTTTATTTTTTCCCCAACTTTTCACAACTTTTTCACCATGATGAAATTGGATTCAAAGAAAACTTCCAACATGAAAGTTGTTTTTATCCATGAAATCTACAACTTTGATTCACAAAGTTTTCCCAAAATATGCTTGGATCTCAAGTTATGAATTTCTGAATAGGGGTCCATAAACTTTTTAACTTAGTGAAATTTTACCCTAGTTTAGGCAGGATTTTGACCTAACTTCATGGACATTTTCACCTAGTTCCAAGAGGTATCTCAAAATGTACATCAAATATGGATTGTATAGCATGTTGCAAGCTTTCCAAAATTTATAAGAACTCTCCAAGATCATTTGTGGTTAGGGAGAATCGAAGAAGAGGAAATGGCAATTTGTCACTTTTGTTCAAGCCATGTTTACAATGCTTCAAGTCGCAAATCAGTTCCTAGCATGCTTGTACCTTGCATTACAGGTCCTAATCCCTTATACACTCCATAATTGAATGCTAACTCAATGGATAATGTCTTTATTTTGATCTTTGGAGCATTGTACAAAAGATTAATCCATAAATGGCATAAAGTTCACAATACCATTTTGATAAAGCAGGCCTTTTCAACTTTATCAGCCTTGAGCCTTGGACTTGTTCCTTGGATGCAGGAATTTTCCATAGAGAACAATCAACTTGTACCAACTCTATGCAGCTAGCAAGCAAGCATGTACAGGCCTTTGGCATAAGTCATTTCAACTTTCTTCAAAAGCAAGCAAATTGGAAAAAGTCAAGATAACTTGTGCATCGGATAAAGAGAAGACTTGGCTTCATTTGAAACGACTTTAGAAACTTGTTACAAGCCTAAGCACGAATTCATAGCATCCAAAACCTTCCCAAACACAAAAAACACATTTTTTTTGCCCAAACAGGGCAGCTTCTGCAAAACACTAGCCATCTCAATGTTTGCTCGTGCATTTTGCTTTGTAACACATCAAACATCTTCCATATATCCTACCTAAACTATCCAAGCCCTTGTCCTGGTTCTGTAAGCCCTATTTCAGACATCACCATTTTCATTTTGGAAGGTTGTTGGTTGACTTCTACAGGGAGTTTCAAGCATCCTCAAGGCAAGCTGAGCATTGGAAAAGCTTGAGGGAACTTCAAGGAAGCTCACACGATCTTCAGGCCTCACTCAAAGTCCCTACATTGCCATATCCAAACTCAGCTGAACAAGGTATTTTTAAAATATCTATCTCCTTATTTAGGCATCCTTAAGTCACGATTTGTGAAGCAAAAATGTAGTCCTTAACTTGCTGAAGTTGTACATATGCATAGTTATCATTTATATTAACTGAGTAGTGAGAATTTGAAGCTTGGAGTTCATGAAAAAACTAGGTCAGAAATTAGGGGTGATTAAATTCTCTCTGATCTTTGAGAGTTAGTTTACAAACTTTATATCACTGGAATCGTGAGATCATAAGCTATATTTTTTGTGTTATGAGTTTTTGATTTTATGCAAGCTAGAGCAAGTTACAGTTTAAACTCAGAAACGCGCGCAGGAAGCCAAGGATAGGGATGAAGATGATGTTCTGGGCCTTGGCGCCTTTGGGCCTCTTGTTTTACTTCCTATACCCCAAGTTTACTATTTGCACCCCCTTTGCATATTTTTATATGTTTACATATTTTCTCATATTTTTTATGTTTATTGACTTTATTATTTTTTTCTGAACATTAAAAAATCCCAAAAATATTTTCTTAATTTTTTGCATTTTATTTTATTTTTTATCTTATTTTTTGCATAAAATATTGATTATTCAAATAAATAGAACTTTATTTTCTTAAATAAATAGTAAATATATTTAAAAATATCATACGTTTTATTTTTATTATTCATACACATAAAACATTATTTCCACATATATTTTAATTTTTAATATTTGTAAATATTTTTATTTATTTATTTCTTGTACATAAATGAATAAAATAAATGATGTAGAACATATATTTCTTTTAAATAAAAATTAGGGTTTTGTGATACGGTGGGAGAACTGACTTGGGATTTTGCGTTTGTGTTCGCAAATGTTTCGGTTTAGCAAGAGTCGCCACCGACTTTTTATTTTTATCCTAAGGAAAGGTCAAAAAGCACAGGAAAGACCTTTGAGATGTTTTCGTGGGTTCGGGGGATAGATTATGAAAAGGGAAGGTGCTAGCACCCTTTTCATCCATGGTTATCCATGGGCTCTTAGTTACTTGTTTTAGATCACTTGCCTTTGCTTTTCAATTGTTTGGAATGGTGCTTTGTGTGTGTGGTTTTGAAAAATGTTTTGAAAAAGATGTCTTATCTAGGAAACCTTTGTAATGATTCTTGTTTGAATATATACAAAGGTGTGAGTCTTTTTGAAAAGATAATTCAATGTTTTGAAAGTTGTTTTTGAAGTTGTGTTGTGAAGTGTGTTTGAAAAATGGCAAGGATGTTTTGCAAGATTTTTGATCAAGTAACTAAGAGTTGTCTACCATATTTTACTCAAAGATTTTCTTGTATTTTAACCCTTTTAACAGTGTTGTTTCACCATTGTATTTGGTGAACAACCTTGTGTTAGGATGTTAACGGGACAGGCGCGGGTCATCGTATGACCATGATAGCAATGTTGTGAAATGACTTAGCACTTTTCTGTAGGGACTAAGATCATTTTGAAAGGCAACTTTGAGAGCGTCATCAAGGGACTATGATCTTTTTTCAATTCGTTTGTGCTAAGATATCCCACATGCATAACATGGCCATTTTTATAAGGCAACCAGTGGAATTACCCTAAGGGTGCATGTGTGCAAGTGTGTTTGATTGCATGCATTATTATCTTTGATTTTTGGGTTGTCTAACTGTTGATTTTATCTTGCCATACACACGTAGTTACTAGCATTTGTACAAAGCAATAAAAATGCAGGAAATAAATATCCTACACTATTACAACCATATTGAATTGCATGAGAATATAAAGGCAAAAATAAGGTAAAAGCAAGAAAAATGAGTGTCTTTCGACCCAGGCAGGAGCACCCTTCGATTTGCATTCTGTTGGCCTCCTTCAATTGGGGGTTGGCATCAGTAAGGTCCTGTCCTTCGATTGGGAATTCGCGCCAGTGAGGTCATGGCCTTTGATTGGGCTTTGGCACCAGTCAAGTCATGTACTTCGATTGGAGGTTGGCACCAGCATGGAAGTGCCTTTTGTCTGAGCCTGGACTTAGTGCAAGTGTGCCTCTGGCTGGGCCTTTCTGCCTTGTTGCCTTCTTCGATTTGGCCTGGAATCTGTGCAAGATGCAATCTGCCTTTCTGTCTCCTTCGATTGGGTCTGGAGTCAATGAGGAAGCCTGGGGCTTCGTTTCATACTCATGTCTTTTGTTTATTTTGTTTGAGATATTAAATAGCAACATGGCCCAAGGCCATGCTGTCATTACCTCAGGGCCAGGTTAGTTCTTAGAGAATTTGTAACAAACCAAATAACAAAACCAAAAGGAGAGACAATAAAAACAAACTAAAAGAGTGGAAACGAAAAGGTAACAAACACTATGTACATGTTTGAAATGAAAAGGAAGCTTATTTACATGTTACGCTAGAAATGAAGGGTTCAAGGTTAAGGATGACTTACCTTGCTTGAGGCTGGAATGTGTGCTGGGTCTTTAAGTGGTTTCCTTGAATGCTTCTGGATTCGAAGGGAGGAACCAGGAGTTATGTCTTTGATACTGGATAAGTGTGAGGTTCTTCCTAGTGGATTCAAAGGGTAACAAGGTATAGGGATGTTTCAGATTCTAAGGGGATAAGTGTTTGCTCTTGGGTTTGATACAGGCAGGTCTGAGTTTTTGTTAGTTTTGATACAGGCTTGCTTGCAATTGCAGTTGGACTAGCTTTAGGCAGGTTTGTTTGCAGTTGCAGTTGAACTGGCTTGAGTTTTCTGGCTTTGGTAAGGAAGGCAGGTTTTGAGGTTATGCAGGCCTTAAGGCTTGTTTTGCCTTAGGCTTGTATTTGTAACACAGGTTTGATGTTCTGGTGTTAGGCAGGAGGATGCAGTTCTGGATTTGTTGTTTGGATTCTGGGTATGTGTTTGGTGAGTGTTTAAGTGTTTAAGTGTTTAAGTGTTTAAGTGTTTAAGTGTTTGAGAATTTTGTGGTGTGTGATAATTTTGAAGATACGTTCTCCTCTCTCCTCTGCCCTCTTCTTTGTGCAAATGAACTCTCTATTTATAGAGAAAGGCTTTTGGGAAGCTTGGGGAGAGAAAATAATAAAATAAGGCCCATCTGGAAAGTGAATGTCCACTTGTGCCATAAAAGCAAGATGAATGGTTCAGATGGGGTTGCTTCATGCTGAAGGAAAATAGGCGCAAGGCTCAAGACAGACTTTCCTAAAAGGTAGTACTGTGCTATTAAGTGCAAGTGGTCTTAGACCATAAATGGGTACAGGCCTAAAAAGGGAAGACACGTGGCCTAGCCTATGGGTCTGAATGTTCAACTTGATCTTTTGAGTCGAATCCTCCATCTTTCTACACCTTTCAACCAGACTGGAATAAAACATCATTCGTTTTCACCAGCTGTGTGTCCTTCGAATGGGTTTCTTATGTACCCTTCGAATGGGCCTTCTTTGCCAGCTTCAAAGTCCAATTCGAATCTATTTAGAACATTCCCTATTAGACAACTTCGACAGGCCCTTGGCCTTGTGATGATTCTAAGTTATGATTCGAAGTGTTCAGAACTTCCTTCATCAGAGCATCTTAGATTAAGAGAAACTCTGCACTGAAATTCCATTCGAAGGTCATTTCGTTCTGATGTTCTTATTAAGGGAAACTCTGAAGTTCCAGTCGAAGGACACTCTGAAGTTCCAGTCCAAGGACCTTTTGAAATGCCAATTGAAGGGTATTTGTCCATATACCAATCAAAGGGTACTTGTTAAAATTCCAATCGAAAGGCTTTGTTAACAGGCCAATCGAAAGGTGTTGTTCATGCTAATCGAAGGACATGGTTAACATGTCTGTCGAAGCTGCCTTGACACAATGCTAAATCGAAGGATCCTGTGGCATGC
This sequence comes from Vicia faba, assembly GCA_948472305.1. Taxonomy (NCBI): domain Eukaryota; kingdom Viridiplantae; phylum Streptophyta; class Magnoliopsida; order Fabales; family Fabaceae; genus Vicia; species Vicia faba. The sequence continues at coordinate 1,626,394,532 of OX451738.1, read as the reverse complement.
CAATTGAAAGGCTTGGCCCAGGGTTCCAAACGAAAAGGTCTTTCAGAATTCTAATCGAAGGCCTTGACACAATACCAATCGAAGTGCTTGTCCATAATGTCAATTGAAGCATTTTTGGAATGTCAATCGAAGTGCTTGTCCATAATGCCAATCGAAGGGAATTATCCATGCCAATCGAAAGGCTCCTTCAGAATACCAATCGAAGGGTCTTCCAGAATTCCAATCGAAAGGTACTTAAAGCACCACTAAAAAATTTTCTTTTTCCTTAGGCAAGGGTTTCTGGTCAATCATGCAGGGGGAAGACTTTGGAAAACATGAGAGGGCAAATTTTGGGGTACAACAGCTGCCCCTGTTCAATCTTCTTGAACTTGAAGAGTTAGATTGGCAAGGTTGCCTTTCGCGACTCGAAGGTAAAAGAGGATTGGACACTAGAGTGCCCGTAAATTTGCACTCATCAAAATATAGCTGAGGATATAGGCTTAAAGATGCCATTTGGAGATGTGACAGAAACTTGTCGGGGATGGGCTTAAAGATGCCATTTGGAGATGTGACATAATCTTAAAGATGCCATCTAGAGATGTGACAGAATCTTGTCGGAGATGGGCTTAAAGATGCCATCTGGAGATGTGACAGAATCTTAAAGATGCCATCTGGAGATGTGACAGAATCTTGTCGGAGATGGGCTTAAAGATGCCATCTGGAGATGTGACAAAATCTTGTCGGGGATGGGCTTAAAGATGCCATCTGGAGATGTGACAGAATCTTGTCGGGGATGGGCTTAAAGATGCCATCTGGAGATGTGACAGAATCTTGTTGGAGATGGGCTTAAAGATGCCATCCAAGAATGTTTGTTGAACTGTATGTTGTAGGTCAGAAGAATGAGCATCAAAATGGTATTCGTGTTTGGAATGCCATTGAACTGTATCTAGGGACTGAGTTTATATGAGCCAAAGAATGGCGTCCGTGTCTGGCGCGTATCTGAGCTGTAACTATATTTGGTTTTTGAATGAATATCAGAATGACTTCCGTGTCTGAAGTGTATCTGTATTCTGAATGGGTAACAGAGAAAAATCTGTGTATGGAGCAACTGTGTGCTGAGGATAAATTCTGAATGAGTGACAGAATGGCAACCGTGTCTGGAGCGTATCTGGAATGAGTGACAGAATAACATTTGAATCTGGATCGTATCTAGACTTTATTTGAAGTTTGAGATCTGTATGAGTAGCAAAATGACTTCCGTGTCTGGAGTATACTTGAAACTGTAACTGGGATCTGAATGAGTGACAGAATGACATCCGAATTTGGATCGTATCTGGACTACATCTTGGAGTTGAGATCTGTATGAGTAGCAGAATGACTTCCGTGTCTGGAGTATATGTGAAACTGTAACTGGGATCTGAATGAGTGACATAATGACATCCGAATCTGGATCGTATCTGGACTGTATCTTGGAGTTGAGATCTGTATGAGTAGCAGAATGACTTCCGTGTTTGGAGTATATATGAAACTGTAACTGGGATCTGAATGAGTGACAGAATGACATCCGAATCTGGATCGTATTTGGACTGTATCTTGGAGTTGAGATCTGTATGAGTAGCAGAATGACTTTCGTGTATGGAGTATATCTAAAACTGTAACTGGGATCTGAATGAGTGACAGAATGACATCCAAATCTGGATCGTATCTGGACTGTATCTTGGAGTTGAGATCTGTATGAGTAGCAGAATAACTTTCGTGTCTGGAGTATATCTGAAACTGTAACTGGGATCTGAATGAGTGACAGAATGACATCCGAATCTTGATTGTATCTGGACTGTATCTTGGAGTTGAGATCTGTATGAGTAGCAGAATGACTTCCGTGTCTGGAGTATATCTGAAACTGTAACTGGGATCTGAATGAGTGACAGAATGACACCCGAATCTGGATCGTATCTGGACTGTATCTTGGAGTTGAGATCTGTATGAGTAGTAGAATGACTTCCGTGTCTGGAGTATATCTGAAACTGTAACTGGGATCTAAATGAGTGACAGAATGACATCCGAATCTGGATCGTATCTGGACTGTATCTTGGAGTTGAGATCTGTATGAGTAGAAGAATGACTTCCGTGTCTGGAGTATATCTGAAACTGTAACTGGGATCTGAATGAGTGACAGAATGACATCCGAATTTGGACTGTATCTTGGAGTTGAGATCTGTATGAGTAGCAGAATGACTTCCGTGTTTGGAGTATATCTGAAACTGTAACTGGGATCTGAATGAGTGACAGAATGACATCCAAATCTGGACTGTATCTTGGAGTTGAGATTTGTATGAGTAGCAGAATGACTTCCGTATCTGGAGTATATCTGAAACTGTAACTGGGATCTGAATGAGTGACAGAATGACATCCAAATCTGGATCGTATCTGGACTGTATCTTGGAGTTGGGTTGTTTGAGCTGGTCGAGTAGATAGTTGTCCTGTCTGGTTTCAGGTATTAATCTCTGACCTGAGAAAGAAAGATAGTTTTCCTGGCTTGCTACAGATATTAATCTGGAACTTTGAAAAGGTTGATGGTATCCATCTGTTGATTGACCTTTTCCTGAAAAGGTAAAACGTTAGCTGTATGCAATGTCATGATGTATCAAATGCATAATGTTATGATGTTCTCAAAAGTAAATGAGATTGTGTTTTATGCACTTATCATGTATGTAAATAGGATGTATGAAATGTGAAATGTTAATGAATGTATTTTTGTCTGGGAAAATAAATCCTTGACAAAAGCTGGGGAGTCATCAAATCTTGGACTGCTGTTGAAGAGTACGTGTGTCTTCAAACTTTGCTTAGAATATTTCCAATGGATTCCTGTTTTGTTGTTTGAGGAGAACTCCGCTGGGGGAAGTTGAAAACTCTGTGGGGAGTATGTGTATTTCTCCTTGGGAAAAGAGTTTAGGAGTCTTAGTCGTCCGTTGCTCTACTGGGAAGTCGAAGTTGAACTGATACCTAGTCGGGTCCAGGTTTCGCAGTAACTTGCTAGGGATTGTAGAGTAGTCTACTGGGGAAGAGGAGTTGTGGTCCTTTGATTTGTAGTAGTCGGAGAGGCAAACTCAAGCTGGGGAATCCTGGTGTTGTTGGGGAAATAAACCCTGTCGTCAGTCCGCTAGAGAGGTGACATCTTCGTTGGGGGAAGTCCTCGAGGATTCTTGAGGTTGATTCAGCTGGGGAAAGGGGGTCAGAGATTATACTCTTGCTGGGGAAACATCCTATGAGAAAGATTTTGGGGAGATTTGTCACTGCCCCTAGTAGCGAATGTTTGTGGCATTGCCAAAAAGTTTGATTGTATGTAACCCTTCACTGAGATTTGACGTTTAATGCCCCAAGTGACAGAGATGGAGGCCTGCCCCTAGTTACTCTGCACTTCTTCAGAGATTTCTTGAAATCTTGACTGGACTGCCCCAGGTGTGCTGGATAGTGACATGTTAAGTCCCCCTGTTGATAGGAGATTCGTCAATGGAAGTGTCATCCTACTTGAAGTGATTTTGTTCACTGGGAGAGCTTTCGTTCATCGGATATTCATTGTGAATTTCTCCGCTGTCAAACAAATAGCCCAATGCAAACAGTGATATTCAAGTAATGCAAAGTTTATGCTTGTCTCGAAGTTTTGAAAAATGCGTTTTTTAGCAGAAAACTTTTTATAAGACAAATTCAACACAAGATTTAGGGCTAAGCCTTATAGGAGTCAGGATACCTTTTGTAACAGTATGCTTTCGAACTAACCCATGCTTCAATTAGGAATTTTGAAGGGTTGTAACGTGGCTTGGTTCACGGTTTAAGAAACAAAGGATAAAGGCTCAAAGTATATTTGTACCCACCCGTTCTTCGTGATGTTCTTCAATCCTAAGCTCAGTTAATTGTGCGTCGAACTCTATTCGAATTTGGAACGACGTTTTGGTGATGGTTCCCACAAGTTGAATTTGTTGGAAGGCAGTCATTTTTGTAACATTTTTCATGTTGTTGAGGATTTGTAGCTACCTCGTTCTTTTGATTTGTTATCCCTACTTTTGCCTGACTGTTCCTGTTTTCGAGATTACAGTCAGCGGGATGCCCCAACTTTCTTAAGCCTCCTTTGTAGGTTTTGGCTCAGTGAGCTTTTCTCTTTTGAGAGATAATGACTGCCTATGAGATAAGGAACCATCACTGTCTTTTGATTCCCAGGGAATGTTTTTGATGTCGTTCGTTGTATTATGAACTGAGAGTTTGCGACTTCAATGCACATCTTTTGAATTAACTGAGAGACTACCCTACCCCAGGTTTAAATTAAAGGTTTCAATTTGTGTTAAAATAGAAAACTTATACTTCTTTGGCTCGAAGGGGTTGACTAGGGATTATCTTCCTTATAACTCCAGTGTTTAGGATTTGAAAGAAACGCTTGTACATCGTCAGCAAGGTCTGTCCAAAAGCATAATGTATGAGATTATGGAATTGTTTCGTCATCCTCCCTCTAAAGGCTTGTAACTTTTTATCAAGAGTTGAATGTCATAAAGAAGGTAAAAAGCATAGTTTAAATGTAATGAAAATGAAAATATGAATTCAAGACAAATATATGCAATGCATTAATGAAACAAAGTTTGACATTAATAGATAATTGTAACAAAAGAAATTACAACTTGAAAATTCAAAATGAACAGAAGCCTATTTGTCTGAACTTGTCAGTTTAGGTGGTGAGCCTTTGACGGAAGATTTTCATCTCGCCATACGGCATGCATTCCAGCACTCCTTTGTCAATCAAGTCTTGGATCTTGTTCTTTAGAGTCCAACAGTCGTCGGTGTCATGTCCAGGACTATGGGAGTGGTATACACAAAATGCATTGGGACGATAGCCATGAGCAGAGGTGTTGGGATTCCGGGGAGGATCCTTTAAAGTAATCAGATTGACCTCCAACAAGCGTTTCAGTATTAGAGATGATGGTATATCAGTCTCAGAGAAATGTCTTCCAGATGTATTCCGCCTACGCCGATTACCCTGTTGACACTGACGAGGTTGTTGCTGGGCTTGTTACCCTGAAGCAAGTTGAGGAGCCTTTCCCTTGTCTTCTTGTCTCAAAGGAGGTTGAATGATGACTTGATCTTCAACCCTAGATGTTTGCCCCCATTTGGTTGTTTCGAAGCAGATTGTTGACGAGAACCCTGAGCCCTTCTTGTCTTTGAGCTAGGTTTTGGATGAGAGCCATCTGGCCCACCAACTGTCCCTTCATTATGGCTATCTCAGTTTGTAGCCTTTCCAACTGGTCATCTTTGTTTCCATCAGGATTTCCCATGATCATGCCCCTGGTGAGGAGCGCCTTGACCTCTTCTTGTCCCTTGGATAGGTTCAAGAACATCTCTTGAACTTGAGAGTTTTGAGCCTGGATGTCCTTGATAGTCTGCTCTAGAGCCATCTCTACTGAAATAAACAGTAGGAGAATAAGGAAACATGAAAAGGAAAACCTGTCATGATGCAATGCATGATATGTGAATGCATGTTTTCAAGAATCTCGCGGGGTAAACACAAGAAAATGTTAGAGGTCGAATTTTGATCAACATCTTTGATTGGAGAACTTCATTTCGGTGGATGTCTTTCCACGAGAATCAAGCTCACCATGTCAAGTGGGTCATAGCCCCTGATTCAAGTTGTTGCACTTGATCTTTGACGGCGTTTGTTTAGAGGAAAATGAAACCTCTTGCCCTTTGGTAGACGTCTGGTTCAACGTAACCCTGCATCAAAAGACCCTCGAGATCCTTGAAATGGTTATTGAGAATGCCATGGTATGATGTTATGATGTTATGTACATGTATGTAGAAGTAAGCAAGTGTATATACAGACAGTCATATTCACACAGAGCAAACAAGTCCTTCGGTTTAGGCTTGCATGGGGTTTGTAGGTAAGTACCCCCTTGAAGTTAGTTGGCTCAAACCTGTCCTAAAATAGAAACCGGGTTCTAAGGAGCTCAATATCACTGGACTATTTTCTGTGTTCATTGTTTTGGTTTAGCCACTTAACTGGCGACCAAAATATTCCAAGAAAACAGTCCTCAATGAGTGTAGTATCGAGTATCTACCAACTTCAAACTGCACCAAAGTCGGTCATCTCACTACCCCTAAAAAAGGCCAAGATGGTCAAGTAAGGTTCTAAGAGTTCGTTAGTGCTTCATGACATCACTTAGCGGCCTCGTATTCTCCTTGACTACTCAAGGGCTACCGTTACCCATAAATATGTCACACTAACATAGCTACTGCTTCAACCATGTCGGTATACCCCGCACAGTTCCCTCGCAGTTTATTTCTATTTACCTAAAAGGGTGCCCCCAAATCCGGGTGTAGGATTTACAACAAACCCAAACAAGGAACCCAAAAAGTAAAGCAATCAAAGCAAGCATGTAAAGGTGATCTAAAACCCTAAGGTAACCCCACTTGTAGAATTTCTCCCCAGTAGAGTCGCCAGTTCTGTGATACGGTGGGAGAACTGACTTAGGATTTTGCATTTGTGTTCGCAAATGTTTCAGTTTAGCAAGAGTCGCCACCGACTTTTTATTTTTATCCTAAGGAAAGGTCAAAAAGCACAGGAAAGACCTTTGAGATGTTTTCGTGGGTTCAGGGGGTAGATTATGAAAAGGGAAGGTGCTAGCACCCTTTTCATCCATGGTTATCCATGGGCTCTTAGTTACTTATTTTAGATCACTTTCCTTTGCTTTTCAATTGTTTGAAATGGTGCTTTGTGTGTGTGGTTTTGAAAAATGTTTTGAAAAAGATGCCTTGTCTAGGAAACCTTTGTAATGATTCTTGTTTGAATATATACAAAGGTGTGAGTCTTTTTGAAAAGATAATTCAATGTTTTGAAAGTTGTTTTGAAGTTGTGTTGTGAAGTGTGTTTGAAAAATGGCAAGGATGTTTTGCAAGACTTTTGATCAAGTAACTAAGAGTTATCTACCCTATTTTACTCAAAGATTTTCTTGTATTTTAACCCTTTTAACAGTGTTGTTTCACCATTGTATTTGGTGAACAACCTTGTGTTAGGATGTTAACGGGACAGGTGCGGGTCATCGTATGACCATGATAGCAACGTTGTGAAATGACTTAGCACTTTTCTGTAGGGACTAAGATCAATTTGAAAGGCAACTTTGATAGCGTCATCGAGGGACTATGATCTTTTTTCAATTCATTTGTGCTAAGACATCCCACATGCATAACATGGCCATTTTTATAAGGCAGCCAGTGGAATTACCCTAAGGGTGCACGTGTGCAAGTGTGTTTGATTGCATGCATTGTTATCTTTGATTTTTGGGTTGTCTAACTGTTGATTTTATCTTGCCATACACACCTAATTACTAGCATTTATACAAAGCAATAAAAATGCAGGAAATAAATATCCTACACTATTACAACCATATTGAATTGCATGAGAATATAAAGGCAAAAATAAGGTAAAAGCAAGAAAAATGAGTGTCTTTTGACCCAGGCAGGAGCACCCTTCGATTTGCATTCTGTTGGCCTCCTTCGATTGGGGGCTGGCATCAGTAAGGTCCTGTCCTTCGATTGGGAATTCGCGCCAGTGAGGTCATGGCCTTCGATTGGGCTTTGGCACCAGTCAGGTCATGTACTTCGATTGGAGGCTGGCACCAGCATAGAAGTGCCTTTCGTCTGAGCCTGGACTTAGTGCAAGTGTGCCTCTGGCTGGGCCTTTCTGCCTTGTTTCCTTCTTCGATTGGGCCTGGAATCTGTGCAAGATGCAATCTGCCTTTCTGTCTCCTTCGATTGGGTCTGGAGTCAGTGAGGAAGCCTGGGGCTTCGTTTCATACTCCTGTATTTTGTTTATTTCGTTTGAGATATTAAATAGCAACATGGCCCAAGGCCATGCTGTCATTACCTCAGGGCCAGGTTAGTTCTTAGAGCATTTGTAACAAACCAAAGAACAAAACCAAAAGGAGAGACAATAAAAACAAACTAAAAGAGTGGAAACGAAAAGGTAACAAACACTATGTACATGTTTGAAACGAAAAGGAAGCTTATTTACATGTTACGCTAGAAATGAAGGGTTCAAGGTTAAGGATGACTTACCTTGCTTGAGGCTGGAACGTGTGCTGGGTCTTTAAGTGGTTTCCTTGAATGCTTCTGGATTCGAAGGGAGGAACCAGGAGTTATGTCTTTGATACTGGATAAGTGTGAGGTTCTTCCTACTGGATTCAAAGGGTAACAAGGTATAGGGATGTTTCAGATTCTAAGGGGATAAGTGTTTGCTCTTGGGTTTGATACAGGCAGGTCTGAGTTTTTGTTAGTTTTGATACAGGCTTGCTTGCAGTTGCAGTTGGACTAGCTTTAGGCAGGTTTGTTTGCAGTTGCAGTAGAACCGACTTGAGTTTTCTGGCTTTGGTAAGGAAGGCAGGTTTTGAGGTTATGCAGGCCTCAAGGCTTGTTGTGCCTTAGGCTTGTATTTGTAACACAAGTTTGATGTTCTGGTGTTAGGCAGGAGGATGCAGTTCTGGATTTGTTATTTGGATTCTGGGTATGTGTTTGGTGAGTGTTTAAGTGTTTAAGTGTTTAAGTGTTTAAGTGTTTAAGTGTTTGAGAATTTTGTGGTGTGTGAGAATTTTGAAGATACGTTCTCCTCTCTCCTCTGCCCTCTTCTTTGTGCAAATGAACTCTCTATTTATAGAGAAAGGCTTTTGGGAAGCTTGGGGAGAGAAAATAATAAAATAAGGCCCATCTGGAAAGTGAATGTCCACTTGTGCCATAAAAGCAAGATGAATGGTTCAGATGGGGTTGCTTCATGCTGAAGGAAAATAGGCGCAAGGCTCAAGACAGACTTTCCTAAAAGGTAGTACTGTGCTATTAAGTGCAAGTGGTCTTAGACAATAAATAGGTACAAGCCTAAAAAGGGAAGACACGTGGCCTAGCCTATGGGTCTGAATGTTCAACTTGATCTTTTGAGTCGAATCCTCCATCTTTCTACACCTTTCAACCAGACGGGAACGAAACAACATTCATTTTCACCAGCTGTGTGTCCTTCGAATGGGTTTCTTATGTACCCTTCGAATGGGCCTTCTTTGCCAACTTCAAAGTCTAATTCGAATCTATTTAGAACATTCCCTATTAGACAACTTCGACCAGCCCTTGGCCTTGTGATGATTCTAAGTTCTGATTCGAAGTGTTCAGAACTTCCTTCATCAGAGCATCTTAGATTAAGAGAAACTCTGCACTGAAATGCCATTCGAAGGTCATTTCGTTCTGATGTTCTTATTAAGGCAAACTCTAAAGTTCCAGTCGAAGGACACTCTGAAGTTCCAGTCCAAGGACCTTTTGAAATGCCAATTGAAGGGTATTTGTCCATATACCAATCAAAGTGTACTTGTTAAAATTCCAATCGAAAGGCTTTGTTAACAGGCCAATCGAAAGGTGTTGTTCATGCTAATCTAAGGACATGGTTAACATGTCTGTCGAAGATGCCTTGACACAATGCTAAATCGAAGGATCTTGTGGCATGCCAATTGAAAGGCTTGGCCCAGGGTGCCAAATGAAAAGGTCTTTCAGAATTCCAATCGAAGGCCTTGACACAATACCAATCGAAGTGCTTGTCCATAATGCCAATTGAAGCATTTTTGGAATGTCAATCGAAGTGCTTGTCCATAATGCCAATCGAAGGGAATTATCCATGCCAATCGAAAGGCTCCTTCAGAATACCAATCGAAGGGTATTTCAGAATGCCAATTGAAAGGTACTTAAAGCACCACTCAAAAATTTTCTTTTTCATTAGGCAAGGGTTTCTGGTCAACCATGCAGGGGGAAGACTTTGGAAAACATGAGAGGGCAAATTTTGGGGTACAACAGGTTTCCCCTTTCAAAAATAACAATATTATTTTTCTTATTTTTAGGACTTAAATAATTTTATTTTCATATATATAAAACAAATACAAAAAAAAAACATTTTTGCATCCATACAATTTATTGCATATTTAAATAATTGTTTATTTATTTATTGTACAAGAATTCAATTGGGTTGTAATAATTTTTAGGGTTTTATTTTGAGCAATATCCCCCATTCAAAAAAAACTTGTATCCACCCTCCCATAATATTGTTGTAATAGCTTAGATTTACTTTACGCAATTTATCGTATTATATACATGTTTAGTAAAATTAGGGTTTGTATGATAAGACAAAATCAAACAAATAGACATGACCTAATATAATCTAAGACAAAAAAGCATGTAAGATGGCACACATTGCACACAAGCACTCCTTAGGGTTTCACCCACTTTGTTGCCTTAAAAATGACCATGGTATGCATGCTAAATATCTCGGCAAAACAAAACAAAACAAAAGATCATAGTCCCTCGATGACGTTATCAAAAGGTTGCCTTAAAACAAGATGATCTTGGTCCCTCAAACATGCTAAGATACTTGGCACCATGGCTATCATGGTCATACGATGACCCACGCCCATCCCGTTTAACATCCAAAGATAGGGTTGTTTACCAAAGCAATGGTAAATCAACAATGTCAAAGGAATAAAAATGTGTAGGAAAGACATTTGAGTAGGTAGATATGCTTATAGTTACTTGACCAATTTGCAAACAATCCTTGCTATTTTCAAACAAACACGCACACATTTCAAAACATTTCCAAACAACTTTCAAAATATTGAAACATTTTTAAAAGACAAACATCTTTGTATACATTCTTACGAACGAGAATCATTACAAAGATTGCCTAAACGATGGCCTCTTTTCAAAATACTTTCAAAACCACACAAAGCACCATTTTAAACAATTGCAAAAGCAAAGCAAGTGATTTAAGCAAGTAACTAAGAGCCCATGGAAAACCATGGATGAAAAGGGTGCTAACACCTTCCCTTTTCATAATCTACCCCCCGAACTCAAGAAAACATCTCAAAGGTCTTTTCTGTGCTTTTTTACCTTTCCTTTTGGATAAAATAAAAGTCGGTGGCGACTCTTGCTAAACTGAAACATTTACGAACACAAACGCAAAACTTCAAGTCAGTTCTCCCACTGTATCATAGAACTAGCGACTCTGCTGAGGAGAAATATAAAAGTGGGGTTACCTTAGGGTTTAGATCACCTTTATTTGCTTACCATGTTTGCCTTGTTTTCTTTACACTTTGGTTCTATTGTTTGAGTTTGAATCCTCTACCCAGATTTGGGAAACATTCATAGGTAAATAGCAATACATTGTGGAAACTGTGCGGGGTATACCGACACGGTCTAAGCAATAGCTATGTTAGTGTGACATATTTGTGGGTACCGGTAGCCTTTAAGTCAATCAAAGAGAATACGGGGCCGCTGAGTGATGTCATGAAGCACTAACGAACTTTTAGAACTTTTACTTGACCAACTTGGCCTTTTAGGATGTAGTGAGATGACCGGCTTTGGTGCAGTCCGAAGTTGGTAGATAATCGATACTACACTCATTGAGGGTTGGTTCCTTGGAATATTTCGATCGCCGGTAAAGAGGATGAATTGAAACAATGAACAAGGAAACAATCCAGTGATATTGAGCTCCTTAGAACCCGGTTACTATTTTTAGGACAGGTTGAGCCATCTAAACTTCAAGAGGGTACTTACCTATGAAACCCCATGCAAGCCTAAACTAGAAATTTGTGTGATTTGCTTGTACATATATACTTGTGTATAACATCATGGACATCATGAGCATCATATGCATCCACTAACCATTTCAATGATTTTGGAAATTCATCTTTGTTCCTGTTTTGCAGTTATGGAATCACTTCGCAGGAAAACGATCCAAGTCAACCTTGTAAGAATTCCTCCACAACTCAAGGAGCTAGTTTCAAGGATTCCTGAGAACTCTCCATTCACCGAGAGGCATGGTTGTCTTCTCAACCTAGTCACTTCCAACACAGAGGAAGACATGATGAAAGTTCTTTTCCAGTTTTTGACCCTTTACATCACTCCTTCACATTTCCAGACTACCAGCTTGTCCCCACTTTGGAGGAATTTTCTCAACTCTTGAGGATTCCTATTCTCAATCAACTACCTTTCAATGGTACGGAAAGAGAACCAAATCTAGAAGAGATTGCTCAAGCCCTGCACTTGCACTCATCTGATGTCACAACCCATTGGGAAACTAGAAGTGGTGTCAAAGGCTTCCTGGCAAAGTTCTTGTTTGAGAAAGCCCAAAGCTACTGCAACTCCTTGGACTTACCAGCTTTTGAGGAGATTGTAGCTCTTCTCATCTATGGGATGGTTTTGTTCCCTAACCCTGATCAACTCATAGATGTGAGTGCTGTCAAAATCTTCATGGCTTGCAACCCGGTTCCTACTTTGCTTGGGGATATCCTGCACTCTTTTCACACTCGTACAATGAGGAAAAGAGGTGTTCTCATATGTTGCACTCATCTACTGGCAAGATGGTTTATTTCTCATCTTCCCCAATCAGTCTTGAAGAATGAGAAAGGTTTGAGGTGGTCTCAATGATTGATGACTCTTACACACTCAGATATTCATTGGTGTTCTCGATCTAGAGAGAATGTTATCATCATCGACCGTTGTGGGGAATTCCCTAATGTCCCTCTACTTGGCATTAGGGGAGGCATCACCTACAACCCCTGCTTGGCTCTGAGACAGTTTGGTTATGCCCGAAGGGATGGCCCACATGACATGCTAATTCTAGACTTGGTTTTCGACTTCGACAACAACAATCAAGGACTTCGACAAAGGTTTATCCGAGCTTGGAGGATGCCAAATAAGGTAGACAGTAAGACCTTGGGACACAAGAATTCCATCCCTCTTGAGCCTTACCTCAAGTGGGTACGAACCCGCGCCCAAAGTCTTATGATGCCTTACCCCTCTATTCTCCCAATGATTATAGAGCCTGTTGAGGAAGGAGAGGTTCCATACACCCTCCTACATCTTTACGTGCCAACATCACTCAAAGATCTGCAAAGGAGTTGGATACAGCTCAAGGGAGAACGTGATACTTTTGAAGCCCAATTCTACGCAAGCGAGAAGAAGGTTTTAGAACTTACTCGGTTACTTCACGAAGAGCATACTCTCAACACCTACATTGCACCGAAGAGGATGCACAATGTCTTTTTATCTTAGAATTTTGTACTATTTTTCCCTAGGGGCATTGATGTAAACAAATTCTATTTTATTAATATAACGTTTGTTCCTTTTTGTTTAACACAAATTTGAATTTTCTAAATCCTTGAAAGCATTACATGAATACATATCATTCATCATATACATGAATAGGTATTCATACCAAGTTTCCTCATCTCTCTGCTGTTTATTTCAGCAAGATAGATATTGAACAAACGGTCAAAGATTTGCAAGCTCAGAATTCACAATTTCAACAACTACTCTTGACCTTGGCTAAGGGGCAGGAGTAGCTCAAAACCTTGCTAGAGAAAGAAAAAGCGAAAAAGAAGAAGAAGCGAGTTGGGGTGGTTCTTATGGGCAGAAGGTTTGAAGGACAAGCCAGACGGACCTTGGAATTTCCATCAACCTCTGAAGAAGGAGAAAGAAAGGGTAAGGAAACTGCAGTACCATCTGAATCTGAAGCTGAAGAAGAGGAAGAAGAAGACTATTGCAAACAACAGTACCCTCCGGCTGATGACAAATACAAAAATCTGGAAGAGCATTTAGCTGCTATGGAGATACAGAGAGTTCCTGGGCTGGACTTTGAAGAGTTGGGGTTGGTATCTGGAATAGTAATCCCTCCTAAGTTTAAAGTACCTTTTTTTGCCAAGTACGACGGGTTTTATTGTCCCAAGATGCACCTACGATCTTATGTCAGGAAAATTCAACCACATTCTGCTGACAAAGATTTGTGGGTCCACTTTTTCCAGGACAGTTTGTTGGGCACACAGCTTGATTGGTTCTACCAGTTGGAGAGGTCTGATGTGCATAATTGGTAAGACTTGGCGGCCGCCTTCTATAAACAGTATCAATACAATGCTGATTTGGCACCAACCCGTACTCAACTCCAAAGTATGGCTATGGTGTCCAATGAGGGCTTCAAAGACTACACCCAAAAGTGGAGGGATTTGGCTGGAAGGGTGCAACCACCTTTATCTGAAAGAGAGCTAGTGGACATGTTCTTGGGGACTCTGTCAGGTCCTTTCTTTAATCACCTGATTGGAAGCTCCTCTGCAGGTTTCACTGAGTTGATTCTAACTGGCGAGAGGGTGGAAGCCGGTATTAGAGGCGGGAAAATTCCGAAGGACGCGTCTACCTCTTTTTTACCGTGAAAAATGGTAAACAACCGCTGATCTTCCAAAAGGTAACTTATTTGGTGACTCGCAGGATCGATCAGATTGATCCTAAGACATGGCTGATTTTTATCGTTTAAATGTTTTAAAATAGAGAGTTTCGACTAATCCTAATGGTAATTAACGCAAGTAAGGTAGAGACACTTTAAGTAAATTGCATGGAGAAAAGCTTGATAAAGTAAATAAAAGCATTAAAGGCTTGTTAAATAAATGACTTCGACTGAGATAAATAAGTGAAAGCGATAAATTGCTTGAATGTAAAAGATTTCGATTAAGGTAAATGGTGTTTCACACATACATTCTCAACGATTCTTTCTCTTACGCTGGGTACTTGAATCTAAATGAGTGACTTGTATACAATGATGAGCACCCCTAATAACTACGTGAACACTTATTATTTATACTAAAAATCCTAAGTAACTGCTGGGCAGTTACATCTCTTCGTGGTGACACCACATGGCACGTTTACAACCCTCGACGCCTACTTCCACGCCACGTTGCACTTGGTAACTGCTGGGAACCGTTTTCCCTCTAACAATTCGAAATTCAAACCGTTCGATCTTGGGCATCAGGGACCTTGGTCGAAAGGTTGCTCCTTCGACGTTGAAAACAACATGATTCCAACTTAGAGAAATTTCTCTAAGTATCTTGTCATTCTTTGATAAGCCTTCGATGTGATCAGCTGATCGAAGCCTTCTTGTGTAGGAAACTCTTCTAACTCATAATTAATGATCTATATGATAATAGAACGTGGGTGTCGAATTTAGGAGCCAACAAATTTCCCCCCAAAAATGTTTTATTTCGACGCTTAGAAGAAAGAGGCATTCTTTGATATTCCATTCGACACTTGTCCTTCACTCTCAGCCAAAAATTAGTTTGTGCGCTTTTCGTCTCCTACCAACCATCTGACAATCTCAAAAAATCATCATTTCAACTTTTCCCAAGATGTCACTTTAGTAAGGCACTTCGCACGCACAATGGCCTTTCATACGCTGTCATCATGACCATTCTCTGAAATCGAGGAAGCATGCTGCAACGTTTCCGTTTTTCAGAACGGTTACAGCGCCAATGCGTGCCACGTGCCCCACTCCCGTCTGTGGCATTAAATGACCTCGAGCCCTGTGATTTTCCAATTACTCTAAATAGCACTAAGTGCTTCATTTGGACTCTTTACGCTTTCTCGCATCCAAACCTTTGATCGAACGAAATCTTCTGCAAACAGCCCTTTGCTTCTTCCTCTCTAAACCCAGTAATCTTTATTCTTCATTCACCCTCATTTAAACCAAAAATGGCTTCACGTACTCGTGCTCCCAATTCCCCAAGATCTAGCATTCTCTCCAAGACTGCTCAACCAGAAACCTTCTCAACTGCTCCGATAGTTAATTCTATGGGAATGTGAAGGGTTCCTGAACCCATGGGTGATGCTGAGCGCAAAACCTATGGCTCTCAACTGCTGATTCCCGTTGGGTATTCCAACCAGGTTTTTTCCATGTCAGGCCCTCTTTCAACATGCATTACTGACCCCACAAAAATTGAGGGTTTCTTCCCCGCGCATGAGGCACTCAAACCCATTGGGTGCGCAAAGAAGGCGAAAGATGATATTGAAGATCCTGCAAAAGAGAAAATAGATCTTCGGTTTTTTAACAGGGGGGTTAGGGCTTTTCGATCTAGCCCTAGCCTTACACTAGAATATACCGCTTGGCTCAACAAGATGGAGGAGTGCCAGGCTTCGATTTGGAAAGGCATGGGCATTTATGACCTGGTCATGTTATCCAAAACTGGTCTTAACTATTGTCCCGACATGCTGGTAGCTTCATTGCTGTTTTGGGACTACACTCACTATACCTTCCACTTGCCTTGTGTAATGGTTACGCCCACTCTCTTTGATGTGGCTGCAATTGCTGGTCTTCGACCAACTGGGGACTACTTCGACCCAGAGGAAATGTCTGAAGACCAAATTGGGTTTTCTGCTACCAAACCCACCTACACCACTTACACCAATCATTACCACGACAAATCGACGGCTGCAGTGACTAATGTGGAGCACATCGCGTTTCTAGCCCTTAGGCTGTCGCGCTTCGTGTTCTGCACGAAATCCCTGCAGGTGACGAAGAAGATGGTCACCCTCGCTACTCAGCTTCATCACGGCCAAAACATTTGTTTGGCCGAATTAATATTGGAGAACTTGTACGAGTAGATAAGTAGTGGAGCGGCTCAATTAAAAGTAATCGAAAATAGAGCCAGCCTGCTGCTTGCTGGTCCCTTCTGGCTACTTCAACTCTGGCTGAATGCCACTTTCGAGTCTTTTCTACCCCAGAAGACTCAAATAAATGAAAAGGCTCCTAAGATAGCCAGAAGGCGCGTTGAAGGCACCAGGCTCGCCTTATTGACTCCTACTGAGGATGGGCTGGAACTACAAAAGACCTTCGCAAACTTCGTTCAGATGTTTGCAGGGAGGAAGGAATTCACTTCGACCATGGCCCCTTTCGCTGGTCGAAAGTGTGGTCCTGGATGGTTTACCAGGCCCCATCCTACATCACCAGAGGATCCTCACTTCGAAGAGCATACAACAATGTGGGAAGCGTTTCTCACCCCAAGGATAATATCGTTGCGTTTCAAGAGTTCGAAAAATCAGCTGAGCCTGATTGCCTACCAGCCGAATCATGTCTCTCGATAATTTGGTATTATCCAATCGCTTCCTTCTCCGATTTATCCTCAGGAGAAATCATTGTTGTTCTTTTCTAATGACTACTCTGAAGACGCCGCTACTAGGCATATCAGTAGGTATGTTGGTCGGACCGTTCTATCATTGTTCAACTACCAACTCAACTTCCTCTATTCATCAGCCTTTGAAGACTGGTGGAAGAGATATTATGTCGAAGAGTTCTTCGACGAGAAGGACTTTGCAGACGAACTCAAGAAGTCCTTCGTCATGGTCCTCGATAAAATAAAGAAATGTACGTTCCCTCTTCAAATTATATTTGTCTTTTTATTTCGACTTATATCTGTCAATTATAACTTGTGAATGTTTCTCTTTCAGTTGTTCGAAAACCTGTGGCTAAGAAGGCCACAGACAACAATCAGGGTGGAGGTCCCTCTGCAAAACCTCCAGTACAGGTAACAATTTTTCCTTGTTTCCCTCTTTGGTCTTAAACATCCTAGTTTTCGATGTTGTGTTTTAAATCGACTCCGTTTGGGATTTTCAGAAACCTGAGCCTAAGAAGCGACCCATATTAACGGTCGAAACTTTGAGTGGCGAAGAGGAGGAATCTCCTCCTGTTCCTCTCAAACGGAGAAAGCTGAAAAAGGTTGCTCTTGCTCCTGAACCTCGACCTGCGATAAGAACTAAAGTCACAGGGAATAAACCCAGGCCGCCCCCTGTGATTATCAAAGAACCCACGGAGGAGGAGCTAAATGTCTTGCTCAGTAATCCTGTTGAGAGCGACAACTCTAGCCCTGGGGCCGAGGTTCCTTTACAGGTAATGTCTCCGACCACTTTTAACTGAAGTGTCGATGATCACCTTCGATTGTGCATCTATCTAATCAGAGTTTTTTTTTTACTTTCCGGAAACGGCTGGCACTTCAGCGCCAGCTGGGCATCCTGTCGAAGGTTCTGGTACCTTCATAAACAGCGCAGGGGAACCCACCTGCAATCCTTCTTCTTTCGTCAGTTCTGCTAACGAAGTGAATCAAACTTCGGAGCCGCAGGACTCTGCTGACCATAGCAGACAACGCGAAGAGGAACTGGTGGATGATGAGTTTCATGCTGAGACAGAGGGTGCCCTTGAGGAGCACCACCAGGAGGAGGTTCAAGTGGTCAACGAGACAGAAGAGCAATATGACGAAGAGGGTCATGTTGACGCTGATGCTGCTGAAAATGTTCAGCCCCAAGCCAACATTGCCGCAGAAAAGGTTACCTCGACAAAGCCCAGGTCTAAAGAGGACTTGGCTCTCTTGAAGCAAAATGACCCAATTGGCTATCTGAACGACATCGTCGAGAGCAGGGAAAATTCATCTGACCCTAGTCATGATGCTTCTACTGCATCAGGGAAGTCTACTTCGGCTTCTCCTCTCGATGAGGCCTTGAAGAAAGTTAAGGCTTAATTCTTCAAGAGGGACCTAATGAAGGCTTTGGAGGGGGATCCTACTGCCAAATCTTGTTTGGGGGCTGTCTTGGGTGCAGTCGATTTGCTTGCTGTTTCTCCAGAGATTTCCAGCTTCATCTTGGAGTTATACTCCATTATTGACCAAGCCTCTGCGGATTACAATCGTCGAAGGGGGTTCAACAACCAACTCGAAACGCTGCATGGCAAGAGTTCTGCTGCTTGGACTGAAGTAGCTGAATCGACCTCTCGAATTAAAGAGTTGTCGAAACAGAGAACGTCCAAGCAACAGGAAATCAAAGCCATCGATCAGGATAATGCCTCTATACGGGCGCAGATCGAGGAGTTGGAAGCCAGGTTAAACGCTAATACTAAGCACAGGGAAGAACTTCTTTCGACTGTTTCAGACGCGGAGAGCCAAGATGAAGTTGCTCTAGGCCTAGAGTTCGCTGAAAGGGCCCAGGCTCTAGATGACCAGATTGCCAAAATCTCTCAGGCGAATGCCTTGTGCAACAAACGACTGGAGTTACAGCGAGCAAAATATCTCCGTCTCAAAGCTTCCGTCCCTTTTTAATTTGCTCTGTACTTCATTGACCATGTACTCGAATATTTTGTAATTTTTGTAGCCATTTTGGCTTATCAATGTTATTTTCCATTTTGGCTTTATTGTTAACTTAATCATTAATTGTTATTTATTTTGATCTCTTGGAGCATAGGTTTATATTTTTTCAAATATTTGCCATTTACTCTCAAGAGTCTTTTATCTTCGCTTAACTCTTCGACCTCATATGCTCCACCAGAAAAAGTTTGAATAATTTTGAAGGGTCCTTCCCATTTGGGTGACCATTTTCCCATGCTTCGATCTTTTCGATCCATGGGAAGAATTACCTTCCAAACTAGTTCTTCAGGCGAGAATGCCTTAGGTTTTACTTTCTTATTGTAAGAGTCTTCCGCTCTTTTCTTCTGAATTCTCAGTAGGTCGAGAGCTTGTAGTCTTTCTTCATCTAAATCTACAAATTCGTCTAACATCATATCCCAATATACCTCAGGGGGAATATCTTGATGTCTTTGAACCCTTGTTGATTGAAGACAAATTTCTGCTGGCAGTACTGCGTCATGACCGTAAGTTAGCCGATATGGTGTTGTACCTGTGGCTTCCTTTGGGGACGTTCGACAAGCCCACAAGATCTGGTCTAACATTTTATGCCAATTTTTTGGCTTCTTTCCTACATGCTTTTTTATCACGCCAATCACTATTTTATTCGCCGCTTCGACTTGACCATTTTCCTGCGCGTAATAAGGCATTGATGTTAGGAGTCTGAAGCCTGTTTCTTGCGCGAATTCCTGCATCTTTCGACCAGTGAACACTGACCCTTGATTAGTTGTTATAGTCTCATGGATTCCAAATCTGTAGATAATGTTCTTTTGAATAAATTCAATGACATTTTCTTGGTCTGCGTTGACTAAAGGGATAGATTCGATCCATTTAGTGAAATAATCAATGCCTACCAGTATATACTTCTGGCTCTTCGATGATGCTGGTCGAATCTCTCCAATAAGATCCAACGCCCATCCTCTAAAAGGCCGAGGTTTCACTATTGAATGAAGCTCGCTTGCTGGTACATGTTGGATACCAGTATGGACTTGGCATTCCTGGCAACCATTCGCGAACTCGACACAAACTTTCAAGATAGTGGGCCAATATAGTCCTTGTCGAAACAACAACCATTTCATCTTATGACCTACTTGGTGAGCCCCACATGCTCCAGCATGCGTAGTCGAAAGGGCTATGTATGCTTCGGTTTTGCTTAAGCATTTTAATAATACCCCTTCAGGCGTCTTTTTAAACAACTCATTCCCCATGAGTACGTAACTTAACGCCCTATATTTTATTTTTCATTATGTCAAAGCTTCTGGATTTTGTAGATAATCTACAATGGGTTTCCTCCAATCTTGCTCCGATAAATTGTCTATGAACGAAATTCGAAATCCATTTGATTGGCATATCCTAGTCTTGTCGATTCCAAATCAGTTGGAGACAAGCTGGTTGCTGTCATTTTTTCTCAGACTTCGATTTCTCTTTGTAATCTCGTTTTTGAAATCCTATACCCAGATGCAATTTGTGCCAAATCATTGGCTATTTGGTTTTCCAATCTAGGTATGTGTCGAATATTAACCACTTCGAATTTTTTCAATAAACGATTTTCTATCACAAAGTACATAATGAGATTTTCTCTTATACATTTGTACTCTTTTGTGATTTGCTTAATGACTAACTCTGATTCTCCCATTATTTCGACTCGAGTTGCCCCCAATCCCAACAATATTTCAAGGCCAGTAATTAGAGCTTCATATTCAGCCTCATTGTTCGAACAAGTACCTTCTATCTTGTACTTGAATGTTGTTGGAATTTTTTCTGGAGAAATAATTAAGACCCCTACTCTCGTTCCATCTTTATGGCTGGAACCATCGAAGTAAAATTTCCAGGGTTCTATCTCCAAGTAATTTATATTTTGTACCTGAATTGAGTGGTCGACTATAAAGTCTGCTACCACTTGTCCTTTTACTGCCTTGAGAGGCATAAAGGTTAACGAATACTCAGTTAATGCTAGCGCCCACTTGCCAATTCGACTGTGCAAGATGGGTTTCGACAACAAGTATTTGAAAACATCAGAATGGGACGAAACATACACATCAACTGGTTTTATATATTGTTTGAGCTTTGTACAAGAGAAATAAAGACATAGACATAATTTTTCAACTTCGCTATATCTAGTTTCTGCATCGTTCAAAACTCTGCTAAGGTAGTAAATGGGTCTTTCGACTCCATTTTCATCCTCTTGGGCTAACATGCTTCCCAAAGTTTTGTCGGATGCAGCTATGTACAATCTCATACTCCTATTTCTATAAGGAGGCACCAAAATAGGTGGCTTGGTGAGGTACCCTTTGATCTTATCGAAGGCTTCTTGTTGCTCTTGCCCCCACTTGAACCCTTCCTTATTCAATCGAAGTAAGGGTGAGAAGGCTTGCTCTTTTCCACTTAGGTTAGATATAAATCTCCTTAAGAAGTTTATCTTGCCCAGCAGAGATTGCAGTTCCTTCTTGTTCGTTGGCGCTTTCGCTTCCAAGATTGCCTTCGTCTTGTTCTGGTTGATTTCGATTCCTTTCTTGTGGACGACGAAGCCTAAGAAATCTCCAGCTTTCACACAGGACGCACACTTCAAAGGGTTCATCTTCAGACCATGCTTTCTCATTCTTTCGAATGATTGTCAAAGGTGGTCTATATGGTTCTTCCTGGAAACAGATTTTACAACAATATCGTCAATATATACTTGCATGAAAGTGTTAATAAAATCATGGAAGATAGAGTTCATTGCTCGCTGATATGTTGCCCCAGCATTTTTTAGGCCAAAAGGCATTACTACCCATTCGTAAGTGCCTAAGGCCCCAGGGCATCAAAAAGCTATTTTCGACACATCTTCTTCAGCAATGAAAATTTGATTGTATCATGAGTAACCGTCGAGCATGCTCAGGTACTCGTGGTCAGCGGCAGAGTCGACAAGCATTTCCGCCACAGGCATGGATATTCATCTTTGGGTGTTACAACATTCAGATCTCTGAAATCTATGCACACCCTCAATGTACCATTTTACTTAATAACTGGCACAATGTTTGCAATCCATTCGACGTACCTCGTAGTTCGTATGAATTTGCACTTCAGCAGTCTTTCGACTTCCGTTTTGATCTTCGATAGTATTTCTGGAGCGAAGCGTCTTAGAGCTTGTTTGACATGCTTTTTCCCGAGTTTGATTGGCGACTGAAGTTCTACCAATATTCTATCCAGACCAGGCATCTCATCATAATCCCATGCAAAGCAGTCCTTGAACTCCTTCAGTAATTGGATCACTTCGACCCTGAGTTCTGGGTCTATTTTAGCACTAATGTAAGTGGGTCTTTTATCTAACCCTTCGCCCAAGTTGATTTCTTCTAAAAGATCCTGTGCTAACATTTTGATGTTGTTCGCCAGGGGATCCTTTTCGAAACCCAAAGGCTCATCGTCGTAGATGGCGTCGAGCCTTTGTTCCTGCATTCCTTCTGTCGAGATATCGGGAGGTTCTGGGTCGAAATCTTTTCCAGGACCTATATCTGGTGGCTCTGGGTCGAAATCTTTTCCAGGACCTGCAGAAGGTAATACTTGGTCATTGGCCTTGGTGGCCATATATTTTAATTCGGCTTCGAGAGCCGCTATCATTCTTGTTTCGGCTACATAAGCCAGAATTTGCTGTAACGCTTGCGACTCAGTCATTATCACTGTATTCGCTTCCCCAACCAGTTGGCTGGATGTCAGTTAGCCTACTGAAATCAATGTGAGACAAGTCTTCTTTATCCCATTGAAACCCATTGTGATACGGTGGGAGAACTGACTAGGGTTTTGCGTTTGTCTTTGCAAATGTTTCGGTTGAGCAAGAGTCGCCACCGACTTTTTATTTTATCCTAAGGAAAGGTTTAAAAAGCACAGCAAAAACCTTTGATATTTTTCTTGGGTTCGGGGAGTAGATTATAGAAAGGGAAGGTATTATCACCCTTTCTATCCATGGTTATCCATGGGCTCTTAGGTACTTGCTTAGATCAACTTGCCTTGGTTTTCAATTGTTTGAAATAGTGCTTGGTGTGTGGTTTTGAAAATGTTTTGAAAAGATGCCTTGTATAGGCTACCCTTGTAACAATTCTTTACTCGAATGTTTTACAAAAGGTGTTTTGTCTTTTGAAAAGATGTTCCAAGGTTTTTTTGAAAGTTTGTTTTGAAAAGTGTTTGTGAAGTGTGGTTTGAAATTAGGCAAGTGTTTTCTTGGCAAATTGACAAGTACTTAAGAGTTATCTACCCTAAAGTTTTCTCAAGGATTTTTGTCATGTTTTAAACCTTTTGACAATTTTGTTCCACCATTGCATTTGGTGGACAATCTTGTCTTAGGAGGTGAAAGGGACGGGCGTGGGTCATCGTTTAGACCATAATTGCAATAGTGTTAAATGTCTTTGGGTAATTTTTCTTTAAAAGGATTTGATCATTTTAGGCAACTTTTGAAAGCGTAATGGAGGGACTTATGATCATTTGATTGTTTGTTTTACCCAAAGAAATTCAACATACAAAATGGCCCAATTATTTGAAGGCAACAAAGTGGAATACCCTAGGGGTGCAAGTGTGAGATGTGTTGTCCATTTTCATGCTTGTTTATCTCGAGATTAGGTCAAACTAATTTGTTCGTTTTATTCGCATACAAACCCTAATTCTAGCATGGTATACTTAAAGTGCGAAAAATAAAATTCCTACACTATTACAACACAATAATATGGGGAGGGGGTACAAATATTTCAAATGGGGATTATTTAGACAAGAATTTAAACCTAACTATTACATCATTTTCTTTGAATATTTACAAGACAAAAATTGCATAATTAAATGGAAATGAAATAAACATGCAAAAATGTAAAAAGAATTTTTATGTGTATGAAAAAAAAGTATTATTTATGTGAAATAAAAAGAGAAATAAAAAGGTATTATTTTTGGAGTATTTTCATATTTAGGGCAAAACCCTAATTTTAATCAAAAAGGGATATTAATCATTTAATTTATATAATATTTATTATTTACATACAAAATAAAATAAAATATAGTATATTTGTAAAAAATGTATTTTTTAGTATTAAATATTAAAAAAAATAAAATATGTACATTTTTTTGGCATTCATATCCTAAGTGTATTAATATATACCTATTTATTTATATTATTTACAAAATATATATTATATATATTAATTAATAATATCTAATATTTAAATAAAAAAAAGTATTTTTCTATGAAATATTTTCAGGAAGTAAAAATAAGATAAAAGTGTATAAAATATATTTGTGCTATTTTAGTATTTTAAACAAAAAGTATATATTCATTTATTTATGTACAAACTAAAAAGAAAAATTAAATAAATACCTAATAAATTCAAAAATGATGAGAAAAAATATTTTTATATTTTTAGTATGCTGAGAAAAAATAAATGAGTCAATAATAAAAAAAGGAAAAAGTCAAAAAACAATAAAAATAAAGCAAATGGGCTCAGGGGGTTCAGAACAAATTATATGGTGCAAAAAGGAAAGTCAACATAAGCCCAGCCCATGAAGACCTTTCTTCAACCTCTGAACAACAATATTCAAAAAAACGCGCGCCCTGTTCTTCCATCCCAACATCCTGATTCTTTGATCTTTTGCACAAACTTTCAACACAAAAAATGTTAAGCATGGAACCACGATTCCAAATATATAAAGAACATCTCCTAACTCTCAGAAATGAGAGAGAATTTTAACAATCCCAAATCCTAACCTAAGTTTTCTGCCATTTTCAAACCTTAAATTCTCACAGCTCAAGCAAAAGAAATGAAAAGTAAAAGCATGTACAGGTTCAATGGCATGAGTAGAACATTGCTTATTCACAAACTTAGAGCTAATGATGCCTAATAAGAGAGATAGAAGTTCACCAAGGTACCTGTTCAGTTGAAGTTCTATCTGGCAAATGGGGAGCTTTCAGTGTAAGATAATGGTTGGTATAGTTTCCTTGAGGTGTGGTGATGATGTTCCAATATTTACTTTGCCTTGAGACACCTTGAACTGAGCTGTAGAACTTCAACTGCAAAATGGAAAAATGAAAATGGTGGAACTTGTTAGAGGAGTTACAAGTCGTGTTTCAAGTCATGGTCAGCTTGCATAGATTCTAGGGAATGTGTGTGAACTGGTTTGGGCAAGAGAGCTTGAGGGAAATGGAAGATGGCACTCAAACTGCAGGCCTGGCCCTGTTTTTGCAGTTTGAAGGTGATTCTGAGATTGGGAGTGTATGAGAGATGTTAGGGTCGTGTACTAGCTTGGTTATGATGTCCTGGATCTGTTTTACAAGTTTGCTTAAGTGTTTGTAAGCTGATATGAGAGTTGTGTTCACAAATGCAATGTTTCTTACACTTTAAGCAACCAATGCCCAAGTTGTGTTCTAGGTAAGTAGAGGCCCCCTAATGAGCTGCATAATCTCTCCTTGATCAGAGTGTTTTGCTCATAATCTTGTGCCAATTAGATCTCATTTGTACTGCTTGGATTTTCAATTGGACATAAAGTTACCTTTTGCAAAAATGGAAAAAATGCTTTATCTATAAATGGATTAATCCTTTAGGCAATGCTTGAACTCATGAAACAAGGCCTTGGTACAAATGTTTTGCATTGAATTATTGAGTGTCAAAGGGTTTTAGGACCTGTAATTTAGCACAAACTATGCTGACTTGAAAATGGCTTAAGTTATGAACATGTTCATGATCAATTCAAAAGTGAGTTTTTGCCAAATTGTGAAATTCGATTCTCTCAAGTTATGAGGTTGTTTGAGAAGTTCTTGGACATTTTGGAAAGCTTGGAATGTTTACTACAATCCATCTTTGAAATGCAAATTGAAATTCCAAGTGGAATTGTATGGAAAATGGCCTTGAAGTTGGGTAGAAAACCTTGTCAAAATAGGTTAAAATTTCACTAAGTTAAGAATGGTTTAGTGCCCTTATTCAAAAATTTGTAAATTGAGATACAAGCCTCAAATGGGAAAACTTTGTGAATCAAAGTTGTAGATTATGCAACAAGCTACAACTTTCATGTTTTGACCTTTGTTTGAATCCAAATGGATCTTGGTGAAAAAGTGGGGCAAAGTTAGGAAAAAAATAGGGTTTTTTATAACTTCGAAAAATTCTAAGTTATGAAAAATTCTAATTTCTAACCCTAATTTGCATTTTGTGATTTCTTGGTGAACAAGTTTCATGATTTGGCATGTTTTGATGAAAAATGAATCTTGACTCTTGATTTTGACCAAAAAGTCAAAGTTTGACTTTTCAGTATACAGTCAAAATTGATCAATTGACTAGGAAATTCAACTGTCAATCTTGTGTACTTGGGATCTTTTGAGTTTGTTGAGCATGTCAAGATAATTCCATGGGGTCCTTGAGTCCATATGTGAGCTTGGTTTGCCATTGGCTAGGTCAAACAGTCAAAAATTGCCTTTGTGCAGTCAAAAACCCTAAAAATGACCATTTTGCCCTTTTGGTGATCTGATCAAATTTCTTGTGGAATTGTGATCCAAACTTGATCAAATGGTTCATGGAAGTTCATAATGTTGATGTGGGTCAATTTTCATGAGGTTTGACTGTCAATTGGCCACAATTGACTTTTTCCCCAATACAGCTGATTTCTAGGTCATCTGTCCAATTGACTGGGCAAAACATGGAATCAAGACTTGAAACTTGATGTGGATAAACTTGGGAGTCCAATATGAAGCATGAAAGTCATCTTAGGCATTTTAGGTCAGAACATCTTTGTGCAAACACAAACCCTAATTTGGGTCAGCAGTGCAAGGAGAAGTCTTGAGCAGATGAAACCTTAACTGGACCCTGATCTTCAAGGGCTTTGTGATGAGAAATCATTGAGAAATGGGAGGGAAAATTTTGGGGTACAACACCCATGATCAGGATGCAGGTACAAGGAACAAAAAGCATTTGGCGTTGGCACCATGTCGAAGTCAGGTGCTGGACATGGCCCAATGTGAGCCAAATTTTTGTAAAAGGAGTATATTTTATAAAAAACGATTAAACTCGTAAAATCAACACAAGGTCCCACCAGGTGTGCCAATTTGTTTACCGTGAAAAATGGTAAACAACCGCTGATCTTCCAAAAGGTAACTTATTTGGTGACTCGCAGGATCGATCAGATTGATCCTAAGACATGGCTGATTTTTATCGTTTAAATGTTTTAAAATAGAGTTTTGACTAATCCTAATGGTGATTAACGCAAGTAAGGTAGAGACACTTTAAGTAAATTGCATGGAGAAAAGCTTGATAAAGTAAATAAAAGCATTAAAGGCTTGTTAAATAAATGACTTCGACTGAGATAAATAAGTGAAAGCGATAAATTTCTTGAATGTAAAAGATTTCGATTAAGGTAAATGGCGTTTCACACGTACATTCTCAATGATTCTTTCTCTCACGCTGAGTACTTGAATCTTAATGAGTGACTTGTATACAATGATGAACACCCCTAATAACTACGTGAACACTTAGTATTTATACTAAAAATCCTAAGTAATTGTTAGGCAGTTACATCGCTTCGTGGTGACACCACATGGCATGTTCACAACTCTCGGCGCCTACTTCCACGCCACGTTGCGCTTTGTAACTGCTGTGAACCTTTTTCCCTCCAACAATTCGAAATTCAATCTGTTCGATCTTGGGCATCAGGGACCTTGGTCGAAAGGTTGCTCCTTCGACGTTGAAAACAACATGATTCCAACTTAGAGAAATTTCTCTAAGTATCTTGTCATTCTTTGATAAGCCTTCGATGTGATCAACTGATCGAAGCCTTCTTGTGTAGGAAACTCTTCTAACTCATAATTAATGATCTATATGATAATAGAACGTGGGTTTCGAATTTAGGAGCCAACACCTCTGCTGTTGTAAAAAAAGCCCTTCATTAGAAAGAAGGAAGTGTCTGTTGTCTATGCACAGAGAAATCAGGGAAGAACCGAATGACGACCAACAGTGGGGGCCGTCATGATTCAGAAGTCTGCATCAGACCAGCCGAGAAACAATCATCCGAGAAATGATCAGCCGAGAAATAACCAGCAAAGGGTGGAAAGGCCTGTAAGGCAATTCACCAAGATAAACATGACTCCTGCTCAAGTCCTACTATATATTCTGAAGTTGAATCTAGCCATGCTAAAAGAGGCCCCTAAAAATCCCAATACTACATCTCCCCACTACCATCTGAATGCCAGGTGTACTTACCATTCAGAAAGTCCAGGGCATGACACCAACAACTGTTGGGCTCTGAATAACAAGATTCAAGATCCTGTCAACGCAAAGGAAGTTGAATTCGAAGCTCCTGAAAAACCGAATGTTATATCTACTCCAATGCCTAGGCATGGACATAATGCCAATGTTGTGGAAGAAGATCTATTTGTTTCTACTGTGGATGAACTGCCTACTCCTCTCCTAACCATCAAGTTGAATTTACTGAAAGATGGGGTGTTCCCAGGTTGTGACCAATATTGCCATGCTTGCCTATCCTCCCCATTTGACTGTCTTCTGTTGAAGAAAGGAATCCAACAATTGATTAATAACAAGGAAATTTTGTTTGAGAAAGCTCCTGTCTCACCCATTTCAGTTCCAGAAGTTTCAATAATAACCATATACGCCAATCCTTCCAGGGTTCCTAAAAAACCCGTTAGGATTACATCCGCTCCCATGACTACTCCATTGAAGATAACAATGCTCGGGCCTGCCCCATACAAATCAGATAAAATGGTACCATGGAACTATGGTGGAGAAATCTACTACCATGGTGTCAAACAGATTGAAGAGACTGCCGATGAAGAGAGTTCTGAAGAAGATAATTCCGACATCAGTAACATTGCCGGAACAAGCAAAATTACCCGCAATGGGAGAATTTTATCTCCAGAGATTACGCCTCCAAAGGCAGTCTCTGGACCCGGGGCCGTTCCGAATATTACAGTTGTACCAGTGATTACACCTGCAAGTGTATCCGCCAATAATGACAATACAATTCTCATCCCTACTTCCGCTGCTGAGAATAAAGGAAAGAATGTTCAAGAGGAGCCTGTCTTGATGAAGGCTCAATCACTAGTTATTCCTGAGACATCCAAGAGGGAGATGGAATAAATCCTGAGGATCATTAAGAAAAGTGATTATGATGTGGTAGAACAACTAGGGTAGACCCCCTCCAAAATCTCTATGTTAGCCCTGTTGTTGTGCTCTGAGGCACATGCTAAAGCTTTGGTCAAGTTTTTGAAGACGGCTCATGTTCCACAAGAGACATCCGCAGATCAATTCCAAGAGTGTGTAGCCAATCTGACAATTGATAATGGCCTGTGATTCTCTGATGCATACTTGACCTCCAAAGGGAGAAAACACAACGATTCACTACATATCTTAGTGGAGTATAGGGGAACCACCCTAGCTCATGTTTTGGTTGATACTGGATCGTCCCTGAATGTCTTACCGAAGAAATCCTTGGATAGATTGGATTGTGAAGGCCTAACCCTGAAACCCAGTAATATCATTGTAAGAGCATTTGACGGTTCTAAAAGGATGGTCCACGGGGAGGTGGACATCCCGATCAAGGTGGGTACCCAGACGTTCAATTCAACATTCTACATGATGGACATCCGTCCTTCATACTCTTGCCTGTTGGGACGTCCCTAGATTCACAATGCCGGAGCTGTCACTTCCACCTTGCATCAAATGCTCAAGTATCATGTCCAAGGGAAAATTATAACTGTCCATGGTGAAGAGGAATACATGATTAGTCATCTAAATTCTTTCTAATATGTAGAATTGGATGGAGAATTCATTGAGACACCTTTCCAACATTTTGAAGAAGTTTCTCAGGAAATAGCAGCGACCAAAGCAGTATCTTCAACTCCAGTAATCACATGGCCTGTACCTCAGATGTCATCTCTCAAATATGCAAGGGCAGTAGTGGAAGAAGGCGAATCCACCATCTGGGTGCAGCTACCAGACTTTCCTTTCAAATCAGACAAATTCGGCTTGGGATTTACCTCAACTGCTCAGGAAGCCGTGTGTCGCACCCGTGCCGGAGGGCCACCTGTGAAGATTAGCCACCAAGGGGTTAATGCACTAGAGGACAGTGAAGAAGATGACAGCTTGGAAGACTGGATTTTCCCTACTGTTGGCGGAGGACTGTGCAATTGGGAAGCAAAAGACTTTGTTCTGATTACTTTCATACCGCAGTAATTTATCTTTTCCATTTCTGTTGGATCTGTAATAATTCACAAACAATTCATACTTTTTCAACCATGTTGTCTTACCCGAGGCACATTGGTCCATTTGTAAGGGTTCTTATTTCATTTCCATATGTCATTTTAATGAATCATGGACGCTTTTCATATTAAAACCTTTTGTGCTTATTGTCTTTCTTTTACATTTTGTTGTTTTAAGATGGCTATACCCTTACACACGCCCACACTCACAAATGCAGGTACCCTTCCACTCCGGAACCCATGGGTAACGATACTGCTATAGCCTTCAGTGACTCTGAAGATCTGGTCTACCAAGCCGAATACGAAGGTGAGGGGGATTTTGAGGTGCCAGGGGAATTGGCTAGACTTCTACAACAAGAGGAAAGAGCAATTCTGCCTCATGAGGAGTTGTTGGACACAATCAATTTGGGTACAAAGGAAGATAAAAAGGAAATCAGAGTGGGTGCCAACCTAGAACCGAGTGTCAAGGAGCGCTTAATTCAGCTATTACATGAATATGTTGAGATCTTCGCCTGGTCATACGAAGACATGCGGGACTTGATACCGACATTATGGTACACCGTCTCCCTACAAGAGAAGACTGTCCACCAGTGAAACAAAAGGTCCGCCACATTAAACCTGACGTGTCAGAGAAGATCAAAGCAGAAGTTATGAAACAATTCAATGCTGGATTTCTGGCTGTTACTTCCTATCCTCAATGGGTTTCTAACATTATGCTCGTGCCTAAAAAGGACGGCAAAGTGAGAATGTGTGTGGATTATAGAGACTTAAACAGGGCCAACCCTAAAGAAAACTTTCCACTTCCGCACATCGACATCCTGGTTGATAACACAGCTCAACACAAAGTATTTTCTTTCATGGACGGATTCTCAGGCTATAACCAGATCAAAATGGCACCCGAGGACATGGAGAAAAATACTTTTTTTACACAGCGGGGTACGTTCTACTACAAAGTGATGCCATTTGGACTGAAGAATGTTGGGGCAACCTATCACCGCGCCATGGTAGCTTTGTTTAATGATATGATACATCATGAGATAGAGGTCTACGTAGAAGACATGATAGCCTGATCACAAACTAAAGAAGAACACCTCGATCACTTGCAAAAGTTGTTTGTTAGGTTGAAGGAGTACAAGCTCAGATTGAACCTAAAGAAGTGTACATTCAGAGTCCGGTCCGGTAAATGTTTAGGTTTCATTGACAGCAATAAAGGCATCGAGGTTGATCCTGCCAAAGTCAAATCTATACAAGAAAGGTCTTCTCCTCGCACTGAGAAGGAGGTCAAAGGTTTCTTGGGACACCTAAACTACATTGCTAGGTTCATCTCTCACCTAACATCTACTTGTGAGCCAATCTTAAAGCTGTTGAAGAACGACCAGGTAGTTCGATGGAATGATGACTGTCAATTTGCTTTTGATAAAATCAAGGAGTATTTGCTAGAACCTCCTATCTTGATGCCACCCGTCGAAGGAAGACCGCTAATCATGTATCTGAACGTCC
Organism: Vicia faba; assembly: GCA_948472305.1. NCBI lineage: Eukaryota > Viridiplantae > Streptophyta > Magnoliopsida > Fabales > Fabaceae > Vicia > Vicia faba. Next base: position 1,626,362,801 of record OX451738.1, on the reverse strand, counting down.
TAGAGAATTCAATGGGGTGCGTATTGGGGCATCATGACGAGTCTGGCCGAAAAGAGCATGCCATTTATTACCTTAGCACAAAGTTTACCGACTGCGAAACCAGATATTCACTGCTCGAGAAAACTTGCTGCGCTTTGGTATGGGCTGCTCGCCGGCTAAGGCAGTATATGTTGACTCATACCACTTTGCTGATATCTAAGATGGATCTGATAAAGTATATCTTTGAGAAGCCTGCTTTGTCCGGAAGGATATCTAGATGCCAGATGATCCTAACGGAATACGACATACAGTACACGACCCAAAAAGCTATAAAGAGGAGTGTGCTAGCTGATCATCTATCCCATCAAGCTGTCGAAGATTACCAATCCATGAGGTTTGACTTCCCTGACGAGGACATCATGACATTGGACAACATTGAAGAGAACAAACCATATGACAGACCTGAACAAGGATCCCGATGGACCCTGTACTTTGATGGGGCATCCAATGCACTTGGCAATGGTATCGACACTATGCTTATATCTCCAGAGGGTTGCCACACTCCTTTTACAGCCAAACTTTGCTTCAACTGTACGAACAACATGGCAGAGTATGAGGCATGCATCTTTGGACTCAAGCCTGCCATAGACTTGGGAATCAAATCTTTGATTGTGTTTGGGGACTCAGCTTTGGTCATCAGTCAGATCAAAGGAGAGTGGGACACTAAACATCCAAACCTCATCCCTTACAAAGAACATGTCCTGACATTATTACCACATTTCGAGCAGATTACCTTCGAGCACTTCCCGCGAGAAGAAAATCAACTAGCAGATGCTCTAGATACAATGTCATCCATGTTTAAACTTAACTGGGATAATGAGGCTCCCCAGATCACCATTGAATGGATGGACGAACCTGCACACTGTCACGAGATTAATACCAAAGAAGTAGTGGACCAGTCATGGTTTCATGAAGTCAAAAGGTATCTCGAGGCTCAGGAATATCCAAAAGGAGATTTAGTCAATGACAAAAATTTCTTAAGGAGATTCTCGGAAAAGTTCTTCCTAAGCAATGGCATCATGTACAAGCGCAATCATGATTCTATTCTGCTCCGTTGTATGCACAAAGCTGAAGCTGAAAAGATCATGGCCGAATTGCATGAAGGTACCTTCGCTATGTGGGGAATCGACATGATTGGAGAGATCAAGCCTACAACATCCAATGGACACTGCTTCATTATGGTGGCCATTGATTACTTCACCAAGTGGGTCGAAGCAGCTTCCTTCGCATCTGTTACTAAGAATGTCGTTGCCCGCTTCATCAAACAGAACCTTATTTGCCGGTACGGTATCCCCGAAAGGATCATCACTGACAACGGTACAAACCTTAACAATAGTATGCTCACCGCCCTGTGCAAGCAGTTCAAAATTCAACATCACAATTCATCCCCCTATCGGCCAAAGATGAATGGTGCAGTCGAAGCTGCTAACAAAAATATCAAAAAGATCATACAAAAGATGACAGTCACCTACAAGGACTGGCATGAAATGTTACCGTTTGCTCTCCATGGGTACCGTACCACGACACACACATCAACTGGGGCAACACCCTATTCTTTTGTTTATGGCATGGAGGTTGTTTTACCTATTGAGGTTCAGATCCCCTCTTTGAGAATCATGAAGGATGCAGGTCTGAGTGAAGACGATTGGATCCAAACCCGACTTGATCAATTAAACCTAATTGATGAAAAGAGACTTACTGCTGTTTGCCATGGTCAGACGTATCAAAAACAGATGATCAAGGCTTTCAACAAGAAATTCAGATGACAAGTGTATCAAGTCGGGGATCTAGTGATCAAGCGCATCATCTCACCACAAAGTGATCCCAGGGGAAAATGGACTCCTACCTACGAAGGACCATTTGTGATCAAGAACATCTTTTCTGGTGGGGCAATGATTTTAACCACCATGGACGGAGACGACCTGCCGCACCCTGCAAACACAGACATAGTCAAAAGATACTACGCATAAATGACCCGCTAGGTTGACACACCTAGGCAAAACAAGGGCATCCTGGTGAATCGAAAACCCGAAAGGGAGGTTCAGGCAAAAATTAGAGATAAACAAAAAATATGTACACCCGACAAGTTGAAAACCCGAAAGGGCGACTTGGGCAAAAAAGGGTTTCCAGGTGGACTGAAAACCCGAAAGGGCGGTCCAGGCAAAAGTTAGGGAATTAAAGCGTATGACTATGTCTCGTCGGATCACTTTAAGGACAATCTCTTCACTGACAAACCTGGAGCTTCTAATCAATCCAATCATCTTCGGATGAAACAACGTATGGACAAGATATTCGGAGTTACGAAGGCTATAGCAGAATGGGGACCCCATGGAATTTTTTACACATAGCTATCTTTCTTTGTATAAACTTTTTCTCATTTTTATGAAACTATCCTCTTACTAGGATGTTTGTCTCCTTTGTACAAAATACTTATTCAAAGTAAATACAAAGATATCTCTTTAAAGTGCAGAAAACTATTTGCCTTTTTCTTTTTACACTTGTGTTTTATTTGCAAAAACGTCCAATGATTCATTAATGAACATAAGCATTTGAACATAATTACTGTTTACAAATAAACAGGATGAAAAAGAACAATTACTGACATATTGAAAGGATAGGAAAATGTCTTTAGGCTATTCCCTGAACAATCCCTACAATACATCACCTAGATCCCCAGCGGAGCTAAAATTTCAAACCCTTAATCCTCATTAGAGTTAAAACTTCAAGCTCCCAATCCCCAGCGGAGCAAAAACATTGAGTTACAGATCCCCAGCGGAGCTGAAACCTTCTTCCCCAGTCGAGTCAAAATTTCCAACTATCAACCCCCAGCAGAAAACATTCAGTCTTCTCCAAATTCCCCATCAAGTTGCCTTGAAGTCTGAAAATCAACCAAATAACAATTAACTTTTTGTCCCTCCCCAACCTAGGATAACTCCCCAGTAGAGTGGCATACAACCCAAACTCCTGGACTTACTCCTTAGCAGTAAGCCTTCTTCCCCAGAGTTTTTATTGCTCCCTAGTGAAGTCGCCATAATGAAGATTCTCATTCTCAATTCCCCGCAGAAGTTATCAGAGTTTTCTCTATTTCCCAGTTGAACAAGGATTCCCTTTGTGTAATCCCCATAGAAGTCAAGGTTTTTTAATCTCCAACAGTCGCCAAGGATTTCTCATCCTCAGCAATTAAAGATTTTGAATCTCTAGCAGAAGTCAAGGATTTATTTTCCCTGGCAGCGGTCAAGGAGTCATTATCCCCAGTCGCCAAAGATTTTCTTATCCCCGGCGGTCAAGGATTTATTTTCCTCAGCAAAACAGCTAATTCGCTTACATGCGCATACATTACATTCATATATCATAAACATTGAAAAAGCACATATATTGCATCATACATTTCATGCAACATAACGTTGTGTTTCAGCTAACATTTTACCCTTTTCAGGATAAGATTAACAAGCTACCATTAACAGTATACAATCATGATACAGTTCAGATACGCTCCAGACACGGAAGTCATTCTGTCACTTATTCATATTCTAGTTCAGATACGCTTCAGACATGGATGCCATTTTGGCCCTCACTCAAGATTCAGCAATCATGATACAGTACAGATACACTCCAGACACGGAAGTCATTCTGTTGCTCATTCAGATTCATATTTCAGAAACAGTTCAGATACGCTCCAGATACGGATGCCATCCTGATACTTATTCAGATTTCGACTATCAGATACAGTTCAGATACACTCCAAACACGGAAGTCATTCTGTCACTTATTCAGATTCTAGTTCAGATACACTCCAGATATGGAAGTCATTCTGCTACTTATTCAGATTCTAGTCCAGATACGCTCCAGACACGGAAGCCATTCTACCATTCATTCAGATTCAGAATTCAGATACAGTCCAGATACGCTCCAGACACGGTTGCCATTCTGTCAGTTATTCTGATTTCCCCCAGCTTAGAGACGCTCCAGACACGGATGTTATTCCTTTGCTCATACAGATTCAGTCTCCAGATACAGTTCAGATATGTTCCAGACGCAGACACCATTCTGATACTCATTCTTTTGACCTACAACTTACAGTTCAACAAACATTATTGGATGGCATCTACAAGCCCATCTCTAACAAGATTCTATCACCTCTCCAATTGGCATATATAAGGCCATTCCCTCAACTACTTCATCAAGTGAAAATTTACGGGCACTCTAGTGTCCAATCATCTTTTACCTTTGAGTGACGAACGACAAAGCTCGCCAATCTAACTCTTCAGATTCAAGAAGATTGAACAGGGGCAGCTGTTGTACCCCAAAATTTTCCCTCTCATTTTATCAAGATTTTCCTCACAAGACCTCTTGGACTCAAGACCAATTTAGGGTTTGCTCAGCTTAAGACATCTCCTTGCACTGATAACCTGAAATTAGGGTTTGAGTTTGCACAAGGATTTTTGGATCATCAATGCTTCATGTGACTTTCATACACCATATTGGACCCCTAAGATTCATCATACCAAGTTGCAAGCCTTGAATCACATTTTTGCTCAAACAATTGGACAGTTGGCCTAAAAATCAGCAGTATTGGGGAAAAAGTCAACCATGGCCAATTTACAGTCAAACTTCATAATTGTTTATCCACAACAACATTTTAGACTCATATGTACCATTTGATCAAGTTTGGATCATAACTCCTCAAGAAATTTGATCAAATCATCAAAAGGGCAAAATGGTCAAAATTAGGGTTTTGACTGAGGAAGGGCAATTTCTGATTCTTAACCTAACCAATGACCAATTGGGTTCAAGCATGATTTCATGGACTCAGTGGCATCATCTTGAACTAAACATATAGTTCAAAAGATCTCAAATGCATTGGATTGACAGATGAATTTTCCAGTCAACTGATCAAAAATCAACTGTACACTGAAAAGTCAAACTTTGACTTTTTGGTTAAAATCAAATGCCAAGGGTCATAATTCATCAAGACATGTCAAAATATGAAACTTTTTGGCCAAGAAACCTAAAATTGCAAATTAGGGTTTTAATTTGAAATTTTTCATAACTTAGAATTTTTCTAAGTATGGAAAATTTCTTATTTTTTTCCCAACTTTTCACAACATTTTCACCATGATGCAATTGGATTAAAAGAAAACTTCCAACATGAAATTTGTATTCCTCCATGAAATATACAACTTTGATTCACAAAGTTTTCCCAAAAGATGCTTGGATCTCAAGTTATGAATTTCTGAATAGGGGTCCATAAACTTTTTAACTTAGTGAAATTTTGCCCTAGTTTAGGCAGGATTTTGACCTAACTTCATGGACATTTTTCACCTAGTTCCAAGAGGTATCTCAAAATGAATTTCAAAGACGGATTGTAGAGCATGTTGCAAGCTTTCCAAAATGTCCAAGAACTCTCCAAGATCATTTGTGGTTAGGTAGAATCGAAGAAGAGAAAATGACAATTTGTCACTTTTGTTCAAGCCATGTTTACAATGCTTCAAGTTGCAAATTAGTTCCTAGCATGCTTGTACCTTGCATTACAGGTCCTAATCCCTTCTACACTCTATAATTGAATGCTAACTCAATGGATAATGGCTTTATTTTGATCTTTGGAGCATTGTACAAAAGATTAATCCATAAATGGCATAAAGTTCACAATACCATTTTGATAAAGCAAGCCTTTTCAACTTTATTAGCCTTGAGCCTTGGACTTGTTCCTTGGATGCAGGAATTTTCCAAGATAACAAGCAACTTGTACCAACTCTATGCAGCTAGCAAGCAAGCCTGTACAGGCCTTTGGCATAAGTCATTTCAACTTTCTTCAAAAGCAAGCAAATTGGTAAAAGTCAAGATAACTTGTGCATCTGATAAAGAGAAGACTTGGCTTCATGTGAAATGACTTCAGAAACTTGTTACAAGCCTAAGCACGAATTTATAGCATCCAAAACCTTCCCAAACACAAAAAACACATTTTTTTGCCCAAACAGGGCAGCTTCTGCAAAACACTAGCCATCTCAATATTTGCTCGTGCGTTTTTCTTTGTAACACATCAAACATCTTCCATACATCCTACCTAAACTATCCAAGCCCTTGTCCTGGTTCTGTAAGCCCTATTTCAGACGTCACCATTTTCATTTTGGAAGGTTGCAGGTTGACTTCTACAGGGAGTTTAAAGCATCCTCAAGGCAAGCTGAGCATTGGAAAAGCTTGAGGGAACTTCAAGGAAGCTCACACGATCTTTGGGCCTCACTCAAAGTCCCCACATTGCCATATCCAAACTCAGCTGAACAAGGTATTTTTCAAATATCTATCTCCTTATTTAGGCATCCTTAAGTCACGATTTGTGAAACAAAAATGTAGTCCTTAACTTGCTGAAGTTGTACATATGCATAGTTATCATTTATATTAACTGAGTAGTGAGAATTTGAAGCTTGAAGTTCATGAAAAAACTAGGTCAGAAATTAGGGGTGATTAAATTCTCTCTGATCTTTGAGAGTTAGTTTACAAACTTTATATCACTGGAATCGTGAGATCGTAAGCTACATTTTTTGTGTTATGAGTTTTTGATTTTATGCAAGTTAGAGCAAGTTACAGTTTGAACTCAGAAATGCGTGCAGGAAGCCAAAGACAAGGATGAAGATGATGTTCTGGGCCTAGGCGCCTTTGGGCCTCTTGTTTTACTTCCTATACCCCCAGTTTACTATTTGCACCCCCCTTTGCATATTTTTATATTTTTACATATTTTCTCATATTTTTTATGTTTATTGACTTTATTATTTTTTTCTGAACATTAAAAAATCCCAAAAATATTTTCTTAATTTTTTGCATTTTATTTTATTTTTTATCTTATTTTTTGCATAAAATATTGATTATTCAAATAAATAGAACTTTATTTTCTTAAATAAATAATAAATATATTTAAAAATATCATACATTTTATTTTTATTATTCATACACATAAAACATTATTTCCACATATATTTTAATTGTTAATATTTGTAAATATTTTTATTTATTTATTTCTTGTACATAAATGAATAAAATAAATGATGTAGAACATATATTTCTTTTAAATAAAAATTAGGGTTTCCCCTTTCAAAAATAACAATATTATTTTTCTTATTTTTAGGACTTAAATAATTTTATTTTTATATATAAATAAATACAAAAAAAAAACATTTTTATATCCATACAATTTATTGCATATTTAAATAATTGTTTATTTATTTATTGTACAAGAATTCAATTGAGTTGTAATAATTTTTAGGGTTTCATTTTGAGCAATATCCTCCATTCAAAAAAAAAACTCGTATCCCCCCTCCAATAATATTGTTGTAATAGCTTAGATTTACTTTACGCAATTTATCGTATTATATACATGTTTAGTAAAATTAGGGTTTGTATGATAAGACAAAATCAAACAAATAGACATGACCTAATATAATCCAAGACAAAAAAGCATGTAAAATGGCACACATTGCACACAAGCACTCCTTAGGGTTTCACCCACTTTGTTGCCTTAAAAATGACCATGGTATGCATGCTAAATATCTTGGCAAAACAAAACAAAACAAAATATCATAATCCCTCGATGACGCTATCAAAAGGTTGCCTAAAAACAAGATGATCTTGGTCCCTCAAACATGCTAAGATACTTGGCACCATTGCTATCATGGTCATACGATGACCCACGCCCATCCCGTTTAACATCCAAAGATAGGGTTGTTTACCAAAGCAATGGTAAATCAATAATGTCAAAGGAATAAAAATGTGTAGGAAAGACATTTGAGTAGGTAGATATGCTTCTAGTTACTTGACCAATTTGCAAACAATCCTTGCTATTTTCAAACAAACACACACACATTTCAAAACATTTCCAAACAACTTTCAAAACATTGAAACATTTTTAAAAGACATAGATCTTTGTATACATTCTTACGAACGAGAGTCATTACAAAGATTGCCTAAACGATGGCCTCTTTTCAAAATACTTTCAAAACCACACAAAGCACCATTTCAAACAATTGCAAAAGCAAAGCAAGTGATCTAAGCAAGTAACTAAGAGCCCATGGAAAACCATGGATGAAAAGGGTGCTAACACCTTCCCTTTTCATAATCTACCCCCCGAACTCAATAAAACATCTATAAGGTCTTTCCTGTGCTTTTTTACCTTTCCTTTTGGATAAAATAAAATTCGGTGGCGACTCTTGCTAAACCGAAACATTTGCGAACACAAACGCAAAACTTCAAGTCAGTTCTCCCACCGTATCACAACGGGCTTCTCGAAGATATACTTGATCAGATCCATCTTTGATATCAGCAAGGTGGTGTGAGTCAGCATATACTGTCTCAGCCGGCGAGCAGCCCATGCCAAAGCACAACACGTTTTCTCGAGAAATGAGTATCGGGTCTCACAATCGGTAAACTTTTTGCTAAGGTAATAAATGGCACGCTCTTTTCGACCAGACTCGTCATGCTGCCCCAGCACACACCCCATTGAATTATCCAGTACTGTCAAGTATAATATCAAAGGTCTTCCTTCAACCGGAGGCATCAGAATTGGTGGTTCTTGAAGGTATTCCTTGATTCTTTCGAAAGCGGTCTGGCATTCATCATTCCACTTTACCACTTGATCTTTCTTCAGCAGCTTGAAGATTGGATCACAAGTAGCAGTCAGATGTGAAATGAACCTGGCAATGTAATTCAGACGTCCCAAGAAACCTCTGACTTCTTTTTCTGCGTCGGGAGCTGGAATCTCTTGTATGGCTTTTACTTTTGCAGGGTCTACCTGAATACCTTTATCGCTGACAACAAAACCCAGAAGCTTACCAGACCTGACCCCGAAGGTGCACTTGTTCGGATTCAACCTCAGCTTGTACGTCTTTAACCTGTCAAACAATTTCTGGAGATGATCCATGTGCTTTTCCTCAGTCGGGGACCTGGCTATCATGTCATCAACGTAAACCTCAATCTCGTGGTGAATCATATCATGGAACAAAGCGACCATGGCGCGTTGATAAGTTTCCCCAGCATTCTTCAACCCAAAAGGCATTACCTTGTAACAGAAGGTACCCCACTGTGTAACAAAGGTTGTCTTCTCCATGTCCTCGGGAGCCATCTTGATCATGTTGTATCCAGAAAAACCATCCATGAAAGAGAAGATCTTATGATGCACGGTGTTGTCGACTAGAACATCAATGTGAGGAAGCAGGAAGTAATCCTTGGGGCTTTCCCTGTTCATATCTCTATAGTCCACACACATCCGTACCTTACCGTCCTTATTAGATACCGGGACGATGTTGGCAACCCACTGCGGATGAGAAGTGACAGCTAAGAATCCTGCTTCGAACTGTCTCATGACCTCTGCTTTGATTTTCTATGACATTTCAGGGCGCGTACGGCGAACCTTCTGCTTTACCGGAGGGCAGTCTTCTTTGGTCGGCAGGCGGTGTACCACAATATCAGTGTCAAAACCTGGCATATCCTCATAGGACCAAGCGAAGATCTCAACATAGTCGTGTAGCATCTGTACTAATCGTTGTTTGACACTAGGCTCCAGATTTGCACCTATCTTGACCTCCTTCATGTCTTCCTATGTACCCAAATTCACTGACTCAACTGGCTCTTCATGAGGCTGTATGGCCCTTTCTTCCTGCTGTAATAGTCTAGCAAGTTCTCCACGCACCTCACAATCATCCTCACTTTCGTCCTCGGCTTGGTTGATCGGATTTTCGAAGTCACAACCGGCAGTAGCAGAGCTTTTATCAATGGGATCCATAGTGGATATGGATCTGCATTATGATACGTAAGTGTGTGTAAGAGAATAGTTGTTTTGATAAAGTGAGAGACAGAAAATAAAAACAAGAAGCGCAAAATTTTTAATGCAAGAAACGTCCAATGTTTTATTAATCATATATGAAATGACAAATACTAAGCCCTCACAAGCAAAGCCAAGGTGCCTCGGGCAAGGCGCCGGGCCGTAAAGTTTCAAACTGTTTATTACAAATCTTAAAACAAAAAGTCAATTACTGCGGAATAAAAGAAATAGGTATGAAGTCCTTTGTCGTCCAGTTATTCAGTCCACCATTGGTTGTTGGGTAGATCCAGCTGTCTATGTCAGAATCCTCTTCACTGTCCTCAATTGCATTAACTCCCCGATTGCTGATGTGTAGAGGAGGTCTTCCAATCCGTGCGTGCCTAACCGCCCTCTGAGCCCCTGTAGTAAAGCCCAAACCAAATTTGTCAATTTTGTGAGTGAAATCAGGGAGCTGACCCCAATTGGTACACCCACCTTCTTTAATTACAGCCCTGGCATCTTTGAGAGAAGCCATCTTCAACGGAGGTTTGCTGGTAGTAACTTCAGTTGATGCCGAGAACTGAGGGACCTCTTCGAAGTTTTGACAAGGCGTTTCTATGAATTCCCCGTCCATCTCTACGTATCGAAAGGAGTTGAGATGACATACCATATACTCTTCTTCACCTCGTACCGTGACAATCTTCCCCTTCACCGGATATTTCAGCATTTGAGGGAGCATGGAAGTAACTGCCCCAGACCTATAGATCCAAGGACGACCCAGCAAGAAAGAATATGATGGTCTGATATCCATCACGTAGAAGGTGGACCCAAAGGTCTGAGAACTCACTTTGACAGGAATGTCCACCTCCCCGTGCACCATTCTTTTTTATCCATCAAAAGCCCTTACCACAATGTTACTCGGCTTTAGAATTAAACCTTCACAATCTAGACGGTCTAACGCTTTCTTTGGAAGAACATTCAATGAGGACTCGGTATCTACCAGCACATGGGCCATAGTGGTGCCTCTGCACTCAATTGAGACGTGCAGAGCATCATTATGATTTCTCCCTTTTGATGTTAGATCCGCATCTGAGAAACCCAGCCCGTTGTCAGCAGTCAGGCTAGCCACGCAATCTCTGAACTGATATGCGGAAGTTTCCTGCGGCACATGTGCAGTCTTGAGAAATGCAATAAAACCCTTCGCATGGGCTTCAGAACACAACAACAAGGATAACATGGAGATTTTTGACGGGGTCTGCCCCAGCTGCTCGACTATATTGCAGTTGCTCTTCTTGATAATTTTCAAAATTTCCTCTATTTCTTGTTTAGAGGTTTCTACAATTATTTTCTTAGGTGCCTCCGTCCGGGCAGGCTCTCCTATGATTTCTTTGTCCCGAGTCTCAGATGGCTCAGCGATAGGGGTGATAACTAGAATAGGAACTGGGACAGTAGTTGATGTACTAGAGAACAGAATGACAATAAGTTTGTGGACAGTCGGAGGGGAAATCTTGGGGGAAAAGAGTCTTCCACTTCGGGTAACCTTACTGGTCCCGACAATATTACTGATATCGGAATCAGCTTCTTCAGTCTGCAGATCTTGCTTAACACCATGGTCATATACATTAGCACCGTAATGCCATGGGATAGCATTATCTGAGGTACACGGGATGGGACCCGGAGCGGTGGGGAGAAGAATTATGATGTTATATCTTGAACTGTTTATAGAGCTCGGTGATCATTGTGTTGTTGAGATTCGTACCATTGTCAGTAATGATTCTCTCTGGCACACCATATCGACAGATCAGATTCTGTCGGATAAACCGCGCCACGACGTTCTTGGTTACTGTAGCGAAAGAGGCTGTCTCAACCCACTTCGTAAAGTAATCAATGGCTACTAGGATGAAGCGATATCCATTAGAAGCAGTGGGCCTGATTTCTCCGATCACGTCGATGCCCCACATTGCAAAGGGTCACGGAGCTGTCAAGACGTTTAAGGGGACCAGAGGCACATGCACCTTATCAGCATAGATTTGGCATTTATGACAAGTTCGAGAGTGCTGATAATAATCGGCTTCTATAGTGGACCAGTAATATCCTGCCCGTAGGAATTTCTTAGCCATGGTGTGTCCAATGGAATGGGTTCCGAAGGTGCCTTCATGTAGATCTGTCATGATCCTCTCTGCTTCACTCTTGTCTACACACCATAGTAGTGTGGAGTCATGGTTGCGCTTATAGAGGATTCCATTACTGAGGAAGAACTTTGCAGCAAACCTTCTCAGAAACTTCTTATCGTTGATAGATGCCCATTCGGGATACTCTTGAGCCTCGAGGTACCTTTTGACTTCGTGAAACCAGGGTTTGTCTGCCACTTCTTCAGTATCGATTTCACAGCAGTGTGCTGGTTCATCCAACCTCTAAATGGTGATTTGGGAAGCTTAATTGTCCCACCTAACCTTGAACATAGAAGACATGGTAACTAGCGCGTCTGCTAACTAGTTCTCCTCTCATGGGAAATGTTCAAAGGTTACCTCCTCAAAGTGTGGGAGCAGTGTCAGTACATACTCTTTGTAAGGAATGAGATTCGGGTGCTTCGTATCCCACTCGCCTTTGATCTGACTTATCACCAAAGCGGAATCCCCGAATACACTCAATAACTTGATCCGTAGGTCGATAGCAGCTCGAAGACCCATAATACATGCTTCATACTCTGCCATGTTGTTGGTGCAGTTAAAACATAATCGAGAAGTGAACAGAGTATAACAGCCCTCGGGAGATATGATTACAGTGCCAATTCCATTACCCAGTGCGTTTGAGGCTCCATCGAAATACATAGACCATCGGGATCCCTCCTCAGGTACTTCATCCGGTCCAGGTTCTTCGTAGTCAGCCACCAACATAATATTCTAATCCAGGAACTCGAAATTCATGGACTGGTAATCATCCATGGCTTGATGAGCCAAATGATCAGCCAATACACTCCCTTTTATTTCTTTTTGGGTTGTATATTGTATGTCGTATTCAGTTAAGATCATTTTCCACCTTGCTATCCTTCCGGAGAGAGCGGGCTTCTTGAAAATATACTTGATTGGATCCATCTTCAATATCAACAAGGTAGTGTGAGTCAGCATATACTGTCTCAGTTGGCGAGCAGCCCATGCCAAAGCGCAACATGTTTTCTCGAGCAATGAGTATCGTGTCTCACAGTCGGTAATTTTTTTGCTAAGGTAGTATATTGCATGCTCTTTTCGACCAGACTCGTCATGCTGCCCCAACACACATCCCATTGAATTGTCTAGCACTGTCAAGTATAATATCAAAGGTCTTCCTTCAACTGGAGGCATCAGAATTGGTGGTTCTTGAAGGTATTCCTTGATTCTTTCGAAAGAAGTTTGGCATTCATCATTCCACTTTACCACTTGATCTTTCTTCGGAAACTTGAAGATTGGCTCACAAGTAGCAGTCAAATATGAAATGAACCTGGCGATATAATTCTAGAATCCCAAGAAACCTCTAACTTCCTTCTCCATATGGGGATTTGGCATTTCTTGTATAGCCTTTACCTTTGCAGGATCTACTTGGATGCCTTTGTCGCTGACAATGAAACCCAGAAGCTTACCAGACCTTACCCCGAAGGTGCACTTGTTCGGATTCAACCTCAGCTTATATATCTTCAACCTATCGAACAACTTTTGGAGATGATAAAGGTGTTCTTCCTCATTCTGAGACCTGGCTATCATGTCATCAACATAAACTTCGATCTCATGGTGAATTATATCATGGAACAAAGAAACCATGGCGCGCTGATAAGTTTCCCCAACATTCTTCAACCCAAAAGGAATCACCTTGTAGCAGAAGGTGCCCCACTGTGTAATGAAAGTTGTCTTCTCCATGTCTTCAGGAGCCATCTTGATCTGGTTGTAGCCAGAGAAACCATCCATGAAGGAGAAGATTTTATGTTGTGTGGTGTTGTCAACCAGAACATCAATGTGAGGAAGGGGGAAGTCATCCTTGGGGCTTTCCCTGTTCAGATCTTTGTAATCTACACACATCCGTACCTTACCGTCCTTCTTAGGGACCATAACGACGTTAGCAACCCACTGTGGATAAGAAGTGACAGCCAAGAATCCTGCATCGAACTGTTTCATGACCTCTACCTTGATCTTCTCTGACATTTCGGGACACATATGGCGGACCTTCTGTTTAACCGGAGGACAGTCCTCTTTAGTCGGCAGGCAATGTACCACGATATCAGTGTCCAAACCAGACATGTTTTCATAAGACCAAGCGAAGATCTCAACATAGTCGTGCAGCTTCTGTATCAACCTCTGTTTGATGCTAAGCTCTACATTTGCACTTATTTTAACCTCTTTTATGTCTTCTTCAGTACCCAAGTTCACTATCTCAACCGGCTCTTCATGAGGCTGTATGGCCCTTTCTTCCTGCTGTAATAGTCTAGCAAGTTCTCCAGGCACCTCACAATCATCCTCACCTTCGTCTTCGGCTTGGCTGATCAGATTTTTGAAGTCATAACTGGCAATAGCAGAGCTGTTATCAATGGGATCCAGAGTGGATATGGATCTACATTACGATACGTGAGTGTGTGTAAGAGAATAGTTGTTTCGATAAAGTGAAAACAGAAAAGAAAAACATAGAGCGCAAAATTTGTATGCAAGAAACGTCCAATGTTTTATTAATGATATATCAAATGACAAATAATATCCCTCACAAACAAAACCAATGTGCATCGGGCAAGGAACAAGGCCATAAAGTTTTAAATTGTTTATTACAAATCTCAAAACAAGTAAGACAATTACTGCGGAATAAAAGAAACTGGTATAAATTCCCTAGCCATCCAATTACTCATTCCACTGGTGGTAGTTGGGTAGATCCAGCTGCCAATGTCTGAGTTCTCATTGTTGTCTTCAATGGCATCAATTCCCCGATTACTGATGTGTAGGGGAGGTCTTCCATCCCGAGCACGTCGAACAGCCCTTTGAGCCCCTGTAGTAAAGCCCAGACCAAATTTTTCAGTTTTGTGAGTGAAATCAGGGAGTTGACCCCAATTGTCACACCCACCTTCTTCAACCACGTCCCTGGAGTCCTTGAGGGAAGCCATCTTCAGAGGAAGTTTGCTGCTGGTAGTAGTTTCAGTCGATGCCAAGATCTGAGGGACCTCTTCGAAGTTCTGACAAGGAGTTTCTATGAATTCTCCGTCCATCTCTACGTAGTGGAACGAATCGAGGTGGCTCACCATATACTCCTCTTCACCCCGCATAATGACAATCTTCCCTTTTACCGGATACTTCAGCATTTGGTGGAGTGTGGAAGTAACTGCCCCAGCCTCATGGATCCAAGGACGACCCAACAAACAAGAATACAACGGCTTGATGTCTATCACATAGAAGGTGGAACCAAAAGTCTGAGAAGCCACTTTGACAGGGATGTCCACCTCCCCGTGCACCATTCTCTTCGACCCGTCAAAAGCCCTTACCACAATGTTACTAGGCTTTAGAGTCAAACCTCGCAATCCAACCGGTCCAATACCTTCTTCGGCAGAACATTCCGCGAAGACCCAGTATCTACCAACATATGAGCCATAGTGGTGCCTCGGCATTCAATCGAGACATGTAGAGCATCATTATGCTTCCTTCCCTTCGGTGTCAAGTCTGCATCTGAAAAATCCAGCCCATTATCAGCAGTCAGGCTGGTCACGCAATCTTTGAACTGATCAGCTGAAATTTCTTACGGCACATGCACAGTCTTGAGGAATGCAATCACAGCCTTTGCATGTGCTTCGAAACAAAACAGCAAAGACAACATGGATATCTTTGATGGGGTCTGCCCCAGCTGCTCGACCATATTGTAGTTGCTCTTCTTAATTATTTTCAATATTTCCTCTATCTCTTGCTTAGAGGCTTCCATAACAATTTTTCTAGGCGCCTCCGTCCGGGCAGGCTCACCTATAACTTCTTTTCCGCGGGTATCAGATGATTCGCCGATAGGGGTAATAACTGGAGTAAGAACAGGAGCAGTAGTTGATGTACCAGCAGGAATAGCAGATGGAATGACTATAGGTTTGTTGACAGTCTTAGGGGAAATCTCGGGAGAGAAGACCCTTCCACTTCAGGTAACTTTGATGGTTCCGACAATGTTGCCAATATCAGGATCAGCCTCTTCATCTTTCAAATCTTGTTTGATGCCATGATAGTACACATCGATACCATAATGCCAGGGGACAGCTTTGTCCGTGACATACGAGACAGGACCAGGAATAGTGATTACCAGCGGAACAATTCTTGGAGCAGATGTAATCCTAACAGGTCTTCTCGAGGAGACCTTGGAAGGATTGGCGGAAATGGTTATAATGGCAATGTCTTTAGATGGAACAACGGGAACTAAAGTTTTCTCGAACAAAATTTCTTTGTTGTCCATCAGGCGTTGAACACCTAACTTCAGCAAATGGCAACCAGAAGGTAGAAATTAACATATGTGGCAACCTTCACCACAACCCGGAAATAAACCAGCCAATAGTAAATTCTTCTTCACAATCATGAGAGGAGTAGAAACTTCATCCACCAAGGTCACAAACAAGTCGGTATCAACAACATTAACTCCACGACCGTGCTTAGGCATGGGAGCAATTATGACATTGGGCTTCTCCGGAGCATCGAACTCAATTTCCTTGGCTTCAATCAGATCTTGTACCTTATTTCTTATAGCCCAGCAGTCATTGGTATCGTGGCCAGGAATCTCATAATGATAGGCACACCGAGGATTTGGATTATATCGGGGAGATGTGGTATTTGGATTCTTGGGAGCCTCTTTCAAGGTTGCCAAGTTGGATCTCAGCAGATGAGGTAGCACTTCAACCAATGTCATATTGATTCGGCTAAACTGTCGTTATGGTCTTTCCACCCTTTGTTGATTGTTACATTATGGAGCAACTGCAGGCCTAAGTATCATTACGGCATTTACCGTCTGACAATGTTCAGCCCTGTTTTGGCCCCTTGGGCTGTAGATGGCACCGGCTTCTTTCTTACCAGAAAAAGGCTTCTTTACTGAACTCGAAGAGGCATCCTTCTGTATCTTGCCACTCTGAATCCCAACTTCTACTCTTTCTCCAGTTAGAATCATCTCGGTGAAACCAGTTGACGAGATGCCAATCAAGTGATTGAAGAATGAACTAGATAGCTTCCATAGAAACATATCAACCAACTCCCTATCAGACAACGGGGGTTGAACTCTTCCAGCCAAGTCTCTCAATTACTGTGCATAGTCTTTAAAGCCTTCACTTTCACCCACAGACATACTCTGGAGTTGAGTACGAGTAGGAGCAAGGTCGATGTTATATTAATACTGCTTATAGAAAGCAGCAACCAGATTTTCCCGATTTCGGACATTGACTCCCTCCAGCAGGTAGAACCATTCAAGCTGAGTCCCTGACAGACTATCTTGAAAGAAATGAACCCACAAATTTCTATCAGCGGTGTGGGGTTGGATCTTTCTGACATAAGAGCGGAGATGGAGTTTTAGGTAGGACACCCCATCATATTTTGCAAAAATTGGAGCTTTGAACTTCTGTGGGATGACCACTCCCGATACCAATCCCAATTCTTCAAAATCCAGCCCAGGTATCCTCTGAACTTCCATGGCACTGAAATGATCTTCCAACTTCTTGTATTTATCCTCAACAGGAGGATAGTGCTCGTCATTATGGTCAGTATCATTGTCAGAAACCGCAGGATTGGGATCCTTCTCCCTTGTCTCTTCTTCTTGATTCTCCCCTTCCTTGGATGAAGAGGCCAGATCGACTTGTCACTTCAACCACTCTCCAAACCTTCTGACCATATTAAGAATATCGGCAGCCTTCTTCTTTTTATTTTTCTCTTTCAGGATAAGGGCTTTCAGATCCTACTGCCCTATTTCCAGACTTATGAACATTTGTTGGAACTGGGCGTTTTGTGCCTGAAGGTCCTTGATGCTTTGTTCGGAAGATATTTCTGCTGAAATAAACAATGAAGAAGATAAGAAACCTGTAATGGTACCTGTACATGCAATGCTATGAATGGGATGCGCATGCAATGATTTCAAAGACTTTGGGAAATTTAAATTTGCGAACCAAAATAAAACAAAGACTTTATTAGATGAATTCAAGGTTCAAATTCCTTTTAGGGGTTACAATTAAAAACAAATCTAAAACTAAAAAAGAAATCAAAATTCCCATGGATGCTTCCTCTTCGTGTCGAGATAAGCATTGAGTCCTATTTCCTCATGGAGCTGATTTGTGAGCTCTAAAACCTTCCTTTCCTGATCATAGGACTGATCCCTGTAAGTATCCCGCTCCTTCTTCAACTGAATCCAAGACCTCTGCAACTCTCCAAGATCAGTGGGCATATAAGGATAGAGAACCGTGTAAGGAATACCCCCTTCAGTAGTGGGTTCCACAATCACTGGTAAAACAGAGACATAGGGTATCATAAGCTTCTGGGCGCGAGCTCGTACCCATTGGAGGTAAGGTTCCATAGGAATGGAAGCCTTTGGCCCCAAAGCCCTGGCGCCAGATCGGTTTACCATGCCCCAAGCTCGTATGAACCTCCGGCGATACTCGTGAACATCATCTTCATAATTGAATACAATGCCCTCAATAAGTAACTCGTGGGGACCATCTCTTCGAGCGTAACCAAATTTCCACAGAGCTAAACAAGGATTGTAGGTTATACCCCCTCTAATGCCAAGTAGAGGGACATTAGGGTACTCCCCACGGCGGTCAACAATAGCAGTGTTTTCCATAGCTCGGGAACACCAGAGAATATCCATGTGAGCGAGTGAAATTATCCTTTGTGACCAACCCAAACCTTCTTCATTCTTCAGTATGGACTTAGGGAGGTGAGAAATAAACCACCTCGACAGCAATGGCATGCAACACATAAGAACCCCTCTTCTCTTCATGGTACGAGTATGGAGAGTGTCCAAAACATCTCCGAGCAAGTTAGGCACAAGGTTGTGAGAGAGGAAGATCTTGATAGAATTCACATCTATGAATGAGTCTGGATTAGGGAATAGGACTAACCCATAGATTAGAAGAGCCAAGACCTCCTCAAAAGCCTGGAAATCCATATCATCCCAAAATAGCTGGGCCTTGTCTATCAGAAACTTGGCTAGAAAACCCTTGACTCCGCTTCTTGTTTCCCAATTGGATACCCCATCGGCCCGTTTTAGATGCAAGGCTAAGGAAATAACTTCTGGCTTAGGAACTTCTTCTAGACCTGTGAAAGGCAACTGTTCAAGAATGGGTATATCCAACAGCTGGGAGAATACTTCCATGGTAGGCACCAACTGATAGTCTGGAAATGTGAAGGAATGGTGCTTGGGATCAAAGAACTGAAAGAGTATACTCATCATCTTTTCATCAAAGTTTGAAGTAACCAGGTTGAGAAGTCGATCATGTCTCTTAGTGAATGCATTAGTTTTAGAAACCTTTGATACTAGCTCTTTGAGTTGGGTAGGTATCTTCACAAAGCTGATTCGGATAGTGTTTCTACGAACGAAATCCATGGTCTGCAAAATAGAACAAAGATAAATTCCCTTGGTCTTTGAAATGGTTAGTGAAATAAGAATGGATGCTATATTATGATGCATGATGTCATGATAAACCACATGTATATCAAACACAGACAAATCACACCAAGTCCTTCAGTTTAAGGCCTTCATGAGGTTAAAGGTCATACCCTCTGGAAGTTTAGTTGGTTTCAAACTTGTCTTAAAAAGTAATCGGGTTCTAAGGGATCTCAATATCACTGACCATCCTTTATCAGGCATTGTCTCAGCTTAAGCAATCTTTTCTTTTGGATGAAATATCCTGAAAGTATGATCTCAATGAGTGTAGCATCGAGTATCAACCAATCCTCAGCTCTATACTGAGGTCGGCTATCTCACTACTTTCTATTGGCCAAGTTTGTTCAACTAAGGTTCTAAGGTTCGTTAGTGCTTCACGACACCACGCGACGGCCACATACTCTCCTCGTTTCCCCATGAAGGATATTGGTACCAACCAAAGTGTCACACCAACACAACCATCGCTTAAACCATATCGGTCTATTCCGTATAGTCCCCACGATCTATTGTTGTTTACCTAAAGAGTGTCCCCAGATCCGGGTGTAGGATCTTTAACAATGCCCAAACAAAACCCTTTAAGAATAAAGCAGACAAAACAAACAAGAAAGTAATTATTTAGAGATGACCTAGATCCTAAGGTATACTCCACTTATTAAATCCCCAGCAGAGTCTCCTGTTATGTGATACGGTGGCAGAAGCGACTGTTATACTGGTTTGTGTTTTGTGTTTTTTGTTCGCGAAATGTCGCGGTAAGCAAGAGTCGCCACCGACTTTTATTTCATCCAATCAGGAAAAGGAAAAAGAACAGAAAAAATCTTTTTCGAGAATATTTTTGAGTACGGGGGGTATATTATAGAAAGGGAAGGTGTTAGCACCCTTTCTATCCATGGTTTTCCATGGGCTCTTAGGTACTTGCTCATTTTTTAAAATTTCTTGTGTGTGCTTGTTTTGAAAAAAGTTTACTTCGTGATAACCCTTGTATTAGTCCTCAAGGATGTGACGAAGTTGTTTTGAAAATTGTTTTGAAAGGTGTTGGTGTGAAAATTTTATTTGTTTGAGCAAGTACTTAAAAGTTAATCTACCTACTCGAAAAAGACTGTTCATTTTCCTTTAGACAACACTATCCCATTATTAAGGAATAGGTAGCACCGTTGTTGGAGTTTTAAGGGACGTTCAAAGGGACAGATACGGTCACAAAAGCAATGTTAGAAGGTTTTAGTAATCATCCTAAAGCCTTAAAGATCTGTTTCCGAGGCAACATCTGAATGGGTCATTTGAGATCTTTCGGGGCTAGAGGACGACCACTAACAAACCCTATACTTCATGACCGTTTAATAGAAGGCAAACCGAAGTGGAGTAAACCCTAGGAGTGAGCATGTGCGAGTGAATTTTTTCGGTTATTTTGTCTTTGCATATTTAGGTTATCTACCGTTTTAATTTTCAAGCTTTCTTCCCATACAATCCTATTAACATACATCTAACAGTTAATAATTACGGAAATTTAAAGTGCGGAAATAGAAATCCTAACTATTACATGGCTTTCGCAGATACAAAATTATTTAACTGAAAATAAAATGCGGAAATTTAAAACCCTAATTAAAATCTATTACAAGCTTGAAACAGTTACATAAATAATAATCAAAAGGGTAATTAAAACGCGCGCGACGGGTTAAATACGAGGACAATTAGAAAAAACCTAAAAAATCTAATTTGAGAAAAAAATATTTAAGTTATTTTTTGAAGAAAAATTACTTATTTACAAAAACCCTAATTTCTAATTGATTTTAATTATGAAAAGGAGTTAAATTAACCTAATTTGAATTAAATTAATTAATTAAAGAAAATAACTATTTTATAAAAATAATGATTTTTGGGTGTTTTTTATAATTTTATTGGTTTCTTGTAGTTAATAAAAAAGGAATTAATTTGTGAAAATAAATAATTAAACAAATAAAAATAAATAAAGGAAATAATAAAAATTAAATTGGGCCTGTTTTGTAAGTTGAATGGGGGGGGGGGGGGTGTTTGTGAAATTTGCTCAGGCCCAACAACTTCTGAGCCCAAATCCTGCGCTAGATTCAGTGGTGACCATGCTTGGAGGGTGTACCATGGACCTTGATGCATGGGACGTTAGATTGGTGATGGAGATGATCCATTGGCTGGATGTTTGTGGTGCATGATGGACCTCTAGGATAGAAACGCATAGGATCATGTAAAGAAGAATTAAAATAAGAAAGTTTCTGGGACCTGGGATCGAACCCAGGTCCTCTACCCTTTCCAACGTGCATGCTTGCCATCTGTGATACATGTTTCAATTGATAATATAATAATAATAATACATAATATATAAAATATGGCAACTGAAACACAAATGCGCGCGGAATTCAAAATGGCCAATGGCATGGTGACAAATCATCATCTCCTTCGTTGAGACCGTCGTCTTAGGGGTAAGACTTATACCCACAGACAGACTTCATATCTAAAAACATGTAACCTTCAAAAATCAATGCAACGCGTGATAAATGAATTCCAGTT
Source organism: Vicia faba (assembly GCA_948472305.1). Taxonomy (NCBI): domain Eukaryota; kingdom Viridiplantae; phylum Streptophyta; class Magnoliopsida; order Fabales; family Fabaceae; genus Vicia; species Vicia faba. Next base: position 1,626,340,825 of record OX451738.1, on the reverse strand, counting down.
ACATGGATCAAACCATCTTGATGCCACGAGCATCCTAGTACCCTTTTTTGTGGCCAATTTTACCTGTATGAAAAAACCCTATAACGACCAAATAAAACCTAACAATGGCAAACCTCAATATGTGCATCAAAAATACAATTAAACAATCCATACATGTTAGAAATACATCAATGATCACAAATATATCATCAAATCATGTTAATTATACGAGAATGATTGTAATCGATTTGAAAAAAGTAGGCAAATCGTATGAGATGTAGCAATCGTTTATGCGCGTGAAAGGACCTGCAATCGATTGGGTTAGCTTCTGGGAAGGTCTAGGAATCGTTTGGCAACACTATAATGGCTTGAATTTGCCTCTAAGCTTGAAACTGAGTCACTACTTTTTGTCAATTTTTTTAGTTTTGTTCTTTCTTTCTCACGACTGCAACCTCTTGTCTTTGTGCCTGGCTTTGATCATCATATATATCCTTGAACGAATTAGGGTTGTAAAAACCACTAGTATCTTTGCAATTTTTGAAGATTTGATTTGGTTTTCATGTGGTATGATATCCTTCCAAATTTAGCCTAATCATGCCATTCTTGTGCCAATTAGATTTTATATGATTTGATTCTGATATGCCAGCATAATGAGCTTGTAATTCTGTCCAAAAATCCAATCAAAACAAATCTTTGCTATTATTTACCATTTATTTGATTTAATTCAATTTTTAATTAATAAAAAATCAAAATAAAATAAATAATGAAGTAAATAACATGTGAGTGAATATTTGGGTCGTGGACCATGTTATAAGTGAGGTGCAAGCATAAAATGTTAGGCCCATTTGACAAAAAATACATTTTTGAGCATATTTGACTTTTGGCAATTTTGCAAAAAAGGTCAACTTTAACAAGGCATATCTCTTCCAATTTAAACCCTAGAGAGGTGTTCTTGGACTTTTTAGAAATCTTAGGATGTCCCCTAAGCAACCCTTTTGGTCTCATCTCAATTGAGTCTTCCATGTTCATGTAAGAAGCTTTGACCCACAAAGTGTTTTTGTTGACTTTTCAAAAGGACATATAATATGGAAATTCATATCTTTTGTGAGTGCACATTTTGAGCTTGAGGGCTAAAGATGAATTGTAGGGAATTGCATTCTCTTCAAAATGAGCCTTGGATTGAAAATTTCTTATAAAGTATGAAGAAGTTATGCTTGGTCAAAGTTTGGTTGATTTTTTCTAAGAAACCCTAATTTAGCAACTTTTGGGTTTTGATGAATTTGGGGCATTAGTTGAGGAATCATGACCAAAAATCTTGAAGTTTGACTGTATGTGGGCCACAGTTGACTTTTGACCTAATATTGTCGAATCTCAAGCATTTGGGCAGTTGACTGAGCAAACTTCTTGTGCAAGGCTTGAAATTTGACATGAAGGGTCTTGAGAACATATTAGGACCATGGAGAGCATATGAGGTCTTTGGAGTTCACCCATCTTGATAAAAATGGAAACCCTAACTTGAGACACATTGCCTTAGGAGAGAGTTTGTCTGGTCAACTCTTGGGCATCCTTGAGCAAGTTGAGGATCTCATTGGGCATGTATTGAGTAAAATGAGAGGGAAATTTTGGGGTACAACAATTTGTATAGCTTCTATTTTTACGGAGGCGTTCTATTACTAGAGCGTCAGCCTCTTTGTACAAAACACCTATTACATGCCAACTTCAAAAATCAATACAAATCATTTTCACAAGAAACTTCGATCTATTTCTTTTTCTGTTTTGTATTGCAAGAACATCCAATGACTTGTTTTTATATGTGCATTTGAAAATGGGCATACCCCGATAGCATTTCGTGAACATACATCATGGCATGCGCACATATATCATATACAACATAATCTCATTTATTTTGAGAACATCATCTCACCCTGCATTTCATGCATCGCATATAATTAACTCTGATATCTTTTTAGGAAAATACGATTAGCTTCAACAAATCCAGCAGTTATATAGGTCACGTCTGCAAACGACTAATGGAAACTCATCTCCCTAAACCGAATGGGTCAACTAACTTACACTATTGGTTTGAAGTAACCCTACTACCCAGGTTTCTTCCCATAAGCCCTACTATCCAGGCTTTCATTCCGAAGTAACCCTACTATCCAGGTTCCTTCTCATAGACCTACTATCCAGGCTTTCATTTTGAAGTAACCCTACGACCCAGGTTCCTTCTCATAGCCCTACTATCCAGGTTTTCATTTCGAAGTAACCCTACTATCCAGGTTCCTTCTCACAGCCCTACTATCCAGGATTTCATTTCGAAGTAACCCTACTATCCAGGTTCCTTTTTACAGCCCTACTATCTAGGCTTTCATTCTGAAGTAACCCTACTATCCATGTTCCTTCTCATAGCCCTACTCTCCAGGCTTTCATTTCGAAGTAACCCTACAACCCAGATTCCTTCTCATAGCCCTACTATCCAGGATTTCATTTCGAAGTAACCCTACTATCCAAGTTCCTTCTCACAGCCCTACTATCCAGGATTTCATTTCGAAGTAACCCTACTATCCAGGTTCCTTCTCACAGCCCTACTATCCAGGCTTTCATTATGAAATAACCCTACTATCCAGGTTCCTTCTCACAACCCTACTATCCAGGCTTTCATTTCGAAGTAAACCTGCTATCCAGGTTCTTTCTCATAGCCCTACTATCCAGGATTTCATCTCGAAGTAACCCTACGACCCAAGTTCCTTCTCATAACCTTACCATCCAGGTTTCTTCTCTCTTATCTCCAGACAACAGTTCACAACACTGTAAGACCTATACATGATCAAACACGATCGATTTCACATTTCCCTAGTAAGCCGTTGTGCATCCTGGACCCTGACGAGATACGCCGCTCACTTCCAACTCCTCGATCATTCCCCAGTAGAGTAATGGACAACTAAAGCTCCTAGACTCTAATAACATTCTCCGGAAAAGTCCTCCTCAATGGTAGGTACATGGATGCTCACAAAGGAATCTCTTACACGACCAATATCTTATCTGGATGGCATCTTTAAGCCCATCTCCGATGATTCTCCGTCAAATTCCAAATGGCATCTGTAAGCCCATTCCTGATACCACCGATTGACACTCACTTCATACGAGTGCAAATTTCTAGGCACTCTAGTATTCAATCATCTTCCACCTTCAGATCACGAAAGGCAGACAGGCCAATCTACATCCTCAGGTTTAAGAAGATTGAACAGGGGCAACTGTTGTACCCCAAAATTTGCCCTCTCATTTTACTCAACACATGCCCATTGAGATCCTCAACTTGCTCAAGAATGCCCAAGAGTTGACCAAACAAACTCTCTCCTAAAGCAATGTACCTCAAACTAGGATTTCCATTTTCATCAAGAGGGGTGAACTCCAAAGACCCCATATGCTACCTATGGTCCTAATATGTTCTCAAGATCCTCCATGTCAAATTTCAAGCCTTGCACAAAAAGTTTGCTCAGTCAACTGCTCAGATGCTTAAGGAATCGACTGTATTAGGTCAAAAGTTAATTGTGGCCCACATACAGTCAAACTTCAAGATTTTTGGTCAACATCAACATTTTGAAGTTATATACATCATTTTATCAAGGGTTGATCATGATTCCTCAAGGAATTCCCCAAATTCATCAAAACCCAAAAGTTGCTAAATTAGGGTTTCTTAGGAAAAGTCAGCCAAACTTTGACCAAGTATAAATTCCTCATACTTTATCAGAAATTTTCCATCTAACACTCATTTTTAAGAGGATGCAATTCCCTACAATTCATCTTCAACCCTCAAGTTCAAAATATGCACTCACAAAAAGATATGAATTTCTACATTATAGGTCCTTTTGAAAAGTCAACTAGAACACTTTTTGGGTCAAAGCTTCTTACATGGACATGGAAGACCCAATTGATATGAGACCAAAAGGGTTGTTTAGGAGACATCATAAGATTTCTAAAAAGTCCAAGAGAACCTCTCTAGGGTTAAAATTGGAAGAGATAGCCTTGTCAAAGTTGACCATTTTTGCAAAATTGCCAAAAGTCAAATATGCTCAAAAATGCATTTTTTGCCAAATGGGCCTAACTTTTTAGGCTTGCACCTCACTCATAACATGGTCCACGACCCAAATATTCACCCACACATTATTTTCTTCATTTTTCATTTTATTTTGATTTTTTTATTAATTAAAAATTGAATTAAATCAAATAAATGACAAATAATAGCGAAGATTTGTTTTGATCTAATTTTTGGACAAAATCACAAGCTAATTATGTTGGCATATCAAGATCAAATCGAATCAAGGTTGATTGGCACAAGAATGGTATGAATAGGCCTAATTTGGAAATAAATCACACAAAGGAAGAGTGAGATCAAATCTTCAAAAATTGCAAAGATACCAGTTGTTTTTATAACCCTAATTCACTTAGGGATATATAATGAACAACACCAAGCACAAAAACAAGGCCTAGCAGTCTTGAAGAACACTAGAACAAACTCAAAATTTTGGAAAAAAATGGTGATATGATCTCTACCCTAGAGGATGATTCAAAGCATTCCAACACTCCCAATCGCATCCTAGAGTATCTCTGAAGCTAAATGGATCAATTGCGAGTCCTTTCACGCCCAGAAATGCTCGCTACACCTCATACGGTTTGCTTGCTTTTTCAAAATCGATTACAGCCATTCTTGCATCATTAGCATAATTTAATGACATATTTGTGATCATTGATGTATTTCTAACGTGTCTGGATCATTTAATTGAATTTTTTAGGCTTATATATGCATTTGCCATTGCTAGGGTTTTTGTGTTAGTTTTAGGGTTTTTGTCCAAAGGTAAAATTAGGCCAAGATCAGGGCACCATGATGATCGTGGCATCAAGACCAGTTGAATCATGGTCTTCAATTTCATTTATCATGTGTTTTATGAGTTTTTAACGTTTGCAGGGTTATGGCTACAGATGTTTGTATATAGGTAAAAGTCAGGAACCTAAGGCGGCGGGTGAGAAGGAAGACGACAACGTGTCAAGATCTGACTGGCCATTTTGAATTTCGCGTGCATTTGTGACTATGTTACCATGTTTTATATATTATATATTATTGTTATTATGTTAACAAACAAAACATGTGGCCTGGTTGGTGAAGCGTGCATTGCAACGAGTGGGAGGACCTGGGTTCGATCCTAGGTCCCATTAATTTTCTTTGTTTTAATTCTTCTTTACAGATCTTATACACCACTTGTCTAAGCGTCCACCATGCACCATACATATTCAACCAGCGGATTCATGATCAACCAGATCTAACGCCTATCACTGAAGGACCATGGTAGACCATCAGGAGGGAGAACCACTGGATCAAGCGCTGGGAGTGGGCTGAACAGCCAATGGGCCGAGCCAATTCAGCTACACACCCCCCTTTTGGATTGCTATACAGGCCCATTCTTACCCCTTTTATTTTAATTCTTTTTTTGATTATTTCTTTAATTATTTTCTTTTAATTAACATCAAAAATCCTTTTTTTTTATTTAATAAAAAAATCACAAAAAACATCAAAAATCATTTTTTCATAAAGTATTTTATTTCCTTGAATTAATTAATTTAATTTAATTAGGGCAACTAAATCTTATTTTTGTAATTAAAATCAATTAGAAATTAGGGTTTAATTTTGTATATAATTAATTTTTCTTCAAAAAATAACTTAAGTATGTTTCAATTAGGGTTTTTAGGTTTTATACTTATCCTCACATTTAATTCGTCGCGCGCATTTTAATTATTTTTTTAATTATTTTTGTAACTGCTCTGGGTTTGTAATAGCTTTAATTAGGTTTTAATTCTTCCTTTTATTTTACAATAAAAAATAATTATGTATCTACGAAAGCCATGTAATAGCTAGAGCTTTAAACTTTCTGCATTTTAATTTCCGCAATTATAAACTGCCTAGATGTATGCTTATAAGATTGTATGGAAAGAATACTTGAAAATTTAAACGGTAGAAAACCCTAAATGTGCAAAGACAAATTAATTGAAAAAATTCACTCGCACATGCTCACTCCTAGGGTTTACTCCACCTCCGTTGCCTTCGGTTAAACGGTCATGAAGTATAGGGTTTGTTAACGGTCATCCTCTAGCCCCGAAAGATCTAAAAATGACCCATTCAGATGTTGCCTCGGAAAAGATCTTTAAGGCTTTGGGAGGGTTGCTAAAATTCCCTAACATTGCTTTTGTGACCGTATCTGTCCCTCCAAACGTCCCTTAAAACTCCAACGATGCTGCTACCTATTCCTTAATAATAGGATAGTGATGTCTAAAGGAAAACAAACAAACTTTTTTTGAGTAGGTAGATAGTTCCTTGGTACTTGCTCAATCAATCAAACAAACTTTTTTTCACACAAACACTTTTCAAACAGTTTTCAAAACAACTTCATCACACCCTTGAGGACTGATACAATGGTTATCACGAAGTAAACTTTTTTCAAAACAAGCACATGCATAAGAAATTTTAAGATGAGTAAGTACCTAAGAGCCCGTGCAAAACTATGGATAGAAAGGGTGCTAACACCTTCCCTTTCTATAATCTATCCCCCGTACTCATAAACATTCTTGAAAAAAGGTTTTTTCTGTTCTTTTTCCTTTTCCTTAGTTGGATGAAATAAAATTCGGTGGTGACTCTTGCTTACCGTGACATTTGCGAATACAAAATGCAAACCAGTATAACAGTCGGTTCTACCACCGTATCACAAGGGTCATCGGGGACTTATGATCTTTTGAGCTGGAGGGTAGCCACTAAAATCTTTCACGTTTCGAGAGTTATGACTATTTCCGAAGGCAACCGAAGTGGGATACCCTAGAGGTGCGCATGTGCAATTGTGTTTAGTTCAGCTATTTATCTTGCACATATAGGTTTGCTAACGCTTTAATTTTTCAGTCTTGTCATGCAATCCTAGTTACTAGCAGTTAATATTACAGAAAAATGTAAAATGCAAAAACATAACCCTATACTATTACATGGCTTCGGGGAGGGGGGTATTTATAATGTACACAACTTGGGGGAAGAAAAATAAAGAAAGCGGTAAAAATTCTAATTAGTCTATTACATCCAGTATACAGGTACAATAATGTAAAAATGCGAGAATAAATAACGCGCGAAAGGTAAAGACGTCTAAAGCCTAAAGCAAATCTAAATGAAATAAGAAAAATCTTTTTTTGTTTATTTTAAATTATTTTAAGAAAATAACTAAGTGAAATTAATACCTAAAATTTAATTAGAAAACAAGATTAACTAAAAAAAAATTAAAATCTAAGTTTTTTTTGTTTTTATTATGAAAAGAAAATAATTAAAGTTAAATTAGACCCTAAATTCTAATTTATTTTAAATTAATGAAAATGGTTAAAATAACTAATTAATTAATTAAAGAAATTAATTATTTGATTAAATAAAAATTAATTCTAAATGTTTTTGTGATTTTTTCATTATTACGGTTAATTAAATAAGTGAAGAAAACAAATTAAAAAAAATAAAGCAAAATAACAAAAGAAATGCAAAAATGGGCCATGATGCTGAAATGAAACGGGGGTTGGAATTGAAAAAAATTCACTGGGCCTAAATGTTGGAGCCCAAATTATGCCTAATCCTGTATGGATACGTCTTGAGGGCATACGATATACTCTGCGCTCGGATGTGCTGGCTTGGATCAGATGTACATCTGATGGCCTAGACTGAGGATGCATGGTGCACATCTGACCATGCTTTACATGGGATCTGCATGAACATTGTTAGAAAAATAAGAAAATGCTGGACCTAGGACTCGAACCCAGGTCCTCTCCCTTCACGCAAACACACCTTTCCAGCTAAGCTACTTGGTTATTCGTTACATAAAATAAAACAGTAATATAATATACAAACAAAACGTCAATATTTGAGAATTAAAAAAAACGTGTGCGCTGTTTGAATGGCCCAATGGGAAGCTGTCACGCCTTGTCTTCTTCCTCGCTCCGTCGTTTTAGGTACAAAGACCTATAGTGACAGTTTTTGTTTGTCACTAAAACACGTGTACTCTACAAAATCCACAATATGCAACATAAATTAATTATGAGGCCATGGATCGATTGGCCTCGACCTCTTGAGCATGATAGTACCCTTGGTTTGGGCTAATTTTGGCTATTGCAAAAAAAAAACCAAATCGGAGGTATAAACCCTAGCCATGGTAAAACGTCATTCCTGCATCAAAACTTAAATCCAGCTATGCAGAAAGCTTGCACACACTCATATGAACAATAATGCATGGTCAAAACAGATTTATATTACATGAATCAAAGAAAACGAGTTTGAAAAAGTGCAAATTGTGAGCTACTGAATTAGGTGTTTCGTTATGCTTCCATGCATGGTGATGATTGGAAAAGCTTCACGGGACTTCCAGGAACATGTTTGAGTCATTTGTTTGGACTGAGGGAGGCTAGATCAGTGGTTTTGGAATTTGACAACTTTGTAGTTTTTTTGCAATTTTTCGTGGCTCTTTCTAGGATGTATTTATGCGTACATGATGCTTGTAGGGAGGTTTCTTATATAAAGGAGATGGAGGGGATAAGAAAAGGAGGAAAGAAATCATGACATAAACCATGGTTTAAACACCAAAATCAAAATTTGAAAAAATTCCAAAAATGGTTATTCTTGCTCATTCTGTTTGGGGCATGAACTTGGACAGCCTTGCACGAAATTATGGGCCTAAAATCAATCCAAACCAAACTCCCAAGTGTCATGATCCATTATTCACTATTTTATATAATTTATCTTGTATTTATATGAATAAAAACAAAATAGATATGAATAAAATAGCTAAAAAATGCAAGGCAAGGTAAGAATGAAATTAGAGGTCCTCTATAAGCTTAGGAAGATGTTTGAAGTCCAAGAAATTAAACTATTGCGTCAAAAGTTCAAATTTTCTCAATGCATCATTCTTGAAATTTCCAAAATTTTCCCAACTTAGGCAAGCCATAACTTGCTCAATTTTTATCTCATGATGATGATCTTAGACTTTTTGGAAAGCCCAAGATGTCTACTTAAATACTTATTTTAATCAATTTTACATTTTAATACTTTATCTTAATGTAAAAGGTCTTGACAAAAAGTGTCTTTTGTTGACTTTCTGAAAATGACCTATAATGTATGAGCTTATATCTTTCAAATGGCGCATATCTTGAACGCGAGGACAAAAGATAAGTTGTAGGGAATGATATTTTATTCAAAATGAGCTTATTTTGGGGGAAAATGGATGAAGTATGTGAAAGTTATGCTTGGTCAAAGTTTAGTTGACTTTTCCTATAGAAACCCTAATTTAACAATTCTTGACTTTTGATAATTTAGGAGCATTTATTAAGGAATCATTATAAACCCTTGATAAAATGATTGATATTACTTCAAAATGTTGATGTTGACAAAAAAATCTTAAAGTTTGATTGTATATAGGCCACATTTGTCTTTTGACCTAGTATAGTTGATTTTCAAGCATTTGAGCAATTGACTGAGCAAACTTGTAGTGGGAGGCATGAAATTTGTCATGGAAAATATTGAAGGCATATTAGGACAATGGAAAACATTTGAGACCTTTGTAACTCACACATCTTGATGAAAAGTGAAACCCTAGTTAGAGGTTCATTGCTTAGGAGGAGAATTTGTCTGATCAATTCTTGGTCAACCTTGAGCAATTGAGGACCTCTAGGAGCATGTCTTGAGTAAAAATGGGAAGGAAAATTTTTGGGTACAACATTTCCCTTTTCAAAATCCTTGTTGTGATACGGTGGCAGAACCGACTGTTTAATACTAGTTTTGCGTTTTTTGTTCACAAATGTCGCGGTGAGCAAGAGTCGCCACCGTCTTTTATTTTATCCAACAAATAAAAGGTAAAAAAAGAGCAGAAAAAACCTTTTTCGAGAGTTTTCTGAGTAAGGGGGGTAGATTATAGAAAGGGAAGGTATTAGCATCCTTTCTATCTGTGTTTTTCCACGGGCTCTTAAGTACTTTGCTCGTTTTGAAATTGCTTTGTGCGTGTGTTTTGAAAAAAAAATGTTTTACTTTGTGATAACTCTTGTTTTTGTCCTCAAGAGTGTGACGAAGTTGTTTTTGAAATCCGTTTTGAAAGTGTTTGTGTGAAAAGATTTTGAGATTTTTGAGCAAGTACCTAGGAACTATCTACCTTCTCGAAAAAAGGCTGCTCGTTTTTTCTCATTTCCGTTAGACAACGCTATCCTACTATTAAGGAGTAGGTAGCCCCATCGTTGGAGTTTAAGGGACAATCGAAAGGGACGTTTTTATGGTTACAAAAGCAATGGTTAGGAAACTTTAGTGATCACCCTAAAGTCCTAAAGATCTTTTTGAGGCAACATTCGAATGGGTCATTTTGATCTTTTTTGGACTGGAGGGTGACCACTAAAACTCCCTATGCTTCATGACCGTTTACCGAAGGCAACCGAAGTGGTGATACCCTACGGGTGCGTATGTGACAGTGTATTTGATTTCAGATATATTAGTCTTTGTGTTTATTTTTATAGTGATTGGTTTTATCTGGGTCATGCAATCCTATTAGCCATACATCTAACAGTTAATATATGTACAAAAATATAAAGTGTGAAACGTAAATTCCTACGCTATTACATGGCTTCGGGGAGAGGGATTTAATTACAAGTCCAAAACCGGGAGAAATATAAAGGAAAACAATAAAAATGCCTTATAGTTTGGCTACATTGATATGTACAGGAATATAAAAGTGTGAAAGAAGAAAATGCGTGTGAAATAAGAAAATGCGTAAAGGAAACTTTTTGATATTTTTGAATTAGTTTTAAGAAAAGAAAAGGCTTTTTTTGTTTGGTTTTTAATTTACTAAAATATTAAATTAAGGTCTAATTAATAACATAAAATAAACCTAATTAATAGTTTTTTATTTTTGAATATTAAAGAAAATAAGAATTATGAAATATAAAACTTAGTTCTACTTAATCCTTACTTTAGGAAAATATTAACTAATTAATTAAATAATTAATGATCTATTTAAAAAAAGTTCATTATTATTTTTGTTATTTTTTTGTTTTAAGGTTAATTAGTAAAAATAAAATTAAAATAAGAAATAAAACATAAAGAATAGAACAAAAAGAACAAAATAAATGGGCCTGTATCCCGCGCTATGAGAATAAAATGCAGATCGTATCCTAGCTATGGCACGATTGGATTTCAGGCTCAAACATTCTCACTCCCAAACCTCATAGTTTTAGGTCTTGTGCAACATTCAAACAAACCAAGGCATTAAATTGTACAGATAAATGAAATTCGAATTAATTTTTTTACCAAATGCACAGGTTCGGATATGTAGTATTCTTGGTCGTGCAAGGGCCTAGGGATGGCCTGGATCAATTCATGGGAATGCTGGGAGAATGACTATAGTATTAGTTTGCCACGAAACAGCTTGTAAGTGCGGTTGCAAATTTTTGACGAATTTAAGAAAATGGTGAGTTTGAGAGAGGGCTTATGTAGCGTGGTAAGTGTCTTTTCTCCTTTCTAATGCTTGCAAATGGTCTAATATATATAGGAGGGAAGGAATGAATGGTCTTGAATGCAAAATTCATGCCATAATTCCTTGTAATGAAGTATTGATATAATATTCAAAAACTTGCCAAATTGATGTTTTAAAGAACTATAATGCAAAATTTGAAAACTTACCCAAAATGACTTTTGCGCCATTTCTTGAAGGGGATAAACCTGGACATCATTTTATGTGTGGCTTGGTCCCTTGTGCAAGATAATTCCAAGCCCATTTGTGCTATAAACCTCCCTTTGTTATTTAAACCACTTATTTCATGTTTTATTGAAAATAAATCCAAATAAATGGAAAATAAATGGATAAAAAGTAAGACCATAATGGGAAGAGCTTTTGGGTCCTATAATATGCCATGGAGAAGTTTAAAACTCAAAGAAATGAGTTAATACCTTGAAAACTCAACTTTGCTCGATGTAGGATTTTTGAATTTTCCAAATATTTCCCAACTTGGGAAAACCATAACTTGCTCAATTTTTATCCCAAGGAGATGATCTTGGACTTTTTGGAAATCTCAATATGTCTACTTTAATCCCACATTTTATCACTTTTTCATTTGAAGATGTTATCTTGATGTAAAAGGTCTGGACAAAAAGTGTCTTTTGTTGACTTTCTGAAAATGACATGTAATGTATGAGCTTGCATCTTTCAAATAATGCACTTCTTGAACTTGAAGATAAAATATGGATTGTATGGAATTTTGTTCTCTTAAATATGGGCTTTTGTTGGGGCCAAATGGACAAAGTATGAGAAAGTTATGCCCAGTCAAAGTTCAGTTAACTTTTCCTATATAAACCCTAATTTTGTAAATTTAACTTTTGATGAATTAGGAGCATTTCTTGAGGAATCATGGTCAACCCTTGATCAAATGATGATTATCACTTCAAAACAATGTTTTTGACAAAAAATCTTGAAGTTTGACTGTATATAGGCCACATTTGACTTTTGACCTAGTACAGTTGATTTTCAGGTATTTGAGCAATTAACTGTGCAAACTTGTTCTGCAAGGCATGAAATTTGTCATGGACATTTTTGGAGGCATAATAGGACCATGGAAAGCAATTTAAGTCTTTGGAGTTGACACGTCCTGATTCAAATAGAAACCCTAGTTGGGGATTCATTGCCTTAGGATGAGAATTTGTCTGATCAATTCTTGGGCATCCTTAGACAAGTTGAGGACCTCAATAGGCATGTGTTGAGTAAAATGAGAGGGAAAATTTTGGGGTACAACAGCTTCCCCTGTTTAATCTTCTTAAACCCGAGGAATTATATTGGCTTGTCTGCCTTTCGTGATCTGAAGGTGGAAGATGATTGAACACTAGAGTGCCCAGAAATTTACACTCGCATGAAGTGAATGCCGATCGATAATATCGGGAATGGGCTTACAGATGCCATTTGGAAGGCGACGGAGAATCGTCAGAGATGGGCTTAAAGATGCCATCCATAAAAGATATCAGTTGCATAAGAGATTTCTTTGCGATAATTCCTATACCTGCCGTTGAGGAGGACATCGTAGGGTATGTTAATTTATGTCCTGGGAAATAGAGTCTAGGAGCTTCGGTTGTCCATTACTCTGCTGGGGAATTAACTCTTGATTGATGAGACAAAAGTTAGTTGTTATATGGTCGAGTCTGGGTTTTACAATGACTTACTAGGGAATATGAAATCGACCGTATCTAGTCGGGTCCAGGTTTTACAGTGTTGTAAATTGTTGTCCAGAGATAAAAGAGAAGGAACCTGTGTAGTGCTTTCTCGAGACATGTCCATGTAAAACTACGTCAGGTAATTCATGAAAAGGAGCCTGGATAGTAGGGTATGAGAAAGAACATGGGTAGTAGGGTTACTTCAAAATAAAGCCTGGGTAGTAGGGCTGCTTCGGAATAAAGCCTGGGTGGTAGGGCTGTGAGAAGGAACCTGAGTAGTAGGGTTACTTAGAAATAAAGCCTGAGTAGTAGGGCTTCTTCAGAATAAAGCCTGGGTGGTAGGGCTGTGAGAAGGAACCTGGGTAGTAGGGTTACTTAGAAATAAAGCCTGGGTAGTAGGGCTGCTTCGGAATAAAGCCTGGGTGGTAGGGCTGTGAGAAGGAACATGGGTAGTAGGGTTACTTCGAAATAAAGCCTGGGTAGTAGGGTTGTTTCGGAATAAAATCCTGGGTGGTAGGGCTATGAGAAGGAACCTGGGTAGTAGGGTTACTTCGAAATAAAGCCTGGGTAGTAGGGTTGCTTCGGAATAAAGCCTGGGTGGTAGGGCTGTGAGAAGGAACCTAAGTAGTAGGGTTACTTCGAATTAAAGCCTGGGTACTAGGGCTGATTCAGAATAAAGCCTGGGTGGTAGGGCTGTGAGAAGGAACCTGGGTAGTAGGTTACTTCGAAATAAATCCTGGGTAGTAGGGCTGCCTCATTTGATCATGTAGATTAGTTGACCTGTTTGGTTTCGGGAACTAATTTTCCATTAGTTGTCTGCAGATATGACATGTATAGCTTCATGGATTTAACCTTGAACTGTTGGAATTGTTGATGATAACCATCTTTCCTGAAAAGGTACAAGATTAATTATATGTGATGCATGAAATGAATTGTGTGATGATGTTCTCAAAATAAATGAGATTATGCTATATGCAATATGTATGCGCACATCATGATGTATGAACATGAAATGCTATTGTGACATATCCGAGTCTGGGAAAATAAATCCCTGACTGCTGCTGGAGAGTACTGGAAATTGAATTCCTGACTGTTGTAGAAAAAGTGGTTCTTCTACTTCCGCTGGGGATGATGAGTATAGATGATTTATTGAGGATTTCCTCTTTCTGTTTGAAGATGTTCTGTCGGGGATTGACTCTGCTTAAGAATTAATTCTGCTTGAGAATAACTCTATGGAGGGAGATGCTTGTTGGAAGATTCTGCTGATGTAAAGAAATAAAGTCTGTTGGGAATGAGCTTCCGCACTTTACGAAATAAACTCTACTCGGGAGGAGTTTTTATGAATCATTAAAACTGGGTTGGGGAAAATAGACTTCAGCTCTCTGGAGGAACTTTGCTGGAGAAAGTAATTCCTACTTGGGGAAGAAGAGACCAAAACTTTGGTTGTTTTTACTCTGTGGGGAACATAGACGTCACTAGGATGTATGCTGAGGATACGATGATGACTTTGCATCAGGATGTTTCTGCCCCTGTACCTGCTGGAGATTTTTTGGATGGATCTATGTCGTGATTGTACTTGAACATGTATTGTATGAGTGTCAAAATGACATATGTCTTTGGATCGTATCTGCACTGTACTTAAAACATGTGTTGAATAAGGGGTCAGAATGACATTCGTCTCTGAATCGTATCTGCACTGTACTTGAAACATGTGTTGGATGAGTGTCAGAATGACATCTGTCTCTGGATCGTATTTGCACTGTACTTGAAACATGTGTTGAATGAGTGTCAGAATGACATCCGTCTCTGGATCGTATCTTCACTGAACTTGAAGCATGTGTTGGATGAGTGACAGAATGAAATCCGTCTCTTGATCGTATCTGCACTGTACTTGAATAAAATCTGGAGTAGGTGTCAAGATGACATCCGTTTTTAGATTGTACCTGAATCGTTTCTAGATGAGAATCTGGAGTAAGTGTCAGGATGACATCCTTCCTTGGATCGTACCTGAACCATTTCTAGATGAGAATCTAGAGTAAGTGTCAGGATGACATCCGCCTTTGGATCATACCTGAACCGTTTCTAGATGAGAATCTGGAGTAAGTGTCAGGATGACATCCGTTCTTGGATCGTACCTGAACCGTTTCTAGATGAGAATCTTGAATAAGTTTCAGGATGACATTCTTCCTTGGATCGTACCTGAATCGTTTCTAGATGAGAATCTTGAATAAGTGTCAGGATGACATCCGTCCTTGGATCGTACCTGAACCGTTTCTAGATGATGTGTTGAAATAAGTGTCAGAATTACATCCATCTCTGGATCATATTTGCACTGTACTAGGATATAATCTGGAGTAGGTGTCAGGATGACATCCATTTTGGATCATACCTGAACCATTTCTAGATGATAATCTGCTTTATTCAGAATGTTTCCGTTGGGAAATCCCGAGAAGCTTGGCGACTTCATTGGGGAATTTTCATTGGAGCAGTAATTTGGAGATTTTGCTTTGCTGAGGGTATGATAACACTTGACATCAATAGGATGCATGCTAAAAACATGGCAATGACCTTGTAGTAGAATGCCCCTGTCTCGATACCTGTTGTAGAAAATATCAACCGGGGTTTTTGTAGATGGTTTGACTGTTATCCCCATATTTGGAGTCCTTGGTGAATGCAAATCAGGGTAATAAACCTTCTACTGATTAGACAAGTGACAAGATGATGGGGCGTAGTCGTACGCTTTAATCCCTAACTTTTGCCTGGACAGTCTTTTTAGATTTTCAGTCCACCGGGATACCCTTTTTTGTCCAAGCCTTCTTTTCAGGTTTTCGACTTGCCGGGTGTACATATTTTTTTGTTTTCATCCCTAATTTTTGCCTAGGCCAGTCAACCTAGCGGGTCTTTGTTCATGCGTAATATTTTCAAACTATGTCCACGTTCACCGGCTATGGAGAATTGTCACTGTCCATAGTAGTAAGCGTTATCACACTGCCAGAAGGTGTTTGTTTGATCGTACAGGATTCATTGCTGGAATTCATGCCCAATGCCCCAAGTGATTCAGATGGAGATCTGCCCCTGGCTATTCGGCATCTTTGAGAGATTACTTGAATCTTGACTTGATTTCCCCAGGTGATGGACAATGATCATGCTGTGCCCCTTGGTTGGAAGTGTTTTTCCACTTGAGGTGATCCTTTTCATTGAGAAGGTTTTTGTTCACTAGATATTCGCCATGTGAATTTCTCTGCTGTTGAACAAATAGTCATATGCAAACAATGGTATTTTAAGAATGCAAAGCTTATGTCTGTCTTGAAGTTTGAAAATTCATTTTTTAGTAAAACAAACAAATTTTGTAAAAGTGTGATGTCAACTCAGGATTTATAGCAAGTCCTACAAAAGTCAGGATACCTTTTGTAACAGTATGCTTCTAAACTAACCTATGCTTCAGTTAGGACTTTTAAGGGTTGTAGCGTGGCATGGTTCACGGTTTAAGAAAACAAAGGATAAAGGCTCAAATTTTATTTGTACCCACCCGTTCTTCGCGATGTTCTTTAGTCATATGCTCAGTTAATTGCGCATTCAGATCCCAACAGAGTCTGACATCTTGTCCTTGATGTTTCGGTGATGGTTCTGATACTGAAAGTTTATTTTGAAGAGGCATTCATTTTTGTACTCTTCTTTCTGTTGAGGATTTGTAGGACCTCTTTCTTTTTTGATTTTTGTTGTACCCCAAAATTTGCCCTCCCATATTCTTCAAGAAATGGACAAGCCAAGTCACAAAATTCCCCAAGGGTTGTGCATCTCAACTGTCTCCTATACAGTCAAAACTAGGGTTTGAGTTCTGATCAAGAAAATGAAGTTTTCAAAGGTCCAATCAAGTCTCATATGCCTACAAAGATGGTCAAGTATCCTCATATCAAGTTTCAAGGCATTCAGCTCAAAATTGCACAGTCAAAACCCTAGATTGCACTACAGTCAACTGTAGGGGCAAAATGGTCATTTGACAGTCAAAAGTTCAAATTTTTGGTCAACATATCATTTTGAAGCCACAAACATCATTTGATCAATGCTTGATCATGATTCTCAAAATTTGGCTCAGAAATCATCAAAGATGCAAAAGTTGCTATATTTGGACAGTTGAAAAAAGTCAACTGAAATTGACCAGGGCATAACTTTCACATGGATTATCAGAAAAATCCCATCCAAAGCTCATTTTGAAGAGAAAGACATTTCCCACAACTCATCTTCATATTCCAAGTCCAAGAAATGCTCTCACAAAAAGTTATCAATTTCAACATTATAGGTCATTTTCAAAAGTCAACAAAAAGGGACTTTAAGTCAAAGGCCATAACTTGAGATTGGTAAATCAAAATGACATGGGACCAAAGGCATTGGTTAAAGGACTCAAAGACCTTTCCAAAATGTCCAAGAACATGTGAAAAGCTTAAAAATTGAGCAAGTTATGCCTTGTGAAAGTTGGGAAATTTTTGGGAATTTTGAAAAGTCAACAATGGTTCAAATGACCTAAAAATGCAAATGGGCCCATTTTTCTTCCAAGTTTCTTCATGCCAAGCCTATGCACGACCATTAGGCCCAAAGGGAAGTATTTTCTCATTTTTTAATTATTTATTTGAATTTATATTAATATTAATTCATTTAAATTAATTAAATACATGAAAAATATCAAACTTGACCTAAAAAAATCTTTTCATGCATGTTTATTCTCAATACCACGTGCATATCCCAATTAGGCAAGTTTTGATGAGATTTGAGCATGATTGAACCAAAAACCATGAAAAAAGATATGAAAAAATCTTGAAAAATCAATTTGCAAAAACCATTGAATGAAGAAGATTTGATTGATATTTTTGACCTAAAAGCCTCTATACATACTCAGAATCATAACCCTAATGGCCTAACACTCCAAGCTGCGCAGAAAATCAATATACAAACTTGCAAAAATTCTCAAAAAGCTCAAATCTGAAATCAGGGTTTAAGGTCGATCCAAGCTTCAATTTTGGTTCTATCAGCATCCTTAAGCATCCCTGAAGGTGTTCCAATCAATATCAACCACAAAAAGCTCAAAGAAGTGGTATCAAGAACTCTCACGGCATCAAGAATTTTTTGAAATCACATATCATAAATCATACGTCTTTTTGCATTTTTGTTTATATATTCATGTTCCTGATGAAGTTTGTGAACTAACCATCATATTTAATTGAGTTTTTATGGTATATACATGATTCCACCATGCGCGATTTTTAGGGTTACAGGCCTTCAGAATTGGGGCTTTTGCATAGAGGTAAAATTAGCCCTCACGACCACCATAGTTGCATTCAGCGCATGAAGACGAAGAAATTCATGAGGTCGCGATCAATTTATATATGCCATAGCGCTAGTCGCTATTTTCTGGTAGCTAGCCTAAAACTACGCTTCTAAAACCGTTGCAATAGGACCTTGTTTCAGAAAAAAAAAGAAAGGCGTGAGGAAGATGACGTGCTGGCAACCACTGAGTGGTTCATTCAAACGAGCGCGCGCTTTTAGGGGCCACTGACCAATTTTGCTTTTTGTTATTTAATTGATATAATATATTAAATGGAACGTAATGGCTCAGCTGGCAGGTACCAATGCTTGTAACCCTCGTGACCTGGGTTCAAGTCCCAGGTCTGGCAAAGTTTCAATATTATTTTTCAACGCGTATTCTCATGCAGGCATAATACGAGGACTCACCATACGTCTTCAAATTGGACCATACACGCGTCCAAAATAATCAGATCAATGGCCAAGATTCAAGGCGCAGCATACACCCGGTCAATACATTGACACACGATCCAGAAAAGTCAACAGGTTCATAGCTAATTGGGCCAGAATTCTAGGGCCTGCACCTCCTAATCTGGGGCTACCCCCCCCCCCCCCCTGGTTTGCTTCCTTTCTTTTTTATTATTTTGATTGTTATTTTATTTTTTAATTTAGATAATTATTTTTACAAAATATTAAAATATCAGAAAAATTCAAAAAAGACAAAAATGCAATAAATATTTTAATTTAATTATTTTCATAAATAAATGCTTGTAATTATTTAGTTTTAATTAGGTTACAAATTTAATTCTTTCTAATTATTAAAATCCAAAAAATAGAGTTTAGGTTTAATAACTTTTTATTGTCTTGTAATTTTTCCCTTTTTTCAGAATAATAATATTAATTATTTATTTTCCTATTTAAATTGTACATAAATAAATTAGGGTTTAATGTAGATTATATTTTAATTCTTTCATAATAAATAAAAATATTAGAATTAGGGTTTGCCTTTTAATTTAATTTCAATTAACTCCTTTTTCTCATTAAATCTAAAAAACACAAAAATACCATTTTCATTTAATTTTAATTTTAATTTCCTATTAATTTTAATTGTTTGTAAAAGGGTCCAACGCCTATTGTTTTATTTCTTTAATTTCGCATATTTTATTTTATGTCGTTTAATTAATTTTGTATCTCTCCCAAAGCATTGTAATTTAAACTTTTCGCACTTTATTTTTCCGCTTTATTTATTTTCCGCTAAATCGGGTCCGGTTTAATTTTGGCGATGTGGACCCGCGCCATTTGTAATAGCCTTAGATTTATTTTTCGCAAGCTTTATAACTGCTAAATATGTATGCAAGAATGAATGGCCCTAATTAAAATCAAGCATAGATCACAACAAACATGACAAGACAAATAACTGAAACATGACACACAATTCGCACACACCACCCCTAGGGTACGCCTCACTGTTGCCTTTCGAAAGGTGATCGTCGAGTAGAGGACGTCTTAGTAAGTCCTCATGATCCAGGAACCTGGCATGAGGGTAGCTTCTAAGGTGTCTTCCTATTGCTCTGGTGATCACCATGTCCCGAACCTCGAATTGACCCGAACACCTCCAACGGTGGTGCTACCTACCTCTCAATGGTGGGATGGCACTACTTTTAAGGACATCTACACAGACGAATTCCTTAGGGTAGGTAGGTTCTCAAGGATACTTGCTCTAATTTCAAACAAAAACACTTTTCACCAACACATTTTCAAAAGCTTTCAAAGCAAATTTTTCAAACACTCTGACGTACGAGTCGATCTGAAATTTTTCAAAGAAACTTTTTTTAAACCCACATTGAAAAGCAAACAAACATTTTTGAAAACACATTGAGCAAGTATCTAAGAGCCCATGGATAACCATGGATAGAAAGGGTGCTAACACCTTCCCTTCCTATAATCTACCTCCCGAACCGAGAGCAATCTCTATAAGGAATTTTTCTGTGCTTTTGTCCTTTCCAATTGGAGAAAATAAAAGACGGTGGCGACTCTTGCTTCCGCGACATTTCGCGAACCAGCGTTAAACAGTCAGTTCCAGATCCACCGATCACAGAACTGGCGACTCTGCTGGGGAAATAACTTAAAGTGAGGTGTACCTTAGGGCTAGCTTATAACTATGTTTTCAATTGTTTTCCTTGTGTGCTTTAAATTGTGGGTTGCTTGGGAGTTCTATAGATCCTAAACCCGGATCTGGGGGATACCTTTCTTAGAAAGTAGCAACAAGGCTGTGAGGGAACTGTGCGGGGTATACCGACATGGTTGAAACAGTCTGCTACGTTGATGTGGCACTTTGGTGTGTACCGGTAACCCTTGAGTTCAGTCAAGGAGAGTACGGGGCCTCCGCGTGGTGTCGTGAAGCATCAACAGACCTTAGGAACCTTAATTGAACTATCTTGGCCTCTTTAGGGTAGTGAGATAACTGACTTTGGTGCAGTCCGAGGTTGGTTGATACTCGATACTACACTCAATTGAGGGTTGCTTTCCTGGAATATTTCGGTCGCCAGTTCAGTGGCTAAATCGAAACGATGAACAATGAAAGCAATCCCGTGATATTGGGAACCTTAGAACCCGGTTACTTTGATTAAGACAGGTTGAACCCACCAACTCCAAGAGGGTACTACCCAAACCCCATGCTGGCCTTAAACCCTAAGGGCTTGTCTTGTGTGCCTTGTGTGCCTTACATGCTTGTCTTTGTAAATATCTGTGGTGTGTTTAATCATAGCATCATGACATCATCCAGCATCATATGCATTGACTAACCATTTCAGGGGTTCGGATTTTCATCTTTGTTCTTGTTTTGTAGGACATGGAAACCGTTCGTAGAAAGACCATTCAAGTCAATCTTGTAAGGATCCCTCCTCAGCTTAAGGAGCTTATATCCAGGATTCCCGAGAACTCTTCATTCAGTGAAAGGCATGGAAGCCTCATCAGCTTGGTCAACACCAACATTGGGGAAGATATGATTAAGGTCTTGTTCCAATTCTTTGACCCTCTGCATCACTGTTTCACCTTCTTGGACTATCAGTTGGTACCTACATTGGAGGAGTTCTCCCGGCTCCTGAAGATCCCTATCCTTGATCAGCTACCCTTCAACGGTACAGAAAGGGAACCTAAGCTTGAAGAGATTGCTAAAGCCTTGCACCTACAGTCATCTGACCTCAAGGGACATTGGGAAGTCAGAAGTGGTATCAAAGGGTTCTTAGCCAAGTTTCTGTTTGAGAAGGCCCATGAACGTTGGAACTCTCTTGACCTGCAAGCTTTTGAAGAGGTTGTGGCCCTCCTTGTTTATGGTTTGGTATTGTTCCCTAACCCAGATCAGCTCATTGACATCAGTGCCGTTCAGATCTTCATGTCCAGGAATCCCATACCTACATTGCTGGGGGACATCCTTCACTCATGTTACACTCGAACCATGAGAAAAAGAGGTGTCCTTATGTGTTGCACTCCTCTCCTGGGAAGGTGGTTTATTTCGCACCTTCCCCAATCAGTCCTGAAGAATGAGCGGGGTTTGAGATGGTCACAACGGTTGATGACTCTTACACATGCTGATATACATTGGTGTCCTAGATCCAGAGGGGATGTCACTATCATTGATCGTTGCGGGGAGTACCCTAATGTTCCTTTACTTGGAATCAGAGGAGGTATTACTTATAGCCCATGCCTGGCTTGGAGACAGTTTGGTTATGCTCGGAGGGACGGTCCTCAAGACATGTTGATTCCTGACATAGTTTTTGACTTCGACAATGATACTCAAGGACTTCGTCAGAGATTTATCAGAGCCTGGAGGATGCCCAGTAGGATAGACAGCAAGACACTGGGGCA
Organism: Vicia faba; assembly: GCA_948472305.1. NCBI lineage: Eukaryota > Viridiplantae > Streptophyta > Magnoliopsida > Fabales > Fabaceae > Vicia > Vicia faba. Next base: position 1,626,318,438 of record OX451738.1, on the reverse strand, counting down.
CAGGAACTCCATCCCTTTGGAGCCTTATCTCAAGTGGGTACGCGCCCGCTCTCAGAAGTTAGTGATGCCTTATCCTCACATGCTTCCAGTAATCAAAGAGCCTGTCTTGGAAGGGGAAGTGTCTCATGTTATTCAGCACCCTGATATGCCCACATCCTGGGAAGAGATGCAGAAGAGCTGGATCCAGCTTAAGGAGGAAAGAAATTCTCTTGAGACTAGTCTGCATACTAGTGAAAAGAAGGTCCTGGAGCTCACTCGCCTGTTGCATGAGGAGAGGAATCTCAACACCTACATAGCTCCGAAGAGGATGCGCAGTGTATTCTGGGATTGACTTGATTTTTGTACTTTTTGCCCGTGAGGCCTTGATGTATTAAACAATAATTTCTTTAATGATAACGTGTGTTCCTTTTTGTCTACAACAAATTTGAACTTTCGAACCCTTGAATGCATTGCATACGCATTTCATACATCATGTGCATAGCAGGTTTTTCCTCTTTTCAGGTTGCTTACAGTTCTTCGCTGTTTATTTCAGCACCATGAATCCCGGATCTGAATCAACCGAGACATCAATCAAGGCTCTCCAGGTGCAGAATGCGCAGTTTCAAGAACTAATCATGGGTCTAGCTAAAGGCCAAGAAGAACTGAAGACTATGCTCCTGAAGAAGGAGAAGAAGAAGAAAAGAAGAACTGTTCTGTTCAACTCAGGCCGAAGGTTGGGTAATACTCTGCAGCATGAAGAGGCTGGTTCTTCTGTTGGCAGGAGTCCTTCTCAGGCAGAAGTAAAGGTCCCTACTCCAGTGGTCTCCGACAACGAGACAGATTTTGATGAGGAACAGTATCCTCCTGCAGATGACAGATACAAGCAACTGGAGGACAGGTTAAAGGCTATGGAGGTGCAACAGGCACCTGGGCTGGATTTCGGAGATCTGGGTTTGTCGACCGGTATAATTATCCCGCATAAATTCAAAGCACCCACCTTCTCCAAGTATGACGGGGCATCCTATCCCAAGCTGCATTTGAGGTCCTATGTTCGAAAAATTCAGCCGTACTCTGCGGACAAGAATCTATGGATCCACTTCTTCCAGGAGAGTCTTTCAGGGACTCATCTCGAATGGTTCTATCAGCTGGATGGGACCAAAGTTCGTAACTGGGAGGAGCTGGCTACTGCTTTCTACAAGCAGTATCAGTATAATGCCGACCTTGCCCCCACACGTACCCAACTCCAGGGTATGGCGTTAGGCGCAAGCGAAGGTTTTAAGGAGTACGCTCAGAAGTGGAGAGACCTGGCTGGCAGGGTGCAGCCACCATTGACTGATCGGGAGTTGGTTGACATGTTCTTGGGGACCCTATCTGGGCCATTCTTTAACCATCTCATTGGGAATTCTTCTGCTGGTTTCACTGATTTAATCTTGACTGGAGAAAGGATTGAAGCTGGGTTGAAATCTGGGAAGATTGCGAAGGGCGCATCATCCTCTAGTTCGGAAAAGAAACCGTTTAAAAAGGAGTCTAGTGCCGTGTATGGCTCCAGGAGATCAGAGAGAGATGAACACCGCCGATCTGTTAGTGCGGTCATGATTGCTAAGCCTGCTGCCGCTCCCCGGCCAAACAATACTCAGAAGGTGGAAAGACCCCGGAGGGAGTTTACCAGGTTAAACATGACCTTATCACAGATCCTGCCACAGTTGCTCGCAACCAATTTAGTGACTGTCAGGGAGGCTCCGAAGTTCCCAAATACAGCATCTCCCAAGTACAACCCAAATGCTTGTTGTGCTTACCATTCAGAAAGCCCGGGGCACTCTACGGATGACTGTTGGGCACTAAAGAATAAGCTGCAGGATCTCATTGATGCTAAGGAGGTCCAGTTTGAGGCATCTGACAAGCCTAACGTGGTGACAGCTCCCCTACCCGCTCATGGGGTTAATGCTATTGGGGATGAAGAGGAAGTTGATGAAGCTGAGTTCGATAGCTGGATCTACCCAGCAACTGACGGTGGACTTAACAATTGGAGCGCAAAGGACAATCTCCCTGTTTCTTTTGTTACTAAGTAATAAATTCCTATGTTTTGTTATTTTGTAATAAACAATGATAAACTCTATGGCCCGGTGTCTTACCCGAGGCACCGTGGTTCTATTTGTGAGGGCATACAAACTGTCATTTTATACATCATGAATGAAAATTTTGGACGTTTTCGCATTGCAAATATTGTGTTCCTTTTCTGTCTTTCTTTCCTTTACATAGTTTTCAAAAACAGCTGTATTTACACACACACTCACTCATACAGGTTCCAATCCACTCTGGATCTCACTGATAACAGCTCTGCTAATGCCAATTATGACTTCGAAAATCCGATCAACTTAGCCGAAGACGAAGGTGAAGATGATTGCGAAGTGCCTGGCGAGCTTGCTAGACTGTTGCTTCAGGAAGAAAGGGCAATTCAACCCCATGAAGAGCCAGTGGAAACCATAAACCTGGGTACTGAGGCAGATAGAAAAGAGGTAAAGATTGGTGCCAACCTAGAGCTCAACGTGAAGCAACGGTTAACCAAGATGCTGCATAACTATATGGAGATCTTTGCCTGGTCCTACGAAGACATGCCAGGGTTGGATACCGATATTGTTGTCCATCATTTGCCGACTAGGGAAGACTGCCCTCCAGTTAAACAAAAGGTCCGTCGGATGCGTCCAGAGATGTCCGAGAAGATTAAGGCCGAGGTGATGAAACAGTTTGATGCCGGGTTTCTTGCAGTAACTTCTTACCCTCAGTGGGTTGCTAATGTGGTGCCGGTACCTAAAAAGGACGGTAAGGTCAGAATGTGTGTCGATTACAGGGATCTAAACAGGGCCAGCCCCAAGGATGACTTCCCCTTACCTCACATTGATGTCCTTGTTGATAATACAGCTCAGCACAAGGTATTCTCTTTCATGGATGGCTTTTCAGGCTACAATCAGATCAAGATGGCACCTGAAGACATGGAAAAGACTACATTTGTTACTCAGTGGGGCACCTTCTGCTACAAGGTCATGCCATTTGGATTAAAGAATGCTGGGGCAACCTACCAACGTGCCATGGTTGCCTTATTTCATGACATGATCCATCACGAGATAGAAGTGTATGTGGACGACATGATCACAAGGTCCCAAACTGAGGAAGAACACCTAGATCATCTGCAGAAGTTGTTTGACCGGTTGAAACTGTACAAGCTGAGATTGAACCCGAACAAGTGCACCTTCGGGGTAAGATCTGGGAAGTTGCTAGGCTTCGTGGTCAGCGATAAAGGTATTCAAGTGGACCCTGCTAAGGTCAAAGCTATTCAAGAAATGCCAGTTCCTAAGACAGAGAAGGAAGTCAGAGGCTTTTTAGGACGCCTGGATTACATCGCTCGATTCATATCTCATCTGACTGCTACCTGTGAGCCAATCTTCAAGCTGCTGAAGAAAGATCAGGTAGTACGTTGGAATGATGAATGTCAGGCTGCCTTCGACAAAATCAAAGAGTATCTCCAGGAACCACCCATCCTTATGCCACCGGTTGAAGGGAGACCTCTGATATTATACCTGACAGTGCTTGACAATTCAATGGGGTGTGTGCTGGGGCAGCATGACGAGTCTGGCCGAAAAGAGCATGCCATTTATTACCTTAGCAAAAAGTTTATCGACTGTGAGACCCGATACTCACTGCTTGAGAAAACTTGCTGCGCTTTGGTATGGGCTGCTCGCCGGCTGAGACAGTATATGCTGACTCACACCACTTTGTTGATCTCAAAAATGGATCCGATAAAGTACATATTCGAAAAGCCTGCTCTATCTGGGAGAATTGCAAGATGGCAAATGATCTTGACGGAATACGACATTCAGTACACAACCCAGAAAGCCATCAAAGGAAGTGTATTGGCAGACCACTTAGCTCATCAAGCTGTAGATGACTACCAATCAATGAACTTCGAGTTTCCGGATGAAAGCATTATGATAGTAACTGACTGTGAAGTACCTGGACCGGATGAAGGACCTGAACCAGGATCCCGATGGTCTATGCACTTTGACGGAGCTTCCAATGCTTTGGGAAATGGTATCGGCGCCATAATCATATCTCCACAAGGTACTCATACTCCACTCACTGCCCGGCTGTGTTTCAACTGTACCAACAACATGGCGGAGTATGAGGCGTGTATCATGGGTCTTCAAGCTGCGATCGACCTAAGGATCAAATTTCTAAGCGTTTTCGGAGATTCCGCTCTTGTGATCAATCAGATCAAAGGAGAGTGGGATACGAAACATCCAAACCTGATTCCTTACAGAGAATGTGTGTTGACCCTGATTCCTCACTTCACAGAGATAACCTTTGAACACTTTCCAAGAGAAGAGAATCAGTTGGCGGACACGTTAGCTACAATGTCTTCAATGTTCAAGGTTAAATGGGATAATGAAGCTCCTCGGATCATCATCTGGAAACTGGACGAACCGGCATACTGTTGTGATCTCGAAACTGAATTGGTAACTGAGAAGCCTTGGTACCACGAAGTGAAGAGATATCTGGAAGCTCAGGAATACCCTGAAGGTGCCTCTGTCAACGATAAGAAATTCCTGAGGAGGTTTGCAGCCAAGTTCTTCCTGAGCAACGGCATCTTGTACAAGCGAAACCATGATTCAACCTTACTGCGTTGTGTGGATAAGACTGAAGCGGAAAGAATCATGGAAGAGCTACATGAAGGGACCTTTGGTACACATTCTAGTGGACATACCATGGCTAAGAAGATCCTACGGGCGGGATATTATTGGTCCACAATGGAAGCTGACTGTTACCAACACTCCAGGACATGCCACAAGTGCCAGATCTATGCAGATAAGGTGCATGTTCCTCCAGTTCCCCTGAATGTTCTGACTGCGCCTTGGCCGTTTGCAATGTGGGGCATAGATATGATCGGCGAGATAAAACCTACAGCATCTAATGGACATCGCTTCATCCTGGTGGCGATTGACTATTTTACAAAGTGGGTTGAGGCAGCATCCTATGCTACAGTAACCAAGACTGTTGTGGCACGGTTTATTCGGCACAACCTGATCTGTCGGTACGGCGTCCCTGAGCGAATTATTACAGACAACGGTACCAATCTAAACAATAAGATGATTGCTGAGCTTTGCGAACAGTTCAAGATACAGCACCACAATTCTTCTCCTTACAGACCGAAGATGAATGGGGCTGTAGAAGCAGCTAACAAAAACATCAAGAAGATCGTGCAAAAAATGACAGTAACTTACAAAGATTGGCACGAGATGTTACCGTTCGCTTTGCATGGGTACCGTACCTCAGCCAGGACGTCAACCGGGGCAACTCCCTTCTCTCTGGTTTATGGCATGGAGGCAGTCTTGCCGATCGAAGTGCAAATTCCCTCTCTCCGGATAATGAAGGATGCAAATCTGAACGAAGATGATTGGATCCAGACACGACTTGATCAACTCAATCTCATTGACGAAAAGAGACTTGCTGCTATCTGTCATGGTCAGACGTATCAGAAACGAATGATCAGGGCATTTAACAAAAAGGTCAGACCACAGGAATATCAAGTCGGGGATTTGGTGATCAAGCGAATCATCCTTCCTCAGAGTGATCCAAGGGGCAAATGGACCCCTACGTACGAAGGGCCATTTGTGGTTAAGCATGTGTTCTCAGGAGGAGCAATGATCTTAACCAACATGGATGGTGACGACCTTCCTCACCCCGCCAATGCAGACATAGTTAAAAAATACTACGCATGAAAAAGACCCGCTAGGCTGACATGCCTAGGCAAAAATTAGGGCTTCCCGTCGAACCAAAAGGGTTCGGGCAAAATGAAGGGATGAAAATGAAAAAATCTGTACACCCGGCAAGTCGAAAACCTGAAAAGGCGGCTTGGGCAAAAATGGGTATCCCGGTGGACTGAAAACCCGAAAGGGCGGTCCAGGCAAAAATTAGGGATAAAAGCGTAATACTATGTCTCATTGGATCACTTTGCATCCGGAATCCGGTATATACATCAAGTTCAGACGGCGTCGACCAGTCAGCTTCACCTTCAACCAAGGTCATCAAGTGATGAGACGCTCGGAGTTATAAAGGCAATAGCAGAGTTGAAACCCAGTGGATCATTCATCTTTCACACAGCTGTTTTATTTTCTTTTGTACAAACTTGTATAAACTCTTTTAATCAGCGGCGTACCTCTTACTAGGACGTCAGCCTCTTGTATATAAAACGCCTATTCAGGCCATTCAAAAATCAATACAAATATGTTTTTCAGTTAAACGTGCCAAGTGTTTTTCTTTTTCTGTTTTGTTTTGCGAAGAACGTCCAAGGTTCAATTTGTGATATATGCATTGACAGTAATTTGCTAACTCATAAATATTTGCATACGAAACAAAGGAATTAATTGCAGGTGACACTAGAAACAGGGGCAATAAAGAGTTGTCTGAGCAGTCTAATTGTCCTATCCTCCAAAGATACCAAGGTAGGTTCAGCTAAAGAACATGACCGAGTATCTTAATTCCCCAGAGAGTAGTTCAACAAAACGGTACATTTCCCTCCAAGCAAAATTGTCAAATATCAAGGAAATTGAGTATCCTCCAGCCGATCTCAAACATTCCCCAGCAGCAATACATATATTCTTAACAAGTATCCCCGGCAGTCTTGGTCTAAGATGGTTCCCCGGCGGTATATCAAATATTCAAAGGAATCACTTCCCCAGCATATCAAAACTTCCCCAGGAAAAGTCCAATCCAGTTTCCCCAGGAAGGTTGGAATTCATCTCCCCAAGCAGTAAGCTTATCCCCAGCAGATTCTGGAAGCTTATCCCCTCGCGGAGCACGAACGCGTCTCCCGGCTTTATTTAAAGAGTTATTTCCTTAATAGGATATAACTGGGTTATCCTCAGCCAGAAGCCATGGAAAGAGCGTCGTCGACAAAGTCTTCTTACCCCAGCGAAGTCCGTCTACACTTCATACAACAGGGTATCTTCAGCAAACTATCAACATTCAGCAAAGCATCTCTATCCCCACATGGTCGCTAGAGTATTTTTCTCCCCGCAGACGCTTCATTTACCAAGTTTATTCCGCAACGGAGTCATCTTCTCCTACCGGTATTCCTGCAGTTATCATCCCCAGCGGAAGCAAAATCTATTCTTCAACGTCAGCCCAGGATACGACTTCCCGGCACCCGTCAAGGATTCACTTTCCTAGACGAAAACATACATAAAACATCACATACATCATTATAGCATGCATAACGCATTGCATCATACAAGTCTCATTTATATCGAGAATATCATTGCTTGACCCATATCATGCATTGCATATGACTGACCTTTACCTTTCAGGAAAGATGCAGTTGAAATTCTCAATCACGTCTCAAGATTTTGACCGGTTCAGTTAAATCGACCCTAAGATTTTCCTGATGCTTATCCAGTCAAAGGCCTTCTCTTGGTTCAGTCAGATCGACCCTAAGATCTCCCTGATGCTTATCCAGTTGAAGATATTTCAAGACCTAGACCGGTTCAGTTAAATCGACCCTAAGATTTTCCTGATGCTTATCCAGTCAAAGGCCTTCTCTTGGTTCAGTCAGATCGACCCTAAGGTCTCCCTGATGCTTATCCAGTTGAAGATGTTTTCAAGACCTAGACCGGTTCAGTTAAATCGACCCTAAGATTTTCCTGATGCTTATCCCGTCAAAGGCCTTCTCTTGGTTCAGTCAGATCGACCCTAAGATCTCCCTGATGCTTATCCAGTTGAAGATATTCCAAGACCTTGTCCGGTTCAGTTAAATCGACCCTAAGATTTTCCTGATTCTTACCCAGTCAAAGGCCTCTCTGGTTCAGTCAGATCGACCCTAAGATCTCCCTGATTCTTATTCCAGTAGAAGACACCCAAGATTTTTCTCAACGAGCGTTGTTGAAAGTTAAAATCGCCCAAGGTTCCCTTACCATTCATGCTAAGGTAGCAACCATCCCTGGTTCATTCATCAGCGTTTGAAGCTCCAGATTCAACTCCTGTAACCAGTCAGGACACATCTATACCAAGCATCTAAAAACAGCTCCTGCAACGTGTCAGGTACTCATTTTCTCTTTTGCAGGTATGCAGGTTCTCGCTAAGGAATCTCCTACGCGATCAGCATCCAGATGGCATCTATAAGCCCATCATCCTATCCAGCAATCTCCAAATGGCATCTATAAGCCCATTCCCCCATCACTACTATGTGAGCGCAAATTTCTGGGCACTCTAATGTCCAATCATCTTTTACCATCGGATTACGAAAGGCACGTCAGCCAATCTGCATCCTCAGGTCTAAGAAGATTGAACAGGGGCAACTGTTGTACCCCAAAATTTGCCCTCCCATATTCTTCAAGAAATGGACAAGCCAAGTCACAAAATTCCCCAAGGGTTGTGCATCTCAACTGTCTCCTATACAGTCAAAACTAGGGTTTGAGTTCTGATCAAGAAAATGAAGTTTTCAAAGGTCCAATCAAGTCTCATATGCCTACAAATATGGTCAAGTATCCTCATATCAAGTTTCAAGGCATTCAGCTCAAAATTGCACAGTCAAAACCCTAGATTGCACTACAGTCAACTGTAGGGGCAAAATGGTCATTTGACAGTCAAAAGTTCAAATTTTTGGTCAACATATCATTTTGAAGCCACAAACATCATTTGATCAATGCTTGATCATGATTCTCAAAATTTGGCTCAGAAATCATCAAAGATGCAAAAGTTGCTATATTTGGACAGCTGAAAAAAGTCAACTGAAATTGACCAGGGCATAACTTTCACATGGATTATCAGAAAAATCCCATCCAAAGCTCATTTTGAAGAGAAAGACATTTCCCACAACTCATCTTCATATTCCAAGTCCAAGAAATGCTCTCACAAAAAGTTATCAATTTCAACATTATAGGTCATTTTCAAAAGTCAACAAAAAGGGACTTTAAGTCAAAGGCCATAACTTGAGATTGGTAAATCAAAATGACATGGGACCAAAGGCATTGGTTAAAGGACTCAAAGACCTTTCCAAAATGTCCAAGAACATGTGAAAAGCTTAAAAATTGAGCAAGTTATGCCTTGTGAAAGTTGGGAAATTTTTGGGAATTTTGAAAAGTCAACAATGGTTCAAATGACCTAAAAATGCAAATGGGCCCATTTTTCTTCCAAGTTTCTTCATGCCAAGCCTATGCACGACCATTAGGCCCAAAGGGAAGTATTTTCTCATTTTTTAATTATTTATTTGAATTTATATTAATATTAATTCATTTAAATTAATTAAATACATGAAAAATATCAAACTTGACCTAAAAAAATCTTTTCATGCATGTTTATTCTCAATATCACGTGCATATCCCAATTAGGCAAGTTTTGATGAGATTTGAGCATGATTGAACCAAAAACCATGAAAAAAGATATGAAAAAATCTTGAAAAATCAATTTGCAAAAACCATTGAATGAAGAAGATTTGATTGATATTTTTGACCTAAAAGCCTCTATACATACTCAGAATCATAACCCTAATGGCCTAACACTCCAAGCTGCGCAGAAAATCAATATACAAACTTGCAAAAATTCTCAAAAAGCTCAAATCTGAAATCAGGGTTTAAGGTCGATCCAAGCTTCAATTTTGGTTCTATCAGCATCCTTAAGCATCCCTGAAGGTGTTCCAATCAATATCAACCACAAAAAGCTCAAAGAAGTGGTATCAAGAACTCTCACGGCATCAAGAATTTTTTGAAATCACATATCATAAATCATACGTCTTTTTGCATTTTTGTTTATATATTCATGTTCCTGATGAAGTTTGTGAACTAACCATCATATTTAATTGAGTTTTTATGGTATATACATGATTCCACCATGCGCGATTTTTAGGGTTACAGGCCTTCAGAATTGGGGCTTTTGCATAGAGGTAAAATTAGCCCTCACGACCACCATAGTTGCATTCAGCGCATGAAGACGAAGAAATTCATGAGGTCGCGATCAATTTATATATGCCATAGCGCTAGTCGCTATTTTCTGGTAGCTAGCCTAAAACTACGCTTCTAAAACCGTTGCAATAGGACCTTGTTTCAGAAAAAAAAAGAAAGGCGTGAGGAAGATGACGTGCTGGCAACCACTGAGTGGTTCATTCAAACGAGCGCGCGCTTTTAGGGGCCACTGACCAATTTTGCTTTTTGTTATTTAATTGATATAATATATTAAATGGAACGTAATGGCTCAGCTGGCAGGTACCAATGCTTGTAACCCTCGTGACCTGGGTTCAAGTCCCAGGTCTGGCAAAGTTTCAATATTATTTTTCAACGCGTATTCTCATGCAGGCATAATACGAGGACTCACCATACGTCTTCAAATTGGACCATACACGCGTCCAAAATAATCAGATCAATGGCCAAGATTCAAGGCGCAGCATACACCCGGTCAATACATTGACACACGATCCAGAAAAGTCAACAGGTTCATAGCTAATTGGGCCAGAATTCTAGGGCCTGCACCTCCTAATCTGGGGCTACCCCCCCCCCCCCCCTGGTTTGCTTCCTTTCTTTTTTATTATTTTGATTGTTATTTTATTTTTTAATTTAGATAATTATTTTTACAAAATATTAAAATATCAGAAAAATTCAAAAAAGACAAAAATGCAATAAATATTTTAATTTAATTATTTTCATAAATAAATGCTTGTAATTATTTAGTTTTAATTAGGTTACAAATTTAATTCTTTCTAATTATTAAAATCCAAAAAATAGAGTTTAGGTTTAATAACTTTTTATTGTCTTGTAATTTTTCCCTTTTTTCAGAATAATAATATTAATTATTTATTTTCCTATTTAAATTGTACATAAATAAATTAGGGTTTAATGTAGATTATATTTTAATTCTTTCATAATAAATAAAAATATTAGAATTAGGGTTTGCCTTTTAATTTAATTTCAATTAACTCCTTTTTCTCATTAAATCTAAAAAACACAAAAATACCATTTTCATTTAATTTTAATTTTAATTTCCTATTAATTTTAATTGTTTGTAAAAGGGTCCAACGCCTATTGTTTTATTTCTTTAATTTCGCATATTTTATTTTATGTCGTTTAATTAATTTCGTATCTCTCCCAAAGCATTGTAATTTAAACTTTTCGCACTTTATTTTTCCGCTTTATTTATTTTCCGCTAAATCGGGTCCGGTTTAATTTTGGCGATGTGGACCCGCGCCATTTGTAATAGCCTTAGATTTATTTTTCGCAAGCTTTATAACTGCTAAATATGTATGCAAGAATGAATGGCCCTAATTAAAATCAAGCATAGATCACAACAAACATGACAAGACAAATAACTGAAACATGACACACAATTCGCACACACCACCCCTAGGGTACGCCTCACTGTTGCCTTTCGAAAGGTGATCGTCGAGTAGAGGACGTCTTAGTAAGTCCTCATGATCCAGGAACCTGGCATGAGGGTAGCTTCTAAGGTGTCTTCCTATTGCTCTGGTGATCACCATGTCCCGAACCTCGAATTGACCCGAACACCTCCAACGGTGGTGCTACCTACCTCTCAATGGTGGGATGGCACTACTTTTAAGGACATCTACACAGACGAATTCCTTAGGGTAGGTAGGTTCTCAAGGATACTTGCTCTAATTTCAAACAAAAACACTTTTCACCAACACATTTTCAAAAGCTTTCAAAGCAAATTTTTCAAACACTCTGACGTACGAGTCGATCTGAAATTTTTCAAAGAAACTTTTTTTAAACCCACATTGAAAAGCAAACAAACATTTTTGAAAACATATTGAGCAAGTATCTAAGAGCCCATGGATAACCATGGATAGAAAGGGTGCTAACACCTTCCCTTCCTATAATCTACCTCCCGAACCGAGAGCAATCTCTATAAGGAATTTTTCTGTGCTTTTGTCCTTTCCAATTGGAGAAAATAAAAGACGGTGGCGACTCTTGCGTCCGCGACATTTCGCGAACCAGCGTTAAACAGTCAGTTCCAGATCCACCGATCACAATTTTGTTATCCATTCTTTTGCCTAAACTATTTCTTTTTGTGATTACAGACAGCGGGATGCCCCAGTTTTTTTTCCTTAAGTCTCCTTCGTAGGTTTTAACTTAGCGGGCTTTTATTTGAGAAATGATGACTGCCTGTTTTGATGATTATGCGGAACCATCACCGTCTTTTGTTTTGTAAGGACGTCTTCGATGCCATTCATTTTGTATGAAGCAGAAGATTGCGACTGAATGCGCGTCTGAATTAACTTAGAAACTACCCTGCCCCAGGTTATGATTAAGGGTTTTAATTTGTGTGAAAGAAAAACTCCTACTTCTTTGGCTCAAATGGGTTGACTAGGGATTATCTTCCTTATAACTCCATTGTTTGGGATTTGAAACAATGCCTGCACATCGTCAACAAGGTCTATTCAAAAGCACACTTTATGGATTATGGTATCATTTTGGTCATCTTCCCTTTAAAGGCTCAAAGCTTTTGATCGAGAGTTGAATATCACAAAAAGGAAGTAAGAAAGCAGTTCAAGCATGGTGCAAACAAATTAATTCAAGACAAACATGTGCAATGCATTGATGAAATAACAAGGTTTGATATGAATAAATGTTCAAACAATCAAAAGAAAATTACACATTGAAAATTCTAATGAACGAAAAGTCTTCTTGTGAGAACTTGTCACTTCAGATGGTGTGCCTTGGAGGGATGGCAGAAGAACTCAGCCTGACCGTCTTGTGCGAATTCTAGCGCTCCTTCATCAATCAGGTCTTGAATTTTATTTCTCAATGCCCAACAGTTGTTGGTGTCATGTCCAGGACTGTTGGAGTGATACGCACATCTTGAATTTGGATTGTACCTTGGGGAGGCTGTGTTGGGATTTTGAGGAGGGTCCCTTAACATAACCAACTTGGCCTCCAACATGAATTGCAATGCTTGAGACAATTACATGTTGATTTTGGTGAAGCGTCTTTCGGATGTATTCCGCTTACGCAGATTGCCCTGTTGTCATTGGCGAGGTTGTGGTTGGGCTTGTGACACAACAGTAATTTGGAAAGGTCTACTCTCCAAGCCAACTCTTTGTCCCATCAAGGGTTGATGAATGCCTTGATTCCCCGCCTCGACTGTTCGCCTCATATGGTTGGATCCGTCTTGAGGAAATTTACTGATAAGGATTCTTAACTCTTTTTTCCCCCGAGCCAAGCTTTGGATAATGGCCATCTAACTATTCATCAGGATTCTCATCCTTTCCATTTCAGCGTGCAGTTGTTCCAACTGGTCATCCTTATTGTCTTCAGGATTTTTCTTGGTTAGGTTCCCAGTGAGGAGTTCTTTCAACTCATCCTGCCCCTTGGATAAGTTTAGGAACATTTCCATGAACTGAGCCTCTTGAGTTTGGAGATCTTTGTTGTCTTGTTTGAGAGTCATTGCTAAAATAAACAGCGAGAACATGAGAGACCTGTATTGGAGACTACCTGTTATGCAATGACATGTATGATATGCGTATGCAATGTTTTCAAGGACTCGTGGGGTAAATAAGAAGATGTCAGCAGTTGAAATTTGTAGCTTTGATTGAAGAACTTCGTATCGTTGAAGGTCCTTCTACAAGAGTCAAGCTCACCATATCAAGTGAGTCAAAGCCCCTGACTTAAGTTGTTGAGTTTTGATCTTCTGACGGCATTGGCTAGGGGAAAATAAATCCCCTTTGCCCCTTGCTAGACGTCTGACTTACCATAACCTGCATCACAAACCCTTGAGATCCTTGAAATGGTTAAGGAAATGTTAAGACATGATGTTATGATGTGTATGCTATGCGTTTAAGCAAAAGTGTAAGGTGATGAAAACAAGTGAACCCTGCAAGAAATCCAAGTTATTGGATAATGACTGTAAACAAATCCTGCAAGGAAATCATGTTGTCAGATAATATAACCCTGCAAGTAATTCAAGTTGAAAGCAAACAAGTCACACAAACAACCTTAGGTTTAGGCTTGCATGGGTTTTAAGGTAGTACCCTCTTGAAGTTGGATTGGTTCAACCTGTCCTATAATAGTAGCCGGGTTCTCAGAGATCTCAATATCACTGATCTTTCCCCCTAAATTTCATTCCGATAGACAATCGACTTGCCACCAAACAAAACTCAAGAGTCAAACCTCAATGAGTGTAGCATCGAGTATCAATCGACTTTGGGTTTACACCAAAGACGGCTATCTCACTACGTCTTAAAAAGCCAAGTTGGTCAATTAAGGTGCTAAGGTCAGTTGACGCTTTATGATACCATGCAGCGGCCCCGTATTCTCCTTGATTACTCAAGGACTATCGGTACACACCAAAGTATCGCATCAACGTAGCTACTATTTCAACCGTGTCGGTATACCCCGCACAGCTCCCTCACAGTTTATTTCTACTTACCTAAAAGGAATTCCCCGATTCGGGTTTAGGATACAAACAACCCAAACAGATACCCTTAAAAGTAAATCAAACAAGACAAGCCAAAGAAGCAATTAAAATGACCTAGATCCTAAGGTAAACCCCACTTTATAAATCATGTCCCCAGCAGAGTCGCCAGTTCTGTGATACGGTGGAAGAACCGACTGTTTCATACTGGTTTTGCGTTTTTTGTTCGCAAATGTCGCGGTAAGCAAGAGTCACCACCGTCTTTTATTTTATCCAACAAAGGAATGGTAAAAAAAGAAGAACAGAAAAAAAAAACCATTTTCGAGATTTTTTGAGTAAGGGGGATAAATTATAGATAGGGAAGGTATTAGCACCCTTTCTATCTGTGGTTTTCCACGGGCTCTTAAGCACTTTGCTCATTTTGAAATTGCTTTGTGCGTGTGTTTTGAAAAAAAAAATTGTTTTACTTCATGATAACTCTTATCTCTGTCCTCAAGAGTGTGACGAAGTTGTTTTTGAAAATTGTTTTGAAAGTGTTTGTGTGAAAAGATTTTGAGATTTTTGAGCAAGTACCTAGGAACTATCTACCTACTAAAAAAAAGGTTGTTCGTTTTTCTCATTTCCTTTAGGCATCGTTATCCTACTATTAAGGAGTAGGTATCCCCATCGTTGGAGTTTAAGGGACAATCGAAAGGGATATTTTTACGATTACAAAAGCAATGGTTAGAAAACTTTAGTAATTACCCTAAAGTCCTAAAGATCTTTCCGAGGCAACATTCGAATGGGTCAGTTTGATCTTTTTTGGACTGGAGGGTGACCACTAAAACTCCCTATGCTTCATGACCGTTTACTGAAGGCAACCGAAGTGGTGACACCCTAGGGGTGTGTATGTGCGCGTGTATTTGACTTCAGATATATTAGTCTTTGTGTTTAGTTTTCTAGCGATTGGTTTTATCTGGTTCATGCAATCCTATTAGCCATACATCTAACAGTTAATATATGTACAAAAATATAAAGTGTGGAACCGTAAATTCCTACGCTATTACATGGCTTCGGGGAGAGGGATTTAATTACAAGTCCAAAACCGAGAGAAATATAAAGGAAAACAATAAAAATGCCTTATAGTTTGGTTACATTGATATGTACAGGAATATAAAAGTGCGAAAGAAGAAAATGCGCGCGAAAGGGTCATTTAAAAAAAGTTAATTATTATTTTTGTGATTTTTTGGTTTTGAAGATTAATTAATAAAAATAAAATCAAAAGAAGAAATAAAACATAAAGAATAGAACAAAAAAAATGGGCCTGTATCCTACGCTATTAGCATGAAATGCAGATCGTGTCCTAGCTATGGCACGATTGGATTTCAGGCTCAAACCTTGTGATTCTCACGTCCAAACCTCATAGTTTTAGGTCCTGTGCAACATTCAAACAAACCAAGGCATTAAAATGTACAGATAAATGAAATTCAAATTAAAATTTTTACCAAATACACAAGTTCAGATATGGAGTGTTCTTGGTCGTGAAAGGGTATAGGGATGGCCTGGATCAATTCCTGGGAATGTTGGGAGAATGACTATAGTATTAGTTTGCCACAAAACAGCTTGTAAGTGTGGTTGCAAATTTTTGACGAATTTATGAAAATAGAGAGTTTGAGAGAGGGATTTTGTAGTGTGGTAAGTGTCTTTTCTCCTTTCTAATGCTTGCAAATGGTCCAATATATATAGGAGGGGAGGAATGAATGGTCTTGAATGCAAAATCCATGCCATTATGCCTTGTAATGAAGTATTGATATAATATTCAAAAACTTGCCAAGTTGATGTTTTAAAGAACCATAATGCAAAATTTGAAAACTTGCCCAAAATTACTTTTGCACCATTTCTTGAAGGATATGAACCTGGACATCATTTTCTGCGTGGCTTGGGCCCTTGTTGAAGATAATTCCAAGCCCATTTGTGCTATACACCTCCCTTTGTTATTTAAACCACTTATTTAATGTTTTATTGAAAATAAATCCAAATAAATGGAAAATAAATGGATAAAAAGTAATACCACAAATGGAAGAGATTTTGGGTCCTATAATATGCCATGGAGAAGTTTAAGACTCAAAGAAATGAGTTAATACCTTGAAAACTCAACTTTGCTCGATGTAGGATTTTTGAATTTTCCAAACATTTCCCAACTTGGGAAAACCATAAATTGCTCAATTTTTATCCCAAGGAGATGATCTTTGACTTTTTGGAAATATCAATATGTCTACTTCAATCCCTCTTTTGATCATTTTTTCATTTGAAGATGTTATCTTGATGTAAAAGTTCTAGACAAAAAGTGTCTTTTGTTGACTTTATAAAAATGACATGTAATGTATGAGCTTGCATCTTTCAAATGGTGCACTTCTTGAACTTTAAGATACAATATGGATTGTAGGTAATTGGATTCTCTTCAATATGGTATTTGTTTGTGACCAAATGGACAAAGTATGAGAAAGTTATGCCCAGTCAAAGTTCAGTTGACTTTTCCTATAGAAACCCTAATTTTGCAAATTTGACTTTTGATGAATTAAGAGCATTTCTTGAGGAATAATGGTCAACCCTTGATTAAATTATGATTATCACTTCAAAACAATGTTGTTGACAAAAAATCTTGATGTTTGACTGTATATGGGCCACAGTTGACTTTTGACCTAGTATAGTTGATTTTCAGGCATTTAGGCAATTGACTGAGAAAACTTGTTCTGCAAGGCATGAAACTTGTCATGGACATTCTTGGAGGCATAATAGGACCATGGAAAGAAATTGAAGTCTTTGGAGTTGACACGTCCTGACTCAAATTGAAACCCTAGTTGGGGGTTCATTTCCTTAGGAGGAGAATTTGTCTCATCAATTCTTGAGCATCCTTGGGCAAGTTGAGGACCTCAATAGGCATGTGTTGAGTAAAATGAGAGGGAAAATTTTGGGGTACAACACTTGTGAGAAAATTTATTGATAAAAAGGAGGGAAAATTTTGGGGTACAACAGTTGCCCCTGTTCAATCTTCTTAAACCTGGAGATTTAGATTGACTGGTTTGCCTTTCGTGATCTGAAGGTGGATGATGATTGAACACTAGAGTGCCCAGAAATTTGCACTCGCATGATGTGATTGTTGATTGTGTATGGAATGGGCTTAAAGATTCCATTTGAAGAAGATGAATGAGAGTTATCGGAGATGGGCTTAAAGATGCAATCCAAAGTAGATGTTGACTTCATAAGAGGTCTCTTTGTGGGGATTCCTGTTCCTGTTGTTTGAGGAGGACTCCGCATGGGAAGGTTGATTTTTGTTGTTCTTCTTCTTGAGGAAAACTCTATGGGGAATTTATTCTAGGAGCTTCAGTTGTCCAAGGCTCTACTGAGGAGTTATCTCTGGAATGGAGAGATGAAAGTTTTCTATTTTCTGGTTAAAATCTAGGCTTCACAGTAACTTGCTGGGGAGAATGAAATTAACTTGTTATCTGGAAATGTATTAGAAGGAACCTGTGTAAGGCTGCTTCAGGATGAGTCTGTGTTAAACTTCATCGGGATATTGTAAGAAGAAACCCGTGCAAGATTGCTTTAGGATGAGCCCGTGTAAAGCTGCATATGGAGACTGAGAAGGAATTTGTGTAAGATTGCTTCAGGATGAGCCTGTACAAAGTTGCATCTGGAGAGAAGGAACCCGTGTAAGATTGCTTCAAGATGAGCCTGTGTAAAGCTACATCTGAAGAGAAGGAACCCGTGTAAGATTGCTTCATCTGGTCGTGTAGATAGGTACCCCGTCTGGTTTCGGTAATTGATCTACAATCAGTTGTTCACAGATAGTTGTCCTATCTTGTTTCAGGTATTAATCTGGAACTTGCTTTTGTTGGTCGTTGAGATAGTTTCCTTGTCTGGTTTCAGGTATTAATATCTAACCTAAGCGAAAGAAAGATAGTTTTCCCGTCTGGTTTCGGGTATTAATCTTTAATCTTCTCATGTAGATAGTTATCCTATCTTGTTTCAGGTATTAATCTATAATCAGTCGTCCACAGATAGTTGTCCTGTCTAGTTTCATGTATTAATCTGGAACTTGTTTTTATTGGTCGTTGCGATAGTTGTCCTGTCTGGTTTCAGGTATTAATCTCTGACCTTATAGAAAGGAAGATAGTTTCCCTGTCTTGTTTTGGGAGTTAATCTTCAATCTTCTCATGTAGATAGTTGTCATGTTTGGTTTCAGGTGTCAATCTACAATCAGTCGTTCACAGATAGTTGTATTGTCTTGTTTCAGGTATTAATCTGGAACTATTTAAAATTGGTGATGACATTCATCTGTCGATCTTTCCTGAAAAGTTAAATAATTAGCTTCATGAAATATCATGATGCGTGAAGTTCAAATGATGCTCTCAAAATAAATGAGATTGTGATATATGCATTTGTGTTGCATATGCTATGCCGCTTGTAAAATGGAGTATGAATGCAATGTATGAACGTGTTAGTCGTTCTATTGCTGTATTGTTGAACTAGGGAAAATAAATCCCCGATTGTTGTTGGGGATGAAGAGTTTAAGTCTTCAAATTTTGTTGAAGTTGAAATGTTGGGAGATGGATTTCCGTTGTTCGAGAAATAAACTCTGTTGAGGAAGGGAAACTCCATGAACTACTTGGAGATTTTTATGAAATCCTGTTGGGGAATCCTAAAAAGCTTGTGAACCAGGTTAGGGAATTATTTAAGATATCGGGGCAGTAATTGGAGATTCTTGTTCCGTCGGGGATATAAGAACACCTGACATCATTATATTGTATGCTGAGGATATGGCAGTGACTTTATAGTAGGATTCCCCTACCTCTATACTTGCTGGAGAAAGTATCTGCGGGGATTTTATGGATGGCCTTTAGACATTGTCCCATTTCTTAAAGCCATTAGTAACTGTCTTTCTGTTTTTTATGCATGTACTTGTAAACGGTTATCACATTCAAATGCATATGTTCAAAAATAATCACTGGACGTTTTCGCAAACAAAATAGAAAAAAAAATAGTTTTGCATTTTCAATGGGATGGTTTTTGTATTAATAAGCGTGTTTTGTACAAGGAGACGAACATCCTAGTAAGAGAATGTCGTCGTAAGAATGAAAACTATACAAGAATAGTATACAAAGTAAACCAGCTATATGAAATGATCCCAATGGTTTCCCATTCTGCTATTACATTTATGTCTTTGAGCGTCTCATCTCTTTGCTGAATGAATTGATTAGTACCAATTGAGCTTGATAGTTGATACTGAAGATTGGCTGTAAGGTGATCCAACGGGACATAGTTATACGCTTAAAATCCCTAACTTTTTCTTGGACTGCCCTTTTGGGTTTTCAGTCCACCGGGATACCCTTTTTTGCCCAAGCCGCCTTTTCAGGGTTTCGACTTGCCGGGTGTATAGATTTTCCATGTGTATATCCCTAATTTTTGCCCGAACCCTTTTGGTTCGTCGGGATGCCCTTATTTTTTCCTAGGCCAATCAACCTAGAAGGTCTTTGTTCATGCATAGTATCTTTTAACTATGTCCGCGTTTACAGGGTGCGGAAGGTCGTCACCATCCATAGTGGTTAAGATCATGGCTCCACCAGAAAATATGTTCTTGATCACAAATGGCCCTTCGTATGTAGGAGTCCATTTCCCCTGGGATCACCTTGTGGCAGTATGATGCGCTTGATTACTAAGTCACTAGCCTGATATACCTGACGTTTGACTTTCTTGTTAAAAGCTTTAATCATATGTTTTTGATACATCTGACCATGGAAGACATTTGTAAGCCTCTTCTCATCAATCAGGTTTAATTGATCAAGCCGAGTCTGAACCCAATCGTCTTCATTCAAACCTGCATCCTTCATGATTCTCAAGGAAGGGATCTGGACCTCGATGGGTAAGACAACTTCCATATCGTATACCAAAGAGAAAGGAGTTTCCCTTATTGATGTGTGCACTATGGTACGGTAACCATGAAGAGAAAATGGTAACATCTCGTGCCAGTCTTTGTATGTCACCGTCATCTTCTGTATGATCTTTTTGATATTTTTATTAGCAGCTTCAACAGCGACATTCATCTTCGGCCCATAAGGAGAAGAGTTATGATGATGGACCTTGAATTACGTGCAAAGCTCGATGATCATGGTATTGTTAAGATTGGTACCATTATCCGTGATGATTCTTTCTGGAATACCATACCGATAGATAAGGTTATGTCTGATGATCGGGCCACAATGTTCTGGGTAACAGAAGCAAATGAGGCTGCCTCAACCCACTTTATGAAGTAATCAATGGCAACTAGGATGAAGCGATACCCATTAGAAGTTGTAGGTATAACCTCTCCAATTATATCGATTCCCCACATTACGAATAGCCAGGGAGCAGTGAAGACGTTTAGGGGAACCAGAGGCACATGTACTTTATCAGCATAGATCTGGCATTTGTGACAAGTTCGTGAATGCTGATAACAATTTGCTTCCGTAGTGGACCATTAGTATCAAGCCCTGTTGTACCCCAATTTTTGCCCCTAAGATTCCCCTATCATATCATGTCAACTTGATCATAATAAAATCACATTAGGGTTGATTCTTCCTCTTTTTTCTATCTCCTATCTTTAAGTTTGCTCTTGAGGAATCTCCAAGCACCTTAGTTGTGTATTTTGTATATGTGTTGATAATTAACCTCTAACCAAAATATAAAAAATATTTGTCTTTGTCTTTGCAAAATTGTGTTTTGTAGGTACCGAGTCAAAGCATCCGACAAATAAGGTTTTCCGGTATTATTTCCCTAAAATCTATATTTGCAAAGAAAAAAATAATAATTAAAATTTTTCATTTTTGTTTTACTGTACAATTGATTGCTCCCATAGTGCAATCGATTGCACAGTGTATTGTGCACAATCTTTGAGAAAAGTGTATTTTTAGCCTTCAAAAATATTTTTTTAGTATGTATCGACACATACATGTTATGTGTCAACTCATGTAAAGTGATTAATTCTGTATTGAGTCGAAAAGGCAGCTTGTATCGATCCATAGAGGCTTGTGTCGACTCATCCTGTTTTGTATAACTAGCATGTGTCGACACATACATGTTATGTGTCGACTCATGCAAAGTGATTAATTCTGTATTGAGTCGAAAAGGCAGCTTGTATCGATCCATAGAGGCTTGTGTCGACCCATCCTGTTTTTCATAACTAGCATGTGTCGACACATACATGTTATATGTCGACTCATGAAAATTGATTGATTCTGTATTGTGTTGAGATAGCAGCTTGTATCGATCCATAGAATCTTGAGTCGACTCATGCTGTGTTATACAACTAGAATATGTCAATGCATACGACTCTTGTGTCGACTCATAGCAGTAAAACACACGTGATTTTTGGGAAAAAAAACCAGCAATTTCAAAACTATCATCTTTTTTGCTCCAATTTTTCTGCATAATTTGAAAATTATATCATTAATTCATTTTTTGGCTCCAAGAATCAATTACCAAATTACCACTAATCCCAATCCTAAACTCTATAAATAGAGCCCTCATCTCATTCAAATTTAAAGCTTTTGATAGCCAAAATCACTTTGCTAAAAAATCTCTCAATTCTCTCCATCTGCCAAATTCACTCAAAGCTCCATTTTCAAAAAGTTAGTAAGCTTTGCATTGAAGCTTACTAATGTTTGAGCTAAACCTTCATCCAAACACTTTTTCTTCATCAATTCTCTACATCCAAGCTTGGCAATTTCTTCTTGTGGTTGAATTGAAGCAAATTCTTGAAGTTGTTTTGATGATTCTCTAGATCTACCTTTGGTAAGTTAGATAATTCATCTTTCACAATGTAATCTCTTTGTGATCTTTGGGATTGATTAATTAAGCATTATTTTGTGATTCCAATGGTGTTATTTTATCATGATTTGATGTAATTTTTGTGCTCAATTGAATCCATGATCATAAGGTGTTTGATGGAAAGTTTGAACAAGAATTTGGCCTTTTAAAATGTTGTTTTGCTGCCTGTAACAGTGTGCAATCGATTGCACAGAAGCAATTTTGCACAAATTTTTGAAAATTGTACTGTGTAAATCGATTTACACAGTAGTGCAGTCGATTTACACAGGGACATAATGCATTGCCTTGTTTTGGGGCAAATTTGATCCAAAATTCTTTTTCTACTCACTCCTTTGATTGTTGGTTTGGATTGCAATTTTAAATGTCCAATTTGTCTTTAAACTCAATGGACTTTGTGATGTAGATGAAGTTGGATAAATGTTCATCAATTCAAATCTACCTAAGAGTGAATTATTTAATTCATTTTGGTTCTTTGGATTAATGATATGTTTAGTGTTTTAATCCATCTAGAGGAGTGGTTGAATTTAAAGATGAAAGAATTTTGAGATGGTGATCCAAATTAGCTTATCATTCCCCTCCCTCTTCATCTTATCCCTT
Organism: Vicia faba; assembly: GCA_948472305.1. Classification (NCBI taxonomy): domain Eukaryota; kingdom Viridiplantae; phylum Streptophyta; class Magnoliopsida; order Fabales; family Fabaceae; genus Vicia; species Vicia faba. Next base: position 1,626,295,608 of record OX451738.1, on the reverse strand, counting down.
TATTTTTTAATTGTGCTACATGTTAATGGATGGTGATCCCTATATCATTTATCCAAACATGAAGTACATAGATTGCTATTGACCGGCCTCAAAATAGGTGCGACTTCTACATAAGTCCACTTACGATTGCTTAACATAGCGCTAAATTTTGTCCTGATTCGAATAAATGATCATTCGTGGCCCAAACTTATGATTGCAAGCCCAAGTATGTTAAGTTTATCTCTTTGATCCAATAACCTTGAGATTCATTGTGTGGAGGTTTTGGTTCTACCAATCCTCTAATGGATCTACAACACCTTTGATCAACGCGGATTACTTAAACATCGTTGATCATTAAATGTTACTTTTGAGGATTCCAAAATGGATGATATACTTGACAAAAAGAAAATGCAACTTGTTGTGTGGAGGTTTTGGTTCTACCAATCCTCTAATGAGTTCCAAATGCAAGTTTCAAGATGGTCATCCAACTAACCACTAATTTCTAACAATTGACTTTACTTTATGCTTTTATTTTTTATGCTTTATGTACCATTTAATTTAAGCATTTACATTTCATGCCATTTTTTTCCCTCACTTGAGCATTTACTTTTATGTCATTTTTATTTTGCTCACTTGAGATTTTCTTTTCCTTTTAAAGACACCTAATAATCAACATGAACCATAAAAATCTTTAATTATACTTGGACTATTTGGTTACTATCCTTGGCATTATGGAGTATTGGACTTCTTGGACTTAGGATTAGAGACCTTAGCCTATCTTAGAGACTTTGTGACTTTATTTGATATTTTGTCTGGAGTTCTTGAGGTTTACCTCGAGACATTGGGTTGTTTGTTTGTTTTGTGTGCAGGTTATTATGATTACATACTTTGTTTGTTATTTGTAATTCACCCGTATACAGCCGTTACTCTGCCCAATTTTTGCGAAGACTTAATACACTTGAAGTTTGGTTCTCTCAAGAGGTCTAGTATCTTTGCTTGCTTGGTTTTAATCCGAAGAATGGAAATTCTATATTGACTCATAATGTCAAGTATTGGCTTCTTGTTGGTTAGATGGTTCTTATCCCTAGCTTTTACCTTATGCTTTAGGATAGTCTCTTCATCTCCTCCCATCTTCTTTAATTTCAAAAATCTTCTCCCTCCTTTTAAAAACTCTTCTTATTTCTAAACTTGAAACACTTTCATATTAAACTTGGACTTAGGTCCATGCATTTTCAAAACATTTTCATAAATAAATTTCAATCAATTTAATAATACCTTGACATTTTTATGAGAAGACTAAAAGTCAATCAATCTCATTTCAAACCATTTTTTCCACTTTGGCTTTTTATTTTAAAACTTTTCTTAAAAGATTAGACTCTTGTCAATCCTTGTAGTGATGCAAACAACTATACTTCTACAATATGTAGTAAAGAGGGATATTTTCCACTTGGGTATTGAGTGAGGCATTGTTGATTTTAAAATGCAAGCCATATCCTCCACTTTGAGATGATGCAAATTCTCCTTTCTCATGATTGTGGGTAGTAAGTATGTTTTCCACACAGACAATGACGATGATGTCTTATCTCATAAAATTAACCAACACACTTGTGTTTCAAATTTTTAAAAGAGGAACTACGTGTACCTTGATCCCCTATTGCACGAAAGATGGTACGTAGGCACTAAAGGTTCGCAACCGCGGCGGGTGCAAAAATCATAAAAATATTTCTTTTCTCACCTCCGCCATCCATTTTATATAGAACACATATTTATAGCCAAAATATACAGATTTTTCAAAGAGGTTCCTGCGGAGTACCGTAGATGTTTAGGGTGCTAATACCTTCCCTTTGCATAACCAACCCCCTTACCTTGAATCTTTCCCCCTTTTTTGGTTTATTTGCTCTTTTCCCATTCCTTTGGAAACAAAAAAGCGCGGTGGCTATTTTTATTTTGATTTGTATAAAGTCTAGTCAATCCAATGGCTTAGTCTTGAACATTTCTACCACTACAGAAAAATGGCGACTTCACTGGGGAAAGATTGACCTCTTGCTGGTCCATCCTTAAGTGGGTTGATCCTATCTTTGTTTATATCTGTATATGTGTTATTGTATTTATGTGTTATATTTTGTATATATGTTTGTTTGGATTTTCCTGGTTTACAGGGTGCTTGGTGATTACTCATAAGTCCTATATCCGGACTTGGGCAAACTTTAAGATAGGACGGGCAGTATAGTCATGTTAACTTTGAGGGAGTAATCCCAAAAAAGGAGGCATGAGATCCCCCACTCAGTGGAGGGCCCTTTGACTGTAGTGTCGTTTACCGAGTAATCGGTAAGACGTACTGCTTTCGACCTGGGAGCCTGCTGAAGCTGAGGACCGTAGATTACCTAACCCATCTTGGTCTTTTAGGTGTAGCGGAAGCTATGACGGAGTAATCCGGAAATAGATGTCACGCGATACTACGCTCGGACGAGTATTTCTTGAGAATATTACTAATTATCGAGTTAATCGAGAAGTTGGTAATATCCAAAGGAAGGATGTAGACTCTGGAAACCTCTTAGAACCTTATTCGGAAGGTGATAACTTTTTAGACCAACACCTTATGGGTAGTGCCTTCGACCTCATGCTCGTGACGTTGAACCTATGAACCCTATATGTGTGATCTTGTGTGTGATTATTGCATCATGCATCCATGCACTCATAAGCATCTTTTGAAGAAAAAAATATTTCAAGGGATTTAAAGGTTGACTATTTGTGAATATCTCAGGTACTTTTAAACCATGGATTCTGGAAAGAGAAAGACCAGGAAATACAGTTTCAAGGATCCTAAGATAGATGAGTTGATCAGTCTAATTCCCGAGATTGAGTGTTCTGCAGACTTTCGGAAGAAGTATGGATCCATTATTCCTCTCATGAAGCTGAAGATGAAGGAGGGTATTCTCTCAACTTTGGTCCAGTTCTATGATCCGGTGTATCACTACTTTACTTTTCCTGATTATCCGTTGATGCCAACACTGGAAGAGTATTCCTATCTATTGGATTTACCTGTTACCAATCATGTTCCTTTTACTGGTTTGGAGGGTTTGCAAAAACCACATGAGTTGCTGCTTTGATTCATTTGGGGAAGTCTGAGGTGGAAGCCCATATGACTACCAAAGGAGGGATTAGAGGATTACCAGCTCAGTTCTTATTGGAGAAAGCTCATTACTTTTCCAGTATGAAGAGTACGGTTGCTATTGAGGCCATCTTTGCTTTACTCTCCTATGGATTATTCTTATTTCCTAATGTGGACAATTTTATCGACATTAACGCTATCAGGATTTTCATGATGGGAATCCCGGTTCCTACACTGTTGGGTGATGCTTATTACTCTGTTCATCTTCGGAGTTCCTATCATGGGGGAATGATTATCTGTTGCACGCCTTTGTTGTACTGGTGGTTTATCTCTCATATGCCTCGATCTGATGCTTTTTGGGATGTCAAGAAGGAACCCCGTTGGGCTCCTAAGATCACGGCACTTACTCACTCGGATATTGATTGGTATCATCGAGCTTACGAGGATGTGGAGGTTATTGATAGTTATGGTAGTTTCCCCAATGTGCCTCTTCTTGGTACAAAGGGAGGAATTAACTATAACCATGTTCTTGCACGACGACAGCTTGGTTACCCGATGAGGGATAAACCGAATAGTATTCATTTGAGTAGTTTCTTTATGAAGGAAGGAGAAGACCACAAGGAAGCTAGGGAGAAGATTGCGAAGGCCTGGCGTCACATTCATAAGAATAGTAGGAAGGATTTGGGACTTAGAGGTGTTGTTTCTTTGGAGCCATATCTTCAGTGGAAGATGTCATATACTCGGGAGACACCCATGCCTGATTTATTTGCGAAGACCACTTCTCCCTTATTAGATGATCTAGAAGAGTTGCAGCTTGCTTTGGTTAGGATGCAACAGGAAAGGGATGCTTGGAAGAACAAGCTCCATACATTAGAGAGTTCCTACACAGTAGACCTAAAGGAGAAAGATGATTTGATCGAGATCCTTAAGAGTCGAGCAGTGGAGTCTATAGAGAGGAAAGTGGATGTATTTTCTCCTAAGCCTCAAACAGATGTTGATTACTCACTTCCTGCTTCAGATGATTGGAAGGAGGTTGCCATCAGACATGTGGAAGAAAACCAGAGGTTGAGGGCTCAAATTGTCAGGCTCACAGGGAAGCGCCAGCATACAGATTGATCTCTATTAGTTCCACTTCTCAGGATTTTAGATTGTATTTTCATCTTGTACTTGGGATCATTGAAACTTGTAATCCATTTTGAAGTTATTATAATTAAAAAAATTTAGTATTTCAAAAGCTTTATTACTTGGATGTTTGCAATATGTCTATAAACCATAAATCCCTTGAAATATTAAATGATAAAGTAAAAATAATCATATGCATTGCATATCATGCATCATATTGCACATATTTCTTGCAATTGTTATGCATATCCAGGTGTCTTACCCAGCTTCTTTACTTCACTCAGCAAGCTGACTCATCACTACAACACTCAGGCTAATTTCATGGACAACTTAGAACAGGAGAATCGCGAGCTGCGCGAAGAAGTTTCCGCTTTGAAGGTTGGCTTGGCCAACTTGACTACTCTGATGGAAGCTCTGGTGGTTGCTCAGAATTAGCCACCGAGTGTTCAACCTCAACCAACAAGGGAAAATGCTGAAGTTCCTACTATTCCTGTATCTGTTACTCCGGATGTTGATCAAAACCGTATGCCTCAGGGTTATCCATGGGGAATGCCAGAGAATTTTGCACCTGAAGGTTTCAATCTTGGCCCTCAAGATGCTCCAGTGGTTCAAAATGTTGTTACTCCTGCACCTCCTGTGGTGCATATTGTTCATGTTGCACCTCCTTCGGTGAATTTGGTTTCGTTTGTTAATGAAGATATGTGTCGTCCTTTCCCTCCGCCGAGTGAAGACTTAGGTCTTTATGACAGAATGGATGATTTCCAAGAGTAGTTTGATATAATGCAAAGAGAGATGAAGGCTCTTAGGGGAAAAGAGCTATTTGGGAAGAATGTGAATGAGCTGTGTTTGGTCCCGAATGTTAAAATGCCTGCTAAGTTCAAGGTCCCGAAATTTGAGAAGTATAAGGGAAACACTTGCCCTCATGCTCATTTGGTGATGTATGTAAGAAGAATGTCTACCCACATCGATGATCAGCGTCTGCTGATTCACTTTTTCCAGGATAGTCTGACCGGCGCAGCGTTGAAATGGTACATGAGTTTAGACAGCGCCAACATCCATACTTTTAATGATTTGGGAGAAGCATTCATTAAAAAATACAAGTACAATGTGGATATGGCGCCTGACCGTGACCAGCTTAGGGCCATGGTTTAGAAAGACAGAGAATCGTTCAAAGAGTATGCACAGAGATGGCGCGAAGTGGCTGCACAAGTGATTCCTCCCATGGAGGAGAAAGAAATGACTAAGATTTTTCTGAAGACGCTAGGCGCTTTCTACTACGAAAGAATGGTAGAAAGTGCCCCAAGTGATTTTACAGATATGGTAGGGATGGGTGTCCGCCTAGAAGAGGCAGTAAGAGAAGGCCGTTTGACAAATGGTGAAGGATCCGGAGTGGTGAAAAAGCCAGCTTATGGGTTTACAAAGAAGAAAGAGGGGGATACAAATGCTGTTATGCAAGAGAGAAGGGTAAACGCTCCTAGAAAGAATTATCAGCGTCATCAGCAAGTCGCCTCAGTTACTCCTGTTATGAATGTCGCTCCGACTACCGTTGCTTATCAGAGACCGTCCCAGCAGGGGAATCAAGGGTATAATCAGAGAAGGGAGAACTATGATCCTATTCCCATGAGCTATGCAGAGCTACTACCAGCATTGATTCAGAAGAAGTTGGTCCAAACACGACCACCTCCTGCCATACCATCACCATTGCCTTGGTATTACAAAGCAGACCAGACGTATGCCTTTCATCAGGGAGCACCAGGGCATAGTGTTGATAATTGTTATCCTTTGAGGAATGAAGTGCAAATGTTGGTGAAATCTGGAATTTTATCTTTCAAAGACGTGGGACCTAATGTGAAAGACAATCCTCTACCCAAGCACGGGGGAGTGAATGCTGTAAATATGGTGGCCAGTTGTCCAGGCGACTTTCGAATTTTTGACATTAATCTGGTTAGAGGAGATTTGGTGAAGATGCACGTAGACCTCTGCGAATTTAGTTATTATACGCATGACCATTCCAGTTGTTCTATTTGCAGTACAGATATACAGGGTTGCGAGAAGATAAAGGTTGATTTACAGGAGATGATGGATGAAGGTTTAATCCATATAATCAGGCCTAGGGCGGAATATGAAGAGGAAGTGAATATGGTTTCTGGATGTCCGGGTGAATTCAGAATTTTTGATGTGGATCATTTGAATGAGAATCTCGTACAGTTGCGTGCTACCTTCTGTCGTACTGCTGGTCAGGTGGAACACCAATATGGATCTTGCATAGTTTGTTGTTGAAATCCCCGAGGATGTTCAATTGTGAGGGAAGGTGTTCATTTGTTGTTAGACAATGGAACTATCAAGATCACAGGTCAGAGAGATGATTATCATGAGATTGATATGGTTGAAGTTTGTTTGATGGAAGAAGAGTCAGAGGAAGAGTATGCCTCCGCAGATGAGTATTTCTCTTCAGACGAAGATTTGTTTTCCGGAAATGACTTTTTGATGGCTGATTGTGTTGAGGAAGGGGTAAACATCATTGTACCTTGTTTTGGTGCACCCACTCATCTTGAGGTGGCGTACCATAACAAACTAGTTGTTACCCCATTGGTAATTAGTCTGCCAGGTCCTGTTCCCTATGAATCAGACAAGGTTGTGCCTTACAAATACAACACTACAATCTTAGAAGATGGGGTAGAGATTCCCATCCAGCCAATCACAGATGTTTGAAATATAGATGATAATAGCATGGTGACCCGTAGCGGCCGTGTGTTTACGCCGGTTATTCGAAGAGATGTTGTTGCTGGAAAGAAAATTGCTGAGAACGATGAGCCTAAGAAGGCTACAGGAGAGACTAGTGGAGCTACATTAGAGAAAGAAGTGGATGATATTTTGAAGATAATTAAGATGAGCGACTATAAAATTGTGGATCAGCTATTGCAGACTCCTTCCAAGATATCTATCCTAGCTTTATTAATGAATTCCTCTGCTCATAGAGAATCACTGATGAGAGTACTAGACCAAGCGTTTGTGGAGAATGACATGCCGTTAGATCAATTCAGTAGGGTAATTGGAAACATTACGTCATGTAACAATTTGAGTTTCTGCGATGATGAGTTACCAGATGAAGGGATGAATCACAACCTGGCCCTCCACATATCTATGAACTGCAAGAATGATTTGTTATCCAATGTGCTAATTGATAACGGATCCGTGCTGAATGTTATACCGAGGAGTACCCTCATGAAGTTAAAGTATCAAGGAGCACCTATGCGTCCGAGTGGCATCATTGTGAAGGCTTTTGATGGGTCGAGGAAATCTGTCATTGGTGAAGTGGACTTGCCCATCCATATAGGACCACATTTGTTCCTGATAACTTTCCAAGTCATGGACATAATTCCCGCATATAGTTGTTTGCTAGGATGGCCATGGATACACGAAGCAGGGGCTGTCACTTCAACTCTACATCAGAAGTTAAAGTTTGTGCGTGAAGGGAAGGTGGTGATCATAAATGGGGAGCAGGCATTGTTGATATACCATCTATCCTCTTTCAGTATTGTAGAAGCGGATGAGGCTGCTGTTGGAACCCAGTTCCAAGCCCTATCTATTGACAACATAAAGAGGAATGAGAATTATGTGGTTTTTCTGAAGGACACACAGCAGGTTGTGCGCAATGGTCATAATGCAGTTTGGGGATAACTTGTGGATCCACCCGTGAACAAAACCAGAACTGGTTTGGGTTTCTCTTTGAAAAATGGAAAAAGGCGAAAGTTTGAAGTCAAAGTCTTCTGTGAACAGTTATCATGATGTTTTCTGCAGCGGAGGCTACCTCCATCCATTTGGTTCTGGAATTAATGTTGTTGAAGAGGATGAAGCATAGCAGGAAGTATCGAATTATGTGACGCATGGAGTCCGAATTTAGAACTGGGTCACCATTGATGTTCCTTCTTGCATACATATTTCAAAGTAATTTGTTTTGTTAATCTGTTTCTTTCTTTTGAAAAGCTTTCACTTTGCCCAAGGTGAAAGTATTGTATGGGCTTATCTGTTTGCTTTGATTTTTAAGATCATTAATAAAAGTTGTCTTTGCTTCCAAAAATATGTCTTTATTTTCTGCTTTTTCTTGGGAAATGGTAATAAAATAAAAAACCCTTTTCAAGATAAATAATAACTGAAAATTAATCTTCATGATCACTTGTTATATGTGTCAGTCTCTAAAAGCAATCATAAATCACATGTGCAGATTAATTAAAAAACCCGTTGAATACAATGACCCTGCACTCTCTCCCAACTTTGATTGTCCTGTGTTTAGGGCTAAAGAAGAAGATTATGATGAGATTCCAGAAGAGGTCTCACGGTTGCTTGAGCACGAGGAAAATACCATTCAGCGATATAAGGAGCCTTTGGAAGTGATTAATGTGGGTTCAGAAGAAGATCCGAAGGAAATTAAGATTGGAGCACCGTTGCATCCTGATATGAAGAGCGGGTTGATTGAGTTGTTGAAAGAGTATGTGGATATTTTCGCTTGGTCTTATCAAGATATGCGTGGTCTAGATACAAACATTGTTGAACATCATTTGCCGTTGAAGCCAGAGTGTCCGCCAGTTAAACAAAAGTTGAGAAGAACCCACCCAGATATGGCAGTAAAGATCAAAGGGGAGGTCTTAAAATAGATTAACGATGGTTTACTTGTGACATCAGTGTATCCTCAATGGATTGCCAATAATGTCCCAGTATCGAAAAAAGACGGAAAAGTCCGCATGTGCGTAGATTACAAAGATCTAAATAAAGCTAGTCCGAAAGATGATTTTCCATTGCCTCACATTGACATGTTAGTGGACAGCACAACAAAATTCAAGGTATTCTTGTTCATGGATGAATTTTCTGGGTATAATCAAATAAGAATGGCTCCAGAGGACATGGAAAAAACAACGTTTATCACACCCTGGGGAACATTCTGTTACAGAGTGATGCCCTTCGGGTTGAAGAACGCTGGTGCAACGTTCCAGAGGGCTATGATAACCCTATTCCATGATCTGATGCACAAGGAAATTAAAGTATATGTTGATGATATAATTGCAAAATCCCAAACTGAAGAAGGGCATATAAAAGATTTGTTGAAGTTGTTTCAGCGTTTGAGGAAGTATCGTCTCCGCTTGAATCCAAATAAATGCACCTTCGAAGTTAGATCGGGGAAATTGGTGGGTTTTATCGTTAGCCAGAAAGGAATTGAAGTTGACCCTGATAAAGTCAAAGCAATTCAAGAAATGCCAGCACCAAGAACTGAAAAGCAAGTTAGGGGTTTCCTCGGGCGTTTGAATTATATTTCCATATTCATTTCCCACATGACTCCAAAGTGTGAACCGATCTTTAAGTTGTTAAAGAAAGATCAAGGTTGTGTGTGGACGGATAACTGCCAAAGGGCATTTGAGAGTATTAAAGAGTATCTGCTTGAACCTCATATCTTGCTCCCTCCCGTAGAAGGAAGACCGTTGATTATATATCTAACAGTGTTAGATAAATCTATGGGTTGTATTCTGGGACAACAGGATAAAACAGGGAAGAAAGAGTTCTCCATTTATTATCTCAGCAAAAAGTTCACTGATTGTGAGTCGCGGTATTCCATGCTAGAAAAAACGTGTTGTGCTTTGGCCTGGGCGGCAAAGCATTTGCGGCAGTATATGTTGAATCATACCACTTGGTTGATCTCCAAAATGGATCCAATCAAGTATATTTTTGAGAAGCCTGCTCTTACTGGGAGAATTGCCCGCTGGCATATGTTGTTATCTGAATATGATATTGAGTACCTCACTCAAAAAGCTATCAAAAGTAGTCTATTGGCAGATTACCTTGCTCACCAGCCGTTGGAAGATCATCAGTTTGCAGAATATGAATTCCCCGATGAGGATGTGATGTTCCTGAAAGTGAAAGATTATGATGAACTATTGCCTAAGGAAGGCCCCGACCCTAAATCTCGTTGGAGTATGATATTTGATAGAGCAGTGAATGCTTATGGTAAAGGAATTGGTGATGTGATCGTCACTCCTCATAGATCGCACATTCCTTTTACTGCAAGGTTAACATTTGATTGCACTAATAATATGGCAGAATATGAGGCTTGCATCATGGGTCTTGAGGAAGCTATTGATCTCAGAATCAAAATTCTAGATGTGTATGGTGATTCAGCTTTGGTAATAAATCATATTAAAGGATAATGGGATACTCGTCACCCTGGCTTGATCCCTTACAAAGATTATGCTAGAAGATTACTACCCTTCTTCAATAAAGTTGAATTCCATCACATTCCTAGAGATGAAAATCAAATGGCGGATGCTCTGGAAACTCTGGCTTCCATGTACCAAGTGAATACTTGGAATGATATACCTCGTATTACAGTTCGACGGCTGGATAGGCCCGCTCATGTGTTTACGATAGAGGAGGTAGCAGATGAAAAACCTTGGTATTATGACATCCAGCATTTTCTTCAGACTCAAGAATACCCGATTGGTGCGTCGAGGAAAGATAGAAAGACACTGAGAAGATTGGCAGGGAGTTTCTTCCTCAGTGAAAATGTGTTATACAAGATAAATTATGACATGGTCTTGCTCACATGCATGGATAGACACGAAACAGACATGTTGATGCATGAGATTCGTGAAAGTTCATTTGGCACTCATGCTAATGGGCATTCGATGGCTAAAAAGATGCTAAGGGCAGGTTACTATTGGTTGACAATGGAATCTGATTGTTACAAATTTGCAAAGAAGTGCCATAAATTCCAGGTTTATGCAGACAAGGTCCATGTGCCTCCGACACTTCTCAAGGTGATTTCCTCCCCATGGCCTTTCTCTATGTGGAGTATAGACATGATCGGGATGATAGAACCCAAAGCTTCGAATGGACACCGTTTCATCTTGGTAGTAATTGACTACTTTACCAAATGGGTAGAGGCTGATTCTTATGCCAATGTTACCAAATAGGTGGTTGTACGTTTCATCAAAAACAATCTTATATGCCGGTATGGTGTGCCGAGTAGAATCATCACTGACAATGGCTCGAATTTGAACAACAAGATGATGACAGAACTATGTGAAGAATTCAAGATTGTCCATCACAATTCGTCTCCATACAGGCCAAAGATGAATGGGGCTGTTGAAGTTGCTAATAAGAATATCAAGAGAATTATCCAGAAAATGGTTGTTACTTATAAGGATTGGCATAAAATGCTCCCTTTTGCTCTGCATGGATATCGAACATTTGTCCGCACTTCAACGGGAGTAACCTCATTCTCCCTGGTATATGGAATGGAAGTTGTACTCCCTGTTGAGGTAGATATTCCCTCGTTGCGTGTGATAATGGAAGCCAAGTTGACAGAGGCTGAATTGGTCCAGAACAGGTTTGACCAATTGAATTTGATTGAAGAGAAGAGAATGACATCTTTGTGTCATGGGCAGTTATATCAGAAAAGAATGAAGAAAGAATTTGATAAAAAGGTCAAACCTCGTGAGTTCAGAGAAGGAGACCTCGTGCTCAGGAAGATCATGTCTTTTAACACTGATTCTAGGGGCAAGTGGACTCCCAATTTTGAAGGCCCGTATGTTGTCAAGAAAGCCTTCTCTGGTGGTGCCTTAATTCTTGAAACTATGGATGGCGAGGAGTTCCCACGTCCCATGAATGCTGACGCAGTCAAGAAATACTTTGCCTAAAGAAATAAAAGAACAACTCGCTAACTTGAAAACCAGAAAGGGCGGCTTAGACAAAAAGGAGCGTCTCGGTAGGCTGAAAACCCGAAAGGGCGGTCTAGAAAAAAATTAGAGACATAAACAGAATAAATTTCCCGCTAAGTTGAAAACCCGCAAGGGCAGCTTAGGCAAAAGTTAAGGATTTTTCTTGGCAAGTAACTACGTCAGACAAGACTTGATCGTTGAAGCAACAATCTTCTCGGATCCTCACCATACTTCAACAAAAGCTACTGCTCAGGATTTCAAAAGTTGTTAGGGGGGATGGTGGTCATTGTTTCTCAATGTATCTTTTCCATTATATATTATTGTGATACGGTGGGAGAACTGACTAGAGGTTTTGCGTTTGTGTTTTCAAATATTTCGATTTAGCAAGAGTCGTCATCGACTTTTATTTTATCCAAAGGAAAGGTCAAAAAGCACAGGAAAGACCTTTGAGATGTTTTCTTGGGTTCGGGGGGTAGATTATGAAAAGGGAAGGTGCTAGCACCCTTTTCATCCATGGTTTCCCATGGGCTCTTAGTTACTTATTTAGATCACTTGCTTTTGCTTTTCAATTGTTTGAAATGGTGCTTTGTGTGTGGTTTTTGAAAATGCTTTGAAAAAGAGGCCTTGTCTAGGGAACCTTTGTAATGATGCTTGCTTGAATATGTACAAAGGTGTTTGTCTTTTGAAAAGATATTTCTATGTTTGAAAGTTTGATTTGGGAAATGTTTTGAAATTGTGTTGTGAGGTGTGTTTGAAAATAGCAAGGATGTTTTGTAAGTTTTGATAAAGTAACTAAGAGTTATCTACCCTATTTTACTCAAAGATCTTTCCTATACGTTTTTAACCCTTTTGACAGTGTTGTTTTACCATTGCTTTTGGTAAACAACCTTGCATTAGGATGTTAAACAGGACAGGTGTGGGTCATCGTATTGACCATGATAACAATATTTCCAAGTATCTTTAGCAAATTTTTGAGGGACTAGATCATTTTGTATAGGCAAGCAAGATAGCGTCATCGAGGGACTATGATCTTTTGTTTTGTTTTTGTTTTGCCAAAGATACTCAACATGTATAACATGGCCCATTTCAAAGGCAACAAGTGGATGAAACCCTAGGGGTGCAAGTGTGCATTGTGTTGTCAATTTACATGCTTTTTTTGTCTTTGTATTAGTCAAGCTATTTGTTTGATTTTGGATTTTTTGCATACAAACTCTAATCTCTAATCATGACATAATTGAAAGCATAAATGCGTAAAGTAAATCTACGCTATTACAACATTGGATATGGGAAGGGGGATACAATTTTGAATGGGGAATATTTGCAAGAAATTAAAACCCTAATATTACTATTAAATCCAAATTGAATAATTGGTATAAATAATAAATGAACAATATTTAAATGAATAAATTAAACAAATATGCAAAATATTATGAATATGTAAAAAAAGTTTTGTTTATTTTTATGTAGGTAAAAATATTTAATGTAAAAAAGAAATAAAAAGATTATTTTTTATTAAGGGCAAAAACCCTAATTTTCTTTTAAGAAAGTAAACATATATTATTTTTTTTATGTACAATAAAATAAAATGATGTATATACAAAAATAAAATATATTTAGAAAAATATTATTGGAGTATAAATAAATAAAGAATAAAAAAGGTATAATATTATTATATATTATTTTCAAGTTTTCATTAAATAAAAGTATAGACTAATTAAATTATTTTTATGTTAGAAAAAATAAAAATAAAATACAAAATAAATGTGAAAATTTATAAAAATATTTTTGGTGTTTTTTATGTTTGGAGAATAATAAAATAAAATCAGAAATTAAAAATAAACACAAAAATATAAAAATATGAAGAAATGGGCCAGGGGGTGCATTCAGTAATGAGGGGGTGTCAAAAACAAAAAGCCAAAGCCCAGCCCAAATCCAGACTTCATCTTCAACCTCTTGTTAAAAAAAACGTGCGCCTAACTTCAAACATGAACAACCTGCATACGTGCTCTAATGCAAAAACCCATAACATCAAAGTTGTAGCATTTTTCAAGACGAATCCAACTATGTAAAGAACTCATTCTAACTCTCAAAGACCAGAGAGAATTTCTCTGGCCCTAAATCCTAACCTAATTTTTTCAGGATGTTCATATATCAAATTCTCTTAACACTATTAATTTAAATGAAAACTGAGCATATGTACAGCTTCATGGCTATGAATACTACATTTTTTATTCACAAACCTAAGCCTAATGATTCCTAAATAGAGAGATAGGAAGTTGACAAAAACCTGTTTTAGTTGACTTCGTGTATGGCAATGTGGAGCTTTTTAGTGAGGCCTGAGATGTTTGGGAGCTTGCTTGAACTTCCTATGGCCTTCCCCAATGCCTAGCTTGCCTTGAATGTGCTTGAACAAGCCTGTAGAACTCAACCTGCACAAGCTGAAATCAAAAATGGAAAACCTTGTAAATGGAGTTACAGTCAGTGTTTAAGGGTTGGTATAGCTTGGATAGGTTATGTGGAAGGTGTTTGAACAAGTTTGAGGCAAAACGCACGAGCAACTTGTGAGATAGAACTCAAGATGCAGAAGTTGCCCTGTTTTGCCAATGGAATGTGATTTTGTGCTATGGAAGGTTTGAGGGCTCAAAGGCTCGTGTTTCTGGTTCAAAGGGATGTGTCAAACTTGTCTCAAGTGCTTGCAAAAGTTGGTTCTCTCTGATGTTCCAATTGTGTTGTGTTTTACAAATTTCTTGTATATGAAGCAAAAGTGGACAAGTGATGCAAGACAGGCCTGTACAGGCTATCTATCAGCTTTCACACTATGCTCTTGGCCCCTCAAGTTTGTGGATTTAATTTGCTGCATAAGATCTTGTTCAAGGCTCAAGGATTCTATTTGACATAAAGCAAGATTTGGACAAAAATGGCAATGTTACCTTTAACCATTTAAGGATTAATCTATTGAATAATCTTCTAATGAATAAAACAATGCCTTAGACCAATGGATTTGCATTTAATTATTGAGTATGGAAGGGTTTTAGGACCTGTAATCAAGTACAAACAAGGCTGATTAGAGTTTGCAACTTGTATCAATATGAACACGCCATGGATAAAAAGTGAGTTTTTGCCAACTTCAAACTTTCGATTCTCCCTAACCACAAATGATTTTAGAGAGTTCTTGGACTTTTTGGAAATCTTTTAACATGATCTACAATCCATCTTTTAAATGCATTTTGATATTCCAAGTGTAACTAGGTGAAAAGTTGCCAAGAAGATAGGTCAAAATCCTGCCTAAACTAGAGCAAAATTTCACTAAGTTAAAAGTTTTATGGACCCTTGTTCCAAAAATCATAACTTGAGATCCAAGCTTATTTTGGAAAAACTTTGTGAATCAAAGTTGTATACTTTTTGGAGGAATATAACTTTCATTTTGGAAGTTTTGTTTGAATCCAATTGCATTAAGGTGAAAATGTAGGGCTAAGTTGGGAAAAAATAAGAATATTTCATAACTTAGAAAAATTCTAAGTTATGAAATTTTTCAATCTTAAACCCTAATTTGCAAAATTGGGTTTCTTGGTGAACAAGTTTCATTTTTTGACACATCTTGATGAAAAATGGCCCTTGGCACTTGATTTTGACCAAAAAGTCAAAGTTTGACTTTTTAGTGTACAGTCAAATTTTGATCAGTTGACTGGAAAATTCAACTGTCAATCCAATGTATTTGGGATCTTTTGAACCTTGTGAATAGGTCAAGATGATGCCATTGAGTCCTTGAGTCCATGCTTGAACCCAATTTGCCATTGGCTAGGTGAAAAATCAGAAATTGCCCTTATACAGTCAAAACCCTAAAAATGACCATTTTGCTCTTTTGATGATCTGATCAAATTTCTTGAGGAGTTATAGTCCAAACTTGATAAAATGATTCATATGAGTCTATAATGTTGATATGGATAAAAAATTGTGAGGTTTGACTGTAAATTGGCCACAATTGACTTTTTCCCCAATACAGTTGATTTCTAGGTCAACTGTCCAATTGACTAGGCAAAAATTTGATTCAAGGCTTGAAACTTGGTAGAGGCAATATTATAAGTCCAACATGAAGTATGAAAGTCACTTTGAGCATTGAAAGTCCAAAAATCTCTGTGCAAACTCAAACCTTAATTTAAGTCATCAGTGCAAGGAGATGTCTTGAGTAGAGCAAAACCTAATCCTGTCTGGAGTTCAAGGAGTCTTGTGGGGGGAAATCTTGGTAAAATGAGAGGGAAAATTTTGGGGTACAACAGCTGCCCCTGTTCAATCTTCTTGAACCTGAAGAGTTAGATTGGCGAGTTTGTCTTTCGTGACTCGAAGGTAAAAGATGATTGGACACTAGAGTGCCCCTAAATTTGCACTCGTCAAAATGTAGCTGAGGGAATGGGCTTAAAGATTCCATTTGGAGATGGTAGAATCTTGCTGGAGATGGGCTTAAAGATGCCATTCAAGACTTGTTTGTTGAAAATCAGGAGAATGAATATCAGATTGGTATCCGTATTTGGAACGTATCTGAGTTGTATCTGGAGATTGGATTCGGATGAGCAAAGGAATGGCGTTCGTGTTTGGAGCGTATCCGAGTTGTAACTGTATTTGATTCTTGAATGAATATCAGAATGACTGTCGTGTCTGGAGTGTATTTGTATTGTATCTTAATTATGAAATTTGAATAAGCGACGGAAAGACATCCGTGTCTGGATTATCTCTGGGCTGTGGAATAGGTTTGAATGAGTGACAGAATGGCTACCGTGTCTGGAGCGTATCTGGACTGTATCTGAAGTTGAGATCTGTATGAGTAGCAGAATGACTTCCGTGTCTGGAGTGTATCCGTACTGTAACTGGGATCTAGACAAGTGACATAATGACTTTCGTGTCTGGAGTGTATCTGAACCTCAAGTTGATAGTTGAATCTGAATGAGAAATAGAATGGCTTCCGTGTCTGGAGCGTATCTAGTCTGTATCTGATTGCTGAATTCTGAATGAGTAAAAGAATGACCTCCATGTCTGGGGTGTATCCATATTGTATCCGAATAAGAGATTTGAATGAGTAGCAGAATGACCGCCGTGTCTGGGGTGTATCTGTACTGTATCTGAAATCTTTGAACATTTGTTAAAGGTAGCTTTTAATCTTATCCTGAAAAAGGTAAAATGTTAGCTAAAACACAAAGTTATGTTGCATGACATGTATGATGCAATAAAATGTGCTTTATCAATGTTTGATATATGAATGTAATGGATGCCCATGTAAGCTGATTAGTTGTCTTGCTAAGGAAAATAAATCCTTGATAGCTGGAGATAATGAAATCTTTGACTGTTGCCGGGGAAAATAAATCCTTGGTGACTTGTGGGGATGTGAGAATCCTTCATGACTTTCCTGGGAAATAAGGAAAACTCTGACGATCTCTACTGGGGAATTAAAACCTGGGAGGCTTCAACTAGAGAAATGAGAATGAGAATCTTCGTTCTTCTGGGAAATAACTCTGGGGAGAACGTTTATTATGTAGAAGAGTTCTCAAGGGCTTGGGTTGTATGCCAATCTACTGGGGAATTTGGAGGAAAATAGATGGTACTCCACCAGAGTTTAAAGGTTAAAGTTTTGGACTCCGTTGGGGAAGAAAGTTTTATCTTCGCTGAGAATTTGCAGTTCAAAGTTTTCTGGCTCTGCTGGGGATTGGGGGTTTGGAAACTTAGTTCTGATGGGGATTTTTGAAATTTAACTCCGCTGGGGATATGTATTTTAAAGCTTCAACTCTATTGGGAATCTGGATGATGTACTGCAGGGGATTTCCTCTGGAATAGCCCAAATACATTTTCCTATACTTTCAACCTATCAGTAATTATCCTTTCTCATTTCGTTTTATTTGTAAGTAGTGATTGTATTCAAATGCATATGCTCATTTAATAAATCATTGGACGTTTTCAAATAAATTACAAGTGTAAAAGAAAGAAAAGGCAAACAAATTTATGCACTTTGAAGTATCTTTATATTAACTTTGTGTAAGTATTTTGTACAAAGGAGACAAACATCCTAGTAAGAGAATGTTGTCATAAAAATGAGAAAAATTTTATACAAAGAAAGATGGATATGTGTAACAATTCCATGGGGTTCCCATTCTGCTATAGCCTTCGCAACTCTGAGTATCTTGTCCATTCGTTGCTTCGTTCGATGTTGATTAGGTTGATCAGAAGCCCGGAGCTTGTCTGTGAAGAGATTGTCTTTAAAGTGATCCGACGAGACATAGTCATACGCTTTAATTCCCTAACTTTTTCCTGGACCGCCCTTTCGGGTTTTCGATCCACCAGGAAACCCTTTTTTGCCCAAGTCGCCCTTTCTGGTTTTCAACTTTCCGGGTGTACAGATTTTTTTTATTTATCCCTAATTTTTGCCTGAACCGCCCTTTCGGGTTTTCGGTTCACCGGGATGCCCATTTTTGCCCAAGTCTCCCTTTCGGGTTTTCAACTTGTCGGGTCGTTTATGTGTAGTATCTTTTGACTATGTCTTCGTTTGCAGGGTGCAGTAGGTCATCACCGTCCATGGTGGTCAAAATCATTGCCCCACCAGAAAAGATGTTTTTGATCATAAATGGTCCTTCGTAAGTAGGAGTCCATTTGCCCATGGGATCACTTTGTGGCAAGATGATTCGCTTGATTACAAGGTCCCCGACTTGATATACTTGTCTCTTGACTTTCTTGTTGAAGGCCTTGATCATACGTTTCTGATACGCCTGACCATGGCAAACAGCAGTAAGTCGCTTCTCGTCAATCAAGTTAAGTTGATCAAGTCGGGTCTGAATCCAATCGTCTTCACTCAAACCAGCATCTTTCATGATTCTCAAGGAAGGAATCCGAACTTCCATAGGTAAAACAGCTTCCATGCCATATACCAAAGAAAAGGGGGTTGCCCTAGTTGAAGTGCGTGCCGTGGTACAGTACCCATGCAGAGCAAACGGTAACATCTCATGTCAGTCCTTGTAGGTGAGTGTCATCTTTTGAATGATCTTTTTGATATTTTTGTTCGCAGCTTCGACAACACCGTTTATCTTAGGCCGATAGGGAGATGAATTGTGATGTTGAATCTTGAACTGCTCGCACAGAGAGGTGATCATAGTATTGTTCAAATTTGTATCATTGTCAGTGATGATCCTGTCGGGGATACCATATCGGCATATGAGGTTCTGCTTGATGAAACGGGTAACCACATTCTTTGTAACAGAGGCGAAGGAAGCTGCTTCGACCCACTTGGTAAAGTAATCAATGGCCACCAAGATGAAATGGTGTCCATTGGATGCTGTAGGCTTGATCTCTCCAATCATGTCGATTCCCCACATCGCGAATGGCCAAGGAGCTGTTAAGACATTGATAGGAACTGGAGGAATATGTACCTTGTCAGGATAGATTTGGCATTTGTGACAAGTACGGGAATGTTGATGACAATCAGCTTCAAGGGTAGACCAGTAGTAGCCTGCCCGTAGAATCTTTTTAGCCATCGTATGACCACTTGAGTGGGTGCCAAAGGTGCCATTATGTAGTTCAGCCATAAGCTGCTCAACTTCAACCTTGTCCATGCAACGGAGTAGGACACAATCAAGATTGCGCTTGTATAGGATACCATTGCTCAGAAAGAACTTGTCAGCGAACCTCCTTAAGAACGTTTTGTCGTTGATTGAAGCTCCTTCAGGGTATTCATGTGCTTCGAGATACCTTTTGACGTCATGAAACCAAGGTCGGTCCATCACTTCTTCGGTATTAATCTCGTGACAATGTTTAGGTTCGTCCATTCGTTCAATGGTGATTTGAGGTGCCTCATTGTCCCAATTAAGTTTAAACATGGATGACATTGTAGCTAATGCATCTGCTAACTGATTCTCTTCTCGCGGGAAGTGCTCGAAGGTGATTTGCTCGAAATGTGGTAACAATGTCAAGACATGTTCTTTATAAGGGATGAGGTTAGGGTGCTTAGTATTCCACTATCCTTTGATTTGACTCATAACCAAAGCTGAGTCCCCAAATACAATCAAAGATTTAATTCCCAAGTCAATAGTAGCCTTGAGACCAAAGATACAAGCTTCATACTCGGCCATGTTATTGGTGCAGCTGAAGCAGAGTCTAGCAGTGAAAGGTGTATGGCAACCTTCTGGAGAGATAAGTACCGCTCTGATACCGTTCCCAAGTGCGTTGGAGGCACCATCAAAGTACAGAGTCCATTGGGATCCTTGTTCAGGTCCGTCATACGGTCTGTTTTCTTCAATGTTGCTCAAAGTCATGATATCCTCGTCGGGAAAGTCGAACCTCATGGATTGGTAATCTTCGACGGCTTGATAGGCCAGATGATCGGCTAGCACACTCCCCTTTATATCTTTTTGGGTCATGTACTATATATCATATTCGGTGAGGATCATCTGCCATCTAGCGATTCTTCTGGATAAAGCAGGCTTCTCGAAGATGTACTTGATCAGATCCATCTTAGAAATCAACAGAGTGGTATATGTCAACATATACTGCCTTAGCCGGCGAGCAGCCCATACCAAAGCGCAGCAAGTTTTCTCGAGCAGTGAGTAGCGAGTCTCACAGTTGGTAAACTTTTTGTTAAGGTAATAAATGGCATGCTCTTTTCGGCCAGACTCGTCGTGTTGGCCCAGTACGCACCCCATTAAATTATCTAAGACAGTCAGATACATGATTAAAGGCCTTCCTTCGACGGGTGGCATCAAGATAGGAGGTTTCAGCAGATACTCCTTGATCTTATCGAAAGAAACTTGAAAGTCGTCATTCCATTTAACCACCTGATCTTTCTTCAACAGCTTGAAGATTGGTTCACAGGTGGATGTTAGGTGAGAGATGAACCTTGCAATGTAGTTTAGGCGTCCCAAGAAACCTCTGACCTCCTTCTCAGTGCGAGGGGAAGGAATTTCTTGTATAGCTTTGACTTTGGCAGGATCAACCTTGATGCCTTTGTTACTGACGATGAATCCCAAAAGTTTACCGGACCTGACTCCAAAAGTGCACTTGCTAGGGTTCAGTCTGATCTTGTACTCCTTTAACCTAACAAACAGCTTTTGCAGATGGTCAAGGTGTTCTTCTTCTGTCTGTGAACGGGATATCATGTCGTCTACATAGACTTCAATCTCATGATGTATCATGTCATGAAACAAAGCTACCATGGCTCGCTGATAGGTTGCACCGGCATTCTTCAGTCCGAATGGCATCAGTTTATAGCAGAAGGTACCTCACTGCGTAACAAAAGTAGTCTTCTCCATGTCTTCGGGGGCCATTTTGATCTGGTTATACCCTGAAAATCCATCCATGAAGGAAAATACCTTATGTTGAGCTGTATTGTCGACCAAGATATCAATGTGTGATAATGGAAAGTCATCTTTAGGGCTAGCCCTGTTTAAGTCTTTGTAGTCCACACACATTCTGACTTTGCTGTCCTTCTTAGGCACGGGCACAATGTTAGAAACCCATTATGGATAGGAAGTAACAGCAAGAAAGCCAACATTGAACTGCTTCATCACCTCGACTTTGATCTTTTTATACATATCGGGCCTCATTCGGCGAACTTTCTGTTTGATGGGTGGACAGTCTTCTCTTGTAGGGAGACGGTGAACCACAATATCTGTATCCAGTCCCGGCATGTCTTCATAGGACCAGGCGAAGATCTCAACATATTCATTCAACAGCTGAACTAAGCACTCTTTGACACTTGGCTCTAGGTTGGCACCCACTTTAACCTCTTTTCTGTCTTCCTTTGTTCCCAAATTGATAGTCTCTAACAGCTCTTCATGGGGAAGAATAGCCCTTTCTTCTTGTTGTAGAAGTCTAGCCAACTCTCCAGGCACTTCCAGTCTTCGTCACCTTCGTACTCGGCATGATTGACCAGATCTTCAGAGTCACTGAAGGCCATAGCAGAATTGTTACCCATGGAATCCGGAGTGGATGGGTACCTGCATTTTGTGAGTGTGGGTGTGTGTAAGGGATAGCCACCTTTAAACAAATAAAATGTAAAAAAGAAAGAAAATGAACACAAAAGTTTATATATGAAAACGTCCATGATTCATTAAAAATGGCATATGAAAATGAAGAATCAAAACCCTTACAAATGGACCTATATGCCCCGGGTAAGGCATAAGGCGAAAAGAGTGTACGAATTGTTTAATAATTATTACAGACCAAACAGGAAATGTTCAAAAGATAAATTACTGATTGATGAAAGTAATGGGAACAAAGTCTTTCGCCTCCCAGTTGTTCAGTACTCCTTTAATGGTTGGAAAGATCCAGTCTTCAAAATTGCTTCCTTCTTCATCATCCTCTAAAGCATGAACTCCATGATGAGTGATTTTCAATGGCGGTCCTCCATCCCGAGAGTGA
The DNA here is from genome assembly GCA_948472305.1 of Vicia faba. Taxonomy (NCBI): domain Eukaryota; kingdom Viridiplantae; phylum Streptophyta; class Magnoliopsida; order Fabales; family Fabaceae; genus Vicia; species Vicia faba. The sequence continues at coordinate 1,626,273,294 of OX451738.1, read as the reverse complement.
CGCACAGCCTTCTGCCAACAGCAGTGAAACCCAAACCGAACTTATCTGTCTTGTAAGGAAAATCTGGCAGTTGACCCCATACTGTACTTCCTCCTTCCTTGATCACAGCCTCCGCATCTTTAAGGGATGACATCCGGGACACAGGTTTGGTAATGATGGGCACAACAGTCGTTGTCTTGGCTACCGCAACTTCAGGATAAACCTCTTCAAAGTGTTGGAAAGGTGTTTCTATGAATTCACCATCTAACTCCACGTAGCAGAAAGATTTAAGGTGGCTTATCATATACTCCTCCTTACCATAAACTGTTGTGATTTTACCCTGGACTGGGTACTTGAGCATCTGGTGTAGAGAAGAAGTGACTGCCCCAGCGTTGTGGATCCATGGCCTTCCCAACAAGCACGAATATGAAGGACGGATGTCCATCACATAAAATGTAGAGTTAAAAATTTCCGTTCCCACCTTAATTGGGATGTCCACCTCTCCGTGAACCATCCGCTTAGAAACGTCGAAGTCTCTAACAATCATATTACTGAGCTTTAAAGTCAAACCTTCACAGTCTATTATGTCCAATGCTTTCTTTGGTAGGACGTTTAAAGATGACCCGGTATCAACCAGAGCGTGAGCAAGTGTGGTCCCTCTGCATTCTACCGAAACATGCAGTGCATCATTATGCTTTCTTCCCTTAGATGTTAGATCAGCGTCAGAGAAGCCAACACCATTGTCGGCTGTAAGGCTAGCTACACACTCATGAAACTGATCCGCAGAAGTTTCTTGAGGCACGTGTGCCGTCTTCAGGAATTTAATCAAGGCTTTGGCATGATCCTCAGAGCAGAGCAACAGAGCTAGCATAGATATTTTTGAAGGGGTTTGCCCCAACTTCTCTACGACATCATAGTCGCTTTTCTTAATTATCTTTAAAATCTCCTCCATTTCCTTTTGGGTGGTCTCGGGGACAACCAAAGTCTGAGCCCTCGTCCTGACGGGCGCTTCTTGTATCCCCTTACCTTTATCAGCAGTAACAGCAGTGGGTACAACTTCGGGAGTAACAATTTCTTCAATCACTGGACTTCACACAGATATCTTGACAGGCATAGAAGCACTTGAGGGTCCAAAGATTGCCCTTTGAGGAGAAATCTCCGGAGAGTGAGAAATAAACCACCTTGCTAGAAGAGGAGCACAACACATAAGAACACCTCTTTTCCTCATTGTTCGTGTGTGAAATGAGTGTAGGATGTCCCCAAGCAATGTAGGCACAGGATTCCGATATATGAAAATCTTGACAGCATTTACATCTATAAGCTGATCAGGATTTGGGAACAAGACCAACCCATAGATGAGAAGTGCTACAATCTCCTCAAAAGCTTGCAGATCTAGTGAATTCCAACAGTCTTGTGCCTTCTCGAACAGAAACTTTGCCAAGAAACCCTTGACACCACTTCTGGTTTCCCAATTACCTTTGATATCAGATGGTTGCAAGTGTAAGGCTTGAGCAACATCTCCAGGCTTTGGTTCTCTTTCGTACCGTTGTAGGGTAGTTGATGGAGAATAGGAATCCTCAGGAGTTGAGAAAATTCCTCCAAAGTAGGCACTAGTTGGTAATCAGGAAAAGTAAAGCAATGATGTAGGGGTTCAAAGAACTGGAAGAGAACTTTCACCATGTCTTCTTCAATGTTGGAGCTGACCAAGTTGAGAAGTCTACCATGTCTTTCACTGAAGGGAGAATTCTCTGGAATCTTGGAAGTAAGCTCCTTGAGTTGAGGAGGGATTCTCACAAGGTTGACTTGAATTGTTTTCCTGCGAAGAGATTCCATTACCTACAAAACAAGAACAAATATGAAGATCCAACCCCTTGAAATGGTTAGTGGATGCATATGATGCTTTATGATGTTCATGATGTATGCACAAGTATATGTACAAGCAGGTCACACAAGTTCCTAGTTTCAGACTTGCATGGGGTTTCATAGGTAAGTACCCTCTTGAAGTTAAGTTGGCTCAACCTGTCCTATAATTAGTAACCGGGTTCTAAGTAGCTCAATATCACTGGATTATTTTCTGTGTTCATTGTTTCAGTTTAGCCACTTAACTGGCGACCGAAATATTCCAAGAAAACAACCCTCAATGAGTGTAGTATCGAGTATCTACCAACATCGGACTCCACCAAATCCGATCATCTCACTACCCCTAAAAAGGCCAAGATGGTCAAGTAAAGGTTCTAAAAGTTCATTAGTGCTTCATGACATCACTCAGCGACCCCGTATTCTCTTTAATTGACTCAAAGGCTACCGGTACCCACAAATATGTTGCACTAATATAGTTATTGCTTCAACCATGTCGGTATACCCCGCACAGTTTTCACAACGTATTGCTATTTACCTATGAATGATTCCCCAAATCCGGGTAGAGGATTTCAAACCCAAACAATAGAACCAAGTGTAAAGCAATCAAAGCAAACAAATTAAGCATGTAAAGGTGATCTAAACCCTAAGGTAACCCCACTTTTAAAGTTTTCCCCAGAAGAGTCGCCAGTTCTGTGATACGGTGGGAGAACTGACTTGAGGTTTTGCGTTTGTGTTTGCAAATGTTTCGATTTAGCAAGAGTCGCCACCGACTTTTTATTTTATCCAAAGGAAAGGTCAAAAAGCACAAGAAAGACCTTTGAGATGTTTTCTTGGGTTCAGGGGGTAGGTTATGAAAAGGGAAGGTGCTAGCACCCTTTTCATCCATGGTTTTCCATGGGCGCTTAGTTACTTGTTTAGATCACTTCCTTTTGCTTTTCAATTGTTTGAAATGGTGCTTTGTGTGTGGTTTTTGAAAATGCTTTGAAAAAGAGGCCTTGTCTAGGCAACCTTTGTAATGATTCTTGTTTGAATATATACAAAGGTGTTTGTCTTTTGAAAAGATATTTCAATGTTTGAAAGTTTGATTTGGGAAATGTTTTGAAATTGTGTTGTGAGGTGTGTTTGAAAATAGCAAGGATATTTTGTAAGTTTTGATCAAGTAACTAAGAGTTGTCTACCCTATTTTACTCAAAGATCTTTTCTATACGTTTTTAACCCTTTTGACAGTGTTGTTTTACCATTGCTTTTGGTAAACAACCTTGCATTAGGATGTTAAACGGGACAGGCGCGAGTCATCGTATTGACCCATGATAGCAATATTGCCAAGTATCTTTAGCAAATTTTTGAGGGACTAGATCATTTTGTATAGGCAACCAAGATAGCATCATCGAGGGACTATGATCTTTTGTTTTGTTTTTGTTTTTCCAAAGATACTCAACATGCATAACATGGCCCATTTCAAAGGCAACAAGTGGATGAAACCCTAGGGGTGCAAGTGTGCATTGTGTTGTCAATTTACATGCTTTTTTGTCTTTGTATTAGTCAAGCTATTTGTTTGATTTTGGATTTTTTGCATACAAACCCTAATCTCTAATCATGACATAATTGAAAGCATAAATGCGTAAATTAAATCTACGCTATTACAACATTGGATATGGGCAGGGGGATACAATTTTGAATGGGGAATATTTGCAAGAAATTAAAACCCTAATATTACTATTACATCCAAATTGAATAATTGGTACAAATAATAAATGAACAATATTTAAATGAATAAATTAAACAAATATGCAAAATATTATGAATATGTAAAAAAAGTTTTGTTTATTTTTATGTAGGTAAAAATATTTAATGTAAAAAAGAAATAAAAAGATTATTTTTTATTAAGGACAAAAACCCTAATTTTCTTTTAAGAAAGTAAACATATATTATATTTTTTTTATGTACAATAAAATAAAATGATGTATATACAAAAATAAAATATATTTAGAAAAATATTATTGGAGTATAAATAAATAAAGAATAAAAAAGGTATAATATTATTATATATTATTTTCAAGTTTTCATTAAATAAAGGTATATACTAATTAAATTATTTTTATGTTAGAAAAAAATAAAAATAAAATACAAAATAAATGTGAAAATTTATAAAAATATTTTTGGTGTTTTTTATGTTTGGAGAATAATAAAATAAAATCAGAAATTAAAAATAAACACAAAAATATAAAAATATGAAGAAATGGGCCAGGGGGTGCAGTCAGTAATGAGGGGGGTGTCAAACACAAAAAGCCAAAGCCCGACCCAAATCCAGACTTCATCTTCAACCTCTCGTTCAAAAAAAACGTGCGCCTGACTTCAAACATGAACAACCTGCATACGTGCTCTAATGCAAAAACCCATAACATCAAAGCTGTAGCATTTTTCAAAACGAATCCAACCATGTAAAGAACTCATTCTAACTCTCAAAGACCAGAGAGAATTTCTCTGGCCCTAAATCCTAACCTAATTTTTTCATGATGTTCATGGATCAAATTCTCTTAACACGATTAATTTAAATGAAAACTGAGCATATGTACAACTTCATGGCTATGAATACTACAATTTTTATTCACAAACCTAAGCCTAATGATTCCTAAGTAGAGAGATAGGAAGTTGACAAAAACCTGTTTCAGTTGACTTCGTGTATGGCAATATGGAGCTTTTTAGTGAGGCCTGAGATGTTTGGGAGCTTGCTTGAACTTCCTCTGACGTTCCCCAATGCCTAGCTTGCCTTGAATGTGCTTGAACAAGCCTGTAGAACTAAACCTGCACAAGCTGAAACCAAAAATGGCAAGCCTTGTAAATGGAGTTACAGTCAGTGTTTAAGGGTTGGGATAGCTTGGATAGGTTATGTGGAAGGTGTTTGAACAAGTTTGAGGCAAAACGCACGAGCAACTTGTGAGATAGAACTAAAGATGTAGAAGTTGCCATGTTTTGCCAATGGAAGGTGATTTTGTGCTATGGAAGGTTTGAGGGCTCAAAGGCTCGTGTTTCTGGTTCAAAGGGATGTGTGAAACTTGTCTCAAGTGCTTGCAAAAGTTGGTTCTCTCTGATGTTCCAGTTGTGTTGTGTTTTACAAATTTCTTGTATATGAAGCAAAAGTGGACAAGTGATACAAGACAGGCATGTACAGGCTATCTATCAGCTTGCACACTATGCTCTTGGCCCCTCAAGTTTGTGGATTTGATTTGCTGCATAAGATCTTGTTCAAGGCTCAAGGATTCTATTTGACATAAAGCAAGATTTGGACAAAAATGGCAATGTTACCTTTTACCATTTAAAGATTAATCTATTGTATAATCTTCTAATGACCAAAACAAAGCCTTAGACCAATGGATTTGTATTTAATTATTGAGTATGGAAGGGTTTTAGGACCTGTAATCAAGTAAAAACAAGGCTGATTATTGTTTGCAATTTGTATCAATATGAACATGCCATGGATAAAAAGTGAGTTTTTGCCAACTTCAAACTTTCGATTCTCCCTAACCACAAATGATTTTGGAGAGTTCCTTGACTTTTTGGCAAGCTTGTAACATTATCTAAAATCCATCTTTGAAATGCATTTTGAGATTCCAAGTGTAACTAGGTGAAAAGTTGCCAAGAAGATAGGTCAAAATCCTGCCTAAACTAGGGCAAAATTTCACTAAGTTTAAAGTTTTATGGACCCTTGTTCCAAAAATCATAACTTGAGATCCAAGCTTCTTTTGGGAAAACTTTGTGAATCACAGTTGTATACTTTGTGGAGGACTACAACTTTCATGTTGGAAGTTTTTTTTGAATCCAATTGCATCAAGGTGAAAATGTTGGGCTAAGTTAGGAAAAAATAAGAAAATTTCATAACTTAGAAAAATTCTAAGTTATGAAAATTTTCAATCTTAAACCCTAATTTGCAAAATTGGGTTTCTTGGTGAAAAAGTTTCATGTTTTGACACATCTTGATGAAAAATGGCCCTTGGCACTTGATGTTGACCAAAAAGTCAAAGTTTGACTTTTTAGTGTACAGTCAAATTTTGATCAGTTGACTGGAAAATTCATCTGTTAATCCAATGCATTTGGGATCTTTTGAACCTTGTGAATAGGTCAAGATGATGCCATTGAGTCCTTGAGTCCATTCTTGAACCCAATTTGCCATTGGCTAGGTGAAAAATCAGAAATTACCCTTATACAGTCAAAACCCAAAAAATGACCATTTTGCCCTTTTGATGATCTGATCAAATTTCTTGAGGAGTTGTAGTCCAAACTTCATCAAATGATTCATATGACTCTATAATGTTGATGTAGATAAAAAATTGTGAGGTTTGACTGTAAATTGTCCACAATTGACTTTTTCCCCAATACAGTTGATTTCTAGGTTAATTGTCCAATTGACTGGGCAAAAATTTGATTCAAGGCTTGAAACTTGGTAGAGGAAATCTTATAAGTCCAAAATGAAGTATGAAAGTCACTTTGAGCATTGGAAGTCCAAAAATATCTGTGCAAACTCAAACCCTAATTTAAGTCATTGGTGCAAGGAGATGTCTTTAGCAGAGCAAAACCCTAATCCTGTCTGGAGTTCAAGGAGTCTTGTGGGGGGAAATCTTGGTAAAATGAGAGGGCAAATTTTGGGGTACAACAATTACCATTTCCCAAACTTTTTAATCATCCATGGAGTCTCTCCATTCGCAGACTACCATTCTATTAATGAAATTCGAGCCTTTGCCCAATTCTTTGTGTTCTTATTTTTATTTAGCTTGCAAAGACTCCATTTATTACTCATAATAATTCTTAAAGCAAAAAGATTAAAAAGAAAAATTGAATTTTCAAAAAAAAAGGGAGATCTTCACAATTCAATTTACTTTGGGATTTGTGATGAAACAATGACAACAAAAATGGCGATCCCAGGAATGAACAAACTCCAGTTGTTTTAAGAAGATTTACTTCCTTCATGAAGGTTTTTCTCAGGTCATCTTGTTGGTATGTGCGCAATCTTTGTGTGTTTTTCAGATAGTTAAAGACAATACCAGTGGGTGCAAGGTATAGTATTAGGTTTGTGATCCCATTTTCCCCGGCCAAGTCTTGGTTTGCTTTTGATTTTGGGTTTGCATGGTCAGAAGCCTTCGTCCCAGATTCCCCAGTGAAGTTTTCCCTCATATGATGAAAGGTTTTATTCCCTTAGTGTGCTAAGATATCGCTCTTTTTGCAGTATTGGCATTAGTGTTGACTTCTTCATTTCCCAGGAAGGTTATCCCAGGGCATCCTTTGTCGGAATAGGTTTTCATGATGTAAAGTTTCAATCTGCATCTTTCCCTAGGGGAGTAGGCTTGAATTCCCCAGTGAGGTTTAATTGTCTCGGCATTAGTCTACTTTATTTGAGGCTGGTCTTGCAATATCCAATAGGTATGTTGCTTTTGAAAAACCGGTTTCTCCGATGAAACCGGAAGAAAGATGTTTTATCTCGGTATCTATTTGATTTAGCTACATCCGGATTATGTTTCTCCTCAGTGAAGTTAGGACAGGCAATAGGTTTAGTTTCTGCAGTTGCCTTTACCTTTCTTGGATTGATCTTTCTGGTCGAAGTTTAGCCCAATGTTGTTGGTACCTGAGGCGGTTTTGTTTATTTGTACTGATTATGTATCCTTTTACCAGCATATACACAATATCACTCATACATTCATACATGCATCATGCATTGCTACAAATCATTTTTTATTGACATTGTATTCTAACCTTCCTGCAGTGCTCCTTGCTTAGGTGGATTTGGTTTTCCCTCTTGAGTTTATTTCTCAAAGGATGTATCTTCGTTGGCCGTCTTGCTCCAGTTTGTTTCTAATTGGATTCGTGGTTGCATGACGATATTATTTACTTTGGATTTCTGAGAACTTTGAGTTTTGGTTTGTGCATTTATTTTGTACGAGAAGACTTTATCTCCTCAGCAGGAATAACGTGGCATCTCCCCAGGAAGTCATATCTCTTTCCCCAGGAAGTCATATCTCTTTCCCCAGGAAGTCATATCTCTTTCCCTAGGAAGTCATATCTCTTTCCCCAGGAAGTCATATCTCTTTCCCCAGGAAGTCATATCTCTTTCCCCATGAAGTCATTTCTCTTTGCAATTCCCCTTGACAATGTGTGGAAGTCTCTTTATTTGAGATAAGCTTACATATTACCCTTTCCAGGAAGAGTTCCTTGGTTAAAGAAGAAGTTGAGACCCGTTCTAGGCAAAACACCAGAATTTTGGGAAAACATTATATATTTTCTCTCTACCTTCAGTGAATGTTGGTAGTACATCGGTAGTGAATGTAGGTGTTTCTTATCTTTTTGTTATCATTAGTGAATGTTGATAGTTCGTCGTCAGTGAACGACGATGGTATGATATTTTCTCTCTGCCTTCAGTGAAAGTTGGTAGTACATCGGCAGTGAACGTCGGTGTTTCTTATCTTTTTGCTATCTTTAGTGAATGTTGATAGTTCATCGTCAATGAACAGTGATGGTATCATATATTTTCTCTCTGCCTTCAGTGAACGTTGGTAGTACATTGGCAGTGAACGTCGGTGTTTCTTATCTTTTTGCTATCATCAGTGAACGTTGATAGTTCGTCGTCAGTGAACGGCGGTGGTATGATATTTTCTCTTTCTACCTTCAGTGAATGTTGGTAGGGCATCGGCAGTGAAAGTCGGTGTTTCTTATCTTTTTGCTATCATCAGTGAACATTGATAGTTCATCGTCAGTGAACGGTGATGGTATGATATATTTTCTCTTTCTACCTTCAGTGAATATTGGTAGTACATCGGCAGTGAACGTTGGTGTTTATTATCTTTTTGCTATCACCAGTGAACATTGATAGGTCATCGTTAGTGAACGGCGATGGTATGATATTTTCTTTCTACCTTCAGTGAACGTTGGTAGGACAATGGCAGTGAACGTCGATGTTTGTTATCTTTTTGCTATCTTCAGGGAACGTTGATAGTTCATCGTCAGTGAACGGCGGTGGTATGATATTTTCTTTCTACCTTCAGTGAATGTTGGTAGTACATCGGCAGTGAACGTCGGTGTTTCTTATCTTTTTTCTATCTTCAGTGAATGTTGATAGTTCATCGTCAGTGAACGGCGGTGGTATGATATATTCTCTCTACCTTCAGTGAATGTTGGTAGTACATCGGCAGTGAACGTCGGTGTTTGTTATCTTTTTGCTATCATCAGTGAACATTGATAGTTCATCGTCAGTGAATGGCGGTGGTATGATACTTTCTCTTTCTACCTTTAGTGAATTTTGGTAGTACATCGGCAGTGAACGTCGGTGTTTGTTATCTTTTTGCTATCATCAGTGAACGTTGATAGTTCATCGTCAGTGAACGGTGGTGGTATGATATTTTTTCTCTACCTTCAGTGAACGTTGGTAGACATCGGTAGTGAATGTCGATGCTTGTTATCCTCCTCTCTGATTCAATTCTTTTGGTCCACCAGTGATTTATTTTCCTGGTGGGGTTGCTCCTTTGTTTCTTCATTTTTATGGCATCCCTAGTGATACTTTGCGTCTCTTTTTTTTTGTTCATATGCATTCATAATCATAAGCATTGTATGGCATCTTAGAGACAAAAATAGGGCTTGTTTTATATTTAAGTATCTTCAGTCGCGTCGACACGACGATTTTTAACCTTCGTATCTCCGAATAGAAGACACTTAAATAAGGGCAGCTGTTGTACCCCAATTTTTTCCCCTAAGATTCCTCTATCATATCATGTCAACTTGATCATAAAAAAATCACATTAGGGTTGGTTCTTCCTCTTTTTTCTATCTTCTATCTTTAAGTTTTCTCTTGAGGAATCTCCAAGCACCTTAGTTGTGTATTTTGTATATGCGTTGATAATTAACCTCAAACCAAAATACAAAAAATATTTGTCTTTGTCTTTGCAAAATTGTGTTTTGTAGGTACCGAGTCAAAGCATCCAACAAATAAGGTTTTCCGGTATTATTTCCCTAAAATCTCTATTTGCAAAGAAAAATAACAATAATTAAAAATTTTCATTTTTGTTTTCTTGTACAATCGATTGCTCCCATAGTGCAATCGATTGCACTGTGTATTATGCACAATCTTTGAGAAAAGTGTATTTTTAGCCTTCAAAAATAATTTTTTTTAGTATGTATCGACACATACATGTTATGTGTCGACTCATGCAAAGTGATTAATTATGTATTGAGTCGAAAAGGCAGCTTGTATTGATCCATAAAGGCTTGTGTCGACTCATCCTGTTTTGTATAACTAGCATGTGTCGACACATACATGTTATGTGTCGACTCACACAAAGTGATTAATTATGTATTGAGTCAAAAAGGCAGCTTGTATCGATCCATAGAGGCTTGTGTCGACCCATCCTGTTTTGTATAACTAGCATGTGTCGACACATACATGTTATGTGTCGACTCATGCAAATTGATTGATTATGTATTGTGTTGAGATAGCAGCTTGTATCGATCCATAGAAGCTTGCGTCGACTCATGCTGTGTTATACAACTAGAATGTGTCGATGCATGCGACTCTTGTGTCGACTCATAGCAGCAAAACACACGTGATTTTTGAAAAAAAAGCCAGCAACTTCAAAAATGTCATCTTTTTTGCTCCAATTTTTCTGCATAATTTGAAAATTATATCATTAATTCAATTTTTGGCTCCAAGAATCAATTACCAAATTACCACTAATCCCAATCCTAAACTCTATAAATAGAGCCCTCATCTCATTCAAATTTAAAGCTTTTGATAGCCAAAATCACTTTGCTAAAAAATCTCTCAGTTCTCTCCATCTACCAAATTCACTCAAAGCTCCATTTTCAAAATGTTAGTAAGCTTTGCATTAAAGCTTACTAATCTTTGAGCTAAACCTTCATCCAAACACTTTTTCTTCATCAATTCTCTATATCCAAGCTTGGCAATTGATTCTTGTGGTTGAATTGAAGCAAATTCTTGAAGTTGTTTTGATAATTCTCTAGATCTACCTTTGGTAAGTTGGATAATTCATCTTTCACAATGTGATCTCTTGGTGATCTTTGAGATTGATTCGTTGAGCATTATTTTGTGATTCCAATGGTGTTATTTTCTCATGATTTGATGGAATTTTCGTGCTCAATTGAATTCATGATCATAAGGTGTTTGATGGAAAGTTTGAACAAGAATTTGGCCTTTTAAAATGTTGTTTTGCTGCCTGTAACAGTGTGCAATTGATTGCACAGAAGCAATTTTGCACAAATTTTTGAAAATTGTACTGTGTAAATCGATTTACATAGTAGTGCAATCGATTTATACAGGGACAAAATGCATTTTTTTGCCTTGTTTTGGGGAAACTTTGATCCAAAATGCTTTTTCTACTCACTCCTTTGATTGTTGATTTGGATTACAATTTTAAATGTCCAATTTGTCTTTAAACTCAATGGACTTTGTGATGTAGATGAAGTTGGATAAATGTTCATCAATTAAAATCTACCTAAGAGTGAATTATTTAATTCATTTTTGTACTTTGGATTAATGATATGCTTAGTGCTTTAATCCATCTAGAGGAGTGGTTGAATTTAAAGATGAAAGAATTTTGAGATGGTGATCCAAATTAGCTTATCATTCCCCTCCCTCTTCATCTTATCCCTTTCTTTTTTAATTGTGCTATATGTTAAGGGATGGTGATCCCTATATAATTTATCCAAACATTAAGTACATAGATTGCTATTGACCGCCCTCAAAATAGGTGCAACTTCTACATAAGTCCACTTACGATTGCTTAACATAGCGCTAAATTTTATCCTGATTCGAACAAATGATCATTCGTGGCCCAAACTTATGATTGCAAGCCCAAGTATGTTAAGTTGATCTCTTTGATCCAATAACCTTTAGATTCATTGTGTGGAGGCTTTGGTTCTACCAATCCTCTAATGGATCTATAACACCTTTGGTCAACGCGGATCACTTAAACATCGTTGATCATTAAATGTTACTTTTGAGGATTCTAAAATGGATGATATACTTGACAAAAAGCAAATGCAACTTGTTGTGTGGAGGTTTTGGTTCTACCAATCCTCTAATGAGTTCCAAATGCAAGTTTCAAGATGGTCATCCAACTAACCACTAATTTCTAACAATTGACTTTACTTTATGCTTTTATTTTTTATGCTTTATGTACCATTTAATTTAAACATTTACATTTCATGCCCTTTTTTTTTTGCTCACTTGAGAATTTACTTTTATGTCATTTTTATTTTGCTCACTTGAGATTTTCTTTTCCTTTTAAAGACACTAATAATCAACATGAACCATAAAAATCTTTAATGATACTTGGACTATTTGGTTACTATCCTTGGCATTATGGAGTATTGGACTTCTTGGACTTAGGATTAGAGACCTTGGCCTATCTTGGAGACTTTGTGACTTTATTTGATATTTTGTCTGGAGTTCTTGAGGTTTACCTCAAGACATTGGGTTGTTTGTTTGTTTTGTGTGTAGGTTATTATGATTACCTACTTTGTTTGTAATCTGGAATTCACCCGTATACAGCCGTTACTCTGCCCAATTTTTGCAAAGACTTAATACACTTGAAGTTTGGTTCTCTCAAGAGGTCTAGTATCTTTGCTTACTTGGTTTCAATCCGAAGAATGGAAATTCTATATTGACTCATAATGTCAAGTATTGGCTTCTTGTTGGTTAGATGGTTCTTATCCCTAGCTTTTACCTTATGCTTTAGGATAGTCTCTTCATCTCCTCCCATCTTCTTTAATTTCAAAAATCTTCTCCCTCCTTTTAAAAACTCTTCTTATTTCTAAACTTGAAACACTTTCATAATAAACTTGGACTTAGGTCCATGCATTTTCAAAACATTTTCATAAATAAATTTCAATCAATTTAATAATACCTTGACATTTTTGTGAGAAGACTAAAAGTCAATCAATCTTATTTCAAACCATTTTTGCCACTTTGGCTTTTTATTTTAAAACTTTTCTTAAAAGATTAGACTCTTGTCAATCCTTGTAGTGATGCAAACAACTATACTTCTACAATATGTAGTAAAGAGAGATATTTTCCACTTGGGTGTTGAGTGAGGCATTGTTGATTTTAAAATCCAAGCCATATCCTCCACTTTTAGATGATGCAAATTCTCCTTTCTCATGATTGTGGGTAGTAAGTATGTTTTCCACACGGACAATGACGATGATGTCTTATCTCATAAAATTAACCAACACACTTGTGTTTCAAATTTTTAAAAGAGGAACTACGTGTACCCTGATCCCCTATTGCACGAAAGGTGGTACGTAGGCACTAAAGGTTCGCAACCGCGGCTGGTGCAAAAATCATAAAAATATTTCTTTTCTCACCTCCACCATCCATTTTATATAGAACACATTTTTATAGCCAAAATATACAAATTTTTCAAAGAGGTTCCTACGGAGTACCGTAGATGTTTAGAGTGCTAATACCTTCTCTTTGCATAACCAACCCCCTTACCTTGAATCTTTCCCCCTTTTTGGGGTTATTCGCTCTTTTCCCATTCCTTTGGAAACAATAAAGCGTGGTGGCGATTTTTATTTTGATTTGTATAAAGTCTAGTCAATCCAATGGATTAGTCTTGAACATTTCTACCGCTACAAGCCCGTAGGATCTTTTTAGCCATTGTGTGCCCACTAGAATGGGTGCCAAAGGTACCTTTGTGTAAATTTGTCATAATCTTTTCTGCTTCACTTTTATCCACACACCAGAGTAAATTAGAATTGTGGTTGCGCTTATAAAGCATTATGTTACTGAGGAAGAACTTAGAAAAGAACCTTCTTAGGAACTTCTTATCATTGACCGAAGCTCCTTCAGGATACTCTTGGGCTTCAAGATATCTTTTGATTTCATGGAACCAAGATTTGTCCACTACTTCTTCAGTATCAATCTCATGACAGTATGATGGTTCATCCATTCTCTCAATAGTGATATGAGGAGCTTCATTATACCACCTGACTTTTAACATGGATGACATCGTGTCTAGCGCGTCCGCTAGTTGATTTTCCTCTCGTGGGAAATGCTCAAAGGTAACTTCTTCAAAGTATGGAATCAGTGTCAACATATGCTCTCTGTAAGGTATGAGATTAGGATGCTTCGTATCCCATTCTCCTTTGATTTCACTGATTACTAGGGCCGAATCTCCAAATATAACCAAGAATTTAATTCTCAAGTCGATAGCAGCTTTGAGACCCATAATGCACGCTTCATATTCAGCCATATTGTTGGTACAATTGAAACATGGCCTGGTAGTGAAAAGAGTATGATAGCCCGCGGGAGATATGATCACAACACCGATTCCATTACCAAGTGTGTTGGAAGCTCCGTAAAAAACCATAGGCCATTGGGATCCTTTTTCAGGTCCTTCATCTGGTCCAGGTTCTTCACAATCAGTTACTAACATGATGTTCTCATCCTGGAACTCAAAATTCATGGATTGGTAGTCGTCCACAGCCTGATGAACTAAATGATCAGCTAATACACTTCCCTTAATTGCCTAATGAACTAAATGATCAGCTAATACACTTCCCTTAGAGTTTCAATTGTTTAAATATTACATATCCCAAAAAAAACTAAAAGACAATTACTCTTGAATAAAATTAATAGGAACAAAATCCTTGGCCTCCCAATTATTGAGTCCACCGCTGATAGTTGGGAAGATCCACTTGTCCATGTTGCAGTCACTGTCATCCTCTTCTGTAGCGGAAACAACATCAATAGCACTGACTCCTGGTTCATGCTTGGGCATTGGTGCAGTTATGACGTTAGGAGTCTTAGGAGGGTTAAACTCAATCTCCTTTTCCTCAATTATATATTGCACTTTTTTCTTCAGAGCCCGACAGTCATTTGTATCATGCCCTGGACCGTCAGAGTGGTAAGCACATCGAGCATTTAGGTTGTAACGAGGAGATTCAGTATTGGGATTCTTAGGAGCCTCCTTTAGAGTCACCAGATTGGACTTCAACAGGTGTGGCAAAACCTGGAATAAGGTCATGTTGATCCGTGTGAAATGTATTTTGGGCGCATCCGGCCTGCGCTGATTGTTTCGTTGTTGATTTGATGCAGGATTAGAGATCATAACAGCCACTACCGTTGGACGATGTTCAGTTTTGCTTTGATTACTCTGGCCATAAGCAACATTGACCTCCTTCTTTCCAGTGAAGGGTTTCTTCATTGTACTTGAGGATGCATCCCTCTGAATCTTACCACTCTTGATATTGGCTTCTACCGTCTCACCAGTCAACATCAGCTCAGTAAACCCAGCTGAAGAGCTTCCAATCAAATGGTTGAAGAATGGACTAGACAACGTGCCCAAGAACATATCTACCAGCTATCTATCAGACAGAGGAGGCTGGACTCTTCCCGCAAGATCCCTCCACTTCTGGGCATAATCTTCGAAACCCTCGTCGGAACCTATAGACATACTTTGCAATTGTGTACGGATCGGAGAGAGGTCAGCATTATATTGGTATTTCTTGTAAAAAGCAGCAGCCATGTCTTCCCAATTACAAATGTTGGTTCCCTCTAGCAGATAGAACCATTCCAACCGCGTCCCTGACAAACTTTCCTGGAAGAAATGTACCCACAGATTCCTATCAATAATATGGGGTTGAATCTTCCTGACATATGACCTTAAGTGCAGCTTAGGATAGGAGGCACCGTCATACTTAGAAAATACAGGGACCTTGAATTTCTATGGGATGACCCCCTGAGACCAGTCCTAGCTCTTCAAAATCCAGCCTAGGTACCCTCTAAATCTCCATAGAACTGAGACGATCCTCCAATTATTTGTATTTATCATCAGTATGAGGATATTGTTCCTCAGAGTAATCAGCCTCTTCTTCATCAGTTTCGGGGTTGTTGTCTCCTTCCTTGGGCTTTTCTTCTTGATTGTCTCCCTCATCTGACGGAGTTGCGAAATCTAGAGCTCGCTTGGCCGGTCCCCTGAACCTTCTTCCCATATTCAAAACACCATTTGGTTTCTTTGCCTTCTTGGTCTTCTCTTTGATGATAAGAGCTTTCAGATCTTCTTGCCCCTTAGCAAGAGCCATGAACATTTGTTAGAACTGAGCATTTTGAGTTTGTAGGTTCTTTACTGTTTGTTCAAGAGCCATTTCTTTTTGCTGAAATAAACAGCAAAAAGAATAAGAAACCTGTCTCGAAATACCTGTTTATGAAATGATATGCATGTTAATGTTTATGCAATGTTTTCAAGGACTTTTAAGATTTAAATTTTCTTAGACCAAGAGAGAACAAACATTAATTGCATTCATAAGTTTAAATGATTACAATAATTCCTCTTGGGCTTACAATGGGAAAACAAACACAAAACTCCTAAATCAAACAGGAATCGGGTTTCCCATGGGCGCATCCTCTTTGGTGCAATGTAGGCATTCAAACTCTGTTCTTCATGCAGTTATCTTGTAAGCTCCAAAACCTTCTTCTCGCTTGCGTAGAACTGGGTTTCAAAGGTGTCTTGTTCCTCTTTGAGTTGAATCCAAGATCTTTGCAATTCCTTGAGAGTAGTCGGCATGTCAAGATGGAGAGTGGTATGAGGTACATCTGTCTCGACAGTAGGTTCGATGATGATAGGTAGGATGTCGGGGTAAGGCATCATGAGATTTTGAGCGCGTGCTCGCACCCACTTAAGATAAGGCTCCAAAGGAATGGAGTTTGTATGCCCCAATGTCTTGCTATCCACTCTATTCACCATGCCCCAAGCTCGGATGAACCTCTGACGGTACCCTTGGAATCATTCTCATAGTCAAATGCAATTCCTTGAACTAGTGCATCGTGAGGTCCATCTCTCCTAGCATACCCAAACTGTCGCAACGCCAAACAAGAGTTATAAGTGATTCCTCCCCTAATGCCTAGGAAGGGGACATTAAGGAATTCCCCATAGCGATCAATGATGGTAACGTCTTCCACATGTCGAGGGCACCTGTGAATATCCGAATGCGTGAGAGACATCAACCTATTATACTACCTCATGCCTTGCTCATTCTTCAACACATAAGGGTTCTGTGATACGGTGGCAGAACCGACTGTTATACTGGTTTGCATTTTTTGTTTGCAAAATGTTGCGGTAAGCAAGAGTCGCCATCGACTTTTATTTTATCCAACAAGGAAAAGGAAAAAGAACAAAAAAAACCTTTTTCGAGATCTTTCTGAGTACGGGGGTAAATTATAGAAAGAAAAGGTGTTATCACCCATTCTATCCATGGTTTTCCATGGGCTCTTAGGTACTTGCTCATTTTGAAAATTGCTTGTGTGTGCTTTGTTTTGAAAATTTTTGTTTTACTTCATGTTAACCCTTGTTTCTGTCCTCAAGAGTGTTACAAAGTTGTTTTTGAAAACTTTGTTTGAAAAGTGTTGGTGTGAAAAAGTTTGTTTGTTTGAGCAAGTACTTAAGATTTTTCTATCTACTCAAAAAAAGTATGTTCGCTTTCCTTTTAGACAATGCTATCCCATTATTGAGAAATAGGTAGCATCGTCGTTGGAGTTTTTTAGGTACATTCGAAGGGACATGTACGATCACAAAAGCAATGTTAGGAAATGTTAGTAATCATCCTAAAGCCTTAAATATCTTTTTCCGAGGCAACATCTGAATGGGTCATTTTAGATCTTCCAGAACTAGAGGAAAACCACTAACAAACCCTATACTTTATGACCATTTAACAAAGGCAACCGGAGTGGAGTAAACCCTAGGAGTGAGCATGTGCGAGTGTAATTTTCAGTTAATTTATCTTTGCACATTTAAGATTTTCTACTATATTAATTTTCAGTTAGTCTTTCCATACAATCCTATTAACATACATCTAAGCAGTTTATAGTTTGCGGAAATAAAATGCGGGAAAGTTAAAAGTCCTAGCTATTACAAGGCTTTTGCAGATACATAATTATTTTGACCGAAAATAAAGATGCGGAATTGAAACCCTAATTACTATTACAAACTCGGAGCAGTTACAATAATAGAAAAAGAATTTAAAGGTACGCGCGGCGAATTAAATGCGAGGGAATAAATTAGGAAACCTAAAACTCTAATTGAAAAAATATGTTGTTATTTTTTGAGAAAAGATTAGGTTACGTACAAATTAAACCATAATTTCTAATCATTTCAGATTATATAAAAAAGGAATTAAATTGCCCTAAATTAAATTAATCTAATTAATTAAGGAAATAAAATATTTTTTATGAAAAAAAATAATTTTTATGTTTTTTGTGATTTTTTGATTTAATGATAAAAAATGATTTTTGTGTTATTTGTAAAAAGAGAATAATTAATGAATAATCAAAAAAATAAAATAAAGAGAAAAGAATTAAAGAATTAGGCCTGTGTTATAAGCTGAATCGGGGGGGTGTTGTTGAATTTGTGCCAAGCCTATTAGCTGAGCCCACTCTTTGCGCCTGATTCTGTGTTGGCCAAGCTTGGAGATGTACCATAGGGACACATCATGAGGCGCTGGATTGGTGATGATGATGATCCAATGGTCGGATGGCTGGAGTGTACGGTGAGCGCTTAGAAGCATGGAGTACGGAATCTGTAATCAAATATTAGGAAAATAACAAAATGCTGGGACCTGGGATCGAACCCAGGTCCTCCCACTCAATACCACGCACGCCTTACCATCTGGGCTACAGTGTTTAGTTATGAATATAATAATAACAATGTATATTATATAAAAACAAAGTGGATAATTGAAACAAAAAAAAAACGCGTTCCCATTATTCAAATAGGCCAATGATAGTTAGACACGTTAGATTCTTCCCCTGTCCATCGTTTTAGGCCAAGCATTTTTACCTACGGACGAACCTCCATAGCTACAAACCTGTAAGCTTCAAAAATTCACAACAGGCATGATAAATCAATTCTAGCTATACCAATCAACTCGTCTTGATCTCACGAGTATCATGGTATTCTTTTCTTGATCTAATTTCACATGTACAAAGAAACCCTAAAATGGCAAAGCAAACCCTAGCAATGGTGATTATCATTATACGCATCAAAACATCAATTAAATCATTCAAACATATTACAAATATGTCAATAAGCACAAATATGTTATTAGAACATATTTATGATGCAAGAATTGTTGTAATCAGATTTGGGAAAGGAAACAAACCGCGTGAGTGTTATGTGACGATTATGGGCTTGTGGAAGCTTGCAAATGGTTGGAGAATGTTCTGGAGATGTCCAGGAAGCGATTGGAAGCCTTGTAATGCTTTGAATTGTCCTCTAGGGTAGAAACCGATCCACCACTTTTTTGCAAAATTTTGAGTTTTCTTGCTAGCTTTCACGACCTTCAACCCTTGTTTTTTTGGCATTGGTTGTGTTCTGTATATGTACTAGGACAAATTAGGTTAACAAAAACAAATTGTATCTTTGAAAATCATGGAGATTTTATTTTATTTTGCTCCTTGTATGATATCTTTCCAAAATAACCTAATCATGCAAATTTTTGCTTCAATCATCCCTTACACGATTTGATATGCTACGCCAGCCTAATTGGATTTCATTCCTACAAAAAATCAGATCAAAACCAATCTTTTTATATTTTTTGCAATTTATTTGATTTAATTTAACTTTTAAATAATAAAAAATCAAAATAAATAAATAAAGAAAAAAATGTGTGGATGAGGATTTGAGTCGTGGACCATGTCACAAACAAGATGCAATCATGAAAAGCTAGGCCCATTTGACAAAAAATGCACTTTTGAGCACATTTGACTTTTGACAATTTTCCAAAAATGGCCAACTTTGACAATGCGTATCTCCTCCAATTTTAACCCTATAGAGGTGTTCTTAGACTTTTTAGAAATATTAGGATGTCTCCTAAACAACCCTTTTGGTTTCATCTCCATTGGGTCTTCCATGTTCATGTAAGAAGCTTTGACCCAAAAGGTGTTTTTGTTGACTTTTCAAAAGAACCTATAATGTAGAAATTCATATCTTTTTATGAGTGCATTTTTTTAACTTGTGGGCTGAAGATGAATTATAGGTAATTTTATCCTATTTAAAATGAGCTTTGGATGGAAAATTTTTGATAAAGTATGAAGAAGTTATGCTTGATCAAAGTTTGGTTGACTTTTCATGTGAAACCCTAATTTAGCAACTTTTGGGTTTTGATGAATTTGGGGAATTCCTTGAGGAATCATGATCAACCTGTAGCAACCGGTTTTTAAATCAAGAGTCGCCACTATTAGTTTTTATCCTAAGGAAGGGAAACTAAAAAAAAACCTTACTGCGCGGACAAAGATTCTATGTTTCAGACTCAAATAGACAAAAGGAAGGTGTTAGGCACCTTTCGTCTACCTTGTTCACAAGGATATTAGCCATAGGTTTAGGTTTGGGATAAACAGGATTTTAAGTTTTAATTATCAAGAAGGGTTTAAATTTTTTTATAGTGGAAGGGTTTAAATTTTTTATAGGGGAACTCGCTACAATTTTTGATCGTATGCCTACGTATCCTCTTATGAGGAATCAAAGTCTCAATTAATAGTTTGTATGGGTTGGTGTTTTTTATAGGATTGCATAGAATTGCTTTCGAATTTATCCTTGAACTTTGCCTGGGTTTGAAAAGTGAGTAATTGTAGACGCAGTTCGCAGTTAGTTTTGAAAGTAATTCGCCTTAATCCTTTTTCGAAAATAATCTTGAGTTTTGATTATGTTAGTAGAAAAAATGGTTTGTAATTGGTTAGTTGTTTTGGTATTTAATTTGATTAAGACGTGGGGCGGGGAGTCTGATATAGTCTCCTCACCACGCGGCCAGATATTGACGTCGTACTCGTTATGAAGGATGCGGAGAAAGTGTGATATAGTCTTCCTCACCCACGTGGCCAGATATTGGCCACATATCATTCGCAGATGGTGTATTTGGAGTTGTGTGAATTTTAATTGTCTGATTCTAAATAATAAATCGATAGACGGTGCGTCGACCGATTTAATTGCCCGAATAAGGACATCCTTTTATTTAGAATATCTTGAATTAATTATAAAAAAATATTGATTCATATATATTTATCTATTAATTAAAAAAATAGTTAAAAGAAATTAATACCTCAAACTAATATTAACAAAATATCACATTTCAATTACCAAAGGTTAGAACTTTAAAATCACAACTTAAGTGTCCCATAACTTGAATTCATGAAACGTGAAATTTAAGTTCACTGTATTTTGTTAAATGATAAATGAGCACATATGATTTAGATAAATAAAAAAAGGGTGATTAGCCGTAAAAGAAAAATAAAAGGAGGTAGGTTAAGACCTAATTAAAACTTAAATTAAATCATGATGAGAACATGAATCAACCTTATAATACATTAAACAGGAATAAGGATTGAAAAATAAAACCAGAGAGAGAAAGACAATCAGTAACGTGTTTTCCTTTTCCCAAATCTAGTTCGCCCTCTCGGTTCTCTTCTCCATCAATTCTCTAATCCAAAAAATCAAAATGAAACTAAATCTCTTAACCCTCATCCATATCTTCTCTACCATAACAACAAACCCAAATCAAAATAGAACAGATTATGAAGCTTGCAGGACCAAATTAAAAATCAAGGTCGAGAATGAAATTACCTGGGAAAATACTTGAGGGTGGTGAAGATCGAAAGTCGAAGGTCGGAGGTATTACAAAGGTTCGCCTCCGGTGATACCGCAGAGTCGGAGGGCATGCGTTGAGTGTTCCGGAGGCAGGAGATCCATGGTGTTCGCGGAGGTTGTTGCGATGTTGGAACAGTAACGCTGATGGCAGTTGAGGCTGGTCCGCCGGATACGCGTTTAAGATGAACAGCATTGGAGAGAGTCGTGGGTCGATGTTCTTCTGTATTAGCCTTGATATTTCGGTGTTGAAGCTGCAACTGTTAGCGGCGAGAGGTCGCGGGATTTTACGGTGATTATGTAATGCAATTTCGATTCTGTTTCATCATTTCTTCTTCCTGTTACTTCTGCACCCACTGTTAATACCAAATATTATGTTATGTTGAATATTTGTGTTGAAAGTTATGATTGATGATTTATGATGAACTTGGTTAGAACAAGGATATTTTTCTTACTGTAAAGCTTAGTCAAATAAGATACTGAGAATATGTATGGTGGCTTTCACTGTAAAGAACAAAACGTGAAAGTAGGAAGTAGTAATAATTTTTTTTGCTTTTCGTTTTAGTATCTTGACTCAGAAACAAACAGTTTTAACTCTTGAAAAGAAAAAGTTTTTCTTTTTTGGTGTATGTTTGTAAAAAGGTTACGAATCATTTGCATGTTTCGTAAAATGATTAAAAAAAAAGACAATGAAGTGTTTATGTCCGAATTTCATATTAGTGTGTAAGGACATGTACGAGTTAGCGAGAATATACAGTGTATAAAAAAATTGTTAGTATGATATAAAAAAAACACCACCATCAGATTATTGTCCATCATGTGGTAAAATAGAAAACAAATTAAAAATAAAAGGATAAAATTAAAATTAAAAGGGTGCTGCAAATAAATTGGGGTCTCATATTTGAATCATTAGCCAAAATAATACAACAACACTAAAAATAATTGTAACACCAAATGTTTTTTTTTTTGAAAGAAAGTTTGAAAAGAAAGTGTGTGAAAGTGTGAGTACGAGTGATGTTGCAAAATTGTGGATAAAAGTGAATAATTCTGCCTTCCTTCTTGATGAGTTTTGAGGATTATTTATAAGTAAAAAAAAATTAGGTTAAAATCCAAAAAAGGAAGTATTCAACACCCAAAGCCCAAATTCTCATCTTGGCAAGCAAAAATATCCAAAGTGCACCGAGCTGTGACCTTCTGCTTGTCAGTCTTTCTAACTTACCAATTGTGCTATGTTACTTATTCAAAAGTAAAAAGCCAATTGAAAGTATATGAAGGCGAACAATTATTTTCTATTTAAAAATATAAATAATTATTATATTTTCTACTTTAAAAATACAAATTATTATTATTATATTTTCAAACAAACTTGAAAGCGAATTTTTATAGAAAAATCTCAGAATATTAATATAATTTAAATCAAAGGAATTTTATACTCTGTAAATCTCAAGTTCGAAAATAAATGTGACGGTAACACTAAGGCGGTCAAATTTGGGGTATGACACAACCCTTGATTAAATGATGGATATCACTTCAAAATGTTGATGTTGACAAAAAATCTTGAAGTTTGACTGTATGTGGGCCACAGTTGTTTTGACCTAGTACAGTTGATTTTCAGGCATCTAGGCAATTGACTGAGCAAACTTCTTGTGCAAGGCACGAAACTTGACATGGATGATCTTGAGAACATATTAGGACCATGGAAAGAATTTGGGACCCTTGGACTTCAACCATCTTGATGAGGAGTGAAACCCTAGTTTGAAGCTTGTTGCATTAGGAGGAGGATTTGTCTGGTCAATCCTTAGTCATCCTTGAGCAATTGAGGACCTCTAGATGCATGTCTTGAGTGAAATGAGAGGGAAAATTTTGGGGTACAACAACTGCCCTTGTTCAATCTTCTTAAACTTGAAGATGTAGATTGGATGTCTGCCTTTCGTAATCTGAAGGTGGAAGATGATTGAACACTAGAGTGCCCAGAAATTTGCACTCGTCTGAGATGGTGCTGGACTGTGTAGGTAGTATTGGGAATGGGATTACAGATGCCACTTGGAGGAGATGACGGAAAGTCATCGGAGATGGTCTTAAAGATGCCATCCGGAAGATATGACGGAGAATCATCGGAGATGGGCTTAAAGATGCCATCTAGAGGATGTTGATTTCCCGAGATATTCCTTTAATGAGAATTCTCGTTCCTGTCGTTAAGGGGGAATCTGCTGAGAAATATTGGTCTCTGTCTTGGGAGAAATGGAATTTTAGGAACTTCAGTTGTCTGTTACTCTATAGGGAAATCATCTCTTAGTCGAGGAGATGAAAATGAACTGATATTTGGTCGTGCACCAGGCCTTACAGTGATTTGCTGAGGATAATAAGACTGATTGTTATCTGGTCGTGCTCTAGGTTTTACAGTGACTTATTGGGGAGATGAGATTAAACTTGCTATCTGGTCGTGCTCCAGGCTTTGCAATCTCAAAAACTGTTATTTGGTCGTGCTCCAGGCTTCAGAAGGAATTAAGTGGTTATCCGGTCGCATCCGGGTTTCAACTTGAATTTAAGGCATACTAACATCCGGTCGTTTCCAAGCTTCAATAGTAATTGGCCGAGTAAACTTCTATCTGGTCGAATTCCAAGCTTCGTAGTACCTCATATTGTTATCTGGTCGCGCTCCAGGTTTCACAGTGTCTTGCCGCTATCTGGTCGTGCTCCAGACTTCACAGTGTCTTATACCGTTATCTGGTCGTGCTCCAGGCTTCATTAATTTGGGGAAGTTAAGCTGTTATCCGGTAGATTTACGGGCTTCATAGCTTGAATTTGAGATATACCACTATCTGGTCGATTCCAAGCTTCATAGTATTTGGCCGAGTAAACTGCTATCTGGTCGAATTCCAAGCTTCGCAGTACCTCATATTGTTATCTGGTCGTGCTCCAGGTTTGACAGTGTCTCTTGCCACTATCTGGTCGTGCTCCAGACTTCATAACGTCTTATACCGTTATCTGGTCGTGCTCTAGACTTCAGTAATTTGGAGAAATTAAGATATTATCTGGTCGATTTCTGGGCTTCATAGCTTGAATTTGAGATATACCACTATCTGGTCGATTCCAGGATTCGTAGTATTTTATACTGTTATTCGGTCGGCTCCAGGCTTCACAATATGATGTATTGTTGGTTGACTATTATCCGGTCAGTTTCCGGGCTTCATAGCATTTTTTAACTGGAATAGAAATCTTAGTATCGGTTTGACTGAACCAGGGAAAGGTCTCGAGTTGTCTTCAACTGGGAGAGAAATCTTAGTATCGATTTGACTGAACCCGGGAGAGGTCTCGGATTAACTTTGACTGGCATAGAAATCAGGGGAATCTTAGCGGCGATTCGGCTAACCCAGACGAAAGTCTTATAACATCTTCAACTAGAATAGAAACCATAGTGTCGGATTGACTGAACCAGAGAAAATATTGAAAAGTGTTGGAATATCTTCAACTGGAATAGAAACCTTGGTGTCGGTTTGACTGAACCAGAGAGAACTTGTGAGAACTTGATTGCATCTTTCCCTGAAAGGTAAAGATTTTATCGTATGTAATGTCATGATGTATGAAATGTATTGAGTAATGTTGTTCTCAAAATAAATGAGATTATGCTGTATAATATGTATGCACATGCCATGATGTATGGATATGCATTGCTATTGTGATATTCTCTAGCTGGGGAAAATAAATCCTGGACTGCTGCTGAAGAGTATAAGGAGTTGAGTTCTTCGTTTCCGCTGGGGATAGTGACCGAAGATGATTAGCTGGGGATTTACATCCATTCTGCTTGAGAATATTCTGCCGGAGGAGACTCTGTCTGAGAATAATCCTGCGGGGGAATGACTCTGGGGGAAGAGAGATACTTTGTTGGAAGATCTGCAGATTTGGAGAAATAAACTCAGTTGGGGATGAACTTCCATTGTTGGAGGGAAGAGCTCTGTTGGAGATTGAGCTTCCGCTGTCAGAGAAATAAACTCTGCTCGGGAGATGACTTTGTAAATTGCTCATGGTTATAAAACTCGGCTGGGGAATGCAGATATCAGCTTTCTGAAGGAACCTGCTGGGGAAGGAATTCCTGCTTGGGGATATAGAGATCGGACTTTGGTTGTCCTTACTCTGTGGGGAATATAAATATCACGGGCGTGTATGTAATAGTGACTTTGCTTCCAACCGTCGCTGCCCCTTGTACCATGCTAGAAAAAGTACATGCGGAGATTTTATAGATGGATCTATGTCGTGATTTTACTTAAACATGTATTTAATGAGTGTCAAGATGACATCCGTCTCTGGACCGTATATGAACTGTACTTGAAACATGTGTTGAGTGTCAGAATGACATCCGTCTCTGGATCGTATCTGAATTGTACTTTGAAACATGTGTCGAATGAGTGTCAGAATGACATCCGTCTCTGGATCGTATCTGAACTGTACTTGAAACATGTGTCGAATGAGTGTCAGAATGACATCCGTCTCTGGATCATATCTGAACTGTATTTATAGGAGAATCTGGAGTAAGTATATGGATGAAATCCGTCTTTGGATCGTACCTGAACTGTTTCTAGAAGAGAAATCTGGAATAAGTACCAGGATAACATCCGTCTCTGGATCGTACCTGAACTGTTTCTCAATGTATAAAAATCTTGAATAAGTAGCAGAATGACATCCGTATCTGGATCGTATCTGAACCGTTTCTCGATGTATGAAAATCTTGAATAAGTAGCAGAATGACATCCGCATTTGGATCGTATCTGGACTGTTTCTCGATTCTGGTGCTCTTGATGAATGATGATCAAGGTATAAGTCTTCCACTGATAGACAATTGACGGGGCATAGTCGTATGTTTTAAATCCCTAACTTTTGGTTGGACCGCCCTTTCAGGTTTTCAGTCCACCGGGATACCTTTTTGCCCAAGCCGCCTTTTCAGGTTTTCGACTTGTCGGGTGTACAAATTTTTTTATGTATATCCCTAACTTTTTCCCGAACCCTTTTGGTTCGCTAGGATTCCCTTATTTTTTCCTAGGTGTGTCAACCTAGCGGTTCTTTTTTTTCATGCGTAGTATTTTTCGACTATGTCCACCCTTTCAGGATGTATAGAGTTGTCATTGTCCATAGTGTTGTGTTGTAGTACTATCAAAAATGTTTTCTTGATGGCACATGATTTGTTGTTGGAATGCGTGCGTAATGCCCCAAGCAATTCAGATGGAGATCTGCCCCTGGTTATTTGGCACTTTTGGAGAGACTTCCTGTTGGCTGAAGATTTTGATAATATTATTAGAAGCCAAATGAATTAAACATTTCGATCGAAATGAAGTAAAGCGTCATGTTTCGAAGTAGCAGAAGCAGTGTTTCGAATAAGCATGTCAAAGTTGGAGCTTCGAGTGGCAATTATGGGAACATATCTAAAGAAGTCTTGAAATAACAACAAGGCTGTGTCTGGGAAGTGCGTTCGAAATGGAGAAATACCAAAGCATTTGAAATTCAAATGGAAGCGGGACATTCGAAGTTTGAAATTTATGTGCTGGAGCATTTGGAGACACGTGGAAAGAAGAAAGAGGCATTGTTCTGCATGTTCTGAACGTGGCATAATCCTATAGCAAGACTGTTATGGTCGAATTAGTATAAATAGAAGTCTTAGTATTAGGATTTCGTGTGTCATATCTATTGTACTAAATACTCAGTAACATTGAAACTACCACATGGCAAGGGAAACGAATGCAAGAGCAATGTACGTATGATAGCACCATATATTTATGATTTAATGAAAACCTTTTACCATTTCCAGCACTTTCCTTTATCTTTGTCAAATAACATTTATAAGTTTTCTCATTTACAGTCTTTTCACTTCGAAATCTCTTCATTAAAGTTTTACATTTCAATGCTTTCTTCACATTTCAAGCACTTTACATTTCAGAAAACTGTCATATTTTCCATGCCTTTACCTTCAAGCTTTATCCTTCGAACGCCTATTTTTACTTAAAGTCATTTACATATTTCTTGCATTAAACGCTTTCTTCATATTTCAAACCTTTTACGTTCCAGAAATCCTTTACATTAACTGTTTTTATAATTCGAAACCATTTGCTTGCCTTTTATGCAATTTTACATGTCTTTACAATTAACATTTATTCATGCAACTTAGTTTCGTACACGCACATTTTGATTACATCTTTAGACCTTTAAGAGAGAAATCGAAATAAGCCAAACACCTATACAACACTCAAATATCAACCATGAATATCTGTTCGATCATGAGAGTTACCCTAATGACCAAGGAATCCTAGGATCAATCTAGTCGATCCTGTGAGTTACCAGAGGAATTGAATAACAGTCAGAAAGATTATTCGATAGTTTGGAAGACTAGCAGTTGTTTACCAGAAATCACTGGAAACAAATTGGCACGCTCAGTGGGACCAATAATTGGATATTAGAAATAAAGATTGTTGAGACATAACCATTATAAAAACGTTGGAACCTAAGAAGTTTGCTGTTTTATGAACCTGAGAAGTGGTAAAATAACCAACAGCAACCAACCTTTATCCAGAAGAAAACGTTTGGACAAAATGTCTAATTTTGACAATCAACAAGGGGAACAAAATGCCCCACATACAACAGGCACTAATGTGTCCACTTCGATCGGAACATCTAATGTGATCCCTTCGAATGCACAGTCTGTTGCATCTTCAACCAGTAATATAGCCACCAATGGAGTAAGTGGCATATCAACTAATAGTTCGATCTTAGGAAATACTGGAACCATTGGTTACCCTGGGGGATTCATTCCACCATCAGGGACACAATCCCATTTCGCCACTCCATTAACTAGACCACTCGGTTTCGATGGAAATAGAACCAGAAATTCCTCTTATGGAATGCCAACATCTTTTATGGCAGGTTTACACAATTCCACATCGAATTCATCCCCACAACTAGGGTCTGGGTCTGGGGCGAACCAGTTTATGACAAATAACCAAGGGTCAGTGGGTTATAGCACAATGCCTATCTTAACCACATAAAACCAGTTGGCTTTTAGGCAATTGATGGATGACAGTAACCATAATATGATAGGGGTGTTAGCACAAACCATGCAGGAGATATTTGCCCCAATAGTGCAAAATGTGACTGTGACAAACAGGGAAAACGCTGACAACATGAGTCGAATAGCAGATTTCTTTGCTCCCCCAGAAAGGCGTAGGCAGAATCAGGCGGGATTTCGAGCAAACATGCCTGTTATAGAACAAATTGCTAACGACCCAATTTATAGACCACCCAGAGAAGAAGTTAACTTAGGGGCCAGGGCACCAAGATTAGAAGCCCCAATAATCCCAGGCCCACAAAGAGAAATTATGGAACCAGTGGCAAGGGTCGAAAGGCTAGAAGCCCCAGAGTTTCGAGAAGAACAACCTAGGGGAGTTGTCTTGGTTGGTCGAAATCAAGATGTCGATGCTGTCGTTCATAGAATTCGAAACGATAATATCTTGGCAGAAAACAATCTAACCACCATGATAGAGAGAGTCATGGCCCAAAATAGCCTCAACACAGGAATGAGAAGGCCAAATTATGCTTCTCCTATATTGGATTGCATAATGCATACTGATTTACCAAGGGGATATAAAGTCCCTAAATTTACAAAGTTCGCTGGGGATACCAATGAGTCAACAGTCGAACACATAGTGAGATATCTAACCGAAGCGGGAGATATAGCCAATAATGAAGATCTCAGGATCAAATACTTCCCAAGTTCCTTGACTAAAAACGCCTTCACATGGTTTACCACTTTGCCTCCTGGGTCCATTGATACTTGAGCTTTCTTGGAGAGATTATTCCATGAACAATTTTACATGGGACAGTCGAAAATAAGCTTGAAGGAATTGGCCAGTGTTAAGAGAAAGTTCACCGAACCCATAGAGGATTATCTGAATAGATTTAGGCTTTTGAAATCCAGATGTTACACAGTAGTGCCTGAACATGAGTTAGTCAAAATGGACGCTGGTGGCTTGGATTATTCTATTCGAAAGAAACTAGACACTCAATATTTGAGGGATATGGCTCAGTTAGCCGATAGGGTTCGACAGGTCGAAAGGCTAAAGGCTGAAAAAGCCAGAGTCTTTAAGAATAGCAAGAAAGAAAGGATTTCCTATGTTGGGACTGAGGAAGCAGAAGAATATCCTGAATTCGAATTCGAAGAGGTCGAAATCGACCTCGCTGAATTAAAACAGGCTCCGCCTTATTCCTGCAAATTATTGGTTCCCACAAAAGGGAAAGAGATTGTTGAAAATGAGAAAAGTGACAAATTCCCAAAGAAGGTTTATACCTTCGATGTCACTAAATGTGACGAGATTTTTGACTTACTTGTCAAAGATGGCCAACTAATTGTGCCATCAAATGTAAAAATACCTCCTTTGGATCAGAGAAAGAAGAGAGGATTTTGCAAATATCATAGTTTCCTAGGCCACAAAACCTCACAATGTTTTCTTTTCAGGGACCTAATTCAAAACGCGATCAAAGATGGCAGACTAAAGTTTGCTGATAAGGTGAAGATGAAAGTGGACGAAGATCCCTTGGACGTCGCAGACACCAACTACTCCGAGCCTGCATGCATTGGAGAGATCAACATGGTGGAAACTGATCAAAGCGACGCCCTAACAGGAGAGAAGGGTACTGAAACTGAAAACTGGGTGATGGTCGAAGTCAATAAGGAGGTCACTGAAGACATCCAGAATACGCCAGAGACTTTGATTGCCGCACCTGTAGCTGTTGCAAGAGAAACCCAGACTACTGAAGGCCAGGGAAATCAAAACCAAGAACTAACATAAGTCACTGAAGGCTTGAGGCTGGAATTGGAGAAAGTCCAAATCACGAAGCCAATTTCCCCTCAGAAGGAAATATGGGACACTTTAGGGGAACCCAGTGGAAAATTTGACTATTTGGTCAAATATTCTGCCCCAGAGAGTTCGAAGGTTTAGATTAAGGATATAAAGCCCACAGGATGGGGCGATGATGAAGCTAAGGGGGAAGATGTTGAAATAAATATGGTGGATATGGAGAGGCCTCGCTCTGAGATAGAGGAAGTAGAAAAATACTTAGAAAAAGAAAAGTATAGAATGGAGGATAATCACACTGGAGATGCTAGTCTCAAGGATTACCTCATGACATGCCACAAAGGAGATTCATGCATGATATTGTGCCCTAGGTGCAGCATCCTCTGCAATCAAAGAATCGCTGCAAATTTCGAAAGGGTACATAGGACTCAACTGGCAACAATTGGCGCCAGGATAACCAGCTTTTTAGGTGTTATCCCAAGGCTGGAGAAAGTTTGCTGGAATTTGTGTTTCGCTGCTACAAAGGGGCAACCAAGTGCTTGATTTTCCCAAGGTGTTCTGCTGTGTATGACCAAAGCATGGCCAGAGCCTTCGAAACGATTCCCTTTGCCCCTTGCTGGAACCATCAAGAAACTGTCCATATGGGCCCACGTTTCGACAGCAGACACAAACAGCGAAGGCCTGATAGCCCTCACCCCAAGGCTGCTCGAAGAGTGACTTTCAAACTCCCTGCTGAAGTGCCAACCGATAGATGGTTACAGGTCAGAAATGACAAAGGCAAAGATAGATGGAGAAACGCCGAACGAAATGCACGTCATGCTGTGACATACAGGAGGCAATTCAACACAACAAAAAGGGAGGAGGTGAGATTAGAAAATTACAAAGGAAGGAACCCCATGTCAAGATCCCAGTGGCGCAGACAGCAAAGGATTCGAAAGGCTGAGAGGGAAGCTGTGGCAAACAAAGGGGTTACTTCAACAAAGAACCAAGGTGAATCTAGCACCAACAAACCAAAAAATCAAACTGAAGACAAACCTCCAGTCAATAGGAGGCTTTTCTCTGAAGTACAACGCGATGAACCAAAGGAATACACTCCAGGCCCAGAAGAGGACGAAGATATGATAACAGATAACTTCGAATCGGAGGGGGAGTCTTCTTTCAACCTGAACTGTAACGTGGTGTTTGTGCTTCCCTGCGAATTTGGGCAGGAAACCGAAATCGATGAATATGAGGAGGAAGACACCACAGATTTGATGAAACATAGGCCTGTGTGCTACTATGTGATGGACAATGGGGCTGTTGAGGAACAAAATGCGTTCTTCGAACGTCCAGAACCTGCTATGAAGAACCATCTCAAGCCACTTTTTATTCGGGCAAAAGTTGGTGTCCATGGTGTGAACAAAGTTCTAGTGGATGGGGGTGCTGCAGTCAATTTGATACCCCATTTCATGCTAAAAAGATTAGAGATCCGCGAAGAAGACATCAAGCCCCATAATATGGTTCTGTCCAATTATGAGGGAAAAGTGGGCAAAACACTGGGAGTGGTCCAGTTGGAATTGACAATAGGCTCAAGTTGTAGGCCCACCATGTTTATGGTGATCGAAGCCAATGCCAACTATAACTTATTGCTGGGAAGGGAGTGGATCCATGGCGTGGGGGCAGTTCCTTCGTCAATGCACCAGCGACTAGTTCTGTGGAGAGATGATGGAATCGTGGAAAACATCGAAGCAGACCAGAGTTACTTTATGTCAACGGTCAATTTAGTGGACAAGAGGGATTATGATAAAAATCTGGCAAAGATTGCTCCGTGTGTTCCAAATGATGAGATTAATGAAACCAGAAACGCCCACTACTACATGACCCTTCGCCATGATGGCCTTTACTGGGATAGAACAATAATCAGTGAAGAAGAGGGGGTCGAAAGCACTATACAAAAACGGCCAGCAGGCTGGGACTTCGACAACCTTATCCATGACTGAGTCCACTTTTTTCGAAAGGATTTCGGCCTATATAGTTGAGGACGAATCAAAAGCGGCCTTAGAGGCTGAAATAAATAAATCAACTATAAAGATGAACGAAGTAAGTGGGGATGGTTCGAAATGCTCACCCTTCGAAGAGTTTGAGATGGATCAAAGGTTGGATGCCATCTATGATAAAGAACCCTTAGGCTTCGAAAGGGACCCCGTAAACTCAGGTGCCAAAATGTTGGCACAAGATCCACTCGAAGAAGTCAACTTAGGGGATGAAAAAACGAAAAGAATAACCTACATAAGTGCAAAACTTAGCCCAGGCCTCAAGAAGGAAGTAATCGAAGTCCTCAAGGATAATAAAGATTGCTTCGCATGGGATTATGACGAGATGCCTGGTTTAAAGAGGGAGTTGGTCGAACACAGACTGCCAATCAAAGATGGCAAGAGGCCCATCAAACAAACTCCCAGAAGATTCGCACCAGCGGTTCTCACAAAAATTAAAGCTGAGATCGAAAGGTTGCTGCGTTGCAAATTCATCAGAACAACAAGGTACGTCGAATGGTTAGCAAACATAGTACCTGTTATTAAGAAAAATGGTTCTTTAAGAATTTGCATAGATTTTAGGGATTTAAACACTGCAACCCCTAAAGATGAATATTCCATGCCTGTGGCAGAAATGCTAGTAGATTCTGCTGCAGGGTTCGAATACTTGAGTATGTTAGATGGATACTCTGGGTATAATCAGATTTTCATTGCTGAAGAAGATGTTGCAAAGACAGCATTTCGTTGCCCAGGAGCCTTAGGCACCTACGAATGGGTGGTGATGCCTTTTGGTTTAAAGAACGCTGGGGAAATTTATCAAAGGGCAATGAATTCAATTTTTCATGATTTCATTGAAACCTTCATGCAGGTGTATATTGATGATATAGTCATCAAATCTATATCTGCAAAAACACATTTGCATCATTTGAGCCAATCATTCGAGCGAATGAGAAAACATGGCTTAAAGATGAATCCCCTTAAATGTGCATTTTTTGTGCAGGCTGGAGATTTTCTTGGTTTTGTGGTTCACAAGAAAGGGATTGAAATCAACCAGAACAAAACCAAAGCCATAATGGAGATGAAAGCACCTACGTCAAAAAGGGAATTTCAATCTCTGCTAGGGAAAATTAACTTCCTCAGAAGATTCATTTCGAACCTGAGTGGAAGAACCCAAGCTTTCTCTCCGTTACTTCGTCTAAAGCAAGGCCAAGCCTTCGAATGGAACGAAGCTCACCAGGAGGCATTTGACAGGATAAAAGAATACCTTTCTCAGCCTCCTATTTTGTCTCCACCTTCATGGGGGAAGCCCGTGAGATTGTACATATCTGCCTCTGAAGTTAGTATAGGTAGTATGCTAGCACAAGAAGATGGAAATGGCATCGAAAGAGCAATATACTATTTAAGTAGAGTGCTAAATGATGCAGAGACCAGATATAGCAATTTAGAAAAGCTATGTCTCTGTTTGTATTTCTCTTGTATGAAACTCAAGTATTATATAAAACCTGTTGATGTTTATGTTTCATCTCATTTCGATGTTATTAAACATATGCTTTCAAAACCAATAATGCATAGCAGAGTTGGTAAATGGGCTTTAGCCTTAACAGAATATTCTTTGACTTTCATGCCTTTAAAAGCTATGAAAGGTCAAGTGATTTCTGACTTCATTGTGGACCATTCGTTGGTTGAGCAGACTGTCATGAGTTATGTCGAAATGCAACCATGGAAATTGTACTTTGATGGTTCAACCCACAGGAATGGAAGTGGCGTTGGAGTCCTTCTGATTTCTCCTGAAGGAATTCCAACAAAATTCAAGTATAAATTAGATGGTCCTCGTTGCTCGAACAACGAAGCTGAGTATGAAGCGCTCATTGTTGGACTTGAAGCTTTGTTGGAATTGGGGGCAACCAGAGTCGAAATTAAAGGAGACTCTGAATTAGTGGTCAAACAAATCACAAAGGAATATAAGTGCATAAAGGAAAACTCAATGGTATACTTCGTCATAGTCAATAGGCTATTGAGGAAATTTGAATACATGGATATTCAACACATACCAAGAATAGAGAACCAAGAAGCAAATGACTTAGCGCAGTTGGCTTCGGGTTATAAAGTGTCTACCAAGAACTTTAAGGATTTGGTTGAATTAAGGGGTAGAGTTATGGCTACTAGATTCACACCATCGGATCTGGAAAGTATGAAATTGGGGTATGCTGAGAAACAGGGATTCAAAATATTAGCCATAAATACTTTGTCAGATGCAGATTGGCGAAGTCCACTGAAGAGTTATTTAGCAGACCCAACTCTAAACGTGGATAGAAAGACAAAATACAGAGCATTGTCATATCTCCTCATGGGGAACGAATTGTTTAAAAAGACCCAAGAGGGTGTATTATTGAAATGCCTAGGAGAAAGTGAGGCATATTTAGCATTGTCAGAAGTCCATAATGGGGCATGTGGGGCACATCAAGCAGGCCATAAAATGAAATGGTTGTTATTTCGATACGGCTTGTATTGGCCTAGCATGCTCAAAGATTGCATAGACTTTGCTAAAGGATGTGAGGAATGTCAGAAACATGCAGGGATTCAACATGCCCCTGCAAGTGAGTTGCATTCGATCATCAAACCATGGCCATTTAGAGGATGGGCATTGGATTTGATAGGAGAAATAAATCCTGCTTCGTCCAAAGGACAGAAATACATCTTGGTGGGAATAGATTATTTTACCAAATGGATCGAAGCTATACCACTGATAGTTGCTGATCAAGAGGCTATTATTGAATTTATACAAAAGCACATTATCTATAGGTTCGGATTGCCAGAGAGCATAACCACAGACCAAGGCTCTGTGTTTACTGGTAGAAAGATGCAAGGATTTGCCCAAGAAATGGGGTTTAGATTGCTAACATCAACGCCATATTATGCTCAAGCAAACGGTCAAGTCGAAGCAGCAAATAAAGTAATAATAGGATTAATCAAGAAGCATATTGGCAAAAAGCCAAGAAACTGGCACAAAACTCTGGACCAAATATTATGGGCTTGTAGAACATCTCCTAAGGAAGCTACTAACACTACGCCTTTCCAACTCACATTTGGTCATGATGCAGTGTTGCCAGTAGAAATTCATCTACAATCAGTTCGAATTCAGAGACAAAACGAAATCCCAGCTGCATTATATTGGGAAATGATGATGAATGAATTAGTTGAGTTGGACGAAATTAGATTACATGCATTGGAAATTTTGATGAGACAAAAAGAAAGAGTGGCCAGAACATACAATAAAAGGGTGAAGAAAAAAGTATTCATTATTAATGACTTAGTTTGGAGAGTAATATTGCCTATGGACAAGAAAAATAAAGCATTAGGTAAATGGTCACCTCATTGGGAAGGACCTTTTCGAATATTAAAAGTATTCTCAAACAATGCATACGAAATCGAAGAACTCGTGGATGATAAACGTATCCTAAAGGTTAATGGGAAATATTTAAAGAAATATAAGCCACGCATGCAGGAGATTCGAATAGTAACAACGTAACCAAGATGTTATAAAAGGCCAAAATGGCAAGATAAAATGCCAAAATGGCGTTGTTCGAATATTACATATAAGAAACCAAAATTGTAGTCAAATAAACATCAAAATCTAGAAATAAGAGTTATTTTTCAATCGATTGAAAGTGCTTCGAAATGATTCAAGCTTCTGCTGAGCGAAACGCCTGGATCCTTCCAAGGTTTCCACTTCTCCTTTAAGTTGTTCTGCAGTCTCCATTTCTGCAAGCCCCTGGTTGAGAAGCTCTTCGAATTGGTTACCACCAGTATTGGTTTCGAAGGCTATTTGTTGTTTTTTAGCCTCCTTAACCTTCTGTTGAAGTTCCAGAATCTGCCTTTCCCAAAGAAGTATGGACTCAGCTCGAGCCTCATAATCAGTTTTCGCCTGCTTCAGATGCATAGCTTGATCCTCAGCTTCTTGAGAGAGTTTCGAAGCTTGTTCATAAGCAGCATCCATGGCAATGTGTTTCTCTTGAACCTTCTTGGCAGCAGATTCGTCTTGGAGAAGGTAACCAGTTACGTTGTCCAGCAAAGCCTGAAGATCGAACAAGAGAGTACTAACTGGCAAGGAGCAGGTAGAAAGATTGACCTTTGTAAGCAGCTCCTTCATAGTATAGCAAGCAGTACTATCTTGCTTGAGCACTTCGAATATATCCACATTGAGAATTGTTTTCCTAATTTTATTAAGAAGTACAATTCTTTCATCTGTGGGAAGAGGATAGCTGGTCGAACTTGTGCCAGCCCTAGCAAGTGGGACGTCCCTCTGAGCCAACTTTGCCTTCATGTACCCAATAGGGTCATTTCGTCTCAGAAGTGCCAGTTCCTTGTCAGTCATTCGAGACAAAGAGGATTGAGGGAGTTCCACACGTAGGGGAGCCACGTCCATTTCAACCTCCATGGGTTCGTTGGTTGCATTACCATCCCCTTCATTCGTTTCGTGCTCTTGGTCTTCTTCGTCCTCATCCAAGTCCACCACTTCGATGCCTTCCCTTTCACTGCTATTTGCGTTGGACTCCGTCCCAGCAGTCGAACCGTCATTGGCATTCTCCTCCTCAGATTCTTCGTCTGCAGATTCTTCGTCTCTTTGCCCAGAATCAGCTTTCTCTCCTTCAGTTTGAGTGTCCTTTGGGTCCTCTTGAAGAGTTTCAAGAGGGGACTTTTGAAGAGAAGCTCTTTGCAAATCCTCTGCAGATGTTTGAAGTGGTGTTTCGTTTGTCTCTTTCAGAGGAATGGAGGTACCTTGATCATCCTGCTGTTTAGAAGTTCCAGTCAGAACTGCCATATTAGACGAACCTTTATTCTGAACGAGGTTGCTGGAATCTCCTTGAGGAGAGGAGTTGAGTGGAGCAGCAGCTTTGGATGGTGAGTTCGAAGTAGTGGAAGCTGGATTCAAGATGTTCTGCAAGGAGCAACAGAATGTTAAAAAACATTCACCAAGGTAATAAGAAGTTATTATTGTCAAAAAATTTAAAGGGTCAATTTACCTGTGGACTCTCGGAGGAGAGGTTACTAGCTATACGTTCCAACATTGTGTTGGAGGTCGAAGGTGGGTTTTTGGATTTGGGTGAGGGAGCAGCATCCCTAGAATCAAGTCCAGAGACACTAGTTGGAACGGTACTTTTCGAAATATCTTTCTTTGGCTTCTTCTTCGAAGCAGTTGTTAAGTTTCCTCCAGCCTTGGGATCTTCCCCAGTGGTGCTTGATTTCCACTTCTTGGGAGTAGTAGGAGGAAGCTTGTTGGTCTGAAAGGATTTAAACGAAGAGTTAGATGCAAACCATAAAACATGAGTGAATTCGAAACATCAAGGCTAAGTGATTACCGTTGGAGTTGGAACACTGGTTGTTGTTGGTATTGTTGTTGTTGTTGTGGTTGCAGCAATAGTGGTTGTTTCGGGTGGAGTCACTTTGTCAGTAGTTTCGATGGAGGCTTGAGAGGCACTCCCTTCTTTCGACTTCGAGGCAGCTGTCTTTATCCTGATGGCTGAAAATCGAAACAATTAAAGCAAAGGTTAAAGATATGGAAAATAAAAGACGTTTGGGATTTTCCCAAGCATTCGCACCTGTGCCTTGATCAGATTTAATTGACATGGCAGAAAGGTCGTATCGAAGGTGTCCTGGGAAATCATGAAGCCAGTGTCGAGCCCATGTCACAGTCTCAGATGGCTTTGGTTTCCTTTGAAGATGTTTGAACATCTCTTTGCAAGTGAACCACCAAGGATATGGGGGAAACCAAGCCAGAGCCAGTTCTGAGGTAGGTAATCTGGGAAATTTAGGTGGATGCATTTCGAATGCCAACCTATACCTATCCTCAGGTGACAACCCTGAAGGAAGTTTTAACTTAGAAACTTTTTGTTTAAATTTTTCCTTCAAGGTCTCAGCCGCTTGATACACAGTGGAGTCCAAGCGCGTGGGGTCATAAGTAGTTTCAAAATAATTTTGGAAAGCTTTAATCTCTTTGGCATGAGTAAACATACCTTTCTTTGCTGGTACCTGCACATCGAAGGCATCAATTAGTTTCTGTTGAATTGTAAGTGTATCGAACATATAAGTTTGATAAAACTTGGTCCACCATTCCAGAAACCCTTTAGCTGTGAGATGGGTAGGTTCGAAGGTTATCAGCTCAAACTGGGCAAAGCCTTGATATTGTTCTTGCTATATTTTGGCTTCCCGTGCCTTGAAAGTTCGTCTAGAAGTGATGGCACTCTCAGTTTGAAATAAAGGTTCAGGAATCAGTTGGCATAAGCCAAACTGTCTCGAAACAAAATTTGGTTG
Organism: Vicia faba; assembly: GCA_948472305.1. Lineage (NCBI taxonomy): Eukaryota > Viridiplantae > Streptophyta > Magnoliopsida > Fabales > Fabaceae > Vicia > Vicia faba. The sequence goes on along the minus strand of OX451738.1, from coordinate 1,626,234,660 downwards.
GTAAGCAAAAAGAAAAATCTGGTTCTTGGCTGGAGTTATTCTTGAAGAAATGAGTCTAGGTAGCAAAAAAGCTCTCCATACATCCTGCATCTCCTTGCTCTTGATAGCTTCTGAGAGAGCCATGGTGAACCAAGAAGGTCCATGAGCCCTCAAAGCAAAAGGCGCCATGCTCTCTTCGAACTTGTGCCTTTTGGAGAATATCATGATGTACTTCGAGAATTGGACTTTGAAGTCATCTTTGTCGTCATTTGGAGTTAATCTTCGAAGCCTAGTGCCTTCGACTATCCTATCATTTATCTCAGGATCTTGTTCATCAATGGTGTTGGCGGTTGACAAGGAGGGTTCGAACATGGCATTTAGCCATAGTTGAAGTAACCAAAAAGGGCCAGCCAACAAAATATTCTTGGAGGTATGGGATTTGAGGCTCGAAACAGCTGACCTCAGGCTTTCATAAAGGTCAACTAAGAGCAGTTCACTTAGGCGCACTTTTCGATTTTCATGCAAGTCCCTAGCTAGAGGAATGAACCTACTAGCTACCTGTAGGGATCTACTGCAGAAAACGTATCTTGACAGCCACAGGGTTAAGAAAGCAATGTGTTCTACGTCAGACACATTGTCCCCCTCAGCATGGTAATGACTGATAAACTTGGAAAAACTTGCTAGCTTGACTTCGAAGTCAATTATGCTTGAATGTTCTTCGTTGTCGGGGATATAAGTTTCTCCTACTGGCGATAGCCCAGTGATGGCCGCTATGTCGAAGAAGGTTGGGGTGATCATTCCACCTGGGAGATGGAAAGTGTTATAGGTACTGTCCCAGAAATAGAGGGACGCGAATAGCAGAGGGTGGCTGTAGGTGAAACCAGGCTTCGATAGCTTAATCAGGTTATAGATACCTAATTCTTCCCATTGCTGGGATTTCTTAGCTTCTACTTTCTTGAACCAATTTTGATAAGCAATATCAGAGGTGGGGCAAGATCGAAATGGCTTAAAATTACTTTTTACATAATCCAATACAAAGGGGTCCTTAGGAGGAACGGTTGGGTTTTCTATGGTATTTGAACTAGAAGATTCTATTGCCTTAGGGGCGTCCATTTTGTTAAACAAGGGTTTAAAACTATAACAAACTGGGAAAATCGTCCTGGTGTCTTTTAATATTTCAAAAACCGTAAGAGGGCCATTTAAAGCTAACCTCTTACCAACAACGGTGGTAGGAATGAGTACCTGTGACGCATACAGCATTTCTTTTTCCTTTGAAATCATCTGAGGGGCAAGAACGGATTGACCTTGGTGAGTGATAATCTTACTTTCCATGGTAGTTCCTGCAGTTTTTCCTTTCTTCTTGGAGACTTTCTTGAGTTGGGATGAAGTAGAAGAAGACATTTTTGAGGGATGTTGAAAGCTTGGGTTTTTTGACGAGAGAAGGAGGGTAAAAGATTCAGAGTGTGAAAATAAAAGAAAAAGATTAAGTTGGTGATGTTTTATAATGGGGAAGTTTAAGTATCCACTGAATAAGGGTGTGATACGTGGAAATCATGGGTTGGTGTGATGAAGAGGTGGCGTAAAGTTAACATGGGTAATAGGCGTGATTTAAAGATAATCATTATTTGTAACTGCACCATACTGTGAAGTGGCTCCATGCGGTTAAGGAATCCAAAAAGTGTTATGATTGACGTGATTGGAGTCAAATGCATTAAATGTTACGATGATTCGAAAGTCACATCAAAATCTTGTGTAGATGTTTAAAATAGGTATTTCTCAGAGAAATCGAAATACATATTTTAAAGGGGCAATTTGTTGGCTGAAGATTTTGATAATATTATTAGAAGCCAAATGAATTAAACGTTTCGATCGAAATGAAGTAAAGCATCATGTTTCGAAGTAGCAGAAGCAATGTTTCGAATAAGCATGTCAAAGCTGGAGCTTCGAGTGGCAATTATGGGAACATATCTAAAGAAGTCTCGAAATAACAACAAGGCTGTGTCTGGGAAGTGCGTTCGAAACGGAGAAATACCAAAGCATTTGAAATTCAAATGGAAGCGGGACATTCGAAGTTTGAAATTTATGTGCTGGAGCATTTGGAGACACGTGGAAAGAAGAAAGAGGCATTGTTCTGCATGTTCTGAACGTGGCATAATCCTATAGCAAGACCGTTATGGTCGAATTAGTATAAATAGAAGTCTTAGTATTAGGATTTTGTGTGTCATATCTATTGTACTAAATACTCAGTAACATTCAAACTACCACATGGCAAGGGAAACGAATGCAAGAGCAATGTACGTATGATAGCACCATATATTTATGATTTAATGAAAACCTTTTACCATTTCCAGCACTTTCCTTTATCTTTCTGTCAAATAACATTTATAAGTTTTCTCATTTACAGTCTTTTCACTTCGAAATCTCTTCATTAAAGTTTTACATTTCAATGCTTTCTTCACATTTCAAGCACTTTACATTTCAGAAAACTGTCATATTTTCCATGCCTTTACCTTCAAGCTTTATCCTTCGAACGCCTATTTTTACTTAAAGTCATTTACAGATTTCTTGCATTAAACGCTTTCTTCATATTTCAAACCTTTTACGTTCCAGAAATCCTTTACATTAACTATTTTTATAATTCGAAACCATTTGCTTGCCTTTTATGCAATTTTACATGTCTTTACAATTAACATTTATTCATGCAACTTAGTTTTGTACACGCACATTTTGATTACATCTTTAGACCTTTAAGAGAGAAATCGAAATAAGCCAAACACCTATACAACACTCAAATATCAACCATGAATATCTGTTCGATCATGAGAGTTACCCTAATGACCAAGGAATCCTAGGATCAATCTAGTCGATCCAGTGAGTTACCAGAGGAATTGAATAACAGTCAGAAAGATTATTCGATAGTTTGGAAGACTAGCGGTTGTTTACCAGAAATCACTGGAAACACTTCCTCAGGTGTGTTTAGACATCATGTCATGCCCCTTGCTTATGGAAGACCTGTTATTGGAAGTGTCCTTCCCGTTGAGGTGATTCTGTCCATTGAGAGGATGTCTGTTCATTGAATATCCTTTGTGCGGATTTCTCTGTTGTCAAACAATGTCATTTAAAGAATGTAAAACTCATGTCTGTCTTGAAATTTTTTTGAAAATGTGTTTTGTGCAGTAAAATGAAATTTGCAAGAATGTGATATTAACTCAGGATTCGTAACAAAGCCTACAGGAGTCAGGATACCTTTGTAATAATATGTTCTCAAACTAACCCATGCTTCAGCTAGGACTTTTAAGGGTTATAACGTGGCCTGGTTCAGGGTTAGAAAAACAAAGGATAAAGGCTCAAATTTTATTTGTATCCAACCCGCTCTTCGTGATGTTCTTCAGTCCTATGCTCAGTTAATTGCGCGTTTAGATCCCGATTGAGTCTGGAATATTTGCTCTGATACTTGGTGATGATTCAGAAATTGAACATTTTTTTGAAAAGGCATTCATTTTTGTAATCTTCTTTTTTGTCGAGGATTTGTAGTAACCTCTTTTTTTTGTTTTCGTTATCTCTTCTTTTGCCTGAACTGTTTCTTTTGTGATTATAGTCAGCGGGATGCCTCAATTTTTATCTTAAGTCTCCTTCATAGGTTTTGACTTAATGGGCTTTTATTTCGATAATGACTGCTTGTCTTGACGATTATATAGAACCATCACCGTCTTTTGTTTTGGAAGGACGTCTTCGATGCTATTCATTGTGTATGAAGCGGCGGATTGTGACTGAATGCGCCTCTGAATTAACTGACAACACTACCCTGCCCCAGGTTATGATTAAGGGTTTTAATTTGTGTGAAAATAAAAACTCATACTTCTTTGGCTCGAAGGGGTTGACTAGGGATTATCTTCCTTATAACTCCACTATTTAGGATTTGAAACAACGCTTGTACATCGTCAGTGGGGTCTGTTCAAAAGCATACTGGAGAGATTGTGGTATCATTTTCATCATCCTCCCTCTAAGACTTAGAGTTTTTTAATCGAGAGTTGAATATCACAAAAGGAAATAAGAACGCACTTTTGAAATAGTGAATACGAATGAATTGATTCAAGACAAACATGTGCAATGCATTGATGAAATAACGAGGTTTGATATGAATAAATGTTCAAACAAATCAAAAGAAAATTACACAATGAAAATTGTAATGAATGAAAAGTCTTCTTGTGAGAACTTGTCACTTCAGATGGTATGCCTTGGAGGGATGGCAGAAGAACTCATCCTGACCGTCTTGTGCGAATTCTAGCGCTCCTTCATCAATCAGGTCTTGAATTTTATTTCTCAATTCCCAATAGCTATTGGTGTCATGTCCAGGACTGTTGGAGTGGTACGCACATCTTGCATTTGGATTGTACCTTGGGGAGGCTATGTTGGGATTCTGAGGAGGGTCCCTTAACATAACCAACTTGGTCTTCAACATGCGTTGCAATGCTTGAGCCAATGACATGTTGATTTCGGTGAAGCGTCATTCGGATGTATTCTTCTTATGCCGATTGCCCCGTTGTCGTTGGCGAGGTTGTGGTTGGACTTGTGATGTAGTAGCAATCTGGAAAGGTTTGTTACTGACCAAACTAACCTCTTCTCTCACTGGGGGCTGATTAATGCCTTGATCCATAATTTGAACTGTTTGTTTCATGGATCTGCATCCATCTTGGTGAAGCTTGTTGAGGAAGGCTCTTAGCCCTTCTTGTCCTCGAGCTAAGTTTTGGATAAGAGCCATCTGCCCTAGCATCTGGATTCTCATTGCTTCTACCTCAGCTTGCAGTTGTTCTAATTATCCATCCTTGTTGTTGTCAGGATGTTCCTTGGTCAGATTCCCGACAAAGAGTGTTTTCAGGTCTTCTTGCCCCTTGGATAGATTCAGGAGAAATTCCTGGAACTGGGCATCTTGATCTTGGAGATCTATGTTGTCTTGTTGGGGAGCCATTGCTGAAATAAACAGCGAGAACATGAGAGACCTGCTTTGAAACCTGCTTATGCAATGATATGTATTATATATGTATGCAATGTTTTCAAGGATCTCGCGGGGTAAACAAGAAAATGTCAGAAGTTGAATTTTGCAGCTTTGATTGAATAAATTTGTATCGTTGAGAGTCCTTCTACGAGAGTCAAGCTCACCATATCAAGTGGGTCATAGCCCCTGACTAAAGTTGTTGAGTTTTAATCTTCTAACGACATTGTCTAGGGGAAAATAAATCCCATTGCCCCTGGCTAGACGTATGATTTATCATAACCTGCATCGCAAGCCCTCGAGATCCTTGAAATGGTTAAGGAAATGTTTAGGCATGATGTTATGATGTGTATGTTATGCCTTTAAGAAAAGGTGCGAAGTGATGTAAGCTAGTAAACCCTGCAAGAAATCCAAGTTATTGGATAATAACTGTAAACAAAACCTGCAAGGAACTCATGTTGTCAGGTAATAAAACTCTACAAGTAGTTCAATCTGAAGGCACACAAGTCACGCAAACAACCTTAGGTTTAGGCTTGCATGGGTTTTAAGGTCATACCCTCTTGAAGCTGGATTGGTTCAACCTGTCCTATAAATATGTAACTGGTTTCTAAAGGGATCTCAATATCACCGATCTTTCCCCCAAGCCCTGTTCAATCGACGATTGACTCGTAATCAAACAAAACTCAGAAGTCCAACCTCAATGAGTGTAGCATCGAGTATCTGTCGACCTTGGGCATACACCAAAGCCGACCAACTTGCTACGTCCTACTGGCCAAGTTGTGCAATTAAAGGTTCTAAGGTCAGTTGATGCTTTATGACACCACGCGGTGGCCCCGTACATCTCCCTGATTGACTCAAGGGTTACGGGTACCAACCAAAGTGCCACATCAACATAGCTACTACTTCAACCGTGTCGGTATACCCCAGCACAACTCCCTCACAGTTTATTGCTACTTACCTAAAAGGTGTTTCCCGATCCGGGTGTAGGATCAAATAACCCAAACAGTTCCCATAAATATAAAGCAAGCAAGACAATCAAGAGAAAGCAATTAAATATGACCTAGATCCTAAGGTTTACCCCCCACTTTATATTTTATTGCCCAGAAGAGTCGTCAGTTCTGTGATACAGTGGCAGAACCGACTATTATACTGGTTTGCGTTTTTTGTTCACAAAATGACGCGGTAAGCAAGAGTCTCCACCGACTTTTATTTTATCCAACAAGGAAAAGGAAAAAGAACAGAAAAAAACCATTTTCGAGATGTTTCTGAGTACGGGGGGTAGATTATAGAAATAGAAGGTGTTAGCACCCTTTCTATCCATGGTTTTCCATGGGCTCTTAGGTACTTGCTCAATTTGAAAATTGCTTGTGTGTGCTTTGTTTTGAAAATATTTGTTTTACTTCGTGTTAACCCTTGTTTCTGTTCTCAAGAGTGTTACGAAGTTGTTTTTGAAAACTTTGTTTGAAAAGTGTTAGTGTGAAAAAGTTTGTTTGTTTGAGCAAGTACTTAAGAGTTTTCTACCTACTCGAAAAAAGTCTGTTCGTTTTCCTTTTAGACAATGCTATCCCATTATTGAGAAATAGGTAGCATCATCGTTGGAGTTTTTTAGGGACATTCGAAGGGACATGTACGATCACAAAAGCAATGTTAGGAATGTTAGTAATAATCCTAAAGCCTTAAAGATCTTTTTCCGAGGCAACATCTGAATGGGTCATTTTAGATCTTTTGGGGCTAGAGGGCAACCACTAACAAACCCTATACTTCATGACCGTTTACCGAAGGCAACCGGAGTGGAGTAAACCCTAGGAGTGAGCATGTGCGAGTGTAATTTTCAGTTAATTTATCTTTGCATATTCAGGGTTTTATACTGTATTAATTTTCAGTTAGTCTTTCCATACAATCCTATTAACATACATCTAAGCAGTTTATAGTTTGCGGAAATAAAATGCGGGAAAGTTAAAAGTCCTAGCTATTACAAGGCTTTTGCAGATACATAATTATTTTGACCGAAAATAAAGATGCGAAATTAAAACCCTAATTACTATTACAAACTCGGAGCAGTTACAATAATAGAAAAAGAATTTAAAGGTACGCGTGGCGAATTAAATGCGAGGGAATAAATTAGGAAACCTAAAACTCTAATTGAAAAAATATTTTGTTATTTTTTGAGAAAAGATTAGGTTACGTACAAATTAAACCCTAATTTCTAATTATTTCAGATTATATGAAAAAGGAATTAAATTGCCCTAAATTAAATTAATCTAATTAATTAAGGAAATAAAATATTTTTTATGAAAAAAAATTAATTTTTATGTTTTTTGTGATTTTTTAATTTAATGATAAAAAATGATTTTTGTGTTATTTGTAAAAAGAGAATAATTAATGAATAGTTAAAAAAGAAAATAAAGAGAAAAGAATTAAAGAATTGGGCCTGTGTTATAAGTTGAATGGGGGTGTGTTGTTGAAATTGTGCCAAGCCCATTAGCTGAGCGCACTCTTTGCACCTGATTCTGTGTTGGCTAAGCTTGGAGATGTACCAGAGGGACGCATCATGAGGCGCTGGATTGGTGATGGTGGTGATCCAATGGCTGGATGACTGGAGTGTATGGTGAGCGCTTAGAAGCATGGAGTATGGAATCTGTAATAAAATATTAGGAAAATAACAAAACGCTGGGACTTGGGATCGAACCCAGGTCCTCCCACTCAATACCACGCACGCCTTCCCATCTGGGCTACAGTGTTTAATTATGAATATAATAATAACAATGTATATTATAAAAAACAAAGTGGATAACTGAAACAAAAAAAAACACGCGCATATTATTCAAATAGGCCAATGATAGTTAGACACGTTAGCTTCTTCTCCCCCTGTCCATCGTTTTAGGCCAAGCATTTTTACCTACGGACGAACCTCCATAGCTACAAACCTGCAAGCTTAAAAAATTCACAACAAGCATGATAAATCAATTCTACCTATACCAATCAACTCGTCTTGATCTCACGAGTATCATGGTATTCTTTTCTTGATCCAATTTCACTTGTACAAAGAAACTCTAAAAAGGCAAAGCAAACCCTAGCAATGGTGATTATCAATATACGCATCAAAACATCAATTAAACCATTCAAACATGTTGCAAATATGTCAATAAGCACAAATATGTTATTAGAAGATGTTTATGATGCAAGAATTGTTGTAATCAGATTTGGGAAAGGAAGAAAACCGCATGAGTGTTATGTGACGATTCTGGGCTTGTGGAAGCTTGCAAATGGTTGGAGAATGTTCTGGAGATGTCCAGGAAGCGATTGGTAGCCTTGTAGTGCTTTGAATTGTCCTCTAGGGTAGAAACCGATCCACCACTTTTTTTGCAAAATTTTGAGTTTTCTTGCTAGCTTTCACGACCTTCAACCTTGTTTTTTTGCATTGGTTGTGTTCTATATATGTACTAGGACAAATCAGGTTAACAAAAACAAATTGTATCTTTGAAAATCATGGAGATTTGATTTGATTTTGCTCCTTGTATGATATCTCTGCAAAATAGCCTAATCATGCCAATTTTTGCTTCAATCATCCCTTACACGATTTGATATGCTATGCCAGCCTAATTGGATTTGGTTCCTACAAAAAATCAGATCAAAACCAATCTTTTTATATTTTTTGCAATTTATTTGATTTTATTTAACTTTTAAATAATAAAAAATCAAAATAAATAAATAAATAAATCAAAAAATGTGTGGATGCTGATTTGGGTCGTGGACCATGTCACAAACAAGATGAAATCATGAAAAGCTAGGCCCATTTGACAAAAAAAGCACTTTTGAGCACATTTGACTTTTGATAATTTTCCAAAAATGGCCAACTTTGACAATGCGTATCTCCTCCAATTTTAACCCTAGAGAGGTGTTCTTTGACTTTTTAGAATGGTTAGGATGTCCCCTAAACAACCCTTTTGGTTTCATCTCCATTGGGTCTTCCATGTTCATGTAAGAAGCTTTGACCCAAAAGGTGTTTTTGTTGACTTTTCAAAAGGACCTATAATGTAGAAATTCATATCTTTTGATGAATTCATATTTTGAACTTATGGGATGAAGATGAATTGTAGGTAATTGCATCATATTCAAAATGAGCCTTGGATGGAAAATTTCTGATAAAGTATGAAGAACTTATGCTTGGTCAAAGTTTGGTTGACTTTTCCTATGAAACCCTAATTTAGCAACTTTTGGGTTTTGATGAATTTGGGTAATTCCTTGAGAAATCATGATCAAAACTTGATAAAATCATGGATATCACTTCGAACTGTTGATGTTGACCAAAAATCTTGAAGTTTGACTGTATGTGGGCCATAGTTGACTTTAGACCTAGTATAGTTGATTTTCAGGCATCTAGGCAATTGACTGAGCAAACTTCTTGTGCAAGGCATGAAACTTGACATGGATGATCTTGAGAACATATTAGGACCATTGAAAGCATTTGGGACCCTTGGACTTCAACCATCTTGATGAGGAGTGAAACCCTAGTTTGAAGCTTGTTGCCTTAGGAGGAGGATTTGTCTGGTCAATCCTTAGTCATCCTTGAGCAATTGAGGATCTCTAGAGGCATGTATTGAGTGAAATGAGAGGGAAATTTTTTGGGTACAACAAGTTCCTCTTCTCTTTATGGTGCGAGTATGAAAAGAGTGCAAAATGTCTCCAAGTAAAGTAGGCACCGGGTTATGAGACATGAAAACTTTTACCGCATTCACGTCTATGAGTTGGTCTGGATTAGGGAACAATACTATCCCATAGATGAGAAGGGCCAACACCTCTTCAAAGGCTTGTAAGTCCAAAGTATCCCAAAATTGGTGAGCTTTCTCAAACAAAAACTTGGCTAGAAACCCTTTGACACCGCTTCTTGTTTCCCAATTTGTCACAACGTCGGACCATTGTAAATACAGGGCTTAAGCGATCTCCTCAGCTTTTCGGTCTCTTTCCATACCATTGAAGGGTAATTGATTGAGAATAGGCACACCCAATAACTGAGAAAACTCTTCCATATTAGGCACCAACTGGTAATCGGGAAATATAAACCAATGATGTAAGGGGTCAAAGGACTAAAAGAGAAATTTCACTATGTCTTCATCAGGGCTTGAGGTGACCAAACTGAGGAGTCGACCATGTATTTTAGTGAATGGGGAATTCTCAGGAACCCTTGATGCCAACTCTTGTAGTTGAGGAGGCACCCTTACGAGGTTGACTTGGATAGTATTTCGGCGAGTGGGAGCCTTGTCCTACAAAATAGACACAAAGATAAGTCCTAAAAGTCCTTGAAATGGTTAGTGTGACATGCCATGTTATGATGTTATGATGTTATGTACAAACAGATTTATACAAGCACACAAACAGATCCTTAGGTTTAGGCTTGCATGGATTCCATAGGTAAGTACCCTCTTGAAGTTTAGTTGGTTCAACTTGTCCTATTAATAGTAATCGGGTTCTAGAGAATCTCAATATCACTGATCTTTCTTCACCAGGCAATGTTTCAGCGCAAGCCTCTTTATTGGCGACCAAAATATCCTAGAAGTTAGATCGTAATGAGTTTAGTATCGAGTATCAACCAACTTCGGACTGCACCAAAGCCGGCTACCTCACTACTTCCTAATGGCCAAGTTATTCAATTAAAGGTTCTAAGGTTAGTTGGTGCTTCATGACACCAAACAGCGGCCCCGTATTCTCCTTGACTACTCAAGGGCTACTGGTACAAACAAATGTGTCACACCAATGTAGCTATCATTTCAACTATGTCGGTATACCCTGCACGGTCTCCATGATCTATTGCTACTTACCTAAAAGGTGCCCCATATTCGAGTGTAGGATCTTTACAAGTAAACCCAAACAAAACCCTTAAAAGTAAAGCAAGTAAAGAAAACAAGGAAAGCAATTTTAAAATTAACTAACTCTAAGGTAACCCCACTTTATAAGTAATTCCCCAGTAGAGTCTCCAGTTCTGTAATACGGTGGGAGAACTGACTGTTATACTGGTTTTGCATTTGTATTTGCAAATGTTGCGGTAAGCAAGAGTCGCTACCGACTTTTATTTTATCCAACAAAGGAAAGGGTGAAAAGAATAGAAAAAGACCTTTCGAGAGTTTTCTGAGTAAGGGGGAAGATTATGGAAAGGGGAGGTGTTAACACCCTTTCCATCCGTAGTTATCAACAGGCTCTTAGATGCTTAGTTCATTTTTTAAATACCTTGTGCTTTTGTGTGTTTTTGAAAAGTATTTTGAAATGCCTTAGTGCGGCGATTTGCTTTATGATAACTATTGTATCAGTCCTCAAGAGTGTTGATAAAGCGTTTTTGAAAAAAAATTGAAAGTCGTTTTGTGTATGTGTAAAGATTTGTTTTTTGAGCAAGCATCTAACAGCTATCTACTTTTACTCGAAAGGGTCGTTCTTTTCCTGTTTTACTTTAGATAATGCTACCCTACTATTAGTGAGTAGGTAGCTCTATCATTGGATGTTTGAGGGATATTCGAAGGGACGTTTTATAGCCACGAAGGCAACTTGGCAAGAAACCTTAGTAACTACCCTAGGGTTTTAATATCATTTCTTCTGAGGCAACATCAAGAGGGTCATCGAGGGACTTATGATCTTTTTAAACCGGAGGGTAGCCACTAAAATCTCTTACGTTTCGAGATTTGTGACTATTTTTCCGAAGGCAACCAAAGTGGGAGTACCCTAGAGGTGCGCATGTACAAGTGTGTTTGTTTCAATTATTTATCTTGTGTTAAATTTGGTAACATTCATTTTTAGTCTTATCATGCAATCCTATTAACATACATCTAACAGTAAATATCTATACAGGAAACATAAAGTGCATAAATTAAATCCTACGCTATTACATGGTGTTGTACCCCAAAATTTGCCCTCCCATATTTCTCAAAACATTTCAAGAAAAATTCACAAGTCCAACCTGGCGCGTCATATTCAGGTATTCTTTCGCCAAGATATCTCTGATAACGTATTCTCAAATTCAGGTTCGGCTCAAGAGATAATTCTTTAAAGAAGGTATCCGAATGTGTGAGTTTTCTTGAAGAAATATAGTGAAAAAGTATGCTGAAAGTGCAGTTTTTACGCGCTAAAAAATTCATAACTTGAAGATCGTGACTCGTTTTGAACCCGTTCTGATGGCCAAAATTCCGTCTTGACATTATCTACATTTTCATCTCTCACGGCTGGAAGCCAATTTCAATCAGAAGGTCTTCAAAAATGTGGATTTATCAAGTATTTTCGTGCAGAAAATTTGTGACAGAAGTTTATTTGCGTCATGTTCAAAAAATCATAACTTTGTCGATTTTCATCGTATCGAGCTGGTTCTGGCGCCAAAATTTCACAAATTGAGTTGGCTACATTTTCATAGAAGGTATTGATTTCAAACGGTATTCAAAAGGCCTTTGTTTTTTGCTCAGAGTGCGTGACACGCTGAAAATCCTGAATGCTGAATATTATTTCATCTGGGCCGAAACTTCGAAAATTCATAACTCGGTCAATTTTTATCGGATTGGGCTCATATTTTTACCCAAGGTCCCTGACTCGTAGATCTACAACTTTGCTTCAAAAGTCGAGACCGGATTATGCACCGATCAATACCAGTTTTTTATTGAAGAACGTGTCAGAGTCGACACTGGAGCCCAAAATAAGTTTGTCTGAGCTGAAACTTCAAAAATTCATAACTAATTCACCGTTTATCCGATTGAGTCGATTTTCGGACAGGAGTTAGTTCTCGATGTCGGCTACATTTTGTTTTCACATTTCAACTTCAAAAAATGCACTTAAGTCCCTGCGATTTAGCCTGGAAAGTGACGAATTCAAGTGAATATTGGAGGCCCAATTGCACATTCAAAGCCCATTTTCTTTACCCTAATTTCCACTATATAATCACCTTCTTGTCACACAAACCAGGGGGGAGAAAAAAAGAAAAAGAGGAGAGAAAAAACCTTGCCACAACACTGTTGGAATATCAAACTCTTTCAAGAACCCTAAAACCTTGAAATCCTTATTACAAATCCCTCTATCACTACAAACAAAACCATCTCAGCTACAAACCAACATCTTATTACTTCTTCAGTAAGGGTAAGGCTGGCTTGATCTCCATGATCCAAAGAGCATAAAAGCATTCAGGCCACTGATTTTCCAGTAAGGGTAAGGTTGATTTGATCTCCATGATCAAAATGGTATAATCATTCATACATGCCATATTGTGCCTAAACATTAAATTTCTTCATATGTTGGTTTTATTTGAATTTTTATGATTTTATTTAATGTGTTCGTGAGATTCAACTGCAGATTTAGACAGGATCCCAGGTTTATTTAGGAACGTTGAGGCCAAAAGCCAAAAAGTCAAAAGGCCAAAAGGCCAAAAGCCAAAAGTCAAATACATGGCGAGGCAGACATTAAGCCAGAGATTAAGGGAACGTTGAAGCCAGAACACAAATGGCCAAAAGCCAAAAGCCAAAAGCCAAAAGCCAAAAGCCAAAAGCCAATTGGCCAAAGTAGAACAACTTATGCATGAAACTCAATCCAATGGCCAAAGAATGCAGACCACGGTACTCAGGAGTCAATACTTCAAAAAACCTCCCCTTGGGCCAGACAACCCCTATGGTTTGCTCAATTTTTAATTTTTATTTGTTTTTCCTTTTTATTCTTTTAATTGTTTTTTAATTGTTTTCTTTTAATTCCATAAAATAATTTTCATAATAAATATAAAATACAGAAAAATCAAAAAAATGTTTATTTTATTAATATTAATTTCACTATTATTATTTTTGTAAATAAACTCTAAACAATTAATTAGATTAATTTAGGTTTCAAAACTTTAATATTTTTCTTAATAAATTAAATATGTAGAAATTAGGTTTTTTTAACTTTTTCATCATTTTTTTTAATAAATAATTCTCTCATCATTATTATTATTATTAATTACTAATTTATTTTGTAAATAAACATGTACATAAATTCTTTAGTAAATTAAGTTAAACTTTAACATTTTTCTCAAATAATTAAAAATAACTTAGAATTAGGATTTCTTTTAATTTTAATTTTAATTTTCTTATTTCATAAATACAAAAAAAACCAAAAAAACACTTCTTTTATTTCAATAAATAATTAATTAATTTTTAATTTCATTTAATTTCTTTAAAGGGTCCAACGCCCTCGAACGTTCTATTTTTATTTCTTTCGCACATTTATTTTCTTTCAAATATTATGTAATTGCTCAAGCCATGTAACTCGGACATTTTATATTTCTCGCACTTTAGTTCTTTATTTTTTGTCAAATCGGGTCCTGGATTTTAATTCGGCGATGTGGACCCGCGCCTTTGTAATAGTTTAGGAACTTTAATTTCCGCAACTTTTGTAACTGTTAATAATTGCATGCAAGAATGAATGTCTAAATAAAAACAAACGCATAGATCACTTTGACATGACAAGACAAAGATAAATGAACATGACACACAAATCACACACCACCCCTAGGGTACGCCTCACTGTTGCCTTGCCTCGAAAGGTGATCGTCGAGTAGAGGATGTCTTAGTAAGTCCTCATGATCCGGGAACCTGGCATGAGGGTAGCTTCTAAGGTGTCTTCCCATTGCTCTGGTGATCACAATGTCCCGAACCTCGAATTGACCCGAACACCTCCAACGGTGGTGCTACCTACCTCTCAATGGTAGGATGGCACTACTTTAAAGGACATTTACACAGACGAATTCCTTAGGGTAGGTAGACGACTCGTGGATACTTGCTCTAATTCAAAACAAAACAAATCAAAAATACTTTTCACACCGACACATTTTCAAAAAGCATTTTTCAAACACTCTTGAGGACCGATACAAGAGTCGAACTGAAATTTTCAAAGAAACTTTTTAAAAACCCACAGTTGAAAAGCAAACAAATCATTTTTGAAAACACAATGAGCAAGTATCTAAGAGCCCATGGATAACCATGGATAGAAAGGGTGCTAACACCTTCCCTTTCTATAATCTACCTCCCGAACCGAGAGCAATCTCTTTAAGGAATTTTTCTGTGCTTTTGTCCTTTCCATTTGGAGAAAATAAAAGACGGTGGCGACTCTTGCTTCCGCGACATTTCGCGAACCAGCGTTAAAACAGTCAGTTCCAGATCCACCGATCACAGAACTGGCGACTCTGCTGGGGATATAACTTAAAGTGAGGTGTACCTTAGGACTAAGATCACTGTGTTTTCAATTGCTTTCCTTGCTTGCTTTATTATTGTGGGTTGCTTGGGAGTTCTATAGATCCTAACCTGGATCTGGGGATACCTTCTTAGAAAGTAGCAACAAGGCTGTGAGGGAACTGTGCGGGGTATACCGACATGGTTGAAACAGTCTGCTACGTTGATGTGGCACTTTGGTGTGTACCGGTAACCCTTGAGTTCAGTCAAGGAGAGTACGGGGCCTCCGCGTGGTGTCGTGAAGCATCAACAGACCTTAGGAACCTTAATTGAACTATCTTGGCCTCTTTAGGGTAGTGAGATAACTGACTTTGGTGTAGTCCGAGGTTGGTTGATACTCGATACTACACTCAATTGAGGGTTGCTTTCCTGGAATATTTCGGTCGCCAGTTCAGTGGCTAAATCGAAACGATGAACAATGAAAGCAATCCCGTGATATTGGGACCCTTAGAACCCGGTTACTTCTAATAGGACAGGTTGAACCCACCAACTTCAAGAGGGTACTACCCAGATCCCATGCTGGCCTAAACCCTAAGGGCTCCTCTTGTGTGACTTGTGTGCCTTCGTACTTGACTATTTGCATGCTTGTTGTCTGACACTTGAGCTTCTTGCAGGTTTTGTTTGTAGTCCTTAATTAGGACTCATAACAAGGTTTACTAAGTTTCTTGCAGGTTTCGTTTATAGTCCTTAATTAGGACTCATAACAGGTTTTACTTGAGCTTCTTGCAGGTTTTGTTTGTAGTCCTTAATTAGGACTCATAACAAGGTTTACTAAGTTTCTTGCAGGTTTCGTTTATAGTCCTTAATTAGGACTCATAACAGGTTTTACTTGAGTTTCTTGCAGGTTTTGGCTTGCAGTCCTTAATTGGGACTCATAACAGGGTTACCTACATTACCCCATGCATACCATAACATCATACCATTGCATACATCCTAACCCATTTCAAGGATCTCAAGGGCTTGTGATGCAGGTCAGGACGAATCCACTATCCCAGCATGGGGCAAAGAGGATTTATTTTCCTCTAGACCAGGTTGTCAGGGGCTATGACCCACTTGATATGGTGAGCTTTGACACCTAAAGGATGATCCCCAGGCTAAGGTTATCAGGGGCTATGACCCACTGGATATGGTGAGCCTATGACCCTTGAAGAGGGGCTCTCTACAACAGGAAGTTCCTTTAATCAAGTTGCCAGTTTCCAACTCTAACAAGTTTCTCTGTTTACCCTGCGAGGTCCTTGAAATCATTGCATGCATGTCATACATATCATTGCATTGCAGGTGTCCCTTTGACAGGTTGCTTACCCTTCTTCGCTGTTTATTTCAGCCGATCGTCATGAATCCTGAATCATTAGCTGAGCAGTCCATCAAGGCCCTCCAGGCTCAGAATGCCCAGTTCCAAGGGCTGATCATGAATTTGACCCAGGGGCAACAAGATCTGAAGGCTCTCCTCTTGAAGAAGGAAAAGAAGAAGAAGAGGACTGTATTGTTCAGCCCTAGACGCAGGTCTGGGAGCACACTGCGGGATGAAGCTGAGAGGACAACCCCATCTGTGGGGAAAGGCAGTCATCAAGAGGAAAGGATTCCCAGCCCAGTGGTCTCTGACAATGAGACAGATTTCAATGACGAACAGTACCCTCCGGCTGAGGATAGGTACAAACAGTTGGAAGACCGGCTAAGTGCTATGGAGATACAAAAAGTGCCTGGCCTGGACTTCGAGGATTTAGGTCTATCTTCTGGGGTAGTGATCCCGCACAAGTTTAAGGCACCTGCCTTTGCTAAATACGACGGGGCATCCTGTCCTAAATTGCATCTCAGGGCTTACACAAGGAGGATCCAGCCCTATACAGCTGACAAAAACTTATGGATCCACTTCTTCCAAGAGAGTCTTTCAGGGACTCAGCTCGAGTGGTTCTATCAACTGAGTGGAGCCAACATTCGCAGCTGGGAGGACCTGGCCACGGCATTCTACAAGCATTACCAGTACAATACCGACCTTGCTCCCACGCGCACTCAGCTTCAGGGAATGTCTATGGGTGCAGGCGAAGGTTTCAAAGAATATGCTCAAAAATGGAGAGACCTTGCTGGAAGGGTACAACCACCTCTAATTGACCGTGAGCTCGTTGACATGTTCTTGGGGACTTTGTCTGGTCCATTCTACAACTATCTGATTGGGAATTCTTCTGCTGGGTTCACAGATCTTATCTTGACTGGGGATAGAATTGAAGCTGGTATCAAGTCGGGGAAGATTCAAGAAACCGCACTTGCTGATACTCAGAAAAAGCCCCACAGTGGGAAGAAAGAGTCCAATGCTATACATGGTAAAAAGGGTCGTCATGATGTGGGGGCAATCCAGATTTCTGATCCCACGCCCGTTCAACCAAGAAAGAGCAATAGGCGTAGGATAAAGCATCAAGATAGGAAGTATACTGACATCAACATGTCTTTGTCTCAGGCATTACAGCAATTGCTGAAGGCGAAATTGATCACACTAAAGGATCCTCCTCAAAATCCTGACACTTCCTCTCCCAAGTACAACCCGGGTATGAGATGTGCCTACCATTCTGACAGTCCTGGACATGACACCGACGACTGTTGGACCTTGAAGAACAAGATCCAGGATTTGATTGACGCCAAGGAGGTCGAGTTTGAACACTGATCCTACACCAAATCATCGAGAATGTCTTTTGTTCATTCAAATGTTCAAGTTGTATTTTTCTTTGATTGTTCAAACATTTATTCATGTTAAACATTGTTATCACATTAATGCATCGCTTATGTCTATTTTGAATCAATATATTCGTATTCACTAAACGCAAATTATTTTCATATTTTTTCTGATGTCAACTCTCTTTAATTCTAAGCCTCTTGAGGGAGGATGACGAAAACGATACCATGATCTACAGTATGCTTTTGAACAGACCCCGCTGATGAGGTACAGGCATTGTTTCAATTCCTAAACACTGGAGTTATAAGGATGATAATCCCTCGTCAACCCCTCTGAGCCAAAGAAGTAGGAGTTTTTTTTTCTTTTCGAAATTTAAAACCCTTAATCATAACCTGGGGCAGGGTAGTCTCTCAGTTGATCCAAGTGCATAACGAATGGCGCCAAAGAAGTCCTTACAAAACGAAGAAAGACAGTGATGGTTCCGAATAATCAATAAAGAACAGGCAGTCATTATCAAAAAAATCATAAACGAAAAACCCAAGAAGTCAAAACCTATAAGAAGGGACTTATGAAATTGGGGCATCCCGCTGACTGTAATTCCAAAAAGGAAACAGTTCAGGCAAAAAAAATAGGGATAACGAAATCAGAAGAAAGAGGTCCTACAAACCCTCAATAAAAAAGGAAATGACTGCCTATTCAAAATAAGTTATCAACATCCGAATCATCACCGGAAAATCAGAGCAAAGACTCAAACAAGGTCTAACGTATGATCAACTGAGTTTAGGTTTGGAGAACATCACGAAGAGCGGGTGGGTATAAATAATTTGAGCCTTTATCCTTTGTTTCTTAAACCGTGAACCAGGCCACGTTATAACCCTTAAAAGTCCTAGCTGAAGCATGGGTTAGTTCGAAAGCATACTGTTACGAAAGGTATCCTGACTCCTTAAGGCTTACGGTAAATACGGAGTTGACATCACGTTTTACAAACATTCACTTGTTTTATGAAAAAAAAAAAGGAATGCATTTTCAAAATCTTCGAGACAGACATAAGCGTTGCATTTTTAACATAACTTTGTTTGCATATGACTTTTTGTTTGAACAGCATAGAAATTCGCACGACGAATGCCTAGTGAACAAAAGTGCTTCCAATCAAGGGGCAGACATGACCATGGTCCATTATCTGGGGCAGCCCAATCAAGATTCGGAGAATCTCTCAAAAGGCCAAGTAGCCCGGGGCAAATCTCTGCCTGAGTCACTTAGGGCATTCCAACAATGAATCTTGCCTGATCAAACACTTTCTGGTGGCGTGACAAAACACTTCTAACAGGGGCAACTCCCTACTTTCTGAGAACGGACATAGTCGAAAAGATACTACGCAAAATCAAAGACCCGCTAGGTTGACATACCTAGGCAAAAATAAGGGCTTCCCGGCGAACCAAAAGGGTTCGGGCAAAAATAAGGGATGAAATGAAAAATCTGTACACCCGGCAAGTCGAAAACCTGAAAAGGCGGCTTGGGCAAAAATGGGTATCCCGGTGGACTGAAAACCCGAAAGGGCGGTCCAGGCAAAAGTTAGGGATCAAAGCGTACGACTATGTCCTGTCATCTTATCACCTGCCTATGAGAAGAAGGTTTGTCCATCAACCACTATCCGCACCCCACAGATGCCTTCTCCCATAGAAACAGGGGCAATAATGAGTCGTCCAAACAATCTAATGGCTCTGTCCTCCAAGGTACCAAGGTAGGTTCAGCTAAAGAACATGACCAGTACATCTTAAACTCCCCAGAGAGTCAGCAGTCAGTGCATTCTTCTCCAAGCTATTATCAAACCTCAAGGAAGTTGGGTTACCCTCCCGTAGAGCTCAACATTCCCCAGCAGCAATACATATATTCTTAAACAAGCATCTCCGGCAGTCTTGGTCTAAAGATCGTTCCCCGGCGACATACAAGAATTCAAAGGAATCACTTCCCCAGCATATCAAAACTTCCCCAGGAAAATCCAATTCCCCCAGGAAAATTGGAATTCATATCCCCAAGCAGTAAGCTTATCCCCAGTAAATTCTGGAAGCTTATCCTTCGCAGAGCACGAACGCGTATCCCGGCTTTATTCAAAGAGTTATTTCCTTAACAGGATATAACTGGGTTATCCTCAGCCAAAAGCCACGGAAAGAGCGTCCTCGACGAAGTCTTCTTATCCCCAGCGAAGTCTATCAGCACTTCCAACACAACAAGGGTATCCCCGGAAAGTTATTATCAACAACTTAACAAAGTACCTCTCTCTCCACAGAGTGTTGCTTCCCAGCATGGTCGTCTGGAGCATCTTTTCTCCCCGCAGAATCTTCCATTTGCCAAGTTTATTCCGCAACGGAGTCGTCTTCTCCTACCGGTATTCTTGCAGTTATCATCCCCCGCGGAAGCAAAATCTATTCTTCAACATCAGCCCAGGATACGACTTCCCGGCACCCATCAAGGATTTACTTTCCTAGACGAAAAACACATTCATAAAACGTCACATACATCATTATAGCATGCATAGACACATCATATCACCCCAATCTCATTTATTTTTGAGAACATCTTAAAATCAGGCAATTCATGCATTATGACATTGCATACAACTAATTCGTTACTTTTTCAGGAAAGAACGATCAACAGATAAAAGTCTTTACCCGTTGAGGTAGTAATCGTCCCAGATTCCTTCATCATCCTGCTGAGGTAGTAATCGTCCCAGATTCCTTCATCATTCTGCTGAGGTAGTAATCGTCCCAGATTCCTTCATCATCCTGCTGAGGTAGTAATCGTCCCAGATTCCTTCATCATCCTGCTGAGGTAGTAATCGTCCCAGATTCCTTCATCATCCTGTTGAGGTAGTAATCGTCCCAGATTCCTTCATCATCCTGCTGAGGTAGTAATCGTCCCAGATTCCTTCATCATCCTGCTGAGGTAGTAATCGTCCCAGATTCCTTCATTATCCTGCTGAGGTAGTAATCGTCCCAGATTCCTTCATCATCCTGCTGAGGTAGTAATCGTCCCAGATTCCTTCATCATCCTGCTGAGGTAGTAATCGTCCCAGATTCCTTCATCATCCTGTTGAGGTAGTAATCGTCCCAGATTCCTTCATCATCCTGCTGAGGTAGTAATCGTCCCAGATTCCTTCATCATCCTGCTGAGGTAGTAATCGTCCCAGATTCCTTCATTATCCTGCTGAGGTAGTAATCGTCCCAGATTCCTTCATCATCCTGCTGAGGTAGTAATCGTCCCAGATTCCTTCATCATTCTGCTGAGGTAGTAATCGTCCCAGATTCCTTCATCATCCTGCTGAGGTAGTAATCGTCCCAGATTCCTTCATCATTCTGCTGAGGTAGTAATCGTCCCAGATTCCTTCATCATCCTGCTGAGGTAGTAATCGTCCCAGATTCCTTCATCATCCTGCCGAGGTAGTAATCGTCCCAGATTCCTTCATCATCCTACTGAGGTAGTAATCGTCCCAGATTCCTTCATTATCTTGCTGAGGTAGTAATCGTCCCAGATTCCTTCATCATTCTGCTGAGGTAGTAATCGTCCCAGATTCCTTCATCATTCTGCTGAGGTAGTAATCGTCCCAGATTCCTTCATCGTCCTGCTGAGGTAGTAATCGTCCTAGATTCCTTCATCGTCATGCTGAGGTAGTAATCGTCCCAGATTCCTTCATCATATATTTGGAGTAGCAATCATCTCAGATTCCTTCATCACATCCTTATCAAAAAAACCTCCTCTGGTTCAGTCAGATCGACCCTAAGATCTCCCTGATTCTTATCCCAGTAGAAGACACCCAAGATTTTTCTCAACGAGCGTTGTTGAAGTTAAAATCACCCAAGATTTTTCTCAACGAGCGTTGTTGCAGTTAAAGTCACCCAAGATTTTTCTCAACGAGCGTTGTTGAAGTTAAAGTCGCCCAAGATTCTCTTACCATTCATGCTAAGGCAGTAACCATCCCTGGTTCATTCATCGCCGTTTGAAGCTCCAGACTCAACTCCTGTAACCAGTCAGGACCCATCTATACCAAGCATCTGAAAACCGGCTCCTGCAACGTGTCAGGTACTCATTTGTTCTTTTGCAGGTATGCAGGTTCTCGCTAAGGAATCTCCTACGCGATCAACATCCAGATGGCATCTATAAGCCCATCATCATATTTCATCAACCTCTAAATGGCATCTATAAGCCCATTCCCATCATCACACTACTATGTGAGCGCAAATTTCTGGGCACTCTAGTGTTCAATCATCTTTCACCTTCGGATTACGAAAGGCACGTCAGCCAATCTGCATCCTCAGGTCTAAGAAGATTGAACAGGGGCAACTGTTGTACCCCAAAATTTGCCCTCCCATATTTCTCAAAACATTTCAAGAAAAATTCACAAGTCCAACCTGGCGCGTCATATTCAGGTATTCTTTCGCCAAGATATCTCTGATAACGTATTCTCAAATTCAGGTTCGGCTCAAGAGATAATTCTTTAAAGAAGGTATCCGAATGTGTGAGTTTTCTTGAAGAAATATAGTGAAAAAGTATGCTGAAAGTGCAGTTTTTACGCGCTAAAAAATTCATAACTTGAAGATCGTGACTCGTTTTGAACCCGTTCTGATGGCCAAAATTCCGTCTTGACATTATCTACATTTTCATCTCTCACGGCTGGAAGCCAATTTCAATCAGAAGGTCTTCAAAAATGTGGATTTATCAAGTATTTTCGTGCAGAAAATTTGTGACAGAAGTTTATTTGCGTCATGTTCAAAAAATCACAACTTTGTCGATTTTCATCGTATCGAGCTGGTTCTGGCGCCAAAATTTCACAAATTGAGTTGGCTACATTTTCATAGAAGGTATTGATTTCAAACGGTATTCAAAAGGCCTTTGTTTTTTGCTCAGAGTGCGTGACACGCTGAAAATCCTGAATGCTGAATATTATTTCATCTGGGCCGAAACTTCGAAAATTCATAACTCGGTCAATTTTTATCGGATTGGGCTCATATTTTTACCCAAGGTCCCTGACTCGTAGATCTACAACTTTGCTTCAAAAGTCGAGACCGGATTATGCACCGATCAATACCAGTTTTTTATTGAAGAACGTGTCAGAGTCGACACTGGAGCCCAAAATAAGTTTGTCTGAGCTGAAACTTCAAAAATTCATAACTAATTCACCGTTTATCCGATTGAGTCGATTTTCGGACAGGAGTTAGTTCTCGATGTCGGCTACATTTTGTTTTCACATTTCAACTTCAAAAAATGCACTTAAGTCCCTGCGATTTAGCCTGGAAAGTGACGAATTCAAGTGAATATTGGAGGCCCAATTGCACATTCAAAGCCCATTTTCTTTACCCTAATTTCCACTATATAATCACCTTCTTGTCACACAAACCAGGGGGGAGAAAAAAAGAAAAAGAGGAGAGAAAAAAAAAGAGAGAAAAAACCTTGCCACAACACTGTTGGAATATCAAACTCTTTCAAGAACCCTAAAACCTTGAAATCCTTATTACAAATCCCTCTATCACTACAAACAAAACCATCTCAGCTACAAACCAACATCTTATTACTTCTTCAGTAAGGGTAAGGCTGGCTTGATCTCCATGATCCAAAGAGCATAAAAGCATTCAGGCCACTGATTTTCCAGTAAGGGTAAGGTTGATTTGATCTCCATGATCAAAAGGGTATAATCATTCATACATGCCATATTGTGCCTAAACATTAAATTTCTTCATATGTTGGTTTTATTTGAATTTTTATGATTTTATTTAATGTGTTCGTGAGATTCAACTGCAGATTTAGACAGGATCCCAGGTTTATTTAGGAACGTTGAGGCCAAAAGCCAAAAAGTCAAAAGGCCAAAAGGCCAAAAGCCAAAAGTCAAATACATGGCGAGGCAGACATTAAGCCAGAGATTAAGGGAACGTTGAAGCCAGAACACAAATGGCCAAAAGCCAAAAGCCAAAAGCCAAAAGCCAAAAGCCAAAAGCCAATTGGCCAAAGTAGAACAACTTATGCATGAAACTCAATCCAATGGCCAAAGAATGCAGACCACGGTACTCAGGAGTCAATACTTCAAAAAACCTCCCCTTGGGCCAGACAACCCCTATGGTTTGCTCAATTTTTAATTTTTATTTGTTTTTCCTTTTTATTCTTTTAATTGTTTTTTAATTGTTTTCTTTTAATTCCATAAAATAATTTTCATAATAAATATAAAATACAGAAAAATCAAAAAAATGTTTATTTTATTAATATTAATTTCACTATTATTATTTTTGTAAATAAACTCTAAACAATTAATTAGATTAATTTAGGTTTCAAAACTTTAATATTTTTCTTAATAAATTAAATATGTAGAAATTAGGTTTTTTTAACTTTTTCATCATTTTTTTTAATAAATAATTCTCTCATCATTATTATTATTATTAATTACTAATTTATTTTGTAAATAAACATGTACATAAATTCTTTAGTAAATTAAGTTAAACTTTAACATTTTTCTCAAATAATTAAAAATAACTTAGAATTAGGATTTCTTTTAATTTTAATTTTAATTTTCTTATTTCATAAATACAAAAAAAACCAAAAAAACACTTCTTTTATTTCAATAAATAATTAATTAATTTTTAATTTCATTTAATTTCTTTAAAGGGTCCAACGCCCTCGAACGTTCTATTTTTATTTCTTTCGCACATTTATTTTCTTTCAAATATTATGTAATTGCTCAAGCCATGTAACTCGGACATTTTATATTTCTCGCACTTTAGTTCTTTATTTTTTGTCAAATCGGGTCCTGGATTTTAATTTGGCGATGTGGACCCGCGCCTTTGTAATAGTTTAGGAACTTTAATTTCCGCAACTTTTGTAACTGTTAATAATTGCATGCAAGAATGAATGTCTAAATAAAAACAAACGCATAGATCACTTTGACATGACAAGACAAAGATAAATGAACATGACACACAAATCACACACCACCCCTAGGGTACGCCTCACTGTTGCCTTGCCTCGAAAGGTGATCGTCGAGTAGAGGATGTCTTAGTAAGTCCTCATGATCCGGGAACCTGGCATGAGGGTAGCTTCTAAGGTGTCTTCCCATTGCTCTGGTGATCACAATGTCCCGAACCTCGAATTGACCCGAACACCTCCAACGGTGGTGCTACCTACCTCTCAATGGTAGGATGGCACTACTTTAAAGGACATTTACACAGACGAATTCCTTAGGGTAGGTAGACGACTCGTGGATACTTGCTCTAATTCAAAACAAAACAAATCAAAAATACTTTTCACACCGACACATTTTCAAAAAGCATTTTTCAAACACTCTTGAGGACCGATACAAGAGTCGAACTGAAATTTTCAAAGAAACTTTTTAAAAACCCACAGTTGAAAAGCAAACAAATCATTTTTGAAAACACAATGAGCAAGTATCTAAGAGCCCATGGATAACCATGGATAGAAAGGGTGCTAACACCTTCCCTTTCTATAATCTACCTCCCGAACCGAGAGCAATCTCTTTAAGGAATTTTTCTGTGCTTTTGTCCTTTCCATTTGGAGAAAATAAAAGACGGTGGCGACTCTTGCTTCCGCGACATTTCGCGAACCAGCGTTAAAACAGTCAGTTCCAGATCCACCGATCACACATGGTTTCAGGGAGGGGGAATTATTTACATGTCCAAAAATGAAGGGGATGAAGCAGTAAATATCCTAGTTTAAATCTATTACATCTAGTAGGCAGATACAAAAAATATGAAAAAATACAAAAGGTAAAAACGCGCATGAATTGGAAATACGTCTAAATCCTAGAAGGAAAAAGTCTTTTGTTTATTTTTTATTTAATAGAAGAAAAATAAAAATCTAAATCTACTTAATTTTAAATTATAAAAATGTTTAAGTAATTAATAATTGATTAACGAAATTAATTTTAATAAAAAGACTAGAACCTAATTTTTGTGATTTTTTGATTTAAGGTTGATTTAAAGAGTAAAGTCAATAAAAGAAATGAACAAAACAAAATAAAAATACAAATGGTTCTTCGATCAGGGAAGGAGCTTGTGCTTCGATACATGGAAGGAGGTTATCCTTTGATCCATGGAGGGAGGTTATCTTTTCGATCCATGGAAGGATGTGGTTTTTTGATCCAGGGAAGGAAGCTGCCTTTCGATCTGGATCTGCAAGACAAATGTTAGAAAAAACAAAGATGCATGACCTGGGTACCAAACCCAGATCTTCCCCCCTAATTCGAATCTTCCCCTAATTCGAACCCTTTGTGTTCTAATCTGGATTTTTTTGGCTTGAAACTGCCTGTGTCATGGGCTTCAAAGGCAAATTCAGATCATGCCCTTCGATGGCACGATCTTATTCCTGTATGTTATCTTACATGTGGTATTTTCATATAAACACAAACAACATTAGCAGTGTAAATATGCAAACAATATGCATTTAAATGGCCTGTAAATACAGTTTTGATTTTGTAAATCCTTACTAACCAGAGATGCTTCGATCTATGAACCTGGGCGTGGAATTTCTAGCGTAAGGTCCTGGGTGACTTCCTGGGAGTTTACAAAGCTAGCTTGGTATTTAGGCAACTTATGAGATTTTTGAGCTTTTTCTTGAGGCAACTTCTTGTGTGTGTGTGTGTGTGTAATACGTGTGTGTGTCTGGGTAATGTGTGTCTTTTTTTTCGTCCGTTCTTTCCTCTCCTAAAAATGTGTCTTTAGCTCTGTATTTATAGGAGGTGGAGGAGACAAGGAAATGGGGAAAGAATCATGGCATTAAGGACCAGCCATTAAACATGGCTTTGAAAACAAATCAGACAAATTAAAGGATTGCCATTTTGAATTATTCATGCCATTTTGAAATTTTGAGTGAATCTGGACATGTTTCACCCCCTGACTCCTTCGAATATCCTCAAGCCTTGTTATTCGATTGGCTCTGCGTGGCTTCCTTCGATTTGTTCATGGTTTCATCCTCATGGCTCCTTCGATTGAGTCCATTTACATTGGTTGTTTTGACCTGGAAAATTCTCCTATTAGCCCAATCGAACACTTCCTTCTGGCCATTCGAAGCTTCTTTTGTTATTTCATTCGAATGTAATTGTGCATGAGGCTTGGGCTTGGTAGCATGTAGGACTTTGGCTGGCAAGCATCTTGAACCAAACTCACCAGAAGACAAAACAAACTTGTTTCTAACAATTATGTGTCCTTCGAATGGACCAATTATATATCCTTTGAAGGCACCACTTGTGTGTTCTTCGAATGGGCCACCAATGTGTGTCCTTCGAAGGCACCACTTGTATGTTCTTCGAATGGACCAATTGTATGTCCTTTGAAGGCACTACTCGTATGTTCTTCAAGTGGGCCAAAAGTATGTCCTTCGAAGGCACCACTTGTGAGTTTCTTCAAATGGGCCACCAATGTGTGTTCATAATGTAGAAATTATGTGTTGAAGAGTTCAGAGTCGGAATCAAAGCAAGCCATTTCAGAGGGAGTTATTACCCATTCGAAGCTAGCACAAAGGAATTTAATGCCTTGTGAATTCTAGAATGAGGGAGGCCATTGTTTTGTGGATCAAAGCAAGCAAAAAGGAGGCCATTTCCTAGTGAATCGAATTAGGAACGAAGAAAGTATTTGCCTAGTGGATCGAAGCAGGCACGAATGAGGTATTCATCTAGTGAATCAAAGGAAAGTATGAGGAAGCCTTTGCCTTGTGAATCGAAGGCAAGACTGAAGAAGCCTTTTCCTTGTGGATTGAGGGCAAGCACAGAGGAAGCATTTGCCTAGTGGATCGAAGGCAAGTTGAAGGGGCCTTTGCCTTGTGGGTCAAAGGCAAGTTGAAGGGGCCAAAGTCCAGTCGAAGCTTGGGAAATCAAAGCAGACTTGAAGGAGGCCAAAATCCAGTCGAAACTTAGGATATTGAAGCAGTCTTGATTTTCTTCGATTTGGTGCCTTAAAGCCAAAAAATCCAATTGTACTTGTGCAAACTTGCCCTTTTGAAAATCCTTGTGAGAAAATGTCTTGAGAAAAAGGAGGGAAAATTTTGGGGTACAACAAACGGCATATCACTTTCTATGAAGGATTGATCAAACACTCTTGTTGTACCCCAAAATTTGCCCTCTCATTTATCAAGACTTTCCTCACAAGTTTCCTTTGACTCAAGACTGGATTAGGGTTTGGTCAGCTCAAGACATCTCATCTTGCACTGATAACCCAAAATTAGGGCTTGAGTTTGCACAAGTATTTTTGGACTATCAATGCTTCATGTGACTTTCAAATATCATTACGGACCCCTAAGATCACTCATGACAAGTTTCAAGCCTTGAACCACATTTTTGATCAGTCAATTGGACAGTTGACCTAAAAATCAATTGTATTGGGGAAAAAGTCAACCATGGCCAATTTTCAGTCAAACTTCATATTTTTTGATCCACATCAACATTTTAAACTTATAAGTATCATTTGATCAAGTTTGGATCACAATTCCTCAAGAAATTTGATCAAATCACCAAAAGGGCAAAATGGTCAAAATTAGGGTTTTGACTGAAGAAGGGCAATTTCTGATTTTTAACCTAGAAAATGACCAATTGAGTTAAAGAATGATTTCAAGGATTCAATTTCATCATCTTGACCTAATAGCATGGCTTAAAACATTTCAATTTCATTGGATTGACAGATGAAATTTGCAGTCAACTGTACGCTGAAAAGTCAAACTTTGACTTTTTGGTCAAAATCAAGTGCCAAGGGTCATATTTCATCAAAGCATGTCAAAATGTGAAACTTGTTTATCAAGAAATCCAAATTTGAAGATAAGGGTTTAAATTTGAAAATTTTCTTAACTTAGAAATTTTCTAAGTATAGAAAATTTCTTCTTTTTTTCTCAACTTTAGGCCATGTTTTCACCATGATGCATAATGATTCAAAGAAAGTTCCCAACATGAAAGTTGTAGACCTCCATGAAATCTACAACTTTGATTCACACACTTTTCCATAAAGATTCTTGTATCTCAAGATGTAAATTTATGAATACATGGTCATAAACTAAATAACTTAGTGAAATTTTGCCCTAATTTAGGCAGGATTTGGACCCAACTTCATGGAAATTTTTCACGTAGTTCCAAGAGGTATCTCAAAATAAATTTCAAATATGAGTTATAGAGCACATTGCAATCTTTCTAAAATGTCAAAGAACTCCTCAAGATCATTTTTTAGTAAGGAGAATCGAAGAGATGAAGTTGGAAATTTCTCACTTTTGTCCAAGCCATTTCATGAAGAACAAAGTTGCAACCAGTACCTATGCTACCTCATCCATTCTTTACAGGTCCCAAACTTGTTCCTCACTCCTTAATTAAATGCTTACTCAGTTGACAAAACTTTGATCCATGCCTTAGAACCATTATCCAACTTGCAATTCCATTTATGGCAAAAAGTGACCATTGCCATTTTGAAAAAGATCAACTTTTGCAAACTTTACAATCTTGAGCATTGGTCCTGTCCCCTTTGGACATAAAAGTCTCACAGGTCTAGGGCAAATTGTACAAGCTGATACCAACCCTAAGGGAGCAAGTACAAGCATGGCAAGCATTGTCCCTTCACTTTACTTCAAATGCAAGAAAAGTTGCAAAAAGGCTAGAACAGGCACAACTGTTAGAGGGTTGACATCAAACCAATTATATACTATTATACAAACATGATACAACACAAGAGACGAGGAGCAAAGGCCTAAAACACTCCCAACCAGAAAAACACCAAAAATCTTCCCAAACCTGCAGTTTTTTTATAATCATACCCATCTTCCATTTGGCTCGTGCGTTTTAAGTTTTGATCATTCAAACATCTTACATACTTGATATCAAACCAGTCCAAGCCTTCATCCCTGTTCTGTAATCACTTTTCCATCATCTGCCATTGTTGATTTTAGAGCTTGCAGTTTGACTTGGCCAAGGAGTTTCAGATACTTTCAGAACAAGGCAAGGGTTGGAATACATTCAGGGAAGCTCAAGGAAGCTCAAGCAAGCATCAGGCCTCCATCAAACTCACTCTAGTTCCATCCATGATTCCAACTGAAGGAGGTAAAATCTCAAACTCTATCTCCTTGTACAGGCAACCATAGGCCATGATTTATAAATAAAAAGTGTAGTCCTCATCATAACGAAACTGTACATATCTTTATCTTGCATTGATTTTACTTGAGTTGAAAGAATTTGAAACTTGAAATTTCTGAAAATATTAGGATAAAATTTAGGGCTGTTAAAATTCTCTTTGATCTTTAATTGTTAGTTCACGTAACTTATATGGTTGGAATCTTGAGTTCAAGTACTACAACTTTCATGTTATGAGTTCTCGTTTTCATGGAAGTATGAGAGAGTTACAGGATGTCTGGCCAAGCTTGAGGAAGAAGATGAAGTACAGGGCAAGGATTTGTTTTATGTTATCTTATTTTCATTTCCCTTAAGACATTGGATGTATAGCCATCCCAGTGGCAAAGTAGCGCGTTGGTGAGACCAATGTCCTGGGTTCGAACCTGGGCGCGCTACTTTTGTTTTTACATTTTGCCATTTTTTTAGTTTTGACATTTTTTTGCAGATTGGGCCTTCATAGTTGGGCCATGGACTTTTTTGCTTGCATGATATCTCTAACCTGCTACATCACCCCCTTTGCCAACTTTCTATATTTTTATTTTATTTTCATTTTTAATATATATTAAATATTTTCTTTGATACATAAAAATCCTAAAAAATGTAAATTTCATAATATCACATTTTTATTTTATTTTAGTTTATTTTTCACATAAAAATATATTTTATTTTAATAGATATCATATATTTTCTTGATAAATTTGTAAAATATAGTTAAAACATATTTAGTTTAATTTATTTTCATTTCATACTTATAAATACTTATTTTTGCATATATAAAAATTTTATATTTTTATACAATATTATTTATTATTCCAATACAAAAAATACAATAATAATACATATGAACTTCATTTTCTTTTAAAATAGAAATTAGGGTTAAAACCTCCCTTCTAAAATTTTTAATTCTTTTCCTTACATTTTTAGGTTTAGATTAAAATTTTCTTTTACATAAAAACAAAACAAAACAAAATCTTTTCTTACATGTATATTATATTGCATCTTTAAATATTGTATCTTATTTATTCTAATTCGTACAAATTCGATTTGGTTGTAATAATTTATTTAGCTTTATATTCTTGCAAAATCCCCATTCAAACTTGTATTCCCCCCTCCCATAAATTGTTGTAATAGCTTAGTAATATTTACATTTTGCAATTTATCGCTTTATATGCCATGATTAGTAATTAGGGTTTGTATGACAAGACCAAAACAAAGCAAAATAGAACACCCTAAATACAAGACAAAATCAAAGCATGAAAATGATACACTTGCACACAAGCATCCTCAGGGTTTCTCCACTTGGTTGCCTAAAACAAAAATGACCATATTACGCATGCGAAGTATCTTGGCAAAAACAAACAAATATAAAGATCATAGTCCCTTGATGATGCTATTCAAAAGTTGCCTTACAAAATGATCTTGGTCCCTCAAAATGCTAAGATACTTTGCAAACATTGCTAATCATGGCCATACGATGACCCACGCCCGTCTCGTTTACATCCAAAGATAGGGTTGCTTACCAAATCAATGGTAAGACGACAATGTCAAAGGAATAGAAAATGTACAAGAAAGACATTTGAGTAGGTAGATTACTTCTAGTTACTTGCTCCATTTCAAACATCTATCCTTGCTATTTTCTAAAACAAACACACACACATTTCAAAACATCTTACAAACATTGAAAACATTTTTAAAAAAAGACAAACATCTTTGTATACATTCTTACGAACGAGAATCATTGCAAAGATTGCCTAAAATTGCCTCTTTTAGAAAATACTTTCAAAACCACACCAAACACAATTTCAAACAAACAAAAGCAAGTGATCTAAGCAAGTAACTAAGAGCCCATGGAAAACAATGGATGAAAAGGGTGCTAATACCTTCCCTTTTCAAAATCTACCGTCCGAACTCAAGAAAACATCTCAAAGGTCTTTCCTATGCTTTTTCACCTTTCCTTTTGGATAAAAGAAAAGTCGGTGGCGACTCTTGCTAACTGCAACATTTGCGATAAAACGCAAAAACCTCAAGTCAGTTCTCCCACCGTATCACAGAAATGGCGACTCTGCTGGGGACTTTTATAGAAGTGGGGTTACCTTAAGGTTTAGATCACATTTATTTGCCTACATTTGTTTAATTTGTTTGCTTTACATTATGGTTCTTTGTTTGGGTTTGAATCCTCCACCCGGATTTGGGAAACATTATAGGTAAATAGCAATACATTGTGGAAACTGTGCGGGGTATACCGACATGGTCTAAGTAATAGCTATGTTAGTGTGACATATTTGTGGGTACCGGTAGCCTTTGAGTTAATCAAAGAGAATACGGGGCCGCTGAGTGATGTCATGAAGCACTAATGAACTTCTAGAACCCTTTACTTGACCAACTTAGGCCTTTAGGATGTAGTGAGATGACCAGATTTGGTGCAGTCCAAAGTTGGTAGATACTCGATACTACACTCATTGAGGGTTGGTTTCTTGGGATATTTTGGTTGCCATTAAAGAGGCTTGATCTGAAACAATGACCAAGGAAACAATCCAGTGATATTGAGCTCCTTAGAACCCGGTTACTTTTGTTAGGACAGGTTGAGCCAACTAAACTTCAATAGGGTACTTACCTATGAAACCCCATGCAAGCCTAAACTAAGAACTTGTTTATTTTGCTTGTATATGCATACTTGTACATAACATTATGCACATCATAAGCATCATATGCATCCACTAACCATTTCAAGGATTTTGGAGATTCATGTTTGTTTTTGTTTTGTAGGATATGGATTCACTCCGCAGGAAAACTATCCAAATAAACCTTGTAAGAATTCCTCCACAACTCAAGGAGCTAGCTTCAAGGATCCCTGAGAACTCTCCATTCACTGAGAGGCATGGTCGTCTACTCAACTTGGTCACCTCCAACACAGAAGAGGATATGTTGAAGGTGCTCTTCCAGTTCTTTGATCCTTTGCATCACTGCTTCACATTTCCTGACTATCAGCTTGTTCCCACTTTGGAAGAATTATCTCAACTCTTGAGGATTCCCATTCTCAATCAACTACCTTTCAACGGTACGGAAAGAGATCCAAAGCCAGAAGATATTGCTCAAGCTCTGCACTTGCACTCATCTGATGTCACAACTCATTGGGAAACTAGAATTGGTGTCAAAGGCTTCTTAGCAAAGTTTCTGTTTGAGAAGGCTCAAAGCTGTTGGAATTCCCTAGACTTGTAAGCTTTTGAAGAGATTGTGGCTCTTCTTATCTATGGGATGGTCTTGTTTCCCAATCCTGACCAACTCATAGATGTGAGTGCCATCAAAATCTTCATGTCACCCTATCCGGTGCCTACATTACTAGGGGATATCCTGCACTCTTTTCACACTCGTACAATGAGGAAAAAAGGTGTCCTTATGTGTTGCACTCCCCTCCTGGTAAGATGGTTTATTTCTCATCTTCCCCAATCAGTCTTAAGGAATGAGCAAGGTTTAAGGTGGTCACAAAGGTTAATGACGCTCAAACATTCAGATATTCATTGGTGCTCTCGATCCAAGGAGAATGTTATCATTGTTGACCGTTGTGGGGAATTCCCTGATGTCCCTCTACTTGGCGTTAGGTGAGGCATCACCTACAACCCATTCTTGGCTCTAAGACAGTTTGGTTATGCCCGAAGGGATGGCCCACATGATATGCTGATTCAAGGCTTGGTATTTGACTACGACAACAACGATCAAGGTCTTCGCCAGAGATTCATCCAGGCTTGGAGGATGCTAAACAAGGTGGATAGCAAGACTTTAGGACACAAGAATTCCATCCCTCTTGAGCTTTACCTCAAGTTGGTACGAACCCGCGCTCAAAGTCTTATGATGCCTTCTCCTTCCATTCTCCCGGTGATTATTGAGCCTGTTAAGGAAGGAGAAGTTCCATACACTATCCTACATCCTGACATGCCTACATCTCTCGAAGATCTACAAAGGGATTAGATACAGCTCAAAGGAGAGCGGGATACTTTCGAAGCCCAATTCTACGCAAGCGAGAAGAAGGTTTTGGAACTCACTAGGCTACTTCATGAGGAGCAGACTCTAAATGCATATATTGCACCAAAGAGGATGCGCACTACTTTTTTATCTTAGAGTGTTGTATTATTTTTCCCAAGGGGCATTGATATACTCAAACCCTATTTTTATTAATATAACGTATGTTTCTTTTTGTTTAAAACAAATTTGAATTTTTAAATCCTTGAAAACATTACATATGCACATATCATTCATCATAACATAAACAGGTCTTTTACAATAAGTTTCCTCATCTCTCTACTGTTTATTTCAGTAAGATGGATCTCGAACAGACAGTCAAAGATCTTCAAGCTCAAAACACGCAGTTTCAGCAGTTACTCATGACCCTAGCCAAGGGGTAAGATGAGTTGTAGACTCTGTTAGCTGAAGAAAGAAAGAAGAAAACAAAGAAGGCCACTGGGGTCTTGAACATGGGGAGAAGGTTTCAGGGACAGGCTAGAAGAACATTGAATTTTGCAACCACTTCCGGGGAAGGAGAAGGGAAAGGAACAGAAACAACGGTTCCGTCAGAATCTGAAGAGGAGGAAGAAGAGGAAGACTACTCTGAGGAACAATACCTTCCGGTTGATGATAAGTACAGACATCTTGAAGAGCGTTTAAGCGCTATGGAAATCCAAAGGGTACCAGGTCTAGATTCTGAAGAATTGGGGCTAGTATCGGGAATTTTGATCCCACCAAAGTTCAAAGTGCCGTTGTTTGCAAAATATGATGGGGTGTCATGTCCTAAAATGCACCTCCGATCATACGTAAGAAAGATTCATTCGCACTCTTCCGATAAAGACTTTTGGGTCCATTTTTTTCAAGATGGTTTATCCGGAACATAACTCGATTGGTTTTACCAATTAGAAAGGGCCGACGTCTACAACTGGGAATACCTTGCCGCAGCTTTCTATAAACAATACCAGTATAATGCAGATTTGGCGCCTACCCGTACTCAACTTCAGAGTATGGCTATGGTTTCAAATGAGGGTTTCAAAGATTACGCACAAAAATGGAGAGATCTAGCTGGGAGAGTGAAACCCCCTCTGTCTGAAAGGGAGTTGGTGGATATGTTCTTAGGCACTCTATTGGGCCCTTTCTTCAACCATTTGATTGGAAGTTCATCTGCTGGATTTACTGAGTTAATATTAACCGGAGAGAAGGTGCAAGCTGGTATAAAAAGTGGAAAGATTCAGAAGGATTCGTCTGCCTCTACAGCTGTGAGAAAGCCTTTCACTAGGAAGAAGGAGGTATCTGTTGTTTATCCATAAAGGAACCAAGGGAGAGCTGAACACCGACCATTGGTAGGGACCATTATGATCCCAAAGCTTGCATCTGATCAACCAAGGAGTAATCAACTGAGGATGGAAATGCCAGTTCGGAAATTCACCAGAATTAATATGACTCTAGCCCAGATTTTACCATATCTGCTGAAATCTAATCTAGCAGCGTTAAAAGAAGCTCCAAAGAATCCCAACACAGCGTCCCCTCATTATCATCCAAATTCCAGATGCGCATACCATTCCGAAAGTCCAGGCCACGACACCAACAACTGTTGGACTTTGAAAAACAAAATTCAAGACCTCATAGATGCAAAATAGATTGAGTTTGAGGCGCCCGAAAAACCAAATGTCATTTCCGCTCCTATGCCTAGACATGGTCACAACGCCAATGCTATCGAGGAAGATTTGTTTGTTGCTACAATGGATGAACTCTTGACTCTGCTCCCGATCATTAAGATGAACTTGTTGAAAGCTGGTCTATTCCCAGGTTGTAATAAAGACTTCCATCTTTTCTTATCCTCACCAACTGATTGCCCTCTGTTGAAGACAGGCATTCAACGCTTGATAGACAACCAAGAGATTTTGTTTGAAAATGCTCCTTTTCACCCATTCCAGTTAAAGACATTTCAATCATAACCATCTACGCCAATCCTTCCAGGGTCCCCAAAAGACCCGTTAGGATTACATCGGTTCCAAAGACTACTCCTCTTTTAGTCACAATTACCGGGCCAATCCCGTATGAATCAGATAAAACAGTACCGTGGAATTACAGTGGAGAAATCTACTACCATGGTATCAAACAAGATAGTCTGACCGCCGAAGAAGTGAGCTCCGGAGAAGAAGATTCCGACATTAGCAATATTTTCGGAACTAGTAAGATTACCCGTAGTGGTAGAATCTTGTCTCCAGAGATTGCCCCTCCAAAGGCAATTTTTGGACCCGTGACTGTTCCGAAGATTACCTTTGTACCAATAATCATACCTGCAATTGCTCCTACCGACAAAGACGACACGACCCCTGCTGTTATCCCTACCAATACTTCTTCTACTGAAATTCGAGGAAAAAGTGTTCAAGAAGAGCCTGTCCGGACGAAGGCGCAACCACTAACTATCCCCGAAACCTCCAAGAAGGAAATGGAGGAGATACTGAG
Source organism: Vicia faba (assembly GCA_948472305.1). NCBI lineage: Eukaryota > Viridiplantae > Streptophyta > Magnoliopsida > Fabales > Fabaceae > Vicia > Vicia faba. The sequence goes on along the minus strand of OX451738.1, from coordinate 1,626,198,196 downwards.
AATAATAAAGAAGAGTGACTATGACGTGGTTGAACAGTTAGGGAAAACTCCCTCCAAGATTTCTATGCTGGCTTTGTTGCTGTGTTCTGAGGCACATGCGAAAGCTCTGGTGAAGTTTCTGAAGACAGCCTGTGTGCCACAACAGACGTCCGCTGACCAATTCCAAGATTGTGTGGCCAATTTGACAACTGATAACGGCCTAGGATTCTCTGATGCTGATTTGACACCCAGAGGGAGAAAGCACAACGAGGCATTACATGTCTCTGTGGAGTGTAGAGGAACGACTCTGGACCATGTCTTGGTGGACACTGGCTCATCTTTGAATGTTTTACCGAAGAAAGCTCTCGACAGGTTGGATTGTGAAGGACTGACATAGAAACCCAGTAACATAGTTGTAAGAGCATTCGATGGCTCAAAGAGGATGGTCCACGGGGAGGTGGACATCCCCATAAAGGTGGGAACCCAGACGTTCAGCTCAACCTTCTATGTAATGGACATCCACCCCTCTTACTCCTATCTGTTAGGACGGCCCTGGGTCCATAATGTCGGTGTTGTCATCTATATGCTACACCAGATGCTGAAGTACCCGGTCCATGGAAAGATTATCACTGTCCACGGAGAGGAAGAGTACATGATTAGCCATCTAAATTCTTTCCGGTATGTGGAGTTGGATGGCGAGTTCATTGAAACTCATTTTCAACATTTCGAAGAGGTCTCTCAAGAGGTAGCGGTAACCAAGGCGGTATCCCCGATCCCCAAGATCACAAGAACTCCTCTTTGGATGTCATCTCTAAAAGACGCCAAGGCAGTTGTAGAGGAGAATGGATGCACCATCTAGGGGAAGCTTCCAGAAATTTCGTATAAATCTGACAAGTTTGGCTTAGGGTTTACTTCAAATGCTCAGAAGGATGTGCGACATGCCCGTGCTGGAGGGCCACCTCTGAATATTAGCAACCAAGAGGTCAACACAGTGGAAGATGGTGAAGAAGATGGCAGCTTGGAGGATTGGATATTTCCAACTGTCAACAGAGGACTTCGCAATTGGGAAGCCAGAGACTTTGTCCCAATAACTTTCATCTCTCAGTAATTTATCTTTTACATTTCTGTTGGACTTGCAATATTCACAAACAATTCGCACATTAAAAACCTTGTGTCTTACCCGAGGCACAATGGTCCATTTGTAAGGGTTTTTATTTCATCTTCATATGACATTCAATGAATCATAGATGCTTTTTCACATATAAACCTTCTTGTGCTCATTGTCTTTCTTTTACATTTTATTGTTTAAAGATGGCTATACCCTTACACACACCCACACTCACAAATGCAGGTACCACTCCATTCCGGATCCCATGGGTAACGATACTGCTATGGCCTTTAGTGACTCTGAAGATCTAATCTACCAAGCTGAAGACGAAGGTGAGGAAGATTCTGAAGTACCAGGGGAATTGGCCAGACTACTACAACAAGAGGAAAGAGTTATTCAGCCTCATGAGGAACTGTTGGATACAATCAACTTGGGTACCGAGGAAGATAAAAAGGAAATTAAAGTGGGTGCCAATCTAGAGCCGAGTGTCAAGGAGCGTCTAATTCAGCTATTTCATGTTTATGTTGAGATCTTTGCCTGGTCATACAAAGACATGCCAGGACTTGATACAGACATCGTGGTACATTGTCTGCCCACGAGAGAAGATTGTCCACCAGTGAAACAAAAAGTTTTCCGCATGAGACCTGACATGTCAGAGAAGATCAAAGCGGAAGTCGTGAAGCAATTCAATGTTGGATTCTTGGCTGTCACTTCCTATCCTCAATGGGTTTTCAACATTGTCCATGTGCCTAAAAAGGACGGAAAAGTACGAATGTGCATGGATTATAGAGATTTAAACAGGGCTAGCCCTAAAGATGATTTTCCACTTCCCCACATCGACATCCTGGTTGACAATACGGCCCAACACAAAGTGTTTTCCTTCATGGACGGATTCTCAGGTTATAACCAAATCAAAATGGCACCTGAGGACATGGAGAAAACTACATTTGTCACATAGTGGGGCACATTCTACTACAAAGTGATTCCATTCAGACTGAAGAATGTTGGGGCAACCTATCAACGCGTCATGGTAGCTTTGTTTCATGATATAATACATCATGAGATAGAGGTCTATGTAGATGACATGATAGCCCGATCACAAATTGAAGAGGAGCACCTTGATCACTTGCAAAAGTTGTTTGTGAGATCGAAGGAGTACAAACTAAGGTTTAACTCAAACTAGTGCACATCCGGAGTCCGGTCCGGTAAACTCTTAGGTTTCGTTGTCAGCAACAAAGGCATCGAGGTTGATCCTGCCAAGGTTAAAGCGATACAAGAAATGTCTGCTCCTCGTACTAAGAAGGAAGTCAGAGGATTCTTGGGACGCTTGAACTATATTGCCAGATTCATTTCTCACCTAACAGCTACTTGTGATCCAATCTTCAAGCTATTGAAGAAAGATCAAGTAGTTAGATGGAATGATGAATGTCAGATTGCTTTTGACAAGATCAAAGAGTACTTACAAGAGCCTCCTGTTTTGATGCCACCAGTCGAGGGAAGACCACTGATCATGTATCTGACCGTTTTAGAGAACTCAATGGGGTGTGTATTGGGGCAGCATGACGATTCTGGTCGAAAAGAGCACGCTATTTACTACCTGAGCAAAAAGTTTACCGACTGTGAAACCAGATATTCACTGCTCGAGAAAACTTGTTGCGCTCTGGTATGGGCTCCTCGTCGGCTAAGACAGTATATGTTGACTCATACTACTTTGTTGATATCTAAGATGGATCCGATAAAGTACATCTTCGAGAAGCCTGCTCTGTCTGGGAGGATAGCTAGATGGCAGATGATCCTAACAGAATATGACATACAGTACACTACCCAGAAAGCTATAAAGGGCAGTGTGCTAGCTGATCATCTTGCTCATCAAGATGTAGAAGATTATCAGTCCATGAAATTTGAATTCCCAGATGAAGACATAATGACATTAGACAACTGTGAAGAAATCAGACCATATGACAGACCCGAACAAGGATCCCAATGGACCCTGTTCTTTGATGGGGCATCCAATGCACTTGGTAATGGTATCGGTGTTGTACTCATATCTCCGGAAGGGTGTCATACTCCCTTTACTGCCAGACTTTGCTTTAATTGTACGAACAACATGGCAGAATACGAAGCATGCATCTTTGGTATTAAGGTTGCCATAGACTTGGGAATCAAATCTTTAGATGTGTTTAGAGATTCAGCTTTGGTCGTCAGTCAGATCAAAGGAGAATGGGATACTAAGCACTCAAACCTTATCCCTTAAAAAGAACATTGTTGTACCCCAAAATTTGCCCTCCCATATTCTTCAAGATTTACAAAGAGCAAGCTTCAAAATCTCCCCAAGGGTTGCACAGTTCAAGGGCCTCCTAACAGTCAAAAATTAGGGTTTTGGTTCTGACAAAGTAAATGAAGTTTCCAAGGGTCCAATCAAGTCCCACATGCCTACAAACATGGTCAAGCATCCTCATACCAAGTTTCAAGACTTACAGCACAAAATTGCACAGTCAAAAACCCTAATTGCACTACAGTCAACTGCAGGGGCAAAATGGTCATTTGACAGTCAAAAGTTCAAATTTTTGGTCAACATCTCATTTTGAAGCCACAAACATCATTTTATCAATGCTTGATCATGAGTCTCAAAGCTTGGCTTAAAAAGTCTCAAGATGCAAAAGTTTCCATATTTGGACAGTTGAAAAAGTCAACTGTAACTTGACCAGGGCATAACTTCAACATGGATTATAAGAAAAATTCAATCCAAAGCTCATTTTGAAGAGAAAGACATTTCCTACAACTCCTCTTCATACTTCAAGTCCAAGAAATGCTCTCACAAAAAGTTATCAATTTCAACATTATAGGTCATTTTCAAAAGTCAACAAAAAGGGACTTTACGTCAAAGGCCATAACTTGAGATTGGTAAATCAAAATGACATGGGACCAAAGGCATTGGTTAGAGGACTCAAAGACCTTTCCAAAATGTCCAAGAACATGAGCAAAGCTTAAAAATTGAGCAAGTTATGCCTTGTAGAAGTTGGGAAATTTTTGGATATTTTGAAAAGTCAACATTGCTTCAAAAGTCTTAAAAATGCTAATGGGCCTCTTTTTCTTCCACAATTCATCATCCAAGGCATGTGCACGACCATTTGGCCCAAAGGGAAGTTTTTCATCATTTTTATTTATTTATTTGGATTTTTAATGACTAATAATTCATTTAATTTAAATAAATATGTGGAAAATACTAAACCTAAGCAATCAAATCTTTTTATGCATGAAATAGTCTTAAGATTTCGTGCATTATCTCATTTAGAAAGAATCAAGTCAATTGGCCATGATTGGAACCAAGTTTGCATGAAAAAGATTGGAAAATATTTGCCATGAAAATCAATATCCATTCCATCAATGCTTTGATTCTTTGGACAAAAAACTCAACCCTAATCTCTCATACACATATATACATGCTAACCCTCATGCCCAAAACCTCGCCAGCTGCGCCAGAAATCCATAACCAAACTTGCGTTTTTTGACAAAAATTCCAATACTGAAAACTAGGTTCTAGGGCGATTCAAGCCAAAATAATTGTTCCATTGGCTTGCTGAGACTTAAAGGAAGGTGCCTGGATCAATACCATAGCCTGAAACATCAAGAATTGGTATATCAGAGTCAAGCTTTTCACGAAAATTTCCATAATCGAATCATGAATTTCATGCATTTTTCGTGTGTTTTCTTTATTGATTTACATTGAGTGATTGATTCTAAAGCTAACTGCATATTTTAATTGAGTTTTTGTGCCAAATTAGAGGATTCACCATTGATACAGGTTAGGGTTACCAAGCTTTCAAATTGGGCGTTTCTAAATGCTGTAAAATTGGAACACCATAATACCATGGTTGAATTCAGCATGCTTGGACGATTCTAAAGCAATCCTCGCGCCTAATTTATATAATACCATGGCCTAATCGTTATTTCGAAAACAAGCATATTTTAGGGGGGTTTAAAACCCCCGCTAACTCCTTTTATATTTTCAGGAAAAGCAAAACGAAGAAGAAGATGATGAAGTGTCCAGCAATGATTGGGTTATTTGAATTTTCGCGCTAAACTGACCACTAACTTTTATTTTCCCTTATATTAATTGTTAGTTATATTATAAACAAAAAGCGCAAGTGGAGCAGTTGGCAAGGCATGTGTATGGTAATCCCTGGGACCTGGTTTCGAACCCCAGGTCCCCACTCTCTTTCAATATTTTTTCTCTCAATCTAATACTATGCAGATTCAACCCTGAAGGCCTATCATACATCCACAATATCCAGCGCGCCACATGGCCTGTAACCATTATCCAAGGGACCAGATGTGGAGAACATGATGGACATGAGTCAACGCCTATGCACGCTAGCTGAGAAGTCAACAAGGCCAAAGGGTCATTGGGCCTAAAATGTTACAATTATACCTCTCAATTGGGGACAGAACCCCCCAAGGTATTGTATTTCTTCTCTTTTCTTTATTTTATTTATTTCAATTATTGCTTTTTTTAATTAATTCCTTTAATTTAATTATTTTCATAAAAATATAAAAATAATAGAAAAATCAGAAAAGACAAAAAATTTAAAATATATTTATTTAATTAATATTTTTTTTAAGTAAATATTATTAATTAATTTAGCTTTGTAAAATTAGGTTTAATTTTAGTATCTTTTTCTTAATAAATCAAAAATTTGTAGAATTAGGGTTTGTATCAATTTTTTATCCTTTTTCTTTTCTTTTCACTAATAATTAACTATTTATTTTTATAAATCAAATTGCATGTAAATAATTAGATTAATCTTAGGTTAAAGTTTAATATTTTCTTAATAAATAAAAATTGTAGAATTAGGGTTATATTTCATTTAATTCTCTCATAAAAAACCATAAATACAAAAAACCTCAAAAATAATTTCTTTTTTTTTTCATTTTAATTTAATTAATTTAATAATTTAATTTAATTTCATTAAAAAGGGTCCAACGCCCTCGCTTGCAATTTTAATTCCAATTTGTGCATTTTATTTATCTCTTTCTTTTAAATATTTATGTAATTCTCCCAAAGCCGTGTAAATTTTATTTCTCGCACTTTATTTACTTTTTGTCAAATCGGGTCCTGGATTAAATTTGGCGATGTGGACCCGCGCCTTTGTAATAGTTTAGGAACCTTTAATTTCCGCATCTTTTTAACTGTTAATAATGGCATGCAAGAATGAATGATAAAATAAAAACAAACGCATAGATCACTTTGACATGACAAGATAAAATATCTGAAAACGACACACAAATCACACACCACCCCTAGGGTACGCCTCACTGTTGCCTTGCCTCGAAAGGTGATCGTCGAGTAGAGGATGTCTTAGTAAGTCCTCATGATCCGGGAACCTGGCATGAGGGTAGCTTCTAAGGTGTCTTCCTATTGCTCTGGTGATCACCATGTCCCGAACCTCGAATTGACCCGAACACCTCCAACGGTGGTGCTACCTGCCTCTCAATGGTGGGATGGCACTACTTTAAAGGACATTTACACAGACGAATTCCTTAGGGTAGGTAGACGGCTCTAGATACTTGCTCTAAATTTCAAACAAAATTCAAAAATACTTTTCACACCAACACATTTTCAAAAAGCTTTCGAAAGCATTTTTTCAAACACTCTTGAGGACCGATACAAGAGTCGAACTGAAATTTTCAAAGAAACTTTTTAAAACCCACAGTTGAAAAGCAAACAAACCATTTTGAAAACACAAATGAGCAAGTATCTAAGAGCCCATGGATAACCATGGATAGAAAGGGTGCTAACACCTTCCCTTCCTATAATCTACCTCCCGAACCGAGAGCAATCTCTATAAGGAATTTTTCTGTGCTTTTGTCCTTTCCATTTGGAGAAAATAAAAGACGGTGGCGACTCTTGCTTCCGCGACATTTCGCGAACCAGCGTTAAACAGTCAGTTCCAGATCCACCGATCACAGAACTGGCGACTCTGCTGGGGAAAAACTTAAAGTGAGGTGTACCTTAGGGTTAGTTCATAACTGTGTTTTCAATTGTATTGATTTGCTTGCTTTAAACTTGCGGGTTGCATGGGAGTTACATAGATCCTAACCCGGATCTGGGGATACCCTGTTTAGGTAGCATAAGCTGTGAGGGACCTGTCCGACGTATACCGACATGGGTGAAGCAGTGGCTACGTTGGTGTGGCACCTTGGTCTGTACCGATATCCCTCGTGTCGAAACGGGGAGAATATGGGTCTTCCAAGGAGTCATTAAGCACCATCAGACCTTAGAACCTTAACTGACCCAACTTGGCCATTAGAACAGTAGCAGTATGCTACGCCCATTGAGGCTAAACTCTCGTGATGGTTCTGGCCGCAAGAAAAGATTGCGATGCTGGAGTTATGACCGATTGAGGGTAGTCAATGATATTGGGATCCTCTAAGAACCCGGTTACTTTGATAGGACAGGTATGAACCAACAAACTGAAAGAGGGTAATACCTAGACCTCATGCTGGCCTAAACTCTAAGGGCTTCTCTTGTGTGACTTGCGTGCCTTCGTACTTGACTATTTGCATGCCTGTTATCTGACACATGAACTACTTGCAGGTTTCGTTTATAGTCCTTAATTGGGACTCATAACAGGGTTTACTAAGTTTCTTGCAGGTTTTGTTTATAGTCCTTAATTAGGACTCATGACAGGTTTTACTTGAGTTTCTTACAGGTTTTGGTTTGCAGTCCTTAGTTGGGACTCATAACAGGGTTACTTACATTACCCCATGCATCATGACATCATACCATTGCATACATCCTAACCCATTTCAAGGATCTCAAAGGCTTGTGATGCAGGTCATGATAAATCAAACATCTAGCAAGGGGCAAAGAGGATTTATTTTCCTCTAGCCAAAGTTGTCAGGGGCTATGACCCACTGGATATGGTGAGCTCTGACTCTTGAAGAAGGTTCCCTTAACCAAGGTTGTTTGGAAATCAAAACCAGACATGATGACTAAAGTCAGGGGCTATGACCCACTGGATATGGTGAGCCTTTGACCCTTTGAAGAAGGACTCTCGATAATATGCAGTTCCTTCAATCAAGCTACCAAGTTCTAATAATATTCTCTTGTTTATCCCGCGAGGTCCTTGAAAACATTACATGCATATCATACATATCATTGCATAGCAGGTACCCTTGTTGCAGGACACTTACCTTTCTCGCTGTCTATTTCAGCAATGGCTTCCCAACAAGATAACCAGGACCTTCTGGCTCAAGAGACTCGGTTCGGGGAAATCCTCCTGAATCTATCCAAGGGACAAGAGGAGCTAAGGACACTTCTCATGGGGACCTTTGTCAGGAACAGTGCTGAGGATGAAAGGCTGAAACACCTACAAGCTAAGGTGGATGCATTGAAGGTCCAGATGCTGGGGCAGGTGACTGCCATTCAAGGGTTAGCTCAAAGACAAGATGAGCTCGGGGTTCTCGTCAACCAACTACTTCAGGGTAACCAACTGGGGCAAATGTCTAAGGGTAAAAAGCCAGTCGTCGTTCAACCATCTTTGAGACAAGGAGGTAAGGGGAGAGCTCCTCAAATGGCTTCAGTGCCACAAATTCAACATCAACCTCACCAGCTTCAGCCAGACAAGTCTGGGAGGCAATTCACCCAGCTCAATATGTCGCTGTTTCAAGCTTTACAACGCCTGTTGAGGTTGAACCTGATCACATTAAGGGCTCATCCCCAGAACCCCAACACAGCACATCCTACTTATGATCCCAATAAAAGGTGTGCCTACCACTCTGCCTGTCCAGGACATGATACAAATGAGTGTTGGGCTCTGAAGAATAAGATCCAGGACCTGATTGATGAAGGGGCATTGGAGTTCACACAAGATGGTCAGGCTGAATTTTTCTACCACCCCTCCAAGGCTCACCATTTGAAGTGACAAGCCCTGAGATGAAAAGACTTTTGTTCATTCGAATGTCCAAGTTGTAATTTTATTTTGTTCAAACATTTACTCATGTTAGAACGTTGTTATTTCATTAATGCATCGCATATGTCTGTTTTGAAGCAATATATTCGTATTCACTATATGCAAATTGTTTTCATATTTTTTCTGATGATCAACTCTTGATTAAGAAATTCTAAGCCTCTTGAGGGAGGATGACGAAAACGATACCACGATCTACAGTATGCTTTCGAACAGACCCCGCTGATGAGGTACAGGCATTGTTTCAATCCCTAAACACTGGAGTTATAAGGAAGATAATCCCTCGTCAACCCCTCTGAGCCAAAGAAGTAGGAGTTTTTCTTTTCGAAATTTAAAACCCTTAATCATAACCTGGGGCAGGGTAGTCTCTCAGTTGATCCAAGTGCATAACGAATGACACCAAAGAGGTCCTTACAAAACAGGAGACAGTGATGATTCCGAATAATCATAAGGATAGGCAGTCGTTATATCTCAAAAATAAAAAACCCATTAAGTCAAAACCCATGAAGGAGACTTACAAAACTGGGGCATCCCGCTGACTGTAATTCCAAAAAAGGAAACAGTTCAGGCAAAAAAGAAAGGGATAACAAAAAAAAATCAGACAAGAAAGAGGTCTTACAAACCCTCAACAAGAAAGGAATGACTGCTTATTCAAAATAAGTTATCAACATCCGAATCATCACCGGAAAATCAGAGCAAAGACTCAAGCAAGGTCTAACGTATGATCAACTGAGTTTAGGTTTGGAGAACATCACGAAGAGCGGGTGGGTACAAATAAAATTTGAGCCTTTATCCTTTGTTTCTTAAACCGTGAACCAAGCCACGTTATAACCCTCAAAAGTCCTAGCTGAAGCATGGGTTAGTTCGAAAGCATACTGTTACGAAGGGTATCCTGACTCCTTAAGGCCTACGGTAAATACGGAGTTGACATCATGTTTTACAAACATTCACTTGTTTTATGAAAAAGAATGCATTTTCAAAATCTTCAAGACAGACATAAGCTTTGCATTTTTAACATAACTTTGTTTGCATATGACTTTTTGTTTGAACAGCATAGAAATTCGCACGACGAATGCCTAATGAACAGAAGTACTTCCAATCAAGGGGCATGGCATGATCATGGTCCGTTATCTGGGGCAGTCCAATCAAGATTCGGAGAATCTCTCAAAAGCCAAACAGTAGGGGCAAATCTCCATCTGGATCACTTGGGGCATTGGATGATCAAACGAAGATCTTCTGGTGGCATGGTGACACAATGCTACAACAGGGGCAACTCCCTACATCCTGAGAGCATGGACATAGTCGAAAAAAATACTATGCATAATCAAAGACCCGCTAGGTTGACATACCTAGGCAAAAATTAGGGCTTCCCGGCGAACCAAAAGGGTTCGGGCAAAATAAGGGATGAAAATGAAAAATCTGTACACCCGGCAAGTCGAAAACCTGAAAAGGCGGCTTGGGCAAAAATGGGTATCCTGGTGGACTGAAAACCCGAAAGGGCTGTCCAGGAAAAAATTAGGGATTTAAGCGTACGACTATGTCCCGGCATCCAATCACCTGTCTACCAGAAGATTTGTCAACTACCTCACAGGTCTTCTTCTCCCATCTCAGAAACAGGGGCAATAAAGAGTTGTCTAGGCAATCTAATTGTTCTGTCCTCCAAGGTATCAAGGTAGGTTCAGCTGAAGAACATAACCAGCATCTTGGCTCCCCAGAGAGTGAGTCAGCAAGGCCATGCACTCTCCCCAAGCAAAGTTACTGTCAACCTTAAGGAAGTTGGGTATCTTCCCGCAAATCTCAACATTCCCCAGCAATCTACAGACATTCTTAGCAAGCATCCCCGGCAGTCTTGACCTAAAGAGGGTTCCCTGGCGAGATATCAAACATTCAACGGAGTCACTTCCCAATTCAGTTCTAAACTTCCCCAGAGAGTCCAATCCAGTTTCCCCAGGAAAGTTGGAATCCATCTCCCCAAGCAGTAAGCTTATCCCCAGTAGATTCTGGAAGCTTATCCTCGCAGAGCACGAACGCGTCCTCTGACTTTATTCAAAAGAGTTATTTCCTTACCAGGATATAACTGGGTTATCCTCAGCCAAAAGCCATGGAAAGATCGTCGTCAACACAGTCTTCTTATCCCCAGCGAAGTCTATTAACACTTCCAACACAACAAGGGTATCCCCAGCAAGTTATTATCAACATTTCAGCAAGTACTCCTCTCCCCACAGAGTATTGCATCCCAGCAAGATCACTAGAGTACTTTTCTCCCCGCAGGGTAATCCATTCGCCAAGTTTATTCTCCAACGGAGTCATCTTCTTCTACCGGTATTCTTGCAACTATCATCCCCAGCGGAAGCGAAGATCTATTCTTCAACATCAGCCCAGGATATGACTTCCCGGCACCCGTCAAGGATTCACTTTCCTAGACATTCATAAACATCACATTCTCATACATTATAGCATGCATATACGCATCATATCTTACAATCTCATTTATGTTGAGAACATCATTGCTTGATCCATGTCATGCATTGCATATGACTGACATTTACCTTTCAGGAAAGATTCAGTTAAGTTCTCAGCTACGTTTCAAGACCTAGACCGGTTCAGTTAAATCGACCCTAAGATTTTACTGTTTCTTATCCAGTCTAAGGCCTTCTCTGGTTCAGTCAGATCGACCCTAAGATCTCCCTGTTTCTTATCCAGTTGAAGATTTCAAGACCTAGACCGGTTCAGTTAAATCGACCCTAAGATTTCTCTGTTTCTTATCCAGTCCAAGGCCTTCTCTAGTCCAGTTAAATCGACCCCTAACAGATTTCCTGATAAAGACTCAGCAGAAGTTATCCAAGATTCTCTCAGCGTTACTGTTGAAGTAGAAGATATCCAAGATTCTCTCAATGATTACTGTTGAGGTTGTAGTCGCCTGTGGTTCTCTCCCCGTTACTGCGGAGGTAGTAATCGCCCCAAGATTCTCTCAGCGTTACTGTTGAAGTAGAAGTTATCCAAGATTCCCTCAATGATTACTGTTGAGGTTGTAGTCGCCTGTGGTTCTCTCCCAGTTACTGCGGAGGTAGTAATCGCCCCAAGATTCTCTCAGCGTTACTGTTGAAGTAGAAGTCGTCCAAGATTCTCTCAATGATTACTGTTGAGGTTGAAGTCGTCCAAGATTCTCTCAATGATTACTGTTGAGGTTGAAGTCGCCCAAGATTCTCTCAATGATTACTGTTGAGATTGAAGTCGCCCAAGATTCTCTCAATGATTACTGTTGAGGTTGAAGTCGCCCAAGATTCTCTCAATAATTACTGTTGAGGTTGAAGTCGTCCAAGATTCTCTCAATGATTACTGTTGAGGTTGAAGTCGCCTATGGTTCTCTCCCCGTTACTGCGGAGGTAGTAATCGTCCCCAGATTCTCTCAGTGTTACTGTTGAGGTAGTAATCGCCCAAGGTTCTCTCACCGTTCTTGTTGAGGTAGTAACCATCCCTGGTTCATTCATCGCCGTTTGAAGCTCCAGATTCAGCTCCTGTAACCAGTCAGGACACCTCTATACAAAGAGTTTGAAGACCAGCTCCTGTAACATGCCAGGTACTCGTTTTTCTTTTACAGGTACGCAAGTTCTCGCTAAGGAATCTCTTACGCGATCAACATCCTGATGGCATCTATAAGTCCATCCACCTTCCACCATCTCTTTGCATGGCATCTATAAGCCCATCATCCTATTCATCAATCTCCAAATGGCATCTATAAGCCCATTCCTCGCCATCACACTGCTACTATGTGAGCGCAAATTTCTGGGTACTCTAGTGTTCAATCATCTTCCACCTTCGGATTACGAAAGGCACGTCAGCCAATCTGCATCCTAAGGTCTAAGAAGATTGAACAGGGGCAACTGTTGTACCCCAAAATTTGCCCTCCCATATTCTTCAAGATTTACAAAGAGCAAGCTTCAAAATCTCCCCAAGGGTTGCACAATTCAAGGGCCTCCTAACAGTCAAAAATTAGGGTTTTGGTTCTGACAAAGTAAATGAAGTTTCCAAGGGTCCAATCAAGTCCCACATGCCTACAAACATGGTCAAGCATCCTCATACCAAGTTTCAAGACTTACAGCACAAAATTGCACAGTCAAAAACCCTAATTGCACTACAGTCAACTGTAGGGGCAAAATGGTCATTTGACAGTCAAAAGTTCAATTTTTTGGTCAACATCTCATTTTGAAGCCACAAACATCATTTTATCAATGCTTGATCATGATTCTCAAAGCTTGGCTCAAAAAGTCTCAAGATGCAAAAGTTTCCATATTTGGACAGTTGAAAAAGTCAACTGTAACTTGACCAGGGCATAACTTCCACACGGATTATAAGAAAAATTCCATCCAAAGCTCATTTTGAAGAGAAAGACATTTCCTACAACTCCTCTTCATACTTCAAGTCCAAGAAATGCTCTCACAAAAAGTTATCAATTTCAACATTATAGGTCATTTTCAAAAGTCAACAAAAAGGGACTTTAAGTAAAAGGCCATAACTTGAGATTGGTAAATCAAAATGACATGGGACCAAAGGCATTGGTTAGAGGACTCAAAGACCTTTCCAAAATGTCCAAGAACATGAGCAAAGCTTAAAAATTGAGCAAGTTATGCCTTGTAGAAGTTGGGAAATTTTTGGATATTTTGAAAAGTCAACATTGCTTCAAAAGTCTTAAAAATGCCAATGGGCCTCTTTTTCTTCCACAATTCATCATCCAAGGCATGTGCACGACCATTTGGCCCAAAGGGAAGTTTTTCATCATTTTTATTTATTTATTTGGATTTTTAATGACTAATAATTCATTTAATTTAAATAAATATGTGGAAAATACTAAACCTAAGCAATCAAATCTTTTTATGCATGAAATAGTCTTAAGATTTCGTGCATTATCTGATTTAGAAAGAATCAAGTCAATTGGCCATGATTGGAAGTTTGCATGAAAAAGATTGGAAAATATTTGCCATGAAAATCAATATCCATTCCATCAATGCTTTGATTCTTTGGACAAAAAACTCAACCCTAATCTCTCATACACATATATACATGCTAACCCTCGTGCCCAAAACCTCGCCAGCTGCGCCAGAAATCCATAACCAAACTTGAGTTTTTTGACAAAAATTCCAATACTGAAAACTAGGTTCTAGGGCGATTCAAGCCAAAATAATTGTTCCATTGGCTTGCTGAGACTTAAAGGAAGGTGCCTGGATCAATACCATAGCCTGAAACATCAAGAATTGGTATATCAGAGTCAAGCTTTTCACGAAAATTTCCATAATCGAATCATGAATTTCATGCATTTTTCGTGTGTTTTCTTTATTGATTTACATTGAGTGATTGATTCTAAAGCTAACTGCGTATTTTAATTGAGTTTTTGTTCCAAATTAGAGGATTCACCATTGATACAGGTTAGGGTTACCAAGCTTTCAAATTGGGCGTTTCTAAATGCTGTAAAATTGGAACACCATAATACCATGGTTGAATTCAGCATGCTTGGATGATTCTAAAGCAATCCTCGCGCCTAATTTATATAATACCATGGCCTAATCGTTATTTCGAAAACAAGCATATTTTGGGGGGGTTTAAAACCCCCGCTAACTCCTTTTATATTTTCAGGAAAAGCAAAACAAAGAAGAAGATGATGAAGTGTCCAGCAATGATTGGGTTATTTGAATTTTCGCGCTAAACTGACCACTAACTTTTATTTTCCCTTATATTAATTGTTAGTTATATTATAAACAAAAAGCGCAAGTGGAGCAGTTGGCAAGGCATGTGTATGGTAATCCCTGGGACCTGGGTTCGAACCCCAGGTCCCCACTCTCTTTCAATATTTTTTCTCTCAATCTAATACTATGTAGATTCAACCCTGAAGGCCTATCATACATCCACAATATCCAGCGCGCCACATGGCCTGTAACCATTATCCAAGGGACCAGATGTGGAGAACATGATGGACATGAGTCAACGCCTATGCACGCTAGCTGAGAAGTCAACAAGGCCAAAGGGTCATTGGGCCTAAAATGTTACAATTATACCTCTCAATTGGGGACAGAACCCCCCAAGGTATTGTATTTCTTCTCTTTTCTTTATTTTATTTATTTCAATTATTGCTTTTTTTAATTAATTCCTTTAATTTAATTATTTTCATAAAAATATAAAAATAATAGAAAAATCAGAAAAGACAAAAAATTTAAAATATATTTATTTAATTAATATTTTTTTTAAGTAAATATTATTAATTAATTTAGCTTTGTAAAATTAGGTTTAATTTTAGTATCTTTTTCTTAATAAATCAAAAATTTGTAGAATTAGGGTTTGTATCAATTTTTTATCCTTTTTCTTTTCTTTTCACTAATAATTAACTATTTATTTTTATAAATCAAATTGCATGTAAATAATTAGATTAATCTTAGGTTAAAGTTTAATATTTTCTTAATAAATAAAAATTGTAGAATTAGGGTTAGATTTCATTTAATTCTCTCATAAAAAACCATAAATACAAAAAACCTCAAAAATAATTTCTTTTTTTTTTCATTTTAATTTAATTAATTTAATAATTTAATTTAATTTCATTAAAAAGGGTCCAACGCCCTCGCTTGCAATTTTAATTCCAATTTGTGCATTTTATTTATCTCTTTCTTTTAAATATTTATGTAATTCTCCCAAAGCCGTGTAAATTTTATTTCTCGCACTTTATTTACTTTTTGTCAAATCGGGTCCTGGATTAAATTTGGCGATGTGGACCCGCGCCTTTGTAATAGTTTAGGAACCTTTAATTTCCGCATCTTTTTAACTGTTAATAATGGCATGCAAGAATGAATGATAAAATAAAAACAAACGCATAGATCACTTTGACATGACAAGATAAAATATCTGAAAACGACACACAAATCACACACCACCCCTAGGGTACGCCTCACTGTTGCCTTGCCTCGAAAGGTGATCGTCGAGTAGAGGATGTCTTAGTAAGTCCTCATGATCCGGGAACCTGGCATGAGGGTAGATTCTAAGGTGTCTTCCTATTGCTCTGGTGATCACCATGTCCCGAACCTCGAATTGACCCGAACACCTCCAACGGTGGTGCTACCTGCCTCTCAATGGTGGGATGGCACTACTTTAAAGGACATTTACACAGACGAATTCCTTAGGGTAGGTAGACGGCTCTAGATACTTGCTCTAAATTTCAAACAAAATTCAAAAAAACTTTTCACACCAACACATTTTCAAAAAGCTTTCGAAAGCATTTTTTCAAACACTCTTGAGGACCGATACAAGAGTCGAACTGAAATTTTCAAAGAAACTTTTTAAAACCCACAGTTGAAAAGCAAACAAACCATTTTGAAAACACAAATGAGCAAGTATCTAAGAGCCCATGGATAACCATGGATAGAAAGGGTGCTAACACCTTCCCTTCCTATAATCTACCTCCCGAACCGAGAGCAATCTCTATAAGGAATTTTTCTGTGCTTTTGTCCTTTCCATTTGGAGAAAATAAAAGACGGTGGCGACTCTTACTTCCGCGACATTTCGCGAACCAGCGTTAAACAGTCAGTTCCAGATCCACCGATCACAAACATGTTTTGACATTGCTACCACATTTTGAGCAGATTACCTTCGAGCATTTCCCGCGAGAGGAAAATCAGTTAGAAGATGCTATAGCCACAATGTCATCCATGTTTAAACTTAATTGTGATAACGAGGCTCCCCAGATCACCATTGAACGAATGGATGAACCAGCATACTATCACGAGATTAATACTGAAGAGGTAGTGGACCAACCTTGGTTTCATGAAGTTAAGAGGTATCTCGAGGCTCAGGAATATCCAAAAGGAGCTTCAATTAATGATAAAAAGTTCTTAAGGAGATTCTCTGCTATGTTCTTCCTGAGTAATGACATCCTGTACAAACACAACCATGACTTCATTCTGCTCCGATGTATGGATAAGATTAAGGCAGAAAAGATCATGGCTGAGTTACATGAAGGTACTTTTGGCATTCACTCCAGTGGGCATACGATGGCGAAGAAAATCCTACGGGAAGGCTATTATTGTTCTACCATGGAAGCAGACTGCTATCAACACTCTCGGACCTGTCATAAATGTCAAATTTATGCTGACAAGGTGCACGTACCTCTGGTTCCTCGGAATGTCTTGACGGCTCTGTGGCCCTTTTCTATATGGGGAATCGACATGATTGGAGAGATCAAACCTATAGCCTTCAATGGACACCGCTTCATTCTGGTGGCCATTGACTATTTTACAAAATGGGTCGAAGCAGCTTCTTTTGCATCCGTTACTAAGAATGTTATTGCCCGCTTCATCAAGTAGAATCTCATTTGCCGGTACGGTATCCCAGAAAGGATCATGACTGATAATGGTACAAACCTTAACAATACTATGATCACCGCATTGTGTGAGCAGTTCAAGATTCAACATCATAATTCATCCCCCTATCAGCCAAAGATGAATGGTGATGTCGAAGCTGTAAATAAAAACATTAAAAAGATCATACAGAAAATGACAGTCACCTACAAGGACTGGCATGAGATGCTACCGTTTGCTCTCCACGGGTATCGTACCACGGCTCGCACATCAACTGGGGAAACACCCTATTCTTTGGTTTATGGCATGGAGGTTGTCTTGCCTATTGAGGTTCAGATCCCCTCTTTGAGAATTATGAAGGATCCAGGTTTGAATGAGGATGATTGGATCCAGACTCGACTTGATCAGCTAAACTTAATTGATGAAAAAAGGCTTACTGTTGTTTGCCATGGTTAGATGTATCAAAAATGGATGATCAAGGCTTTCAACAAGAAAGTCAGACGCCAGGTATATTAAGTCAGAGATCTAGTGATCAAGCGCATTATCTTACCACAAAGTGATCCCAGGGCCAAATGGAATCCTACCTATGAAAGACCATTTGTAATCAAGAGCATCTTCTCCGATGGGGCAATGATCTTAACCACCATGGACGGCGATGACCTGCCACACCTTGCAAACGCGGACATAGTCAAAAGATACTACGCATAAGAGACCCGCTAGGTTGACACACCTAGGCAAAAAAAGGGCATCCTGACGAACCAAAAGGTTCGGGCAAAAATTAGGGATAAAATAAAAAAAATATGTACACCCGGCAAGTTGAAAACCCGAGAGGGTAACTTGGGCAAAAAAGGGTTTCCCGGTGGACTGAAAACACGAAAGGGCGGTCCAGGAAAAAGTTAGGGAATTAAAGCGCATGACTATATCCCGTCGGATCACTTTGAGGACAATCTCTTCACTGACAAACTCGGAGTTTCTGATCAATTCAATCATCTTCGGACGAAGCAACAAATAGACAAGATATTCGGAGATACGAAGGCTATAGCAGAATGGGAACCCCATGGAATTATCATACATAGCTATCTTTCTTTGTATAAATTTTTCTTACTTTTATGGCACCATCCTCTTACTAAGATGTCTGTCTCCTTTGCACAAATACTTATTCAAAGTAAATACGAAGATATCTCTTTAAAGTATAGAAAACTATTTGCCTTTTTTTCTTTACACTTGTATTTTATTTGCAAAAACGCCCAATGATTCATTAATGAACATATGCATTTGAACATAATTACTGTTTACAAATAAACAAAATGTGAAAGATAATTACTGACAGGTTGAAAGAATAGGAAAATGTCTTTAGGCTATTCCATGAGCAATCCCCACAATACATCATTTAAATCCCCAGTGGAACTGAAACTTCAAACTATTAATTCCCGGTGGAAACCATTCAGTTTCTCCAAATTCCCTAACAAGTTGTTTGAAGCCTGAAATCCAACCGGATAACAGCTGATTTCTGATACACCCCGATGGAACAAAGACTCCCATTTATTAAACCCCAGTAGAAGTCATCAAAATTCTCTGGATTCCCCAAGTAGATTCCTCAAACAGTATATGGTATTGCTCTCACAATAGGTTTTGTCAATACTTCAAATTTCAAGATATGAAGAATCCACATGTCCTCAGCAGCAGTCAAGGATTTATTTTCCTCAATCATACAACAACATAGCAAATCAGCTTACATGCGCATACATTACATCCACATATCATAAACATTGATAAAACACATATATTGCATCATACATTTCATGCAACATAATTTTGTGTTCGAGCTAATATTTTACCCTTTTCAGGATGAGATAAACAGCTACCATTAACAATATGCAATCATGATACAGTACGGATACGCTCCAGACACGGATGCCATTCTGTCACTCATTCAGATTCAGACTTCAGATATGCTCCAGACACGGATGCCATTCACTCATTCAGATTCAGACTTCAGATACAGTTCAAATACGCTCCAGACACGGATGCTATTCTGTCACTCATTCAGATTCAGACTTCAGATACAGTACGGATACGCTCCAGACACGGATGCCATTCTGTTACACATTCAGATTTCAAGTTCAGATACAGTTCAGATACGCTCCAGACACGGATGCCATTCTGATACTCATTCAGATTTCAAGTTCAGATATAGCTCAGATACGTTCCAGACGCGGACACCATTCTGATACTCATTCTTTCAGCTTACAATTTACAATCCAACAAACATTCTTGGATGGCATCTACAAGCCCATCTCCAACAAGACTCTTTCACTTCTCCAAATGGCATATTTAAGCCCATTCCCTAAACTACACATCGTCGAGTGCAAATTTATGGCCACTCTAGTGTCCAATCATTCTTTCACCTTCGAGTCACGGATGGCAAAACTCGCCAATCTAACTCTTCAGGTTTAAGAGAATTGAACAGGGGCAGCTGTTGTACCCCAAAATTTTCCCTCTCATTTATCAAGACTTTCCTCACAAGTTTCCTTTGACTCAAGACTGGATTAGGGTTTGGTCAGCTCAAGACATCTCATCTTGCACTGATAACCCAAAATTAGGGCTTGAGTTTTCACAAGTAGTTTTGGACTATCAATGGTTCATCTGACTTTCAAATATCATTATGAACCCCTAAGATCACTCATGACAAGTTTCAAGCCTTGAACCACATTTTTGATCAGTCAATTGGACAGTTGACCTAAAAATCAGCTGTATTGGGGAAAAAGTCGACCATGGCCAATTTTCAGTCAAACTTCATAATTTTTGATCCACATCAACATTTTAAACTTATAAGTATCATTTGATCAAGTTTGGATCACAATTCCTCAAGAAATTTGATCAAATCACCAAAAGGGCAAAATGGTCAAAATTAGGGTTTTGACTGAAGAAGGGCAACTTCTGATTTTTAACCTAGCAAATGACCAATTGAGTTAAAGCATGATTTCAAGGATTCAATTTCATCATATTTACCTAATAGAATGGCTTAAAACATTTCAATTTCATTGGATTGACAGATGAAATTTGCAGTCAACTGATCAAAAGTCAACTGTACGCTGAAAAGTCAAACTTTGACTTTTTGGTCAAAATCAAGTGCCAAGGGTCATATTTCATCAAAGCATGTCAAAATGTGAAACTTTTTCATCAAGAAATCCAAATTTAAAGATTAGGGTTTAAATTTGAAAATTTTCTTAACTTAGAATTTTTCTAAGTATAGAAAATTTCTTATTTTTTCTCAACTTTAGGCCATGTTTTCACCATGATGCATAATGATTCAAAGAAAGTTCCCAACATTAAGGTTGTAGACCTCCATGAAATATACAACTTTTCTTCACACACTTTTCCCTAAAGATGCTTGGATCTCAAGATGTAAATTTATGAATACATGGTCATAAACTAAATAACTTAGATTTAAAAATCAATAAAGCCTCACTCAACAACCAAGTGGAAAATATCTCACTTCACTATATATCGCAGAAGTATAGTAGCTCGCATCACTATAAAGATTGAAAAGAGTATAATCTTGTGAGAAAATTTTAAGGTAAAAAGCCAAAGTGGCAAAGATAGTTTGAATGAGATTGATTGACTTTTAGTCTTCTCACCAAAATATCAAATTATTATTAAGTTGATTAAAGTTTGATTAAGAACTATTTTTTGAAAGTGCATGGACCTAAGTCCGAGTTTATTACAAAAAGAGGTTCAAGTTTAGAAACAATAAGAGTTTTCAAAAGGAGGGAGAATATTTTTTAAATTAAAGAAGATGGGAGGAGAAGAAGGGACTATCATAAAGCATAAGGTAAAAGCTATGGAAAAGAACCGTATAACCAACAAGAAGCCAACATTTGACACAATGAGTCAATGTAGATTTTCCATCCTTTAGATTTGAAACGAAACAAGCAAAGATAATAAACCTCTTAAGAAAACCAAGCTTCATTTGCATTAAGTCTTCATAAAAATTGGACAAATTAACAATTGTATACAGATGAATTCCAGATCACAGACAAAGCATATAATCACAATAACTTGCACACAAAACAAACAAACAACCAAATATCTTGGGGTAAACCCCAACAACTCCAGACAAAAATAATAGTTGAGGTTACAAGGTCTCACTGATAGGTCAAGGTTTCTAATCCTAAGTCCAAGAAGTCCACAATCTCCATAAATACCAAGGATAGAAACCAAGTAGTCCAAGTAACATTAAAGTTTCTTATGGTTCAAGTTGATTATTAGGTATCTTCAAAAAGAAATGAAAAGCTCAAGTGAGCAAAATAAAAATGACTTAAAGATAAATGCTCAAATGAGCAAAGACGAAAATAGCATGAAATGAAAAATTCTAAAATAAATGCGCTTAAAGTAAAGGCATAAACTAAAAGCATAAAATAAAGTCAATTGTTAGAAATTAGAGGTTAGTTGAATGACCATCTTGAAACTTACATTTTAAACTCATTAGAGGATTGATAAAACCAAAGCCTATCAACAACAAGTTTCATTTGTTTTTTGTCAAGTATATCATCCATTTAAAATTCTCAAGACAATAATAAATGATCTATGATGTTTAAGTGATTCACTTTGACTAAAGATTATGAAGATTCATTAGAGGATTGATAAAACCAAAGCCTCCTAACAATGAACCTCAAGGTTATTGGACCAAAGGATTCAAATTAACATACTTGGGCTTACAAATATGGGTTTGGGCCACGAATGATCATTTCTCAAATCGGGGCAAAATTTAGCGCTATGTTAAATAATCGTAAGTGGACTTCCATAGAAGTCACACCTATTTTAAGGCCGGTCAATAGCAATCTATGTACCACATGTTTTGAGAAATGATATGTAAATTATTCTCCAATAACATGTAGTACAATAAATAAGGGGATAAGATGAAGAGGGATGGGGTAAGAATTAAATCACATTTGAACCAAAAATTAAATCACATTCATCCATTTTTTGTGGAGTAAACTCAACACCATGGATCCAATGATGTTAATAAAGCTCATGACCAAAATTTCATAGTCCAAGATTATATGCACAATAAAATTGTATTTTAATAATAAAGAAAAACAATTTAAAATGGTTTTAAAATAAAAATAAAAGGAGAAAATAGAAATTATATTCAAAACATCCAAGAAAAATCAAATAAGACCATAGAAAAATCAGAAATGAGTTCAAATATTTATATAAATTTTTTGGTGATTTTTTAAAGTCATAAACTATTTTTAAACTAATTAAAATTGCTCAAATAAGTGGGAAAAAAGATCAAAAATAGTAGAAGTCAAAATAAAATTCTAACAAAAAATTCAGAAGGTCAGGAATAATGGAAATGATATTGATGAATTTTTTCAAAATTTAAAAATGCTCAAAAGTATTTTTTTTTTAAATAATTAAAAACAAACCAAAACAAAGAAAAATTATAAAAAATACCAAATCTAAAAATAAAATTATGAAAAATTAAAATTCAGGAAGAGAATATTTGAAAATTTTTTTGTGAATTTTTTTTCATAATTTTTGAATCAGAAATGAATTTTCTATGAATTTTGGAAGTAACAATTAAAATATAAAAATCAGAAATAAAAAATAAAGTCAAAAAAATGTGGAGCAATGGATGAGAGTCAAAACACGTTAGTAAGCTAATCCAATGGATCAAACGCGTTATGCATATCATGGTGTTTAGTGAATAAAGCATGGAATCATTAATTAAATCAGATTTTGAAAAAAAAACATGGCATGCTTTCATTGGTTGATAGATGACACGTTGGTCATCTACAACCTCCAGCCACGAGATTTTCATATCCATGAAACTGTAAAATTAGAACATGAGACCGGTACCATTCGCTTTGTCTCTTCAAGACGATTCCAATGGTACCTTCGCAAAAAATTGATATAAGTTGTAACTCAGTCGTTTTGGAAGAGAAGTTTTAAAAAGGGATTTGAAATTTCATGGCCAAAGTGTACTTCCAGTTAAAAACAAGTGTTGCGACTAGAATCGGGATGATGAGAGCTTCATAACAGTATCAAAGTTTGAGAGAATTGGTGAAGGAATCTACCTATTGAAGTTAAGTTGTAGATCTCTGAAACTTGACTTGGCCAGAATGATTTAGGGAGGCTTAAAGCTTAATTCTCCTTCTGTTAGCTTCGATGAGGTTCAAGGAAGATGAATTGACAAAGAAAATGGATTGAGAAAGGTTGTAAGAGCAAATTTAAAATTGCAGAAAATTGAGTTCAAGAGGGAGTTTGGAAGGGTGATTCTGGCTCTCTAAGCTTGAGAAAATGAATGATGTATGGTTCTCTATTTATAAGGAAGCTGATTGAATGCTCAAGCATGTAGAATGATGGGATTTGGAGGGAAATCGTGTGAAGTTGCAAACAAGAAAAGTGTGACTTCTATTTTGATAAAAACTCATCCAAACCTTGCGTTTCAATGTGCTAATCACTTCTAGAAATTCATTAAACATGATTAGAAGCAAAAGCACAAGAAAATTTGTGTTTAGAAGCCAAATTAAGGATTTCAAATCCTGACTTGAGTTGAAACTTCAGTTTCAAGGTACCACTTTTGAACCAATGGCATTCTTAGCTCAAGGAGTCTTAAGGCATGATTCTTGAAGCTTTAGAAAGATGAGATCACAAGCTTTATAATATGAAAAGAATGGAATCAAATGGATGCATGAGCTGAAAGTTGCAATGAGTCAAAGTTGAGAAAAAGAGGTTGACTTTCTATACTTAGAAATTTTCTAAGTTTTTCTTCAAAAATGACCTATAAACTTGCATCCAAACATGGTATTCAATTTGGAATTTGCTCTTGACCAAAAAAGATGGCATGAATTAGATCTCTTGAAAGGAATTTTGAGACTTGAACCATTCAAAATCTCCAAAAGTTGAGAAAGTTATGACTTGTTGAAGTTGGCAAAAATTCATAAGATGACCTATAATCTTTTGCATCCTTAGGGAATCTTCTATCCATTTTCAAACTTTTCACATAAAAGAAGGGATGGAGTTAACATTCTTAAAATCAATATGGAAGAAGAATGGGTTCAAGGAGATAAAAATTGACCATGTTATGGTCCTTTGAAGTCATATAAGTAAAATTAATGGTTCATCTAGAGGACTTGTAATCTTTCTTCATCATCAAGTACCTTTCACACAAAATTTCCTTGAAACTTTTGAAATGATTTGTTGATAAACCTTTTAAGAGAAGCATGTATTTGTAATCACTCAAAAATACCAAAAGATGAGTAAGATATACCCCTTTGAAGTTCAAAACCCTAGCTCCTAGAGCAACAAAATGCCTTGAGAACCCTTTTCAATTTTGACCAACCTTCTTGCATAAATATTATTGGCATGTAAATAGAAGTTATTGAGGATGATAATAAGGAACCATAGAAACCATAACCACTTAAAAATATTTGGAATTGAGGAAAATATGTACTTGTGATCAAGAAATCAAGAGTTTATCTAACTAGGTCAAACTTCTTCAATTAAACCTTGTATCTTTTGACTATATTTAACAACTTGAGGCATGTTGACTCATAATAGACTTTGTCATGATATTACTTCAAAAAATATTCAATGATGAGGCTTGAATCTCAATGAAGCTTTTGTTGAAGAAGGCATGAAAATAGACTCATGAACCTGTAGATCAACTTGATGGAAAGTGTTGTGCTCTCACCTATAACATCATCCATTAGGGAAAGCATTAATTGTATTTATTAGCTAGAAGTTAATTAAAACATAACATAAATGATCACAAAAATACAATTCAAGGTGCTTGGTGATTCCCCATTAGCAAAGCTATAGGGAGAAGAACCAAACCCTAGTGTGTGATCTTGTTGCATTGTGATGGTATGAAATAATAGAAGAATCTTAGGGGCAAAAATTGGGGTACAACAGAGGGTAATGAATATGTGATGCAGAAATGTATGAAGGCATGATTGTGGGGCTTAGTGACGGGATTTTATGAATGGTACCCTTAGAAGGTAGGCTCCTAGTTTTGGCCTACGAATTTTCTACCCTCCCCATAAGGTGTGTAAGTGTTTATTGGCAGCAATTTTGGAAAACCAATGACTTGTTAATGTTTTGCTAAATATCTTAACATTTGGAGCAAAACTGTTTTGAATGATGTCAAAGCAAATGTCTTGACATCTGCCTACTGAACTGATCTCAGCCCAAAATCAGTTAAGTCTTTTGTTTCCTATTTTCATGTGTGGCATAATTCAGAATTTGTGATCTATAGTGTGCGAAAAATATGAAGGAATATTTTTCAAATTGCATAATTTTATATTGGCCTATTTTTATGGAAATATTCAAAAGATTTGAATATTTGTTTTTAATCCCAAGCCCAAAGCTTCGCATATATAAGGACTTGCTTCCTTATTCAAAGACAAGCAACTTTTGAAGAAGAATACTTTCTTTCTGATTAAAAGTCTAGGATTTTTATTTTTAATACACTCTAAGTATTAGTTTAAATACTTGAGTTATTATTTGGGTTGTGTTGTACCCCAAAATCTTCCCTCTCATTTTACTCAAAACATACTCCTAGAGATCCTCAATTTGCTCAAGGTAGCCCAAGAGTTGACCAGACAAACTCTCTCCTAAGGCAATGTATCTTAAACTAGGGTTTTCATTTTCATCAAGATGGGTGAACTCCAAATACTTCATATTCTCTCCATGGTCCTAATATGTCCTCAAGACCCTCCATGTCAAATTTAAAGCCTTGCACAAGAAGTTTACTCAGTCGACTGCTCAGATGCTTGAGAATTGACTGTATTAGGTCAAAAGTCAACTGTGGCCCACATGCAGTCAAACTTCAAGATTTCTGGTCAACATAAATATTTTGAAATTATATCCATCATTTTATCAAGGGTTGATCATGATTCCTCAAGGAGTGTCCTAAATTCATCAAAACCCAAAAGTTGCTAAATTAGGGTTTCTTAGGAAAAGTCAACCAAACTTTGACCAAGCATAACTTCTTCATACTTTACCATAAAGTTTCCATCCAAGGCTCATTTTGAAGAGAATGCAATTCCCTACAATTCATCTTCAGCCCTCATGTTCAAAATAGGAACTCACAAAAAGATATGGATTTCCATATTATAGGTCCTTTTGAAAAGTCAACAAAAACACTTTTTGGGTCAAAGCCTCTTACATGAACATGGAAGACTCAATTGAGATGAGACTAAAAGAGTTGCTTAGGATACATCCTAAGATTTCTAAAAAGTCCAAGAACACCTCTCTAGGGTTAAAATTGGAAGAGATATGCCTTGTCAAAGTTGACCTTTTTTGCAAAATTGCCAAAAGACAAATGTGCTCCAAAATGCATTTTTTGCCAAATGAGCCTAACTTTTTATGCTTGAACCTCACTCATGACATGGTCCACGACCCAAATATTCACTCACATGGCATTTTCTTCATTATTTATTTTATTTTGATTTTTTATTTATTAAAAATTGAATTAAATCAAATAAATGGAAAATAATAGCAAAGATTTGTTTTGATTGGATTTTTGGACAGAATCACAAGCTCATTATGTTGGCATATCATAATCAAATCAAATAAAAGCTAATTGGCATAAGAATGGCATGATTAAGCCAAATTTGGAAGGATATCATACCACATGAAAACCAAATAAAATATTCAAAATTTGCAAAGATACTAGTGGTTTTTACAACCCTAATTCGTTCAAGTAAATATACATAACACATCCAAGGCAAAAGAAAGTGGTGGCAGTCGTGAGAAAGAAAGAATAAAACTCAAAAAATTTGACAAAAAGTTGTAACTCGATTTCAAGCTTTGAGGCCAATTCAAGCCATTCTAGCATTGCCAAACAATTCCTAGACCTTCCCAGAAGCTAACCCAATCGATCACAGGTCCTTTCACACGCAGAAACGCTTATTACATCTCATACGGTTTGCCTACTTTTTTCAAATCGATTACAATCATTCTCGCATCATTAGCATGATTTGATGATATATTTATGACCATTGATGTATTTCTAACATGTCTGGATTGTTTAATTTGATTTTTGATGCACATATTGAGGTTTACCATTGTTAGGTTTTATTTGGTCATTTTAGGGTTTTTTCATACAGGTAAAATTGGCCACAGAAAAGGGTACTGGGATGCTCGTGGCATCAAGAGGGTTTGATCCATGTAACTGGAATTCATTTATCATGCGTTGTGTTGATTTTTGAAGGTTGCGGGTTTGTAGTTATGGAAGACGTCCGTAGGTATAAGTATTATACCTAAAACGACGGATTGAGGAAGAAGGTGAACGTGGCAGCCAACCATTGAGCCATTCAAACTGGCGTGCGTTTTTTGTTTCGTCCACTAACTCACGTTTTAACATATATTATGAATTGTTGTTATTTGATTAACAAATAAATCACGTAGCGCAGATGGCAAGCATGCACATTGGAAAGGGTAGAGGACCTGGGTTCGATCCCAGGTCCCAACAACTTTCTTATTTTAATTCTTCTTTACAGGATCCTATGCATTGCTATCCTAGAGGTCCATCATGCACCTCCATCATCCAACCACGGGATCTAAGCACATTCATGATCAACCAGATCCAATGACTCCACTTGCCAGGGACCATGGTGTACCGTCAGGAAGACTCCCCACTGGATTACGTGCTGATTGGGCTTCAGCATTCTTGGGCCTAGACATTTCACAACACACCCCCATTAAGCAATAACAGGCCCAACTTCTTTCTTTTATTTTATTTATTATTTACTAATTATTTCTTTTTTCACAAAATTAACATCAAAATCATATTTTTTTCATTAAATCAACAAATCACAAAAAAAACATTGAAAATCATATTTTCCATAAAAAATATTTTATTTCTTTAATTAATTAATTTAATTCCAATTAGGTTAATTTAATTCCTTTTTCATAATTAAAATCAATTAGAAATTAGGGTTTTGTAAATAATTAATTTTACTTCAAAAATAACTTAAATGTTCTTTTCTCAAATT
Source organism: Vicia faba (assembly GCA_948472305.1). NCBI lineage: Eukaryota > Viridiplantae > Streptophyta > Magnoliopsida > Fabales > Fabaceae > Vicia > Vicia faba. Next base: position 1,626,169,788 of record OX451738.1, on the reverse strand, counting down.
AGATTTTTTTAGGTTTTCTAATCATCTCCGCATTTAATCCGTCGCGCGCGTTTTAATTACCTATTTGATTATTATTTATGTAACTGTTTCGAGGTTGTAATAGATTTCAATTAGGTTTTAAATTTCCGCATTTTTATTTTCAGTTAAATAATTATGTATCTGCGAAAGCCATGTAATAGTTAGGATTTCTATTTCCGCGCTTTAAATTTCCGCAATTATTAACTGTTAGATGTATGCTAATAGGATTGTATGGCAAGAATATTTGAAAATTAAAACGGTAGATAACCTAAATGTGCAAAGACAAATTAACTGGAAAAAAAAGCTCACTCGCACATGCTCACTCCTAGGGTTTACTCCATTTCGGTTTCCTTCGGTTAAGCGGTCATGAAGTATAGGGTTTGTTAGTGGTCGTCCTCTAGCCCCGAAAGATCTCAAATGACCCATTCGGATGTTTCCTCGGAAACAGATCTTTAAGGCTTTAGGATGATTACTAACACCTCCTAACATTGCTTTTGTGACTGTATATGTCCCTTTGAACGTCCCTTAAAACTCCAACGACGGTGCTACCTATTCCTTAATAATGGGATATCACTGTCTAAAGGAAAATGAACAGTCTTTTTTCGAGTAGGTAGAAACTCCTAAGTACTTGCTCAAACAAAACTTTTCGTACAAACACCTTTCAAAACAAATTTTCAAAAAAACTTCGTCACATCCTTTAGGACTGATACAAGGGTTATCACGAAGTAGAATTTTTTTTCAAAACAAGCACAAGCAAGCAATTTTAAAAATGAGCAAGTACCTAAGAGCCCATGGAAAACCACAGATAGAAAGGGTGCTAACACCTTCCCTTTCTATAATCTACCCCCCGTACTCAGAAATATTCTCGAAAAAGGTTTTTTCTGTTCTTTTTCCTTTTCTTGATTGGATGAAATAAAAGTCGATGGCGACTCTTGCTTACCGCGACATTTGCAAATACAAAACACAAACCAGTATAACAGTCGGTTCTGCCACCGTATCACAAAACTGGCGATTCTGCTGGGGAGTACTAAATAAGTGGGGTATACCTTAGGATCTAGGTCATTTCAAATTGCTTTCTTGTTTGTTTGCTTTATTCTTAAAGGGTTTTGCTTGGGTTACTATAGATCCTACACCTGGATCTGGGGACACTTTTTAGGTAAACAACAATAGATCGTGGAGACTATACGGTGTAAACCAATATGGTTTAAGCGATGGTTGTGTTAGTGTGGCACTTTGGTTGGTACTGATATCTTTCGTGGGGAAATAAGGAGAATACAGGGCCGCCGCGTGGTGTCGTGAAGCACTAACGGACCTTAGAACCTTAGTTGAACAAACTTGGCCATTAGAAAGTAGTGAGATAGCCGGCCTCGGTATAGAGCTGAGGATTGGTTGATACTCGATGCTACACTCATTGAGATCAAACTTTCGGAATATTTCGGCCGCAAGAAAAGATTACTTGAGCTGAAACAATGCCCGATAAAGGATGGTCAGTGATATTGAGAATCTTTAGAACCCGGATACTTTTCTAAGATAGGTTGAAACCAACTAAACTTCAAGAGGGTACTTACCTTTAACCTCATGCAAGCCTTAAACCTAAGAACTTGGTGTGATTTGTCTGTGTTTGCTATACCCGTGGTTTATCATGACATCATGCATCATAAAATAGCATCCATTCTTATTGCACTAACCATTTCAAGGACCAAGGGAATTTATCTTTGTTCTATTTTGCAGATCATGGCTTCCGCCCGTAGAAACACTATCTGAATCAGCTTTGTGAAAGTACCTTCCCAACTCAAGGATCTAGTATCAAAGGTTCTCGAAACTTCTGCGTTCACTAAGAGACATGGTCAACTTCTCAACATGGTTACTTCAAACTTTGATGAAAAGATGATGAGTGTACTCTTTCAGTTCTTTGATCCCAAGCACCACTGCTTCACCTTTCTAGACTATTAGTTGGTGCCTACCATGGAAGAATTCTCTCAACTGTTGGATGTACCCATTCTTGAACAGTTGCCTTTCACAGGTCTGGAAGAAGTTCCTAAGCCAAAAGTCATTGCCTCATCTTTGCATCTGAAATGGGCCGACGTGGTATCCAATTGGGAAATAAGAAGCGGAGTCTAGGGTTTTCTAGCCAAGTTCCTGATGGACAAGGCCCAACTGTTTTGGGATGATATGGATTTTCAGGATTTTGAGGAGGTCTTGGCCCTTCTAATATATGGTTTAGTACTATTCCCTAATCCAGAATCATTCATAGATGTGAATGCTATCAAGATCTTCCTCTCTCGCAACCCTGTGCCTAACTTGCTCGGAGACATTTTGCACACTCTCCATACTTGTACCATGAAGAGAAGAGATATTCTTATGTGATGTATGCCACTGCTATCGAGGTGGTTTATTTCTCACCTTCCTAAGTCCATACTGAAGAATGAAGAAGGTTTGGGTTGGTCACAAAGGATAATGTCACCCGCTCATATGGATATTCTCTGGTGTTCCCGAGCTATGGAAGACACTGCCATTATTGACCGCTGTGGGGAGTACCCTAATGTCCCGTTACTTGGCATCATAGGGGGCATAACCTACAATCCTTGTTTAGCTCTGCGATAATTTGGTTACGCTCGAAGAGATGGTCCCCACGAGTTACTTATTGAGGGCATTTTATTCAACTATGAGGATGATGTTCACGAGTATTGTCGGAGGTTCATACGAGCTTGGTGCATGGTAAATTGATCTGGTGCCAGGGCTTTGGGGCCAAAGGCTTCCATTCCTATGGAACCTTACCTCCAATGGGTACGAGCTCGCGCCCAGAAGCTTATGATGCCCTATGTGGCTGTTTTACCAGTGATTGTGGAACCCACTACTGAAGGGGGTATTCCTTACACGGTTCTCTATCCTTATATGCCCACTGATCTTGGAGAATTACAGAGGTCTTGGATTTAGTTGAAGAAGGAGTGGGATACTTACAGGGATCAGTTCTATGATAGGAGGGGATGGTTTTAGAGCTTACAAAGCAGCTCCATGAGGAAAAAGGACTTAATGTTTATCTCGGCACGAAGAGGAAGCATCCATGGGAATTTTGATTTCTTCTCTAGTTTTAGATTTGTTTTAATTGTAACGCCTAAAAGGCATTTGAACTTTGAATTCAGCTAATAAAATCTTTGTTTTATTTTAGTTTGCAAATTTAAATTTCCCAAAGTCTTTGAAATCATTGCATGCGCATCCCATTCATAGCATTGCATGTACAGGTACCATTACAGGTTGCTCGTCTTCTTCGTTGTTTATTTCAGCAAAAATGTCTTCTGAACAAAGTATCAAGGACCTTCATGCACATAACGCCCAGTTCCAACAAATGTTCATAAGTCTGGAAAAAAGGCAGGAGGATCTGAAAGCCCTCATCCTGAAAGAGAAAAAGAAGAAGAAGAAGGTTGTCGGTATTCTGAATATACGCAGAAGGTTTGGAGAGTGGTTGAAGCGACAAGTCGATCTGACCTCTTCATCCAAATAAGGGGAGAATCAAGAAGAAGAGACAAGGGAGAAGGATCCCAGTCCCGCAGTTTCTGACAATGATACCGACTACAATGATGAGCAGTATCCTCCTGCTGAGGATAGATACAAGAAGTTGGAAGATCGTTTGAGTGCCATGGAAGTTTAGAGGATACCTGGGCTGGATTTTGAAGAATTGGGATTGGTATCGGGAGTGGTCATCCCGCAGAAGTTCAAAGCTCCAGTTTTTGCTAAGTATGATGGGTGTCCTGCCCAAAACTCTATCTCTGCTCTTATGTCAGAAAGATCCAGCCCCACACTGCTGATAGAAATTTGTGGGTTCATTTCTTTACAGATAGTCTATCAGGGACTTAGCTTGAATGGTTCTACCAGCTGGAGGGAGCCAATGTCCGAAATTGGGAAGATATTGTTGATGCTTTCTATAAGCATTATTAATATAACGCCGACCTTGCTCTTACTCGTACTCAACTCCAGAGTATGTCCATGGGTGCAAGTGAAGTTTTTAAAGACTATGCATAGAAATGGAGAGACTTGGCTGGAAGAGTTCAACCCCCATTGTCTGATAGGGAGTTGGTTGATATGTTTCTGCTGACGCTATCTGGTCCATTCTTTAATCATTTGATCGACAACTCGTCAGCTGGTTTCACCGAGCTGATTCTAACCGGAGAAAGAGTATAAGCTGGGATTTGGAGCGGCAAGATACAGAAGGATGCCTCTTCGAGTTCGGTAAAGAAGCCTTTTGCTGGTAAGAAGGAAGCCAGCACCATCTATAGCCCGAGGGGCCAAAACAGGGCTGAACGCCGTCAGACAGTAAGTACCGTAATAATATATAGGCCTGCAGTTGCTCCACAACGCAAAAATCAACAAAGAGTGGAAAGACCACAACGACAGTTTACCCGAATTAATATGACATTGGCTGAAGTTCTACCTCATCTGCTGAGATCCAACTTGGCAACCTTGAAAGAGGCTCCCAAGAATCCAAATACCATATCTCCCCGATATAATCCAAATGCTCGGTGTGCCTATCATTCTGAGAGTCCTGGACACGATACCAATGATTGTTAGGCTCTAAGAAATAAGGTACAAGATCTGATTGAAGCCAAGGAAATTGAATTCGATGCTTTGGAGAAGCCCAATGTCATAACTGCTCCCATGCCTAAGCACGGTCGTGGAGTTAATGTTGTTGATACTGACTTGTTTGTGACCTTGGTGGATGAAGTTCCTATTCCTCTCATGAATGTGAAGAAGAATTTGTTGTTGGCCGGTTTATTTCTGAGTTGTGGTGAAGGTTGCCACATGTGTTCATTTCTACCTTCTGGTTGACATTTGCAGAAGTCAAGTGTTCAACGCCTGATGGACAGCAAAGAAATTTTGTTCTAGAAAACTTAGGTTCCCGTTGTTCCATCTGAAGACATTGCCATTATAACCATTTCCGCCAATCCTTCCAAGGTCTCCTCGAGAAGACCTGTTAGGATTACATCTGCTCCAAGAATCGCTCCGCTGATAATCACTGTTCCTGGTCATGTCCCATATGTCTCGGATAAAGCTGTCCCCTGGCATTATGGTACCAATGTGTACTATCATGGCATCAAACAAGATGTGAAAGATGAAGAGGCTGATCCTGATATTGGTTACATTGTCGGAACCAGCAAAGTTACCCGAAGTGGAAGGATATTCTCTCCCGATATTTCCCCTAAGACTGTCAACAAGCCTATTGTCATTCCATCTGTTGTTCCTACTAGTACATCAACTACTGTTTCTGTTCTCACTCCAGTTATTACCCCTGTCACTGAATCGTCTGATACCCGCGACAAAGAAGTTATAGGTGAGCCTGCCCGGACGGAGGCGCCTAGAAAAATTGTTGTGGAAGCCTCTAAGCAAGAGATAGATGAAATACTGAAAATAATTAAGAAGAGCGACTACAATCTGGTCGAGCAGCTGGGGCAGACCCACTCAAAGATATCCATGTTGTCTTTGTTGTTGTGTTCCTAAGCCCATGCGAAGGCTTTGATTGCATTCCTCAAGACTGCGCATGTGTCGCAGGAAACTTTAGCTGATCAGTTCAAAGATTGCATGGCCATCCTGACTGCTGATAATGGGCTGGGTTTTTTAGATGAAGACTTGACACCGAAGGGAAGGAAGCATAATGATGCTCTTCATGTCTCGATTGAATTCAGAGGCACCACTATGGCTCATGTGTTGGTAGATACTGAGTCTTCGCTGAATGTTCTTCCGAAGAAGGCGTTGGACCGGTTGGATTGCGAGGGTTTGACTCTAAAGCCTAGTAACATTATGTGATACGATGGCAGAATCGGACTGTTTTAGGAAAATGCTGGTTTGCATTTTGCGTTTGTGTTTGCAAAATGTCGCGGTAAGCAAGAGGCGCCACCAAATTTTATTTTATCCAACTGGAAAGGAAAAAAGCACAGAAAAATTCCTTTTTCGAGATTTTGAGGACGGGGGGGTAGATTATAGAAAGGGAAGGTGTTATCACCCTTTCTATCCATGGTTTTCCATGGGCTCTTAGGTACTTGCTCATCTTTTTAAATTGCTTGTGTGTGTGCTTTGTTTTAAAAAGTTTGTTTTACTTCGTTTTAACCCTTGCTTCTGTCTTCAAGAGTGTTACGAAGTGTTTTTGAAAACTTTGTTTGAAAAGTGTTTGGTGTGAAATAGTTTGATTTGAGCAAGTACCTACTAGCATCTACCTACTCGGAAAAAAAATTGTTTCTATTCTTGTTTCCTTTAGACAGCGATATCCTACTATTGAGAAATAGGTAGCACCGTTGTTGGAATTTGTAAGGGTCAATTCGAAAGGAATGTACGATCACTAAAGCAATGTTAGGACGTCTTAGTAATAACTCTAATGTCTTAAGATCATATTCGAGGCAACATTTCTGAGGCAACCTTTCCGAGGCAACATTTCCGAACCGGATATTTTGATCTTTGTTTAGACAGAAGAGCGACTACTAAAACACCCTATGCTTAATGATTGTTTACTGAAGGCAACCGAAGTGGGAGTATACCCTAAGAATGCGCATGTGCGAGTGATTCAATTTCAATTATTATCTTTGCACATTTAGGGTTTGCTAACCATTTTAAAATTAACATACATTCTTGTCATGCAATCCTATTATCATACATCTAACAGTTAATATTTGCGAAAATTAAAATGTGAGAAATAAAACTACGCTATTACAAGGCTTCGGGGAGGGGGATTAATTACATAGCCAAAAACCCGTAAAACGATAAATAAAAGAAAAGTCCTAATTAAACTATTACATCCCATGAGCAGTTACATCAATATTTTCAAAAAAATAATAAACGCGCGCGATGAAACGAGAACGAGAAAAAATTAGGGTTTTGACCCCGTCTAACCTAATTAAAAGAAAAATCATTTTTTGGTTATTTTTGATTATTTTTTAGAAAAGAATAAGGTTTTAAATTAAATAAATACAAATCTAATTACTAATTAATTTAAATTAAGAAAAATAATTAATTTGACCTATTTTGCATTTTTTTATTTTAAGAAAAGAAAAGAAAAATTAACTTAAACCAAACCCTAATTTCTAATTTGTTTCAATTAATTTACAAAATGTTAAAATTGCCCTAAAATTAAATTAAACTAATTAAGTTAATTTTGAGAAAATGTATAAAAAACCTAAATTTGATGAAATGGATTTTCATGAGTTTTTGTATAAAAAAAGAATTAATTTATGTGAGAAAATAATTAATAAAAATAATTAAAAGAAAAAAAATATAAAAAAGAAGAGGAATATGGGCTTGTTGTCAAAGTAGAAAGGGGGGTGTCCATAGAATATTTGAGCCCAATAAGCCTGGGTCCACGTTGACCTTCAGATTCCTTGTTGCAAGTTGACTAGGGTGCATTGTAGACCTTCAAATGATGGCCTTTGGATCCAGCCTGTGGGCAATCTGATGGTTGAAAGATGATGGAGTATGGTAGTCTCCTTGCCTGTATACGCGCTGATTATACAAGAAATAAAACTATGAAATAATATGGGGACCAAAGATTCGAACCCAGGCCCTTTGGCAATTTCCTCGTGCCTCCTGACCAACTGGACCAACGCGCTTATTTGTATATGGAACAATAAACAAATGTTATATTGGAAAAAGGCCAAATATTATATTAAAGCGCGTGAAGTTTGAATGGACCAGCCAGGGGATGCCACGCCACCCTTCTTCTTCCTCCCTCCATTGGCAAAAGTCCAAGACTTTTACCTACAGACAAAAGTTTGTAGCTATAGCCCTGCGTATTTCCAAAATCTCACACAAGCATCATAAATGAAAACTAATGGTACAGATCAATTCGTCTTGACCTTGTGAGCACCATGGCATCCCTCTTTTGGGACAATTTTACCTGCATAAGAAAACCCGAAAACGAACAAGAAAACCCTAGCAATGGTGGATCTCAGTATGTGTGTCAAAAATTCAATTGAGTATTACCAAAACATTGCAAATACATTAACAAACACATATATGTCATTGAAACATGCTAATGCTGCATAAATTGTAAGAATGGATTTTGAGTTTGAAGGGCAAACCGTGGGTCTGTGGTTCGAGTTTCTGGCCTTATGGATGCTTGCAAATGATCGTATCTGCTTCAGAGAAGGTCCAGGATGTGAATGGTGCTCTTGGAATGGCCTCAATCTCCCTCTAACTGCAAGAATGCTTTCACACTTTTTAATGATTTTTTTGAATCTGACTATGCTCTCTCGCGCCTCCAATTCTTGTGCTTTTTGTCTGGATTTGTTCTATATGTATCCTTGAGTGAATTAGGTTTACAAGTTTTCTCCAAATCTTTTTCAATTAAGGTGATTGAATCAAGATTTGATTCTTATTCAAATCTTTCTAAATCAAGAAAAACTCAATCTTTTTGTGTACAAACAAGCCTTGCATTATTTGATGTCATTGCCAGCTATTCATGGACCTAAAATATGCACAAAATCTCAAGGTTTAAATGATTTTGATATTTTCATGATTTTATTTTGATTTTATTTGATTTAAATGAAATAAAAATCAAAATAAATGACAAAAATAAAATAAAGGCAAATGGGAAGCATCATGGGTCGTGGACCATGTTACAAACTCAATACAAACACAAAAAGTTGGGTCCATTTGACAAAAATTGCAAATTGAGACACATTTGACTTTTGGCAATTTTGCAAAAAAGGTCAACTTTGCCAATGCATAACTTCCTCAATTTTGACCCTATGAGGGTGTTCTTGGACTTTTTAGAAAGCTTAGGATGTCCAATAAGCAACCCTTTTGGTCTCATCTCAATTGAGTCTTCCATGTTCGTGTATGAAGCTTTGAAAAAAAAGGTGTTTTTGTTGACTTTTCAAAGTGACCTATAATGTCCAAATTCATAACTTCTTGTGAGTGCATATTTTGAACTTGGGAGATGAAGATTAATTGTAGGGCATTGCATCCTCTTCAAAATGATCTTTGGATGGGTCATTATTGATAAAGTATAAGAACGTTATGCTTGGTCAAAGTTGAGTTGACTTTTCCTATAAAACCCTAATTTAGCAACTTTTGGGTTTTGATGAATTGTGAGCAATTCTTGAGGAATCATGATCAACCCTTGATCACATGATGAATAATACTTCAAAATGAGGATGTTGACCAAAAATCTTGAGGTTTGACTGTATGTGGGCCACAGTTGACTTTTGCCTTAGCACAATCGATTTTCAGGTCTTTGAGCAATTGACTGAGCAAACTTTCTCTGTAGGGAAAATTTTGAGAAATATGGGAGGGAAAATTTTGGGGTACAACACATTGTGGTAAGGGCTTTTGACGGGTCGAAGAGAATGGTGTGCGGGGAGGTTGACATCCCTGTCAAAGTGGGTTCTCAGACTTTTGGGTCCACCTTCTATGTGATGGACATCAGGCCGTCGTGTTCTTGTTTGTTGGGTCGTACTTGGATCCACGAGGCTGGGGAAGTTACTTCCATACTACACCAAATGCTGAAAGATCTAATAAAAGGGAAGATTGTCATTATGCAGGGTGAAGAGGAGTACATGGTGAGCCACCTTAATTCCTTCTACTACATAGAGATGGACAGGGAATTCATAGAAACTCCTTGTCAGAACTTCGAAGAGGTCCCTCATATTTTGGCATCGACTGAAACTATTACCAGCAGCAAACCTCCTATGAAGATGGCTTCCCTCAAAGACGCGAGAGCCGTGATTGAAGAAGGTGGGTGTGCCAACTGGGGACAGCTCCCTGATTTTACTCATAAAACTAACAAGTTTGGTTTGGGCTTTACTTCAGGAGCTCAAAGGGCTATTTGACGCGCTCGAGTTGGAGGACCTCCCCTACGCATCAACAATCGGGAAATTAATGCCATTAAAGACGGCGAGGAAGACTCAAACATTGACAGTTGGATCTACCCAACTACCAACGGTGGACCAAGTAACTGGACGGCTATGGACTTTATACCATTTTCTTTTATTCCGCAGTAATTGTCTTACTTGTTGTTAAGTTTTGTAATAAACAATTTAAAACTCTGCGGATTTGTGCCTTGCCCGAGGGACACTGGCTTTGCTTGTGAGGGATATTATTTGTCATTTCATATATCACTAATAAAGCATTGGACGTTTCTTGCATACAAATTTTACGCTCTCTATTTTTCCTTTCTGTTTTCACTTTATCAAAATAGCTATGCTCTTACACACACTCACGTATCATAATGCATATCCATATCCACTCTGGATCCCATTGATAACAGCTCTACTATTGCCAGTTATGACTTCAAAATCCGATCAACCAAGCCGAAGACGAAGGTGAGGATGATTGTGAGGTGCCTAGAGAACTTGCTAGACTATTACAGTAGGAAGAAAGGGCTATACAGCCCCATGAGGAGCCAGTTGAGACAGTGAATTCGGGTACTGAGGAAGACAGAAAAGAGGTTAAAATAGGTGCAAATCTGGAGCTTAGTGTCAAACAGAAGTTGATACAGATGTTGCACGACTATGTTGAGATCTTCGCCTGGTCCTATGAAGACATGCCTAGTTTGGACACTGATATCGTGGTACACCGCTTGCCAACTAAAGAAGATTGTCCTCCGGTTAAACAGAAGGTCCGTTGTATGCGCCCTGAAATGTCAGAAAAGATCAAGGCAGAGGTCATGAAACAGTTCGACGCAGGATTCTTGGTTGTCACTTCTTATCCATAGTGGGTTGCTAACGTCGTTCCGGTACCTAAGAAGGACGGTAAGGTATGGATGTGTGTGGATTGTAGAGATCTGAACAGGGCAAGCCCCAAGGATGATTTCCCACTTCCTCACATTAACGTTCTGGTCGACAACACCGTGCAACACAAAATCTTCTCCTTCATGGATGGTTTCTCTGGATACAACCAGATCAAGATGGCTCATGAAGACATGGAGAAGACAAGCTTCGTCACGTAATGGGGCACCTTCTGCTACAAGGTGATGCCTTTTGGGTTGAAGAATGTTGTGGCAACTTTTTAACGCGCCATGGTCGCTTTGTTCCATGATATGATTCACCATGAGATCGAAGTTTATGTTGATGACATGATAGCCAGGTCTCAGACTGAGGAAGAGCACCTTGATCACCTCCAAAAGTTGTTCGACGGGTTGAAGATATATAAGCTGAGGTTGAATCCGAACAAGTGCACCTTCAGGGTAAGGTCTGGTAAGCTTCTGGGTTTCATTGTCAGCGACAAAGGCATCCAGGTAGATCCTTCAAAGGTAAAGGCTATACAAGAAATGCCAGCTCCCCGTACAGAGAAGGAAGTTAGAGGTTTCTTGGGACGCCTGAATTATATCGCCAGGTTCATTTAACATCTGACTGCTACTTGTGAGCCAATATTCAAGCTTATGAAGAAAGATCAAGTGATAAAGTGGAATGATGAATGCCATACCTCTTTCGAAAGAATCAAGGAATACCTTCAAGAACCACCAATTCTAATGCCTCCAGTTGAAGGAAGACCGTTGATATTATACTTGACAGTACTAGACAATTCAATGGGGTGTGTGCTGGGGCAGCATGACGAGTCTGGTCGAAAAGAGCATGCAATATACTACCTTAGCAAAAAGTTTACCGACTGTGAGACACGATACTCATTGCTCGGGAAAACTTGCTGCGCTTTGGCATGGGCTGCTCGCCGACTGAGACAGTATATGCTGACTCACACTACATTGTTGATATCGAAGATGGATCCGATCAAGTATATTTACGAGAAGCCCGCTCTCTCCGGAAGGATAGCAAGGTGGAAAATGATCTTAACCGAGTACGACATACAATATAAAATCCAAAAAGCAATAAAGGGGAGTGTATTGGCTGATCATTTGGCTCACCAGGCCATGGATGACTACCAGTCCATGAATTTTGAGTTCCCGGATGAGAATATTATGCTGGTGACTGACTACGAAGAACCTGGACCAGATGAAGGACCCGAGGAAGGATCCCGATGGCCTGTGTATTTTGGTGGAGCCTCAAACGCACCGTGTAACGGCATTGGCGCTGTAATCATATCTCCCGAAGGCTGTCATACTCCGTTCACTGCCCGATTATGTTTCAACTACACCAACAACATGGCAGAGTATGAAGCATGTATTATGGGTCTTCGAGCTGCTATCGACCTAAGGATCAAGTTATTGAGTGTATTCGGGGATTCCTCTTTGGTGATAATTCAGATCAAAGGTGAGTGGGATACGAAGCACCCGAATCTCATTCCTTACAAAGAATATGTACTGACATTGCTCCCACACTTTGAGGAGGTAACCTATGAATATTTCCCACGAGAAGAGAACCAGTTAGAGGACGCGCTAGATACCATGTCTTATATGTTCAAGATTTAGTGGGACAATGAAGCTCACCAAACCACCATTGAGAGGTTAGATGAACCAGCACACTGTTGTGAGATCGATACCGAAGAAGTGGCAGACAAACCTTAGTTTCACGAAGTCAAAAGGTACCTCGAGGCTCAAGAGTATCCAGAAGGGGCATCTATCAATGATAAGAAGTTTCTGAGAAGGTTCGCTGCAAAGTTCTTCCTTAGTAATGGAATCCTCTATAAACGCAACCATGACTCCACGCTACTACGGTGTGTAGACAAGAGTGAAGCAGAGAGGATCAAGACAGATCTACATGAAGGCACCTTCGGAACCCATTCTAGTGGACATACCATGGCTAAGAAGATCCTACGGGCAGGATACTACTGGTCCACTATGGAAGCCAATTGTTATCATCACTCTCAAACTTGTCATAAGTGCCAAATCTATGCTGATAAGGTACATGTGCCTCCGGTCCCCTTAAACGTCTTGACAGATCCGTAGCCCTTTGCAATATGGGGCATCGACATGATCGGAGAAATCAGGCCCACCGCTTCCAATGGACATCGCTTCATCCTAGTAGCCATTGATTACTTCACGAAGTGGGTTGAGGCAGCTTCCTTTGCTACAGTAAACAAGAACGTCGTGGCGTGGTTTATCCGACATAATCTGATATGTCGATATAGGGTGCCAGAGAGAATTATTACTGACAATGGTATGAATCTCAATAACACGATAATCACCAAGCTCTGTAAACAGTTCAAGATACAACATCATAATTCTTCTCCCTACCGGCCAAAGATGAATGGCATTGTTGAAGCAACTAACAAGAACATCAAGAACATTGTATAGAAGATGATGGTACATATAAAGACTGGCATGAGATGTTGCCATTTTCTCTTCATGGGTACCATACCTCAGCCCGGACGTCGATAGGGGCAACACCCTACTCTCTGGTATATGGCATGGAGGTAGTCCTACCCATCAAAGTCCAGATACCTTCTCTCAGGATTATGAAGGATGCGGGTTTGAACGAAGACGACTGGATCTGAACCCGACTTAATCAGTTAAATCTAATCGATGAAAAGAGACTTACTGCTATCTTCCATGGTCAGACGTATCAAAAGTGAATGATCAAGGCTTTTAACAAGAAAGTCAGACGCCAAGAATATCAAGTCGGGGATCTGGTGATCAAGCACATCATACTTCCGCAAGGTGATCCCAGGGGAAAATGGACCCCCACGTACGAGGGACTATTTGTGGTTAAGAACATTTCCTCGGGTGGAGATATTATTCTAACCACTATGGACGGTGACGACCTTTCTCACCCTGTCAATGCAGACATAGTGAAAAGATACTACGCCTAATCAAAGACCCGCTAGGTTGACTGGCCTAGGCAAAAATAAGGGCTTCCCGACTGTGATACGGTGGGAGAACTGACTTGGGATTTTGCGTTTGTGTTCGCAAATGTTTCGGTTTAGCAAGAGTCGCCACCGACTTTTTATTTTATCCTAAGGAAAGGTCAAAAAGCACAGGAAAGACCTTTGAGATGTTTTCTCGGGTTTGGGGAGTAGATTATAGAAAGGGAAGGTATTAGCACCCTTTCTATCCATGGTTATCCATGGGCTCTTAGTTACTTGCTTAGATCACTTGCTTTGCTTTTCAATTGTTTGAAATGGTGCTTTGTGTGTGATTTTGAAAGATGTTTTTGAAAAGAGGACATCGTTGTGGCAACCTTTGTAATGATTCTTGTTTGAATGTATACAAAGGTATTTTTGTCTTTTGAAAACTTTTCAATGTTTGAAAGTAGGGTTTTGAAATTATGTTGTGAAGTGTGTTTTGAAAATAGCAAGGATGTTTTTGCAAGTTTTGATCAAGTAACTAAGAGTTGTCTACCCTATTTTACTCAAAGATTTTTCTTATCTTTTTTAACCCTTTTAACAGTGTTGTTTCACCATTGTATTTGGTGAACAACCTTGTGTTAGGATGCTAAACGGGACAGGCGCGGGTCATCGTATAGACCATGATAGCAATAGTGTCAAGTATTTTTGGCAATTTTCTTGAGGGACTTGATCATTTTGTTTAGGCAACTCAGATAGCGTCATCGAGGGACTATGATCTTTTGTTTGTTTTTGTTTTGCCAAAGTACTTGACATGCATACCATGGCCCATTTTTGAAGGCAACAAGTGGATTGAAACCCTAGGGATGCAAGTGTGCATTGTGTTTGTTTTTCATGCATTGTTATCTTTTGATTATGTCAAACTATTTGTTAATTTGATTTTTGCATACAAAACCCTAAGTCTAATCATGGCATAATTGAAAGCTTAAAGGTGCGAGAATTTAAATTCTACACTATTACAACATGATATAGGGAGGGGGTACAAATTTGAATTGGGGATTATTTTGCAAGAAATTAAATCCTAAATTATTACAACCAAATTGAATGTACAAGGCATAACAATTAAATGTACAATATTTAAATAAATACAATAAATAAAGATTAAATAAAATGTATTATGCAAAAAAAGAAGTTTTTATGTATGTAAAAAGTATTTTTAATGTGAAGTGTAAATAAATAAAAAGTGAATTTCAATTATTTTATTCTTTAGGGCAAAAACCCTAATTTCTTAAATAAATAGTATTATTTATTATTTACATGCAATAATGCATCAATTTGTACAAAAATAAAAGTATATATTAAAAAAAGGTATTTTTAGTATAAAATATTAATAAAAATAAAAATGTATTATTTTTGTGTTTTTTGTTCTAATTATTTAATAAAATATATTATATATGTATATATATATATGTATTTAATATATATATATATTTCAAGAAAATATTTTCAAATATGTATAAAAATAATAAATAAAAATAAAAGTATTTTTTACATTATTTTTACATTTAAACAAAAGTAAATATAAAGTATTTAATGTATTAATACTAGAATTAATTAAAATAAATATCAAATAAATATAAAAATTTATGAAAATATTTTTTAAGTATTTTTTAAATTTGAAAATAAAATATCAAGGTTAGAGAAAAAATAAAAATGAAAAAATAAAGAAAATACAAAGCAATGGGCCAGGGGGTGCTGAAAGTGAACTGGGAGGTGTCAAAAGTAAAGAAATCCAGGCCCAGCCCATACTTCATCTTCAACCTCCAGAAGTTTGAAAAACGCGCGTTTTCCACACAAACCTGTATCTCCTGTTTCAGTGATCCTTTGACAAAACTCAAAACATGAAACTTGTAGAGCATCAAACAACGAATCTAACCATATAAAAAAATTAAGCTAACTCTCAAAGACCAGAGAGAATTTCTCTGGCCCTAATTCTTAACCTAGTTTTTTCAGAAAGTTCATGGATGAAATTCTCCTAGCACGATTAATATAAATGAAAACTAAGCACATGTATGTTTTCAGGGCTATGAATACAACATCTTTCATTCACCAACCTAAGTCTAACTATTCCTAAATAGAGAGATAGAAGTTCATGAAATACCTGTTTCAGTTGTCTTTGAGCTGGACAATGCAGCAACTTCCAAGGGTGTTTGAGATTCTTTTGAGCTTGCCTGATGTCCACTGAAGCTTTCCCAATGCTTGGTTTGTTTTGAAGTAGCCTGAATCGTGCTACAGAACTCAACCTGCAAAGCTTTCAAACAAAAATGGCAATGTGTGTTAATGGTGTTACAGCTGGAAATGGAGGTCTGGAATAGTTTAGGTGAGTTGAATGGAAGATATTGGAACAAGTTTGAGGCAAAACGCACGAGGGAAAGTGGAGATGGAGGTGGTTCTGCAGGGTTTGCCCTGTTTTGCAGAAAAATGGTGATTTTGTGTACCATGCGGTTTGAGTGGTGAAGAGCTCGTGTTTATGACTCAAAGGGTTGTGTGAAATGTGTTTGCAATGTTTGTGTAAGCTGACTATGGCTGGTTTTTGAGTTGGGAAGATTTTGGACAAATTTCTTCTTTGTGAAGCAAGAGTGTGTAACTCCTCAATACAGGCATGTACCCTCTATCTTGTAAGCTGCATACATTGCCCTTGATACTTTCAATTTGTGGATTTGATCTTGCCTCAGAGATATGGCCCCATGCTTCAAAGATCTTGGTTTGACATAAAGTATAACTTTTCAAAAATGGAACTATACCTTTTACCATTTAGGGATTAAACTTGTGTACAATACCCTAATGACCAAGACAATGCATTAGCTCAATGGGTTTGCATTAAATTATGGAGTACAAACTGGTTTTGAGGCCTGTAATTGTGTACAAAGCTATCTTGGTCAGATTTGCAACTTGGTATGAACATGTATTGGCCATAGATCAAAGTGAGTTTTTGCTAACTTCAAGCGTTCGATTCTCCCTAACCACAAAGGTGTTTGAGGAGTTCTTGGACAATTTGGAAAGCTTGAAACATGTACTACAATCCATCTTTGAAATGTAACTTGAAACTCCAAGTGGAACTATGTTAAAAATGGCCAAGAAGATGGGTCAAAATCCTGCCTAAACTAGGGCAAAATTTCTCTAAGTTAAAAGTTTTAGGTACCCTTGTTCCAAAAATCATAACTTGAGATCCAAGCTTCTTTTGAGAAAACTTTGTTGATTAAAGTTGTAGACTTTGTGATGGGCTACAACTTTCATGTTGCAAGTTTTTCTTAAATCCATTTGCATCTTGGTGAAAAAATGGGACAAAGTTAGGAAAAAATAAGAAAATTTTATAATTTAGAAAAATTCTAAGTTATGAAATTTTTCCATTTTAAACCCTAATTTGCATTTTTGGGTTTCTTGATGAACAAGTTTCATAATTTGACATGTCTTGATGAAAAATGACTCTTGGCACTTGATTTTGACCAAAAAGTCAAAGTTTGACTTTTCAGTATACAGTCAAATTTTGATCAGTTGACTGAAAAATTCATCTGTCAATCCTATGCATTTGAGATCTTTTGAACTTGTTGAATGGGTCAAGACAATGTCATTGAGTCCTTGAGTCCATGTTTGAGCTTTATTTGCCATTGGCTAGGTCAAACAGTCATAAATTGCCTTTGCACAATCAAAACCCTAAAAATGACCATTTTGCCCTTTTGGTGATCTGATCAAATTTCTTGTGGAATTGTGATCCAAACTTGATAAAGTGGTTCATATGAGTTCATAATGTTGATGTGGGTCAAATTTCATGAGGTTTGACTGTCAATTGGTCACAGTTGACTTTCCCCCCAATATAGTTGATTTCTAGGTCAACTGTCCAATTGACTGGGCACAAATTTGAATCAAGGCTTGAAACTTGGTATGGACAAACTTGTGAGTCCAACATGAAGTATAAAAGTCATTTTGAGCATTGTGGGTCAAAACATCCCTGTGCAAATTCAAACCCTAATTTAGGTCAACAGTGCAAGGAGGTGTCTTGAACAGAGCAAACCCTAGCTTGATCTTGAGTTCCAAGAGTCTTGTGATGAGAAATGTTGATGAAATGAGAGGGCTAATTTTGGGGTATAACACCGGTGAATCAAAAGGGTTTGGGCAAAAGTAAGGGATGAAAATGAAAAAAATTGTACACCCGGCAAGCCGAAAACCCGAAAGGGCGGCTTGGGCAAAAAAGGGTATCCTGGTGGACTGAAAACCTGAAAGGGCGGTCCAGGCAAAAGTTAGGGATATAAAGCGTACCACTATGTCTCATTGGATCATCTTGCAACCAGACTTCGGTATCGATTATCAAGCTCGGACGGCGCCAACCAATCTGACCAACCTTCGGCCAAGTAGCAAAGTGATGAGACGCTTGAAGATATAAAGGCAATAACAGAGTTGGAACCCAATGGGGTTTTTTCACATAGCTGTTTTTATTTATTTTACACAAATTGTATAGTTTCTATTTTTTGGCGGTGTTCTCTTACTAGAGCGCCAGTCTCCTTGTACAAAAACGCCTATTACAGGCCAACTTTAGAAATCAATACAAAATTATTTTCACAAGAAACTTTGAGTTTATTTTTGTTTTCTGTTTTGTTTTGCAAGAACGTCCAATGACTCATTTTTTATATATGCATTTGAAAATGATTACTGCTCATAAACATTTACGTAAGAAACAAAAGACAATTACTCGTAATTCCAGAAACAAGGAAAAAACAAGAAGTGCCAAACCCGACGGTTACTCCGCACAGCAGGTATCAGGATAGAGTCAGCTTTGGAACATAATCACGGGTACATACACTCCCCATAGAGTAAAAGTATTAAAAATCATTGATGTCAGCTTTCCCGAAACAGGACGTAACCAACCCAGCTGAAGTTCATAATCATGGAGGAGTCGGTAAAATTCATCCCCCAAGCAGAGTTTATTTCTCTAGATATAGAGGCTCAATCCCTGACTGAGTTCATTAACTCAACTACAAGAATTCACTTCCTAAGTTCGTTCCCCGTATAGTTCATTCTCAAGCCGTATCTCCTCTCGACAGAATATTTACAAATCTCCAGCAACCATCAGGGATTTATTTACCCAGACGTGGGCATACCCCAATAGCATTTCGTGAACATACATCATGACATGCACATACATATCATATACATCATAATCTCATTTATTTTGAGAACATCATCTCACCCTACATTTCATGCATCGCATATAACTAACCCTGATATCTTTTCAGGAAAAGACGTTTAGCTTCAACAAATCCAGAAGTTATGCAGGTCACATCTACAGACGACTAATGGAAACTCAGTTCCCTAAACCAAACGGGTCAACTAATCTACATTATCACCTTGAATTAACCCTACTATCCAGGTTTCTTCTCACATCCCTACTATCCAGGCTTTCACCTTGAAGTAACCCTACTATCCAAGTTTCTTCCCACAAGCCCTATTATCCAGGCTTTCATTTCGAAGTAACCCAACTATCCAGGTTCCTTCTCACAGCCCTACTATCCAGGCTTTCATTCCAAAGTAACCCTACAATCCAGGTTCCTTCTCACAGCCCTACTATCCAGGCTTTCATTTCGAAGTAAACCTACGATCCAGGTTTCTTCTCACAGCCCTACTATCCAGGCTCTCATTTCGAAGTAACCCTACTACCCAGGTTCCTTCTCACAGTCCTACTATCCAGGATTTCACCTTGAAGTAACCCTACTATCCAGGTTTCTTCTCACAGCCCTACTATCCAGGCTTTCATTTCGAAGTAACCCTACTACCCAGGTTCCTTCTCACATCCCTATTATCCAGGCTTTCACCTTGAAGTAACCCTACTATCCAGGTTTCTTCCTACAAGCCCTACTATCCAGGCTTTCATTTCGAAGTAACCCTACTATCCAGGTTCCTTCTCAAAGCCCTACTATCCAGGCTTTCATTTCTAAGTAACCCTATGATCCAGGTTCCTTCTTACAGCCCTACTATCCAGGCTTTCATTTCGAAGTAACCCTACGATCCAGGTTCCTTCTTAAAGCCCTACTATCCAGGCTTTCATTTCGAAGTAACCCTACGACCCAGGTTCCTTCTCA
This sequence comes from Vicia faba, assembly GCA_948472305.1. NCBI lineage: Eukaryota > Viridiplantae > Streptophyta > Magnoliopsida > Fabales > Fabaceae > Vicia > Vicia faba. Next base: position 1,626,149,977 of record OX451738.1, on the reverse strand, counting down.
CAGCCCTATTATCCAGGCTTTCATTTCGAAGTAACCCTACGATCCAGGTTCCTTCTCACAGCCCTACTATCCAGGCTTTCATTTCGAAGTAATCCTACGACCCAGGTTCCTTCTCACAACCCTACTATCCAGGCTTTCATTTAGAAGTAACCCTACTATCCAGGTTCCTTCTCACAGCCCTACTATCCAAGCTTTCATTTCAAAGTAACCCTAATATCCAGGTTCCTTCTCACAGCCCTACTATCCAGGCTTTCTTTTCGAAGTAACCCTACTATCCAGGTTCCTTCTTACAACCCTACTATCCAGGCTTTCATTTCGAAGTAACCCTACTATCCAAGTTCCTTCTCAAAACCTTACCATACAGGTTTCTTCTCTCTTATATCCAAGCAACAGTTCAAAACACTATAATACCTAGACCTGATCAAACACGATCGGTTTCTCATTTCCCTAGTAAGTCGCGGTACAGCCTGTACCCTGACCAGATATACAGTTCACTTCCACTTCCTCAAGAAGGAGTTATTTCCCCAGTAGAGTAACGGACAACTAAAGCTCCTAAAATTCTATTCCTGCCAAGACAAAGACCTACATTCCTCAACAGATTCCTCCTCAGCGACAAGAATAGGACTCTCATCAAAGGAATATCTCAGGAAATCAACACCCTCTAGATGGCATCTTTAAGCCCATCTCCGACGATTCTCCGGCACATCCTCTAGATGGCATCTTTAATACCATCTCCGACAATTCTCTAGCAAGCTCCAAATGACATCTGTAAGCCCATTCCTTACATCATCAAATCAAGTGTAAATTCATACGAGTGCAAATTTCCGGGCACTTTAGTGTTCAATCATCTTCCACCTTCAGATTACGAAAGGCAGACAAGTCAATCTACATCCTCAGGTTTAAGAAGATTGAACAGGGGCAGCTGTTGTACCCCAAAATTTGCCTTCTCATTTTACTCAAAACATACTCCTAGAGATCCTCAATTTTCTCAAGGTACCCCAAGAGTTGACCAGACAAACTCTCTCCTAAGGTAATGTATCTTAAAATAGGGTTTTCATTTTCATCAAGATGGGTGAACTCCAAAGACCTCATATGCTCTCCATTGTCCTAATATGTCCTCAAGACCCTCCATGTCAAATTTCAAGCCTTGCACAAGAAGTTTACTCAGTCGACTGCTCAGATGCTTGAGAATCGACTATATTAGGTCAAAACACAATTGTGGCCCACATACAATCAAACTTCAAGATTTTTGGTCAATATCAACATTTTGAAGTTATAGCCATCATTTTATCAAGGGTTGATCATGATTCCTCAAGGAGTGCCCTAAATTCATCAAAACCCAAAAGTTGCTAAATTAGGGTTTCTTAGGAAAAGTCAACCAAACTTTGACCAACAATAACTTCTTCATAATTTATCACAAATTTTCCATCCAAAGATCATTTTGAAGATAATGAAATTCCCTACAATTCATCTTCAGCTCTCAAGTTCAAAATAGGCACTCACAAAAATATATGGATTTCCATATTATAGGTCCTTTTGAAAAGTCAACAAAAACACTTTTTGGGTCAATGCCTCTTACATGAACATGGAAGACCTAATTGAGATGAGACCAAAAGGGTTTCTTAGGGGACATCCTAAGATTTCTAAAAAGTCCAAGAACACCTCTCTAGGGTTAAAATTGGAAGAGATATGTCTTGTCAAAGTTGGCCTTTGTGATAAAATTGCCAAAAGACAAATGTGCTCAAAAATGCATTTTTTGCCAAATGGGCCTAACTTTTTATGCTTGCACCTCACTCATGACATGGTCCACGACCCAAATATTCACTCACATGGCATTTGCTTCATTATTTATTTTATTTCGATTTTTATTTATTAAAAATTGAATTAAATCAAATAAATGGTAAATAATAGCAAAGATTTGTTTTGATTGGATTTTTGGACAGAATCACAAGCTTATTATGCTGGCATATCAGAATCAAATCAAATCAAAGCTAATTGGCACAAGAATGGCATGATTAGGCCAAATTTGGAAGGATATCATACCACATGAAAACCAAATCAAATCTTCAAAATTTACAAAGATACTAGTGGTTTTTACAACCCTAATTCGTTCAAGTACATATACATAACGCATCCAAGGCAAAAGAGAGTGGTGGCAGTCGTGAGAAAGAAAGAACAAAACTCAAAAAATTTAACAAAAAGTTGTGACTCGGTTTCAAGCTTGGAGGCCAATTCAAGCCATTCTAGCATTGCCAAACGATTCCTGGACCTTCCCAAAAGCTAACCTAATCGATTGCAGGTCCTTTCACACGCAGAAACGCTTGCTACATCTCATACGGTTTGACTACTTTTTTCAAATTGATTACAATCATTCTCGCATCATTAGCATGATTTGATGATATATATGTGACCATTGATGTATTTCTAACATGTCTGGATTGTTTAATTGGATTTTTGATGCACATACTGAGGTTTGCCATTGTTAGGTTTTATTTGGTCATTTTAGGGGTTTTTTATACAGGTAAAATTGGCCACAGAAAAGGGTACTGGGATGCTCGTGGCATCAAGACGGTTTGATCCATGTTACTGGAATTCATTTATCATGCGTTGTGTTGATTTTTGAAGGTTGCAGGTTTGTAGCTATGGAAGACGTTCGTAGGTATAAGTAATATACCTAAAACGACGGACTGAGGAAGAAGGTGATAACGTGGCAGCCAACCACTGGGCCATTCAAACTGGCGCGTGTTTTTTGGTTTCGTCCACTAACTCACATTTTAACATATATTATGAATTGTTGTTATTTGATTAACAAATAAATCACGTAGCGCAGATGGCAAGCATGCACGTTGGAAAGGGTAGAGGACCTGGGTTCGACCCCAGGTCCCAGCAACTTTCTTATTTTAATACTTCTTTACAGGATCCTATGTGTTGCTATCCTAGAGGTCCATCATGCACCTCCATCATCCAACCACAGGATCTAAGCACGTTCATGATCAACCAGATCCAATGACTCCACTTGCCAGGGACCATGGTGTACCGTCAGGAAGACTCCCCACTAGATTATGCGCTGATTAGACTTCAGCATTCTTGGGCCTAGACATTTCACAACACACCCCCCATTCAGCAATAACAGGCCCAACTTCTTTCTTTTATTTTATTTATTATTTACTAATTATTTCCTTTTTCACAAAAATAACATCAAAATTAATTTTTTTTCATTAAATCAACAAATCACAAAAAAAACATTGAAAATCATATTTCTCATAAAAAATATTTTATTTCTTTAATTAATTAATTTATTTCCAATTAGGTTAATTTAATTCCTTTTTCATAATTAAAATCAATTAGAAATTAGGGTTTTTTAAATAATTAATTTTCCTTCAAAAATAACTTAATTATTCTTTTCTCAAATTATATTTTTTAGGTTTTCTAATCATCTCCGCATTTAATCCGTCACGCGCGTTTTAGTTACCTTTTTTATTATTATTTATGTAACTGTTTTGAGGTTGTAATAGATTTCAATTAGGTTTTAAATTTCCGCATTTTATTTTCAGTTAAATAATTATGTACATTCGAAAGCCATGTAATAGTTAGGATTTCTATTTCTGCACTTTAAATTTCCGCAATTATTAACTGTTAGATATATGCTAATAGGATTGTATGACAAGAATATTTGAAAATTAAAACGATAGATAACCTAAATGTGCAAAGACAAATTAACTGGAAAAAAAAGCTCACTCGCACATGCTCACTCCTAGGGTTTACTCCACTTCGGTTGTCTTCGTTTAAGCGGTCATGAAGTATAGGGTTTATTAGTGGTCGTCCTCTAGCCCCGAAAGATCTCAAATGACCCATTCGGATGTTGCCTCGGAAACAGATCTTTAAGGCTTTAGGATGATTACTAACACCTCCTAACATTGCTTTTGTGATTGTATTTGTCCCTTAAAACTTCAACAATGGTGCTACCTATCCCTTAATAATGGGATAGCACTGTCTAAAGGAAAATGAACAGTTTTTTTTCGAGTAGGTAGAAACTCTTAAGTACTTGCTCAAACAAAACTTTTCGCACAAACACCTTTCAAAACAAATTTTCAAAACAACTTCGTCACATCCTTGAGGACTGATACAAGGGTTATCATGAAGTATAACTTTTTTTCAAAACAAGCACACATAAGTAATTTTAAAAATGAGCAAGTACCTAAGAGCCCGTGGAAAACCACAGATAGAAAGGGTGCTAACACCTTCCCTTTCTATAATCTACCCCCCCCCCCCCCCCCCGTATTCAAATATTCTCGAAAAACGTTTTTCTATTCTTTTTCCTTTTCCTGATTGGATGAAATAAAAGTCGATGGCGACTCTTTCTTACCGCGACATTTGCGAATACAAAATGCAAACCAGTATAACAGTCGGTTCTGCCACCGTATCACAGGTTGTTAATTGTGTATCATTCATAAGCTTTCAAGCATTGAATGATTGAAGTGTTTCAAACTTATTAATTCTGTTAAGTTCTTCATTGTAAGTGATTGAAGGGATTTGAGGATGGCCTCACACCTAGGTGAGTCTTAGGTAGAAGTTTATCCTGGGTAGGGATTAAGTGATTAGATCGTAAACTGGTTATTTACTAAGGGTCTATGAATTGATACTATTTAGTGAACTTGTCCCTAACTTGGTAGCCCCCAGAGTAGGTGTTGTTGTACACTGAACTGGGTGAACAATTTCTTGTGTTTTTACTGCTTTTAATTTTACTGTACCTTACTTGCAAACATATATTTGTGTCGTGACATCTCATTTGACATCACATATCTGACACCAGAATTTCAATTGGTATCAGAGCAGGCATCCTACTTTTTATCTGGGTGAGATCCAGGGAAGATACTTTCTGGTACTATGGACAAGGAATGAGGATTTATGAACAGACCACCTATTCTGGATGAAAGCAATTATGACTACTGGAAACCACGCATGGTTGCCTTTTTAAAGTCCTTAGACAGCAGGGCTTGGAAAGCTGTTTTAAAAGGATGGAAATACCCTGTCAAATTGGGAGAAAATGGAGAACCTACTTCTGAATTAAAACCCGAAGAAGATTGGTCTAAGGAAGAAGATGAAATTGCTCTTGGAAATTCTAAAGCCTTGAATCCTATACTCAATGGAATTGACATGAACATTTTCAGGTTAGTGAATACTTGTGAAGTTGCTAAGGATGCATGGGGATTCTTCAATCTACTCATGAAGGCACATCGAAAGTTAAGATGTCAAGACTTCAGTTACTCACAACGAAATTTGAGAACTTGAGGATGAAAGATGATGAAAGTATAACTGATTTCCATATGAACATCCTTGAAATTGCTAATGCCTTCAGTGCTTTAGGAGAGAAAATACCTAAAGATAAATTGGTGAGAAAGATGTGTAGGTCTCTTACCAAGAGATTTGATATGAAAGTAAATGCTATAGAAGAAGCCCAAGACATTTACAAAATGAAAATGGATGAACTTGTTGGATACCTTCTAACATTTGAATTAAGCATAAATGAAAGATCTGAGAAGAAAAACAAAAGCATAGCCTTTGTATCTAATACTGAAGATGAAGAAGAAGATTGTGATCTGGATACAGATGGAGGAATATAAAATGCTTTAGCTATGCTTGGAAGAGAATTTAATAAAGTGATAAAAAGAATGGACAGGAACCAAAGATCAAATGTCAAGAACATCCCATCTGACATCTATGAGTCAAATGATATGGGAAGAAAAAGGGCTGAAGAAAAATCTTCTCAAGGGAAGGGAATACAATGTCATGAATGTGAAGGCTTTGGTCACATTAGAGCTTAATGTCCTACATATCAAAAGAAACATAAGAAGAATCTATTTGTTACTTGGTCTGAAGAGAACTTAGAGAGTGATCTTGAAGAATGTGCCAAATATGTTAAAGCATTGACAGACAAATATGTATCTTATGAAGAATCTAGTGATGGGGAACTAACCTTTGATGAGTTAGCTTCTTCATACAAAGAATTATGTCTCAGAAGTGCAGAAGTGTGTTTTGAAGGGGAGAAACAGAAAGCCGTCATAACTCAGCTGAAGGAGGAAAGGGAAGAGCATCTTAAAATTATTTCTGATCCAGAAAGTGAAGTGTCCTCTCTAAATTCAAATCTTGATAGAATGGTCGAATCTCTCAAGATGCTGAATAATGGGTCTAACTCATTAGATGAAATTATCCAAGTAGGAAGAGTGACAGGAGATAAGAGTGTTTTAGGTTTCAATGAGAAAAAGGAACCTAACTCAGAATAGCCTTCATATGTTTCCACTTATGCCAAGCCTAAACCAAAGATGTTAAATCAAATGTATCAACATGTGGGAAAACATAAGGGTAAGAAAGGACATCATGAAAAACATCATGTGAAGAAATAACATCATGGCAAACAGCCTTCATCTGTTTCCATGCATGCCAAGCCTAAACCAAATATGTCAAATCAAATGTCTCAACATCATGATAAAAAAGGACATCCGTGGAAACCTCATGTGAAGAAAGGACATCATGGCAAACATCATGAGAAGAAAAAGCTTAACCACACCAGAGAGAATCCCCAGCCTTTGAGATGTCATTACTATGGAAGCCTTGGACATATAAGGCCCTTCTGTTTCAAGTTGTATGGGTGTCCTAAAAATACTCCTCCCAAAACTGATAAGACTCCCCAAAATAGCAAAAAGGAGAAACAATGGGTTCCCAAGTCCAAAGTTGGTAGTTTCATTGCTCACACCTCTCTCAGAGTATCAACCAAAGATGACTGGTAATTTGACAGTGGTTGTTCTAGACACATGACAGGTGTCAAGAATCTGTTGGTGAATGTCAAATCTCATTCAACCAGTTATGTGACTTTTGGTGATGGAGCAAAAGGAGAAATCAAAGGTGTTGAGAAGCTTGACTGTTCAGGAGTTCCTAAGCTTAATAATGTGTTACTTGTAAAAGGGTTAACAGCTAACCTGATAAGTATAATTCAACTGTGTGATCAAGGATTCAAAGTTAACTTCTCCAAGGAAGAATGTCTTGTGTGTAATGAAAAGAATGAAGTTATCATGAAAGGAATCAGATATAAAGACAACTGTTATCTATGGGTTCCTCAAGAGTTAAACCTCTCCTCAACATGTGTTTTAGCCAAAGAGAATGAAGTTAAACTATGGCACCAAAAATTGGGGCACTTGCAACTGAAAGGTATGAAGAGAATTATATCTGAAGAAGCAGTAAGAGGGATTCCTAAGCTCAAGATAGAAGAAAGTAGGGCATGTGGTGACTGTTAAATTGGAAAGCAGACTAAGATGTCACATCAGAAGATTCAACATCTTACTACATCAAAAGTTTTGGAACTTTTTCACATGGAATTGATAGTACCTATGCAGGTTGAAAGTCTTGGTGGTAAGAAGTATGCATATGTTGTTGTAGATGACTTTTCTAGATATACATGGATAAACTTTATTAGAGAAAAACCAGAAACTTTTGAAGTGTTCAAAGATCTTTGTCAAAAAATTCAAAGGGAAAAGGAAATCCATGTCATAAGAATAAGAAGTGATCATGGAAACGAATTTGAGAACAACAAATTTGCTGAGTTTTTCTCCTCTGAAGGAATCAGCCATGAATTCTCTTCTCCCATTACTCCTCAATAGAATAGGATTGTAGAATGCAAGAATAAAACTCTCAAAGAATCTGCCAGAGCCATGATTCATGCTAAGAAGCTACCCTACCATTTTTGGGCTGAAGCAATGAATACTGCGTGATATATCCATAACAAAGTCACTCTAAGGAAAGGCACTTCAGCTGCTTTGTATGAAATGTGGAAGGGAATAAAACCAACTGTTAAATACTTTCATGTTTTTGGAAGTAAATGTTACATCTTAGCTGATCGTGAACAAAGGAGGAAGATGGATCCCAAGAGTGATGAATGGAATATTCCTGGGCTACTCTACAAACAGCAGAGCATACATAGTTTTTAACTCCGAAACCAAAGTTATGATGGAGTCAATAAATGTTACTATTGATGATAGAGGATAGAATGTTGAAGAATATGTCTCAGAAGATGTTGGAGCATCTTTTCCCGATAGTCCAACTGAATCAAATGACATAAGTATTGATTCTAATCCTCCTCAAGAAGATCCCCAGCCTAGTCACCTCAATAAAGGACCTTCAATTAGAACTCAAAAAGATCATCCTAAGGAGCTTATCATAGGAGATCCAAATAAAGGAGTTACTACCAGATCAAGAGAAGGGATTTCAAACTCTTGATTTGTATAAAAAAATTGAGCCTAAGAATGTCAAAGAGGCCTTAACTGATGAGTTCTGAATTAATGCTATGCAAGAGGAGCTGGAACAATTCAGTAGGAATGAAGTTTGGGATCTGGTTCTAAGACCTGAAGGAACAAATGTGATTGGCCCTAAATGGGTATACAAGAATAAATATGATAAAAAAGGGGTGGTCACTAGAAATAAGGCAAGGTTAGTTGCACAAAGATACACTCAAATTAAAGGAGTGGACTTTGATGAAACCTTTGCTCCTGTGGCTAGACTTGAATCAATCAGACTACTGTTGGGAGTTGCATGCATTTTGAAATTTAAATTGTTTCAAATGGATGTAAAGAGTGCCTTCTTGAATGGATACCTAAATGAAGAAATTTTTGTTGAACAACCAAAAGGGTTTGTTGATCCAATTTTTCCTAAACATGTTTATAAACTGAAGAAAGCTCTGTATGGATTGAAACAAGCTCCAAGAGCTTGGTATGAGAGACTTACAAAATTCCTTGTGGAGAATGGATATAGGAAAGGTGGCATAGACAAAACCCTCTTTGTCAAAGAAGAAGAAGAAGGGAAGATTATGATTGCTCAAATTTATGTTGATGATATTGTATTTGGTGGGATGTCAAATGAGATGTTTCAACATTTTGTCAAGCAAATACACTCTGAATTTGAAATGAGTCTTGTTGGTGAATTAGCCTATTTTCTTGGTCTGCAAGTTAAACAAATGGAAGACTCCATATTTCTATCTCAAAGAAAAAATGCCAAGAATATAGTGAAGAAGTTTGGTATGGAGAATGCCAGTCATAAAAGAACCCCTGCTCCCACACATCTGAATCTGACTAAAGATAAAAAAGGAGTAAGTGTAGATCAAAGTCTCTACAGAAGCATGATAGGCAGTCTTCTATATCTCACAGCTAGCAGACCAGACATTGCCTTTGTTATAGGGGTGTGTGCAAGATATCAAGCTGATCCTAAAATGAGCCATGTCAACCATGTGAAGAGGATTCTTAAATATGTGAATGGGACAAGTGACTATGGTATGTTGTACTCTCATGGATCAAATTATGCCTTAACCGATTTTTGTGATGCTGATTGGGCAGGAAGTGCTGATGATAGAAAGAGTACATCAGGAGGATGCTTCTTTCTGGGAAATAATCTCATATCTTGGTTCAGCAAGAAGCAAAATTGTGTGTCTCTGTCCACTGCTGAGGCTGAGTACATTGTTGTAGGAAGCATTTGTTATCAATTGGTTTGGATGAAACAAATGTTTTCAGAATACAATGTCAAACAAGATGTCATGACATTATTATGTGACAAGTTAAGCGCCATAAACATTTCAAAGAATCCCATTTAACACAGCAAGACCAAGCATGTTGACATCCGTCATCACTTTATAAGAGAGCTTGTTGAAGAAAAGATTGTTGCTTTAGAACATGTATCCATTGAGTTGCAACTGGCTGACATCTTGACAAAAGCTTTGGATGCTAATCAATTTGAGAATTTAAGAGGAAAATTAGGGATATGTTTATATGAGGGTTTGTAGAAATTAAAAGTGTGTGGGAATATCATTAAAGTGATATTGTATTATTTGTGTTTCCAAAAAATAAAAGTTAGAAAGAAATCATTACAAGACTGCCTCAATTTGTTTCCCACACGCTACGAAATTTCTTCTCTCTACTTTCACAAACTCTTCATTCTCCTCCACAGAAAAAGGACCCTTGCCATTCTTCATCACCTTGCTCAAAAATTCTCAAACATGTCTCAACATCACACATCATCTTCCTCAAAATATGCAAATGAAAATCTTTCTCTTGATAGAGTACTAGATGTTACTCCTCTATCAATGATCCCTCCGCTTGAGAAAAAGGTCAAGAAACCTAGATCATCACCAGCTAAGAAATCTAAAGATGACAAAGGTAACTCTTCTACTGCTACTGACAATAGAACTGAAGAAGAAATTGTTAATGTTAATAGAAGCATCAGAAGGCTTGTGGACATAGTATTAGATGAAGGATTTATTGTGCCTGGGATTTCTTCCCCCCTTGCTCGCATGCCTCCTCCTGCTGACAAAGGAAGTAATCCTAAAAATGATGTTGCTGAATCATCCAAGAAGATGTTGCTGATAGAAAACTTGAGAAGCTTTCTACCTTTGCCCTAAAAGAATTGGAAGAAGAAGATGTTGATTAAGATGTTGAGGAAAATGTTGAAGAAAACTCTCCTTCTAAAGAATATGTTGCTGCCTCTAAGGATGGAGAAGGTCACAATGCTGTGAATGTAGTCAATGTTGAAGAGTTGTCTGACAATGAGCTCATTACTAATGTGGTACCTGGTATTGCAAGAAGGTTAAAATCCGGGAAAGTGAAAGATGCAAGTGTCACAACCCCTCCCAAATCAATCAAGAAGAAAACCATGTATGGACCCCCAAAAGTAGGAAGTAAAGTGGTCCCCCCTTTTAGCAAAAGAAAAGCTAGACATGTTAGCTCTACTGATGATGAGGATGTTGTAAAAAGATCTAAGAGTAAGACGAAAGTTGTTCTAGTTGAAGAGACTGACTCTGAGTACGATGTCGAGAAATATGTCCAGGATATCTCTCCTATCAAAAAGTCTGCAAATAAGAAATTGACAGTTAGGGTTCCTGATGCCCCACTTGACAATATCTCCTTCCACTCTGTTGGGAATGCTGAAAAGTGGAAGTATGTGTATTAAATAAGGATTTCCCTGGAGAGAGAACTGGGATCTGGTGCTTTGGAATGTAAAAAAATCATGGAGCTGATCTCTTATGCTGGATTGATGAAAACAATAACCATGTTTGCCAATTTCTATGTGTTGCACCCCAAAATTTTCCCTCCCATTTTATTCAAGGCATGCTTATTAAGGTCCTCATTTCCTCAAGGTTGACCAATAACTTATCAGACAAATTCTCCCCTTAAGTAATGGGTTTCCATCTAAAGTTTCACCTCTCACAAAGAATTTTGGTTTGCGAGGGCTTCAAATGATTTTCATGGCACCATATAGGCCTCAGAATAATGGAATAACTGAAAGAAAAAGAAGAAGTGTGCATGACAAAGTGTAGGTCGAAGGCTGAAAATATGCCTAAGGGCTTTTGGGTCGAAGCAGCTTCGACGGCAGTATGCAGGCTAATTTGAAGGATCAGAGGAAGGCTAATTCGAAGGGAAATGTGAGGAGGCTTTTAAAGAGTCTTCGATTGGAAGAGCTAATAAGGAGCTTCAAAGGGTTCATTTTCAAACCACTGAAATATAAGTTATTCGAAATATCCAAGGATGGCCGGATAGAAAGAAAGCGTGTGAGGAGGCTTTTTCTAAAGTCTCCAATTGGAAGAGCTAGTAAAGGCATCGAAGGGTGTTGTTTTTGAATCATGGAAATATAAGTTATTCGAAGCACTACAAGAAAAGACCTTTCGATTGACACGTTTGTTTGAATGGGCACTTTGAAAAGAATAATATTTTGGAATAAAAAAGCTTTTACCTTATCCAAAGAAACATGTGGAAGGCTAATGATTCGAAGGACATGCAGCCTTCAAATATGGGGTGATCGAAGGACAGCTAAAAACGAGTCACCTAAATATGAGTCATCTTGTAGTTTTAGGATCAATATGCCTCAGGCATGTGCCTGAACGTACAAGGGAGTCGGGTGATCGAAAGTGCTCATAGGTTATCCTTTGATTGGTGCAATACAAGTTGTATTAACCAATCAAAGGTGAACTAAGGGTCAATAAGGATGGCTTTGTAAATGAAAAACAAAAGGTGGGATTGGAGTCAAAATTGTGTTTGAAGGAGGTGAATAAGAGGAAACTCCAAGAAAAGGAAATCAAAGAGAATAAGAATGGAGTTCGACTAGGAGAATTTTCCAGGTCAAACAACCAATGTAGATGGACTCAATCGAAGAAGCCACGAGGATGAAACCGTGAGCAAATCGAAGGGAGCCACTCAGAGCCATTGAAGAACAAGGCTCAAAGGCATTTGAAAGAGTCAAGATGAGAAAACTGTCAAGGTTCATTCAAAACCCAAAAGGGTAGAAAATCATCAAAAAAGGCAACCTTTTAAGGCTCTCAATTCTACCTTCAAAGCAATGGTTAATGGCTGATTCTTACTATTCTCATTCACCACTGCGCTCCTATAAATACAAAGCCAAAGCACAAGTGAAAAGGCCAGACACCAAAACATTGCCACCAGAGACAGAAACATTTTTCCAGACAGACACACACGCATCATCCAGACGAAACATTGCCTCCACAGACGCATTGCATATACACAAGAAGCTGCCCCAGAAAACCATACCAAATTCTTAAAATAAATTAAAGCTATCAAAATAGAAACACACCTTGCAGGCTCTTCCAGTCCAAACGAATACTAGCCCTCATCGACACTTAAAGCATCCTAAAATAAGCAGATCTCGTTGCTCCGGTAGGGTAAAATTTTCACGCTCTAATCTTTCTGTTCATTCAATTTAAATAGATTTGATGCATAGATCCATATTCATATAGTTGTTTAGATTTGTTTTGACATAGCACATGCAAGGATTAAGGAAGGAATCAAGAAACATAATTTTTAGGGCAGCCTGCGATGTTCTGGTCGTATCTCCCTATACAAACACCTTCAGCCCAAATAAATTCTATGGTTTTAACACCTCGGTATTTTATGATGTTTCAAATATATTATTTTCTGGTTGTTTGTACTAATGAATGAACAGATGACCCAGTGGTGAAGGATACGCGTGTAAAGCTTGGAGAGCTTGGGTTCGATCCACCGGTTTTTGTGTTTTTCTCATTCTTTCTTTTCAGATCCAGCGTAGCATGCCTACCATGCGTCCTCACTCTAAGTCACCAGATCATTATGGATCCAGATCCAGTGCTCCAGAAGCACACCCCCATGATGAACCCTCAAGGGGCCAGCCTCACAAGATCCAGCGCATTCCTTGGGCCTCTTCCCTTTGGGATTAATGGATCTGCTTCTTAGCACCCTCCCTGTTTGCTAATCAGTACCAGGCCCACTTATCCCTTTTTTATTCATTCTTTTTTTAGTTTGTTAACTTCAAAAAAATATTTTCTTTATTTAATTATAAAAATCAAATAAAATCACAAAAAACATTAGGTTAGTATTTTTTTGATTAAGCTAATTTTATAAATTAATTAATTACATTACATTAACATTTTGTTTAATTTAAAATCAATAGACTTAAGATTCTAATCAATTTTAGTTCTATTTCTCAAAAATACCAAAAAATCATTTTTCTTAATACTTAAGGTTTCAAGACATTTTTATATTTTTTCTTATCAGTTTTCTATTTATTTGCCATTTAAATTCTAGAAAGAATGTATAGGTTGCATGGGAAATTTTGTAATAAGTTTAGTTTATTTTTTCCCGTATTTTTCTATTATGTAACTGCCTAAAGGATGTAATAGCATAGGATTTAATTTTTGCATTTTATATTTTCCGTACATATATTAACTGCTTAGATGTATGATTAATATGATTGTATGGCAAGAAATTAAAAACAAAATGTTAGCAAACCTAACATAAAGATAAATAACTAAAACACAATACAATTGCACATGCACACCTTTAGGGTACTCCCACTTTGGTTGCCTTTAGAAAACTGCCACAACTCTTGAAACGTGAGAGATTTTAGTGGCTAACCTCCGGTTTAAAAGATTATAAGTCCCTTGATGACCCTCTCGACGTTGCCTCGGTAAAAATGATCTTAAAATCCAAGGGTAGTTACTAAGGTTTCTTGCACAGTTGCCTTTGTGACTATAAAAACGTCCCTTCGAATGTCCCCCAAACATCCAATGATAGGGCTACCTACTTACTAATAGTAGGATAGCACTGTCTAAAGGAAAAGAGGAAAAGAACGACCTTTTCGAGTAAAGTAGATAACTGTTGGATGCTTGCTCAAACAAATTTTTTACACTTACACAAAACAATTTTAAAAAACCTTTTCAAAACGCTTTATCAACACTCTTGAGGACTGATACAAGAGTTATCATAAAGCAAACTGCCTGACTATTGGCATTTCAAAAATACTTTTCAAAAACACACAAAGCACAAGGTAATTTTCAAAATGAGCTAAGCATCTAAAAGCCCATAGATAACTACGGATGGAAAGGGTGCTAACACCTTCCCTTTCCATAATCTACCCCCCTTACTCAAAAATAATCTTGAAAGGTCTTTTTCGGTTCTTTTCACCCTTTCCTTTGTTGGATAAAAGAAAAGTCGGTGGCGACTCTTGCTTACCGCAACATTTGCGAACAACAGATGAAAAACCAGTATAACAGTCAGTTCTGCCACTGTATTACAGAACAGGCGACTCTGCTGGGGAGATATAAAAGTGGGGTTACCTTAGAGTTAGATCATTCTAAATTTGATTTACCTTGTGTGTTTTGTATACTTTACTTTTGAGGGCTTGTTTGGGTTGTTACTAAAAGATCCTATACTCAGATCTGTGGCAGTTTTAGGTAAGCAGCAATAGATCCTAGAGACTGTACGGTGTAGACCGATATGATTGAAGCGATGGCTGCGTTAGTGTGACACATTTGTTAGTACTGATATCCCTTGTGTTAAATTGAGGAGAATACGGGGTCGCTTGTTGCAACTGGTTTTTTAATCAGAGACGCCACCCTTGATTTTTATCCTAAAGGAAGGGAGTATAAATGAATAACCCTAAAAGAAATTCAGAGATTCTAAGTTTGACTCGGTTCTAGACGAGGGGAAGGTGTTAGGCACCTCTTGTCTACCTTGTTCACAAGGATACTAGGTTTAAAAGTGCGATGTTTAGGAAATAGGGTTTTAATTATTAATTAAGGAAAAGGATTTGAATTTTAGTTAGCGGGACTCACAATGATCGTATGCCTACGTATCCTCCTTAGGAGGAATCAGAGTCTCATTTTCGTAGTTCGCGGTGTTGTTAGTATTTTTTATGGATCGCATAGAATTTCTTTTGAATTAACCTTAAACTTTGTCTGGATTGTAAACTGAGTGATCATAGATGCAGTTCGTAGTTTAATTCGAAGGCGATGCTATTTAATCCTTTTTGGAAATGTTTTTGAATTTTATTGTTATGCCAATAAAAAAATCGAGATTGATTAGTTGTTTTAGAGCGGGGGAGTCTGATATAGTCTCCTCATCACGTGGCCAGATATTGGCCCTGTGTCGCTCGCGGATGGTGAATTTGATGAGTCACGCGGATTTTAATATCTTTATAGAATATCGAATTAATTATTTGAGAAGAAATATCGTATGTATTTTGATAATTAAAAAAAATATTAAATAATCTAATGAGTAAAATTACCTAACTTAAAATAAATTAATCTAAATGATCAAATGTAATAAACCTAACTCAAATAATTAAGACCCAAAATGATTATAACATTTAAAAGGTATAATATTAAATAATTATAAACAAAAACAAAACAAACTAAAATAGAATAAAATAAAAAATGTTTGTATGCTAAATAATAAAAGAAAAGAATAAAAAACATAGGGTATCCACTCCCATCATTCACGTTCAACAAAAAACGGTAATGGGACTCCAAAAACCAAATTTTGCTGTTGAGTCAAAATAGCCACACAATTAACCACTTTCTACTTAAATTGAAGCAAGTAATTTATTTATTCCGAATTAAAGAGAAAAAAAACAATTAATGAATAAATCTTGGAAATAAATAAATAAGAAAATGTAGCATCAACACTGAAGAAGTATCAAAAGCAAAGGTACCTTCCTCTTTCTCCAACGCAAAAATGCGGTTGCTCTTCACTTATGAAAAACTATTTTCTCTCTATCTTATTCAACAAAAATCTTTACTCATCCACTAGCTTGGAGATCGATGACATCGCTACCTAAAGGCGATGGTCGGAAAGAAAATCGCAGGGGCGATCGATGGTTGTTATGACCAGGGCTTAATGACGTAGCTTCGTCTATAGTGGCTGCGCACGACGGTGGATTCGTCGGTGAGTTTCGTTTCTCCCTCTCACCTCATATTCTTCTTCCTCCAAGTTTCTCCTTATTTCAGATTTTGCAGGTACTGGCGGGTGAAGGTAGTATAGCAAGGCGGATAGATCCAGGGTTTCAGAAATTGAAACTCGGATCTCTTCTTCTTCTTCTTGCTTCAAGTTTGTTCGTTCGTCCCTCTGTATACTGTTTTGTTTTCTTGCTGCAATTTTTTAGTCTCTCCCTGTACTGTTTTTTATCCCCCATCTTATAGCAATTAGGATTTTAGCAGAATAGGAAATTTATTAAATTAGGTTTTTAAGCTTTAGGAAAGGATTTGAATTTGTTGTATTAGGTTTTTAAGCTTTAGGAAAGGATTTGAATTTGTTGTCTGTAATTATTGGACAGTTATTGAGTTGTTTTTTTCGTTTTTGAAAATATTTCCAGATTTGGATTGATGTGCCTTATTACCATTTACTGCGTTTCAAAGAATTAGAATAACAAATCCCTTACCCGCGCAGATGAATCTCCACAGTAAATGTTTTAAAAAAATAGGCCATTTACTTCTTTTGTTAATTGCCTTACAAAGATTGCTTTGACTGGGCCACACGTTCTTAACTTGTTTTGGGCCTATGCGTTTACTATCTGAGATGAAAACAACTTAATGGGCATGTGATGTGTTTGGGTTTAGAGACTCCAATATCCTTTCTAATATAATCTTTTCACAAAATGCTTTTAAAATAGAATCACTATAATAATAGTGATAATAATAATAAAAATATTATAATTGAAACAATTCTTTAAATAAGCTAAGAATTTGGACGGGCCTTGATTATGGGCTTCATGTTTCTTTTTAAATAACAACATTTATTCCTTTAAATTAATAAAATAAGACTAATAAAAATGTTACTTATAATAATATTAATAATAAATAAATATGATAATAATAATAATAATGTTAATGCTAAAATAATAATACTAATAATAATCAATTATGAAAAAAAATAATGATAATTAATAAAAGTAAATATAGCAAGAATAATAATGCTTAATAATAATGTAATATTAAAAAAAAATAGAAAACCATAAGGGCCTTGCTATCGGGCCTTATTAAAAACTAATTTGTTCACACCTCCTTGATTAAAACAAAACACCTCTCTTTTAAACTTGAAACAAATTTTAAGACTTAATGGACCACCAGATATTGCTGGTCTATTTTACATCAACACACCCCTTTGACTTTAAATACCCCTATAAAAGTGAAAACTAAATAATGAAATTTATTTGAAGAAAACCCTAGATTAGGGTAGGGCAAATTTGGGGTATGACACCGCTGTGTGGTGTCATTAAGAACTAACGGACCTTAGAACCTTAGTTGAACAAACTTGGCCATTAGAAAGTAGTGAGATAGCCAGCCTCAGTATAAAGCTGGGGATTTGTTGATATTCGATGCTACACTCATTAATATCAGACTTTTGGGATATTTCGGCCGCGAGAAAAGATCGTCTGAGCTAAAACAATGCCTGATAAAGAAATACCAATGATATTGAGTCTCCTTAGAACCTGGTTACTTTTCTAAGATAGGTTGAACCAACTAAACTTTAAGATGGTACTTACCTACAAATTCCATACAAGCCTGAACCTAAGGCTACTTGTGTGACTTGTTTGCTTTCATTATCTAACAACTTGAACTCCTTGCAGGGCTTGTTTGTTTTCATTAACTAATAGTGTGAGTTCCTTGCAGGACCTATTTGTATCCATTATCCAATAACCTGGATTTCTTGCAAGATTTACTTGTCTTTGTCACCTTACACTTTTTCTTGGTGCATAACATACACATCATAACATCATACCATAGCATGTTGTTAACCATTTAAAGGATCTCAAAGGCATGTGATGCAGGTTATCATGAACTATACGCCTAGCAAGGGGCAGGAGGATTTATTTTCCTCTATCCAATGCCGTTAACACATAATAACTTGAGTCAAAGGCTATGACCCACTTGACATGGTGAGCTTGATTCTTGTAGAAGGACATTCAACGATACGAAAGTTCTTCAATTAAAGTTGTAGTTGGATTCTAACATTTTCTCGTGTTTACCCCGCGAGATCCTTGAAAACATTGCATCCACACATCATGCATCATAATATAACAGGTCTTCCAGTACAGGTTTCTCATTTTCTCGCTGTTTATTTCAGCAAGGAAAATGGCTCTCAAACATAACGATAGAGATCTCCAAACTCAAGATTCTCAGTTCAAGGAAATGTTCCTAAACCTATCCAAGGGGCGAGAAGAATTGAAAGCACTCCTCGCTGGGAACTTGACCAAGAAAAATCCTGACGATAACAAGGATGACCAGTTGGAACAACTGCAAGTTGAGATGGAAAGGATGAGAATCCAGATGAATAGTCAAATGGCTCTTATCCAAAATTTAGCTCGGGGACAAGAAGAGTTGAGGGTTCTCATCAATAAGCTTCATCAAGATAGATACGACAGTCTGGGGCAAACTGCTAGATCTTGGGGCCTAATCAATGATTAATCTCTCTTGGAAGATGGGGAATTAGGTGACATGTTCATGCGGGAACATGTTGAAACTAAACTCAAGAGCAGTGAAATTCAGGGGGCTGCATCTTCAAGTACTCAAAAGAGACCCTACCTTGAAAAGAGTAAGCCTAGTACTATATACGACCAGATGGATCATAATAAAGGCGATCTTAACCAACTTATGGGGGTGGTACGGATCTCCAATCTAGTGCTAGTGCAACAATGAAAATGGGGTAATCAACATAAGTGGAATACACCTAAAAGAAGCTTTATCGAAATCAACATGCCATTGGCTCAAGCATTGCAATACATATTGGAAGCCAAGCTGATTATGTTGAAGGATCCTCCTCAGAATCCCAACGTTGCCTTTCCAATGTACAATCCAAATGCAAGGTGTGCATACCACTCCAATAGTCCTGGACATGACACTAATAGCTGTTGGACATTGAGAAATAAGATTCAAGACTTGATCGACAAAGGAGTGTTAGAGTTCACACAAGACGGTCAGACTGAATTCTTCTGCTATCCCTCAAAGGCACACCACCTGAAGTGACAAGTTCAGACAAAGAGGCTTTTGTTCATTAGAATTTTCAAGTTGTAATTTTCTTTTGATTTTTCGAGCACTTATTTATGTCAGACTTTTTTATTTCATTAATGCATTGCATATGTTTGTCTTGAATTAGTTCATCCGTTGTCACTATACTAAAACAGTGCTTTTACTTCCTTTTTGTGATATTCAAATCTTGATTAAAAGCTATAAGCCTTTAGAAGGAGGATGACAAAAAAGATACCACAATCTATACAGTATGCTTTTGAATAGACCCGACTGACGATGTACAAGTGTTATTTCAAATTCTAAACAGTGGAGTTATAGGGAAGATAATCCTTAGTCAACCCCTTTGAGCCTAACGAGTAGGATTTCTATTTTTAATGCAAATTGAAACCCTTAATCATAACCTGGGGCAGGGTAGTTTCTCAGTTAATTTAATGGTGCATTCAGTCGCAAGCTTCCCCTTCGTACGTGACAAGCTGTTTCAGAGGTATCCTTCCAAAACAAAAGATGTTGATGGTTCCACATAATCATTAAAACAGGCGATCACTATATCTCAGAAGAAAATCCCGCTAAGTCAAAACCTATGAAGGAGACTTAAGAAAAAACTGGGGCATCCCGCTGACTGTAATCACAAAAGAAATAGTTCAGGAAAAAAGTAGGGATAATAAAATCAAAAGAGGGGTCGTTACAAATCCTCAACAAAAAGAAAAAATAATGTCTTCCTTCTCAAATAAATTTTCAATATCTGAACCATCACCGGAATACCGGGGCCAAAACTCGATTGGGATCTAAATGCACAGTTAACTGAGTATAGGACTGAAGAACATCATGAAGAATGGGTTGGGTAAAAATAAAGTTTGAGCCTTTATATTTTGTTTCTTGAACCGTGAACCAGGCCACGTTACAACCCTTAAAAGTCCTAGTTGAAGCATGGGTTAGTTCGAAAGCATACTTTTATAAAAGGTACCTTGACTCCTGTAAGGTTTGCTATAAATCTTGAGTTGATATCACATTCTTACGAAATTTGTTTATTTTACTAAAAAATAAATCTTCAAGCTTCAAGAAAGACATAAGCTTTGCATTTTTTTTAAATACCATGGTTTGCATATGACTAATCGTTCAACAACAGAGAAATTCGTACAACAGATATTCAATAAACAAAAATCCTCTCAATGGACAAAATCACCTCAGATGGAAAAACATTTCCAGTAAAAGGCCTTTCATAATCAAGGGGTATGGCATGGTGTTCATCTGATTTGGGGCATCGAGTCAAGATTCAAGGAATCTCCCAAAAGTGGCAAATAGCCAGGGGCAGATCTCCATCTGAATCAATTGGGGCATTGGACATGAATTCCAGCAAAGGATCACGTGCGATCAATAAAACATTTTCTGGAAGTGTTGCAACACTTACTACTATGGATAATGACAATTTTTTGTACCCTGTGAATGCAGACATAGTCAGAAAATACTACGCATGAAAGAAGGCCCGTTAGGTCGACTGGCCTAGGAAAAAATAAGGTCATCCGACGAACCAAATGGGTTCGGGCAAAAATTAGGGATATACATATGAAAAATCTGTACACTCGGCAAGTCAAAAACCTAAAAAGGCGGCTTGGGCAAAAAAGGGTATCTCGGTGGACTGATAACCCGAAAGGGAGGTCCAAGCAAAAGTTAGGGATTAGAGTGTACGACCATGTCCCGCTATGTCGTCACTTGTCTATTAGTAGAAGAATTATCGCCCTGATCAACATTTACTCAAGACCCCAGGAGTTGGGATAACATTCAAACCATATACAAAATCCCCAACAGGTACTTTCTCCAGTTGGTACAGAGACAGAGACGTCTTCCTACAAAGTCCTTGCTACATTTTCAGCATACAGCCTAATAATGTCAGGTGTCCCAATGTCCCCGGCAGAGCAAGAATATCCAATTAATTCCTCGGCATCTTAAAGAGTTCCCTAGCCTAGTTCACAAGCTTCTTGGGTTTCCCAGAAAGGTTTCATAAAAATTCCCAAGCGGTTTACGGAGTTTCCCTTTCCCAACAGAGTTTATTTCTCTAACAATGGAAATCCGTCTCTCAACATTTCAACTTCAACAAAATTTAAAGACGTACGCTCTTCATCCCCAGTAACAATCAGGGATTTATTTTCCCCAGTTCAGCAACATTGCAATATAACAACTGATACTTTCGTACATTACATTCACACATCATTTTACAAGCATCATAGCATATGCAGCACAAATGCATATATCACAATCTCATTTATTTTGAAAACATCATTACCCAATGCACTTCATGCATCATGATATTGCATACAGCTAACTCTTTACCTCTTCAGGAAAGATCAACAGATGAGCACTACCAATTTATGCATAGTAGGTCAAAGATTAATGCCCAAAACCAGACGGGGAAACTATCTACACGACCAAATGGCATGAACTCCCAGAGCAGGACGAGTTTACCAACAAATACAACAGTTCCAGCTTAATATCTGAAATAAGATATAACAACTATCTGTGAACAATCGATTATAGGCTAATACCTGAAACAAGCCAGGAAAACTGTCTACATTTTGAAGATTAATACTTGAAACAAGACGAAGAAACTATCTTTCTTTCTCTAAGGTCAGAGATTAATACCTGAAACCAGACAAGACAACTATCTCAGCGAACAACAAAAACAAGTTCCAGATTAATACCTGAAACAAGACAGGACAACTATCTGTGGACGACTGATTATAGATTAATACCTGGAACCATACAGGAGAACTATCTACATGAGAAGATTAAAGATTAACTCCCGAAACAAGACGGGAAACTACCTTTCTTTCGCAAATGGGTCAGAGATTAATTCTTGAAACCAGATAGGGCAGCTATCTCAACGACCAACAAAAACAAGTTCCAGATTAATACCTGAAACAAGACAGGACAACTATCTGTGGATGACTGGTTATATATCAATACCTGAAACCAGACAAGACAACTATCTACATGAGCAGTTTGGAGATTAACTCCTGAAACAAGACGGGGAAACTATCTTCCTTTCTCTTAGGTCAGAGATTAATTCCTAAAACCAGACAGGGCAGCTATCTCAACGACCAACAAAAACAAGTTCCAGATTAATACCTGAAACAAGACAGGACAACTATCTGAGGATGACTGATTATAGATTAATACCTGGAACCAGACAGGACAACTATCTACATGAGCAGATTGAAAATTAACTTCGGAAATAAGATGGGGAAACTATCTTTCTTTCGCAAATGGGTCAGATATTAATTCCTGAAACCAGACAGGGTAGATATCTCAACGACCAACAAAAAAAGTTCCAGATTAATACCTGAAAAAGACAGGACAACTATCTGTGGACGACTGATTGTATATTAATACCTGAAACCAGACATGACAACTATCTACATGAGCAGTTTAAAGATTAACTCCCGAAACAAGACGGGAAAACTATCTTCCTTTCTCTTAGGTCAAAGATTAATTCCTAAAACCAGACAGGGCAGCTATCTCAATGAGCAACAAAAACAAGTTCTAGATTAATACCTGAAACAACACAGGACAACTATCTGTGGGCGACTGATTATAGATTAATACCTGGAATCAGATAGGACAACTATCTACATGAGCAGATTGAAGATTAACTCCTGAAACAATACGGGGAAACTATCTTTATTTCGCAAATGGGTCAGAGATTAATTCCTTAAACCAGGCAGGGCAGCTATCTTAATGAACAACAAAAACAAGTTCTAGATTAATACCTGAAACAAGACAGGACAACTATCTGTGGATGACTGATTATAGATTAATACCTGAAACGAGACAGGACAACTATCTACATGAGCAGATTGAAGATTAACTCCTGAAACAAGATGGGGAAACTATCTTCCTTTCTCTTAGGTTAGAGATTAATTCCTGAAACCAGACAAGGCCGCTATCTCAACGATCAACACAAAAGAAAGATCCCATATTAATACTTGAAACAAGATATGACAACTATCTGTGAACAGCTGATTGTGGATCAATTCCTGAAACAAGACGGGGTGACTATCTACATGACCAGACGGAGCAATCTTACACGGGTTTCTTCTCACAATCTCCAGATGCAGCTCTACACGATCATCCTGAAGCAATCTTACACGGGTTCCTTCTCATGATCTCCGGATGCAGCTTTACACGGGCTCATCCTTAAGCAATCTTACACGGATTCCTTCTCAATTTCCAAATGCAGATTTACACGGACTCATCTTGAAGCAATCTTACACGAATTCCTTCTCGCAATCTCCAGATGCATCTTTACACGAACTCATCCTGAAGCAATCTTACACGGGTTTCTTCTCACAATCTTTGGATACAACTCAACACAATCATCCTGAAGAAATCTTACACGGGTTCCTTCTCATGATCTCTGGATGCAGCTTTACACGGGCTCATCCTGAAGCAATCTTACATAGATTCCTTCTCAATTTCCATATGCAGCTTTACACGGGATCATCTTGAAGCAATCTTACATGGATTCCTTCTCACAATCTCCAGATGCAACATTACACGAGCTCATCATGAATCAATCTTACACGAGTTTCTTCTGACAATCTCAAGATGAAGTTTAACACGGACTCATCCTGAAGCATCCCTACACAGGATCCTTCTAATACATTTCCAGATAACAGTTAATTTCATTCTCCCCAGAAAGTTACTGTGAAGCCTAGATTTCAACCAGAAAATAACCAACTTTCATCTCTCCATTCTAGAGATGATTCCGCAGTAGAGCTATGGACAACTAAAGCCCCTAGACTCTACCCCCCATAGAGTTTTTCTCAAATAAGAGAACAACAGAAATCAACATTCCCCAGTGGAGTCCTCCTCAGAAAATAGGAACAGGAATCCCCACAAAGACACTTCTTATGAAGTCAACATCTACTCTAGATGGCATCTTTAAGCCCATCTCCGACAACTCTCAGTCATCTTCTTCAAATGGAATATGTAAGCTCATTCCTGATATCATCAACCAACGGTGTTACTTCATGCGAGTGCAAATTTCTGGGCACTCTAGTGTTCGATCATCTTTCACTTTCAGATCACGAAAGGCAGACAAGCCAATCTACATCTTCAAGTTTAAGAAGATTGAACTGGGTCAGTTGTTGCACCCCAAAGTTTTCCCTTCCATTTTATTCAGGGCATGCTCATTAAGGTCCTCATTTGCTCAAGGTTGACCAAGAATAAATCAGACAAATTCTCCCCTTAAACAATGGGTTTCCATCTAAAGTTTCACCTCTCACAAAGAATCTTGGTCTGAAAGGGCTTCAAATGATTTTGATGGCACCATATAGGCCTCAACATAATGGCATAGCTGAAAGAAAAAGAAGAAGTATGCATGACAAAGTGTAGGTCGAAGGCTGAAAATATGCCTAAGGGCTTTTGGGTCGAAGCAGCTTTGACGACAGTATACAGGCTAATTTGAAGGATCGGAGGAAGGCTAATTCGAAGGAAAATGTGAGGAGGCTTTTAAGGAGTCTTTGATTGGAAGATCTAATAAGGAGCTTCAAAGGGTTCATTTTCGAACCACTGAAATATAAGCTATTCGAAATATCCAAGGAAGGCTGGATCGAAAGAAAGAGCGCGATGAGGCTTTTTCTAAAGTCTTCGATTGGAAGAGCTAGTAAAGGCATCAAAGGGTGTTGTTTTCGAATCATGGAAATATAAGCTATTTGAAGCATTAGAAGAAAAGACCTTTCGATTGACATGTTAGTTTGAATGAGCACTATGAAAAGAATAATATTTTGGAATCAAAAAGCTTTTACCTTATCCAAAGAAACGTGTGGAAGGCTAATGATTCAAAGGACATGCAGCCTTCAAATATGGTGTGATCGAAGGACAACTAGAAACGAGTCATCCAAATATGAGTCATCTTGTAGTTTTAAGATCAATATGCCTCAGGCATGTTCCTGAATATACAAAGGAGTTGGGTGATCGAAGGTGCTCATAGGTTATCCTTCAATTGGTGCAATATAAGTTGTATTTACCAATCGAAGGTGAACTAAGGGTCAATAAGGATGGCTTTGTAAACGAAAAACAAAAGGTGGGATTGGAGTCAAAATTGTGTTCGGAGGAGGTGAACAGAAGGAAACTCCAAGAAAAGGAAATAAAAGAGAATAAGAATGGAGTTCGACTAGGAGAATTTTCCAGGTTAAACAACCAATGCAGATGGACTCAATCGAAGAAGCCATGAGGATGAAACCATAAGCAAATTGAAGGGAGCCACTCAGAGCCATCGAAGAATAAGGCTCGAGGGCATTCGAAAGAGTCAAGATGAGAAACCTGTCCAGGTTCATTCAAAACCCAAAAGGGTAGAAAATCATCAAAAAAGGCATCCTTTTAAGGCTCTCGATTATGCCTTCAAAGGTTAATGGCTGATTCTTGGCATTCTCGTTCAGCACTGCGCTCCTATAAATACAAAGCTAAAGTGCAAGCGAAAAGTACAAACACAAAAACATTGCCACCAGAGATAGAAACATTTTTCCAGATAGACACACACACATCAGCCAGATGAAACATTGCCTCCACAGACGCATTGTCTATACACAAGAAGTTTCCCCAGAAAACCATACTAAATTCTTAAAATACATTAAAGCAGACAAAATTGAAACACACCTTGCAGACTCTTCTAGTCCAAACGAATACTAGCCCTCCTCGACGCTTAAAGCATCCTAAAATAAGCAGATGTCGTTGCTCCAGTAGGGTAAAATTCTCACGCTCTAATATTTCCGTTCATTTAATTTAAATAGATTTGATGCATAGATCCATATTCATATTGTTGTTTAGATTTGTTTTAACATAGCACATGCAAGGATTAAGGCAGGAATCAAGAAACACCATTGTTAGGAAACCCTGTGACGTTCTGGTCGTATCTCCCTGTACAAACACCTTCATCCCAAATCAATGCCATGGTTTTAACACCTCAGTATTTTATGATGTTTCGAATATATTGTTTTCTGGTTGTTTGTATTAATGAATGAACAGATGACCCGATGGTGAAGGATGCGTGTGTAAAGCTTGGAGATCCTGGGTTTGATCCACAGTTTTTTGTGTTTTTCTCATTCTTTCTTTTCAGATCCAGCGTAGCATGCCTACCATGCATCCTCACTCTCAATCACCAGATCATTATGGATCCAGATTCAACGCTCTAGAAGAACTCCCCCATGATGAACCCTCAAGGGGCCAACCTCACAAGATCCAGCTCATGCCTTGGGCCTTTTCCCTTTGGAATTAATGGATCTGCTTCTTAGCACCCCCCTGTTTGCTAATCGGTACCATGCCCACTTATCCATTTTTTATTCATTCTTTTTTTTAGTTTGTTAACTTCAAAAAAATATTTTCTTTATTTAATTATAAAAATCAAATAAAACATTAGGTTAGTATTTTTTAATTAATTTAATTTTGTAAATAAATTAATTAATTACTTTAAGATTTTGTTTAATTTAAAATCAATAGATTTAAGATTCTAATCAATTTTAGTTGTATTTCTCAAAAATACCAAAAAATCATTTTTCTTAATACTTAAGGTTTCAGGACATTTTTATATTTTTTCTTATGATTTTTCTATTTATTTTCCATTTAAATTCTAGAAAGAATATATAGGTTGCATGAGAAATTTTGTAATAAGTTTAACTTTTTTTCTTCGTAATAGCGTAGGATTTAATTTCCTCACTTTATAGTTTCTGTACATATATTAACTACTTAGATGTATGATTAATAGGATTGTATGGCAAGAAATTAAAAACAAAATGTTAGCAAACCTAACATCAAGATAAATAACTGAAACACAATACAATTGCACATGTACACCTTTAGGGTACTCCCACTTTAGTTGCCTTCGGAAAACAGTCACAACTCTCAAAATGTTAGAGATTTTAGTGGCTACCCTCCGATTTAAAAGATCATAAGTCCCTCGATGACCCTCTCGATGTTGCCTCGGTAAAAATGATCTTAAAACCCTAGGGTAGTTACTAAGGTTTCTTGCTCAGTTGCCTTTGTGACTATAAAAATGTCCCCCCAAACATCCAACGATAGGGCTACCTACTCACTAATAGTAGGATAGCACAGTCTAAAGGAAAAGAGGGAAAAAAACGACCTTTTCGAGTAAAGTAGATAGTTGTTGGATGCTTGCTCAAACAAATTTTTTACACTTACACAATTTTTTTCTTTCAAAAACCTTTTCAAAATGCTTTATCAACACTCTTGAGGACTCATACAAGAGTTATCATAAAGCAAAGTGCCTGACTATTGGCATTTCAAAAATACTGTTCAAAAACACACAAAGAACAATATATTTTTCAAAATGAGCTAAGCATCTAAGAGCCTGTAGATAATTACGGATGGAAAGGGTGATAACACCTTCCCTTTCCATAATCTACCCCCCTTACTCAGAAATAATCTCGAAAGGTCTTTTTCTGTTCTTTTCGCCCTTTCCTTTGTTGGATAAAAGAAAAGTAGGTGGTGACTCTTGCTTACCGGAACATTTGCAAACACAAACGCAAAACCAGTATAACAGTCGGTTATGCCACCGTATTACATTATGAAACTCTTGTTAAGGAGTTTATTGTTAATATTATTATTGACTGTGTTGACCATAAGAGTAAGCAGTATAGAAATCTTTTTGTTAGAGGAAAGTGTGTAGAATTTTCTCCTGCCATTATAAAAAAATTTCTAGATAGGTCTGAAGATGTATGTTGTGAGCTGGAAGTAATAAACAATCAAGTGTGTGAAGCTGTGATACGGTGGGAGAACTAACTTGATGGTTTTTCGTTTTATCGCAAATGTTGCGGTTAGCAAGAGTCGCCACCGACTTTTCTTTTATCCAAAAGGAAAGGTGAAAAAGTACAGGAAAGACCTTTGAGATTGTTTCTTGAGTTCGGGGGGTAAATTATGAAAAGGGAAGGTATTAGCACCCTTTTCATCCATGGTTTTCCATGGGCTCTTAGTTACTTGATAGATCACTTGCTTTTGTTTGAAAATTGTGCTTTGTGTGGTTTTTAAAAGTATTTTGTAAATAGGCCATTGTTTAGGAAATCTTTGTAATGATTCTCATTTGTAAGAATGTATACAAAGATGTTGATCTTTTGAAAATGTTTTCAAGTTTGTAAGATGTTTTGAAATGTGTAGGTGTTTGTTTTTAAAAATAGCAAGGATGTTTTGTTGGAAATGGAGCAAGTAATTAGGAGCAATCTACCTACTCAAATGTCTTTCTTGTTCATTTTATTTTCCTTTGATATTGTTGTCTTACCATTAATTTGGCAAGCAATCTATCTTTGGATGTAAACGGGACGGGCGTGGGTCATCGTATAGCCATGATTAGCAATGTTGCAAAGTATCTTAGCATTTTTGAGGGACTAAGATCATTTTTGCAAGGCAACTTTGAATAGCGTCATCGAGGGACTATGATCTTGTATTTGTTTGTTTTGCTAAGATACCTTACATGCGTAACATGGCCATTTTTTGTATAAGGCAACCAAGTGGAGTAATCCTAGGGGTGCTTGTGTGCAAGCGTGTCATTTTCATGCTTGTTTTTGTCTTGAATTAGGGTTTTCTATTTGATTGGTTTTATCTTGCCATACAAACCCTAATTACTAGCATGTTATGTAAAAGCAATAAATTGTGAAATTTAAAGTTACTATGCTATTACAATATTTGTGGGAGGGGGTATACAATTTATGAATGGGGATTGCAATAATATAAACCTAATTAATCTATTACAACCAAATTGAATATGTACAAATAATTGGAATAAATAGTATACAAGATAAATTAAATATGCAAAGATGTGTAAATGCAAAGAAGATTTTGTTTGGTTTTTTATATGAAAAAAATTTTAACCTAAACTTAATAAATATATCAAGATTAACTCAAATCAATTAAGAAAAGAAATTATTTTAGAAAAGATTTTGAATAAACCCTAATTCTATTTGATTAAAAGGAAATAAATTTCTTTAAGAAAAAGTATGTATTTTTGTATTTTTTTTATCTTGAAAATAATATATGGCATTATGAGATATTTTTGGTCTTTTTTATACTAAAATAATATGTTTAATGGGTGTGAAGAAAAAATAAATATTTAAACTAATTCTAATTTAATTTACAAATTTAATTAATAAAAATAGATAATATATAATTAAATAAAAAAAATTATGAGAAAAATAAAATAAAATAAGCTAAAATATAAATCTATCATTTTTATATTTTTTATGATTTTTAATATTAAGAAAAATAATTTAATAAAATAAAATGAAAGTAAAATAAATAAATAAAATTTTATGGGCCAGGGGTGTCACAAGCAAATAGGAGGTGAATGTTAGAAAAAAAACACAAAGCCCATAAAACATGGGCCCACGCTGCAAGAAGCCAAAAAAAATGAAAAAAAGCGTTAGAAAATGCAAAAGGCAGCGCGCTGAGGCTCGAACCCATGACCTCTAGCATTTTTGTGCGCTGCCTTACCACTGGGGTGGCTGTACATCTGTTTATATAAACAAAAGCACAAATATGTATATTAGAAAACACCTCCTGAAGGCAACTTCATCTTTAACATTGAGCCATGGCCGGATCACCTGTATCTCTCTCATTTCTCCATAAAAATGGAAAGTCCAAACATGAAAGTTATAGTGTTTCTTTCCACGAGTTCAACCATATAGTTCATGTAAACTAAAATTCAAAGGTAAGAGCTAATTTTACTGGCCCTAATTTGAAACCTAATTTTTATATAAATTTCATATCCAAAATTCTCTATACACAGTTAAGATAAATGAAAACTATGAACATGGTTAGCTTTAGAGCAAGGATATCTACATTTTGCTTTCATAAATCAGGACCAAAGGATGCTTGTATGAAGAGATAGAAGTTTGAGTTTTTACCTCTTGCAGCTGGGATCGTGAATGGAGTTTGAGCAAGTTTTGAGAAGGCCTGGGGATCTGTTTAGCTTTCCTAGACCTCCCTGAGTGTATTCCAGTCCTTACTTTGTCTTGAAAGTCCCTGAATCTCCCTATTCAAGTCAATCTACAAGCTTGATATTTGAAAATGGTGGATGATGGAGGAGGAGTTAGAGTGAGGGAATAGGGGTCTGGATCACTTAGATATTATGTATATTAAGTGTTTAGGTGGTTAAAACTCAAAACGCACGCGTGGTTTTAGAGATGGTTGTGTAAGGTTCAAAAATGTCAAGCTATGGCAGATTTTCAGTGGCAAAGTGTTTGGGGGTGTTTCTGAGTCTTAGAATTCGTCCCTTGTGTTGCAATACACTTGTCTATATGTATGGAAAAGGTTAAAGATCAACTCCACTCAAGGTTTCTGAGTTATAGCCTTTTGGCTCTATAACTTGTTTTTGAAGAAAAGTGAGGAAACAAGTCTCTATGTGTTTGTACAAGCATGATCTGAGTTGGTAGAGGCCTTAGACAAGTTTCTTTTGGTTTTGACTTTGCTTTTGTGCAGAGAAAACAATTGAGAGGCTCAAGAAGTTGACAAAGGAAAAAGTAATGCTTTATAAAAATGGAAATGGCACCTTTGTGCCATAAATGGATTTATAACTTGGACAAAGGCTCAAATGTTTGGATTAAAGCTCTATCAGCTCCGTAAACATTTAATTATGGAGTGAGAAACAAGTTTGAGGCCTGCTAAGCAAATATTATTCATCCTAGGCTTGTATTTGAATTTTTGTTCATCATGAAATGGCTTGAAATCAAAGTGATAAATCACCAACTTCATATCTTCTATTCTCTCTACTCAAGAATGATCTCAAGGAGTTCCTTGATATTTTGGTTAAAGATCAACTCCACTCAAGGTTTCTGAGTTATAGCCTTTTGGCTCTATAACTTGTTTTTGAAGAAAAGTGAGGAAACAAGTCTCTATGTGTTTGTACAAGCATGATCTGAGTTGGTAGAGGCCTTAGACAAGTTTCTTTTGGTTTTGACTTTGCTTTTGTGCAGAGAAAACAATTGAGAGGCTCAAGAAGTTGACAAAGGAAAAAGTAATGCTTTATAAAAATGGAAATGGCACCTTTGTGCCATAAATGGATTTATAACTTGGACAAAGGCTCAAATGTTTGGATTAAAGCTCTATCAGCTCCGTAAACATTTAATTATGGAGTGAGAAACAAGTTTGAGGCCTGCTAAGCAAATATTATTCATCCTAGACTTGTATTTGAATTTTTGTTCATCATGAAATGGCTTGAAATCAAAGTGATAAATCACCAACTTCATCTCTTCTATTCTCCCTACTCAAGAATGATCTCAAGGAGTTCCTTGATATTTTGGAAAGCTTGCAATATTCTCTACAACTCAACTTTGAAATTCTTTTGAAAATTCCCTTTGGAAATATATGAAAAATTGGCATGAAGTTAGATAAAAAATCTGCCTAATTAGGGCAAAATTTCACTAAGTTATTTTAGTCCATGAGCATGTATTCACAAAATTATATCTTGAGATCCAAGCATTTTTAGGAGAAATTGTGTGAAGCAAAGTTTTAGATTTCATGGAGATATACAACTTTCATGTTGGAAGTTTCCTTTGAATCATCTTGCATCATGGTGAAAATTTGGCTCAAACTTGAGAAAAAATAAGAAATTTTCTATACTTGGAAAAATTTCAAAGTTAAGAAATTTCAACTTTTCAAAACAAAATATTAAATCCTTGATTTCTTGATGAACAAGTTTCACATTTTGACATGTTTTGATGAATTATGATCCTTGGCACTTGAATTTGACAAAAAAGTCAAAGTTTGACTTTTCAGTATACAGTTGACTTTTGATCAGCTGACTGAAAAATTCATTTGTCAATCCAATGGATTTGTAATGTTTTGAACCATGTCATTAGGTCAAGATGAAGCAATTGAACTCTTGAAATCATGCTTTAAACCAATTGATCATTTGCTAGATCAAAAATCAGAAATTGCCTCTTCTCAATCAAAACCCTAATTTTGACCATTTTGCCCTTTTGATGATTTGATCAAATTTCTTGAGGAATTATGGTCTAAACTTGATCAAATGATACATATGAGTCTAAAATGTTGACGTGGATAAAAAATTATGAAGTTTGACTGTAAATTGGCCATGGTTGACTTTTTCCCCAATACAACTGATTTTTAGGTCAAATATTCATTTGACTGATCAAAAGTGTGATTCAAGGCTTGAAACTTGACATGAATAATCTTGGGGGTCCATAATGATCCTTGAAAGTCATATGAAGCATTGATAGTCCAAAAATCCTTGTGCAAACTCAAACCCTAATTTTGGTCATCAGTGCATGAGGAGATGTCTTGAGCTGGTCAAACCCTAATCCAGTCTTGAGTCAAAGATATATTGTGAGAAAATTCTTGATAAGTGAGAGGGAAAATTTTGGGGTACAACAGCTGCCCCTGTTCAATCTTCTTAAACCTGAAGAGTTAGATTGGCGAGTTTTTCCATTAGTGACTCGAAGGTGGAAGATGATTGGACACTAGAGTGCTCAGAAATTTGCACTCGTTGATGTGAAGGTTGAGGGAATGGGCTTAAAGATGCCATTTGGAGAGGTGATAGAAAGCTGCGGGAGATGGGCTTGTAGATGCCATCTAGAAGTGATTGCTGAATTGTAACTTGTAAGTTGGAAGAATGAGTATCAGGATGGCGTCCGTGTCTGGATCGTATCTGAACTGTATCTGAAAACCATGTTTGAATGAACATCAGAATGACATCCGTGTTTGGAGCGCATTTGTACTGTATTTGAAAGTTGAATCTGAATGAGTATCAGAATGGCATCCGTGTCTGGAGCGTATCTGAACTGTATCTGAAGGTTGAATCTGAATGAGTATCAGGATGGAATTCGTATCTGGAGTGTATCTAAACTGTATCAAGAGGTTGACTCTGAATGAGTATCAGGATGGCATCCGTATCTGGAGCGTATCTGAACTGTATCTAGATTGAATATTGTTAATGGTAGTTGTTAATCTTATCCTGAAAAGGGTAAAATGTTACCTAAAATGCAAAGTCATGTTGCATGAAATATATGATGTAATCCATTTGCTTTATTGATGTTTATGATATATGGATGAAATGTATGCGTATGTGAGCTACTCTGCTGCATTGTTGTTGGATTGAGGAAAATAAATCCCTGAATGCTGCTGAGGATATGTGAGTCTTCATGTCTTGAAGTCGAAGTTTTGGTGAATTTTTGCCGAGAGGAATAAACTCTGTTGTAAGGGTAATGCCATATACTGCTTTTGACAACTTCTACTGGGGATCAATAATTTGAAACTTTGTTCCGCTGGGGATTTAGATGACGTACTGCAGGGGATTACTTATGGAATGGCCTAGAGATATTTTCCTATCTTTTCAACTTATCAGTAATTGCTCTTCCCATTTTGTTTCTTTGTAAACAATAATTATGTTCAAATGCATATGCTCAACAATGAATCGTTGAACGTTTTTGTAAATAAAGCACAAGCTTAAGGAAAAGACAAATAGTTTTTTATTTTTCAAAAGGATGTTTTTGTATTGACTTTGAGTAAGTATTTTTGTACAAGGGGACAAACATTCTAGTAAGAGAATGCTGTCATGAAAAGAAAAATTTGATACAAAGAAAAATAGCTATGTGCAATAGTCCCATGGGGTTTCCATTCTGCTATAGCCTTCGTATCTCTGAGCTTCTTGTCTATTTATTGCCTCGTCCAAAGATGATTGAATTGATCAGAAACTCTGAGTTTGTCAGTGGAAGCCAAAGTTATCCATGAAGTGATCCAACAAGACATAGTCATACGCTTTAATTCCCTAACTTTTTCCTGAACCGCCCTTTCAGGTTTTCAGTCCACCGGGAAACCCTTTTTTGCCCAAGTCTCCCTTTCGGGTTTTCAACTTGCCGGGTGTACAAATTTTTTTTGTTTTATCCCTAAATTTTGCCCGAACCTTTTGATTCGTCGAGATGCCCTTGTTTTACCTAGGTATGTCAACCTAGCGGGTCTTTTATGCGTAGCATCTTTTGACTATGTCCGTGTTCGCAGGGTGCGGCAGGTCGTCACCATCGATGGTAGTCAAGATCATTGCCCCCCCCCCAGAGAATATGTTTTTGATTACAAATGGTCCTTCATAGGTAGGAGTCCATTTTCCCCTGGGATCACCTTGTGGCAATATGATGCGTTTGATCACTAGATCTCCGACTTGATACACTTGGCGCCTAACTTTCTTATTGAAAGCCTTGATCATCCATTTTTGATACATTTGACCATGGAAAATAGCAGTAAGTCTCTTTTCATCAATCAAATTCAGTTGATCAAGTCGAGTTTGGATCCAATCGTCTTCGTTCAACCCTGCATCCTTCATAATCCTCAGAGAGGGGATCTGAACCTCAATAGGCAAGACGGCTTCCATGCCGTATACCAGAGAATAGGGTGTTGCCCCGGTTGATGTGAGAGATGTGGTACGATACCCATAGAGAGCGAATGGTAACATCTCATGCCAGTCTTTGTATGTAACTGTCATTTTCTTTATGATCTTTTTAATGTTTTTATTTGCAGCTTCAACAGCACCATTCATCTTTGGCCGATAGGGAGAAGAATTATGATGCTGAATCTTGAATTGCTCACACAATA
Organism: Vicia faba; assembly: GCA_948472305.1. Classification (NCBI taxonomy): domain Eukaryota; kingdom Viridiplantae; phylum Streptophyta; class Magnoliopsida; order Fabales; family Fabaceae; genus Vicia; species Vicia faba. The sequence continues at coordinate 1,626,115,044 of OX451738.1, read as the reverse complement.
CGGTGATCATAGTCATGTTGAGATTTGTACCATTGTCAGTGATGATCCTTTCCGAGATACCGTACCAGAAAATAAGGTTATGCTTGATGAAACGGGCAACAACATTCTTGGTAACAGAGGCGAAGGAGGCTGCTTCAACCCACTTTGTAAAATAGTCAATGGCCACTAGGATGAAGCGGTGTCCATTGGAGGTTTTCGACTTGATTTCCACAATCATATCAATCCCCCACATAGAAAAGGGCCAAGGAGTTGTCAAGACATTCAGAGGAACCGGGGGTACATGCACTTTGTCAGCATAAATTTGACACTTATGGCAGGTTCGAGAGTGTTGATAACAATCCGCTTCCATGGTCGACCAGTAATAGCCTGCCCGTAGGATTTTCTTCGCCATCGTATGCCCACTGGAATGGGGACCAAAAGTGCCTTCGTGCAATTCAGCCATGATCCTTTCAGCTTCAAACTTATCTACACACCGAAGCAACACAGAGTCATGATTGCGTTTGTACAGGATGCCATTACTAAGAAAGATTTTAGCAGAGAATCTCCTTAAGAACTTCTTATCATTGATTGAAGCTCCTTCTGGATATTCTTGAGCCTCGAGATACCTCTTGACTTCGTGAAACCAAGGCTGGTCTACTACCTCTTCAGTATTAATCTCGTGACAGTGTGTTGGTTCATCCATTCGTTCAATGGTGATCTAGGGAGCCTCGTTATCCCAATTAAGTTTAAACATAGATGACATTATGGCTAGAGCGTCTGCTTGCTGATTTTCTTCTCGCGGGAAATGCTCAAAGGTAATCTTCTCAAAATGGGTAGCAATGTCAAAACATGTTCTTTATAAGGGATAAGGTTAAGGTGTTTAGTGTCCCATTCCCCTTTGATCTGACTGATGACCAAAGCTGAGTCTCCGAATACATCCAATGATTTGATCCCCAAGTCTATGGCAGCTCTGAGACCAAAGATGCACACTTCGTATTCTGCCATGTTGTTTGTACAATTGAAGCAAAGTCTGGTGGTAAAGGGAGTATGACACCCTTCTGGAGATATGACTACAGCACCGATACCATTGCCGAGTGCATTGGAGGCTCCATCAAAAAATAGGGTCCATCGGGATCCTTGTTCAGGTCCGTCATATGGCCTGAATTCTTCACAGTTGTCTAATGTCATGATGTCGTCATCCGGGAATTCAAACTTCATGGACTGGTAGTCTTCCACAGCTTGGTGAGCAAAGTGATCAGCTAGTACACTACCCTTTATAGCTTTCTGGGTAGTATATTGTATGTCATGCTCTGTTAGGATCATCTGCCATCTCGCTATTCTCCCAGAAAGAGCAGGCTTCTCGAAGATGTACTTTATCGGATCCATTTTAGATATCAACAAGGTAGTATGAGTCAGCATATACTATCTTAGCCGGCGAGCAGCCCATGCCAGAGTGCAGTAACTTTTCTCGAGCAGTGAATATCTGGTTTCACAGTCGGTAAACTTTTTGCTCAGGTAGTAAATAGTGTGCTCTTTTCGACCAGACTCGTCATGCTGCCCCAATACACACCCCATTGAATTTTCTAAAACAGTCAGATACATGATCAATGGTCTTCCCTCGACTGGTGGCATCAACAAAGGAGGCTCTTGTAAGTATTCTTTGATTTTGTCAAAAGCAATTTGGCATTCATCATTCCATTTGACTACTTGATCTTTCTGCAGTAGCTTGAAGATTGGCTCACAAGTAGCTGTCAGGTGAGAAATGAATCTGGCAATATAGTTCAAACGTCCCAAGAATCCTCTGACTTCCTTTTCATTACGAGGAGCAGGAATCTCTTGTATTGATTTAACTTTGGCAGGATCGACCTCGATACCTTTGTTACTGATGATAAAGCCTAGGAGTTTACCAGACCGTACCCCAAATATGCATTTGTTTGGATTTAACCTCAGCTTGTACTCAGTCTCTCAAACAGCTTTTGTAAGTGATCAAGATGCTCTTCTTCTGTTTGCGATTTGGCTATCATATCGTCCATGTAGACCTCTATTTCGTGATGTATCATGTCGTGAAATAAAGATACCATGGCATGTTGTTGTACCCCAAAATTTGCCATCTCATGTTTCCCAAATCTCCCCCCTGCATGGTTGATCACAAACTCTTGCCTAAGGAAAAGGAAAATTTTTGAGTGGTGTTTTAAGTACATTTCGATTGGCATTCTGAAAGACCTTTCGATTGGTGTTCTGAAGGAGCCTTTAGATTGGCATTCTGAAGGAGCATTTCGATTGGCATGGACAAGCACTTCGATTGGAATTATGTCAAGGCAGCTTTGACAGGCATGATTAACCATGTCCTTTGATTGGCATGAACAGCACCTTTCGATTGGCCTGTTAACAAAGCCTTTCGATTGGGATCCTTCGATTGATATTTGGACAAGGGCCATTCGAAGAACACCTCCCAGGCCATTTGGAAGAGGCCATCAAAGGGCACTCAGAAAACATGTCCAGGTACACTAAACATGAGAAAATGGCATGTTTCCCTTGCAAATATGGAAATAATTAAATGCTGATTGTGGATTTAATTCCTGAGTTAAAGGCCAGATTCTTGCCTTTTATGTTCCTAAAGAGCTGATTCGACCAGAGTGTTTCTGTTCAACTCAAGACCATTCGAAGAAGCATTCAGAAGGCTCATCCGAAAGGTACATGAGAAGTCCATTCGAAGGAGGCAACTCAAGGCCAATCGAAGAACATGGCTTGAAGGCATTCGAAAATCAAAATATGTCCAGGTTCATTCCAGATTCCAAAGAGACATGAATATTTCAAAAAGGAAATAATTTAATGTGTCTGATTCTTGTCTCCTTGCTTTAATGGTCTGGTAAAATGCTGTCTCCTGCCGTTACTAGACCCCCCACTCCTATAAATACAAGGGCCAGTGGCACATTTCAAAGAGTGAACAACAACACGAAAGAACACACAACAGGAACATTGGAGTTACGCTGCCAAAAGTTGTCAACATTTTCAGAGGTGATCCAGGCCAAAGCAACCCTTCAATAAAAGATCACAACGCCCATAAGCCCCAAATCAAAGTGCCTACATCCAGGAAGTGCCCAGATCGAAGGTGCCTACATCCAGGAAGCGCCCAAATTAAAAGTCCAATCTGCTGGTAAGAAAGGGTAAATTGTCCAACTTTACATTTTCATAATACATTATTACTTGTTGTTACCTTTGATCTGCCATCTTAGACATGATCGAAAGGCCTGGGTTTGGCGCCCAGGTCATGTTATTCGTTTGCCAACACTTGCTGCAGACATAGCCTGAAGAGACCCAGCAAGCGCAGGATCGAAGGGCCTGGGGTTCATTACCCAGGCCCTGAGTTTTATTTTTCTAACATACTTTTGCAGGTATAGCATCCCAGATCGAAGGAGACACCTTCTCTGGATCGAAGCTTCCCATAGTCCTCCTGGATCGAAGAAGGCATTTTTCCCAGGATCGAAGGGAAATCCCCTTCCCTGGATCGAAGGCTGTTCACGCCCACTTCCTGGCCCAATCGAAAGAACCATGACCCTGTTTGGATCGAAGCTGCCATTCCCTCCCTGGGTCGAAACTCCCTTTTTTCCCTGGATCGAAGGATCCCCCCTTGTATTTTATTTTTGTTTTCATTGACATCTTTTTATCTTTTTTAATTAACATTAAAATAAAAAACCACAAAAACATTAGGCTAGTTTTTTTTCTATTAAAATTAACTTTGTTAATTAATCTCTTAATTATCTTAATATTTTCTCAAAAACTAAAACTAAATATATTTAGATCATTTTCCCAAAATAAAATAAAACAACAAAAAGATTTTATCCTTAGGATTTTTTAGAGGTCATGTTCAGATTCACGCGCGTTTATTTTATTGTAACTGCCTACTGGTTTGTAATAACTTAGCTAAAACTTTTACACTTTACTACCTTTTATTCCCCCAATTTTTAGACATGTAAATAATCCCCCTCCCCGAAGCCTTGTAATAGCGTATGATTTACAATTCCCGCACTTTAAATTCCTGTACATATATTAACTGTTTAGATGTATGCTAACTAGGCTATGCATGACAAGATTAACTCTTAACTTAAAATCAACAGTAGTTCACCATAACATGTGCAAAGATAATATAACTGAAAATTGACACACTTGCACATGCCACTCTTAGGGTACACCTAACTTGGTTGTCTCGAACATAGTCATTAAGTATAGGAAGTCTTAGAGGTCGCCCTCCTGTCCAAAGATCAAAGTTGCCTCGAAATGGTTGCCTCGATAAAAATGATCTAAGACATTAGGGTTACCGCTAAAGCATCCTAACATTGCTTTAGTGACCACATGTCCCTTAAATCGAATTGACCCGAAAACTCCAACGACGGTGCTACCTACTCCTCAATAGTGGGATAGCACTGTCTAAAGGACATTTGCACAATTTAATTCCTTTTTGAGTAGGTAGATGTTCTTAAGTACTTGCTCCTTTTAAAAAACAAAACAAAACATTTCGCACTTACACTCTCTTTCAAACAAAAACTCTTTTCAAAACCCACATACACAAAGAAAAGCAAACTTTTGAAAACATAGTGAGCAAGTACCTAAGAGCCCGTGGATAACCACTGATAGAAAGGGTGCTAACACCTTCCCTTTCTATAATCTACCTCCCGAACCCGAGAAACATCTCGAAAAGGAATTTTTCTGTGCTTTTGTCCTTTCCCTTGTTGGATAAAATAAAAGACGGTGGCGACTCTTGCTTACCGCGACATTTTGCAAAAACAAACGCAAACGCGAACCAGCATTCCAAAACAGTCAATTCTCATTCCCACCGATCACAGAACTGGAGAATCTGCTGGGGATATATAAGTGAGGTGTACCTTAGGATTAGATCACTTGTGTTTTCAATTGTATTGCTTTATATGCTTTTAATTTTGTGGGCTTGTATCGGAGTTCTATAGATCCTAACCCGGATCTGGGGATACCCTTTAGGTAAGTAGCAATAAACTGTGAGGGATCTTTCCGACGTAGACCGACACGGATGAAGCAGTAGCTACGTTGGTGTGGCACCTTAGTCTGTACCGATATCCCTTGTGTTGGAACGAGGAGAATATGGGTCTTCTAAGGAGTCATTAAGAACCAACTGACCTTAGAACCTTAAATTGACCAACTTGGCCATAGAACAGTAGCAGTATGCTACACTCATTGAGACTAAACTCTCGCGATGATTCTGGCTGCAAGAAAAGGTTGCTAAACTGGAATTATGACCGATTGAGGGTAGTTAGTGATATTGAGATCCTCTAGAACCCGGTTACTATTTTTAGGACAGGTTTAAACCAACTGAACTGAAAGAGTGTAATGCCTAAACTCCATGCCAGCCTAAACTTAAGGCTATATATGTGACTTGTGTGCCTTCAAACTTGAACTACTTGCACATACTTGTTATCTGACAACATGGGTTCCTTGCAGGTTTTGTTTATAGTCCTTATCCAACAATTTGGATTTATTGTAGGGCTTACTTACATCACCTCACACTTTTGCTTAAACGCATAGCATGCACATCATAACATCATGCCTTAACATTTCCTTAACCATTTCAAGGATCTCAAGGGTCTGTGATGCAGGTTATGGTGAATCAAATGTCCAGCAAGGGGCAAAGGGGATTTATTTTCCTCTAGCCAATGCCATCTAGAGATCAAAACATGATAACTTGAGTCAGGGGCTATGACCCACTCGATATGGTGAGCTTGAATCTTGAAGAAGGACTCTCAGCAACATGAAGTTCCTTCAATCAAGCTACCAGATTCAAATTCTAACAAGTTTCTTGTTTACCCCACGAGATCCTTGAAAACATTGCATACATATATCATACATATCATTGCACTACAGGTACCATTACAAGTTTCTCATCTTCTTCGCCGTTTATTTCAGCAATCATCATGTCTACTGAACCTTCCACTGAGCAAGCTATCAAGGCCCTCCAGGCCCAGAATGCCCAATTTCAAGAGTTGGTCATGAGCCTAGCCAAGGGTCAGCAGGACCTGAAGACCCTGATTCTGAAAGAGAGGAAGAAGAAGAAAAAAAGGACCATCTTATTCAATACTGGACGCAGGTTTGGAAACGGGCTGCAGAACGAAGTTGATCTGACCACCCCATTTGGAGGGAAAGACAGTCCACAAGAAAGGAGGGCTCCTAGCCCTGAAATCTCCGACAACGAGATGGACTATGATGAAGAACAGTATCCTCATGCTGAGGATAAGTACAAACAACTGGAAGACCGTTTGAATGCTATGGAAATACAGAAGGTGCCCGGTCTGGACTTCGGAGATCTAGGTCTATCCTCTGGGGTGGTAATTCCACATAAATTCAAGGCACCTGCCTTTGCCAAGTACGATGGAGTTTCCTGTCCAAAGCTACACCTCCGATCATATGTGAGGAAGATTCAACCCTATACTGCTGATAGAAATCTCCGGGTTCTTTTCTTTCAAGATAGTCTGTCAGGGACTCAACTTGAATGGTTCTGTCAACTGGAAGGAGCTAACATCCGCAACTGGGAGGGCCTTGCTGCTGCTTTTTACAAGCAATACCAGTATAATGCCGACCTTGCTCCCACGCGTACTCAGCTTCAGGGTATGTCTATGGGTACAGGCGAAGGCTTTAAGGACTACGCTCAAAAGTGGAGAGATCTTGCTGGAAGAGTCCAATCCCCTCTGTCTGATAGGGAGTTGGTGGACATGTTTCTTGGGACTTTGTCTGGTCCCTATTTCAAACACTTGATCGGAAGCTCTTCAGCCGGATTCATTGAGCTAATACTGACCGGCGAAAGGGTCGAAGCTGGCATCAAAAGTGGGAAGATTCAAGAAGCTACACCTTCTGCTGCTCAGAAAAAGCCCTACAATGGGAAGAAAGAGTCAATGCTGTGTATGGTCAAAAGGGTCGCCATGACCAACACGTAGGGGCAGTCCTGATCTCTGGTTCTGCGTCACACCGACAACAGCAAAAGGGAAATCAATGAAATCCAAATGAGCCTAAAAGACAGTTCACCAACATCAACATGCCATTGTCACAAGCATTGCAGCAGATGTTGAAGATGAATCTGATTACGGTGATAAACCCTCATCCGAACCCTAAGACTTCTTCTCCTAACTACAACCCAGATGCAAGGTGTGCTTATCATTCTGGTAGCCCGGGGCACGATACTAACGATTGTTGGGCATTGAAGTACAAGATTCAGAATTTGATTGATGCCAAGGAGATTGAGTTTGGTCCTCCGGAGACTCTAGTATAATCACTGCTCCTACGCCAAATCATTGAGAATAGCTTTTGTTCATTTCAATTTTCAAGTTGTAATCTCGTTGTTATTCAAACAATTATCTATTAATGCCAAACTTTGTTTCATTAATGCATTGCATATGTTTGTCTTGATTTGATCCAATCATTTTAATTACATTAAAAACTATGCTTTTTACTCACTTTATGACATTCAACTCTTGCTAAAAGTTACAAGCCTTTAGAGGGAGGATGACGAAACAATGCCATAATCTCATACAATATGCTTTTGGACAGACCTTGCTGACGATGTACAAGCATTTCTTTCAAACCCTAAACACTGGAGTTATAAGGAAGATAATCCCTAGTCAACCCCTTCGAGCCAAAGAAGTAGGAGTTTTCTGTTTTAAACACAAATTGAAACCTTTAATTTAAACTTGGGGCAGGGTATTCTCTCAGTTAATTCAACAAGATGCGCATTGAAATCGCAAAACTCTCAGTTCATAATACAACGAACGACATCAAAAGCATTCCTCTGGAATAAAAAGACAGTGGTGGTTCCTTATCTCATAGGCAGTCAATCTCTCAAAAAAGAAAATCCCACTGAGCCAAAACCTATAAAAGAGGCTGGGGCATCCCGCTGGCTGTAATCTCAAAAACAGGAACAGTCAGGAAAAAGTTAGGGATAACAAATCAAAAGAACGAGGTCGCTACAAATCCTCAACAACATGAAAAATGTTGCAAAAATGACTGCCTTCCAAAATCCAACTTGTGTGAACCATCACCAAAACGTCGTTCCAAATTCGAATAGAGTTCGACGCACAATTAACTGAGTTTAGGATTGAAGAACATCACGAAGAGCGGGTGGGTACAAATATACTTTGAGCCTTTATCCTTTGTTTCTTAAACCGTGAACCAAGCCACGTTACAACCCTTCAAAAGTCCTAACTGAAGCATGGGTTAGTTCAAAAGCATACTGTTACAAAAGGTATCCTGACTCCTGTAAGGCTTTGCCCTAAATCTTGTGTTGAATTTGTCTTATAAAAAGTTTTCTGCTAAAAAACGCATTTTTCAAAACTTCGAGACAAGCATAAACTTTGCATTATTTGAAAATCATTGTTTGCATTTGGCTATTTGTTTGACAGCGGAGAAATTCACACAACGAATATCCGATGAACGAAATCCCTCTCAGTGAACAAAATCACTTCAAAAAGGATGACACTTCCATTGACAAATCTCCTATCAACAAGGGGGCATGACATGTCACTATCCAGCACACCTGGGGCAGTCCAGTCAAGATTCCAGGAAATCTCTGAAGAAGTGCAGAGTAACCAGGGGCAAGTCTCCATCTCCGTCATTTGGGGCATTGAACATCAATCTCGGTGAAGGGTTACATACAATTAAACATCTTATGGAAATGTCACAAACACTTGCTACTAGGGGCAATGACAAATCTCCCCAAAATCCTTCTCATAGGATGACTCCCAACAAAGGTTTAATCTCTGACCCCTTTCCCCAGCTGAGACAACTTCAACGAAGATATCCCCTCTCTAGCGGACTGACGACAGGGTTTATTTCCCCAACAACACCAGGATTCCCCAGCTTGAGTTTTCCTCTCCGACTACTACAAATCAAAGGACCACAACTCCTCTTCCCCAGTAGACTTTGGAAGCTTGTCCCCTGCGAAACACAAATAAGTCTCCTCAGCCAAATTCGGAGGTTATCCTCACAAGAGTCTAACTGGGTTATCCTCAGCAAGTGGCAACTGAAAGATCATCCCCAGCGAAGTTTTTTCTATCCCCAACAGAGTTCATTCCTTTCATAGACAGAAATTCAATCCCCAACAGGGTTCACTGTCACCAGCAACAGTAATTCATCCCCAGCTGAGTTTTATTTCTCCAAATCAGCAGATCTTCTAGCAGGGTATATACTCCCCACAAAGTCATTTCCTCGTCAGTCCATTCCCCAGCGGAGTTATTCTCTCATGCAGGATTATTCTCCCAATCATCTTCGGTCGTTATCTCCAGTGAGTGAAACTCTTTATTCTCCAACAACAGTCAGGGATTTATTTTCCCAAACTCAGACATACCACAATAGAATTTCATGTTCATACATCATGACGTGCGCATACATATTACATACAACATAATCTCATTTATTTTGAGAACATCATCATACAATGCATGTCATGCATCATATACGATTAATCATGTACCTTTTCAGGAAAGATGGTTATCATCAACAACTTCCAGCAAGTTCAAGATTAACTCCGGAAACTAAACAGAGTAATTATCTGCACGATCAAATTCAGCTTTACACGGGTTCGTCATGAAGAAATCTTACACGGGTTTCTCCTAAATGCAGCTTCACACGGGTCTATCCTGAAAAATCCTACACGGGTCCTTTATCATATATTTCTGAATGAAGTTTTACACGAACTCATCCCAAAGTAACCTTACCCCGGTTCATCCTGAAGTTTTACACGAACTTATCACAAAGTAACCTTACCCAGGTTCCTACTGAAGTTTCACACGAACTTATCCCGAAGTAACGCTACCCAGGTTCCTCCAGAAGTTTCACACGAACTTATCCCGAAGTAACCCTACCCCGGTTCCTCCAGAAGTTTCAAACAAACTTATCTCGAAGCAACCCTACACCGGTTCCTTCTCAATTCCAGATGCAGTTTTACACGGACTCATCATCAGGCAACCCTACACCGGTTCCTTATCAATTCCAGATGCAGTTTTACACGGACTCATCATCAAGAAACCCTACACAGGTTCCTCCTTTCCAGATGTAGTTTTACACTGACTCATCATCAGGCAACCTTACACCGGTTCCTTCTCAATTCAGATGCAGTTTTACACGGACTCATCATCAGGCAACCCTACACCAATTCCTTTTCAATTCCAGATGCAGTTTTACACGGACTCTTCATCAGGTAACCCTACACCGGTTCCATCTCAATTCCAAATGCAATTTTACACAAACTCATCATGAAGCAACCCTACACAGGTTCCTTCTCAGGGAATTTCAGATGCAATTTTACACAGACTCATCTTCAAGCAACCCTACACAGGTTCCTCCTTTCCAGATGAAGTTTTACACGGACTCGTCATCAAGAAACCCTACACCGGTTCCCTCTCTGTCCAAGATGAAGTTTTACACGGACTCGTCATCAAGAAACCCTACACAGGTTCTCTCTTTCCAAAGATAAAGTTTTACACAGACTCATCATCAGGCAACCCTACACCAGTTCCCTCTCTTTCTAGATGCAGTTTTACACGGACTCATCATCAGGCAACCCTACACAGGTTCCTCTTTTCCAGATGAAGTTTTACACGGACTCGTCATTAGGCAACCCTACACCGGTTCCCTCTCTGTCCAAGATGCAGTTTTACACGGACTCGTCATCAAGAAACCCTACACAGGTTCTCTCTTTCCAAAGATAAAGTTTTACACTGACTCATCATCAGGCAACCCTACACTGGTCCCTCTCTTTCCAGATGAAGTTTTACATGGACTCATCATCAGGCAACCCTACACAGGTTCCTCCTTTCCAGATGAATTTTTACACGGACTCATCATCAGGCAACCCTACACCGGTTCCCTCTCTGTCCAAGATGCAGTTTTACACGGACTCGTCATCAAGAAACCCTACACAGGTTCTCTCTTTCCAAAGATAAAGTTTTACACTGACTCATCATCAGGCAACCCTACACCGGTTCCCTCTCTTTCCAGATTAAGTTTTACATGGACTCATCATCAGGCAACCCTACACATTTTCCTCCTTTCCAGATGAAGTTTTACACGGACTCATCATCAGGAAACCCTACACCGGTTCCCTCTCTTTCCAAGATGCAGTTTTACACGGACTCATCATCAGGAAACCCTACACAGGTTCCTCCTTTTCAGATGAAGTTTTACACGGACTCGTCATCAGGCAACCCTACACCGGTTCTCTCTCTTTCCAAGATGCAGTTTTACACGGACTCATCATCAGGAAACCCTACACAGGTTCCCTCTTTCCAAGATGCAGTTTTACACGGACTCGTCATCAAGAAACCCTACACAGGTTCCCTCTTCCCAAAATGCAGTTTTACACGGACTCGTCATCAAGAAACCCTACACAGGTTCCCTCTTCCCAAGATGAAGTTTTACACAGACTTATCATCAGGCAACCCTACACCGGTTCCTTCTCAATTCCAGATGTAGTTTTACATGGACTCATCATCAGGCAACCCTACACAGGTTCCTCCTTTCCGGATGAAGTTTTACATGGACTCATCATGAAGTAACCCTACCCAGGTTCCTTCTCAGCCCAGATATGCAGTTCACCTCCAGAGTTAATTCCCCAGTAGAGTAACGGACAACTGAAGCTCCTAAAATTCTACTTCTCTCAAGACAGCTACCAACAATCTCTAGATGGCATCTATAAGCCCATCCTCCTACCAACAATCTCCAAATGGCATTTGTAAGCCCATTCCCGACGTCACAATGCTGATACTTCACCATGTGAGTGCAAATTTCTGGGCACTCTAGTGTTTAATTATCTTCCACCTTCGGATCACGAAAGGCTCGAAAGCCAATCTATATCCTCAGGTTTAAGAAAATTGAACAGGGGCAACTGTTGTACCCCAAAATTTGCCCTCTCATGTTTCCCAAAGTCTTCCCCCTGCATGGTTGATCACAAACTCTTGCCTAAGGAAAAGGAAAATTTTTGAGTGGTATTTTAAGTACATTTCGATTGGCATTCTGAAAGACCTTTCGATTGGTGCTCTGAAGGAGCCTTTCGATTGACATTCTGTCAAGCTCTTCGATTGGCATTCTGAAGGAGCATTTCGATTAGCATGGACAAGCACTTCGATTGGAATTATGTCAAGGCAGCTTCGACAGGCATGATTAACCATGTCCTTCGATTGGCATGAACATCACCTTTCAATTGGCCTGTTAACAAAGCCTTTCGATTGGGATCCTTCGATTGATATTTGGACAAGGGTCATTCAAAGAACACCTCCCAGGCCATTTGGAAGAGGCCATCAAAGGGCACTCAGAAACATGTCCAGGTACACTGAACATGAGAAAATGGCATGTTTCCCTTGCAAATATGGAAATAATTAAATGCTGATTGTGGATTTAACTCCTGAGTTAAAGGCCAGATTCTTTCCTTTTCTGTTCCTAAAGAGGTGATTCGACCAGAGTGTTTCTATTCAACTCAAGACCATTCGAAGAAGCATTCAGAAGGCTCATTCGAAAGATACATGAGAAGTCCATTCGAAGGAGGCAACTCAAGGCCAATCGAAGAACATGGCCTGAAGGCATTCGAAAATCAAAACATGTCCAGGTTCATTCCAGATTCCAAAGAGACGTGAATATTTCAAAAAGGAAATAATTTAATGTGTCTGATTCTTGTCTCCTTGCTTTAATGGTCTGGTTAAATGTTGTCTCCTGCCGTTACTAGACCCCCCACTCCTATAAATACAAGGGCCAGTGGCACATTTCAAAGAGTGAACAACAACACGAAAAAACACACAACAGGAACATTGGAGTTACGCTGCCAAAAGTTGTCAACATTTTCAGAGGTGATCCATGCCAAAGCAACCCTTCAACAAAAGATCACAACGCCCATAAGCCCCAAATCAAAGTGCCTACATCCAGGAAGTGCCCAGATCGAAGGTGCCTACATCCATGAAGAGCCTAAATTAAAAGTCCAATCTGCTGGTAAGAAAGGGTAAATTGTCCAACTTTACATTTGCATAACAGATTATTACTTGTTGTTACCTTTAATCTGCCATCTTAGACAGGATAGAAAGGCCTGGGTTTGGCACCCAGGTCATGTTATTCGTTTGCCAACACTTGCTGCAGACATAGCCTGAAGAGACCCAGCAAGCGCAGGATCGAAGGGCCTGGGGTTCAATACCCAGGCCCTGAGTTTTATTTTTCTAACATACTTTTGCAGGTATAGCATCCCAGATCGAAGGAGACACCTTCTCTGGATCGAATCTTCCCATAGTCCTCCTGGATCGAAGAAGGCATTTTTCCCAGGATCGAAGGGAAATCCCCTTCCCTGTATCGAAAGCTGTTCACGCCCACTTCCTGTCCCAATCGAAAGAACCATGACCCTGTTTGGATCGAAGCTGCCATTCCCTCCCTGGGTCGAAACTCCCTTTTTTCCCTGGATCGAAGGATCCCCCCTTGTATTTTATTTTTGTTTTCATTGACATCTTTTTATCTTTTTTAATTAACATTAAAATCAAAAACCACAAAAACATTAGGCTAGTTTTTTTTCTATTAAAATTAACTTTGTTAATTAATCTCTTAATTATCTTAATATTTTCTCAAAAACTAAAACAAAATAGAGTTAGATCATTTTCCCAAAATAAAATAAAACAACAAAAAGATTTTATCCTTAGGATTTTTTAGAGGTCATGTTCAGATTCACGCGCGTTTATTTTATTGTAACTGCCTACTGGTTTGTAATAACTTAGCTAAAACTTTTACACTTTACTACCTTTTATTCCCCCAATTTTTGGACATGTAAATAATCCCCCTCCCCGAAGCCTTGTAATAGCGTAGGATTTACAATTCCCGCACTTTAAATTCCTGTACATATATTAACTGTTTAGATGTATGCTAACTAGGCTATGCATGACAAGATTAACTCTTAACTTAAAATCAACAGTAGTTCACCATAACATGTGCAAAGATAATATAACTGAAAATTGACACACTTGCACATGCCACTCTTAGGGTACACCTCACTTGGTTGTCTCGAACATGGTCATTAAGTATAGGAAGTCTTAGAGGTCACCCTCCTGTCCAAAGATCAAAGTTTCCTCGAAATGGTTGCCTCGATAAAAATGATCTAAGACATTAGGGTTACCGCTAAAGCATCCTAACATTGCTTTAGTGACCACATGTCCCTCAATAGTGAGATAGCACTGTCTAAAGGACATTTGCACAATTTAATTCCTTTTTGAGTAGGTAGATGTTCTTAAGTACTTGCTCCTTTTAAAAAACAAAACAAAACATTTCGCACTTACACTCTCTTTCAAACAAAAACTCTTTTCAAAACCCACAAACACAAAGAAAAGAAAACTTTTGAAAACATAGTGAGCAAGTACCTAAGAGCCCGTGGATAACCACTGATAGAAAGGGTGCTAACACCTTCCCTTTCTATAATCTACCTCCCGAACCCGAGAAACATCTCGAAAAGGAATTTTTTTGTGCTTTTGTCCTTTCCCTTGTTGGATAAAATAAAATACGGTGGCCACTCTTGCTTACCGCGACATTTTGCGAAAACCAACGCAAACGCGAACTAGCATTCCAAAAAGTCAGTTCTCATTCCCACCGATCACACATGCTGATAGGTTTCCCCAGCATTCTTCAGTCCGAATGGCATCACCTTATAGCAGAAAGTGCCCCACTGTGTGACAAATGTTGTTTTCTCCATGTCCTCAGGCGCCATTTTGATTTGGTTGTAACCTGAGAATCCGTCCATGAAGGAAAAAACTTTGTGTTGTGCTGTATTGTCAACTAGGATATCAATGTGGGGAAGTGGAAAATCATCCTTAGGACTCTCCCTATTCAAATCTCTGTAGTCCACATGCATTCGTACTTTGCCGTCTTTTTTGGGTACGGGAACAATGTTGGCAACCCATTAAGGGTAGGAGGTGACAGCCAAGAATCCAGCATTGAATTGCTTCATGACCTCTGCTTTAATCTTTTCTGACATATCAGGCCTCATGCGGCGAACCTTTTGCTTCACTGGCGGACAATCTTCTCTTGTAGGTAGACGATGTACCACAATGTCTGCATCCAGTCCCGACATGTCTTCATATGACCAGGAAAAGAGTTTAATGTAATCATGTAACAACTGAATCAGACGTTCCTTGACCCTAGGTTCCAGATTGGCACCCACTTTGACCTCTTTTTTGTCCTCTTCGGTACCCAGGTTGATTGTATCCATAGGTTCCTCGTGAGGCTGAATGGTTCTTTCCTCTTGTTGTAGCAGTCTGGCAAGTTCCCCTGGTACTTCACAATCTTCCTCACCTTCGTCTTCGGCTTGGTAGATTAGATTCTTAGAGTCACAAAAGGCCATAGAAGTATTGTTACCTATGGGATCCAGAATGGATGGATACCTGCATTGTAAGTGTGGGTGTGTGTAAGGGTATAGCTATCTTTGAAAGAAAATAAAATGTAAAATAAAAACAATGAGCACAAAAGTTTGTATGTGAAAAACGTCCATGATTCATTGATGTCATATGAAGATGAAATAATAACCCTTACAAATGGACCATTGTGCCTCGGGTAAGACACACAGTTTTAAGAGTGCGAATTGTTTCAATATTACAGATCCAACAAAATGTAAAGATAAATTATTGTGGGATAAAAGTGATCGGGACGAAGTCTCTAGCCTCCCAATTGCTGAGCCCTCCATTGACAGTCGGGAATATCCAGTCCTCTATGTCACAACCATCTTCATCATCTTCTACCATATTGACTTCATGGTTTCTGATCTTCAGGGGTGGCCCTCCAGCACGGGCATGACATACAGCCTTTTGAGCACTTGAAGTGAAACCTAGGCCAAACTTGTCAGACTTATATGGGATATCCGGGAGTTTCCCCTAGATAGTGCATCCACCTTCCTCTACCACTGCTTTGGCGTCTTTCAGCAATGACATCTAGAGTGGAGGCCTTGTAACCTTGGGAACCTGAGACATAGCCTTGGTCACTACCACCTCTTGCAGGACCTCTTCAAAGTGTTGAAATGGAGTTTCAATGAATTCTCCGTCCAATTCCACATATCTGAAGGAATTGAGATGGCTGATCATGTATTCTTCCTCTCCATGGACGGTGATAATCTTCCCTTGAACCGGATACTTCAGCATCTGGTGCAATGTAGAGGTAACAGCACCAGCATTGTGGATCCATGGTCGGCCTAGCAAGCAGGAGTATGAAGGGCGAATGTCCATTACATAAAAGGTTAAATTGGATGTTTGGGTTCCAACTTTTATGGGGATATCCATTTCCCCATGCACCATTCTCTTCTAGCCGTCAAAAGCCGTTACTACTATGTTGCTTGGCTTTAATGTCAGTCCCTTGCAGTCAAGTCTATCAAGAGCTTTTTTCGGTAATACATTCAAAGATGAGCCTGTGTCCACCAAAAAATGGGCCAGAGTTATGCCCCTACATTCCACCGAGACATGTAATGCCTCATTATGCTTTCTTCCCCTCGGTGTCAGATCAGCATCTGAAAAACCTAGGCCATTATCCGTTGTCAAGCTGGCTACGCAGTCTTGGAATTGATCAGCAGACGTCTCTTGAGGTACATGGGCTGTTTTTAAAAACTTTACCAAGGCTTTCGCATGCGCCTCGGAACACAGTAGTAATGCCAACATGGAGATTTCAGAGGGAGTTTGCCCCAATTGTTCAACTACATCATAGTCGCTCCTCTTTATAATTTTTAGGATCTCCTCCATTTCTTTCTTGGATGTCTCAGGGATAGTCAATGACTGGGCCTTCGTCCAGACAGGCTCAACCAAAATACTTTTTCCTCGAGTTTCGGCAGCCGGAGTGTTGGTAGGAATGATAACAGGAGATGTAACGGCTTTATCAATAGGAGTACTTGCAGAGATGATTATGGGTATGGAAGTAACTTTTGGAGCAGCCACATGGATGATCATGGGTCCAGAAACTACTTTTAGGGGAGCAATTTTTGGAGAAAAGATCCTACCACTTCAGGTAATTTTGCTAGTTCCGGCAATATTACTGACGTCAGAGTCTTCTTTCTCAGAATTTATTTCTTCGGTGGCCGGCCAGTCTTGTTTGATGCCATGGTAGTAAATGTCCCCTCCGTAATTCCATGGCATGGTTTTGTCTGATTCATACGGGACTGGCCCAGGCATTGTGATTATTAAAGAAGCTGCTTTTGGAACTGATGTAATTCTAACGGGCCTTTTGGTGGAGACCCTGGAAGAATTGGCGGAAATGGTAATGATAGAAATATCTTCAACAGGAATAGGTGAAACGGGAGTCTTTTCGAACAAAATCTCTTTGTTATCCACTAGGCACTGAATGCCTACCTTCAACAAAGGACAACCAGTTGGTGAGGATAAGCAGAGATGGCAAACTTCATTACAGCCCGGGAACACACCGACTTTCAACAAGTTTACCTTAACAGTTGGGAGTGGGGTCATGAGTTCATCAACTAAGGTAACAAACAAATCTTCTTCAATGGCATTGGTATTGTGACCGTGTCTGGGCATAGGAGCAGAAATGACATTTGGCTTTACGGGCGCATCAAACTCAATTTCTTTTGCTTCATTGAGGTCTTGTATTTTATTCTTCAAGGCCCAACAGTTATTAGTATCGTGACCAGGACTTTCAGAGTGATATGCGCAATGGGCATTGGGATGATAATGAGGAGATGTTGTATTGGGGTTTTCGGAGCTTCTTTCAAGGTTACCAAGCTGGATCTTAGTAGATGTGGTAATACTTGGGACAGGGTCATGTTAATTCTAGTGAATTTCCTGACTGGCCTTTCTACCCTTGGTTGATTATTTCTTTGTTGATCAGACGTAGGCTTAGGAATCATAACAGCCCCCACCATTGGTCGACATTCGACCCTATCTTGGTTCCTTTGTGGATATATAGCGGCAACCTCCTTCTTCCTGATGAAAGGCTTCCTTACAGCTGTAGAGGAAGATGTATTGTTGTACCCCAAAATTTTCCCTCTCATTTTATCAAGATTTCTCATTACAAGGCTCTTTGAACTCAAGATCAAGCTAGGGTTTGCTCTGCTCAAGACATCTCCTTGCACTATTGACCTAAATTAGGGTTTGAGTTTGCACAGGGATTTTTGGACTTTAAATGCTCAAAGTGACTTTCATACTTCATGTTGGACTTACAAGATTACCTCTACCAAGTTTCAAGCCTTGAATCAAATTTTTGCTCAGTCAATTGGACTGCTGACCTAGAAATCAGCGGTATTGGGGAAAAAGTCAACTATGGTCAATTTACAGTCAAACCTCATAAATTTTGACACACATCAACATTATGAACTCATATGAACCATTTGATCAAGTTTTGACTACAACTCCTCAAGGAATTGGATCAGATCATCAAAAGGACAAAATGGTCATTTTTAGGGTTTTGACTGCACAAGGGCAATTTCTGATTTTTGACCTAGCCAATGGCAAATTGGGTTCAAGCATGGATTTAAGGACTCAATGGCATCATCTTGACCTATTCACAAGGTTAAAAAGATCTCAATTGCATTGGATTGACAAATGAATTTTTCAGTCAACTGATCAAATTTTGACTGTACACTAAAAAGTCAAACTTTGACTTTTTAGTCAAAATCAAGTGCCAAGGGTCATTTTTCATCAAAATATGTCAAAACATGAAACTTGTTCATCAAGAAACCCAATTTTGCAAATTAGGGTTTAAAGTTGAAAATTTTCATAACTTAGAATTTTTCTAAGTTATGAAATTTTCTTAATTTTTCCTAACTTTGCCCAACAGTTTCACCATGATGCATTTGGAATCAAACAAAACTTCCAACATGAAAGTTGTAGTCCTCCACAAAATCTACAACTTTTATTCACAAAGTTTTCCCAAAAGAAGCTTGGATCTCAAGTTATGATTTTTGGAACAAGGGTCCATGAAACTTTTAACTTAGAGAAATTTTGCCCTAGTTTGGGCAGGATTTTGACCTATCTTCATGGCCCTTTTTCACATAGTTCCACTTGGAATATCAAATTTCATTTCAAAGATGGATTTTAGAGCATGTTTCAAGCTTTCCAAAATGTCCAATAACTCTCCAAACACATTTGTGGTTAGGAAGAATCGAAGGCTTGAAGTTGGAAAAAACTCACTTTTCATCCATGGCATGTTCATAGTGATACAATTTGCAATTCCTAATCAGCTTGCTTTGCACTAGATTACAGGCCTCAAAACCATTCCACACTCAATAATTAATGCAAATACATTGGTCTAAGGCATTGTTTTGGTCATTAGGGCATTGCATACAAGATTAATCCCTAAATGGTAAAAGGTACATTACCATTTTTGCCAAAGTTTACTTTATGTCAAAACCATAATCCTTGAGCATAGAGCCAAATCTTGTGCAGCAAATCAAATCCAAAAACTTTAGGGGCCAAGGGAAAAGTGTGCAAGATGATGGATAGCCTGTACAGGCCTGCTTCACATCACTTCTCATACTTTGCTTCATAACCAAGAAATTTGTCCAATACACTAGAACTTGAACATCAGCTAAAACTAACTTGTGCAAGCTTTTGAAACATCTTTCTTACATCCCCTTGAACCAGAAACACGACCCTTTGAGCCTTCAAACCTCCCATAGAACATAATCACATCTCATTGGCAAAACAGAGCAACATCTGCAGCTTGGTTTCCAAAACACAATTTGCTCGTGCGTTTTGCCCCAAATTGGTTCAAACACCTTCCATACAACATATCCAAACTATCCCAGACCTTAAAAACTGACTGTAACTCCATTAACAGGGTTTGCCATTTTTTATTTGAGCTTGTGCAGGTGTTTACAGTTATTTCTAGTAAACAATCGCTAGTCTTCCAATTTATTGATTATTATTGGTTACTTGCAGGATCGACTAGATTGATCCTAGAACACATGTGTCATAACTCATTTCTATATTCATACTCATTATCTTGATAGACTTATATTATATGTTAAGTTCGAATGTGAGATTCTTAAGTAATATCTCTAAAATTGTCTATAGGAATAAACTGACTGAATGCAGAAAGGAAAGGCTTCGAATTAAACTTAGGTTTTAATGCTTGAATGTAAAGATAAGGGATTTCTGAGAATATAACAGTTTCTGGAAATATGAAGTGTTTGAATAAAAGGATAAAGTAAAAATGAAGTTTCTAAGGAAATAAATGTGTTTAAAGGCAAGTAGAACAAGGAAATGCAAGGAAATCGAAAGATTTAAGGGCAGAAATACTGTAATAGTGAACTAAATATAAAAAGACTTGTATTTGAAATTGTAAAGAATCATGATGTTCAATACGTACATTTTGTCTTCTGACTCGTTTCCCTTAATTCACGGTAATTTGAGTGCTTTGAGATTTTTTAGTACATGAAAATGAACATCCCAAATCTAACATAAAAACACCTATTTATAGTGTCTTGACCCTAACGACCGTACTCTAAGATCATGCCACGTTCGAAGCATGCAGGCTTCTCACGTTTTACTGACTTCCACGCGTCTTCTAAGAATGGCGCTTCTATTTGAAATTCGAAACCTGTGCCAATCGAATCATTTTACTAATTTTCTTCATTTTGAAATAAGCCAATTGCCTGGACCGTTTCCAATTCTGGCACCCTTGCATAAAGGATCTCTTTATACTTTAAACACTAAAAAATCCAAATCGAAATCCATCATTTACTGGAAATCGAATAATCCTTTAGCATAATGGTTCTATATTTCCCACAAATATCCAACATTGATATCAATCTCCTTAAGTACTTATTCGAAATATTATTTTGATAGTGGTTTCTTCTTTATTCGAAATAGCCAGCTAAAAAATTGCCCCTCAAGAACATGTATTTCGATAGATATAAAGAAATACTTGCTTTTGATTCATCCATGCTATTTCGAGAGTATCAAAAACTCATGATGACCATACTGCACACGATGGCAGAGTAAGTGTCCAACTTTCTGCAAAACGTCCAATCACCATACCAAAACGTGCAATCACAGCAGTTATAGCTAATAATTAGTAGCAAAACGTCACTTCCCTAGGAAGTTCAAAAAAATATGCCTTTTCTCTTTCCAATGAGGGAGTTACACGTATCCCACCTTTTTCCAAAGGTCAAAAACTATTAAACCGTTGAGGAAGGCTATAAAAATACTTCATCTTCTTCATTCCAACTTTTCCAATCCTCATTCTTCAAACAACCAGATTTCTTATTTTCAGAAGAAAAAAATTTTATTTTCACAATGTCTTCAGCGCTAACTTCCTCATCCAAGAAGTTTGGGAAGTCCAAGCAAGCTTCTCCTTCCATTCTCAAACCAGTAAGCAAGATTATCAATCTTGATAATCAGGAGTTCATCTCAACCCCCAAACTCACTCAAGAACAAAAAGCCATCTATGCTTCTCAGGTAATCATTCCTACTACTGTTCTTGATAAAACTCTAGGAGTTATGGGTCCTCTAATCTCGACAGATCATTTAGAAAAAACAAAGGGATTTTCCCCCGCGTATTCCAAAACCAAACCTATTGTTAATAAATCCATCCTCTTAACACTTAAAGAAGATGAATCAATTGTTAGGCTGTCCAAAACCTTAAAAGAGAAAACACATGACACAGAAACGTCAAAACCCACGAGGGACGCTTTTTGCATGGACTATGTTACTGGGAATTTCAAACCCTTTCGCTCATGTTCCTCATCATATCAATTATACCAAGACTGGCTTTCGAAAGTTGAACATAAAAAATCCCAGGAATGGGAAAGTATAGGCATCCTAAACCTGATTCGAATGTCAAAATTAGGTTTTAGTTACAGCCAACCTATCTTGCTAGCCTCTTTATACTTTTGGGATAGCACCTATAATACTTTCCATCTCCCTTGTGGAATGCTGACACCTACGTTCTTTGATATTGTTGCCATCACTGGACTTTCCCCTATTGGGGAAACTTTCGATCCAAATGAAGATGCAGATAACCTTATTGACTTCGATGTCAAGAATGCCAACTTCTCAAAATACATCAATTTCTATCATTCTGCTGAGGAAGAAGTTTCTGATGTCGAGCATATAGCTTTTCTGGAACTATGGTTATCAAAATATGTCTTCTGCAGCAAGTCCCTACAAGTTGCTAGCAGGTTCATCACCCTTGCAAATCAACTTCATCATGGTCGAAGGGTATGCATCAGTGAGTTACTGCTAACAAGCTTATATGAAAGCATAGGTGCTGCAGTTTCGAAACTAAAAACTTACGAAGCTGGCACTAATCTGCTTCTTGCTGGCCCCTTTTGGCTATTGCAGCTTTGGTTAAATGCAACTTTCGAACCATCTCTATTAACCTTTGGGGTTATTAACGAAGAACATCCTGACATTGTAAATCGAAGCATTGAAGGCACTAGGTTGTTAAAACTAACCCCAAACGATGAAAGAGAAAATTTCAAAACATGCTTCATTAACTATACAATGATTTTCTCCAAAAGACATAAGTTTGACCCTTCAATGGCCCCTTTTGCCAATCGAAACTGTGGTCCGACTTGGTTTACCATGCCCCTTGAACAAGCCATTGAAGAAGAGATAATTACGGACATTTGGTGTGCCTTTTTAAACCCTAGGCTTATTATTTCTAGGATCACGCTTGTGAAGAGCCAAGTGTGTATCCTTGCTTATCAACCTAATTTCGTGGCCCGTCAATTTGGATTATGCCAGATTCTACTTGAGCCTCTCTTCAACAAGAAAAGGGAGATATGTTTAGCAGGGGTGCCTTACTCCTTCAAGGAAGTCGAAACTCGACAAAAGAAATATGCTGGCTTTGCTGACTTTTCACTAGTCTTCTTTACTCCTTCCTTTTACATGACAAAAGATTTTTATACTTGGTGGACGGCTTATTATTCGAAGAATATGTTCAGCACCATCCAAATTCAGCAACAACTGACGACAAATTTTTCCTTTGTGCAGGAGCATGTAAAAAAAGGTATATTTACTCATGTCAAGGAAATTAGACCTTCCAAAAATATTTCGAAATTGTCTATAATCCTATGGAAATACATCGCACTGTCTGCGAAGCAGCAAGAACTTTGAAAGAAAAATTTGAAAAACAACTTTCAAAAATTCGATTTCCTCCTTATGTAAAACCTGAAGATAGGTATTGGTGGGCTTTCAAACATCAAACACCAAAATTTCCAAAACTACCTACTTCAGAGATGGCTTTAGCCTTTTTTCCTCCGTATCCATGGTGGTTCATTTGTGGGAACATTTTTCATTTGTGTGAAAATGATGCCAAAAAACCTGCCCAAAGGGTAACGTGGGCTAAACGTGATTTAGACAATTTCAGGGGGCACCTTCGCTATGACTTGTCAGCCATGTCTATCACGTCTCAAAAAGGCGAAGGTGCGGAACTGAAGAAATTCGAAGCTCCCTTATTCTTTCTAAACTTTGTTTTAAACTTGACCATTTCATATTCCTTTCAGCTGTTGATCTAAAATCTTTGAAAAAGGATAAAGTTGTACCCAAGGTAGGCTCAACTTCTTCTTTGAAAGTGCTAATAACCAATACTGAAAATCCTCCTTCTGACCAAGAAGATGACTCCTCAAAAAAGAAAAAGGTAATACTTCGCTCACTCCTTTCTTATTGTTGAAATTACTTTTTAAATTGACTAATTATTCTTTTCATTTCTCCAGGCAAGTGGATTACCTCCCAAGTCTCCTAAGAAACGAAAACACGATAGTGCCCATTCTGAAAATGAATCAGAAAAAGATGAAGACATTTCTCCTCTAAAACGAAAAAAGAAAAAGAAAATCAACAAATCTGGCGAAGGTTCTCAACTTGCCAATCCTTCAAAAAGTAAAGTAAATGTGACTGCTCCCAAGGTCAAATCCAAAGGACCTTCGAAGTCTCAGTCTTCGAAGAACGTAATTTCAGAACGCATTGGTAGCAATGCAACTTCTGATGAACAAAAGGTAAATCTTACTCAATGCTTTTTTAAATTGACTATGTAATCTTCTTTATGCTAACCCTTTATTTCTGTGCAGAGCGTTCCTTTTGCTCTTTCTGATCCTCCGGCCATTCAAGGCCAAGCTTCCAAACTTGCAGCCTCTCCTCAACCAGAAGGTTTCAACAAAGCTGTTTTAAATAAAGGTTCGTCCACTGCTGCTACTCCTGCAGGGACCGTCGAAGTCTTGGATCAACAAGAAACCTCGCCTCCATTGGTCTAAGCTTTAGACCAACAAGCAACTTCGCCTCCTTTGACAGAGGGCCCTGCAGCTGGCGAACCAGACAAAGCGCTCGAAACTCCCATCATCGATAATCCTAGTGACTCCTCTCCCAGAAGGGTGCATTTTGCTGAACAATCTGAAGAGGAAAGCGACACACATACTTTGAGTTGTTACTTCGCAGATGGTGACGAAGATGAGATGGTGAAAGAGGAGGTGGAAGTTACCGTTCCTACTGGAACTATTTTCACTAAAAACCCAGACCCTCCAATCTTGACTGGGGAACAGAAGGAAGAGCTAAAACGGAGTAATCCCCTGAAATATATCAAGCTAATGCTAGCTCAACGGGATTCTTCTTCTAGCAAAAATCAATCTGAAGATTCTAGCCAAACAAAGGATAATGCCCCTCTTACTTCTCTTGATCAACTTCTTCAACAAGTCAACAAAACTATTCTTGAGGCTGGCATTTTTACCATTCTAAAAGCAGATACTGCAGCCTATTTTTCGATGAAGAAGTTGCTTTCTCAGATAGATCTCAGCATCTGTCCACTTGAAGTAAGTGAAACCATATATGATCTGCAAATCTTGCTCAATGAGGTTAGAAGTGAATATATTAGGGTTAATGATGCTGAGGCTAAGATTCGAAGCAAACAAGAAGATTTGTCTAAAGCTTATGATCAAACTTCAAAACTTTCTGAAGAAGCAGAGAAGTTGGAGCGTGCTAAAATCCAGGCCAAAGACAAGCATGATGTTTTGGCTCGATCAATCCTGTTTTGGGAATCTCAGATTGAAGAACTCAAGAAGAAGATTGAGGGTGCTCGAAATGAGCAGGCAGCCTTGAAGCCTGTTGATGACCAAGAGCTTGAAAATCTTGTCACACAAAGTCTTCAACAGATGGAGGTGGCTGAAGGAATAAGCGAAGAAATCAAGGGGCTCGAAAGCGTCAGAAATACTACCCAATGCAAAATCAACTTATGCAAGAGCAAGTTTGCTAAGTTGAAACGAAACGCCCCTTTCTGATTTTCGAATGTATTTTGTTAATACTTTTTATTGTTAATGATTGAACACAACCATTTTGGCATTTATATAATACCATTTTGGCTTAATGTTTATATTTTTTTTTTATTATCCTGCAGTGATTCTAACCTCTTGCAAGCATGGCTTATACCTTTTTAAGTATTTCCCATTTACCCTCAAGATTCTTCTATCTTCTGCTAATTTTTCTATTTCATAAGCATTATTCGAAAATGTTTTTAAAACACGAAAGGGTCCTTCCCAATGGGGTGACCATTTACCTAATAATCTATTCTTTTTATCCATAGGTAATATAACTTTCCATACCAGGTTATTGGTTGAGAACAACTTAATTTTAACTCTTTTATTGTATGCTCTAGCTACTCTATCTTTCTGTCTTCTCATAACTTCTAAAGCATGTAGCCTATCTTCATCTACGTCCACTAATTCATTCATCATCATTTCCCAATATTGATCAGCTGGTATTTCATTTTGTCTTTGGATTCTTACTGATTGTAAGTGTATTTCGACTGGCAACACTGCATCGTGTCCAAATGTAAGTCGAAACGGAGTAGTATTCGTTGCTTCTTTAGGAGATGTTCGACATGCCCACAAAGCTTGGTCCAAAGTTTTGTCCCAATTTCTTGGCTTTCGTCCTACATGTTTCTTTATCAACCCTATTATGACTTTATTGGTTGCTTCCACTCGTCCATTAGCTTGAGCATAATAAGGAGTTGACTTGAGTAACTTAAATCCCATTTCTTTTGCAAACTCTTGCATTTTTCTCCCTGTGAAAACTGAACCTTGATCTGATGTGATACTTTCTGGTATTCCGAACCTGTAAATTATTTGCCTCTGGATGAATTCCATAATAGCCTCATGATCAACATTCACTAATGGAATTGCTTCGACCCATTTTGTGAAATAATCTATACCCACAAGGATATATTTCTGTCCTTTGGATGATGTTGGTCGAATTTCACCAATTAGATCTAATGCCCATCCTCTAAAAGGCTAAGGCTTAACAATTGAGTGTAACTCGCTCGCAAGAGCATGTTGAATACCTGCATGAACTTGGCATTCCTCGCATCCTTTAGCAAATTCTATGCAGTCTTTGAGCATAGTGGCTCAATGCATTCCATACCGAAACAACAACCATTTCATTTTGTGACCTGCTTGATGTGCCCCACACGCCCACTGTGCACACTGGACAATGCTAAATATGCTTCATTTTCTCCTAAACACTTGAGTAAGATACCTTCTGGGGTTTTCTTAAAAAGTTCATTCCCTATTAGGACATAAGACAATGCCCTATATTTGATCTTTTTCTCTGTACTTACTGAAGGTTCTTTCAGGTAATTTACTATGGGACTTCTCCAATCTGTATCTGCCAAAGTATCAATATTTAGTACTTCGAATTCTTTCTGATCTGCATAACCCAGTTTCGAATTTTCCAAGTCTAATGGTGATAATTTGGTAGCCATTATTCTGCCTCTTGTTTCTATGAGGTATTGGAGTTTTCTCTAGATGTCTTATATCATGAAGCTATTTGAGCCAAGTCATTTGCCTCCTGATTATCAATTCTGGGAATATGTTTTATGTCCACATATTCAAATTTCTTGAGTAATCTATTAGCAATAACAAAGTACATGATCAAATTTTCCTTGATACATTTGTATTCTTTGGTTATCTGTTTGATGACCAACTCTGAATCTCCACTAATTTCGACTCTGGTTGCCCCCAATTCCAACAAAGCTTCAAGTCCAACAATTAATGCTTCATACTCAGCTTCGTTGTTCAAACAGGGAGGGCCTTCTAACTTGTACTTGAATTTTGTTGGAATTCCCTCAGGAGAAATTATAAGGACTCCAACACCACTCCCATGTTTATGTGTTGACCCATCGAAGGATAATTTCCAAGGGTGGATCTCAACATAATCTAACGCGAAGTCCTCACTCACAGAGTGATCCACTATGAAATCTGAAACTACTTATCCTTTCATAGCTTTTAAAGGCTTAAAGGTCAAATTATACTCAGTGAGCGCTAAAGCCCATTTTCCAATCCTGCTGTGCATGATTGGTTTTGAAAGCATATGTTTAATAACATCAAAGTGAGATGAAACATAAACATCAACTGGTTTAATATAATATTTAAGTTTTGTACAAGAGAAATACAGACAGGGGCATAGTTTTTCAATGCTACTATACGTAGTCTCTGCTTTATTTAGGACCCTACTAAGATAATAGATGGCTCTTTCGACGCCATCATCATTTTCTTGGGCCAACATACTACCTATAGTTACATTGGAGGCATAGATATACAATCTCATTGGTTTATCTTTAGAAGGGGATGCAAGTATAAGAGGATGCATCAAATAAGCTTTGATTTTCTCGAATGCCTCCTGATGCTGCACAGTCCATTCAAAATTCCCTTGGTTGAGACGGAGGAGTGGAGAGAAAGCCTGAGTTCTCCCACTCAAATTAGATATGAATCTCCTTAAAAAGTTAATTTTACCCAATAGAGATTGCAACTCTTTCTTTGTTGAAGGAGGTTTCGTCTCCCTAATAGCCTTCGTCTTGTTCAAGTTAATTTCAATCCCCTTCTTGTGGACCACAAAGCCTAGGAAATCCCCAGCCTGAACAAAGAAAGCACATTTAAGAGGATTCATTTTTAAGCCATGTTTTCTCATTCTTTTGAATGACTGGCAAAGGTGAGTCAAATGATCCTCATCAGAAACAGATTTGACTACTATGTCATCTATATAAATCTGCATAATTGACTCAATGAAATCATGAAAAATAGTGTTCATTGCCCTCTGATATGTTGCCCCAGCATTTTTTAGTCCAAAGGGCATAACTACCCATTCATAAGTGCCTAAGGCGCCTGGACATCTGAATGCAGTTTTGGGAACATCATCCTCAGCAATAAAAATCTGATTATACCTAGAGTATCCATCTAACATACTCAGGTATTTGAAACCCGCAGCAGAATCAATCAGTATTTCTGCTATAGGCATGCAATATTCATCTTTTGGGGTGGCAGTGTTTAAATCCCTAAAATCTATGCAAATTCGTAAAGAGCCATTTTTTTTAATAACAGGTACAATATTAGCAAGCCATTCTACGTACCTTGTGGTCCTGATAAACTTGCATCAAAGGAGTCGTTCCACCTCTGCCTTTATTTTTGAGAGGATTGCTGGAGCGAATCGTCTAGGCATCTTCTTGATGGGCTTCTTTCCATCCTTGATTGGAAGCCTATGTTCTACCAGTTCCCTCTTTAAACCAGGAATTTCATCATAGTCCCAGGCGAAGCAATCTCTGTTTTGTTTGAGCATTTCAACCACCTTGCCTTTTAGACTGGGACTAAGTTTCGCACTGATGTACGTAACCCTTTTTTCGACGCCATCCCCAATATCAACTTCCTCCAAAGGATCTTGGGCCAGCATCTTAGCGCTTGTTGACTCTGGATCCTTCTCGAACCCCAAGGGCTCTTGATCATAAATGACATCTAGTCGTTGATCCACCAGTTCATAAGTTTGTCCATCACATGGTGAGGGTGAATGGTTTCCCTCAAGATTTGCTATTTCTTTTTTATCTATGGATTTGACAACCATGTTTTGTAT
This sequence comes from Vicia faba, assembly GCA_948472305.1. NCBI lineage: Eukaryota > Viridiplantae > Streptophyta > Magnoliopsida > Fabales > Fabaceae > Vicia > Vicia faba. The sequence continues at coordinate 1,626,086,215 of OX451738.1, read as the reverse complement.
TTCGGCTTCGAGAGCCGTTCTTCGTTTGTTCTCAGCCAGATAGGCCAAAATATTTTGGTAGTAATTTGACTCAGTCATAATAACCTTCGCTTGCCCAGCCAGTTGGCTGTATCGTCAAAGTCTCTCCATCTTTCTCAATCAACTGCCTATCCCACATGACTTACCTATCCCATTGGAATCCATTGGGACGCAGGGTTAAAGAATAATAAGCGTTCTCATTGGGCTCGAATAATTCCTCAGGTGGGTGACATGGCCCTATGTTGGCCATATTTCGATCGAAGTTTCTTTTGTCCATATTGTTGATTTCTGTCATATAGTAACTTTGGTTTGCTTCTATGTTTTCGACAATTCCATCATCTCTCCACAACACCAGCCTTTGATGCATTGAAGAAGGCACTGCGCCAATTCCATGGATCCATTCCCTGCCAAGCAACAGATTGTAGTTTGCTTTTGCAGCAATGACCATAAACATTGTTGGTCTTGTGAGGGAACCAACTGTCAAGTTAACTTGTATTACTCCTAAAGTCTTGCCAACCTTTCCTTCATAATTCGAAAGCACCATGTTGTGAGGTCTAACATCTGAATCTTGCATGCCTATCCTTTTTAGCATGAATTGAGGCATCAAATTGACAGCAACTCCAACATCCACCAGAACCTTGTTCACACCATATTGTTCCACCTTTGCCCTGATGAATAAGGGTTTTAGATGGTTCTTCATTCCTTCATCTGGTTTTTCGAAGAAAGCATTCTGCTCTTCGACCGCTCCATTGTTCATCACATAATAGCACACTGGCCTATGTCTGGCCATTTCGTACTCATCAGTCTCCTCACCAGCATAAACCTCTGTATCTTGATTGTACTCACAAGGCAGCACCGAAACTACATTGCAGTTTGCATTAAAGAAGGATTCCCCCTCAGATTCGAAGTCATCAGTCATCAAGTCCTCTTCGTTTGCAGCCTCCTTCTGAGTCTTATTTTCTTTAGTGTCTTTCTATGGTAAAAAAAGTTTCCTAGACACTGGGGGTTTGCCCCCAGTCTGGTTTACTAATGTTGGGTTATTGGTACTAGATTCCCCTATTCCCATAGGCTTCGAATCCCTTGCAGCTTTTTTGCTTCTCTGGTGTTTGCGCCATTGAGAGCGAGACATTCGATTTCTGCCTTTATAATTCTCCAATCTCATTTATTCCCTCCTATTTGAATTAAATTGCCTCCTGTAAGCCATCGCAGTCCTGCCTCCTCGGTCAAAGTTGTGCCACTTCCCTTTTCCCTTATCAGCATTCACCTGCAGCCATCTGTCAGTGGGGATTTCTGCAGGTAGTTTAAAGGAAACTCTCTTTGCTCCCCTTGGGTAAGGGCTATCTGGCCTCCTTGGCATACTTCTGCCAGTGCTAACAAGATTCGAAGGCATTCTTCCTTGGTGCCCCCAGCCTGATGCAAACGGAATTCTCTCGAATGCTTCAGCCATCTCTTTATCATACACCACTGCTCATCTGGGACATATTAAACACTCTGTTCCAATCTTGTGGCAACAAACCAAGAATTCGAGCAGACTTTCATCAGCTTTTGGATAGACTTTGTACAGTTGGTTTTCTTGCCTCCAGTTGACCCCTGTTCGTTCACGCTGGGCCCTTTCAAACTCAGCAGCAATTCTGGGGTTGCAGATGATGCTGCACCTTGGGCATAGCAACTTATCCTGATTTTTCTTATGACAGTGGAAGAGGTATTCACGCAAACCTGCATCTTTTCTAGGTAAGTTCTCTCTTCTTTGCTCTCTCTCCCTCTCTAAACAGCGTTCCACTTCTTCCATTTTAGCGTTAGGCTGTTCGAAGTCCACCATATTCACTCCCAGCATTTGATCATCAGAAATTTTGACTTCTTCAAATTTCATCCTAAGACCCTCAGTGGCCTCAGTTAATTTTTTATCACTTAATATCTTTGCTTTGAGCACCTTCGGGAGGCCATCAATAGCCTCTGTTTCGTTTTTGATCAATGGGAGGCCATCAGTAGCCTCTCTTTTGTTTTTGATTAAGATGAAGTCCCCATCCTCTTCGAATTCCACTTTCGACTCAACTTTCCCTTCAGCAATTTCTACCACATTGATGTCTAGAGGTTCAGAATAGTTAGTCCCCGCCATCAGCAATGGATCTGTATCAACTTTCATTGGATTCTTCCCTTTGTCTGAGAACTTCAGCCTGCCATCTTTGATTGCATTTTGTATCAGATCCCTGAAAAGAAAACACTGTGAGGTTTTATGGCCTAAAAAGTTGTGATATTTACAAAAGCCACTCTTTTTCCTTTGTTCCAACAGAGGAACCTTAAGGTTAGGAGGAACTATTAACTGGCCATCTTTAACAAGCAAATCAAATATCTTATCACATTTAGTTATGTCGAAAGTATATATTTTCTTAGGTAATTTATCATTCTTTTCACTTTCGACAGAATCCTTTCCATTGGAAGGAAGCAGAACTTTGCAAGCATAAGGGGGTGCTTCCTTTAGTTCTGCAAGATCTATTTCAAACTGATCGAAATTATAAGGGTCTTGAGAATCATCTATGTTTTCCTCTTCAACCTCTATGTAGGCTATTCTCTCTTTCTTATGATTTTTACTAGCCCTAACCTTTTCAGCTTTTAAACTTTCGACCTGACGAACTCTGTCTGCTAGTTGGGCCATATCTCTAAGATACTGTGTATCCAATTTCTTTCGAATGGAATAATCTAGGCCCCCAGCAGCCATTTCGACCAATTCATGTTCAGGGACCACTGTGAAGCATCTAGATTTTAATAAACGGAACCTATTCAAATATTCATCTATTGGTTCTATGAATTTTCTCTTAATGCTTGCTAATTCTTTGAGACTGATTTTAGACTGACCCATGTAAAATTGTTCATGGAAAAGTCTTTCTAAATAAGGCCATGTGTCCACAGATCCAGGGGGTAAGGTGGTGAACCAAGTGAAAGCGTTCTTTGTTAGAGAACTTGGGAAGTATTTTATCCTAAGATTTTCGTTATTTGCTATATCTCCTGCTTCGGTTAAATACCTTGCTATATGTTCCACTGTTGGTTCACTCGTGTCTCCAGGAAATTTCGTGAATTTAGGGACTTTAAAGCCCCTGGGTAATTCTGTTTGCAGAACATAATCTATAATAGGAGATGTATAATTTGGCCTCCTAAATCCTGAATTTAAACCATTCTGGGCCATTATTCTTTCAATCATGGTGGTGAGGTTATTTTCTGCCACCAAATTGTCATTTCTAATTCTATGAACAATTTCATCTGCATTTTGGTCCCTATTCACCATCATTATAGGTCTAGGCCGTTCATTCTGAACTTCCTGAACTTCTTGGTCTCTTAATCTTACCCCTGTATTTCTTTCTTCTACCACTTGTACATGGGGTCGAATTTGTTCGATTATGGGTTCTTCATTTCGAATCACCACCGGGTTTTGCCTACGCCTTGCAGGCGCATTAGAGGCACCAAAAAAATCTGCTATTCTGGCCATCTGGGCTGCATTTTCTTGGTTTGTTCTATTTATATTCTGGATTAGGGGATTGAAAATAGCATTCATTTCACGGGCTAGGATTCCTACCATATCATGATTGCTATCATCCATCTGTTGCCTAAGCGCTACTTGACTATTGGTTGTAAGGGTAGGCAACTGGGCGAAGTTTCCTATATTCTGGAAATTTGTACCCAAATGGTTCATTCCTGAACCAGACCCTTTGAGTGGGGACGAAGTTGATGCATTATGTAACCCTGCCATAAACGAAGTTGACATTCCATACTGAGGATTTCTGGGTCTCAAAGGTTCGAAACCTGGAGGCCTAGGGGGGGTCGAATACTGTTGATTCTCTATGTGTGGCGCAGTTTGCACTGAAGACACGTTTGATGGCATTTCTAATGTACTTACTGGGATCGTATTCGAACTGCCAACAGGGATGGCATTGGAGGCATCAATCGAACTTGAAATGATTGTTGCAGCCCCCTGTGGGGGATTTTGTACCCCATCTTGGTTGGTTGTGTTAACCATTGTTTTGGTACGTTGTTTTCTGGGATATGTGGATTATTATTCTTTATTTTTCCATTTCGAAGGTTCATGTACCGAAACGCGCTCCACACTCAGAAGATCCTAAAAATTCTCTAATATGTTTGATAAAACTTTTTGTTATGACACTGTCCCACCGGGTGTGCCAATTTGTTTACAGTTATTTCTAGTAAATAATCGCTAGTCTTCCAATTTATTGATTATTATTTGTTACTTGCAGGATCGACTAGATTGATCCTAGAACACATGTGTCATAACTCATTTCTATATTCATACTCATTATCTTGATAGACTTATATTGTATGTTAAGTTCGAATGTGAGATTCTTAAGTAATATCTCTAAAATTGTCTATAGGAATAAACTGATTGAATGTAGAAAGGAAAGGCTTCGAATTAAACTTAGGTTTTAATGCTTGAATGTAAAGATAAGGAATTTCTGAGAATATAACAGTTTCTGGAAATATGAAGTGTTTGAATAAAAGGATAAAGTAAAAATGAAGTTTCTAAGGAAATAAATGTGTTTAAAGGCAAGTAGAACAAGGAAATGCAAGGAAATCGAAAGATTTAAGGGCAGAAATACTGTAATAGTGAACTAAATATAAAAAGACTTGTATTTGAAATTGTAAAGAATCATGATGTTCAATACGTACATTTTGTCTTCTGACTCGTTTCCCTTAATTCACGGTAATTTGAGTGCTTTGAGATTTTTTAGTACATGAAAATGAACATCCCAAATATAACATAAAAACACCTATTTATAGTGTCTTGACCCTAACGGTCCTACTCTAAGATCATGCCACGTTCGAAGCATGCAGGCTTCTCACATTTTACTGACTTCCACGCGTCTTCTAAGAATGGCGCTTCTATTTGGAATTCGAAACCTGTGCCAATCGAATCATTTTACTAATTTTCTTCATTTCGAAATAAGCCAATTGCCTGGACCCTTTCCAATTCTGGCACCCTTGCATAAAGGAGCTCTTTATACTTTAAACACTAAAAAATCCAAATCGAAATCCATCATTTACTGGAAATAGAATAATCCTTTAGCATAATGGTTCTATATTTCCCACCAATATCCAACATTGATATCAATCTCCTTAAGTACTTATTCGAAATATTATTTTGATAGTGGTTTCTTCTTTATTCGAAATAGCCAACTAACAGTAGGTTGAGTTCTGTAGGCTTGTTCAAGTACATTCAAGGCAAGCTAGACATTGGAGAAGGTCAAGTGAAGTTCAAGCTAGCTCCCAGACATCTCAAGCCTTGTTGAAAATCTCCACATTGCCATACACAAAGTCAACTGAAGCAGATTTTTATCAACTTCCTATCTCTCTATTTAGGAACATTTAGACTTAGGTTTATGAATAAGAAATGTAGTATTCATAGCCATGAAGTTGTACATATGCTCAGTTTTCATTTTAATTAATCATGCTAAGAGAATTTGGTCTATGAACATCCTGAAAAAATTAGGTTAGATTTTATGGCCAGAGAAATTCTCTCTGGTCTTTGAGAGTTAAGACAAGTTTTTTATATGGTTGAATTCGTCTTAGAAAGCTCTACAACTTTGATGTTATGTGTTTTTGCATTAGAGCAAGTATGCAGGATCTGGCATTTTGAACAGGGCGCGTGGTTTTTGTTTGAACAAGAGGTTAAAGATGAAGTTAGTGGGCTGGGCTTGGTTCTGGCCTTGCTTCTCACACCCCCCTTTTGCTAAATGCACCCCCGTAGCCCAATTTCTTTATATTTTATATTTTTGTATTTTTATTTTCATTTCTGATTTTATTTCATTATTTCTAAATATAAAAAATACTCAAAAATATTTTTATAAATTTTCACTTTTATTTTGTATTTTACTTTTATTTTCTCTAACATGAAAATAATTTAATTAGTATATGTTTTATTTATTGAAAACTTAAAAGTAACATATAAATTATACTTTTATTTTATTCTTTATTTTTATTCACACTAAAAATATTATTCTAAATATATTTTTATTTTTGCATATATTTTATTTTATTTTTATTATTATAATTAATATAGTTAATATATATACATACTTTTATTTTATTTAATAGATACTTTAGAATAAAAACATAAAAATATTATACTTTTATTTTTATTATTATTTATACTTAAATAACACTTTTTCTAAATACATTTTATTTTTGTATATACACTATTTTGTTTTATTGTATATAAATAATATAGTCAATATATTTACATTCTTAAAAATTAAGGTTTTACCCTTAATAAAAAATGATAATCTTTTTATTTATTTCTTTCTTTTTACATTAAATATTATTTACATACATAAAAATAAACAAAAAACTTTTTGCATATTCGTATTATTTTTTATATATATTTATTTAATTTGTTTATTTAAATATTATTCATTTGTTATTTATGCCATTTGATTCAATTTGGATGTAATAGTAAAATTAGGGTTTTAATTTCTTGTCAAATAATCCCCATTCAAAATTGTATCCCCCTCCCCATAATCATGTTGTAATAGTGGTAGATTTTATTTTATGCATTTACGCTTTCAATTATGCCATGATTAGAGATTAGGGTTTGTATGCTAACAATCCAAAAATCAAACAAAAATAGCTTGACTAATACCAAGACAAAATGCATGAAAATCAATACACAATGCACACTTGCATCCCTATGGTTACATCCACTTGTTGCCTTAAAAATGGGCCATGTTATGCATGTTGAGTATTTTGGCAAAACAAAAACAAAACAAAAGATCATAGTCCCTCGATGACGCTATCTTGGTTGCCTATACAAAATGATCTAGTCCCTCGGAAAAAATTTCTAAAAATACTTAACACAATTGCTATCATGGTCCATACGATGACCCGCGCCTGTCCCGTTTAACATCCTAATACAAGGTTGTTTACCAAATGCAATGGTAAAACAACATTGTCAAAAGGGTTAAAAACATATTGGAACGATCTTTGAGTAAAATAAGGTAGATAACTCTTAGTTACTTGATCAAAAACTTGCAAAACATCCTTGCTATTTTTAAAACACACCTCACAACACAATTTCAAAACATTTCCTAAATCAAACTTTCAAAACATTGAAATCTTTTCAAAAGACAATACACCTTTGTATATATTCAAACAAGAATCATTACAAAGGTTGCCACAACGATGGCCTCTTTTCAAAACATCTTTCAAAACCACACACAAAGAACCATTTCAAACAATTGAAAAGCAAAAGCAAGTGATCTAAACAAGTAACTAAGATCCCATGGATAACCATGAATGAAAAGGGTCCTTGCACCTTCCCTTTTCATAATCTACTCCCCGAACCCAAGAAAACATCTCAAAGGTCTTTCATGTGCTTTTTGACCTTTCCTTAGGATAAAATAAAAATTCGATGGCGACTCTTGCTAAACTGAAACATTTGCGAACACAAACGCAAAACCTCAAGTCAGTTCTCCCACCGTATCACAGAACTGATGAATCTGCTGGGGAGATCTTTAAAAGTGGAGTAACCTTAGGGTTTAGATCACCTTTACATGCTTATCTTGTATGCTTTGATTGCTTTACATTTAGTTCTCTTGTTTGGGTTTGAATCCTCCACCCGGATTTGGGAAAGATTCATAGGTAAATAGCAATACGTTATGGAAATTGTGCAGGGTATACCGACATGGTTGAAGCAATAGCTATATTAGTGCGGCATACTTGTGGGTACCGGTAGCCTTTGAGTCAATCAAAGAGAATACAGGGCCGCTGAGTGATGTCATGAAGCACTAATGAACTCTTAGAACCTTACTTGACCATCTTGGCCTTTTTAGGGGTAGTGAGATGACCGGCATTGGTGCAGTCCGAAGTTGATAGATACACGATACTACACTCATTGAGGGTTGTTTTCTTGGAATATTTTGGTCGCCAGTTAAGTGGCTAAACTAAAACAATGAACACAGAAAATAATCCAGTGATATTGAGCTCCTTAGTACACGGTTACTATTTATAGGACAGGTTGAGCCAACTAACTTCAAGAGGGTACTTACCTATGAAACCCCATGCAAGCCTGAAACTAGGATCTTGTGTGACTTTCTTGTACATATACTTGTGCATACATCATAAACATCATAAAGCATCATTTGCATCCGCTAACCATTTCAAGGGTTTGGATCTTCATCTTTGTTCTTGTTTTGTAGGTCATGGAATCTCTTCGCAGGAAAACAATTCAAGTCAACCTTGTGAGAATCCCTCCTCAACTCAAGGAGCTTACTTCCAAGATTCCAGAGAATTCTCCTTTCAGTGAAAGACATGGTAGACTTCTCAACTTGGTCAACTCCAACATTGAAGAAGACATGGTGAAAGTTCTCTTCCAGTTCTTTGACCCACTACACCATTGCTTTACACTTCCTGATTACCAACTAGTACCTACTTTGGAGGAATTTTCTCAACTCCCGAGGATTCCTACTCTCCATCAACTACCCTACAACGGTACGGAAAGAGAACCAAAGCCTGAAGATGTTGCTCAAGCTTTACACTTGCAACCATCTGATATTAAATGTCATTGGGAAACCAGAAGTGGTGTCAAGGGTTTCTTGGCAAAGTTTCTGTTTGAGAAGGCACAAGACTGCTGGAATTCTCTAGATCTGCAAGCTTTTGTGGAGATTGTAGCACTTCTCATCTATGGGTTGGTCTTGTTCCCAAACCCTGATCAGCTTATAGATGTGAATGCTGTCAAGATTTTCATATCTCGGAATCCTGTGCCTACATTGCTTGGGGACATCCTACACTCATTTTACATACGAACAATGAGGAAAAGAGGTGTTCTCATGTGCTGTACTCCTCTTCTAGCAAGATGGTTTATTTCTCACCTTCCCCAGTCAGTCTTGAAGAATGAATAAGGCTTAAGGTGGTCGCAACGATTGATGACTCTTACACATTCTGATGTTCATTGGTGTTCTCGGTCCAGAGAAAATGTCATCATTATTGATCGTTGTGGGGAATTCCCTAATGTCCCACTACTTGGCATTAGGGGAGGCATTACCTACAACCCTTATTTAGCTCTGAGACAATTTGGTTATGCCTGGAGGGATGGCCCTCATGACATGCTGATTCCAAACTTGGTTTTTGACTTTGACAACGACGCTCAAGGACTTCGACAAAGGTTTATCCGAGCTTGGAGGATGCCCAACAAAGTGGATAGTAAGACATTGGGACACAAGAATTCCATCCCCCTTGAGCCTTATCTCAAGTGGGTATGAACCTGTGCCCAGAGTCTTATGATGCCTTACCCCCACATTCTCCCCGTAATCAAAGAGCCTGTTATGGAAGGAGAGGTTCCATACACCCTCCTACATCCAGACATGCCAACATCATTGGAAGAATTGCAAAAGAGTTGGATACAACTCAAGGAAGAGCGGAATACTTTTGAAGCCAGCTTTTATGCCAGTGAGAAGAAGGTTTTGGAACTCACCCGCCGAATTCACGAAGAGGAGACTCTTAACACTTACATCGCACCAAAGAGGATGCACAATGTCTTTTTACATTAAGAATTTTGTAATATTTTGCCCAAGGGGCATTTATGTACTAACAAATTTCTTCTTATTAATATGACGTGTGTTCTTTTTGTTTGCAACAACTTTGAATTTATGAATCCTTGAATATATTAAATGAATATATATCATTTATCATATTCATAAACAGGTCTTCACACCAGGTTTCCTTATCTTTCTGCTGTTTATTTTAGCAAGATGGATATAGAGCAGACGGTCAAAGATCTGCAAGCACAAAATTCTCAGTTCCAACAACTCCTCATGACCTTTGCAAAAGGTCAAGAGGACCTTAAAGCACTGTTAGAGAAAGAGAAAGACAAAGATAAAAAGAAGAAAAGGGCTGGTGTGGCCACTATGGGAAGAAGATTTGAGAACCAGGCTAGAAGGGTCCTCGAGTTCCCCTCGACGTCTGACGAAGGGGTTGGTAAAGGTAAGGGAGTTGCAATACCCTTCGAGTCTGAAGCTGAAGAGGAAGAAGAAGAAGAGGAGGAAGATTACTCTGAGCAGCAGTATCCTCCTGCGGACGATAAGTATAAAATATGGAAGAGCGGCTGGCAGCCATGGAAGTACAAAGGGTTTCTGGGCTGGATTTCGAAGAACTAGGGTTGGTTGCTGGGATCGTCATTCCCCCCAAGTTCAAAGTGCCTACATTTGCAAAATACGACGGTTTGTCCTGTCCAAAGATGCAACTGCGGTCCTACGTCAGAATGATACAACCTCACTCTTCTGATAAGGATTTGTGGGTCCACTTTTTTCAAGATAGTTTGTCGGGTACGCAATTGGACTGGTTTTATCAACTTGAGAGATCTGATGTTCATAACTGAGAAGATTTGGCTGCTGCTTTCTATCGACAATATCAATATAATGCATATTTAGCACCTACTCATACTCAACTATAGAGTATGAGTATGGTCTCTAATGAAGGCTTTAAGGAGTATGCCCAGAAATGGCGGGATTTGGCTGGAAGGGTGCAGCCACCGTTGTCGGATAGAGAGTTGGTTGATATGTTTTTAGGGACCCTGTCAGGTCCATTCTTTAATCACTTGATCGGGAGCTCATCTGTAGGGTTCATCGAATTAATTCTGACAGGTGAAAGGGTCGAAGCTGGCATTAAGAGTGGTAAAATTCAGAAGGATGCAACTGCTTCCACTGCTGTCAAGAAGACCTTCCCAGCCAAGAAAGAAGCTTATACTATTTACTCCCAGAGAAATCAAGGAAGAACGGAGCGCTGACCAGCGGTGGGGGCTGTGATGATCCAGAACTCCTCAGCCGATCAACCTCGAAGCAGTCAACCCAGGGCTAACCAGCAAAGGGTAGAAAGGCCACAACGGCAATTCACCCGGATCAATATGACACCGGCTCAGGTCTTCCCTCATTTGTTAAAGTTAAACCTTACCAACTGGAAAGAAGCGCCGAAAAACCCAAATACCTCTTCTCCCTATTATCATTCAAATGCAAAATGTGCATATCATTCGGACAGTGTGGGGCATGACACCAACAACTGTTGGGCCCTTAAAAACAAGATCCAAGATTTGATAGATGCCAGGGAGGTGGAATTTGATGCCCCCGAAAAACCTAATGTGATATCCGCTCCTGTGCCAAAACATGGTCATAATGTCCATGCTATTGTAGAAGATCTTCATGTTACTGCTGTTGATGACTTAATGACTCCATTGCTAATGATCAAGATGAATCTGTTGAAAGCCGAGATTTTCCCAGGCTGTGAAAAAGATTGTTACTTTTGTTCAACCTTGCAATCCGACTGTCCGCTGTTGAAATCCGGCATCCAACGCCTGATGGATACTCAAGAGATCCTCTTTCAGAAAACTCTTGTTGCTACTATTACTCATGTTACTCCTGTTACTCCTATTACTCCAATCAATGACATTGCTATAATCACCATTTCCGACAATCTTTCCAAGACCTGCAAAAGGCCTGTTAAGATTACACCTGATCCAAAGTTTGTACCGCTGAAGATTACCATGCCAGGGCCTATCCCATATAAGTCCAACAAGACGATACCGTGGAATTATGGAGGAGAGATCTTTTACCATGGTGTCAAGCAGATCGAATCAGGCGAAGAGAATTCCAATGAAGAAACTCCTGATATAGGAAATATTGCGGGGACGAGTAAGATCACTCGTAGCGGAAGAATCTTCTCTCCAGAGATTGCTCCTTCACGGGCGGTCTTCGGACCCTCAAGTGCTCCTGTGCCGGTCAAGATATATGTGCAAAGTCCAGTGATCGAAGAAATTGTTACTCCCGAAGTTGTACCCTCTACTGTTACTGCTGATAAAGGTAATGGGATCCAAGAAGCGCCCGTCAGGACGAGGGCGCAGACTTTGGTTATCCCCGAGACCACCCAAAAGGAAATGAAGGAAATATTAAAGAGAATCAAGAAGAGCGACTATGATGTCGTAGAGCAACTGGGGCAAACCCCTTCAAAAATCTCTATGCTAGCTCTGTTGCTTTGCTCTGAGGCTCATGCCAAAGCCTTGATAAAATTCTTGAAGACGGTGCACGTGCCTCAAGAAACTTCTACGGATCTGTTTCAAGAGTGTGTGGCTAGCCTTACAGACGACAATGGTTTGGGCTTTTCTGATGCCGATCTAACGTCCAAGGGAAGAAAGCATAATGATGCGCTGCATGTTTCGGTAGAGTGCAGAGGGACCACACTTGCTCATGTTCTGGTTGATACTGATTCATCTTTAAATGTTCTACCAAAGAAAGCATTGGACAGATTGGACTGTGAAGGTTTGACCCTAAAGCCCAGTAATATCATTGTTAGAGCCTTCTACGGTTCTAAGCGGATGGTTCATGGAGAAGTGGACATCCTAATTAAGGTGGGAACGGATATTTTTAACTCTACGTTTTATGTGATGGACATCCGTCCTTCATATTCATGCTTATTAGGAAGGCCATGGATCCACAACGCTGGGGCAGTCACTTCTTCTCTACATCAGATGCTCAAATACCCAGTCCAGGGTAAAATCATAATAGTTCATGGTGAGGAGGAGTATATGATAAGCCTCCTTAACTCTTTTCGCTACGTGGAGTTAGATGGTGAATTCATAGAAACACTTTTCCAACACTTTGAAGAGGTTTCTCCTGAAGTTGCGGTAGCCAAGACAATGATTAATGTGCCCATCATTACCAAGCCTGTATCCCGGATGTCATCCCTTAAAGATGATGAGGCTGTAGTCAAGGTAGGAGGAAGTACAGTATGGGGTCAACTTCCAGATTTTCTTCACAAGACAGACAAGTTCGGATTGGGTTTCACTGCTGCTAGCCAGAAGGCTGTGCGTCGCTCCCGGGATGGAGGACCACCCTTAAAGATCACTCATCATGGAGTTCATGCTTTAGAAGATGTTGAAGAAGGAAACAATTTTGAAGACTGGATCTTTCCAACCATTGAATGAGGACTGAAAAACTGGGAGGCGAAAGACTTTGTTCCCATTACTTTCATCAATCAGTAATTTATCTTTTGAACATTTCCTGTTTGGTCTATAATAATTATTAAGCAATTCGTACACTCTTTTCACCTTATTCCTTGCCCGGGGCATATAGGTCCATTTGTAAGGGTTTTGATTCTTCATTTTCATATGCCATTTTTAATGAATCATGGACGTTTTCATCTATAAAGTTTTGTGTTCATTTTCTTTCCTTTTACATTTTATTTTGTTTAAGGATGGCTATCCCTTACACACACCCACACTCACAAAATGCAGGTACCTATCCACTCCGGATTCCATGGGTGACTATTATGCTTTGGCCTTCAGTGACTCTAAAGATTTGGTCAATCATGCCGAGTACGAAGGTGATGAAGACTGTGAAGTGCCTGGAGAGTTGGCTAGGCTTTTGCAACAAGAAGAAAGGGTTATTCTGCCCCATGAAGAGTTGTTAGAGACTATCAATTTGGGTATTGCCGAAGACAAAAAAGAGGTTAAGGTGGGTGCCAACCTGGAGCCAAGTGTCAAAGAGCGCTTAGTTCAGCTGTTGAATGAGTTTGTTGAAATCTTAGCCTGGTCCTATGAAGACATGCCGGGACTGGATACAGATATTGTGGTTCACCGTCTCCCTACAAGAGAAGACTGTCCACCAATCAAACAGAAAGTCCGTCGAATGAGGCCCGACATGTAGGAAAAGATCAAAGCTGAGGTGATGAAGCAGTTCAATGTTGGCTTTCTGGCTGTTACTTCCTATCCATAATGGGTTGCTAACATTGTGCCCGTGCCTAAGAAGGACGGCAAAGTCAGAATGTGTGTGGACTACAGAGACTTAAACAGGGCTAGCCCTAAAGATGATTTTCCACTACCACACATTGACATCTTGGTTGACAACACAGCTCAACACAAGGTATTCTCTTTCATGGACGGATTTTCAAGGTATAACCAAATCAAAATGGCCCCCGAAGACATGGAGAAGACTACTTTTGTTACGCAGTGGGGTACCTTCTGCTATAAAGTGATGCCATTCGGACTGAAGAATGTCGGGGCAACCTATCAGCGAGCCATGGTAGCTTTGTTTCATGACATGATACATCATGAGATTGAAGTCTACGTAGACGACATGATAGCCCGTTCACAGACAAAAGAAGAACACCTCGACCATCTGTAAAAGCTATTTATCAGGTTAAAAGAATACAAGCTCAGACTGAACCCTAGCAAGTGCACTTTCAGAGTCAGGTCTGGTAAACTCTTGGGATTCATCGTCAGCAACAAAGGCATTGAGGTTGATCCTGCTAAAGTCAATGCTATACGAGAAATGCTTGCCCCCCGCACTGAAAAGGAGGTCAGAGGTTTCTTGGGACGCCTAAACTATATTTCAAGGTTCATTTCTCACCTAACATCTACCTGTGAACCAATCTTGAAGCTGTTGAAGAAAGATCAGGTGGTTGAATGGAACGATGACTGTCAATTTGCTTTCGATAAGATCAAGGAGTATTTGTTGGAACCTCTTATCTTGATGCCACTCATCGAAGGAAGGTCGTTAATCATGTATCTGACCGTTTTGGATAACTCAATGGGGTGCATACTGGGCCAACATGACGAGTCTGGTTGAAAAGAGCATGCCATTTATTACCTTAGCAAAAAGTTTACCGACTGTGAGACTCGCTACTCACTGCTCGAGAAATCTTGTTGCGCTTTGGTATGGGCTGCTCGCCGGCTAAGGCAGTATATGTTGACACATACCACTTTGCTGATTTCCAAAATGGATCCGATCAAGTACATCTTCGAGAAGCCTGCTTTATCCGGAAGAATCGCTAGATGGCAGATGATCCTGACTGAGTATGATATCCAGTACACAACCCAAAAAGCTATAAAGGGGAGTGTACTAGCTGACCATCTAGCTCATCAAGCCGTCGAAGATTACCAATCTATGAGGTTCGACTTCCATGACGAGGACATTATGACATTGGATAACATTAAATGTAAAGGACCGTATGACGGACTTGAACAAGGATCCCGATGGACCCTGTATTTTGATGGTGCTTCAAATGCACTTGGAAACGATATTGGTGTGGTACTTATTTCTCCAGAAGGTTGCCATACACCTTTCACTGCTAGACTCTGCTTCAACTGCACCAACAACATGGCCGAGTATGAAGCTTATATCTTTGGTCTCAAGGCTGTGATTGACATAGGCATCAAATCTTTGGTTGTATTTGGGGACTCATCTTTGGTTATCAGTCAAATCAAAGGAGAGTTGGACACTAAACATCCTAACCTCATCCCATACAAAGAACATGTCCTGACATTGTTACCACATTTCGAGCAGATTACCTTCGAGCACTTCCCGCGAGAAGAGAATCAGCTAGCAGATACGCTAGCTACAATGTCATCCATGTTTAAACTCAACTGGGATAATGAGGCTCCACAAATCACCTGAAGGAGCTTCAATCAACGACAAAAATTTCTTAAGGAGATTTGTTGCCAAGTTCTTCCTGAGCAATGGTATCCTATATAAGCGCAACCATGATTGTGTTCTGCTTCATTGTGTGGACAAGGTTGAAGCTGAGCAGATTATGACTGAACTGTATAGTGGCACATTTGGCACCCATTTGAGCGGACATACGATGGCTAAGAAGATTCTAAGGGCAGACAACTACTGGTCTACCATGGAAGCTGACTGTCATCAATATTCCCACACTTGTCACAAATGCCAAGTTTATACTGACAAGGTACATATTCCTCCAGTTCCTCTTAATGTCCTAACAGCTCCTTGGCCATTCGCAATATGGGGAATCGACATGATTGGAGAGATCAAGCCTACGGCGTCCAATGGACATCGCTTCATCCTGGTGGCTATTGACTACTTTACAAAATGGGTCGAAGCAGCTTCCTTTACCTCCGTTACAAAGAATGTGGTTGCCCGCTTCATCAAGTAGAACCTCATATTCCGGTATGGTATCCCCGACAGGATCATCACGGACAACGGTACAAACCTGAATAACACTGTGATCACTGCTCTGTGCGAGCAGTTCAAAATTCAACATCACAATTCATCTCCCTATTGGCCAAAGATGAACGGTGTTGTTGAAGCTGCGAATAAAAATATCAAGAAGATCATTCAAAAGATGACAGTCACCTACAAGGACTGGCATGAGATATTACCGTTTTCTCTGCACGGATATCGTGCCACGGCCCGTACTTCAACCGGGGCAACCCCCTTTTCTTTGGTATATGGCATGGAAGCTGTTTTACCTATGGAGGTTCAGATTCCTTCCTTGAGAATTATGAAGGATGTTAGTTTAACTGAAGACGATTGGATTCACACCCCGGCTTGATCAACTTAACTTGATCGACGAGAAGCGACTTACTGCTGTTTGTCATGGTCAGACGTATCAAAAACGGATGATCAAGGCTTTCAACAAGAAAGTCAGACGTCAGGTGTATCAAGTCAGAGATCTTGTAATCAAGTGGATCATCTTGCCGCAAAGTGATCCCAGGGGCAAATGGACTCCTACTTACGAAGGACCATTTGTGATCAAAAACATCTTTTCTGGTGGGGCAATGATTCTGACCACCATGGACGGTGATGACCTGCCGCACCCTGCGAACACAGACATAGTCAAAAGATACTACGCATAAATGACCCGATAAGTTGAAAACCCGAAAGGGCGACTTGGGCAAAAATGGGCATCCCGGTGAATCGAAAACCCGAAAGGGCGATTTAGGCAAAAATTAGGGATAAAAAAAAATCTGTACACCCGACAAGTTGAAAACCTGAAAGGGCGACTTGGGCAAAAAAGGGTTTCCCGGTGGATCGAAAACCCGAAAGGGCGGTCCAGGCAAAAGTTAGGGAATTAAAGCGTATGACTATGTCTCGTCGGATCACTTTAAGGACAATCTCTTCACGGACAAGCTCCAGGCTTCTGATCAATCCAATCATCTGCGAACGAAGCAACGAATGGACAAGATGCTCAGATTTATGAAGGCTATAACAGAATGGGAACCCCATGGAATTGTTACACATAACCATCTTTCTTTGTATAAATTTTTCTCATTTTTATGACAACATTCTCTTACTAGGATGTCTGTCTCCTTTGTACAAAATACT
The DNA here is from genome assembly GCA_948472305.1 of Vicia faba. Classification (NCBI taxonomy): domain Eukaryota; kingdom Viridiplantae; phylum Streptophyta; class Magnoliopsida; order Fabales; family Fabaceae; genus Vicia; species Vicia faba. The sequence continues at coordinate 1,626,069,086 of OX451738.1, read as the reverse complement.
TACCCAAAAGATAATACAAAGATACTTCAAAGTGCAGGAATTTGTTTGCCTTTTCTTTCTTTTTACACTTGTGTTTTATTTGAAAACGTCTAATGATTTATTAAATGAGCATATGCATTTGAATACAATCACTGCCTATAAATAAAATGAAATGAGAAAGGATAATTACTGATAGGTTGAAAGTATAGGAAAACGTCTTTAGGCAATTCCAGAAGAAATCTCCTGCAATATGTCATTCAGATCCTCAACAGAGCTAAAACCTTGAAATACATATCCCCAGCAGAGTTAAGTTTCAAAATCTCCATCAGAGTTAAGTTTCTAAACTCCCGATCCCCAACGGAGCCAGAAGACTTTGAACTACAAGTCCCCAGTGAAGATAAAACTTTCTTCCCCAACGGAGTCCAAAACTTCAACCTCTAAACCATAGTGGAGATCATCTGGTTTCTCCAAATCCTCCAGCAAGTCATTTTAAAGCCTGGAAATCCATCAGATAACATTTAACTTTTGTTCTATCCCCAACCAAGGATGAAACTCCAGAAGATTGGCATGCTCCCAACCTCCTGATACCCTTAACAAAATGAAGATTCTCGTTCCTAAAATTCCAGAAGATTGGCATACACCCAACCTCCTAACCCAAACGCCTGAATGAAGATTCTCATTCTCACTCCCTCAATAGATTGGCATACAACCCAAGCTTTTGAAAACTCTCCAACAAGATAAGCATTCTCCCCACAGAGTTATTTCCCAGTAGAACGAAGATTCTTGTTCTCACTTCTACAAGTTGAAGCCTCCCAGGTTTTAATTCCCCAGTAGAGATCGTCAGAGTTTTCCTTATTCCCCAGTGTTGTACCCCAAAATTTGCCCTCCCATATTCTTCAAGATTTGCAAAGAGTATGCTTCAAAATCTCCCAAGAGTTGCACAGTCCAATTGCCTCCTAACAGTAAAAAAATTAGGGTTTTGGTTCTGGCAAAGAAGTTGAAGTTTCCAAGGGTCCAAACAAGTCCCACATGCCTACAAACATGGTCAAGCATCCATATGCTAAGTTTCAAGACTCACAGCACCAGATTGCACAGTCAAAAACCCTAATTGCTTCACAGTCAACTGTAGGGGCAAAATGGTCATTTGACAGTCAAAATTTTTGGTCAACATATTATTTTGAAGCCACAAACATCATTTGATAAATTCTTGATCATGATTCTCAAGGCATGGCTCAAAAAGTCTCAAGATGCAAAAGTTTCTATTTTTGGACAGCTGGAAAAGTCAACTGCAAATTGACCAGGGCATAACTTCCACATGGTTTATCATAAAAATTCCATCCAAAGCTCATTTTGAAGAGAATGACATTTCCTACAACTCATCTTCACACTTCAAATCCAAGAAATTCTCTCACAAAAAGTTATCAATCTCAACATTATAGGTCATTTTCAAAAGTCAACAAAAAGGCACTTTAAGTCAAAGACCATAACTTAAGATTGGTAAATAAAAATGCCATGGGACCAAAGGCATTGGTTATAGGACTTCAAGCCCTTTCCAAAATGTCCAAGAACATGATCAAAGCATAAAAATTGAGCAAGATATGCCTTGTGGAAGTTGGGAAATTTTTGGGAATTTTGAAAAGTCAACCTTGCTTCAAATACCTCAAAATTGCTAATGGGCCTCAATTTCTTCCATGAATCATCACCCAAAGGCTTTGCACGACCCATTGACATCCAAGGGAGTTATTTTACCATTTTTGATTAATTATTTGAATTATTATTATTATTAATTCACTTAATTAAAATTAAATATGACAAAAATAGCAAATCATGTTTTCCAAATCTTTTTGTGCAGCATATTCTCTCATTAAGGCCTAAATATTTCGTGTACCACATCAAAGAGACCAAATCTTCCAAATAGGCAAGTTTTCATGGCAAAAAGGATTGAAAAAGATCATGGAAAATCACAAATTCAAAAGCATTGAATACATGGATCATGAGCTTGTTTTGCTTGACCTAATCATGCTACATACATATGCAAACATAACCTAGTGCATAAGGACAAGAAGTTGCGCCTCAAACAGAAGAACACATTTGCATTTTTTCACAAAAAATCTCTAAACTGTTTTCATAGCTAGAGATCGTTCCAAGGCCTCAAAGCTATTCCAAAACACTCCTGACACTACCAGGAAGCTGTTGCAATTGAAATCAGATCTCCACGCGCAAGGAATTGGTAGAACCATGTTGCACTTTTTCACAAAAAATTCATAATCGTGTTTCCATTTATATGCATTATTTGTGATTTTTAACCATTGATTTACATTAACATGGACATTCTGAATCTATTGGTGCTATTTAATTGAATTACTATTGCCTGTATGAGAAGTTGCCATGAACATATCTTAGGGTTTCAGAGACTTTGAAAGAGGGTTTCGTTCCTCTAGAAAAATTGGCCAATCACATCTATACCATTGGAATCAGGACTTTCTGACGGTTTAAAACCCCTGCTATCTGTTCATATTTTCAGGCAAAAATGAAGACACAATGGGGACGAAGCTGATGTGTCCAAACGCGAATGGTTGGTTTGAATACTGGCGCGCGTTTTCATCAAATACCACTAGCACTTGTTTCTCTCTCATAATAATCATTGTCTATTATAATATCAAAGAAACTCAGTGGCTCAGTTAGCTTGTGCATTGGCATGCAGGTATTGGGACCTGGGTTCGATTCCCAGGTCCCCCATATTTCTCCATATTTTTTGTGTTAACATGTTCAGGTGACTATCTCACTCAAAGGAGTACCATACACCCAACGCCTTGGCTTGCCAAATGTCCCAGGAGATGAATCCAAAGCTCAGGATGTGAGGTCCATCATGCACATTAGTTAACCATGCCATACGCAAGCGCTGAAAGTCAACATGGGCTTGGGATCAGTGGGCCAAACTGCTTTCTAAACACCTCCAAATTGGCCAAGACACCCCCCCTGCTGTTTGTATTCTTCCTTCTAATTTTCTTCTTTTCCTTTTAATTCTTTTTAATTTGTTTTATTGTTTTAATTAATTCCACAAAATAATTTTTAACACAAAAAATCAGAAAAGTCAAAAATAAAAATATGTATATTTAATTTAATCCATTAATAGTTTTTGTAAATAAATTTAATAATCAATTTAGTTTTAATTTAGGGTTTTAATTTTAATTTTTTTCTAAATAACTAAAATAGGTAGAAATTAGGTTTTAGATTTTTATTCTTTTTCTCAGTAAAATAATTTCATCTTATTCTTATTATTAATAATTAATCATTTTTGTAAGTAAACTTGTAATTAATTAATTAGGGTTAAATTAGGTTAAAATTAAACAATTTTCTTTAATAATTAAAAACAAATTTAGAATTAGGGTCTTATTTAACTTTTAATTTTAATTAATTTTCTTTATCTCCATTAAATACTAAAAAACATAAAAATAATTTCTTTTCTTTATTTAATCATTAATTAATTTGTAATTTCAATTCAATTTCCTTAAAGGGTCCAACGCCCTCGCACTCTCGATTCTTATTTCTTTTCGCACGTTTACTTTTATTTCCTTTTTAAATATAATGTATTTGCCCCAAAGCCTTGTAATAGATAATTAGGACATTTACTTTCCACACTTTTTTTCAAAATCGGGTCTTTGTTAATTTGGCGATGTATAGACCCGCGCCTTGTAATAGCGTAGGACTTTGTTTTCCGTACTTTAAATTCCGCACCTTTAAACTGTTAATCACATGAAAGAATGTATGCCTAAATAAAATCAAAGCGTAGCTCACTCAATGTATGACAAGATAAAATATAATTGAAAATGACACACAATTCACACACCACTCTTAGGGTACGCCTCACTGTTGCCTTGCCCCTCGAAACGTGGTCGTCGAGTATAGGACGTCTTAGTGAGTCCTTATGTTCCATTGATCTAGTTGCCTCGAACAAGTTGCCTCGGAATAGTTGCCTCGAAACGGTTGCCTCGAAATAAAAAGATCAATGGCATAAGGGTAGCTTCTAAGGTGTCTTACTGTTGCTCGGTGACCACACTGTGCCTAATCCTCGAATTGACCCGAACACCTCCAATGGTGATGCTACCTACCTCTCAATGGTGGGATGGTACTACCTAAAGGACTTCTACACAGCTTAATTCCTTAGGGTAGGTAGATGACTCGTAGATACTTGCTCTAATTTAAAACAAATCAAAAAACTTCTTTTCACACTGACACTTTTCAAAAAGCTTTCAAAACAACTTTTCAAACACTCTTGAGGACTGATACAAGAGTCGATCTGAAACTTTCAAAGAAACTTTTTCAAACCCACTCACTTTAAAAAACAAACAAACATTTTGAAAACACAATGAGCAAGTATCTAAGAGCCTATGGATAACCATGGATAGAAAGGGTGCTAACACCTTCCCTTTCTATAAATCTACCTCCCGAACCGAGAGCAATCTCATAAGGAATTTTTCTGTGCTTTTGTCCTTTCCATGTTGGAGAAAATAAAAGACGGTGGCGACTCTTGCTTCCACGACATTTCGCGAACCAGCGTTAAACAGTCAGTTCCAGATCCACCGATCACAGAACTGGCGACTCTGCTGGGGAAATCTTATAAAGTGAGGTGTACCTTAGGATAGTTCATAACTGTGTTTTCAATTGCTTTGACTTGTTTGCTTTAAATTGTGGGACTGTCTTGGGAGTTCTATAGATCCTAACCCAGATCCGGGGATACCTTCTTAGAAAGTAGCAACAAGGCTGTGAGGGAACTGTGCGGGGTATACCGACATGGTTGAAACAGTCTGCTACGTTGATGTGGCACTTTGGTGTGTACCGGTAACCCTTGAGTTCAGTCAAGGAGAGTACGGGGCCTCCATGTGGTATCGTGAAGCATCAACTGACCTTAGGAACCTTAATTGAACTGTCTTGGCCTCTTTAGGGTAGTGAGATAACTGACTTTGGTGCAGTCCGAGGTTGGTTGATACTCGATACTACACTCAATTGAGGGTTGCTTTCCTGGAATATTTTGGTCGCCAGTTCAGTGGTAAATCGAAACGATGAACAATGAAAGCAATCCAGTGATGTTGGGACCCTTAGAACCCGGTTTCTTCTAATAGGACAGGTTGAGCCCACCAACTTCAAGAGGGTAATACCCAGACCCCATGCTGGCCTAAACTCTAAGGGCTTGTCTTGTGTGACTTGTGTGCCTTATCATGTTTGCCTTTGTAAATATTTGTGGTGTGTTTAATCATAGCATCATGACATCATACAACATCATATGCATTGGCTAACCATTTCAGGGGTTCGAATCTTCATCTTTGTTCTTGTTTTGTAGGACATGGAAACTGTTCGCAGAAAGACAATTCAGACCAGCCTTGTAAGGATCCCACCTCAGCTTAAGGAGCTTATATCTAGGATTCCCGAGAGCTCTTCATTCAGTGAAAGACATGGAAGACTCATCAGCTTGGTCAACACCAACCTTGAGAAAGATATGATAAAGGTCCTGTTCCAGTTCTTTGACCCTCTGCATCACTGTTTCACCTTCCTGGATTATCAACTGGTACCTACATAGAAGGAGTTCTCCCAGCTTCTGAAGATCCCTATCCTTGATCAACTACCCTACAACGGTACGGAAAAGGAACCCAAGCTTGAAGAGATCGCTAAAGCCTTACACCTACAACCATCTGACCTCAAGGGACATTGGGAAGTTAGAAGTGGTATCAAAGGGTTCTTAGCCAGGTTTCTGTTTGAGAAGGCCCAAGAATGTTGGAACTCCCTTGACCTACAGGCTTTTGAAGAAGTTGTGGCCCTCCTTGTCTATGGTTTGGTGTTGTTCCCTAATCCAGATCAGCTTATAGATATCAGTGCTGTCCAGATCTTCATGTCCAGGAATCCTATACCTACGTTGCTGGGGGACATCCTTCACTCATGTTACACTCGAACCATGAGAAAAAGAGGTGTTCTCATGTGCTGTACTCCTCTCCTGGGAAGGTGGTTTATTTCGCACCTTCCACAATCAGTTTTGAAGAATGAGCGGGGTTTGAGATGGTCACAGCGATTGATGACTCTTACACATGCTGATATACATTGGTGCTCTCGGTCCAGAGAGGACGTCACTATCATTGATCGTTGCGGGGAGTACCCTAATGTTCCTTTACTTGGAATCAGAGGAGGTATTACTTACAACCCGTGCCTGGCTTGGAGACAGTTTGGTTATGCTCGGAGGGATGGCCCTCATGACATGTTAATTCCTGACATAGTTTTTGACTTCGAAAACGATGCACAAGGACTTCGCCAGAGATTTGTTAGAGCTTGGAGGATGCCAAGTAGGATAGACAGCAAGACCCTGAGGCACAGGAACTCCATCCCGTTGGAGCCTTATCTCAAGTGGGTACGAGCCCGCTCCCAGAAGTTAGAAATGCCTTATCCTCATATTCTCCATGTGATCAAAGAGCCAGTATTGGAAGGAGAGGTGTCCTACACCATTCAACATCCTTACATGCCCACATCCTGGGAAGAAATGCAGAAAAGCTGGGTCCAGCTTAAGGAAGAACAGAATTCTCTTGAGACCAGTCTACATGCTAGTGAAAAGAAGGTCTTGGAGCTCACCCGCCTGCTGCACGAGGAGAAGAATCTCAACACTTACATAGCTCCAAAGAGGATGCGTAGTGTCTTCTGGGATTGATTTGCTTTTATAATGTTTTGCCCATGAGGTTGTGATGTACCAAACAATTATTTCCTTAATGATAACGTGTGTTCCTTTTTGTCTACAACAAATTTGAACTTTCGAACCCTCGAATGCATTACATAAACACATATCATTCATCATGTGCATAGCAGGTACTCTTCTTTTCAGGTTGCTTACCATTCTTCGCTGTTTATTTCAGCATCATGAACCCTGAATCATCTACCGAGATGTCTATCAAGGCCCTTCAAGCGCAGAACGCACAATTTCAGGAGCTGGTCATGGGTTTGGCTCAAGGTCAAGAAGAGCTGAAGGCTTTGCTCCTGAAGAAGGAGAAGAAGAAGAAGAGAACTGTTCTTTTCAACTCGGGCCGGAGGTTTGGTAACACTCTGCAGAATGAAGAAGCTGGTTCTTCTGTAGGCAAAGACAGTCCCCAGGGGGGAAGGGCTCCAAGTCCGGTGGTCTCTGACAATGAGACTGATTTTAATGAGGAACAGTATCCTCCAGCTGAAGATCGGTACAAGCAGTTGGAAGACCGTCTGAACGCCATGGAGATCCAACAAGTGCCTGGTTTGGATTTCGGAGACTTGGGTTTATCTACTGGTGTGATTATCCCTCACAAGTTTAAAGCACCATCTTTCACCAAGTATGACGGGGCGTCTTTCCCTAAGCTACACCTTAGATCTTATGTGCGGAAGATTCAACCATACACAGTGGATAAGAACTTGTGGATCCACTTCTTCCAGGAGAGTCTTTCAGGGACTCATCTCGAATGGTTCTATCAGCTGGATGGAACCAAGGTTCGTAACTGGGAGGAGTTGGCTACTGCTTTTTACAAGCAGTATCAATATAATGCCGACCTTGCTCCTACACGTACCCAACTCCAGGGTATGTCGCTAGGATCAGGCGAAGGTTTTAAAGAGTATGCGCAGAAGTGGAGGGAACTGGCTGGCAGGGTGCAGCCACCATTAACAGACCGTGAGTTAGTGGATATGTTCTTGGGGACCCTCTCCGGGCCATTTTTCAATCATCTTATCGGTAATTCGTCTGCAGGGTTCACTGACCTCATTTTGATTGGGGAAAGGATAGAGGCTGGCATGAAGTCCGGTAAGATTCAGAAAGGTGCATCTTCAAGTTCTGAGAAGAAACCTTTTAAGAAGGAAGCTAGTGCTGTGTATGGGCCTAGAAGGCAAGATAAACCAGAGCGCCGCCAATCTGTCAACGCGGTGGTGATTGCTAAACCTGCTGCCGCTCCTCAGCAAACCAATCAACCAAGGGCTGAAAGACCTAGAAGAGAATTCACTCGGCTAAGTATGACCTTGTCACAAATCTTTCCGCAACTGCTATCCACCAACTTGGTGACTGTCAGAGAGGCTCCAAAAGTTGTGAATACTGCCTCTCCTAAGTATAATCCAAATGCTCGTTGTGCTTATCACTCCGATAGCCCGGGGCATTCTACTGATGATTGCTGGGCCTTAAGAAATAAAGTGCAAGACCTTATTGATGCGAAGGAGATACAATTTGAGGCGCCTGAGAGGCCAAATGTTGTGACTGCTCCTATGCCCCAGCATGGAGTAAATGCCGTTGATGAAGATCTGTATGCCGTTTTTGTGAATGATGTAGCTACGCCTCTGTTGACTGTTAAGAGGAACCTGTTGCTAGCCGGTTTATTTCCGGGTTGTGGCGAGGGTTGCCTTTTGTGTGCTGTTGCCCTTACTGGTTGTCCGTTGCTGAAGTTAGGCATCCAAAGCCTGATGGATAGCAAGGAAATTCTGTTCAAGAAGACCGCTGTTCCTTTTGTTCCTGTGGAAGAAGTATCCGTCGTTACAATTTTCAACAATCCAATCAAGGCTCCCCTGAGGAAGCCAGTTAAAATCATGACTGTCGCACCCATTGTTATTACTGTTCCGGGGCCCCTCCCCTATGAATCTGATAAGGCTGTCCCATGGCACTATGGGGCAGATGTATATGTACTTGGAATAAAGCAAGAGTTCAACACTGGTACCAGCATCAGTAATATCACTGGTCCCGCCAAAGTTACCCGCAGTGGCAGGCTCTTCTCGCCTGACATTGCGCCACCAGCTATTCGAAGACCTCTTGTAATAATGCCTGCAAGTGCGCCTGTTACTACTTCTGATCCAATTGCTTCCCCTACTGCCGAGTCATCTAATGCTCGGGGCAAAGGGATTGATGATGAGCCTGCCCGGATGGAGGCACCAAAATCTGTGAATGTTGAAGCCTCCCAGCAAGAGATGGAGGAAATTCTTAAAATAATCAAGAAGAGTGATTTTAATGTTGTTGAACAGCTGGGGCATACACCCTCCAAGATCTCTATGCTCTCATTACTACTGTGCTCAGAGGCCCATGCTAAGGCCCTGATTTCATTTCTAAAGACGGCCCATGTGCCACAAGAGACCTCTGTAGACCAGTTTACTGATTGCATAGCCAATTTGACAGTTGACAATGGTTTGGGTTTCTCGGATGCTGACCTTACTGCTAAGGGAAAGAACCACAATAATGCCCTGCATGTCTCTATAGAATGCAGGGGCACTACTCTCGCTCACGTGTTGGTGTACACCGGTTCTTCCCTGAATGTGTTGCCCAAGAAGGCCTTAGACCGGTTGGATTGTGAGGGCCTGGAGCTGAAACCTAGCAATATCATTGTTCGAGCCTTTGACAGATCAAAGAGGATGGTTCATGGAGAGGTAGACATTCCTATTCGTGTGGGTTCTCAAGTATTCGACTCAACTTTCTATGTGATGGATATTCGTCCATCTTATTCCTGCTTGCTGGGTCGACCTTGGATTCACAAAGCTGGGGCAGTGACCTCTACCCTGCACCAGAAGCTCAAGTACCCTGTCAGAGGGAAGATTGTCACTGTGCAGGGAGAGGAAGAGTATATGGTGAGTCATCTGAATTCCTTCCGGTATATCGAGATGGACGGGGAGTTTATTGAAACCCCCTTTCAGCATTTTGAAGAGGTACCTCCAACATTGGCAGCGGTAGAAACAGTGGTTGAATAGGACTTTCCTTTGAAGATGGCTTCCTTGAAGGACACCCGGGCTGTAATCGAGAAAGGTGAATGTGCTAACTGGGGTAGGCTCCCTGATTTCACTCCTAAAACTGACAAGTTTGGACTGGGTTTTACTGCAGAGGCTCAGAAGGCTGTGCGCAAAGCTAGGATCAGAAGACCTCCTGTGCTCATCACCAATCCAGGAGTGAATGCCATTGGGGATGAAGATGAAGTGGAAGAATCAGAGTTCGATAGCTGGATCTACCCGACAACTGACGGTGGATTGACCAATTGGACTTCCAAAGATCATACACCTGTTACTTTTGTTACGCAGTAATGAATTCCTTTGTTTTTGTTATTTGTAATAAACAATGAATTGAAACTTTATGGCTCGGTGTCTTACCCGGGGCACCGTTGGCTTCATTTGTGAGGGCTTATAACTGTCATTTCCATATATCATGAATAAAGATCTTGGACGTTTTTTCGCATTTCAAATCTTGTGCTCCCTTTCTTTCTTTCTTTCTTTATATATTGCAAAACAGCTTTATTTACACACACTCACCTACACATGTTTCAATCCACTCTGGATCTCACTGGTAACGACTCTGCTACTGCCAGTTATGACTTCGAAAATCCGATCAACTTAGCCGAAGACGAAGGTGAAGATGATTGCGAAGTGCCTGGCGAGCTTGCAAGACTGTTACTCCAGGAAGAGAGGGCAATTCAACCACATGAGGAGCTAGTGGAAACAATAAATCTGGGTACTGAGACAGATAGGAAGGAAGTAAAGATTGGTGCCAACCTGGAGCTCAGCGTGAAGCAACGGTTGACTCAGATGCTACATGATTATGTGGAGATCTTTGCCTGGTCCTACGAAGACATGCCCGGGTTGGATACCGACATTGTGGTCCATCATTTGCCTACCAAGGAAGACTGCCCTCCGGTTAAGCAAAAGGTCCGCCGTATGCGTCCAGAGATGTTTGAAAAGATCAAAGCTGAGGTTATGAAACAGTTTGATGCCGGGTTTCTTGCAGTGACTTCTTACCCTCAGTGGGTTGCTAATGTGGTTCCGGTACCAAAGAAAGATGGTAAGGTCAGAATGTGTGTCGACTACAGGGATCTGAACAGGGCCAGCCCCAAGGATGACTTCCCCCTACCTCACATTGACGTTCTAGTTGACAATACTGCTCAGCACAAGGTGTTCTCTTTCATGGATGGTTTTTCAGGTTATAATCAGATCAAGATGGCTCCTGAAGATATGGAAAAGACTACCTTTGTTACTCAGTGGGGCACCTTCTGCTATAAAGTCATGCCCTTCGGGTTGAAAAATGCTGGGGCAACCTACCAACGTGCCATGGTTGCTTTATTTCATGACATGATCCATCATGAGATTGAAGTGTATATCGACGACATGATTGTAAGGTCCCAAACTGAGGAAGAACACCTTGACCATCTGCAGAAGCTGTTTGACCATCTGAAACTGTACAAGCTGAGGTTGAACGCGAACAAGTGCACCTTTGGGGTTAGATCTGGAAAGTTGCTAGGCTTCGTTGTAAGTGATAAGGGTATTCAAGTGGACCCTGCCAAGGTTAAGGCCATTCAAGAAATTCCAGTTCCTAAGACAGAGAAAGAGGTCAGAGGCTTTCTAGGACGTCTGAATTACATTGCCCGGTTCATCTCGCACCTAACCGCTACCTGTGAACCAATCTTCAAGCTGCTGAAGAAAGACCAGGTAGTACGTTGGAACGATGAATGTCAGGCCGCTTTTAACAGAATCAAAGAGTATCTCCAAGAACCACCCATTCTTATGCCACCGGTTGAAGGGAGACCTCTGATACTATACCTGACAGTACTTGACAACTCAATGGGGTGTGTGCTGGGGCAGCATGACGAGTCTGGCCGAAAAGAGCATGCCATTTATTACCTTAGCAAAAAGTTTACCGACTGTGAGACCCGATACTCACTGCTCGAGAAAACTTGCTGTGCTTTGGTATGGGCTGCTCGCCGGCTGAGACAGTATATGCTGACTCACACTACCTTGTTGATTTCAAAGATGGATCTTATAAAGTACATATTTGAAAAGCCTGCTCTGTCTGGGAGAATAGTGAGATGGCAAATGATCTTGACAGAATACGACATCCAGTACACGACCCAGAAAGCTATCAAGGGAAGTGTATTGGCAGACCACTTGGCACACCAGGCAGTAGACGACTATCAGTCAATGAACTTTGAGTTTCTGGACGAGAGCATCATGATTGTGACTGATTGTGAAGTACTTGGACCAGATGAAGGACCTGAGGAAGGATCCCGATGGTCTATGCACTTTGACGGAGCCTCCAACGCTTTGGGTAACGGTATCGGCAATGTGATAATATCCCCTCAAGGCACTCATACTCCACTCACTGCCCGGTTGTGTTTCAACTGCACCAACAACATGGCGGAGTATGAGGCATGCATCATGGGTCTTCAAGCTGCGATCGACTTAAGGATCAAGTTTCTGAGTGTCTTCGGAGATTCCGCTCTCGTGATCAATCAGATCAAAGGCGAGTGGGATACGAAACATCCGAATCTTATTCCTTACAGAGAATGTGTGTTGACATTGATCCCCCACTTCACAGAGATAACTTTTGAACATTTTCCAAGAGAGGAGAATCAGCTGGCAAACGCGTTAGCTACGATGTTTTCTATGTTCAAGGTCAAATGGGACAATGAGGCTCCCCGGGTCATCATCTGGAAACTGGACGAACCGGCATACTGTTGTGATCTTGAGGCTGAGGTAGTGATTGAGAAACCTTGGTACCATGAGGTGAAAAGATACTTGGAAGCTCAAGAATACCCTGAAGGTGCATCTATCAACGATAAGAAGTTTCTGAGAAGGTTCGCAGCGAAGTTCTTCCTCAGCAATGGCATTCTGTACAAGCGAAACCATGATTCGACCTTACTACGTTGTGTGGATAAGACTGAAGCAGAAAGGATCATGGCGGAGCTACATGAGGGTACCTTCGGAACGCATTCCAGTGGACATACTATGGCAAAGAAAATCCTTCGGGCAGGGTATTTCTGGTCCACAATGGAAGCTGACTGTTACCAACATTCTCGGACATGTCATAAATGCCAGATTTATGCAGATAAAGTGCACGTTCCTCCGGTTCCCCTGAATGTCTTGACAGCACCTTGGCCGTTTGCAATGTGGGGCATAGATATGATCGGCAAGATTAAACCTACGGCATCCAATGGGCATCGCTTCATCTTGGTAGCGATCGATTACTTCACGAAGTGGGTTGAAGCAGCTTCCTACGCCATGGTGACCAAGAATGTTGTGGCACGGTTCATTCGGCACAATCTGATCTGTCGATACAGCGTCCCAGAAAGGATCATTACGGAAAATGGTACCAATCTAAATAACAAGATGATCACTGAGCTCTACGAGCAATTTAAGATACAACACCACAACTCTTCTCCTTATCGACCGAAGATGAATGGGGCTGTAGAAGCAGCGAATAAAAATATCAAGAAAATTGTGCAGAAGATGACAGTGACCTATAAAGATTGGCACAAGATGTTACCGTTTGCTCTACATGGGTACCGTACCTCAGCAAGGACGTCAACCGGGGCAACTCCTTTTTCCTTGGTCTACGGTATGGAGGCAGTCTTACCGATCGAAGTGCAGATACCCTCTCTCCGGATAATGAAGGATGCAGATCTGAGCGAAGATGATTAGATCCAGACACGACTTGATCAGTTAAATCTAATTAACAAAAAGAGACTCACTGCTATTTGTCATGGTCAAACGTACCAAAAACGGATGATCAGGGCATTTAACAAAAAAGTCAGGCCACAAGAATACCAAGTTGGGGATCTGGTAATCAAGCGTATCATCCTTCCTCAGAGTGATCCCAGGGGCAAATGGACCCCTACGTACGAAGGGCCATTTGTGGTTAAACATGTGTTCTCAGGAGGAGCCATGATCCTAACCACCATGGACGATGACGACCTTCCTCACCCCGCCAATGCAGACATAGTAAAAAGATACTACGCATGATGAGAGACCCGCTAGGTTGACATACCTAGGCAAAAATTAGGGCTTCCCGGCGAACCAAAAGGGTTCGGGCAAAATGAGGGATGAAATGAAAAAAATCTGTACACCCGGCAAGTCGAAAACCTGAAAAGGCGGCTTAGGCAAAAATGGGTATCCCGTTGGACTGAAAACCCGAAAGGGCGGTCCAGGCAACAATTAGGGATAAAGCGTAATACTATGTCTCATTGGATCACCCTGCATCCAGAATCCGGCATCAACATCAAGTTCAAACGGCATCAATCAATCAGCTTCATCTTCAGCTAGGTCATCAAGTGATGAGACGCCCGAAGATATAAAGGCGATAGCAGAGTTGGAACCCAGTGGGATTATTCTTTTCACATAGCTGTTTTGTTTTCCCTTTGTACAAATTTGTATAAACTCTTATTCGGCGGCGTTTTCTTACTAGGACGTCAACCTCTTGTACATAAACGCCTATTTACAGGCAAATTCAAAAATCAATATAAATTCACTTTTCAGATCAATTGCCAATTGTTTTTCCTTTTTCTGTTTTGTTTTGCGAAGAACGTCCAAGGTTTAATTTGTGATATATGCATGTGACAATAATTGCTAACTCATAAATGTTTGCATACGAAACAAAGGATTAATTACAGGTAACATTAGAAACAGGGGCAATAATGAGTTGTCTAAGCGATCTAATTGTCCTGTCCACCAAGGTACCAAGGTAAGTTCAACAGAACATAACCAATATACCTTAATTCCCCAGAGAGTGAACCAGCAAGTCAAGGCACTCTCCCCAAGCAAAGCTATACTGTCAGCCTTAAGGAAGTTGAGTATCCTCCAGCAGATCTCAACATTCCCCAGCACAATATACTGATATTCTTAACAAGCATCCCCGACAATCTTGATCTAAGAATGTTCCCCGGCGGTATACCAGACATTCAGCGGAGCCACTTCCCCAACATATCAAATTAATTTCCTCCAGGAGAGTCCAATCCAGACTTCCCCAGGAAAGTTTCAATCAATCTCCCCGGCAGGAAGCTTATCCCCAGTAGATTCTGGAAGCTTCCCCCCCTGCAGAGCACGAACGCGACTCCCGGCTTTGTTCAAAGGTTATTTCCCTATCAGGATATAACTGGGTTATCCTCAGCCAAAAGCCACAGAAAGATCGTCCGCGGCAAAGTCTTCTTATCCCCAGCGGAGTCTATTAACACTTCCAACATAACAACGGTATCCCCAGCGGAGTTACCATCAATATCCTAGTAAGGTACCTCTCTCCCCACAGAGTATTGTTCCCCAGCAAGATCGCTAGAATAATTTTCTCCCCGCAGAGTAATCTCTTCATCAAGTTTATTCCCCAACAGAGTCATCTTCTCCTACCGTTCATTCTTGCAATCTTCATCCCCAGCGGAAACGAAGAGCTCTCTTCAACCATCAGCCCAGGATTTAACTTCCCGGCGCCCGTCAAGGATTTATTTTCCTAGACAAAAATACATTCAAAAACATCACATACATCATGATACATGCATAAACGCATCATATCGTACAATCTCATTTACGTTGAGAACATCATTGCTTGATCCATATCATGCATTGCATATGACTGACCTTTACCTTTCAGGAAAGATCCAGTCAAGTTCTCAGCTATGTCCAAGACCTTCTCTGGTTCAGTTAAATCGACCCTAAGATTTTTCTGATTCTTATCCAGTTGAAGTTATTCCAGGACTTTAGTCTGGTTCAGTTAAATCAATTCTAAGATTTTTCTAATTCTTATCCAGCCAAAGTCAATCCAAGGCCTTCTCTGGTTCAGTCAGATCGACGCTAAGATCTCCCTGATTCATATTCCAGTTGAAGATTCCAAGACCTTGCCTGGTTCAGTTAAATCGACTCCTAAAGATTTTTCTGATTCCGATCCAGTCAAAGGCCTTCTCTGGTTCAGTCAGATCGACGCTAAGATCTCCCTGATTCTTATTCCAGTTGAAGATTCCAAGACCTTGCCTGGTTCAGTTAAATCGACTCCTAAAGATTTTTTCTGATGCTGATCCAGTCAAAGGCCTTCTCTGGTTCAGTCAGATCGACCCTAAGATCTCCCTGATTCTTATTCCAGTTGAAGATATTCCAAGATTTTAGTCTGGTTCAGTTAAATCGATTCAAAGATTTTTCTGATTCTTATCCAGTCAAAGTTATTCCAAGACCTTGCCTGGTTCAGTTAAATCGATTCCTAAAGATTTTTCTAATGCCGATCCAGTCAAAGGCCTTCTCTGGTCCAGTTAAATCGATTCCTAAAGATTTTCCTGATGAAGACTCAGTAGAAGACATCCAAGATTCCTTCATCGTTACTGATGAGGTAGTAATCGCCCAAGGTTCTCTCATCGTTACTGTTGAGGTAGTAATCGCCCAAGGTTCTCTCATTGTTACTGTTGAGGTAGTAATCGCCCAAGGTTCTCTCATCGTTACTGTTGAGGTAGTAATCGCCCGAGGTTCTCTCATCGTTACTGTTGAGGTAGTAATCGCCCGAGGTTCTCTCACCGTCCCGTTGAGGTAGTAACCATCCCTGATTCATTCATCACCTTTTGAAGCTCCAGACTCGATTCCTGTATCTCGCCAGGGCACGTCTGAAGAGTTTAAAGATCCGATTCCTGTATCCAGCCAGAGCGCATCTACATAAAAAGTTTGAAGATCAACTCCTGTAACAGGCCAGGTAATTATCTTTCTTTTTCAGGTACGCAAGTTCTCGCTAAGGAAACTCTTACGCGATCGACACCCAGATGTCATCTATAAGCCCATCCACCTATCCATCACCTCTCAACATGGCATCTATAAGCCCATCCTCCTATCCACTAATCTCCAAATGGCATCTGTAAGCCCATTCCCACCATCACACTACTATGTGAGCACAAATTTCTGGGCACTCTAGTGTTCAATCATCTTCCACCTACGGATTACGAAAGGCACGCCAGCCAATCTACATCCTCAGGTTTAAGAAGATTGAACAGGGGCAACTGTTGTACCCCAAAATTTGCCCTCCCATATTCTTCAAGATTTGCAAAGAGCATGCTTCAAAATCTCCCAAGAGTTGCACAGTCCAATTGCCTCCTAACAGTCAAAAATTAGGGTTTTGGTTCTGGCAAAGAAGTTGAAGTTTCCAAGGGTCCAAACAAGTCCCACATGCCTACAAACATGGTCAAGCATCCATATACTAATTTTCAAGACTCACAACACCAGATTGCACAATCAAAAACCCTAATTGTTTCATAGTCAACTGCAGGGGCAAAATGGTCATTTGACAGTCAAAAGTCAAAATTTTTGGTCAACATCTTATTTTGAAGCCACAAACATCATTTGATCAATTCTTGATCATGATTCTCAAGGCATGGCTCAAAAAGTCTCAAGATGCAAAAGTTTCTATTTTTGGACAGTTGGAAAAGTCAACTGCAAATTGACCAGGGCATAACTTCCACATGGTTTATCAGAAAAATTCCATCCAAAGCTCATTTTGAAGAGAATGACATTTCCTACAACTCATCTTCACACTTCAAATCCAAGAAATGCTCTCACAAAAAGTTATCAATCTCAACATTATAGGTCATTTTCAAAAGTCAACAAAAAGGCACTTTAAGTCAAAGACCATAACTTAAGATTGGTAAATCAAAATGACATGGGACCAAAGGAATTGGTTAGAGGACTTCAAGACCTTTCCAAAATGTCCAAGAACATGATCAAAGCTTAAAAATTGAGCAAGATATGCCTTGTGGAAGTTGGGAAATTTTTGGGAATTTTGAAAAGTCAACCTTGCTTCAAATACCTCAAAATTGCTAATGGGCCTCAATTTCTTCCATGAATCATCACCCAAAGGCTTTGCACGACCCATTGACATCCAAGGGAGTTATTTTACCATTTTTGATTAATTATTTGAATTATTATTATTATTAATTCACTTAATTAAAATTAAATATGACAAAAATAGCAAATCATGTTTTCCAAATCTTTTTGTGCAGCATATTCTCTCATTAAGGCCTAAATATTTCGTGTACCACATCAAAGAGACCAAATCTTCCAAATAGGCAAGTTTTCATGGCAAAAAGGATTGAAAAAGATCATGGAAAATCACAAATTCAAAAGCATTGAATACATGGATCATGGGCTTGTTTTGCTTGACCTAACCATGCTACATACATATGCAAACATAATCTAGTGCATAAGGACAAGAAGCTGCGCCTCAAACAGAAGAACACATTTGCATTTTTTCACAAAAAATCTCAAAACTGTTTTCATAGCTAGAGATCGTTCCAAGGCCTCAAAGCTATTCCAAAACACTCATGACACTACCAGGAAGCTGTTGCAATTGAAATCAGATCTCCACGCGCAAGGAATTGGTAGAACCATGTTGCACTTTTTCACAAAAAATTCATAATCGTGTTTCCATTTATATGCATTATTTGTGATTTTTAACCATTGATTTACATTAACATGGACATTCTGAATCTATTGGTGCTATTTAATTGAATTACTATTGCCTGTATGAGAAGTTGCCATGAACATATTTTAGGGTTTCAAAGACTTTGAAAGAGGGTTTCGTTCCTCTGGAAAAATTGGCCAATCACACCTATACCATTGGAATCAGGACTTTCTGACGGTTTAAAACCCCCGCTATTTGTTCATATTTTCAGGCAAAAACGAAGACACAATGGGGACGAAGCTGATGTGTCCAAACGCGAATGGTTGGTTTGAATACTGGCGCGCGTTTTCATCAAATACCACTAGCACTTGTTTCTCTCTCATAATAATCATTGTCTATTATAATATCAAAGAAACTCAGTGGCTCAGTTGGCTTGTGCGTTGGCATGCAGGTATTGGGACTTGGGTTCGATTCCCAGGTCCCCCATTTTTCTCCATATTTTTTGTGTTAACATGTTCAGGTGATTATCTCACTCAAAGGAGTACCATACACCCAACGCCTTGGCTTACCAAATGTCCCAGGAGATGAATCCAAAGGTCAGGATGTGAGGTCCATCATGCACATTAGTTAACCATGCCATACGCAAGCGCTGAAAGTCAACATGGGCTTGGGATCAGTGGGCCAAACTGCTTTCTAAACACCTCCAAATTGGCCAAGACACCCCCCCTGCTGTTTGTATTCTTCCTTCTAATTTTCTTCTTTTCCTTTTAATTCTTTTTAATTTGTTTTATTGTTTTAATTAATTCCACAAAATAATTTTTAACACAAAAAATCAGAAAAGTCAAAAATAAAAATATGTATATTTAATTTAATCCATTAATAGTTTTTGTAAATAAATTTAATAATCAATTTAGTTTTAATTTAGGGTTTTAATTTTAATTTTTTTCTAAATAACTAAAATAGGTAGAAATTAGGTTTTAGATTTTTATTCTTTTTCTCAGTAAAATAATTTCATCTTATTCTTATTATTATTAATAATTAATTATTTTTGTAAATAAACTTGTAATTAATTAATTAGGGTTAAATTAGGTTAAACTTAAACAATTTTCTTTAATAATTAAAAACAAATTTAGAATTAGGGTCTTATTTAACTTTTAATTTTAATTAATTTTCTTTATCTCCATTAAATACTAAAAAACATAAAAATAATTTCTTTTCTTTATTTAATCATTAATTAATTTGTAATTTCAATTCAATTTCCTTAAAGGGTCCAACGCCCTCGCACTCTCGATTCTTATTTCTTTTCGCACATTTACTTTTATTTCCTTTTTAAATATAATATATTTGCCCTAAAGCCTTGTAATAGATAATTAGGACATTTACTTTCCGCACTTTTTTTCAAAATCGGGTCTTTGTTAATTTGGCGATGTATAGACCCGCGCTTTGTAATAGCGTAGGACTTTGTTTTCCGTACTTTAAATTCTCCACCTTTAAACTGTTAATCACATGAAAGAATGTATGCCTAAATAAAATCAAAGCGTAGCTCACTCAATGCATGACAAGATAAAATATAATTGAAAATGACACACAATTCACACACCACTCTTAGGGTACGCCTCACTGTTGCCTTGCCCCTCGAAACGTGGTCGTCGAGTATAGGACGTCTTAGTGAGTCCTTATGTTCCATTGATCTAGTTGCCTCGAACAAGTTGCCTCGGAATAGTTGCCTCGAAACGGTTGCCTCGGAATAAAAAGATCAATGGCATAAGGGTAGCTTCTAAGGTATCTTACTGTTGCTCGGTGACCACACTGTCCCTAATCCTCGAATTGACCCGAACACCTCCAATGGTGATACTACCTACCTCTCAATGGTGGGATGGTACTACCTAAAGGACTTCTACACAGCTTAATTCCTTAGGGTAGGTAGATGACTCGTAGAAACTTGCTCTAATTCAAAACAAATTAAAAAACTTCTTTTCACACTGACACTTTTCAAAAAGCTTTCAAAACAACTTTTCAAACACTCTTGAGGACTGATACAAGAGTCGATCTGAAACTTTCAAAGAAACTTTTTCAAACCCACTCACTTTAAAAAACAAACAAACATCTTGAAAACACAATGAGCAAGTATCTAAGAGCCCATGGATAACCATGGATAGAAAGGGTGCTAACACCTTCCCTTTCTATAAATAATCTCATAAGGAATTTTTCTGTGCTTTTGTCCTTTTCATGTTGGAGAAAATAAAAGACGGTGGCGACTCTTGCTTCCGCGACATTTCGCGAACCAGCGTTAAACAGTCAGTTCCAGATCCACCGATCACACCCAGGAAAGTCATGAAGGATTCTCGATTCCCCGCAGAAGTTGTCAAAGTTATTGTTAATCCCCACAAGTCACCAAGGATTTTCATTCCCCAACAGTGGTCCCAAGATTTCACAGTCTCAACAAATCGAAGGTTTTGAATCTCCAGCAGCAGTCAAGGGTTTATTGTCCCCGACAGTAGTCAAAGATTTCATTATCTCCCGCTATCAAGGATTTATTTTCCTCAGCAAGACAGCTAATCAGCTTACATGCGCATCCATTACATCCATAAATCATAAACATTGATAGAACAAATTTTATTGCGTCATACATGTCATGCAACATAACTTTGTGTTTTAGCTAACATTTTACCCTTTTCAGGATAAGATTAAAAGCTACCTTTAACAAATGTTCAAAGATTTCAGATACATTATGGATACACCCCAGACACGACGGTCATTCTACTACTCATTCAGACTCCAGCAATCGGATACAGACTAGATACGCTTCAAACACGGAAGCCATTTATTTCTCATTCAGATTCAACTATCAACTTCAAGTTCAGATACACTCCATACACGGAAGTCATTCTGTCACTTTTCCAGATCCCAGTTACAGTTCAGATACACTCCAGACACGGAAGTCATTCTACTACTCATACAGATCTCAACTACAGATACAGTCCAGATACGCTCCAGACACGGTTGCCATTCTGTCACTCATTCAAACCTATTCCCCAGCCCAGAGATACTCCAGACACGTATGTCTTTTTGTTGCCTATCTAGATTTTAGATACAATATAGATACACTCCATACACGACAGTCATTCTGATATTCATTCAAGAATCAAATACAGTTACAACTCGGATACGCTCCAGACACGGACGCCATTCCTTTGCTCATACAAATCAAATCTCCGGATACAACTCAGATACGTTCCAGATACGGATACCATTCTGATAATCATTCTCCTGATTTTCAACAAACAAATTTTGGATGGCATCTTCTAAGCCCATTTCCAGCAAGATTCTACCATCTCCAAATGGCATATTTAAGCCCATTCCCTCAGTTACATTTTGACGAGTGCAAATTTACGGGCACTCTAGTGTCCAATCCTCTTTTACCTTTGAGTCACGAAAGGCCAAGCTCGCCAATCTAACTCTTCAGGTTCAAGAAGATTGAACAGGGGCAACTGTTGTACCCAAAAATTTTCCCTCTCATTTTATCAATATTTCTCATTATAAGGCTCTTTGAACTCAAGATCAAGCTAGGGTTTGCTCTGCTCAAGACATCTCCTTGCACTGTTGACCTAAATTAGGGTTTGAGTTTGCACAAGGATTTTTGGACTTTCAATGCTCAAAGTGACTTTCATACTTCATGTTGGACTTACAAGATTACCTCTACCAAGTTTCAAGCCTTGAATCAAATTTTTGCTCAGTCAATTGGACAGCTGACCTAGAAATCAACTGTATTGGGGGGAAAAGTCAACTATGGTCAATTTACAGTCAAACCTCATAAATTTTGACCCACATCAACATTATGAACTCATATGAACCATTTGATCAAGTTTGGACCATAACTCCTCAAGAAATTGGATCAGATCGTCAAAAGGGCAAAATGGTCATTTTTAGGGTTTTGACTGCACAAGGGCAATTTCTGATTTTTGACCTAGCCAATGGAAAATTGGTTTCAAGCATGGATTTAAGGACTCAATGGCATCATCTTGACCTATTCACAAGGTTCAAAAGATCTCAATTGCATTGGATTCACAGATGAATTTTTCAGTCAACTGATCAAATTTTGACTATACACTGAAAAGTCAAACTTTGACTTTTTGGTCAAAATCAAGTGCCAAGGGTCATTTTTCATCAAAATATGTCAAAACATGAAACTTGTTCATCAAGAAACCCAATTTTGCAAATTAGGGTTTAAAGTTGAAAATTTTCATAACTTAGAATTTTTTAAGTTATGAAATTTTCTTAATTTTTCCTAACTTTGCCCAACATTTTCACCATGATGCATTTGGATTCAAACAAAACATCCAACATGAAAGTTGTAGTCCTCCATAAAATATACAACTTTGATTCATAAAGTTTTCCCAAAATAAGCTTGGATCTCAAGTTATGATTTTTGGAACAAGGGTCCATGAAACTTTTAACTTAGAGAAATTTTGCCCTAGTTTGGGCAGGATTTTGACCTATCTTCATGGCCATTTTTCACATAGTTCCACTTGGAATCTCAAATTTCATTTCAAAGATGGATTGTATAGCATGTTGCAAGCTTTCCAAAATGTCCAAGAACTCTCCAAACACATTTGTGGTTAGGGAGAATCGAAGGCTTGAAGTTGACAAAAACTCACTTTTCATCCATGGAATGTTCATAGTGATACAATTTGCAATTCCTAATCAGCTTGCTTTGCACTAGATTACAGGCCTCAAAATCATTCCACACTCAATAATTTAATGCAAATCCATTGGTCTAAGGCATTGTTTTGGTCATTAGGGCATTGCATACAAGATTAATCCCTAAATGGTAAAAGGTACATTACCATTTTTGCCAAAGTTTACTTTATGTCAAAACCACAATCCTTGAGCATAGAGCCAAATCTTGTGCAGCAAATCAGATCCACAAACTTGAGGGGACAAGGGCAAAGTTTGCAAGCTGATGGATAGCCTGTACATGCCTGCTTCACATCATTTCTCATACTTTGCTTCATAACCAAGAAATTTGTCCAATACACTAGAACTTGAACATCAGCTAAAACTAACTTGTGCAAGCTTTTGAAACATCTTTCTTACATCCCCTTGAACCAGAAACACGACCCTTTGAGCCTTCAAACCTCCCATAGCACAGAATCACATCTCATTGGCAAAACATGACAACATTTGCAGCTTGGTTTCCATAACACAATTTGCTCGTGCGTTTTGCCCCAAATTGGTTCAAACACCTTCCATACAACATATCCAAACTATCCCAGCCCTTAAACACTGAATGTAACTCCATTAACAGGGTTTGCCATTTTTTATTTAAGCTTGTGAAGATTGAGTTATGTAGGCTTGTTCAAGTACATTCAAGGCAAGCTAGACATTGGAGAAGGTCAAGTGAAGTTCAAGCAAGCTCCCAGACATCTCAAGCCTTGTTGAAAAGCTCCACATTGCCATATACGAAGTCAGCTGAAACAGGTTTTTATCAACTTCCTATCTCTCTATTTAGGAACATTTAGACTTAGGTTTGTGAATAAGAAATGTAGTATTCATAGCCATGAAGCTGTACATATGCTCAATTTTCATTTTAATTAATCATGCTAAGAGAATTTGGTCCATGAACATCCTGAAAAAATTAGGTTAGATTTTAGGGCCAGAGAAATTCTCTCTGGCCTTTGAGAGTTAAGACAAGTTATTTATATGGTTGAATTCGTCTTGGAAAGCTCTACAACTTTGATATTATGTGTTTTTGCATTAGAGCACGTATGCAGGATCTGGTATTTTGAATAGGGCGCGTGGTTTTTGTTTGAACAAGAGGTTGAAGATGAAGTCAGTGGGCTGGGCTTGGTTCTGGCCTTGCTTTTGCTGAATGCACCCCCTTGACCCAATTTCGTTATATTTTATATTTTTGTATTTTTATTTTAATTTATGATTTTATTTAATTATTTCTAAATATAAAAAATACTCAAAAATATTTTTATAAATTTTCACATTTATTTTGTATTTTATTTTTATTTTCTCTAACATAAATATATATATATATATATATATATATATATATATATATATATATATATATATATATATATATATATATATATATATATATATATATATATATATATATATATATATATATATATATATATATATATATATATATATATATATATATATATATATATATATATATATACTATATATATATAATATATATATATATATATATTTATATTAT